>JAPVLO010000046.1:2400000-4800000 GCA_027257055.1 Cephalopachus bancanus | reverse complement strand
AAATATGAGGTGGTACCCCCCAAAATGGAATTTTGCTTTGGAGGGTAAGCCCTAGTAGTACAGGCTTCCCCCACTAGGTAAGTGTTCTAGGAGCCATTGGCATCTGTGTACCAGCTAGCATTGTTGTGAGCAGCTGCATTCAGCTTCAGTTAATTATTTGGTGAGATTCTTTCAACATATTTGCTCATTTCATGATGGGTGATTTATGAGTACAACTGCCTGCACTGTGCTGAACGTTCAGCAGTTTTTGACCCAAAACAGCATGACTCCTGTGCCTCGTCCTCCTTACTTACCCCAATTTTCCCTGGATAACTTTTTCATTGCTTTCCTGGATGAAAAAGTCCTCAAGGGAAATCATTTACTGATGTGGAAGAGGAAACGAAAAATGGCAGAAGCACTAAAAGGCATCAAAATTGATAAGTTCAAAAACTGTTTTGAGCAGTGGAAAAGATGTCTTGATAGGTGTATTGTATCAAATATAGAGTACTTTGAAGGTTACTAAAGTTTAAATATGTAAAAATAAATACACAATTTTTTAATAAATAAATTTCAGATATTTTGATCCTTCCTAGTATGTTAACATTTTTGCCATTAAAAATTTTTTTCCCCATTCCTGATTTCTCTACTTCTGTTCACAACTACCAATTTCAAGTATGTTAGGTCTCTTGTCCTAAATGATAATATGTTTATTTTTTAAAGTCTTTTATTCCTTTCATTTGTTTCATTTTGAATAGTTTCCATTACTGTACTCTCAAAGTCACTAATCTTTATTTCTCTGTAGCATGTAATCTAATGTTAATCCCATTCAGTATGTTTCTTAAATCTTATTTCATTTTTTAGCTTATTTTTAAAACTCAGACATTGTAATTTTTGTGTATTCAAGTTTGATTTGGGTCTTTCTACTATCTTCTTTTTTCTCATTAAACAATTGCATCTTCTACCTTCTGGAACACAAGGAATATAGATACTTTAATATCTTTGTCTACTAACTTCTGTTATCTATGTAGTTGTATATTGTTTCTGTGGTTGACTTTTCTTCTTGCTATGGGTTGATTTTCCAGATTTATTGTGCAACTTTAATTTTTGTGAATTTTACATTGTTGCATGCTGGCTTTTCTGGGTTTTTTGAAAATATTTTTTGCCTTTTTTTCCCTGGGGCAAAGTTAAATCACATAGAAATAGTGTTATTCACTCTGGGCTTGCTTTTAGGCTTTGCTATCTAGGACCTAAACAGCCTTTTTTAGGGCTAATTTTGCCCACTGCTGAAAATCTCAGGATTCTACTCAGTGCTCCCTATGTTAGGAGGCCTCTCTACTCTAGCTGCAAAACCACAAACTGTTCCCTGACCTGTGTGAATCCTGGGGATAGTTCAGCATGTTCATTACATTTTTGATGACTTTTCCTTGTACTAGGTAGTTTCCTCAAACCTATAATTTGATCAGTACTCAGCCAAACACTCAAGAGGGGCCCTTTGCAGCTCTCTGGAATTCTTTCTCTGTGAGAAGCTCTCTGCTTTCTGATTCTTTGTTCTGTGGGTTCTAGTCACTTTGGTCTCCCTGAAATCTGAACTCTGGCTCTACCATTTGGGAAATCCCTTGGACTTGATTTGGTTGCCGTTCCCTTCGCTGTATAATATGTTTAGGTAGTAAACTTGAAGAAATTAGTAAGGATCACTTGATTTACTTCCCTTCTCTCAGGGACCACTCTAAAGCCCTGCCTGTTGATCAACATTTAAAAACCTTTGTTTTACATATTTGTCTAGTATTTAAATTGTTTAAAATAGAAAAATAAATATAGTTTTTGTTAATCATGGCTGAAAATAGAAGCCCTGTTTCACTTCAAGTTGTATCTACCACTCATCACTTTGATTCTGTGATAAAAGTTCCCTAGGCAAGAAAATAAATCACTATCCTGGCTGTAGTGATTGACCATGATCATTACAATGATATAATAGCCACAGAGAAGAATATATTGACCATTTCGGTAACCAACTTGGATATCTCTTGCTACTTTTTCTTTCCCAATTTGGTGGTGGTAAATGAACAAGAGCACTATCACAGCCTGAGAAAGATAGCAGCCAGACATTCAGACATCTCAGAGATGACAGGCTTGGTCACCCCACTCATCAAACAACCTAGTTCATGAGCAGTGCTGGCCAAGTGTAAGAAAAATCTAAAATAATCAGTAGAGGAGGAAAATGGTGTGTACTACTTGGACGCTAAAACCACTTGCAGGATTAAGGACCAGTGGTTGTCACATTAACCAATGAAAATCCAAGACAACTTAAAATGTAAGAGAGGAAGATGGGAAAGTGAGACAGGGAAGGGCATAAAACCAACAAAGGGTGCATTTATGAGCTGATACCACTAGAGGTAATGGTGAGGCAATCCTGCTAGAGACTTTCTGACTAGTCAATTAGAATGTACCTCAGAATTACCCAACTGAGAAATAGAGAAACTGAGATCTTTTTCACAGAGTCCCAGCAACCCTTGTTGGTTGATGGTTGCTCTGGGCATGTTAACTTTCTAGTACTTCTGGGCAGCTCTACACAAAAGATGAACACTGTTAAAGGTGCAAGGGGAAGTCCTCAGTGAAGAGGCAGAAAGATAGGAAGTTGCCATCAGACTTGGAAGTCAACAACACAATTGCATTTCACATACTGTATAATTTGCTTGTTTATTTTTTTCTGTCTTTTTCCTTAGTTATACGGGCCATGAAGATAGAGGCTTTTATTTCTTTAATCTGTGCTTTGACTTTGTTCTCAGTCTCATATATGTACCTGACAAACTGTCCTAGTGTCCACTAGCACCTCTGAGGTAACATACAATTTGTAATCTAAGTGCGAAGAGAGCAATTTCACCAACCCTCTTCAGAAAATGGTGAGAAAGGAGTCTGTTGAGCCCAGCCTGGTTCACATGCACCACCCCACAGCATCCCCTACTCTCTGTTAAAAGGCAATGTATAATCTCAAAAATCATCCACAATGACCAAGTAGGCTTCATCGACAAGATGTATGACTGGTTCAAAATTCATAAGACCATAAATGTAATTAAATACATCAATAGATGTAAAAGCAAGAACCACATGATTATATCATTAGATGCAGAAAAACCTTTTGATAAAATCCAGGATCCTTCTTGACAAAAACCCTCAAACATCTAGGTATAGAAGGAACATACCTCAAAATAGTAAGCACCATCTATGATAAACCCATTGCTAGCATATTGCTAAACAGACAGAAGCTGGAAACATTTCCCCTGAACACTGGAACAAGACAAGGCTGCCCACTCTCACCACTCTTGTTCAACATTGTGTTGGAAGACCTAGCAAGAGCAATTAGACAAGAGAAGAAAATCAGAGGTATCCAAATAGGAAAAGAGTTATCCCTCTTTGCTGACAATATGATCCTATACCTCAAAAATCCAAGAGAACTGTCAAAAACCTGTTTGCACTGATAAAGGACTTTCACAAAGTCTCAGGGTATAAAATAAATGTTCAAAAGACAGTCACATTCTTAGACACCAACAATAAGCAGGCAGAGAACCAAATAAAAAGCGTAATTCCATTCACAATCGCCACAAAAAAAAAGAGAAAAAGAAATACCTCAGCATCTTCCTAATCAGAAAAGTGAAAGACCTTTCCAATGAAAATTACAAAACACTGCTCAAAGAATCCCAAGAAGACACACACAAAAAATGGAAAAATATTCCATGCTCATGGATAGGAAGAATCAGCATTGTTAAGATGCCCATCCTACCAAAGGCAATCTACAGATTCAATGCAATACCCATTAAATTACCAACATCATTCTTCTCAGACCTGAAAATGACAATACAGAAATTTATATGGAAACAAATGACAATGAATAGCCAAAACATGTCCTTAGCAAAATAAACAAAGCAGGAGGTATCATACTTCCAGACTTCCAGCTTTACTATAAAGCTACAATAATCAAAACAGCCTGGTATTGGTACAAGAATAGGCATATGGAGCAATGGAACACGATAGAGATTTCGAAGTAAGACCTCAATTTCTCAACCAACTCATCTTTGACAAAGCCTCCAACAACAACCACTGGGGAAAGGAGAACCTATTAAGTAAATGGTGCTGGGAAAACTGGCTAACCACACGCAGAAGATTGAAATAAGACCCCTACCTATCACCATACGCAAAAATCAACTCTAAATGGATCAAAGACCTAAACATAAAACCTCAAACTATAAAAACCTTTGAAAATGCGGGAGACACCTTATGGAAATTGGAACTGGCAACCCATTCCTGGTCAAGTACCCGTGCCATAAGAGATAAGAGACAAGTGGGACCTCATCAAACTGACAAGCTTCTTTGAAGTCAAAGTAACCATCAAGAGAGCAGGAAGACAGCCTACAGAATGGGAAAAAATATTTGCCAACTGTATATCTAACAAGGCCTAACATCTAGGATCTACAGGGAATTCAAACACGCCAAAAGAAAAAAGAACAAACCAATCCATTAAAAAGTGGGCAAAAGACATCAATAGACACTTCTCAAAAGAAGATACATGGGCAACCAACAAACACATGAAACATGCTCAGCCTCACTAATCATCAGAGAAATGCAAATCGAAACCACTTTGAGATACCACCTAACCCTAGTAAGAATGGCCATCATTAATAAAACAAAGAACAACAGATGCAGAGAGGACACAGAGAAAAAGGAACGCTTCTACACTGCTGGTGGAAATGTAAACTAGTGCAACCTCTTTGGAAAACAATGTAGTGATTTCTGAAAGAACTAGAAATTGACTTTCCATATGACCCAGGAATCCCCCTATTGGGAGTATACCCAGATGAACTCAAATTATTCTACAAAAAAGATACCTGCACTCACATATTTATTGCAGCACTATTCACAATAGCAAAAACATGGAACCAACCATGCTGCCCATCAAAACTGGACTGGGTAAAAAAAAATGTGGTACATATACACAATGGAATATTATGCAGTCATAAAGAAGGACAAACATATGGACTTTGCAGCAACTTGGATGGATTTAGAGTCTATCACACTCAGTAATCTATCACAGAAACAAAAAATTGAGTACCACATGTTCTCATTCATAAGCGAAACTTGAACAATTATTTTAATTCTATAAGAAAAATATTGGCTGTAGTGAGAAGCAGCCAAGGGGGTTGTGGGGGGGTGGGAGGCAGGATTGGCAGTAGTGGGAATCTGCTGGGGTGGGGGGCATACTTCATCAACAAGGGTACCTGTATAATGAACATTTGTATACCCAACCCTGAATTATATCCCACATCTTTAAAATAAAATTTTTTTAAAAAGGCAACGTGTATTTTTATAATTTGCAGCCTTATTGGAACCAAATG
This sequence comes from Cephalopachus bancanus, assembly GCA_027257055.1. Classification (NCBI taxonomy): domain Eukaryota; kingdom Metazoa; phylum Chordata; class Mammalia; order Primates; family Tarsiidae; genus Cephalopachus; species Cephalopachus bancanus. Next base: position 4,794,634 of record JAPVLO010000046.1, on the reverse strand, counting down.
GAGGTGGGAAAGAAAACTTTTCCAAATAAAGAAAGGGATGTTGGGAAGACAAAACTATAGAGACGATTACTCAAGGCCATCTCATAGCAAAACCCTGCTTTGTCGGTTAGACTATGCTCAGAGAGGAGGAGGATGTACCTAGTACAATTGCTGAAGAAATTACAGAGGGGTTCTGAGTCCTGGGCTGTAACACTCTGAGACTATATTCTGTTCATGCTTATAGCCTCAGCTGTGGGATAATAAGAAGAGTACCAGGAAATTGTTAGTGAGAATGATTTTCAGGTTATACCATGTACCAGTTACATGAGCTGGCATTTTTGCACTTTCCTAGAGATCCTTATTTTCAAGTCATTATTAGTAAACTACATGTGGGTCTTCCCATAGTGAAATTTTAGTCATTTTCAAATACTCAGTTTTGGATTTTGCAAAAATCCAAAATTAAAATAACCACTTCAAGTATTTAAAAGATAAATAAATACCTTACCAAGGTGCCCTAAAGCAACAAATGTCATTATAACTCTGGATCCTTGACTATATAGACTAGATGGGATGCATGGTATCATAGAAAAATCAAAAGCTTCAGTCAGACCTGTCTGGATTTAGCTTCCAGTTTTGTTATTTGTGAACTATAATGTGAGGCAAGTTGCTTAACCTCTCTAACCTTCAGTTTTCTTAACGGTAAAATAAAGATAATAATTGAGATACTCTATGTAAAATACATGGCAATATCTGCCCCACAGCAGGAACTTCATCAAAGGCACTCATTACCAAGGTCTAGTAACTCACAATGTGGAGTACGAAGTTGTGTATTGAATTCCACTTCATTTAGATGATCACGGGCATGCTCTTTCCTTTTTTGGTGCTGTCATGATGATTAGGAAAGAAAACATTAATTCCAGAAACATAGTAAGTAGTAAAAAATGATGTTTTATTTTATTTTTTAATTTTTAAAAAAATATGTGTAAGCACATTTAAAACAAATATTTAAACAGAAGATGCATAAACAAAGTCATTTTTAAAAAAATAGGGAATAAAAAACAAAAGACAAAACAAAAAACCCCCCTGCTTTTCAGAAGACAGAGAGGAAGAATAATGTCTTACTTATTTTTAAAACAATCATGTGCATGATCTATAAAATGTTCTAATTAACGGTAACCACTCCTTACATTCATCTGTTTTTCAGTTTACAGAGCACTTTCTGCACACATGTTACTGCCCAGTAGATGCTTGCTGAATTGTAAAACGGAGGAGACCAGACAGGCATCTAGAAATATCAGATTTAAGATACAGACTCTGCAAAATGAAGATGTTTGCCCTTGACTAAATTTGAAGCATAACATATTCTTCTAAACTCAGGTCTTCCATAAGAAAGAGTTGACACCATGATTCCTTGGACTTTTCAGACTGTTTACACACATGATATGATTAACTTACCGATCTGCAATCCCCCAGTCTTCCTGAGCCATGCTGTAGAGACAATGTTGAGAAATGTTTTGTATTTCTTTCTATTCAGAAAACAGCTGTGGCTCAATGCCGAGTTTACTGACTTCTGGACCGTGGCCAGAAAGGCTAGCTTCCTGACCTAGCCACAGACCAGCATGAAAACTCTACTTAATCATACATCATCTTGTTTCATTTACCCAATAGGAGGCTTTATTTGCTACTCTTAAGCTTTTACAGTTTATTCTGTTTGCTTTTCTTTTCTCTGCACTGCTTATAAGCCAAGTAAAATCTTTTTGGCACAAAATTCTATGGTGTTTCTATAACTAAAAGAGTCAAGTATACATCATTATTATGACTCACAGTGTTGCAGTTAGATCTGTGTCTTGTTAGTGGTCTCTTAGCATTTGCTTTTTCCAAAGCCATTTCTGAATTGTGTGAATATCACTTAAATGCTAAGGCAAGGCCCGTTTTAGATCATCTATTTTTGTGTGTGGTTCAAATGGATATTAACTCTGGTTGTTGATCACGGTTAAATCTGCTTTGCTATATTTTTCAGAATGATCTTGATGTTTCAAGAGGAAGTCCTACACCCTTCAGCGATCAATTTTTTAGACTTGTAAACTCATTTCAACATTATATTTTAATAAGTACATGATTAAGTGGAGTGACAGAAGAATTTTTGACTAAGTATCCAGAAGCATGAATTCTACTTGAGCCCTTTCCACTTCAGAGCTGAGAGTTCTTTGGCAAGTCACTAAGCATCTCTTGCAAGTTCTTTAGCATTCTGCATCTAAAACTAAATATGGAAAATCTTAGCCGGGCTCCGTGGCTCAGCCTGTAATCCCACCCCTTTGGGAGGCTGAGGTGAGTGGATTGCCTGAGCCCGCCGGTTCGAGACCTGCCTGGGCAGCGAAACCTCATCTCTACAATAAATCAAAAACTCAGCCGGGCGTGGTAGCGCATGCCTGTAATTCCGGCTACTCGGAAGGCTGAGGTGGAAGGATCGCTGGAGCCCAGCAGGTCGAGGAGGGGCCACTGCACTCCAGTCTGGGCGACAGAGTGAGACTCCAACTCAAAAAAAAAAGAAAAAAGAAAAAAGAAAATCTTAGATAAATATAATATTGCCTATTTTTGTGATCGCTATTATGATATATTCAGATGTATCCATTAGCAATTCATAACAAGTTTAAACAAACATTTCCTATCCCACTGCAATAGGAATCAATTGAGAAACAGACAACTGGAGAAAAAAATATTGCCAGTATCACTAAGTTGGAGAACATGGGCTAGTCTGCACCCAGATTCAGTATTCTGATTAAAGTACCCAGAACCACTGGTCACTAACTGCAAGAGCAGAGCTTGCACTGGTAAGTTGACCATGTAAAAGAGAAAAAGGATCTCTCTGAAATAATGAAGGGGGGATGATTACATGGCAATATTCCACAGAATGATGTGAATCAACAGTCTTTTGTAATTTTGCTAGTCAGATAAATCACCCTACCTTCCATGGGTTGGACTGGGAGATTGGAGCTATTATTCTGATTCTTAAAATCCCTCTGAAAATAGGAGAACTGGGAAACAAGTTCTTCTAAGGATGTATGTAGTATAACTAAAGGAGTATGAGATTTGGAGTAAGTAGACTCTTCAGTTTGAAACCTGATCTTGTTACTTGAGAGTTCTGCTAACTTGGACAAATCATCAAACTCTGCGCCTCCATTTTTCTAATAATCTGGGAATAATCATGATACCAGCTTCATAGGATTGTTGTGAGGTTAAAATGAAAACTCATACAGAAAACACCCAGGCACATTATAGAGTCTACATATGTATTGCCATAGCTCTGTAAGTCTAGCTCACATTTAATCATAAGGTGCCTCAATGACTTAGCATCAGCGATTGTAAAAAACAAAACAATGTTAGATTAATATGCATACAGTGGATAAGACAATCTCCCATTTCAAAGAAGTTAAAATGTAAAAAATAGCACGTTTTAGAAATGTAAGGATTTTCTTTTTAAGTGTGATTGAAAATTAAACTCCCCTCACCCTTTTTTTTTCATAGCTAAGGAGCTATGTTTCCTACGTTGATTTATCGGAGACCGTGTATGCCATGACTTGTGTGTGAAAGTTGGACTTTCATATTCTTGTTTTTCTTGGTCCCCTTCTTTTTCACCCTTATCTCTTGGTTAAACATGCCCTCTCTCCCCTAGATCCCTCATGTTCTCCTGCTTCCTTTCCTCTAGACTACCCATCCCACCTGCTTCCCCAATCTTAGTTCACACTGAGATGTAAATGACGAAGAACAGCTTAAAGGGCTATTAGTACAAAGGTTGTATAATTTTAGTGTTATAGGAAATAAGGAAAAGCAGTAAGAGTTATTATTCTCCACCCCCTCACCTGCCATGGTGTTACAGGTGGGGAAACTGAAGCCCAGGGTAGTGGGAGGTACTTATCCAAGCTCTTGCATGGTTAAGAAGCAGCAAAACAAGCAAGGTGGTTTCTATTTACTTTTAACACAGAAACCTTGTTGGAGGAAATCCATTTATGGAGGAACGGCAAATAATAAATATGAAAGCAGAGTTTATCTGGTTGAAATGCAGTAGGAAACCAAGAGGTCCACATGTTTGGGGAACCCCTCTCAGAGGAGGTCCTTGAGGAGGTCTTGGAACAGAGGGGACTCTTAGAGCAGCAGAATTAATGACATAACACTTGTACACTATATAGAAAATGATAAAAGCTAACACTTTATAAGCACTTACTACATGCCAGGTAATATTCTAGGTACTTTATATTTATTATCTTATTTAATACTCCCAACAACCCTAGGATATAGATGCTATTATTATCCCTTTTGTACAGATGCTTTAACTGAATCAAAGAGATGTTAAATATGTTGCTCAAGGTCACAAGTTAGTAAATAACAGGTCAAGCAGCCAGAATAGTATGACCCCAAATCTCTTGTTTTTAACCACAATGCTTTGAGTCTGTATGGTGCCAGCCACTATATTTGCTCTTTCACAATATGTTTCATGTTTTTTTTTTAAGTTGGTTCTCACCCTGTTGCCCAGGCGGGAGTGCAGTGGCATGCTCAGGCCACCCCAAGTGTCGACCTGCTGGCTTCAGGCAATTCTTCCACCTCAGCCTTCCACGTAGCTACAAGCATGTGCCACTGTGTCCAGCTAATTTTTAGAGTTATTGTAGAGACGAGGTCTCCCCAAGTTGCCCAGGCTGTTCCAGAACCCATGGGCTCAGGCTATCCCCTCACCTCGGCCTCCCAAAGTGCTGAGATTACAACCTTGAGCCACCGCGTCCGGCCTGTTGTTTTATTTTAATTCTTACCACAAGCTTGCGATGAAGTTTCTTTCTCATGTTTAGTGAAGAAGAAATCTGAGTCTCAGAACGGACCAAGACTCAAACATCTATTAGAAATTGGAGGTCTGGCTCGGTGGCTCAGCCTGTAATCCCAGCACTTTGGGAGGCTGAGGTGAGAGGATTGCCTGAGCCCATGGGTTCGAGACTTTCCCAGGCAACTTGGTGAGACCTCGTCTCTACAATAAACAAAAAATTAGCTGGGCGTGGTAGCTCATGCCTGTAGTTCCGGCTACTTGGAAGGCTGAGGCTGGAGGATTGCCTGAGCCTAGTAAGTCAAGGCTGCGGTGGCTGGGAGTGTGCCACTGCACTCCAGTCTGGGCAACAGAGTGAGACTCTAATTCAAAAAAACAAAAACAAATAAATAAACAAACAAAAAAGAAATTGGAGAATGAAATTTGGATGTAGGCTGCTTAAATTACAAGACTTAGGTTCAAGTCTTGGTTCTATTATTTCATAACTAAGTAAGCTAAGGCATCCTATTGGGTGTACTTTTGTCGTTTGTAATAAATTGGCTTTTGCCCTCAAAGACCAAGGTTGACCAAGATTCTACTTCCATTTTCTCTACTCACTGCTTGATCTCCAGGAAGGTAGTAAGATTTTGAAATCTCAGTTTCCTTGTCTACAAAAATAGGTATTATATATAAGTGTTAGGGAACAATTTTCCTCAAATCTTTTGTGTTTACACAACTATGTATTAAAATCCAGTTTGTTTCAGGCTATCTTTTCAGGGATATTTACATAAGACAATAGCCTTGGAAAGATATACGGTGACTCCTTCTGTACCAAATCTAATCCTATTTGGGGATGATAAAGATAGATAACTCCTGCTCTCCCCCAGAGAAGATATGCCATATTGCAGGGTGAGGAAGGTGATATATCTCCAGAAAAGAAGATGGGAAGTTTTTCCAGGACTCCAGTGTAAGAACAGAGTCTCCAAATCTTAGCGTTCCTGAAACATGCCACTGATGTGTCTCTTCTGGGTTAAAATGTATAAAAGTGATGTGCCTTTGCCATAGCTTTTTTTTGCTCTCATCGGCTGAATGAAGGACACATTAATAACCTAGAAGAGAGATCTCCACCAAATGGGAGAAGTCTGAATCCCTGAATTACCTTGTAGGAGGCTGCTTAACCACAAAGGCCAGTATGGCACTGTGATGTGAGTGAACAAAGAATTTTTTTTTTTTTTTGAGTTGGAGTCTCACTCTGTCACCCAGGCTGGAGTGCAGTGGCATACTCATGGCCACCTCGACATTGACCTGCTGGGCTCCGGAGATCCTTCTGCCTCAGCCTTCCAAGTAGCTGGAACTACAGGCACATGCTACCACACCGGCTATTTTTAAAATTTATTATAGAGATGAAGTCTCGCCAAGGTGCCCGGGCTGGTCTTGAACCCGTTCGTTCAGGCAATCTACTCGCCTCGGTCTCTCAAAGTGCTGGGATTATAGGCTCAGCCACCAAGCCCAGCCAAGCAAAGAATTTGTATTGTGTACAGCCACTTAGAATTCAGGGTTCATCTACTATAGCATCTAATATTCCCTTAGTTAATACCAGCTACAATGGGAAAATAGTATTTATTAATTGCCTTATCCAACATTGTAGATATACAATTTCACATATACTATCTTATTTAACCATGGACACAACCTTGAAATTAGTTATTATCTTAATTTTACAAATGAAGAACCTGAAAGTTAGAAAGGCTACATGTTTGCTTTATCCCCCTCTTTCTTTTTTTTTAATCCTCACAAGATTAAACAGCTAAGAGATAAGGTAAGATTGAAACCTGGTCTCTCTAACGTCAGAAGTTATACTTCCTTACCTTCTGGAAACTAATGATTTCATTATAGATTGTTTAAATAAATTTGACTCACTCCCAGAATGCCAGGAATAGCAGAAAACAAAGTCAATGATCTCCAGCATTCACTTTGATTTTCCCCTTGAATTGTGTCTTGATTGTTTGCTCCTTTTATGCACTTATCATTCTTTGCTCATTGACCCTTGGCTCCAGATTCTGACCCTCGTCCCTCTTAGGGACATCGTTACTTTCCTGATGGGTTAGACGTGCTCTTCGAGGTCAGTGCTGTAGTCCTAGCCTTCTGGCTATGGACACAGAAAGCACTGAATGCAGGAAGTTCCTCATTCTGCTCTGGCTTTCTAGGGCCTGCACTTGCCACCTCAACCCTGCTTCACCTCTTCCCACTGGGGAGCGGGAGTGATGCTGATATTATGAAAGTATTTCCAAGGTATTTCACGTTGTCTGTTTTGCAGCGCGATGCCAGGCTCTTAAAAATGCAATATAAATTTTTAAGCCCAGTAGTAAAGTATAAGTTACCACATAATAGAACGCTTAAATTATTGAGGGGATAGCATCATCCTGAGATTTCTCAAAGGAGTACTTGTTGAAGAGCTATGTCTGCTCAGTGCAACCCTTGAAAGCAATAATGTGATCTAAAGTCTGTGTTTTTCAAGAACTAAAAGGGAAAATGTTTTGTTTTTCTAAACTGGCATGGGCATTTTTGTGTCTTCTTCCAGGCTGGATGCTCTTCCAGATGGGTTATCAAGGCTTCCCGTTCTATTGTCTCTCAGCTCACTTCCAGATTGGTGGTGTACATGCACTAAAATGCTCATAAATTCTTGTGGCCTTATTAGTCCTCGGAGAATGCACTAACCTTCCCCATAGACGCCAATGAGATAAATGAAGATCATAAAACAAAATACATATTTTGTTGTGATTAAGTATTCGGAATAACTCCCAAATGAATAATGCAGTTATTGTAATTAGATTTACTGTGTATCTGCAATGAGCAAAGTTCCGAGATGTGTGTTGGAGTTACAAGTAAGCAGAAGTCAGAGGTCTGGACTTCAAGAAGATGAGATTATCTGCCAATAGGGTAAGTAAGCCTTCACATAAGCATAATTTAGATGTAATAAAGAGGTACAAAATAGCTTGCATATGGCTTTTTTAAATTTAAATTCTATTATTTATTGATATGTAATGAATGTATATAATTTTGGTACATGTGATAATTTAATGCATTAATATAATTTATAAAGATCACATCAGTATAATCAAGATATCTACCACCTTAAATGTTGTCTTTTCTTTATGCCAGAAACATTTAAATTATTCTCCTCTAGTTATTTTTTTGAAATGTATAACCGATTATTATAAACTACAGTCACATTACTGATCTATCAAATGCTGTCTTATTTCTTCTATCAAACTGTATATTTGTACCCATTAATCACCTACTTTCTATCTTTTTCTCTCCTCAGTCCTTCCCATCCATCTACTCTCCATCTGTATGAGATCTACCTTTTTAGCTTCCGCATATGAGTAAGAACAGGCGATAGTTGTTTTTCTGTACTCTACTTATTTCGCTTAATATAATGACCTCCAGTTTCCTCCATGTTGCTGCAAATGACAGGATAGCATTCTTTTTATGGTTTAGTAATATTTCATTGTGTATGGATATACCACATTTTCTTTATCTTTTCAACCATTGATGGGCAATTGGGTTTACGCCAGATTTTGGTTTTCGTAAACAGTGCCACAATACAGGGGAATGTAGCTATCTCTTTGATATATTGATTTCTTTTCTTTTAGGGATGTACCCAGTAGTGAAATTGCTAGATCATATGATAGTTCTATTTTAGGTTTTTGAGAAACCACCATACTGTTTTCTGTAGTGTCTGTACTAATTTACATTCCCACCAACAGCATGCAAGTATTTCCCCTTCGACACATCCTTATCAGCATTCATTAATCCATATTTTTATTTTTTGGGTAAAAACTATTTTAACTGGGGTGAGATGATATCTCATTGTGATTTTGACTTGCATTTCTTTGATAATTAGTGATGCTGGGCTTTTTTTCATATGCCTGCCATTTTTATATCTTCTTTTGAGAAATGTCTGTCTAGATCTCTTTTCCATTTTTAATTGGATTTTTTTTTTTTTTTTGCTATTGAGTTGTTTGATCTTTTTTTTGTTTGTTTTTTGAGCTGGAGTCTCACCCATTGCCCAGACTAGAGTGCAGTGGCAAGCTCACAGCCACCCCAGTGTCGACCTGCTTGGCTCGGGCGATTGATCCTTCTGCCTCACCCTTCCAAGTAGCCGGAACTACAGGCACGCGCTATCACACCTGGCTAATTTTTTGATTTATTGTAGAGATGAGGTCTCTCCAAGTTGCCCAGGCTATTCTCGTACTCATGGGCTCAGGCATTCCTCTTACCTTGGCCTCCCAAAGTGCTGGGATTACAGGCTTGAGCCACCACACCTGGTCTGCTTGATCTTTTTATATATTCTGATTGTTAATCACTTTTCAGATAGTTTGCAAATTTTTTCTTCCATTCTGTGGGTTGTCTCTTTGCTGTTTCCTTTGCTGTAAAGAAGATTTTTTTTTAAAATCTTGATATAATCTCATTTGTCTATTTTGTTTCGTTTGTCTGTGCTTTTGAAGTCTTACACAAAAATTCCTTGTGCAGACCAATGTCCTGGAACATTTTTCCAATTTTTTTCTAGTAGTTTCATAGTTTCAGGTCTCAGATTTAAGTCCTTAGTTCATTTTTATTTGATTTTTCTGTATTGCAAGAAATAGGGGTCTAGTTTCATTCTTCTGTAGGTAGTTATCAAGTTTTTCCAGCAGCATTTATTGAAGAAACTGTCCTTTGCTTAATGTAAATTCTTGGATCTTTGTTGAAGATGAGGTGGCTGTGTGTGGATTTATAGATGTGTTCTCTACTTTGTTTCATTAGTTTATGTGTCTGTTCTTATGCTAGTACCATGCATATTTGGTCACTATAGCTTTGTAGTATATTTTGAGGTCAGGTAGCGTGATTTTCTACCTTTGTTCTTTTTACTTTGGCTATTTGGATATTTTATGGTTCTATACAAATTTTATGATTTTTTTTCTATTTTGATGAAGAATATCACTGGTATTTTGATAGGGATTGCAATGAATCTGTAGATAGCTTTGGGTAGTATTGCCATTTTAACAATATTAATTCGTCCAATCCATGAGATTTGAATATCTTTCCTTTTTTTTTCATATCCTCTTCAACTACTTTCATTAGTGTTTTATAGTTTTCCTTGTATAGATCTTTCACTTCTTTGGTGAGATTGATTTCTTGATATTTTATATTCTTTGTGGCTATCGTAAATGAAATTTTTTTCTTAATTTCTTTTTCAGATTCTTTACTGTTGGCATATATAAGCACTATTGATTTTTGTATGTTGATTTTGTATCTTGCAATTTTACTGAATCTGTTTATCAGTTCTAACAGGTTTTGTGTGTATGTGTGTGTGTGTGTGTGTGTGTGTGTGTGTGTGTGTGTGTGTGTTTGTTGGAGTCACTAGGGTTTTCTAAGTGTAAGATCATGTCATCTTAGAATAAGACTAATTTAAATTCTTCCTTTCTAATTTGGATGCCCTTTATTTATTTCTCCTACCTAATTGCTCTGGCCAAGACTCCTAGTATTATGTTTAATAAAAGTAGTGAAAGTGGGCAACCTTGTCTTATTTCTGTTCTTATAGGAAAGCCTTTCAATTTTTCCCAGGTTAGTACGATTGTAGCTGTGGGTTTGTCATATATGGCCTTTATTATTTTGACGTATGTTCCCTCTACATTCAGTTTGTTGAGGATCTTATAAAGGTTGTCAAATTTTACTGAATGCTTTTTCAGTATCTAGAAATAATCATATACTTTTTATTCTTCCTTCTGTTAACATAATGTTTCACATTTATTGATTTGCAATGCTTGCATCCCTGGGATGAATCCTACTTGGTCATAGTGAATGATATTTTTAACGTGTTGTTAAATTTGGTTTGTAGTATGTTGTTGAAAATTCTTGCATCTATGTTAATTAGTGATATTGGCCTGTAGTTTTTGTTGTGTCCTTGTCTGGTTTTGGTTTCAGAGTAATGTTGACCTCATAAAATGTGTTTGGAAGTATTTTTTGCCTCTTTAATTTTTTTAAAAGTTTGAGAAGAATTGATATTAATTCTTTATAGTTTTGGTAGAATTCAGCAATGACAATGAAGCCATCAGATCTTGGACTTTTCTTTGGTGGGAGACTTTTATTACGACCTTGGTCTTATTACTTGTTACTAGTTTGGTGTGGTTTACTGTTGCTTAGTTGTTCAATCTTGGTAGGTTGTATAGATTCAAGAATTTATTGTAGGTTTTCCAATTTATTGGCATATGTTTGATCCTCAGTCTCTGATGATTCTTTGTATTTCTGTGGTCTCAGATGTCTTCTTTTAGTTTCTGATTTTATTTATTTAGATAATTGCTCTCTTTTTTCAGTTAGTCTAGAAAAAAGTCTGCCAACTTTTCATTTTGTTGAACTGTAATTTTTTTAGTCTCAATTTCATTTATTTTTGCTCTGATATTTATTCTTTTCTCTGCTAATTTTGAATTTGATTTGCTGTTGCTTTTCTGGTTCTTTGAGGTACATGATGACATTGTTTATTTGAAGTCTTTCTATTTTTGTAATGTAAGCATTTATTGCTATAAACTTCCCTCATCATACTGTTTTTGCTCTATCCCATAGATTTTGGAATGATGTATTTCCATTTGTTTTGAGAAGCTTTTAAATTTATTTTTTAATTTCTTCAATGACCCGTTTAGTTGTTCAGGAGCATGTTGTTTAATTTTCTTGTGTTACAGAAGTTTCTGAGCTTCCTCTTGCTATTGATTTCTAGTTTAATTTCACTATGGTTAAAAAAAAGATACTTGATATGATTTCCACTTTTTAGAGATTTGTTTTGCAGCCTAAGATCTAGTCTACTCTAAAGAATGCTCCATGTGCTGATTAAAAAAAAATGTGCATTCTACAACAGCTGACTGAATTTTTCTGTAAATGTCACTTAGGCCTATTTTTTTCTAGTGTGTAGTTTAACTCTAGTATTTCTTTGTGGATTTTCTGTTTGGAATGTCCATTACTGGGAATGGGACGTTGAAGTCCACTACTATTATTGTGTCTATCTCTCCCTTTAGACCTATTAATATTGGCTTCATATACTTGAGAGTTTCAGTATTGGGTGTATAGATATTTATAAACATCATTTCCTCTTGCTGAATTGACCCCTTTATCATTACTAAGTGAGCTTATTTGACCTTTTCTATATAAAAACTTTATTAAAGTAGTTTATTTGTGTCTATTTATTTGATATAAATATAGCCACTTCTGGTCTTTTTTGATTTCCAATTGCATGGAATATCTTTTTCCATTCCTTCACTCTCAGTCTGTGTGTGCTTTATAGGACAAGTGGGTTTCTTGTAGGCAGTATGTGGTTGGGTCTTATTTCTTTATAAATTTAGCTACCTTTTGTCTCTTATTTAGAGAAGTGGGTCCATTAACGTTTTATTAATGATTGGTAAGGACAGTAAGCACTTAGTCAGCTATGTTGCTCCTTGTTTTCTGTTTTTGTTGTTTGTTTGTTTGTTTTTGAGTTGGAGTCTCACTCTGTCTCCCAGGCTGGAGTGCAGTGGCATACTCACGACCAACCCCGTGTTGACTTTCTGGGCTCAGGCCATCTTTCTGCCTCAGCCTTCTTAGTAGCCAGAACTACAGGCAAGTGCCACCACGCCTGGATAATTTTTGATTCATTGTGGAGATGAGGCCTTGCTAAGTTGCCTGGACTGACCTCGAACCTGTGGGCTCAGGCAGTCCACTTGCCTCGGCACTCCCAAAGTGCTGGGACTACAGGCTTGAGCCACTGAGCTGGCCTTCTGGTTGTTTTGTAACTCATCTCCTCCTTCCTTCCTTTTTCCCTCCTTCACTTCCATTCCTTGTTTGTGGTTAAGCTGTTTTCTCTGGGAGTATGTTTTAATTTGTTGCTTTTTAATTTTAGTGAATATATTATAGGTTTTTGCACTGTGGTTGCCACGAGGCTTACAAAAAACATTAGGTAAGTAGTTATTTTAAAGAGATAACATCTTATCTTAGATAATAAAGAAAAAAATAGAAACAAAAAAACCTCTATACTTTAACTCCCTACATTCCCCTACATTTAGACTTTTGTTGTCGTAATTTATATATTTTTATATCACCTATCTTTAACAGGTTGTTTCAGTATTATTGTTTTTGATATATTTGTTTTTTGAGCTTCATGCTTGAGTTATGATTGGATTGCACACCACAATTGCAATACTAGAGTATTCTGGATTTGTTCGTGTACTTAATTTTGTAAGTGGGTTTTATATCTTAATATATTTTCTTTTTGCTTGTTAATATTTTTTCTTTCAGATTAAAAAATTCTTTTTAGCATTTCTCATAATATGGGTCTTGTAGTGGTAAATTTTCTCAGCTTTTGTTTTTCTGTGAAATATTTTTATCACTCCTTCATATTTGAAAGATACCTTTGCTTGAATAGTATTTTTGGATGGCTATTTTTTGTTTCCTTTCAGTACTTTTAAAATGTTATTTAACTCTTTCCTGGCCAATATGATTTTCTTTGAAAAGTCTGTCATCAGGTGAATTGAGACTCCTTTTGTTTTTTTTTCTCTTGTTGCTTTTAGAATCCTCTCTTTGTAGTTGACCTTTGGAACTTTGATTTTTTGTTTTGTTTTGTTTTGTTTTTTTGAGTTGGAGTCTTACTCTGTCGCCCAGACTGGAGTGCAGTGGCTGCTCCCGGCCACAGCAGCCTCGACCTGCTGGGCTCCGGCGATCCCTCCGCCTCAGCCTTCCAAGTAGCTGGAATTACAGGCATGTGCTACCACACCCGGCTAATTTTTTTGATTTATTGTAGAGATGAGGTCTCGCTGCCCAGGCGGGTCTCGAACCCGCGGGCTCGGGAAATCCACTCACCTCAGCCTCCCAAAGGCGCGAGATTACAGTCTGAGCCACTGAGCCCGGCTTGGAACTTTGATTTTTATATGAATTACTATTTGGGGTGAATCTGTTTGGTGTCTCTTAACCTTCCTGTACCTGAATATGTGTCTCTTTCTCAAAGTTTGCAAAGTTTTCTGTTATTTTTTTGAATAAGTTTTCTATTTTTGTTATTGCTCAATTCCCGCCTGAATACTAATAATTCTTAGTTTTTTGAGATAATTTTCTGTATCTTGTAGATGATTTTTTATTCCTTTTCATTCTTTTTTCTCCTCTAATTGTATATTTTAAATAGCCTGTTTTTGAGCTCACTCATTCTTTCTTCTGTTTGATGTAATATGCTTTTGAGAGCCTCTAATAATTTTTTTTTTTGTTTAGCAAGTATATTTCTCAGTTCCATGATCTCTTTAATTTTTTAATTTTTTAAATGTCTTATTATAGTTCAATAAATCTCTGAATTGCTATTCTGTGTTATCTAGGTGATCACTGAGTTTCCTTTAAATTTATATTTTGAATTATTGATCAGATATCACTGTCTCATTAAGTTCGAAGCATTAAGGTTCCTGGCTGTGTACATTTAGGCAGGTTACAGTTTCCTATTTTTCATTGTTTCTTATGGATGTATGTCTATGTATTTGCATTGAAAAATTAGGTTTTCATTCTAGTTTTTTTAAAAAAATCATGCCTGTTTTGCTTTTTAGTGGGTATGTTTGTTTAGAGATTCTTTATAATTTACCTATTAGTTTTTTTCTTTTTATATTCCTATTAGTTTTTTTCTTTTTATATTTCTTGTTTTCCTGCTAGGTCACTGCCTCCTTTTTGACACTAGGTGGTACCTTAAGTCTAGGTTTGCCTAGTAAACAAAGTGCCAGCAACCACAAAAGGGGGAAATCCCAAAGGGGATTTTCTGATAGTGTGGGAAGGCTGGCTAGAAATTTGTACGGAGGGGACATGTGAGACAAACCTACAATGTGGTGCTGTTGAACTATTTTAATTTGGTGTCTTCTTTGACTGAGTTATAGAGCAGTTTCCAGGGCTAGAGATGATAGTCCTACCTTCTAGTTTGTTTCTGGTTGTCCTCAGGGGTATTTCTCCTTTCAGACACTTCTGATTCTTCCTGTGGGTTGAGGAGGGACATGTCTCCTGTCAAGGAACTCAAGATGGTGGGGAAGCTGGTTGTTCACCCTGAGTTCACTTTTTCCAATGTAGAAATAATGAGTTGGGTAAAATTTTGTGCGTGTTTTGGTGCTAGGCAGATGGAGTGGGGGCATCATAGATAAGGAAGTCTCTCTTACTATCCGCTCAGAATTTGTTTGCTTTTTTCTTTTTTTAACTTCTCTATGACTCCAGGAGCTATCTCATCCTTGTGTTTGAGCTCTGGGTTATTGCTGATGATAATATTGGTGCTATATATTTGTTTTGGTTTTTCTGTGGGGGAGGTAAGTGGTGAAGCCATCTTGCTTCTATGTTGCCATTTTGAAACCAACAGTCCTTGCATTTGAACTAGCTCTTTTGTTCCCATTAAAGTCAAGCTTCTTGAAAATATTTTTATAGTTACTTTTTATTTCTTTATTTCAACATTCTTTCCTAAATCTGCTGAAAGCTGACTTTCTTTACTATTCCACATTTACTGCCTTCACAGTCTTTAAGAATCCTTCCTAGTTTTCATATTCAATAAACTTTTTTCCATCATAATTATATTCGACTTTTTAATTTTTATAATATACCTTCAAGTTATCTGTATAGTAGAAAAAACCCTCAATTTTAGAAACTAGACTAACATGATCTAGGATTTCTGATGCCATCAGTTATCTGGTAGAAATAAACAAAAAGGTCTAGAAGCAGATAATATTATCTAAGGCTTCGAAACATTACTGTAAACATCTTTTCAACAATATCCGGCACACAATCAAAGATTACATCGACAGACAAGGCAACATGAATAAAAAATTAGTCAAAGCAAGAGACAATAGAAACAGATCCACAAGAACTCTAAGACATGGAAGTTATCAGAAAAAGACTGATATAGTGATGCTTACTACCAGATAAAAGATAGGAGAAAATTTTCTCAGAAAATTGAGAATTAGAAAAAGTGACAAAACAAATCTGAAAGAAAACCAAATACAAGGTCTAGAATCTTAAAAGTCTGAAATTAAAAATTCAATTTATGAGATTAATGGCAAATTAAACACAGATACCACATACATACTCAGTGAAATGAAAGACACAGCAGAAGAAAATATTCAGAATTGACTATGATAAAAAATAATAAATTGAAAATACAGAAAAAAGCATTTTAGACAGAGAGGCATGAAGTAAAAAGGTGTAGTTTGGGTCTTAGAAGATGAAACCGAATGGGCAGGAATAAATAATTCAAAATAATAATGTATGAGAATTTTCTAAAATACATGAAAGTCATCAGACCACAGTTTAAAAAACCCAATGAAACTCAAGAAGACAAAATAAGTAATCAAACACACAAAACAAACTAACATGACTTACTAGATATTTCATAGTAAAACTAACTGATATGTTAAATATGAGAATACCAATTTTGCATTCTATAACCAGGAAAGTATATTATTTAAAATGAAGGTAAAATATATATTTTTAGCCCAACAAAAGCAGAAAAAATTTTCCACCAGAAGAAGGAAATATTAAAAGGGGTTCTTTAGGCAAAAAATACATTATACCAGATAGAAGTTTTCAATGTGGAAAGAAATTAAATGCAAGGAATATGGTGAATAGGTGAACAATTCCAAACAAATGTTAAATTTAGAAAACAGTGATAATTCTTTATAGGGTTTATAATTTATATAAGATTTTAATATATAATACATATTTTATATATTATCTTTAAATGTTATATATTTAAATTTATAGCAAAAAATTGAGAAAGAAGATTTTAAATGGAGTTAAGTATTCTAAAAAATTTACAAGCTTCCACAAGAATAAACAGAAAATCTAAATAGTTTTATTACTATTAGGGATATGAATCCATAAACAAAAACTTTCTTACCAAGAAAATTCCAAGTCTCTTATGGCTTCTCCAGCAAATTCTAACAAACAAGCAATGAAAAACCTTCCACAAAATTATTCAGAAAAAAGAAGTTGAATCAACATTCTATATATAGTTTCATAAATCCAGCAAAATCTAGATAGCAAAATCATACAAAGGTATTACTAAAAAGAAACACTAAAGGCCAATCTTACTAAAAAACTTGCATTTATAAAATGTACAAGTTGGGCATGTTGTATTTCCCTTTTTGATATACTCTTTATTCACTTTATTCACATGAGGGAGAACCCAACAAAACCCAAAATTTATTTATAGAAAATTATATATTTTACTTACATGTTTAAGCTTCAGGCACTTTTATAGTACTCTCTTTTTGATGCATTACACCTATCTAGACACTTTTCCCACTGCTCAAAACAGTTTTTGAACTCATCAATTTTGATGTCTTTTAGTGCTTCTGCCAACTTTTGTCGCACCTCTTCCACATCAAAAAACATTTTTCTTTGAGGACTTTTTTTATCCAGGGAAATAAAAAAAACAAGTCACTTGGGGCAAGATTGGGTGAATACAGAGGGTGGGAGGGTGGGGCATGGGAGCCATGCTGTTTTTGGTCAAAAACTGTTGAACAGTCAGCAGAGTGTAAGGAGGTATGCTGTCAATCACCCATCATGAAATGGGCAAACATGATGAAAGAATCTCCAAAAACAAATTCCCTGTAGCCAAATGCTGCCTCTCACAACAATGCTAGCTAGTACATTGATACAGATGGGTTTCTAGAAAACTTACCTAGTAAAGGAGGAAGTCTGTATTACAAGGAGCCCACCCGCCAAAAGATAATTACTGGTATGTGTGTGTCCCCTTGCATTTTGTTTAGAATTTTACACAGGTATCAATGATAAATATTTTCCACTTGAGATTGGGAACAAAAGAATACCTGCTTTGACCACTTTTGCTTAATCTTTAGAAGTCTAGTCAGAGCATAAAGAAAGAAGAACAAATAAAAGTTATAAGTGGAAACAAGTAAATAAAACTGTCATTATTTGCTAATAATATAATTTTGTATGTAACAAATCTAAGCAAGTCTACACATACAATTATTAAAATTAAAAGAAAAGTTTAGCAATGTTGCTAGCTTGGTAGAATAAAAGAAAATTCAATTTTTTATATACATGATAAAAATACACACAAAAAATGAAACTTAAAAAGTTGCTACTTGTAATTGGAAGACAGTAGATTTCTAGGAATAAATCTAAGATGTACAATACTTCTATACAGAAAACCTGACAGAAATCAATGAAAATGAAAGTAAATGGAGAAATAATCCAAGTCCATGGGTTGGAAGACTTAATATAATAAAGTTATCAATTCTTCCTAAAGGTACCTATAGATTTTATGTGATCCTTATCAAAATCGAGTGATTTGTGTGACTGTGCAAAATTATTTTATTTTTATATACTTGTAGAGGATACCACAAAGCTAATACATCGTGAAAAAGTAAGACAACTTATTCTATTAGATGTAAAGAAATTTTAAAGCTACAGTTGTAGCTTTAAAATAAGATATTGGCTGGGCTCGGTGGCTCAGCCTGTAATCCCAGCACTTTGGGAGGCCGAGGCAAGAGGATTGCTGGAGTCCGGGGGTTTGAGACCAGCCTGGGCAACTTAGTGAGACCCCATCTCTAAATAAATAACAAAACTAGCCGGGCATGGGGGCATGCATCTGTAGTTCCAGCTACTTAGAAGGCTGAGGTAGAAGGATTGCCTGAGCCCAGCTGGTCAAGGCTGCAGTGGTCGTGAGTATGCCACTGCGCTCCAGCCTGGGTGACAAAGAGTGAGACTCCAGCTCTAAATAAATAAATAAATAAATAAAATACTATTTTATTAAGATAGCTGTTTAGAAATAGATAATTATTCAAATAGAACAAAAATCAGAGCCCAGAATACACACAAAAGACATACAAAAATAAGAGCCCAGAATACACATACATCAAAACATTTAATTTATACTTCTGCAACTAGTGGATATCTATATGGGAAACAACTTGCTATCAACTTCGAGACATATACAAAATCAATTCCAGGTAAGTTGGAGTCTTTAATATGAGGAGATATGGAGCATTCAGGGTGTGGTGTGGCCGCAGACAAGCAGTGTTTAATATGACAGCCAACATAACCAAATTTATTGAAGAAAATTTAAAATAATATTTTATATTTGTGCTAGATAATTTTAAAAACTAAACACAAAAGTATTAAGCATAAAAAGTTATAGTAACAAATAAAATTAAAAACTTCTGTCCATTAGTAGTCACCATTAAAAGAGTAAAAACAAAGCAAAAGCAATCCATAGTGACAGTGAGAGTACTTGTAAATAACAAAGGACTTTCATACAGAAAGTATAAAGATCTCCTATAAATCAATAGGATAAAGACAGACTATACAGTGGTAAAAAATGGGTAAGATGAAGGAACACATGTTCAACAAAAGAGATTAACTAAATGGTAAACACACAGATGGAATGGTGCTCAATTTTATTAACTATCAGGAAAATGGCACATGTGATACCCCTACACACCCGCCAAAATGGCTGGTATTAGAAAAGCACCCAGTGTCAAGTGTTGCTGAGGCTATGAAACAACTGGAACTCTTACTTACTGCTGGTAGATATGTTAAATGACACAGTGTCTTTAGAATATATTTTGACATTTTCTATTAAAGCTGAGGATGATATGTAATCCCTTGACCTAGCAATTTCATTTCAAGTTATTTACCTAATACCAGGTGATACGTGTGTGTTCAAAACACATTTATTCATAATGGCTAGAAACTTGAAACAACTCAAATGCTAGCCAGCAATAAATAGACATGGATACTATATTTGAAAATGGGTGAACTACCACAATACAAAACAATATGGATACATTTTGCAAATTTACCAAAGACAAGACACCAGACATAAAAGAAGGCACCCAGTATCATTCCATTCATATAAAGGTCAAAATAGACTGAATTTAGCCAGAGTAATTAAGAAGCTATAGTTAGGAACTAAAATAGGGAAAACAAGGAAGTGATTACCATAATGTCAAGACAGAGTTTCTGTTAGGAGGGAGAGACATAGTTGTGATTAAGCAGGTGACAACTGGAAGTTACATAGATGTAGTGTACATGAAAGTTTAATTTATAATAACTTATTAAGCTGAACGTTTATGTACTTTTGGGGAAGTGTTTTTATATTTCAAAAAGATATTTAAAACTGTATCTTCTGCTCATATCACTTTTCTGAGCTTCTAACTTGGATATCTAAAAGTTAAATGGACACTTCCATCGATATGTTCCATTTGCAATGCAAACTCAACGCACCTCAAATTGAATTGATATTACCTCAAAAATCTGTTTTGCCTGATAAATTCTCCAAATGGGTGACTGCTACCATCATGGACTTGGTCTACCAAGCCAGAAATTCATATTTCATCATTGTCTCATCCTTCTCTCATGATCACCACATTTAATAGATTTTGTTGATTTCACCTCTTAATGTCTTTTTGAACATATCCCTCCTGTTTATTTCTTACCACTGCCTTTGTACCTAATCTATATCACTTCTGCAACCTTCTGTTTCTCCTTTGTACTATTTAGTGTTGCCTTCCTCTGTCTACCACTCTGTCATCAAACAGTTCTTATCTACAATACTAATCTGATCATGTCCACCCCCTCATTAAACTTGTACTGGCTTATACCAGCTTGCACAAATCATTCTTAACCTTTCTCTATAGGCTTATTAATTATGCTCTCTCACAGTCTGTACTTCTGAAAGTGTCTTATTTGTTAGAGAGGCAGGGATTAAAGAACAAAGCAGTAGCATCAACTTCCCCTCTCTCCTACCTCGTACTATTATCTTTCACTACTTTTACAGATTTACTCTTACAACTTTATGTAGCCTTCCTGTATGTAAGGTGCTTTTATAGCACCTTGCATATACCCCCAGTCAGTTTTGTGACAATCTCTTTTGCTATGAGCTCCAGGGATTATGATGAAGTAGGTACTAAATAATCGTGCAGTGAATAGAATATTTTTGACTAAATGAATTCTGAGGCAGAAAATGTTGCTTCTTTTGAGAAGATTCCAGAAACTTCATTGTCCATCTACACTAGGCTGTGAAAGCTGACAGAGAATTCAAAATGAAGAGAATGTCACAAACACAAGTACAGAGGCAGAAATGTGTTACATAGCATTGTGTAAATGTGGTTCCATGGCAAAGACTGGGTTGTTTAGCATTTATAAATTTAGACTTTATGTTGGAAAATTGATTTTTTAAAATAAATATGCTAGGTCTGCAGTTAGGCTATTCAACATTCAATTCGACTGGAGCTTGATGGGAGGCATTATTTTCCATTGACTATTTTGATTCAATACATGACAGAAAGACCACATTCCTAAACTGGCTGCAAAATCATAAATATTTAAATCCAAGTTATTTGCCATGCAGAGAAATAATCAAGTCATGATAGCTAACTTATATGTTTGGTGACTTGATTATTGATTTTTATAGCTCTAATCTGAATTCTACAGCAATTCACTGAAATGACTTAGAGGAGACTGGTGTTTTTATGCTGTAGCAGATGGTCATCTTATAAACGTAGATTCAAAGAACAAAGATCTAGAAAAGAACAGTAGATGATCATCTTATATTCATAGATTCAAAGAATAAGTGATTTAGAAAAAAATCTGAGATATCGTGTAGCTCAAACTACTAAATACTGTTTCCGATAGTGAAACAGCCTCAGAGGGTCAGATGATATATTCAAACACACTTAACTAATTAAGGTCAGGACTAGAATTCAGGTCTCCTAACTTCTAGTCCAAGGCTTTTTCTTATTCCTTTTTAGAATTGTAGCACACACATAAATGATTCAGAATCTTAGCTCATATAGGAAAGAAAGAGACAGTATCCTGCTGTTCTTTGATTTATCTAGTACAGATACGCAGACTGTTTATGAAATGAATAGTGATAATAATGACAGTAACAGTTTTTACTTATTAATCACCTATGTGCCAGGCTCTGTCATAGATACTTTACTTCACACATCTCTGGTCCTCACTATAACAGTGTGATGTAGGAATATTTTATGGATGAAAAATCTGAATCTCTGAGAAATTATGTACCTTTTCCAATATCTGCCACATAGTTCATGTGATTTCTCTGATTTGTGATCTGTAGTTTCAGAATATCCTCATTTAATTTGGTCCCCTCCCAATGAAAGTACACACTGGTGTACACACCAGTACACACTGGTGTGGACTTGGCTGCAAATGACTACTTTCAATCTCAGTGAATGCTGTGAGTAAGTATTAGCTTTCTGTTTATTTCCTTTAGTGGAAAGCTAGAGCCTAGAGAATTAAAAATGTGAAGATTTGTGTTCGCTATTTTACTGATCAACAAACATTTTTGAACTGCCTACATTCTTAAAGATTCTAAGTTAGAACTTGAAGTGACAAAGCAAGATGCAGAATGGTAAAGAAATATATGCTTCAAACAATGCATGCCACTCACAAGTTCTGGGACCATGAGAAACCTACTGAATGCCTACGTTTTAGTTTCTTCTGTGCCACAGGGCTTATAGCTATATAACAAAGTGATTGTGTAGCACAGTTGGTTCTCATCCAGGAATGATTTTGCCCCCCTAGGACATTAGCAATGTCTGGAAACACTTTTGCTTGTCACAAATGAGGGGCAGGAGCTATCACAATGCACAAGACAGCTCCAAACAACAAAGAATTATTCCGGCAAAATATCAATAGTGCGGAGGTTGAGAAGCCATGGTGTAGAATCCATGCAGTGGTGTACATGTACTAGGGGAGAATATTTGCCACACCTGTGACTCATAGAGAACTTCCTAATTGGCTCTAGCCAGCCACACTATGATAGGAGTTACCCCTATAGAAGCTGCTCATCCCTCTTCCCTCTGATAGCATACCCAAGAAGACCAGGATTATTGAAAGGGTGTTGTTCATAAATGATGGAAAAGTGGTGGGAGAGGAGAGGAAGAATGATCCTCCTTGGAGAAACACAGCCCTGAGTCAATTTACTCTCAACTCCCTGGTCCTCACCACAGAAGATTATTATTTTTCTCATCCTCCAAGGACTGTCATCCTCCCCTGTCCAAATTCACCTTCCACTTCTTCACATTCCTTACCCAGCTTGCCTTATCTGGTCTCTATGAGACATGAACAAACATAAAAACAAAACAAAAAAACACCCTTACCAACAAAGTAAAACAAAACACTCTATTTTTGCAAACATACATAGGAATCTTTTTGCTGTTTAGGCCTGGGGCTCCTCTCTTCTTCTCAAGTGAGCTGAAGAGTGGGACCTACAAACCTCTGGGAACTAGGGAAAGGCAGGGGTTGGTTGGTGAGGGGAGAGGAAAAAAATACACAAAACAAGCAGACATAACCATGAAATAAAACAATAACAGATAAATTATAATATCTTGTTCTAGGCCTGACATAGACTGCTCACTCACTAATATTTCCAGGTTTCCTTCACTCTAAGAGTGAAGAGGATGAACTTTGAGAAGTGCCCAAAATGTAGCTGTCATGAGTCACTGGTGAGTTCGAAAGATGATTGTAGGCTTTTGGTTCCAGATCTGTCCCCATGTGACTAAGTGTTCCATGGCTAATATCTATGGAATATCTGCTATGCATTGAGCATGGTGCTGAGCACAGACATGAGTTATTTCATTTACACTTCTTTTAAGTCCTATGGCATGGGCATTGTTATTATCTTTATGTTACCTGTTAAGAGAGGTTAAACGACTGGACCAGGATTCTACCATTGGCAGGTGGTGGAGCTGGGGCTTCATGCGAAACAGCTTGACAGAAGCTATAATGCTTTTAACCACTAGGCTATACTAGTTTTCTTGATTTTGGTCCCCAGGCCAATTAAAACAACAACAACAAAGGAGCATGCCAACATTTATATAAAACAAGATTTAGAGTTAGTATTTGAGGGAAAAGGATAATTGCATGACTATATAATAGATTGCTTAAATTTCTACTACATTATGAAGTAGTATCTGGAAGAGAATTATCTGAAATAAATTTTGTGCTTTCTACAAAATTCAAAGGTGTAACAGTTTCCTTTGATATTATTTATGTGATTCATTCTTTACTTAGCTTTTGCTGAATTCTACTATTTTACATAAGATTTTCTTTCCCACTAATGAGTAATAAATAATAGTATTGATCATATGAAGTTAAAACATATGAAGTCCCAGTTCGTGATTAGTTTTCAAATGGAGTGCCTTTTCAGGTAAGATAGGGGCTCTGAAACAATGATTTAAAGGCATGATGTTTCAAATTCAATTATTAGAGTTTGTTTACAGAACTAGGACTCATTATTTTTATAAAATCTTGCCAATTTTATTAAAGGTTTTATTTTTGTAGTTTCTCCCATGTAGAGCAAGATATGATTTTAGACTGGACTCCTTTACATGGCTTTGCAGGCTGTGCTCTTCACACAGGTGCTCCCATGGCCACAGTCAGTGGTGTGCTGGGCCTGGCTCATGCCTTTTGTGAGAGCTGATTACCAGCATTACTTCCCAACTTCATGTTTAGTGGTATTAGATCAGTAGCATAAAATTGCCTATGGTGTGAATATTTACACCACAGAAATTGGCAAACTGTCAGATTAAAGATACATTCCAGCGGGGCCTCCAAATGTTAGGTCAGCCCCATGAGGGGTGGTGTGGTGTCTGGTGTGCAATCCAGTGCCACATGAAAGATGCAAAGAATTGTACAGAAGTTAGATTGGAAGATATAGTTTATTCAGAAAGTAAATGGTGGGGGGAGAGAGAGAGAGAGAGATTGATTCACCTCTCCAAGGTAAGGGAGGGGATCAAAGCTTAGGAAAACATGGCCTGGCCATAACTCAAAGAACACATGGCTAGACCATAGCTTAGCAAGGAAATGGTGAATGGAGAGATGGAGAGAGAGAGAGAGAGAGAGAGAGAGAGAGAGAGAGAGAGAGATGGAGAGAGAGAGAGATGGAGAGAGAGAGAGATGGAGAGAGAGAGAGATGGAGAGAGAGAGAGAGAGAGAGAGAGAGAGAGAGAGAGAGAGAGAGAGAGAGAGAGAGAGAGATTCACCTCCCCAAGGTAGGAGAGGGGACCAAAGTTTAGGAAACATTGTGGTAATGGTGACTGGCCGCTTGGAGTCAAATCCTTTTACATTTTTTTTCCCTTTGATGGGAGCAGGTTGTTAGGGTGATTGGGTGGTAGTCTGGTTCACATCAGCACAGAGAAGACAGGTAAGAGCAGATACTGATGTCAGGTGATGGGCAGCAGGAAGATGGGTGGGTTAGTCACATGACTGCTGTCATGGTGATGGGGTCTGTGTCATGAAAGCCACAAAAGGCTGATTAAGCTAACTTGGGTTTTATGGGTGGGGACAAATACTTGAAATAGAAAAGCTAATTAGTACAAAACAAGCTGGGGAGGAAGTTGTAAAACAATTATCAATAGCTACCTCTGAGAAACCAGCTCTGTTCTTGACTAGCGATTAGAGGGTAAAGTGAACTGCTAGGAAAACATGACAACTAGGCAGTGTTAAAATGGCTGCTCTTTGGCCATATTAACCCTGTGTTATTTCCTTTCACAAACTATATTATTCAGGGAGCTGGTTGTTACACTTTTATCAGCACACGACTGGACACACGAGGAGGGAAACTGAGGAACTAAACTCTTCAGTCCTCCTGCTCATCAAGCAGCCATCAAGGCCTGCTCCCTGATAGGGAGAGGAGCTAGAAGGGACTCCTTTTTTTCATTCAAGCAAAACTGTCCTCTGCTCAGTTGTACACTCACAGGGCTCTGTCACCAGGTGGGGGCTGCTTCTACTCACTCACACAAAGGCAGCAAATTGGCTAGCTGTGACCCTGAATTTAGAGCAGTGGTTCCAAACCTGGCAGATACTCTTACAATTTTCAAAAATATGAATTCTAGGGTTTTTGATGGAATTTGATTTGGTTAATGCAGCATCCAAAAATGCTACTCTTCTTTCTAATTAGCAAAACCCAATTTTGTCTGGGTGTTCCCTGACTCAGGAGAGGATAAATGTAACTTCCACTCCTAGGATTAATAGAAACTGCTAGAAACCAATCAGGAAAATCATCCCTGATTTGTTTAAGGGTAGGCACATGACCCAGTTGTGTTTAATTACATGAGGCTAATTATGTGAGACCAGGTCTCTTGCAAGGCTTCTGAGGAAGGTCCTAAATTCAAGAAAGAGACATAAGAAAAGATGACCCCTTCAACCTTTGTTCATAGCTAGGCATTGTGTAACAGAAGTGATATAATGCCTGGAACTGTTGCAACCATGTTTGAACAAGGGGATCTTGTTTGACGGCAAAGCTGAAACACTCAGAAGAGGACTGTGGAGAAATAAAACCTGAGTCCCAGATGACACAGCTGAACCACTGAACTAGCCAACCTTAAACCTGACCAACTTTAAACTTTCTATTCTTTGTTTTTTTGGTTTTTTTTTTTTGAGTTGGAGTCTCACTCTGTCACCCACACTGGAGTGCAGTGGCCGCTCCCAGCCACCGCAGCCTCTATCAGCTGGGCTCCCGCGATCCTTCCGCCTCAACCTTCCAAGTGGCTGGAACTACAGGCGCGCGCTACCATACCCGGCTAATTTTTTGATTTTTATTGTAGAGATGAGGTCTCACCAAGTTGCCCAGGCGGGTTGCGAACCCGCAGGCTCAGGCAATTCACTATTCTTTGTTAACGGCAATTTGTAGAGGCCTTTCCCGTTACTTGCAACTGAAAGCAACTTAACCAATATGTCTTAAATGAGGCCTGGGAATCTTTATTTTAAAAGTCTTCCAAATGATTCTGATGCTTAGCCAGGTTTGAGGACCACCAGATTAAGTTCCCTAAAAATGAGTGTGAAGTTTTCTGAAAGATGTATCAGGATGTTTACCCACTCAGTTTTTGTGTGATCAAATAAGCCCTGAGGCAAATGGAGCCACTGAGGGAGTTGTACCAAGCCAGGAGCATCTGGCCCATTGCTCTGGTATCCTATAAAAATATCAGTTTCTATGAGTAGCATGGTGTGAAAAAGGTTGGGAAGCACCAAAATGCTGTGTTTAACACAGTGTGGTGGGGAGATAACAGGACTTAATCACCAAATAGCTATGTAATCTTAGAAATGCACTTTGTCCATTTGTTTCTCAGTTTTGCCATCTATGAAATTCTACAAAGTTGGCTATTCTAATGATCAAAAAATGATAAGAGTGAGGATAAAATGGGACAATTGGGATGTGATCACCTAGCTACCTTGTTCTATGTTGTCTTTCTTATGCTTTGAGTGATAAATATAGGAGTAGATTGGTATTTACTGTGCATTTCAGTAGAGGAACACTCTCATTCATTCTGCAGGGCTAATGACAAGCATTATTATTGTTCAACAGGAACAGGTAGGTGTTTCTAACTCTTTAAAAGCAGGCAGGCCTTGGCAGCTAAGTCTAATTTTTCTTTCTGACTCCTGAGCCCTTACCTCCTGTAATACTGCCCATTAACTCAGGCTCTGATGCTTGACTTCTTTTCTTGGCCTCTCCTTGTCAGACTTCTAACAAAGATGTCTGCCTTTGTCAGGTGCTTTTGAGTCTTGATTCTGGGAAAAAAAAAAAATTACCACCAGGCAATAAATAAAAAGAATTAATTATATATTCTTATTAAAAATTAATATCCACACAAAAGCCACCTTACTCCTACCATCCAAAGATTCACTCTAAATGTTATTTTTCCATCCAGAATTATTTTTCTATTCTTGTTGTTTTATTTAAAAAATAAATTCATTCCCCAAACTTACGAAGCATCTATGATGCTTCCCATTTTTTCTTTAGCCTTCTAACATTTCATTCATCAGCAAGTTCTATGGCTTGCCCTTCTGACTATATATATGAAGTTAATCACATTCATCCACTTCTTCCCATTCCACTACTACCGTCTCATGCAGCCACCATCATTTCTTACTTGGTCTACTCCAGTAGCCTCCCAACTCATCTCCCTGTTTTCACTCTTGTTTCATAGAGTTCATTTTATTCTTTTGCACAGTCATTAGAGTGACCTTTGTATGTGTTAATTAAATCTTGTATTCTCCTATAAAGAACTTCCTAAGAGCTTCCCCTTGAGTCTAGAATAAA
This sequence comes from Cephalopachus bancanus, assembly GCA_027257055.1. Classification (NCBI taxonomy): domain Eukaryota; kingdom Metazoa; phylum Chordata; class Mammalia; order Primates; family Tarsiidae; genus Cephalopachus; species Cephalopachus bancanus. Next base: position 4,766,768 of record JAPVLO010000046.1, on the reverse strand, counting down.
ATCCAGATTCCTTTCAGGTGACTTCAAAGACCCAATATGATCTGACCCTGACTACCTCTCCCTCCCCTTTCCTTTCTTCACCCTCTTTCAGCCATGTCACCGTAAGGAGTTTGCATGTCCTCTTTCCTCTGCTTGGAGCATTCATCCTCTTGGCCTTTACATGGGCTGCTCTGTCTCAATACCCTGGCATCAACCTTAATGCCCCTTCCACAGCAGGATCTTTTCTGTTCCCATGGCTAAAGTAGCCTCCCCAGCCACCTGTTATCAAATCACCCTGGTTTATTTCCTTGTATGCACACATCACATTCTAAAGTTGTCTCTTAAAAACATGTTATTTATTTATTATTTTCCTTTTTTTCTAGATGGTAAGGTGCAGCAGAGCCATGACCTTGCTTAATTTATTTGTTGCTCTACTGTGTGTTTCACACAATTCTTAACCATGTCTAATCATTATCCAATAAATACGTATTTAATGAATGTTTGAATAACTGAGAAAATCTTTTTTTGTATTTTTCATCATTTTTTTCTAAAATGTGCAAAGCCATTGTTTGTTTTCTTTTTGTAAATTTCAAGGTGTCTTTTTTGTATTGTGGTAATAACACAACATGAGATTAACCTCTTAACAAATTTTTAAGTGCACAGTACAGTACTGTTAGGCGTAGGTACCATGTATCACAGAAGATCTCTAGAACTTATTCATCTTATATAACTGAAATTTCACTCTTATTGAACAACAGCTCCCCACTTCTCCTTTTCCTAACCCCTGAAAACCACTATTCTAGTCTCTGCTTCCATGAGTTTAATTATTATAGATGTCATACAAGTGGAATCATGCAGCATGTGTTCTTTTGTGACTGGCTTATCTCACTTAGAGTAATATTCTTCAGGTTCATCCATATTGTCACATATGGCAGGATTTCCTTCTTTTAAAAGACTGAATAATGTTCTATCATACATACATACATACATACAACATTTTCTTTACCCATTTAACCTTTGATGAACATTTAGGTTGTTTCTGTATCCAAGAGAATTGAAATCAAGATCTTGAAAAGATGCCTGCACTCTCATGTTCATTGCAACATTATTCACATAAATTAGAGTTCCTTAAAGCTGAAAAAAATGCCCACAGACCCCCAAGTGTTGACTCATGCATACACAAATGTGAAATGCATTTAATTCCTCATGCTTATCATTCATATATGGATCTAAAATCAAAGCATATTTACAAACTACATACAAAGCTGCAAAACAAATAAAATTCAAATTAACAATATCAACTTAATGTGATAGATGAATGTGACAAATCATATTTTGATGAGACTAAATCACCACATGCAGTATGAATATGATACAGAATGCCATGATGCAGGTTCTTTTGCGTTCGCAGTACTATCCTGTGCTTGCTCTGTGATGGTTCAAATTTTCATGACTTTCTCTCTTTGGACAATGGCAAAACCTTAATTTCTGCATCACGCTGTGAGTTATATTTATTTGGAATAAGTATGACATACTGGAAACACACCTACCTCTGTCTTTTCTCATGAACTTTTCTTAATGAAGTCCTGTTCCTGGATGTAATGTGTCCTTTAACCTAAAATAAATGAAGGCAGTAGAATCATGTTACAGGCTTGTTTTTAATGGGGTGTTCATCAGATATTCCAGCATAGGTTTATAAGGAGTTGGGACATAGTATTTGCTAGAATTCAGAGTGGTATCTGTGGGAGAAAAGTCGTCAGAAGAAGGGACTACATCAAACTTCCTAGGGTCTGTGAGTGACAGCAATGCTCCACTTTGCGACTGGAGAATTGGGGTGGGGTCAAATGGTGAGAAGCAGAGCCCTGAAAAATGGCTGGCCAGATGTTCAGGAAATGCCCTAGAGGGACAGGATGTGATCTCTTTCTCATGACTCAGTTGGTTTCTCCTAACAATGTTAGGAAATCACAGTGTTTGGTGAGTGTGGATTCCCTGGAGAAGATGGTGAGGGGCAGAGTTCTGCATGAAGCTGTCAAAAGAAAGGGGTGGAAAGACTGACGCAAGAGGAAAGATTATCTGGCATGACTCTGGATTCATCTATGACCACAAACTGAAATTTATTTAATTCTCCATAGAAGATCTTGTTTACACATAGTATCTTGCACATCTACCAGTAAACACAGTGTCACATACACACCAAATGTCACTAAATATGGAGTCTTATATATGTGTATGTGTGGGCATTTACATATTTATTTAGATATTTATTTTGCTATGAGATGATGTTTATGGAATGAATTTAAAAAGCATAACTAATTACAAATTTTAAAATGCAAATAGACACTTCTTACTTTTGCATAGCTACAAAGACTTGTGATCATGTGGACAAGTTGCTCGCTCCTACTACCCCATTCCCTTTGAGCTATAGAAAAATTTAGTGTCAGTGATGAAAGAAGTTTGGCACCAGTGATGACTCCACGCCCGGTCTGAACCAAGAGATTTATTAAAGGGGCAGTTACACGAAGGGACTGTAACCGAGGAAGGACAAGAGAGAGAGAGAAAAAGAGAGAACGAGAGAGAAAGAGAGTAAGAGAGTGAGAGAGTGGCGGGACAGAGAGAGAGAAAGCAAGGGGGGGAGAGAGAGGGCGAGAGAGTGTGAGAGAAAGCGAGAGAGGGAGAGAGAGCTATGCAGGGAGAAAGGTATATTTATGAACCTTGCAGGGGCAGGCCAGTGCCATGCCTGAGTCTTATTGGAGGAGACTGTGAGGTAGCATTTCTATAGGGAGAGGTTGTTTGAGCACAGGTTTAAGTTTCGCGCGGGCAGGAAAAACCGCTTAGGGCCTTTGTTGTCTTTGGGAGGCAGAGCCATCTTGGGGACGCCCTTCTGACTGTTGTCTGCACCTTTCAAGTGAGGAGCCCTAAAACTTAAGTTTCTTGTTAGTTTTGTGGTCTATTAGTCATCTATTACTATAGAACAAATTATACCCCTCTCATTTAGCTGCTTGAAACAAGAATTAACTCGTATGTTTCTTAGAGTCTGTTGGTACTAAATTGCAAATCTTATTTAAATCTTGGACTTCAAAATCTGTAGTCCTATCTGTAACCTCTACAGCTCCCAACACTTTCTTCTCACCCATACCTCCCTGACTTTGTCCAAATTGTTTTCTGTCATGGAATACCTATGTCCTTTCAAATGTGTCCACCTGACAAATGCCTATTGACACTCAGCCTAATTTTTGCCTCCTTTATGGAGTCTCATTAAATTGTCTGGGATGACTAGGAGTTCCCTTCCTGTAAACTCCTCTAAGCCATACCTTCTCCCCATTTAGCAAACCTCTCACGAAATTTTAATTGCTTAGCTATCTGCAGAGTAGACTCTAAGTAGCTTGAATGCAGGAACCATTTTTTCCATCCATCCCCCAATTCACAGCAGGTGGGAAGCTCTGACATGAGGTCAATGCCCAGTAAAAGATTGTTGCATGAATGAATGGATTGCCCTGGATTCTCAGAGTCAGGACTCATTTCTAAGGCTATACGCCTGTTGCATTTCTGGATGATTAGCATTTAGTTAATGATCACAGCAAATCACTGGGGCCACAGGGAGTCAGCTCCCTTCTGGTGAAATTTGCTTTGTCTAGAGAGAGGCACTGGGACAAGTTAACCATCAGTGAACCAGTAACCATATGCTGCCTGCTTTATATGGATAACAACCATGTTTAGCAGATTGATGCCACACTCAAACCTTTTCATGCCAATAGAACCTGTAAAATATGGAAGCTTTATCAAGTGAGTTGCACCTGCAGGTAGCTAGAGCTTCCTGCAACACGGAGCACACTGAAGTTGCTTGTTTAGCAGCTGGATCACAGGTGCCAGAATCAGCACAGATGTGTTAAGAGCTTCCAGCTGACTGTTACCCACTATAAGCACCCATCTTTTCCAGATGCCAAATGTACATACTCATTTTATCAATTTTCTTTCTTTCTGTGAATTGAAATACTTCACGTGTGAGTGTGTGAAGCTAGGACATAGGAAGAACACAAAAGGAAAATTTCAAACATTCTTCTCCAATTACTCCTTACCTTGGGCAGAATGGTTTGCTGGCAGCTCCTGAACTGCTTCACTTCCTGCATGTCTGCTCCTTCTTGTATACTTCCTTTGCCCCTTGCTGCCTAGGGGAATTCTAAGCATCTCCTCATAGGAGTTCTACTCAAAATCTCATAGAAGATCAACCAAATTTCTACCCTATGAGTTGTGCCCTCCAATCACTACAGTGCTCACTGCTTTCTCCCTTCCTGGAATTCCAGTGGTATTTGCTGTTTGGTCTTTTTTATAGAGCAGTAACTTGTGGTCTTTCATGTGGGTACACATCCCCTGGGGAATTTGTTAGAATGCAGATTCTAGTTCAGCAGTCTGGAGTGGGGCCTGAGAGTCTGCATTTCTAACAAGCTTGCAGATGATGTTTTGTTGCAAGGAGTACACTTGAATAACAAGTGTATAGACTTCTTGATTTTGAGTATTTTTCTTCCTCTCTTCCTTCCTTTCTTTCTGTCCCTACAAGTATTTATCCAACTTCTATCTGTTATTCTTAGTGTTAAGTGATGGCATTGAAGAGGTAAAAACTACCTCTTAGTAACATTATAATTTTTTTTTTTTTTGAGTTAGAGTCTCACTCTGTCGCCCAGACTGGAGTGCAGTGGCTGCTCCCGGCCACCGCAGCCTCGACCTGCTGGGCTCCGGTGATCCTTCTGCCTCAGCCTTCTGAGTAGCTGGAACCACAGGCACGTGGTACCATGACCGGCTGATTTTTTTCAAGAGATGAGGTCTCACCAAGTTGCCCAGGCGGGTCTTGAACCTGCGGGCTCAGGCAATCCACTCACCTCAGCCTCCCAAGGCGTGGGATTACAGGCTGAGCCACCGAGCTGGCTAACATTATAATTTTATTTGTATTTTCATTCATTTGCTTATATGTTTGTACTTTTACTGATATTTAGATTTGCAGTCTTTTTCTTTTCTCCTCAACAAATGAAAACCTCCTTGAAGACAGGCAATTACCCATAAAACCTAGGTAGTATTTTGTAGTGAAAAGAACATGCAGACTGAAATCAACAAAACTAGGTTCAAATTCCAGTTCGACCTCTTATTTACTACCTGTGACATTTGGGCAAGTTTCTTAGCTTCTGAAGCTCAGTGTAATCATCTGAGATGTGGGGATAATAGCTGCTATGAGTATGGAATGAGATGCTGCTTGCCATGTGTCTAGCCCAGAGTTTGGCCCTTCTCCACCTGCCTGACCCTGGATATCACAGTGGTCCAAGTTCAGGGCAGGTTGGGCAGAGTGTCAAGGGACAGTGCCCGAGAGAGGTTTGGTTTTCTTCTGCTCTAGCTCTCATTTCGAAACTTCCATTGGAAGATTTCATGTGTGCTGGCAAATGTTTACATTTTTGCTGTTTTGTAAATTTTATGTAAGACATGCTTGGAAATTTCCATTTTAAACTATAAGGAAAGATAGTTGATATGGTAACTGAGCTTTAAGAGAAAAACATGCCTTTTACATATTGAAAAAAATGGGAAAAGCTACTGTATTTTTTATACCAGTAAATTTACCACTGAAGTGTGCTGCAGTTTCAACCCTCTTTACAAATCTAATGTCACTTGAGTTTGCTTTTCATTTAGGAAGAATAAAGGCATCTTTTGGAAAAATATAAAACCTCAGAGTTGTAATGGTATATGGGATGGAATTGTGGCCTGCTATAGAAAAGTAAATCTATATTTTAGTTTTGGGTTTTCCAACAACTTGCTATGTGATCTTCATAAAAATTACATTGACTGTATATAGGCATTGCTTTGTCTTTACAACATTAATGGGTCAAACTAAATGATTCACAAGATCTTTCAAACAGCCTGGCATTGGTACAAGAACAGGAATATAGATCAATGAAACAGGAAAGAGATTCTAGAAGAAAAACCTCAATTTCTCAACCATCTCATCTTCAACAAAACCTCCACCATCAACTACTAAGGAGAGGAGAACCTATTTGGTACATGGTGCTGGGAAAACTGACTGATCACATGCAAACGATTAAAACAAGATCCCTACCTATCACCATACACAAAAAATCAACTCTAAATGGATCAAAGAGCTCAACATAATACCTCAAACTATAAGAACCTTAGAAATGCAGAAGACACCCTTATGGAAATTGGAACTGGCAACCAATTCCTGATCAAAACCCCAAGTGTCTATGCCATAAGATATAAGATAGACAAGTGGGTCCTCAGCAAACTGACAAGCTTCTGCAAAGCCAAGGAAACCATCAAGAGAGCAGGGAGACAGCCCACAGACTGGGAAAAAATATTTGCCAACTGTATAACTGACAAAGGCTTTACATCTAGGACCTCCAAGGAACTCACACATGCCAAAAAGAAAAAAACAAATGGTCCATTACAAAATGGACAAAAGCTATGAAAAGACACTTCTCAAAAGAAGACATATGAGCAGCCAACAGATACATGAAAAAATACTCAGCCTTACTAGTCATCAAACAAATGCAAATTAAAACTACATGAGATACCACCTAACTCCAGTCAGGATGACTATCATCAATAACTCAAAAAACAACAGATGCTGGAGAGGATGTGGGGAAAAGGGAACACTTCTGCTCTGTTGGTGGGAGTGTAAACTAATATAACCTCTGTGAAAAACAGTTTGGCGATTCCTGGTGATTCCTAAAAGATCTAAACATCGACCTTCCATATGACACCGTTACCCCTCTGCTAGGAATATAGCTGGAGGAACTCAAATCACTCTATGAAAAAGATACCTGCACACACATGTTTATTGCAGCATTATTCACAATAGCAAAAACATGGAGCTAACCATGTTACCCATCAAAAGAGGACTGGATTAAAAAATGTGATACATATACATGATGAGATATTACACAGCCATAAAGAAGAACAAAATTATGAACGTCACAGCACCTTGGATGGGCTTGGAGTTTATAATACTGAGTGATATATCACAGAAACAAAGAAATGAGTACCACATGTTCTCGCTCATAAGTGGACCTTGAACATTTATCATAATACTATAAGAAGGGGATTGGTAGTAGTGGAAAACTGCCAGGGGATGGGGGTGGGGGACACACCTCATCAACAAGGGTACCTGCATAATAAACATTTGTATACCTAACCCTGAAGTTGTACCCCACATATTTAAAATTAAACATTTAAAAAAAAGTCAACTATGATTCTTATTAATTTAGTTATAAGTAATGCGGAAATGAAAACTTCAGTCAAGTAAGACAATTTCTTTATAAGATTTACAAATGAATGGTGTAGAAGAGATTATAAAGAGGGGTGTTTAAAATGCTTGAGAGATCACTTTCAAGCAATTTAAGGCACTTAAAGAGCATGGATTTAGGTATAAAAAATTGATTGGCTAATTGCAAACCTTTCTTAACTACTTATTAATGCATACTGGTGAACATGCTTTACTTAAATTGACTTCCTGTAGGTTCTTGACAGGAATAAAAGTATATTTTGTTAAAAAAAATCTATCTACAATTTTGTTTGTTTTTCTAATTTAGCTTGTGACAGAGCAGTATCATCTGATAGTTGAGGGCCCAGGTACCTGTGCCAGACTCTGGGTCCAAATCCTAGCTCTATCACTGGTTGGTAAGTCATTCAACCCCTCTCTAGAAGAAGCTTCATAGCTGTGTCCACCTCAGAGGGAAGTGGTAAGAAGTCAGTGAACTATTACATTTAGAATGCTACCTGGTTCATAGTAAATGTTCAGTAATCATGTTTTATGATAGCTTCATTTCAGTGATTTGCTTTAAGTATCATCTCTAATCTTATACCAAACTGCAAGCTTATATTCATAGCATAATTTATTCTTAAAATGTCTATTGCCTATTCAAATTACTTGCCTTATTATTGGAGTTTTCACTGGGAGATCACGCACCATGATGGGAAGAAAGTAGACATGGAGACAAGCAAGTGTTGCTTTCACCAAGTCACCTCTATCATGGGCCTTGATATCTTCATTTATAAATAAGATGGCAGGTTGGATTTGATTAGAACTTCCTGCTTGGGAATTCATGGCCTTTGGAGGTCTGAAATGTATGCATACACTGTATGTCAAATATTGTGCATTTGTAGTTTTCTAGGGTGGTGGTCTGTACCATTCATGAGACTCTCAGAAGAGTCTATGAAGAGTTAAGAGCCTCCCATATAATTATATTCAGCTTTTCATACCCACAGAGCATTCGACTTCTGGTTACAATCAGAAGAATACATTTTCTAGGGAAATTGATAACTGAAACGATTTCCTGGTGAAATAAAAAACCTGCTATATTGACTGTTCCTTAATAAAAGGTTTTTGTTCCTTCATTCATTCATTCCTTCTGGTCATAGAAAGACCAAGAAAAAATAGAGGAAAAAATTTTAACTGACAGAAGACCCAGCTTCTTCATTTATTTCAATGAGACAAATATTACCCAGTTCTTTGGGACATTTGCATTATCTTGAGGGTTCTTTGTCAAGATTTTGACATACTTACTACATGGGATGATTACATTAATACGTTTTTGTGTGTCATTCTAGATTTTTCTAACAGGACAGAAGAGTGTAGAATTTTTGCTTGAGTTTCACCACAAATGGCTTTATGTTTATCAGTTAAAGTTCTCTGTATTGGCTATAATGTGACTGAATTGTTTCTTGGAAGAATTTGGGAAGAGGGATCCAACCAGAATCAGGACTGAGTTCTGGGCCAGGGAAAAGAGCAAGGGATTCAAGATTCAATAAATTTGGGGCTGGAAAGAAGCAAAAGGGAGTACTCAAACTGACATGAGTAATAACACCAAATCCAGAGTGGGCAGAGTTGATGTCAGGATTAAGTAATGAAGAGATGAAAATTAGGCAATAATATCAGTTAGCATCACATGATATACTCTGAAAAATGGAAACAAGAGCTGCCTTTCCTGCTTTGAAAATAATTAGAGTCCTTTAATGTTGCATGGTTTCTTCCAACCAAGCTACCAACAATATAGGGCAGTTCTAGTGGTTTCTAAGTGTCTAAGTTGTAGACCCCACAAAAGCTGCTTCCATAGCTAACATAGCCTGGCCACTTGTGCCCACAGGGCATTGTGTAAGAAGTGAGATGACTGTCCTGATGGGAGCTGACTCTGTTCAGCTTCCATCCTTTAAGAGCTGCTTCTTCCCTCTGAGGCTTCCCCTGAATAGCAAAAAAAATGAGTAACACTGTTGTATCTAATCTTTTCATGCCTTTTCCTTAAAAGTTCCTGAATAGTTTTTTAAACTGAAGCTTTTTAAAAGGCAACAAGAAGTAAGTAGAGAACTTAGTCAGCATGATGATATGTATCATTTATGATTATTAAGTTATATATAAATATTTAAAGAATATTACAAATAATATATAGCTTTCACTAGATGGTGATACTGTTAACTATTAAACATTCTTCACTAGGGAACTGGCTGGAAAAGTATTTGTCTATGACCTTGTTCTATTGGGATCTCCTCCTTTTTATCTGGTTTAAGTCCTTGAAATCTTCTCAGTTATTTCTGTGTCTTATTCCTTTGCATGATTCATACCAAATCATTTTGGACTAGCCAGTAATTTCATACTTCTCCTAATACATGTTTAATAGTTGACCTTTGTTTCTTAACCTTTTGCCATTAGCATTGCTGCTTTATGTTGCAAGAAAAAGCCAGCTAGGAATCCCAGAACTCATGGAGAAGATGCTGGTTTCTAATTCTGCAGCTATGCCAGCTGTAAATCTCATTCTCCTGGTCTGCTGGGATTGGAGATGTTTTATAAGCCGAGTAGGATTTGAAGAGGGAAAACCATTCTTATGTGTGCTCTATCTAGAAAAGGCTTTTATTCCTTCATTCATTTGCAAACATGTCCTGAGTATCTGATGTGTCTCAAGGCACTGAGGTAGCATCATCTCTGTTCTCAAGAAGCACAAGGTCTAGTAGGAAGAAAAACATTAACAATAAACAATAACAATTATGAGTGAGACTGTTATGATAAAGTGAGATCCAGGAAGCCATGGGACCTAGAAGAATGGCATAAGGCCCAGCCTAGGTTTTTCAGGGAAAACTCTGTAGAGGAGTTAAACTTGATCTTAGTCTTGAAGAGAGAATAGGAATTTTCTAGATTAAAAGTATGGTAGAAAAAAGCATTCCACTAGAGAGGATTAAGATGGCTGACATGAGGCAGCTAGAGTATTTTTCCTATTAAGAAAACCAGGAGAGAGAGTTTCCTCAGCACCCAAAGTAGAACAAGACCAGCAGCACTCTCTACGAATCATCCAAGAAGTGATTATTATCACATAGTGCAAAAAAGAGAAAAATCAAGCAACCTGGACTGGAACCAGGCAGACTCTCCTCTGGATTCTGACACAGATCACTAGCAACCTCCAGACACAGTTGGGAAGCTGTCCTCTGCCAAAACCCACATGGAGCAGTACAGGAGAAAAGAAAGCCCTGCTCAGCTCCGGCTGTCATATCCCAGAAACCCCTTACATACAGCTTTTTTCTAGCTGGTCTGGGAGGGGATGGGCCCAAGAGCAAACTCCACAGCTGTAGGCAGTTCCTGGCTAGGGTGGGGTGCTATTGAGAATACCACAGCTTTGAGAAAGGACTGATCCAAGACCCCAGCTAATACCACTCACTTTCCATGCCACTTGGGCCACACAGGATGCTGTGAACTGATACAGGTGTCCAGCAGAGGACTGCTATAGTTGGCATTTGGGAAACTCACCATACCATGGCTATGTAGAACCAAGGGAACCTTACAATTTCTATGTCAGATGAAGAAATTGTCTACCCAAATGAGAAGGAACCAGAAAAATAATACAATATGAAAAAACAGAGTCTTTAACACCTCCAAAAAAACCACATAAAGTCTTTAGCAATGGATCTTAACCAAAATGAAATTGTTAAAATTCCAGACATAGAATTCAAAAGATGAATTGCTCAATGAGCTTTAGAAGAAATTTATAAACCAACATGAAATAAAAAAAAAAAGACATAAAAAATCTATTAAGGACATGAATGAAAAGATCTCTAAAGAAATAGAAACTTAAAAAAACCCTGAAATTCTGGAAATGAAAGAAGCTTTTAGGGAAGTACAAAATGCAGTGAAAAGTTTTGACAGTAGACTAGAACAAGCAGAAGAAAGAATCTCAGAACTTGAAGACAAGGCTTTTGAATTAACCCAATCAAATAGCAACAAAGAAAGAAGAATCAAGAGAACAGAAAAAAATCTCCAAGAAATGTGGGATTATGTAAAACATCCAGCCTTAGGATCATAAGTGTTTCTGAGGAAAAGGATAAAGCAACAGGGACCAAAGAAACTCCAGAAGAGTCATTTCAAAAAAGATAATTCTCCCAGGCATATAATCATCAGGTTATTCAAAGTTAATGTGAAGAAAACAATTCTAAGATCAGTGAGACAAAAGTATCACATAATTTTCAAAGGGAAACATCAGATTAACAACAGATTTCTCAGAAGAAATCACCTCTAAATGGATCAAAGACCTAAATGTAAAACCTCAAACTATAAGAACCTTAGAAAATGCAGGAGACACCCTTATGGAAATTGGAACTGGCAACCAATTCTTGATCAAAACCCCAAATTCTCATGCCATAAGAGGTAAGATAGACAAGTGGGACATCATCAAACTGAAAAGCTTCTGCGAAGCCAAAGAAATCATCAAGAAAGCGTGGAGAAAGCCTACAGAATGGGAAAAAATATCTAACAAAGACCTAACATATAGGATCTATAAAGAACTCAAACATGCCAAAAAGAAAAAAACAAACAGCCCCATTACAAAGTGGGCAAAAGATATGAAAATACACTTCTCAAAAGAAGGCATGCTAACAACCAACAGATATATGAAAAAATGCTCAACCTCACTAATCACCAAAGAAATGCAATTAAAACCACACTGAGATACCACTTAACTCCAATCAGGATGGTCATCAACAATAACTCAAAAAACAACAGATGCTGGAGAGGATGTGAGGAAAAGGGAACATCTCTATACTGTTGGTGGGAGTGTAAACTAGTATAATCTCTGTGGAAAACAGTGTGGCAATTCCTAAAAGATCTAAAATTCGACCTTCCATATGACCCAGAAATCTCCCTTCTGGGAATATACCCAGAGGTACTCAAATCACTCTATGAAAAAGATACCTGCACATGTATGTTTATTGCAGCATTATTCACAATAGCAAAAACATGGAACCAACTGTGCTGCCCATTGAAAGTGGACTGGATAAAAAAATGTGGAACACATACATGATGGAATATTACTCAACCATAAAGAAGGACAAGTTTATGGACTTCAAGCAACTTGGATGGATTTAGAGTCTACAATACTGAGTGATCTATCACAGAAACAAAGAATGGAGTACCACATGTTCTCACTCATAAGTGGACCCTGAATAATTATTATAATACTACAAGAAAGGGGTTGGTATAGTGGGAAACTTCCAGGGGAGGGAGGGAGTCACACTTCATCAATAAGGGTGACTGATCTCAAACCAGGTGACGTGGGTCAAAGTGAGGTCCAAACTTTACTTGTACAATGGCCATTTGTATACCTAACCTTAAATTGTAACCCATGTCTTCAAAAAAAAAAGGAAATCCTATAAGACCAAGTGATTTGGCTCCATCTATAGTCTCCTCAAACAGTTTTAACAGTCAGTCAAGTATTTTGTACCCACAAAACTAAGTTTCATAAAGGAAGAAGAATTGAAGACTCAGATAAACAAACACTGAGGGTATTTGTCACCACAAGACTGGCTTTACAATAAGAAATCAAAGGAGTTCTAAATATTGAAAAAAAAAGATTGTAATACAACAGTAAAAGAAAGTTGAAAGTTGTAAAGCTCACAGGCTTTATGGAACACAAAATGATAGAGAAAATAAGTAAAGAAAGCAAACAACCTGATTACAACCAGTATTATAAATAAAACAGAACCTTACATATCATTATTAATTCTGAACATAAATAGTCTCAATGGTTCATGAAAAAGATATTGACTGGTAGGATGGATAGAAAAATACAACCTAAATATCTGCTGCCTTCTTGAGACCCACTAAATACCCAAAGACTTCTATTGATTGAAGGAAAAGAGGTGGGAAAAAATATTCCACACAAATGAAAACCAAAACAAGCATGAGTAGCCATCATCATATTAGATAAAATAGAGTTTAAATTAATGACATAAAAAGACAAAGTTTATTATATAAAGATACCAGTCAAAGAAGACATGAGAATTTTAAATATATATGTACCTAACATGAGAACCCCCAGCTTAATAAAACAAATTCTACTAGACCTAAAAAAATAGAGATAGACAGTAATACAATAATAGTGGGAAATTTCAACATTCTGCTGACAGCAATAGACAGACCATGAAGGCAAAAAATCAATAAAGAAACACTGGAATTAAACTGGACCCTAAAGCAAATGGAACCAACAGTCATCTACAGAACATTCCACCCACAAACTACAGACTATATATTTTTCTTATCAGGATATGAAACATTCTCCAAGATAGACCATATGATAAGCTACAAATCAAGTCTCAATACATTTCAAAAAATCAAAATCATATCAAGCACCTTCTTAGACCACAGTGGAATAAAACTTGAAATTACTCCAATATTAACTTGTAAAATCAAATGAAAACATGGAAGCTAAACAGTCTGCTACTGAATGATTCTTGAGTCAATAATGAAATCAAGATGAAAATTAAAACATTTCTTGAAATGAATGACAACAATGAAATAAGTTATCAAAACCTCTGGGATACAGTCAAAGTTGTCCTTAGAAGCAAATTTATAGTACTTCAGGCCTACATTAATAAGACTGAAAGATTGCATATCAACAACCTAATGTCACACCTCAAGGAACTAGAAAAACATGAACAAATAAAACCCAAAGCTAGCAAAAGAAAAGAAATAATGAAAGTCAGAGCAGAATGAAATAAAATTGAATGAAACAAAAAGTTGGTTCTTTGAAAAGACAAACAAAATTATTAGACCACTGGCTAGACTAATTAATAAATAAAGAGAGAAGATTCAAATTAGCTCAGTGAGAAATGAAAATGAAGACATTACTACTGATATGGATATTCAATAGATCATCTGTGACTATTATGAATAACTATGCAAACAAAATAGACAATCTAGAGGAAATGGATAAATTCTTAGAAATGCATAACTCCCCAACTTTGATCAGGAGGAAATAGAAACCCTAACAGCCTAATAATTAGTAGCAAGATTAAAACAGTAATTAAAAGACTCCCAACTAAAATACCAACAAAAAGTCTAGGACCTGTTGAACACATAGCTAAATCCCACCAACTTTCAAAGATGAACTGGTACTAATTTTACTGAAGTTATTCCATTAGACTGAAGAGGAAGGAATTCTCCCTAACTCAGTCTATGAAGCCAGTTTCACTTTCACACCAAAGCCAGGAAAAGATGCAACAACAAAAACTACAGACCAATATCCCTTATGAACAAAGATATGAAAATGCTCAACAAAATCTTAGCAAACTGAATTCAACAGCACGTAAAAAAACCCCATCGTGATCAAGTGGTTTTTATTCTAGGGATGGAAGGGTGATTTTACATATGCAAGTCAATAAACTTGACCCACAACATAAAAAGGATTAAAAACAAAAATCATATGATCATTTCAATAGATGTAGAAAAAGCATTTGATAAAATCCAACATACCTTCATGATAAAAAAACCTTCAGAAAAATAGGTATAGAGGGAACATTCCTCAAAATTATATATATATATATAAAACCACAGCCAAAATGACCCCTAACAGAAAAGTTGAATGCATTCCCCCTCAGAAGTGGAACAAGGTAAGAATGCCCACTTTCACCACTCTTTCGACATAGTACTGGAAGTCCTAGCCAGAACAGTCAGGCAAGAGAAAGAAATAAAGGGTAACCAAATTGGAAAAGAATAAATCAAACTATCTCTATATTCTGACAATATGATCTTATACCTAGAGAACCCTAAAGACTCCTCCAAAAGACTCCTGGACTTGATAAACAAATTTGGTAAAGTTTCAGGATATAAAATCAACACACACAAATCAGTAGCACTGCTATACAACAATAGCAACCAAGTTAAAAATCAAATCAAGAACTCAATTTCACTTACAACAACAGCAGAAAAGCTTAAAATACCTTGGAATATATTTCACCAAGATGGTGAAATATCTTTACAAGAAGAACTACAAAACTCTGATGAAAGAAGCTGCAGAGGGAACAAATGAAGAAACATCACATGCTCATAAATTGGAAGAATCAACATTGTTAAAATGACCATATTACCCAAAGTAATCTATAGATTCAATGCAATCCCTATCAAGCTATCAATGTCATTTTTCGTCAAATTAGAAAAAACAATCCTAACATTCATATGGAAGCAAAAAGAACCAGAATAACCAAAGCAATCCTAAGCAAAAAGAACAAAGCTTAAGGCATCACATTACCTGACTTCAAATTATACTACAAGGCTGTAGTAATCAAAACAGCATGGTCCAAGAGCAGATACATGAACCAGTGGAACAGAATAGAGAATTCAGAAATAAACCCAAATACCTACAACAAACTGATATGTGACAAAACATACACTGTGGAAAGGGCACCCTATTCAACAAATGGTGCTGGGAAAATTGGTTAGCTACACGCAGACAAAAAGAAACTTGATCTCATCATTTCCCATTTACAAAAATTAACTTGAGGTGGATCAAAGACTTAAATGTCAGATCTGAAACCATAAAAATTATAGAAGAAAACCTAGGAAAAACTCTCTAGACACCAGTCTAAGCAAAGTATTTATGGCTAAAACCTCAAGAGTAAGTGCAATTAAAACAAAAATAAATAAGCAGAACTTAATTTAGTTAAAAAGCTTCTGCACAGCAAAAAAAAAAAAAAAAAAGTAAACAGAACAAATAGGCAACCTACAGGATGGGAGAAGATAGTCACAAGTTATACATTTGACAGAGGCCTAATATTCAGAAATATAAAGAACTCAAATCAGCAAAAAAGCAAATAACCCCATTAAAAAGTGGGTAAACAAAATGAACAGACATCTCCCAAAAGAAGATACACAAATGTCCAACAAACATATTTAAAAATGCTCAGCATCATTAATCATCACAGAAATGCAAATCAAAATCACAGTGAGATACTTTACACCAGTCAGAATGGCATTGTTAAAAAAAATACAGGGACTTCCAGCAAGATGGCGATGGGGCAGCTCAGTCTGTGAGACTCACCACCAAGGAGAACACAAAGAGACTCTGGTTCTCTCCCTGGAGGCTGCAGATCCCATCATCTGCAGCCTGCTCTTCACACAGAGCTCGGCTGTAGACTTTGCTGAGGCATCCCCGCCGTCTGGGCAGCTACTGTGGCTGCTGCTGTTGCTGCTGCCGCTGTGGCCAGCAGCCATTCCACATTGCACCGCCAGTGCCTGGGGTGAGTCGCCATCTCCTCCGAGGCAGCCGCCACTGCTTGGAGGCGGCCATTACACATTGCACCGCCTGTACCTGTGGCGAGCTGCCACCACCGCTGCTGCCACCGCCACCACTGCTGAGGCAGGCATTCCACATCACACCATCAGTGCCTGAGGCAAGCTGCAACCACCGCTGCCAAGGCAGCCATTACACATCACACGGCCTGTGCCTGAGGTGATCCATGACTTCAAATCTTGAAGCCCCTGCAAGCAAGATCTGCTGAGGTCTACTACCACCGAGATGTCCTGCCAGGCTGTGGGTCTCCTCCCATGTGCCTTGAGGCAACATCTCCCCCCCCCCGTAGCAGGCAGGTGAGCAGCTGAGATAAAGATCATCTGGAGCGAGGGATAACACTACCTGCTGGTGATTCAAGGTAACAACACTGAAAGGGAAAAAACAGAAGCCAGACAGACACAGGCCAGACCGCCTGTGTCCTTTCAGCTCTGAGTGGTAAATGGGGTAGTCGTGAACTGAGTGATGATCTGAACTGCCCTTCACAATAGGTCAGGAGCAAATGATCCTAACTGTGAACAAACTTACCAGCCTGAAAAGACAGCTAGAAATCAGAGCTGAAAGGACACTTGACTTAAACGAAAAGTCTCAGAGTGTGCTCGATTGGTTCTGTTAGTCTACTGACTTGATTCTATTCCTTCTGTTTTGTCTCCCCCCTTTTTCTCCTCCTTCTTTTCTTCTCTCTGTAAACCATATCTTTGTATAGAGGAATAGCACAACAATAAGGAGGTTTGTAAGCTTGTATGTTAGTGACATTGTATGTTTTAGTATTTTTTGTATGGGAGTTGGTTAGTTTGTAGCCGTGGTCTATTGTTTTTATATGTCTCTCACTCCTTTTGTTGGTACACTCGTCTGTTTTCACCCTTACTCCTCTCTCTCTCCACCCTCCTCTTCCCCCTACTGCCTGCTGCATTCTCTTCCCTCTGTTAATTGAATTTTATTTCAGGGAGTAAACCTACAACTCCACTGCATGGGCAGATTCCAAGGCAGTGGGAAGTGGGTTTCAGATTATTCATATACCTGTCGGTGGATACCAGGACCTGCAGATAGATTTTGAATCACAGCTCCCCTCTTAAGTAAATCTCAAAACTGCAAAAAGGACCACCCCCAACCTACAGTGCAACTCCAGAATTGAACAAAGTAAGAGGACATACATAAAGAAGAATAGGAGATTGAACAAACAGAAGTAAAAACAACCCCTCTACCCCTGAATAACAGAATTAAAGAAGATGGTGACGTGGAGGGAAGGAAAAAGTAGGGAAGGGGAAACAACAACAACAACAACAATTGCACAAATGAAGAAAAACCAAAAGAAGAATATAGGTCTCACACAGACCCCTGGGAGGTCAGACTCTGAGAAAACAAACTTCGGAACACAAACAATGAAGAGCCCCCAAAATGACTGGTCACATGAATCAAACCCAGACATCAAGACATTAACAGACAGAATAAAAGAAATTGAAGAGAGACAAGAGGAAAATAGGAAGGAGCTGATGTCAGAAATAACAGCAGTAAAGAATACTGTGATGGAAATAAATAACAAACTAATGAGCATGGAAAGCAGAATCAACCAAGCAGAGGAAAGAATCTCAGAGCTTGAAGACCAAAGCACAGAACTAACCCAAACTGTCAAAAACATGGAAAAGAAGATCAAAAGACTGAACAAAACCTTCAAGAAATGAATGATTACTTCAAGAGACCGAACCTAAGAGTAATTGGCCTTCCTGAGACAGAGAGAGAAACAGAGGACACACTGGAACAAACATTTCATGAAATCATTCAAGAAAACTTCCCTCATCTCATCAGTGATGCAAAATTCAAACACAAGAGATTCAGAGAACCCCTGCAAGACAACAAATGAGAAAACCAACTCCTAGACACATAATAATTCGCCTAAACAAAGTAACTATAAAAGAAAAAATCCTAAAGGCAGCAAGAGAAAAAGGTCAGACTACCTACCAGAGAAGACCAATAAGAATAGCAGCAGATTTATCTACAGAAACCCTACAGGCTAGGAAAGCTTGGAGCCCTATCTTCAAAGTTCTAAAGGATAAACAATTTCAACTGAGAATAACTTCCCCAGCCAAGCTAAGCTTCATCAGTGAGGAAGAATTGAAATCTTTCCCAGATATCCAATCCCTAAGAACCTACACTGCCACCAGACCACCTCTACAAGAAACACTGAAGAAAGTACTGAACACAGAAGAAAAGGAAAAAAGAAAAACAACATTCTTCACAAGAGTACAGGCAAAAGATTAAAAACACACATGAACCAATTCCAGAACCAAAAGAAAGACAACACACAAACAGAAAGAACAACAACTCTGAAAGAATATTATGATAGGGATCAACTCTCACATTTCAATAATTAGCTTGAATGTGAATAGACTAAATGCACCACTGAAAATACATAGAATGGCAAAATGTATGAAATATCATCAGCCAACAATCTATTGCCTTCAAGAGACTCACCTCACTAGAAAGGACACTCACAGACTCAAGGTAAGAGAATGGGAAACAAATTTTCAGGCTAATGGAACACAAAAGAAAGGAGGAGTCATGATCTTAATTTCGGACAAAATACCCTTTAAGCTATCAAAAATCAAAAACGATACAGAAGGCCACTACATAATGACAAAAGGTTCACTCCATCAACAAGAAATATCTATCCTAAACATATATGCACCCAACATAGGTGTGCCAACTTTCATAAAGCAACTTCTAGGAAAACTAAAGAAAGATATTGACTCTAACACCATCATAACTGGGAACTTTAATACCCCACTCACAACCCTAGACAGATCATCAGGACAAAAAATGACCAATGAGTTCTGGAACCTCAATGTGACTCTTGACCAAATGGACTTAATTGATATCTACAGAACACTCCATCCAAAGACCACAGAATACACATTCTACTCATCACTGCATGGAACGTATTCTAAGATTGACCACATAATTGGCCATAAATCAAGCATAAGCAAATTTAAAAGGATCGAAATTTTACCAGGCACCTTCTTGGATCACAGTGGAATAAAAATAAACATTAACACCAACAAGGTCCCCCCAAACCCACAAAGACACGAACACTAAACAGCATGATGCTAAACAACTCCTGGGTCAATGATGAAATCAAAACAGTGATCAAAAGATACCTGGAAACAAATGAAAATGAAGAAATATCTTACCAAAATCTCTGGGATGCCATGAAAGCTGTAGTAAGAGGGGAATTTATATCCCTACAAACATACATGAAGAAAATGGAAGGATCACAAATTAAAAACCTAAGGAGCCACCTAAGGAAGCTGGAAAAGCAAGACCACAAAAACCCTAATTTCAGCAGAAGAATCCAGATCACCAAAATAAAAGCCCAAATCCAGGACATAGAATACAAAAAGATAATACAAAAAAAATCAATGAAACAAAAAGCTGGTTCTTTGAAAGGATAAACAAGATCGATGGTCCCCTAGCTAGACTGACCAAGAAAAAAAGAGAAAAAGCCCAAATAAACACAACCAGAAACACAAAAGATGAAGTCACATCTGACCCTGAAGAAAGACAAAAGATCATTAGAGACTGCTATGTACACTTGTATGGAAACAAACTTGAAAACCTCAAGGAAATGGAGGACTTTCTGTCATCACACAACCTGCCTATGTTGAAACAAGAAGAAATTGAGGCCCTAAATAGACCAATAACAATCAGGAAATTGACTATGTAATAAGAAAACTACCTACAAAAAGAAGCCCTGGACCAGATGGCTTTCCAGCAGAATTCTACAAGACATTTAAGGAGGAGCTGATTCCAATTCTACTGAAGGTATTACAGGTGATTGAGAAAGATGGAATTCTCCCCAAATCATTTTATGAAGCTAACATCACATTGATACCTAAGCCAGGTAAAGACCCAACAAAGAAAGAGAACTACAGGCCAATATCTTTGATGAACATAGATGCTAAAATTCTCAACAAGATCCTAGCAAATTGGATTCAACAACATCTCAAAAATCATCCATCATGACCAAGTAGGCATCATCCCTGGGATGCAAGCCTGGTTCAACATTCATAAAACTATAAATATAATTAAATACATCAGCAGATGTCAAAACAAAAACCCCATAATTATATCATTAGATGCAGAAAAAACTTTTGATAAAAATCCAGCTCCCCTTCTTGATAAAAACCCTTTGAACATCTGGGCATACGGGGAACATACCTCAAAATAGTAAAAGCCATCTATGAGAAACCCACAGCCAGCATACTCCTAAATGGACAAAAATTGGAACCATTTCCCCTAAAAACTGGAACAAGACAAGGATGCCCACTTTCACCCCTCCTATTCAATATAGTATTGGAAGTTCTGGCGCGAGCAATCAGAGAAGAGAAGGCAATCAGGGGTATCCAAATAGGAAAAGAGGAAGTCAAGTTATCTCTCTTTGCAGATGACATGAGTGTGTATTTTAAAAACCCAAGAGAATCTGTCAAAAACCTCCTTACACTGATAAAGGCCTTTGGCAAAGCCTCAGGGTATAAAATAAATGTGCAAAAGAAAATCGCATTTCTTGACACCAATAATAAACAAACAGAAACCCAAATAAAATGCACAGTTCCATTCACAATAGTCACAAAAAAAAGAAATAACTTGGCATCTTCCTAACCAGAGACGTGAAAGACCTTTACAATGAAAACTACAAAACTCTGCTCAAAGAAATCAAAGATGACACAAAGAAGTGGAAAAATATCCCATGCTCAGGGGTTGGAAGAATCAACATTGTGAAGATGTCTATCTTACCTAAGGCAATCTACAGATTTAATGCAATACCCATCAAATTACCAGCAACATTCTTCTCAGACCTAGAAAAAACAACACAGGATTTCATATGGAAATGACCAAGAATAGCCAGAACAATCCTCAGCAAAAAACAAAAAACAAAAAAAAAACAAAGCAGGTGGTATCACATTACCAGACTTCAAACTTTGCTATAAAGCTACAATCATCAAAACAGCTTGATACTGGTATAGGAACAGGCATATAGATCAATGGAATAGAACTGAGATTCCAGAAGCGAAAAGTCAATTTCTCAACCAACTCATCTTTGACAAAGCCTCCACCACCTACCACTGGGGAGAGGAGAACTTATTCAGTAAATGGTGCTGGAAAACTGGCTGACCACATGCAGAAGATTGAAACAGGACCCCTACCTATCCCCATAACAAAAATTAACTCCAAATTGATCAGAGACCTAAATGTAAAACCTCAAACCATAAGAACCTTAGAAAATGAAGGACATGCCCTCATGGAAATCAGAATTGGCTTCAATTCCTGAACAAACCTGAAACCCACAGGTCATAAGAGAGAAGATAGACAAGTGGGACTTTATTAAACTGACAAGCTTCTGCAAAGCCAAAGAAACTATCAAGAGAGCAGGGAGACAGCCTACAGTCTGGGAAAAAGGATTTGCCAACACCAGGTCTGACAAAGGCTTAACATCTTGGATCTACAAGGAACTCAAACATACTGAAAAGAAAAAAACAAACAACCCCATTATAAAATGGGCAAAAGATATGAACAGACACTTCACAAAGGAAGACATCTGAGCAACCAATAGACACATGAAGAAATGTTCAACCTCACTAATCATCAGGGAGATGCAAATCAAAACCACACTGAGATACAACCTAACTCTAGTCAGAATGGCAATTATCAACAACTCAAAAAATAACAGTTGCTGGAGAGGGTGTGGGGAAAAGGGAACACTTCTGCACTGTTGGTGGGAGTATAAAGTAGTGCAACCTCTGTGGAAAGCAGTGTGGCGATTCCTAAAATGTCTTAATATCAACTTCCCATACGACCTCACAATCCCCCTACTGGGAATATACCCTGAAGAGCTCAAATCACTCTATCAAAAAGATACCTGCACACGAATGCTTATTGCAGCATTGTTCACAATAGCAACAACCTGGAACCAACCAAGCTGTCCATCAAAAGAGGACTGGATTAAAAAAATGTGGTACTTATACACGATGGAATACTATGCAGACATAAAAAAGAACAAAATCATGAATTTTGCAGCAACCTGGATGGATCTAGAGTCAATAATACTGAGTGATCTCTCACAGAAACAAAGACGTGAGTATCACATGTTCTCACTCATATAGTGGACCTTGAACATCCACCATTGAAGGGTGCAGGAAGCAACCAGAGGGACGGCTCCCAAAATGGCACCCACACCAGACAACAAAGGCCCTCGGTCTGGCTTCTGCAAGCACAATTCCCCGCCTGCCAATTTCAAACCTCCCCCATGGTCAATTTCAAACCTGCAAGCCTCCAATCAGTAGCCAGCTTTGTTATGCATCCAATAGGACCATAACATGGCATTGGCCCCACCCTACTCCCATGCAGCTCCTCCAATAGGAGCATAGCACGGCCCCTTCCGGCCCCTGTCGGCCTGATAAATACAGCCCTCTCCCCGCAACTCTCTCTCGGTTTCTCTCTCTCTCTCTCTCTCTCTCTCTCTCTCTCTCTCTCTCTCTCTCTCTCTCTCTCTCTCTCTCTCTCTCTGCTCTCTCCCTCTCTGCAGCTCTCTCCCCGCCTCTCTCCCACTTCCTCTCTCTTTCTTACTCTCTCTATCTCTCTCTCTTTTCCTTTTCCTCTGTAATAGCCACTTTAATAAATCTCTTGGTCCTGGCAGGGTGTGGAGTCATTACTTGCGCGAACTTCTTTCAACTGTAATACTATACAAAAAAAAAAAGACTGACTGGTGGGAAACTATGGGGGGGGGAGGGAAAGGGAGGTAGGATTAACAGTGGTCAATATCTGTCTTGGAACGGGGAGACACTCCTTATCAACAAGGGTGCCTGAACAAAGCATATTTGTATACCTAACCCTAAACTGTACCCTACAATATCAAAATAAAAAATATTGATAAAAAAATACAGTGTAAAGGGAACACTTATATATAATTTGTGGGGGTGTTTATTAGTACAACCTCTATGGAAATTAGCATGGAGAGTTCTCCAAAACTAAAAGCAGATCTGCCATCTGATCCAGCAGCCTCTCTATTAGGTATCTACCCAAAAGAAGAGAGATTATTATATAAAAAGGCAGCTACATCTGCATATTATCACAGCACAATTCACAATTGCACACATGTAGAATCAACAGGTGCCCATCAACTGACCAGTGAATAATGAAAATGTGGTACATATACACAATGGAATGCTATGCAACTATCAAAAAGAATGAAATAATGTCTTTTGCGGCAACTTGGATGGAACTGGAAAACATCATCCTAAGTGAACCAACTCAGGAATAGAAAACCAAATACTGTATGTTCTCATAAGTGGGAGTTAAACTAAGGATCTGCAAAGGCATAGAAAGTGCTATAATGGACATTGGAGACTCAGAATAGGGAGAGGAGAAATAGTGGATGGAGGAAATTTACCTATCAGGTACAATGTGCGCAGGTGGAGGTGGCGGGTACACTTAAAGCCCAGACATCTTTGACACTACAAAATGCAACCGTGTAACCAAAAATTATTTGTAACTCCTAAGGTTAAAAAAATTTTAAAAAAGAAAAGGACAGAGCATTCCAGGTAGAAAATGTAGATGTTCAAAGACCCCAAAATACAGAAATGTTTCAAGCTCATAGAAATGCAAAACTTGTATCATGGGAGAGTTCTTTAGAACTCCTTTCTGGTGTCACCTTCAAGCATCCTCAACAGCTGGCCTTGCTACTTCAGGACTCATTTTTCTCCATTGGCTGCTTTGTAGAGATTTAACAGTCAGACCTTCTTATGTCCTTCCCATAATTACATTGACAATAAAAGTTGTCACAAATTATTCAGATGATCAAACAACATTTACTACTCACTGTAGGTAAAGATTTTGTTTTAAAGTCTGTATATATCATTTCTGTTGTGAGAGACATGCTGGGAAGAATGAAAAGAAAACATAAACTGAAGCGAGGAGACCTGAGAGGGTATCCCAACCCTTCCATAACCTAACTTTGATTCTGGACAACTCACTTAATTGCTTTGAATCTGAGATTTCTGTAAAAAATGATTGATTATATAAACTATTATAGGATTATTGAGAAAATTAATGAGATGGTGGTACAGATAGAATCTGAAGAGTTAGAATGTACTGATAATGATTGTTATTATTGCAAGGTATACACACACACACACACACACACATACACACACACTCCCCTTCACAAGTACAAGTGTGGTTTGGAATTAATCTGAGGTTCTGGAAGAAAATTAGCTCAAGGAATTTTTGAAGAGGGTGAGAAGACATTTCTTTGGACATGAAGTAGGAGGTGATTTCAGGAGACACCATGGTTCCTTGGTGCTGGTAGACAGGGGAGAGTGAGATTTGAGCCACACCCAGTCAGACAGATGGAGCAGACACAAGTGGTGAGGATGAGTGGAGGTGTGTGCGGGAATGTGGTGACAGAGTGCTGAGGCTGGGACATGTGAGCTCTGTGGGTGGGGAAGGTAGTGGGTGGACAGAACAGTAAGATCAAGAGTTTAGAGATGTTTAGAGCATAAAATAATCCCAGAGAACACTAAACCTCACACATTCACCCTACTGGTGAGGAAATTAGGTTCCTGAGAGGTTAAGTAATTTTCTCCTAGTCATAACCGCAGTCAGTTGCAGAACTGATATTCCAACTTAAAAATTCTAACTTTTAGTATACTTGTTTTTATAGCTTCTTAGCACTCTCCTAAAGAAAATGCATCCCTATTCAATTCTAATAATAACTTCAAATAATAACTTTAACATAAGAATACATTTGTAAATATGTTATTATTTCTCTTAATTCCTGTTTGGTTCAACCATCTAATATTTGCATGTGTCATGAATCTTATTCTCCACCTCCTTCATCAAATTAGTAATGCACAAACTTATTTATTAATTCAAAAACACTTTTATTAGGGTTTCCAAAATTCTAAGCATCACAAAAAGCAATGGGGATCCAAAGATTCACAGGACCTTGTCCTTACCCTAGAAGAAATAATCTCATATAGAATGCAGACAGACCAACAGACACATGTAATATTGTTTTGTGAGTGTGCAGAACAAAAGGACAAGTCAGTTATGACATATATGAGGGGCATCTCAGATAAGGTCCTTGAACTGGATGTTGAAGGGAAACTAGGAGTTTTCCAGGTAGAGGCAGGGGATGGAAGTAAGTTCTGAGTAATAAATACTCCAGGTAAGTGATATGCAAAATTCTCCATGACCACAAGGCAGAAAAATTCTTTCCCTGACAACATATGATAGCATATGATAACATTAAGAGAGAGATCAGCACTGATATGGTTTTTGGAGAAACATTAATTATGTCTCAGCCATGTTAAAGGTGACTTAATGAAAAGAATAAATGACAAACACTTTCAACACAGAGCAAACCATCTCTTCTATCCTTTGGGAAGAGGCTAATTACTGTAAGAAGTCATCTCTACTTTATGAAACCCTGCCAGATGGGATACTGCTTGTGACTTTTTCTGCTTCATTCAGGCGTGGGAAGAAGACTTTCACAGGATGAGTTCTTTTTCCCACTAGTTAAACTTTGGCAGCGATGACTAGCTCCACATCTGCAGAGTTCTGTGTCATAACATTGATATTGTTTCTATAAAGCTGAAATGATATTTATTGATCTCTGGGGGATGCAGAGACAAATATAACATGAGCTCTGTGCTCAAAGAATATACATTCAGGTGTTGAAGACAGATATGAGGTAACACATGCACAAGACAGTGGAGTGTTCTGTATTGGAGAGAAGTGTGGAGTGTTAAGGACACAAAACCGAGGGTGTAATGTGACTTGTGCTCCTGAGACTGCATCCTGAAGAATGAGTAGGAGTCAGTTGGTCAAACAAGGGGAGGAACCTCTTCTTTATAGAAGAATTTAAACCAGTGCTTGGGACTCTGAGCCCGTATAAGGTCTTCAAAGGAGTTGGGTGAGACAGTGAAGTGCAAGGTACAGCTGAAGCAGGGCACCAATCCCAAGACACCTTCCAAGCCCAAAGAAGTTTAGAATTTGTATTGTGATGCTGGGAGAACCACTGAAAATTAGAATAGATTTTTATTTTAGAAGAATTATATTGGCTGCAGTAGAGAGGAAAAAATGCAAAAGAGAAAGATTCAAGGAAGGGAGACCAGTTGTCCAGCTGTTGCAACAACCTTGGCAGAGATAAACGGGAATCAAATTAGGATATACATATGGTGGGATGTAATAACCAATTGTGTGATGAGAAGGTGTGAGAGAAATTCAGTTTGACTCAAAGATTTATAGTTTAGATCCTGGGTAGATAGCCATGCTGCTGTACAAGCACTACAGAAGCAAAAGCTAGTCTGGGATGGTGTGTGTGTGTGTGTGTGTGTGTGTGTGTGTGTGTGTGATGAATTGGCTTAAGATTTGCTTGGTTTGAGGTATCCATGAGTCTTCCAGGTTAATATGTCCTGTAGAATGTTAGATTCCATAGGAAAGCATTGTTCTGGATCTGAGAAGAGCTATCTGGGCTTGAGATGAAGATTTAGACACTACCAACATATAAAAAGTAGTTGGGAGTGGGGAGGGAGGAAGGTGATTGAGTTGTCCAAGAAGAAATAAGCAGAGAGAGAAAAGACAAAGAGTTGGATTGAGTGACTTCTCTATTTGAAATTATAAGTCAAAAACTTCAGATCTTATTCATTGTTGACACAGCCTTGAATGTTTTCCCAATGGGCAGACTTTGGCTGACAACAAAGTGTGAGTGCCAGGAACTAGATTTAATCTGTGAAGAAATTCTTCCCAAAGCAGGAAGTTTTGGCTCTCACTCTGAGACAGTGTGTGCTTAGGCTCCAACAACTCTTGGTAGTTGGTAGTTGGAATCACATGTGGGCCAATATTTTCACACTAGTATTTTGAATGAAATAGCTTTGGAGCTTAGAAATGAATGGACATGCTCTAGACCTCACAGCTAGTTAACCTGTCTCGATCTGAATGAGTTTGGCATTTGATCTTCAGATTTTCTTATGAAACAAATTGGGATTTTATCTTTGAAAATGAAGAAACTAGAGACAAAGTCACTTGTCCTTTCTTTCTTCTTCAGAACTAGAGCATGGGAATATTTGAGATTCCTAATCTGTCTTCCTTTCTCTTTCCATTTTTTTCTTCCTTTCTCTATTCTTCTCTAGGAATATTAATAAAACAACTATAATGTTTCAGGTATTATGATGGGAGATTTTATGAACACAATACAGTTCTGGCTCTTCAGGAGTGTAGTCACTAGGAAAGATGGTAATGTAAGCAAATAAATGCTGGGAATGCTTAAGGTGCTATAATAGAGATGAAAATAAATAGATAATAGATTTGTTCTGCAGGCGGGGGTAGGGTTGGGTATAGAAGACTGATGTCCTCTGGTCAGCATCCCTCCCAGAACTTCTTATATGGTCCCCTCTCACACTGACTCTGTGTGATTAGCTTTGAGTAATAAGTATACACTGGCAAATATAATGTAAGCAGAGGATTGATGAGCACTTGAACAGTGGGTCTTGTCTTATTGTAATGCTCCTTCTTGTGACCTGGCCACCATTTTGTGAGAAGCTCAACTAGCCACATGGATAATAGCCTGCCTTGGGGAAAGTTGAAGCTCCTAGCCTACAGACACAGCTGAGTTCTGCAATAGTCACTACTAGTAGTAACTGCCAGCTATGTGAATGAGATAATTTGTGTTACCCAGCTGTCCCAGTACCCCAGCTGACATCATATAAAACATAACAAACAGAATTATGAGAAATAATAAATTGATGCTATATTTAGTCACTAAGTTTTGGATTGATTTACTGTTAGATAACTGAAAGACTTGTCACAATTTCTTGACAGTGGCTCCTTCAGTGATCAGAGCCTCTTAGATTGTTCTTTCTTTTTGACCCACTATAGCCAAGCACTTATCAAACCATGCTGTTAAGCTCTTTCTTATTCACCTTCTTTCTACATTTTATAATTTGCATTTCTAGATTCATCATTTTCTTCTTGGATTACTGATACATCTACCTTACTTGTTTTCCTTCTTCTGGTTTTTGACCCTCTGTGAAGTCATTCTTCCCACATCTTTCAAATCAGGGTTTCTCAATCTTGACATTACTGACATTTCAGACTAGATAATCCTTTGTTGTCATGGTAGTGGTAGAAAGCTCTTCTGTGCTTTGTAGAATGCTTAGCAGTATCTCTGGTCTCTACCTACTAAATGCCAGTAGCACTCTTCCAGTCATAGTAATGTAAATTGCCTTTGGATATCAGCACATATTCCCTGTGAGGCAAAATCACCTACAGTTAAGAAACCATTTAAAATTGTATCTAGAACATTTTTATTTCTCTGTTCAAAAACCCTTTGATAGTTAGACATACTCTTTGGTATGTTTCCCAGATAAGTCCCAGATAACCCCATGACAGGGAAATTAATGGTAGGGGAGGTAGGATAATGCTTTGAATGTTTTCACCTCACTTCTGATCTGAAATCAGGAGCTTCATTTGGTAGCTTAATCGCTCTGCTCCTGGGCAGAGGATGTAAAAAGTCTAAAGAAAGGTGCTTCATGTAAAAATATAAGTGTTTTTTTTTTGTGGGTGTCAGAATTACACTCACTCTGATCTGCAGAAAATATGATCTATCTTTCCACTTTGTAAAATTGCTAATAGATCTTACTTATCAGACTCTCACTATGTGCCAGACACCACCATGCTCAGAGCTCTAGGGGAATTAATGTATTTAATCCTCACAGAAGCCCTGGGAGTTTAGTACTATTTTTGTCCCTTTTTTTCAGTGAGAAAACTTAAATTATATTACTTCCCTTAACAGCACAACTAACCAAGGCCAAAGTCCAGAGTCCAGTAGCTGAAGCCAACTATCTCTAGAGCCATGCCATATAATGTTGTGGATATAGCAGTAATGTTAGGAAATGCGATCTTGGGCTAATTCTGCCACTTACTAGCTTTGTGTTCCTGGCTGAGTTAATTTACTTGCCTGGATTTAGTTTCTTTTTCAGTAAAAATGGGGGGAAATAATTTCTATACCATATGTGGTTGTTATAGTATTGAATAAGGTCTGTCTTGTACAAAATAGATGCACAATAAAAATTCATTCCTTTTACATTTTTTATTTTAAAGAAGTGGCACACAAGTCAGGATTAGGTACATTAGTAGTCTACATACAGGTGAAGTTTGGGCCTCCCACCGGTCTTTACTTTGCCTGGTTTAAGATCAGATAACTTTAGTGATGTCATGTGCCTCCTCCCCTCACCCTTGCCAGTGTCCTGCTCTTGCCAATCCCTTTCTTGTAGTATTAGGATAAATGTTCAGGATCCACTTATGAGTGAGAACATGTGGTATTCAGATCTCTGTGTCTGTGATAGATCACATTCTTCTTGATGTTTATATAATGGCTATAATAGTTGACCTAACTATGTTATCTATGGTTAAGAACAGAAGATATGTATGGTAAAAGGTATTAAGAGGGGAATTTATATCTTCACGAGCATACATCAAGAAAATGAAAAGATCACAAGTGGAGAGTCTAACAAATCACCTAAGAGAGCTGGAAAGAGAAGATCATCCAAACACCAACTTTTACAGAAGAATCCAAATCACCAACATAAGAACCCAAATACAGGACATAGGAGACAAAAATATCATAGAAAACATCAACAAAACAAGAAATTAGTTCTTTGAAAGAATTAACAAGATTGATGAACCCCTTGCCAGAATGACCAAGAAAAAGCCCAAATAAACACACTCAGAAATACAAAAGATCAAATCACAACTGACCCCGAAGAAATACAAAAGATTATCAGAGATTACTATGTACACCTATATGGAAACAAACTTGATAATATAAATGAAATGGAGGACTTTCTGACATCACACAATCTCCCCATGTTGAAACAAGAAAATATTGAGAAACTAAATAGACCAATAACAACCCAGGAAATTGACTATGTCGTACAAAAACTACCTACCAAAAAAAAGCCCTAAACGGAATGACTTTCCAACAGAATTCTACAAAACATTCAAAGAGAAGCTATAGCAATCCTTTTGAAAATATTCCAGGCAATTGAGAAAGATGGAATTCTCCCCAAATCATTTTACGAGCTAACATCACACTAATACCCAAACTGGGTAAAGATCCAACAAAAAAAGAGAACTACAGGCCAATATCCCTTATGAACATAGAAGCAAAAATACTCAATAAGATTCCAGCAAATCAGATCCAAAAACACATCTCAAAAATCATCCACTATGACCAAGAGGCTTCATCCCCAGGATGCAAGGTTGGTTCAACATTTGCAAGACCATAAATGTAATTAAATACATCAACAGATGTAAAAACAAGAACCACATGATTATATCATTAGATGAAGAAAAACCTTTTGATAAAATCCAGCATCGCTTCTTGATAAAAACCCTCAAGCACCTAGGTATAGAAGGAACATACCTCAAAATACTAAGTACCATCGACGATAAACCCACAGCTAACATATTGCTAAATGGACAGAAACTGAAAATATTTCCCCTAAAAACTGGAGCAAGACAAGGTTGCCCACTCTCACCCCTCTTGTTCAAAATTGTGTTGGAAGTCCCAACTTGGGCAATTAGACAAGAGATGGAAAGCAGGGGTATCCAAATAGGAAAAGAGGAAATCAAGTTATTCCTCTTTGCTGATGATATGATCCTATGCTTTGAAAATCCAAGAGAATCTGTCAAAAACCTGCTTGCACTGAAAAAAGACTGGCAAAATCTCAGGGTACAATATAAATGTGCAAAAGATAGTTGCATTTCTATATACCAACAACAAGCGGTAGAGACCCAAATTAAAAGCACGATCCTATTTACAATAGCCACCAAAAAAATGAAATACCTCAGCATGTTCCTAATCAAAGAAGTGAAAGAACTTTACAACAAGAACTACCAAACACTGCTCAAAGAAATCCCAGAACACACAAACAAATTGAAAAATATTCCATGTTCATGGATAGGAAGAATCAACATTGTTAAAATGTCCATCCTATCAAAGGCAATCTATAGATTCAATGCAACACCCATTAAGTTACCAACACCATTCTTCTCAGACCTGGAATGACAATACAGAAATTCCTATGGAAACATAAATGACCATGAAAGGCCAAAACAATCCTTAGAAAAAGAAACAAAGCAGGATGTATCACACTTCCAGACTTCAAACTTTACTATAAGGCTACAATAATCAAAACAGCCTGGTATTGGCACAAGAACAGGCACATAGACCAATGGAACAGGAGAGAGATACCAGAAGCAAAGCCTCAACTCTTCAACCAACTAATCTTTGACAAAGCCTCCAACAACAATGACTGGGAAGAGGAGAATTTATTCAGTAAATGGTGCTGGGAGAACTGGTTGACCACATGCAGAAGATTGAAACAGGACCCCTACCTAACACCATACACAAAAATTAACTCTAAATGAATCAAAGACCTAAGTGTAAAACCTCAAACTATAAGAATCTTAGAAAACACAGGAGACACCCTTATGGAAATTGGAACTGGCAACCAATTCCTATTCAGAACCCTAAATGTCTATACCTTAAGAAATAAGATAGATAAGTGGGACCTCATCAAACTAATGAGCTTCTGAAAAGCCAAAGACGCCATCAAGAGAGCAGGGAGACATTCCACAGAATGGGAATAAATATTTGCCAACTGTATATCTGACAAAGGCCTAACATCTAGGATCTTCAAAGAATTCAAACTTGCTGAAATGAAAAAAACAAACAGGCCCATTAAAAAGTGGGCAAAAGACATGAATAGACACTTCTCAAAAGAAGATATATAGACAGCCAACAGACACATGAAAAAATGCTCAGCCTCACTCATCATCAGAGAAATGCAAATCAAAACCACATTGAGATACCACCTAACCCCAGTAAGAACTGCCATCATTAATAAAACAAACAACAACAGATGCTGGTGAGGATGTGGAGGAAAAGCAACGCTTCTACACTGCTGGTGGGAATGCAAACTAGTGCAACCTCTTTGGAAGACAGTGTGGCAGTATCTGAAAGAACTAGAATTTGACCTTCCCTATGAACCAGTGATTCCCCTATTGGGAATATACCTGGAGGAACTCAAATCATTCTACAAAATAGATACCCACACATGCATGTTTGTTGCGGCTCTATTCACAATAGCAAAAACGTGGAACCAACCATGTTGTTCATAGTAGCTGGACTGCATAAAAAAAATGTGGTACATATACACAATGAAATATTATGCAGCCATAAAGAAGGACAAACTAATGGACTTTGCAGCAACTTCATGGATTTAGAGTTGATCATATTCAGTGATCTATCACAGAAACAAAGAACAGAGTACCATATGTTCTCACTCATAAGCAGAGCTTGAACAATTATAATACTATAAGGAAGGGATTGGTAGTAGTGGGAAACTGTTGGGTGGGGGGGCGGTGGGAATTGGCAGTCGAGGGAAACTGCTAGGGGAGGGAGGGGCATACCTCATCAACCAGGGTACCTGCATAATCAATGTTTGTATACCTAACCCTGAATTGTACCCCACATATTTATAATTTAAAAAAAGTTGTAGCTTATGTTCTATTGAATGGCAGAGCAGTTATTCAAATCTGGATGTATTTGTTCTGAACTCCGGACTTTCATCACCACTTTGCCTTTGTGTGATATTTTAAGTTTTGTTTGAATAGCTGTATTACATGTTTTAAGATAGGTAAGTGCTTGAAATCCTGATTATATAAACAAATCTGTGGATGTTCATGCTCTTCCTGAAATGTTCCACAGTGGTGATGTCATATAGCCTATGTGGCAGAGCTGCCCCTGAGACCTAGCGGACCCAAGAGAGAAGCAGATACAGGGGGCCTGCGATATTCACCCTGTTTCACTCTCCCTCTGCCAACAAGGAATTTGAAGTGTCATCAGGATAATGTGAAGGGCTGTGGATAATTGTTTTATGTTATAAGTACCTGGAGAAAACAAGAGGCTTGGACATTTATAGAAATTTTCTACAAGAGAAGCTCCAGGGAAATTAGGCTCCACAATAAATATAAATTACCATGAGATAATTGCTAACTTTGTAATCATTCCAAAGTTCAATGAAAAATTCAGAAAAAAAAGAGAACATGTCAGGATGGAGAAATTTAAAAAATTATGTCTTGGAGGCTGGGGTCAGGTGCCGTGGCCTTTGGCACCCGCCCCTTCTCCAAAGGTACAAGATAAAGACTGAAGGTCAGGGTTAGGAGTCTTTGGAGGAGGGGCCGGTGCCAAAGGCCACGGCACCTAACCCCAGCCTGTAGACTTCTCAACCCCCCTTTTCCCCACTGCTTAATAACCTCCTGGGGGCAGCCCTACTAGCTGCTACAATGTCTGATGCCATGAAAGTAGTAGGCATGTCAGAAACCTTCTGATATTTACATAGATGGGCCTCAGGGACACACTCACTCTTTGGATCCAAGTAAAGAAATGCATCATGTAAATAATTTGTTTTTTAGTGTAGGGTTTCTGCTATTGTTTTTTGTAGAGAAGCTTTAAGATATCAGGAGATTACAAAGAAAACAAAAGAAAATGTGATGCAGAATTTCACAAAAATAAATGAGCTGAGTAGAACATGTACCCCCAGGGAGGTCTGACAACTAACTGAAAATAAAATGGAATGAATTTTATAAAGAAAAATTGCCTTGGCAATGCAATGGAATGATCAGCATTGTCTCATAGAGACAAAAAGACAAGCTGGAGATCATTCTTGGTCATTTAGGAGAATTTTCCAGAGAAATTCGATCCTGCCAAACTTCTTTTCTTTAGATTGTTGGTCTTTGCACATTTTAGTAATCAGGATGATTTAGATTTTTTAACTGAGTGATACATTTCATTGATTATTTTGGCTAAGAGTAAAGGTTTTTTGGCATGTGATTAGTTTCACAGGCAATGAAAAAAATTGGAAATTGTAATTCTAGGGTACATGTTCATGGGTGAGAAACTCTAGGGAACTATGAGTGGTTTGTATTGGCTAGAACACAGGTGGGTATGTGGTAGAAATTATATGGAATGGCTCCTTTAGAGTGTGACAAACTAAGGTGATCAAAATGATCATTTATGCCCAAGAATCTTGTTCCCAAGGATAGATAGGTTGAAACATTTGTAGGAAATAAAAGAAGTATATGCATCCAAGCTCAACATTTCTACACACATACACAAAGACACGTAGTGAAAGATCATGACACATGAGATAGTGGAGGTAATAAACTTTAGAACCTAGAAGGTTCACAGTCTGAAAAATTTCAAGGTGTGGTCCATGAACTGTTAGCTTTATCATACTTGGAAACTTGTTTAAAATAAAATTTTCAGTTCTCTTTTAAGGTCTACTGAATTAGAAACTCTGGGGACAACCATCTGTTTTAAAAATTCACCAGAAGCCTTGCTACATTCTAGAATTTGAGAGCCACTGATCTACAGCACGTTGTAACATCTGTGTTCATTGAAGTGGGGAGTGGGTGTATGAGACATAATGCTTGTCCTCAAGAAGTTCTCAATCTAGTTGAGGTCTAAAGTTGGGTAACAAGTGCTTATCAATTTTGAAGGGTGTTATAGTGAATATGAACTATGAAAATAGAGATTAAGAATAGATGGATTCAGCTGGGCTCGGTGGCTCAGCCTGTAATCCCGCGCCTTTGGGAGGCTGGGGTGAGTGGATTTCCTGAGCCCGCGGGTTCGAGACCCGCCTGGGCAGCGAGACCTCATCTCTGCAATAAATCAAAAAATCAGCCGGGTGTGGTAGCGCGCGCCTGTAATTCCGGCTACTCGGAAGGCTGAGGCGGAAGGATCGCCGGGGCCCGGCAGGTCAAGGCTGCGGTGGCCGGGAGCGGCCACTGCACTCCAGTCTGGGCGACAGAGTGAGACACCAACTCAAAAAAAAAAAAAAAGAATAGATGGATTCTTGTAGATATAAGTGAAAGTTTGAAAGTAGAGGTGCACTTAAGGATGAATAGGAGCTTTCCAACTGAACAAAAGCAGGAACTAAAAACTCAAGCAAGAGAAAAATGGATGCCAAAGCAAAAAGACATGAAAAAAATGATCTGTATGGGGTGTGGTAGGAGGCTTGGTGTGACTGAAGCGCTGGTGAATGAATGGAATTTTGAGAGCAGCACTGCCATAATCCAGAAAACTATGATCTTACCTGGTGGCAACTGATGCAACCTCCTTACTGGTCTTCGTGCCTCCAGGATTGCTCCCCATCAAATCCATATTCTACACAGCAATTAGAATAACAATTCGCAGGGACAAATCTGGCCACGACACCTTCATACTTAAAACTCTTTCATGGCATATAAGGTCTTGCATGATCTTGCTTGCTTTCCTCTCTACCCTCATCTCTTTTGTCTCTTCCTAGGTTTCCTGAATCTTTAATATGCTGCTTCCCTAATTGTGACTCCCTTGAGAAACTATTTGACCTATTTAAATTTCTCCAAGATGCCCTAGGACCACCCTCCTCTCCCTGAAGCTGACTAGAGAGATCTTTTCTGCTTTTGCAACAGCCCGGGATGCATTTCTCCTAGTACTTATCACACTGTACTGATACTGATATTGTCTTCCTGTTCTTCCCCATCTGATTCTGATCCAGCAAAAGATGAAGACTCAGGATCTATAGTTTGTAGCCTCAAATCTGAGCACAAACGTTGGTACATTGTAGATGTGGAGTGAATATTTATTGAATGAGTGAACTATGAAGGGATTTGTGTTTCAGGAAAAAGAAGCTGTGAGAAAATCCTAAGAAAATTACTTTTTTCTTCTAGTCAACAAGGTCATTCTGTTTGGGGAAACAAGGATGCTGGAAGTAAATTCATAATTGTGAATGCCCTTCAAACTTGTTCTTTTTTCTAGCTACTTAACCTTTCCGATTCCTTTCCAGTAACACAATTATATCTACCTATTTTATTATTATCTTTATTACAACTACCTAGCTGAATTATTTCTTCCTTTCATCAGACTGAACATGGCATGAAAAACCTCTGAGAGAACATAGATATTTATCTACTTTACATCATAGCTAAAATAAAGTCTATTTTCCTTATTTCTCATTGTTGTGTTCTCTAAAGTCAGCATGCAAATTGAATTAGCAAATATTGAACCATTGCTTCTAGGAGAAATAAAGGGTTAGGCTCCTATAAGCCTCTGGTCACAATATTTTGTTAACTGATTGATATGTTTTTTTGTTTTGATGTGTATTTCTCTGTAAAGATATCTTATATAACATGTCTTGTTGATTCATTAACATGGAACTCACAGCCTACCGCATAACTCACACCTGAAGGAAACTTACCTAACAGATACTTTCTCTATAAAGCACATCACAGCCTTCTTGTGCTTAGAACACTGGACAGAACTTCAGTACTATGCTTAGGGGTCATTTTAAACAGTAAAGTCACTGATAAAAAGCAAACATACACAAAAGTGGCATTAAGTAAACTGAAAAGGACATTTGTTTATAGTATGAGAACCGAAACAAGAAGGCAGAGGTAGCCTCGTTCAACCTCAGTTGGGCATGTGTTCATTGTGTAACTTAGATGTTTCACCATTAAGTGCTTGTTTGCAAATGTGTCACAAGTACTGACCCTAGGATTGCGAATTGGCAAGTAGATGAATTCAAAATTCATGAATAATGAGGATAGACTACATAGACCTTTAGAATTTGTATACGTTGGTCAAGATGGAGTGTGGCAGACCAGATTTTCCTTTTCATCTGCAACAACTGAAAAAGACAGACAAAAATATGAACAACAACTTTTAAGATATTGAACATCAGACAGTGAAGGTCAGTTATCCCTGGGTGATAGGAAACAAATGAGATAAGCTTTATAACTGTCTTGGCTTATTGCCTGGGGAAAGATTTCCAAAATGTAGTACAGAGAGAGGAAGCTCAAGACGAGCCCAGAGGTCTCTAAGAATCAAGAAGGAGCTTAGAGTCTTAAAAGACTAAGATAGCTAGCTGGAGTACACAAGGCAAAGTACTGGACAGGATAGAACTACACAGAGAGAGGGCTCCCGAGACCTGTAGAGGGTTCCCCTAAGAGTATTCACCTAAGTAGTAGTCAGCACATATGGGTGAAAAAAACCACTAAGGGGATTGCAGGTGACAATCCTTAGAGCTCAAACAGGGCCAGGAATAATGTTTACTCCCTCCTGCTAGAGCACAAACCTCAGATTTCATGGAGTATTAGAGAAAGTATTCAGTAACAATTTTACTGAGGATAACTTATTCCTAGACTACTATGTTACAATGGTTCTGGTTAACAAAGTTTAAGCAACCCCTTCGGGTCCCCTCCCACTGTGGGAGCTTTTCTGTTCTCTTAATAAATCCTGTTTTAAAAACAAAAACACCAAAGTTTAAAAAGGAAGCTTCAAAGTGTCAAGTTGTTTTTAGAACGATTCTTCGAGCTCCCCCAGGTATATTACCAGAAGGGACATTGCTGGGTTATATGGAAGGTCAATTTCTAGTTCTTTTAGAAATCACCACACTATTTTCCACAGAGGTTGAATTCGTTTGCATTCCCAAACACAATGTAGATGCATTCCCTTTTCTCCACATCCTTGTAAGCATCTGTTGTTTTTTGTTTTATTAATGGCCATTCTTACTGGAGTTAGGTAGTATCTCAATGTGGTTTTGATTTGCATTTCACTGATGATTAGTGAGGCTGAGCACTCTTTCATGTGTCTGTTGGTGCTAATATATCTTCTTTTGAGAAGTGTCTATTCATGTCTTTTGGCCATTTTTTTTTTGAGAAAGTAGCATTTATTAAGAAGACAGAAAATTTCCTACAGTGAGAGGGTCCTGAAAGAGGTTGCCCTTTTGCCCATTTTTTAATGGGGTTGTTTGTTTTTTTTCCTTTCAGCACATTTGAGTTCCTTGTAGATCCTGAATGTTAGGCCTTTGTCAGATATACTGTTGGCAAATATTTTTTTCCTGCACATGCAAGTTTATTGTAGCACTATTCAAAATAGCAAAAACATAGAACTAACTATATTGCCCATTGAAACTGCACTGGATTAAAAAAAACGTGGTACATATATATACACGGTGGAATATTATGCAGCCATAAAGAAGGATAAATTGTGAACTTTGCAACAACTTGGATGGACTTAGAGTCTATAATACTGAGTGATCTATCACAGAAACAAAGAACTGTGTACCACATGTTCTCACTCATAAGTGGACCCTGAACACCTATCACCATATTACACAAAAGAGTTTGGCAGTATTAGGATTCTGCCAAAGGAGGGAGGGAGGCACATAACATCAATAAGGGTGGCTGATCCTAATCCAGGTAAAGTGAGGTCCAATGGGAGACCCCAGATTTCACCTGTACCTAAACCACTTTTGTACCCAATCTTGATTTGTACCATGCAACTTAAAAAAAAAATGTTGGGTTTACGATTTTTCAATGGAAAAACATGAAACTAATTTGGGGTGATAATGCTAATATTTGTAACTTTTAAATAAAATATATTAAAGCCGAAAGGGACATTATACAAAAATCCTTTTTTTAAGGGGAGAAAAATAAAGGTTAATATGTCTACAAAAAATTTAAAAAATGGCAAATTGTTTTAAAATAATTTAATCACATCCAAGAACAAAGTTCTAAGATATTTATAGGAAAGATAAAAATATCTAGTAACTAACATAATAACATTTACATGGCTGAAATTCAATAAATATTACCAGTATGCAAAGAAGAGGAAAAACATGACCTATAACAAAAGAAAAAAAAAAATCAGTGAAAGCAAACTCTAAAATGACAGAGAGGATAGAATTGTGAATTAATTACAACAATAGCAAAACTGTATTCCATATATTCAAGAAACTATAGAAAATATTGAATATATTAAAGAAATAAAAGATAGAATAAAAATAGACCTATTATTTTCCAGCAATAAAAGTTACAATGTCTTAGATTAAAAATATATTGAATGATATTAAGAGTAGATTAAACATTGCAGAAGTGAAGATTGGTGACATTGAAATCATAGCAATAGAAACAATTTAAAATGAAATACAGACAAAAAGTTTTTAAAAAAGTGAACAGAGCAGTGGAGCAACTTTAAACAAACTAATATATATGTAATTGAATTTCTTGAAGAATAGGAAGGGAATGAGAAAAAAATTATAATCAGAAAAGAAATTCAAACCAAAACAAAACAAACCAATCCCTCTCCCTCAAACACCAATAAAGGAAAATTATATTAAAATTACTTAAAACTAATGCTAAAGAGAAACTTTTAATGAAAGTAGGTGGGGTGGGAGGGACATTACATGCAGAAAAAAGGATGAAAGAAATTTACCATCAGAAATAATATATACTAACTGAAGTGCTGAAAGAAAAAATTTGTCAGCCTAGAATTCTATACCCAAAGGAATACTGTTCCTAATCAAACAAAAGCTAAAATAATTCATCACCTGCCGAGCTACACTATGATAAATATTAAAAGAAGTACTTCAAACACAAGAGAAATGATACTAAATAAAAATTCTGACCTACACAAAAGAATGAAGAGCACTGGTAATGGTAAGTAGGCAAATATGAATGCCTTTTTCTTTTAATTTAAATCTTTTAAAATCACCCATTTAAAGGGAAAATAGTAGCAATGTTCCATGAGGTTTATAAAATATGTAGAAGTAAATTATAAAACAACTGGTAGGGAGAAATGGAAGTATATATGTTTGTGAGGTTTATAAATTTAATGAACTGTCACAACTTGACAGTTATCACTGATACCATGATAAGTCTGAAGATGTATACTATATGCCTTAAGTCAAGCACTAAATAACACAATAAAGAGTTTTAACAAATAGGTCAACATAATATATAGCATAGAGTTATAAAAATATTAATTTAACCTAAAGGAAACAAAAGATACATGAAATTAATCTAAAACAAGTACCAAAGTGCAAGATTTATATCCAGCTATATCTATAAAAACATACATTCAAGTGGTCTATGAATTCTATTTAAAAGGCATATATTGTCAGATTGGATTTTAAAAAAGACAGAACTATGTGTTGATTATAGGACACATATTAAATATAAAGATAAAAATAGATTAAATGTAAATGTATGGTAAAAGATAATCCATACTAACCTAAACAAAAGATGACTGAAGTGACTATATTATTATCAGACAAATTACCCTTTAGAATAAAGGATATTATCAGAGACAGAGGATCATTTTCTAATGAAAGATTTGTCACTTAATCAAGAAGATAAAAAAATTATAAATATTTATACACTGAGTAACAAAACTTAAAAATACATAAAGAACAAACTAATGGAACTACAAGGGAAACAGAGAAATATACAACTGTATCATGACTTTATCACCTTTCTCTCAGGAATTGATGAATTCCTGTAGATGGAATTCATCAGTAGATGGAAACTTGGTAAAGATACAGATTATTTAATTAAACAACATGATCAACCAATTTAAGCTACTGGTATTTTAGAATAGAGGACGAACAACAGCAGAAATATACATTTTTTTTCTATTGAAAATAGAACTTTTACCAAAATGGATCATAAAATAAGCCATTAAAAAGCCACAATAAATTAAAAACTATTCAAGGAGGACAAATTTTGTTCTCTAACAATAATATAATTAAAGTCAGCAATAGATAACTGAAAAATCCTTAAATATTTGGAAACCAAATAACAAAGTTCTAAATGACCCATAAATCCAAAAGAAATCAAAGTACAGAATGTATTTTGTACTGAATGAAACTGAACATGTAATCCATCAAAATTTGTGATTGATAGTGATCAGAGTTAACTATTAAGCGAAAAAGGTAAATTTATGGCAGTAAATGCCTATTTAATGAACTAAGAAGGATCTCAAGTAAATGAGCTTAATTTCTATCTTAAGAATAGAAAAAGGAGGATAGATGATGTTCAAAATAAACAAAAGAGAAGAAATAATGAACAGAAATCAATAAAAAATAAAGAAAAACAAGAAAACCAAAACCTAGTAAAATTTTCGTTAAGAATATTACAAAATTTTAGACATATTGTTCAGAAAAAAAGATACAAGTTACCAAAATCAAGAACGAAATAAGCTGGGTGTGGTGGCTCATGCCTGTAATCACAGCAATTTGGGAGGCCAAGGCGAGAGGATTGCTTGCGTCTGGGATTTCAAGACCAGCCTGTGCAATATAGTGAGACCCTGTCTCTACAAGACATAAATATAAATTAATCAGGCATGATGGCATGCACCTGTAGTTCCAGCTACTCAGGAGCCTGGAGCAGGCAGATTGCTAGAGTGCAGGAGTTTGAGACTTCAGTGAGCCATGATCATGCCATTGCATTAGAATGAAATCCTGTCTTGAAAGAAAGAAAGAAAAAAAGAAAGAAAGAAAGAAAGAAAGAAAGAAAGAAAGAAAGAAAGAAAGAAAGAAAAACAGTTTCTATAGATCTTCAAATGATAATAAACAAATATTATGAATAACTTTATGCCAATACATTTAGTCACCTAGATGACTGAATAATAATTTGAAATATACAAATTAACAAGCCTCGCTTAAGAACAAGTGGATAATCAAGGAGCCTTACATCTTTTGTCTGTTTGTTTTTTATTTTTATTTTTTATTTTTTTTTTGAGCTGGAGTCTCACTCTGTCGCCCAGACTGGAGTGCAGTGGCCGCTCCCGGCCACCGCAGCCTCGACCTGCTGGGCTCCGGTGATCCTTCCGCCTCAGCCTTCCAAGCAGCCGGAATTACAGGCATGAGCTACCAAGCCCAGCTGATTTTTTGATTTATCGTAGAGATGAGGTCTCGCTGCCCAGGCGGGTCTTGAACCCGCGGGCTCAGGCAATCCACTCACCTCAGCCTCCCAAAGGCGCGGGATTACAGGCTGAGCCACCGAGCCCGGCTTGTTTGTTTTTTAATAAACATGTAGCTAAGATTCTTTTTACAGAGAAAACTTCAGGCTCAGGATGGATTTACTGGGGAAATCTACCAAATATTTAAGGAAAAATAATACTAATTATACATGAACTATTCCACAAAATTGAAGTGAAAGGAGTATTTCACAACTCTTTAAGGCCAGCATTATTATTATTACTTTTTATTTTTTATTTCAGTAGCTTTAGGGGGTACAGATAGTTTTGATTACATGGTTGCATTGCGTAGTGGCAAAGAAGTCTGAGTTTTAAGTGTACCCACCACCCCTGCCTGTGCTCATTGAACCCTTCACCCCTTCTTCTTTCTCCTTTCTGAGTCTCCAGTGTCCATTATATAATTCTCTGTGCCTTTGCAGATCCTTAGTATAGTTTAGAACATGTGCTTTTTTTTTTCTATTTCCGTTTTAATTCACTTAGAACAATGTTCTCCATTTCCATCTAAGTTGCTGCAAAAGTCATTATTTCATTCTTTTTGATGGCTGAATAGTATTTCATAGTGTATATATAACACATTTTCATTATTCACTGACCTGTTGATGGGCATTTAGGTTGATTCTACAACTTTGCAATTGTGAATTGTGCTACAATGAACATGTGAGTACAAGTGTGTGTATAATAATAATAATAATAATAATAATATATACATATGTATATGCATATATATATAACAACCTCTGTTTCTTTGGGTAGATACCTAGTAGTAGAATTGCTGAATCAAATGATAGATCTACTTTCAGTTCTTTGAGAAATATACATACTGATTTCCATAGAGGTTGTACTAATTTACACTCCCACCAACAATATACAAGTGTTCCCTTTTCACTGCATCTGCACCAACATCTAATTTTTAAAAATTTTTAGTAATGACCATTCCTACTGGTGTAAGGTGGTATCTCACTATTATTTCAGTTTGCATTTCCCTGACGATGAATGATATTGAGAGCATTTTTTTCATATGTTTGTTGGTCATTTGTATATCTTATGTGAGAAATGTCTGTTTATGTCATTTTCCCACTTTTTAATGGGGTCATTTGCTTTTTTTCTTGATGATTTGTTTAAGTTCTTTATAGATTATGGATATGAATACTTTTTTAGTTGTATAGCTTGCAAATATCTTCTCCCATTCTATAGGTTGCCCATTTGCTCTGTTGGTTATTTCTTTTGCTTTGCATTGGTCCATGTGTTTGCTCTTGTACCATGCTGTTTTGGTTACTACAGCCTTGTAGTATAAATTAAAGTCAGGTAATGTGATGCCTCTAGATTTGTTCCTTTTGCTTGGAATTTCTTTGGCTATTATGGCTTTTTTTTTTTTAGTTCCACATGAATGTTAGGATTGGTTTTTCTGATTGGTGAAAAATGACATTGGTATTTTGATAGGGATTGCATCGAATCTGTAGATTACTTTAGGTAATGTGATCACTTTAATAATGTTGATTCTTCCAATTCATGAGCATGGGTTATTTCTCCATTTGTTGATGTTCTCCACAATTTCTTTCATCAGTGTTTTGTAGTTCTCCTTGTAAAGATTTTTCATCTTCTTGATGAAATATATTCCTAGGTATTTAAGCTTTTTGGCTGTAAATTGATTTGAGTTCTTGATTTGATTCCCAGCTTGGTTGCTATTGTTGTATAGCAGTGCTACTGATTTGTGTGTGTTGATTTTGTATCCTGAAACTTTACTGATTTCATTTATCAAGTCTAAGAGTCTTTTGGAGGAATCCCTGGAATTTTGTAGGTATAAGATATCGTTGGCATACAGAGATAGTTTGATTTCTTCTTTTCCAATTTGGATACTATTTATTTATCTATTGCCTGATTGCTTTGGCTAGGATGTCCAATACTACATTGAACAGGAGTGGTGAAAGGGGGCATTAGTTCAGAGGGTGAATGCATTCAACTTTTCTCTTTTTAGTATGACATTGGCTGTGGGTTTTTCATATATGACTTTTATTGTATTGGGGAATATCCCTTCTATATCTATTTTGCTGAGGGTTTTTATCATGAAATAATTTTTGTTTTTAATTCTGTTTTTGTAGTGGATCACTTTTATTTTTTTCTTTTCTTTTTTATTTTAAAGATGTGGGGTACAGCTCAGGATTAGGTACAGAAATGGTCATTGTACAGCTA
This sequence comes from Cephalopachus bancanus, assembly GCA_027257055.1. Taxonomy (NCBI): domain Eukaryota; kingdom Metazoa; phylum Chordata; class Mammalia; order Primates; family Tarsiidae; genus Cephalopachus; species Cephalopachus bancanus. Next base: position 4,722,080 of record JAPVLO010000046.1, on the reverse strand, counting down.
AAGTGTGGGTACCATTATTAATGTTATGTGCCTCCCCCTTGGCAATGTCCCCCTACTGCCAATCCCTTTCTTATAGTATTATGATAATGTTTGATTTGCATGTGTTGAACCATCCCTTCATCCCTGAGATAAAACCCACTTGATCATGATGGATTATTTTTTATGTGCTGTTGAATTTGGTTTGCTAATATTTTTGTTGAGGATTTTCACATCTAAGTTCATCAAGGATATTGGTCTGTAGTTTGTTGCTATTGTTGTTGTGTTCTTTCTTGGCTTTGGTATCAGGCGATACTGGCTTTATAGAATGAGTTAGGGAGGATTCTCTCCTTTCAATCTTATGGAATAGCTTCAGTAAAATTGGTACCAGTTCTTTGGATTTTTGTTGTTGTTGTTGTTGTTGGCAGACTTAATTACTGTTTTAATCTCACTGCTTATCATAGGTCTGTTCAGGGTTTCTGTTTCTTCCTGACTCAAGATTAGGGGATTACATGTTTCCAAGAATTTATCCATTTTCTCTAGATTGTCTAGTTTGTTAGCATGGAGGTACTCATAATAATCTTGAATGATAGTTTGTATTTCCTGTTGTGTGAGCTGTAATGTCTCTATTTTCTTTTCTTTTTTTTTTTTTTTTTTTTTTTTTTGAGTTGGAGTCTCACTCTGTCTCCCAGACTGGAGTGCAGTGGCCGCTCCAGGCTACTGCAGCCTCGACCTGCTGGACTCCGGCAATCCTCCCGCCTCAGCCTTCCAAGTAGCTGGAACTACAGGCGTGCGCTCCCACACCCGGCTAATTTTTTGCTTTATTGTAGAGATGAGGTCTCGTCAAGTTGCCCGGGTAGGTCTCGAACCGCAGGCGCAGGCAAGCCACTCACAATGTCTCTATTTTCAATTCTGATTGAGCTTATTTGAATCTTCTCTCTTCATTTATTAATTAATTTAGCTTGTGGTCTATCACTTTAATCTTTTTAAAGAACCAACTTTGTTTTTCATTGATCCTTTGTATTTTTTAATTTCAATTTCATTTAGTTCTGCTGTAATCTTTGTTATTTCTTTTCTTCTGCAAGCTTTAAGTTTGATTTGTTTATTTTTTTGTTTAGTTTCTTAAGATGTGATGTTAGGTTATCAATATGCAATCTTTCAGTCTAATTAAAGTAGGCCTTAAAAGTTCTATAAATTGTCCTCAGCACAAAATTGGCTGTGTCCCAAAAGTTTTAATAACTTGTTTCATAGTTCTCATTCATTTCAAGGAATTTTAAAATTTCCATTTTGATTTTATTGTTGACCAAATGATCATTCAAGAACAGATTGTTTAACTTCCATGTTTTTTATTTGGTTTTGCAAGTTCTTATTGGAATTACTTTCTAATTGTACTCCACTGTGGTCTGAGAGGGTGCTTGATATAATTTCAATTTTTTTTTGCATTTATTGAGACTTAAGTTGTGGCTTATCATGTGGTCTATCTTGGAGAATGTTTCATGTGCTGATGTGAAAAATAATATATCCTGTAGTTTTTGGGGAGGAATGTTCTGTAGATGTCTGATAGTTCCATTTGCTCTAGCATCTGGTTTAATTTAATTATTTCTTTGTGAACATTCTGCCCTGATGATCTGTCTATTGCTGTCAGTGGAGTGTTGAAGTCTCCCACTATTATTGTATTGGGCTTTGCAGGACACTAGTCCTTCATGAAAATCTGTCTTACCCACAGCCATGCTCTATCAACACCCACATGGAGTTGTAAAGAAAAAAAAAAAAAAAGCCCTGAGCAGTTCCAGCTGGTAACTCAACCTTTGCTGGTGGCTGTTTTCTAGTCTGGGAGGAGATGGGCTCCAAGGGCAAACTCCTTGGTGGCAGGTGGGTCCTGGCTGTGGTGGGCCAATGTGAGAATACCTGAGGCCAGCTGCACTTTGACATTCTGAACAGTCTCCCTGAGGCTAATGCGGGGGAGCTGGATGGGAATCATTGCCCTAGCAACCTTTCAATTCTAAACTAAACTCTTTCATGCAGCTTTAGCACAACAGCATTATCTTAGTGGCCAGGGGCTCCCTTCCAATTCCCACTGAGGTAGCCTAGAGTGCACACAGTTGAAGAGCTGGAGTTCCTTTCCCCAGCACCCCCTCTAAGACTCAAAGCAGACAGATAACTCAGGTAACCCTCACAACCCCACTCACCATCTGGGTTGGCTAGGCATTTCCTTGGAGCAACATACTCTAAGCAGAAAGCCCAGAGTGACCGTCACACCTCGCTCTCTCCTGAAAGTGCCACCTCCAGGCCAATGGTCAATAGTTTAGCTCATCACATCTGACATAATACTTCAGCTTTGGAGAAGGCCTTATCCCAGAACCAAGTTAACACCACTATCCAAACCACCCAGGTCATTTAGGATGCCTTAATCCTATTCAGATACCCAGTACAGAATTGCCATGCTGACAATTGAGGAACTCAACACATCAAAGCTGTATGTATCTAAGGGAGCCCTACAGTGCCTATTGTCAGTCCCCTGCCAACCTCAAATAAGAAGAAATAGTGTAGCCAAATAAGAAGGAACCAGAAAAATAATTCTGACAATATAAAAATAACAGAGTTAGTCAACATCCCCAAAAGACCACACTTTCTCCTCAGCAGTGGACTCTAACCAAAATTATTTGGGGAGAATTATATTTATCTTTCTCATTTGCCTGGAGTACTTTCAATAGAATTGGTATCAACTCCTCCTTGTATGTTTTGTAGAATTCCACTGGAAAGCTGTCTGGTCTAGGTCTTTTCTTTTATACATAGTTTTCTTATGATGGAGTCAATTTCCTGTGTTTTTATTGTTCTATTTAGTGTCTCAGTGTCTTCTCGCTTCAATCTTGGAGGTTGTATAATGTCAGAAAGTTCTCCATTTCATTTAAGTTATCAAGTTTGTTTCCATACAAGTGTGCATATTAATCTCTGATAATCTTTTGTATTTCTTCAGACTCAGTTGCGATGTGATCTTTTGCATTTATGATTGCGTTCATTTGGGCTTTTTCTCTCTTTTTCTTGTTCAGTCTAGCTAGGGGGTCCATCAATCTTGCTTATTCTTTCAAAGAACCAGCTTTTTGTTTTTTGATTTTTTCCTATGATATTTTTGTCTTCTATGTCCCATAATTTGACTTTTACTTTGGTGATCTGGATTCTTCTGCTAAAGTTAGGGTTTTGGTTATCTAGTCTTTCCAGCTCCCTTAGGTGACTTTTTAGTCTATTAACTTGTGATCTTTCCATTTTCTTTATGTGTATTCATAGAGATATAAAGTCCCCTCTTAGAATTGATTTCAAGGCATCCCAGAGGTTTTGGTAAGATGTTTCTTTATTTTCATTTCTTTCCAGGAATCTTTTAATTTCTGTTTTGATGTCTGTGTGGACCCAGTAGTCATTCAGCATCATGGACATTATTTAGTGTCCATGTGTTTGTGGGTTTTGGGGGAACTTTGTTGGTGTTGATATTTATTTTTATTCCACTGTGTGGAAGGTGCACAGCAGTATTTTGATCTTATGAAGTTTATTTATGCTTGATTTACAGTTGAGTATTTGATCAATCTTGGAATACATTCCATGTGGTGATGAGAAGAATGTATATTCTGTGGTTGATGGTTGGAGGGTTCTGCAGTTATCTATTAAGTCCATTTGGTCAAGTGTCAATTTGAGTTTCTGGATCTCTTTGTGGATTTTTTACCTCAATGATCTACCCAGTGTTGTTAGTGGGATATTTAAGTCCCCAGCTATAATAGTGTTAGAGTCAATTCCATTTTTTAGTTTACTTTGTGGTTGCTTAATGAACACTGGTGCTCCTGAGTTGGGTGTATATATGTTTAGGACAGATATTTGTTGTTGATGGATTGAACCTTGTATCATTATGTAGTTCCTTCTTTCCATTTAAAAAAAAAATTTTGATAGCTTAAAGGTTATTTTATCTGATATTAAGATAGCAACTCCTGCCTCCTTTTGCAATCCATTTGCCTGGAAATTCATTTTCTACTCTCCAACTTTGAGTCTGTGTGTGTCTCTTGTGGTGAGATGAGTTTTCTGGATGCAGAAAATCATTGAATAATGGTTTTTTATCCAGTTTTCTATTCTGTATCTTTTCAGTGATTAATTTAATCCATTCACATTCAGGTTGATTATTGAAATGTAATTGCTTATCCCCTTCATGAGGTTCTTATAAAGTTTTTTGTTTGCTTGTTTGTTTTCTTTTAACTTTTGAGTTGATATATGTAAGAGTTTCCAAGTGTGCAGTTGCATTGTATTCTCTGTTGATTCTGTGCTTTCCTATTCTCTTGGGAAGAACGTGGTCATTCTTTCTTTTTTCTTTCTTCTGTGCTTAATACCTTGTTAAGCATTTCCTGTAGAGGTAGTCTGGAAGCTGCATAATCTCTTAGGGATTGAATGTCTGGGAAGTTTTTAAATTTTCCATCACTGATGAAGTTGAGTTTGGCTGAGTAGGTAATTTTTGGCTGAAATTGTTTGTCTTTGAGGACTCTGAATATTAGACTCCAGTTTCTTCTAACTTATAGTGTTTCTGATGATTGGTCTTCTGTTATTTTGATTGGCTTTCCTTGGTAGGTAGTCTGATCTTTCTCTCTTGCTGCCTTTAGGACCTTTTCTTTTGTACCTACTTTGTGTAGGCAAATTACTTTGTGTCTTGTGGGGGCTCTCTGTATCTCTTGTGTTTGGATGGTCACATCTCTGATGAGATGGGGAAAGTTTTCTTGGATAACCACCTGGAATACTTGTTCCAAGGAGTTCTTCATTTCCATTTCTTCTTCTGGGATACCAGTCAGGCATAGGGTTCAGCCTCTTGATATAATCACACATCTCTTGGAGGCTTTGTTCTTTCCTTCTGAGTATTCTTTCTATGTTTTTTGCAGATCAGGTTAATCCCATGTTTTGTTCCTGATGTTCTGAGATTCCTTCTTTTGCTTGAATAATTCTGCTTTCCATGCTTGTCATCATGTTATTTATTTCCTGAATGAATTTTTTTTTTTAATGGCCAAAATCTCTGTTACAAGTTCTTTCAGTGTTGCATCTTGTCTTTCTTGAGTCTTATTCACTCTTTCCTTCTATTTCCTAATCCCTGTTGAATTCTGGGGCCAGTAATTGGTGACTTTCCATTGTTTGGGCTCTGAAGTCTGATTTTTCAGGTGTTTTCTCTTTGTTACACTGGGAATTACCTTCAGTCCTCCCCTCCCACTCTTGTATGGTCTGAGGGGATCCCTCTGGTGGGGAGGTGTGGGATTGTCTCTTCTCCAGGTACTGGTGGTGGTGGGGTGCTTCAGCCAGGCTTTTCCTGGAGTTGAGTCTTCCTATTTTGGCTGGCACCCAGGTTCTACCTGGGTTCATCCCCTGTCAGTCATGTCCCAGCCAACGGGGTCTGATGTTCAGTGGATTGCTTGAGGGGAGGGGATTGGGTCAGCCCTAGGCTCACTGCTGATCCCTTCAGGACTCTTTCTTATCCTTTTCTGGTCACATCATTTGTTCTATGGCTGAATCAGGGTAGGGGTGCAGTGCCTGAGACTCAGCACTTGTCCTGTCTCTCTGGAGTTCATGCTTTCAGGATGTTCCCTCTTAGACATGATCAATCCCTGAGGAGTTAATCCACCAGTCACTCTGTGGTGAGCAAGCCAGAGTACTTTCCTGCTCAGTTTTTAAGATGATGGCAGGGTGCCTCTTTCATCTTCTCCAGTGGGACTCTGCCTCTGGCCTCCCTTGCTGTGCATCCTCCACGACCCTTGCTACCAGTGTCTGGCTAGGCACTGCAGTGGTGAGGCAGAGCCTGGAGCCAACAGTAACTCCCAGCAACTTCTTCCCGGGAAGGGCTTTGCTTATTTTTTAAAAAATGGCACTCAGCTTCTGCACCCTGGGAAGTGCTAGGGTCCAAGCAGAGCAGCTATGGCAACTTGCTCCAAGTCCTTTCTCAATCAACCATTCACACACCCACTTACTCACAGACATGTACTCAAAATTTTCCATACACTCACTCACTCACACTGGGTCTAGCATAATCCAACTGGCTCCATTACTATCTTCTTCCCTTGAAGAAAATAATTTTAAGAGCAGCGAGACAAAATCATCAAATAACTTACAAAGGTAAGCCTATCAGACTAACAGCAGACTTTTCAGAAGAAACTCTACAAGCCAAAAGGTATTGGGGTTCCATCTTTAATTTCCTCAAACAGAATAATAGTCAGTCAAGAATCTTGTATCCCATAAAACTAAGCTTCACAAATGAAGGAGAAATGAAGTCTTTTTCAGACTAGCAAGCACTGAGAGAATTTGTTACGAGTAGACCGGCTCTACAAGAAATACTCAAAGAAGTTCTAAATACTGAAACAAAAGGTCAAAATACAGCATTAGAAGAACAGTGGAAATCATAAAGCTCACAGGGCTTATAGAATGCTGACACAATTGAGAAAAGAAAGAAAGAAAGAAAGAAAAAAAAAGTAAACTACATGAGTAATTCAAAAGCCAAAGAATCATTTAGAATGTTAAAATCACTTAGAAATATTCAAGGCAGTAACAGAATTAAAGGATTAGAACTATTGTTCATCTACTCATTATAAAATGACATGTAGGCATTTTGATAAATCTAAGTATGCATTTGTTGTAGTTCCAGACTGAAGTCACATCACAGCTATGAACATTTATAATGCAGTTCATAATGTTTTATAAATTAAGTGATACTTTAAAAACTGAAATATGTACAAAACATTTATTGAATTTGACTTTCAAGAAAACTCTCTGTTGGTGATTACAGAATATACCAACCATTTCACACAGCCCAGACTACTGCTCTGTCAATAGGTATGCTGTCTCCAGTGCACATTTGGCAGATTTTTGTACCATCATGTTCATACATAAATGCTTTTAAGAGTCCCCAGATAAATATATATAAAGACATAAATGTGCTTGTAAAGATATTCACAAAAAATACTATCTAGATATCAACACTAAATTACATGTGGATTGTATCTCTTGTTATTACGATCTTGTCAATAAACTCAATTAAAACGTAGATATAAAAAGTAAAAAAACAATATATATATATATACATATATACACACACAGCTAATACCAGAGCCACCAGTTTTATAAAAAAGTTTTTCTAGACCTAAAAAAAGACCAACATTATTCTGATAGTAAAATAGTTAGTTATGTCCAAAAAAGACAGACAACTGCATTTACAAACAGTTACAAAAACTTTAGGAAAAATTTCAACAAATTGAATCTGCCAACATACATTAAAAAAAAAATATTATGTGTACCCCACAACTTCACACACACACAAAAATATTATGAACAAGTGGAGTTTATCCCAGGAATACAAGGTTGATTTAACATTCATCTATGTAATTCACTATATTAACATACTTAAAAATAAAATCATGTTATTATTTCAATAGATTTAGAAAAAGCATTTGACAAAATCCAATGTCTATTCCCACTAAAATATAAGAAAACAAAGAATTAAAGATTTTCTTAACCTGATAAATGGCACCTACCTTAAGCCTATAGCTAATATCATACTTAGTCAAAGATTGAATGCTTTCCTCCTAATATAAGAAATAAGGCAAAGATGTTCATTCTCGTCATTTATTATATTTGCATTGTACTGGAGGTTCTAGGCAGTGGAATAAGGCAAGAAAAAAAGTAATATTTAAACATCTCTGTTAACAGATGGCATAATCATCTCTATAGAAAATCAGATGGATTTGACACATACATTACCTGAAATAATAAATGAGTTTAGCAAAGTTGCAGAATATCAGGTCAGTATACAAAATTAATAGTATTTCTATATATTAGCAACAAAAAATTGGAAATTGAAATGAAAAAAAATAGTGACATTGACAATAATATAAAATTGGAACTATTGAAGGATAAATATTACAAAACAAATGAAAGACTTGTGCATTAAAAATTATAGAACATTGCTAAGAGAAGTTACAGAGGACATAAATAAATGAAGAGATACACAATATTTATGAGTGGGAAAATGCAATATTGTTAAGATAGCAATTCTTTTCAGATTGATCTATAGATTGAAGGCAAACAATCATAATCCCAACAGTTGCTTTATGTAGAAACTGACAATGAAATTCTAAAACTCATATGTGTCGGGGACCAGCCCCGACGGAGGGAAGGGTTAGGACCGCAACGGATGTTCCAGATGTCGTAAGAAGAGACCACTTGGAGGCGATTTCTTCTGGGAACAGTCTGATCAGGACTGAAGCCAACTTTATTCAAACTCCTTCCAACTTATATACCATTTTTCATACCCTCCAGCAGTGTAACAATCACTTGCTGGGGGCGTACACCTCCTTACAAGATTGTCACAAGACTTTCAAATTCTATGCACACAATTACAATTCCATGATGCATGACGTGCTGCCCACAATGTAACAGGTACACAAATTAATCAATAGTTTCACAAGATGTTTCCCATAACTCATTCATGTTATGCTTTATGTTCTAAACTTCTTGATTAATTCTAAATTCTAATCAATCCAATGAGCTAAACTCTGATTAACATTAAATCCAAAATTAATAACTTCTAATGATTTTTAACAATTAAAACTATCAACTTATTATTACCTTAACTTTATATTAATCTTTTATCCTTACTCAATTTATATTTATTCTATTAACTTATGCCTATATTCTTATTATTGTAACTTTCTAAGTTATAATCAAACACCACATTAAGTATTACTTAACCTTACACCATATCTATGAACTTATTTTTATTATCCTTATAACCTACTGATTTATAATATGCAATGTCTTAAAATCCTATACTAATTACCTAAAAACTTATCCTTAAACTAAAATCTTAACACTACTTTTATGAATTTCTTGTGTCTAAACTTTACTTCCTTATATACTTCATTACCTAACTCTTAACACTATGTATTATCTTAATTGAACTTCTAATAAACCTTATCACTAGCCTTAATTAATATCCAAACTATAAACTTACTTCTATATTTTATAAAACTTAATAGATCTGTAATTCTACTTAAAAATCTAAATCTTATTTCCTGTTATGTGAAAGCTACCTGCGTCTGGGAACCTGTCACACTACTTTGGGACAATGAGCTGCACTGTTGCCATGACGATAACCGGGGGGCTGAAAGTTTCAGCACGTGCAGAAACCAGGAACGTTCTGCTTGACCTAAGGCAACATAACAAAACTATTATCACAATTATAATGTTTAACTTTAACCTAAAGGAAAACTTTCTAGCAAGAACAAAGGCTGACTAACCAGTTTACCAGGAAATAACAGCTAAAAAATACCTTTGAGAAAAAAGAAACAGTTTAAGAAAAGAGGGAGAAATAGAAAATGATCTCTGCTGTGAATTTCTTTTAGTCCTAATTGAATTTTATATATCGCTGTATAAACTTTATTATTATGTGTATGCATAGGTCTTTTATTCATATGCCAATATAATAGTTGTAGTGCTCTCCTTATACCAGAGACAATTCTCCAGACAGATCTCCATAGGCCTATAATGTATACGGCCATAGATGTTGGCTCCCAACACATATGGAAGTGCAAAGGACTAGAATAGTCAAAATAACTTCCTTTGAAAAGGAAAAACAAAGTTGCAGAACTTACCCTACCTGACTTCAAGAGTTACTGTAAGGCTTCAGTAATCAAGATAGTGAGTAGTGGTGTCAAGATAGATAAATAGATCACAAGGATGGAAAGAGAGTCCAGATATAGACCTGCAAGTATATGGTCAGTTTTTCTTAAACAAATTTGCAGTAGCAACCAATGGAGAAAGACTATCCTCTTCAGCAAGTGGTTCTGGAACAAAGTAGACTTTCAAAAAGCAAATTTTAACACTACCTATATCATATACAAAAGCTAACTAAAACTGTGTCATAGACCACAATGTAAAACCGAAAATCATAAAATGCCTATAAATCTACATAGAAAAAATTATTTTTGACTTTGGGTTAGGCCAGTGATTTTCTCCCAGGGGCAATTTTGTCCCCTCTGCCAGGTGATATTTGGCAATATCTGGAGATAATTTTGGTTGCTACAACCATGGTGGGGATTGTCATCTAGTTATAGAGGGTAGGCATGTGGGTAAATAGCCTACAATAACCAGGACAGTCATTACCATTCATACACCTACCCATAACAAAGAATTATCCAGTTCAAAATATTAATAGTGCTAAGGTTGGCAAGTCTTAGGTTAGACAATTTTTTTTTACATACAATACCAAGAATATGACCCATAAAAGAAAAAATTGGTAAATTTTATTTTATCAAAATTATAGACACAGCTTAGAGGATTAAAGTCAAGCCATAGACTAAGACATTATTTGCAAATCATAAAGAACTTGTCTCTAGAATACATAAGTGTATATTGTGGCATTTCAAAACTCCACAATAATAAACAGTACAAATATGAACAAATATTTGAATAGATATTTCACAAAAAAAGGCATGTGGATATCAAATAGGCCCACAAAAGATTTTCAGCATCACTAGATATTAGATAAGTGCAAATTCAAACTACTGTGAGGTCTTACTACATACCTCTTAAGTTATCTAAAAGACTGACAATACTAGGTATTTGTAGAGATCTGGAGCAACTGGAACTCTCTTATATTGCTAGTGAGAATATAAAATTTGTACAAAATTTTGGAAAACAGATTGAAATTTTCTTCAAAAATTAAACATACATCTACCAGATGAACCAATCATTCTATTTGTAGGTGTTTACCCAAGAGAAATAAAAGCATATTTCCAAACATAGATTTGTATGCCAATATTCATAGCAATTTTATTTAGAATGATCCCAAACTGGAAACAACCTATATGTTAATTAACATATGAATAAATTAAGAAATTATAATATATTCATAAATGAGATATTACTCAGCAATAAAAATGAAATATTGACATGAAACAACATAGGTGTATCGCAAAATAATTATGCTGAGTGAAAGAAACTGGACATAAAAAAGTACATGCTATATAATTCCATTTAAATGAAATTTTAGAAAATGCAAAATAATCTGTAGTGACAGAAAATGAATCAATTTTTGACTTGGAATGGGAAATTAAAGGAGAGTCAGAAAGAAAACATTACATTGGAGAAGGAGGAAACTTTTGGGGATTATGAGTATGCTCATTGTCTTGATTGCAGTGATTGGTTCAAGAGTATACATATGTCAAAACTTATGCAATGTATACGCTTTAAATATATGCAATTTATTATATGTAAACTTTACCCAATAGTTTTCAAAAACGTGTATAAATGAATAAATAATAAATACACATTTATTTATTAGTGAATAAATATTTACTGAATACCTTTTACAATGAATGGCTCTATGCTTTCAATAAATGAATGAATTTATTACTTGTTATAAAATGCTCAGAGTTTTGTTAAGAAAAGACAGTAATAACAAAAGCAAAACAATAACTAAGTTTAAGCAATTACTTGGAATATAGTGAAGTATCACATATACTTAACTCGATAGTATATTCTGGATGCTGATCTAGATACTTTAAAATAGATTTTCTTATTTTATCTTAACAACAAATCTTTGATGTAGGTACTTCTATTATTCTTATTTTATAGGTGAGAGAATGAAGGCTTGGCTAAGTAAAAAACTTGTCTGAGGTTATATAATTGAGTAGAGTTAAGAGTCGAGCCCAGGAAGTCTACATTGAGAAATCCATATAGGTATCATTATATGATTTATAAGCAAAAATATTAATTAGAATACAGTCTAAGTGCTATGAAATGTTTATGGAAAATTAAGATTTTTTTGGAATACTGAAGAAGAAGTAATAATTCTAACTGACGGCTTTAAATAGGACTTAGAAAGAAGATGATATTTAATCTAACCCTTGAAGAAGAATATGCCCTCAATTCTGTTTTCTCTATTAGAGGATAGGTCTTTGAAAGGCAAAAGTTTGCTGTTTCTTATCCACTTCTTTAAAATTAAAAATTTATTGAGACAGTTGTGTATTCCTATACAGTTGTAAGAAATAAAACAGAATAAAAAATTAAAAATAATTTTTAAAAAATGGAAAGAACCCTTGTATGGGTTACCTAGATTCCCCTTAATGGTGATATTTTGCAAAATTATAGTTTTGTAACAGAAATGAGATATTGACATCGATACAATCCACTGATATTATTCTGATTTTCTTATTTCTTGTTTCTTTTGCTTAATCTGGGCTAATTTTGCTCTTCTTTTTCTAGTTTCTTGAGGAGGAACTTGAAGTAATTGATACGTGTTTTTTTCTCATTTTTAATGTACTAATAAACATTTAGTACAATAAATATTCCTCTCAGTTCTACTTTATCTATATCCCCTGTATTTCTATAAGTTGTGCTTTTATTTATTCATATTTAAAAAATTTTTGGGAATTTTTGACTTATGGACTATATAGAAGTGTATCATTTAATTCTCATGTGTTTAGATATGTTCTTGTTGCCTTTCTGGTATCGACTTTTAGTTTGGTTTCATTATAATCAGACACATTCTGCATTATTTTAATTCTTTTAGGTTTGTTGAGGTCTGTTTTATAGACTAAGATATAATCTGTATTAGTGAATGATCCATTAGTGCTTGAAAAAATAATAATATGTAACCTGCTATTGTTGGGGAAAATGTTTCATATGTTAATTAGATACCATTGATTGTGCTGTTGGATATTCTAAATCTTGCTGATTTTCTGCTATTAGTTCTAACATTTACTGGGAGGGCAATATATCAGTTCCTAGTATAATTGTAGATTTGCTTATTTCTTTATTGGGCTCTACCAGTTTTTGTTTCATGTATTTTTCTCTTCTATTGTTTGGTGTATATCATGACGTTACAATGATATGCATTCAGTAGAAATCATACTTCAAATATTGAATTTTGTTTCTTTCCTGAACTAGTGATATGTGGTATGATACTGTCTCCCGATGCTGGCAGTCAGCCAGATGATCATGAGGGCAAAAAACTGATACTCTACAGTGTGTTGTGTTGGCAATTAATTTTGCCCAACTGTATGTCTAAGATAGGCTAGGCTATGATGTTTGATGGGTTAGGTGTCTCAAATGCATTTTCAACTTGCATTGGGTTTATCAGAATGTAACCCCATTGTAAATCAAGGAGCGTCTGTACTATTGAGCTACTGTTCCAATGAGAGTTTAATTTGAGAACCTGCGCAGTGTTATTTTGATCTTCTTGGGTAAATAGGTAATATTGGGGCTCCCTTTGTCCCTGCTGGTGCTGCCTCAGGGGGCAGAAGTAATTTTCTCAGGTTAGGTCAACAGATATTTCTTCACTGGAGAGGGACATAGTAGGATCCCCCTTATTGATGCTCTGATGCCATCTCCTCTCCCCACTTCAGTCTCCTCTAATGTCTCTGGTCAGAAGAACAGAGTCTCAAGTCCATCAAGACAAAGATGTTTCCTGGACCAGGCTGTTTGCTGGGACTGGGTCCTGTTTTCTAGTTCTTTCCACTTGTACCACTCATACCATTTTAAATTCTCTTTCCCTTGCCTGCATTTTACCACTCAGTACAATGTTTTACAGATAGTGAATGTTCAATTGTTACTTCACTCGAATTACTCAGCTATTTACTCACTCTTTAAGGGGAAAGAACAACAAAACAAACTGACAGAAACAAAAAAATCATTGCTTCCTCCCCCTGATTTTGGATTTTAAAAAATGAAGCCTAAAGGATATCAGAATGAAGTTTTGAGCTCTTACACTGCAAAACAGACTACTTGATTAGTATACGAGGAATCCATAAATGGGGAACTATTTTATCTCCTGTCACAGAGGCTGGCTCAAAAGGAAATGTCTTTTAATTTTGGTTGAAGGATTATAGAATAGCAGAACTAGATGAGACATTAGAGGACAGCTGGTCCAAAACGTCTTACATTACCTATGAAGAAAATGAGACTTATTTAAAGTAATGGTTTGAGTAATATCACAAAGAAGTTAGCGGTTAGTGGGCAGTGTAACACAGTTTTTAAGTGTTTGTGCTCTTGAATCAGAGAGCCCTGGGCTGGAATCCTGGTTTGGCTACTTCTTGGCTTTATGATTTCAGACTCACGTCCTTACTGGGGACGCAGTAAGATATTTATATTTAGTGCCTGGCAAATAGTAAGAGCTCAGAAATGTGTCTACTGCCATTCAAGGGATGGCTCAGCTTTAACTTTGACAGTTTCCTGCTCTGTTATTGCAAGTGAGTAATACTTCCTCTATTAGGTCCTGTTTCTGGTTTCATTCATTTATTTTATTTTTTTAATTTTTTAATTTTTTTTTGAGTTGGAGTCTCACTCTGTCGCCCAGACTGGAGTGCAGTGGCCGCTCCCGGCCACCGCAGCCTCGACCTGCTGGGCTCCGGCGATCCTTCCGCCTCAGCCTTCCAAGTAGCTGGAATTACAGGCATGTGCTACCACGCCCGGCTGATTTTTTGATTTATTGTAGAGATGAGGTCTTGCTGCCCAGGCGGGTCTCGAACCCGCGGGCTCAGGCAATTCACTCACCTCAGCCTCCCAAAGGCGCGGGATTACAGGCTGAGCCACCGAGCCCGGCTTCATTTATTTGTTAAACATTTGCTGAGCACTTGTTGTGTACAGCAGCACTGGAGACACAAAGATGAATAAAAAGGCCCATTTGCCTTCATTTCATGGGGAGATGGCCCTGTAAAGAAATAGATCAGAATAGAGGCATATACAAGACAGGGGAGAGAAGATCTTCCCATCTAGAGAAATTACTTTCAGAATCATTTAGTTTCATCTGTTCATTATAAGATGTCTGAACCTACATGTATTGGTTGTAAGTAATGAATGGCTGCAAGGTAATTAACTGGCCCAATAGTTTTCAGAAATTAAGATTTCTAATGTATTAAAAGAGTTCCTATCAATATATGCCCTTGTTACCTGTAGGAGACTAGAATTTTGGAAGTTAGAGAAACTTCCTGTTCTGAGGTTCCAGCAACCTGACTAAGCTGAATAGTTAAGTTGAACTCAATTTCCAGTAAGTTTAGTAATGACAAGGTGACTAGGAGTTCATTCAGAGTCAGTTTGCAGTTTCATTATCAGACTGAATGTAGAAAACCCAAGTTTAAGGACAAGTTCTAATTAATGAATGACTAGCTTGGTAAGCAGAAGCAAGTGTTATAAGAGAAATGCATAGTGCTGCAGATAACAGGGAATGTTGAGGTTGATTTTATTTATTAATTCAGGACCATGGAAGACCTTTGACCTGGGTCTAAAAGGTAAAAAGGAGGGATGGTCATTATGATGGACAAAGACACCCCAATCAGTGGAGTTTTCTTAGTGGCAAGCAGGCTTCAGGAATAGCATGCAGTCTGGTGTGGCAAATGCATGAGCTTGATGAGGTGGAGGATGAAGATACAGATTGGCTTGGGGTGAAATCATTATGGTCATGGATATAACCTAAAGAGGATGGACTTAGAACTTCTTGCCACAGGAATTAGAGAATGCATACTGCTAAGCGTGAGAATTGCAAAAGCAAGCTTTCAGGTACTAGCACTATCAGTTAATCATCTGCTTTTTGCATCTCTGCATTTTAAAGGATGGTGTATTAAGCATACTCAATGCCAGGTTTTTCGTGCCACAATAGCCCTTACAAATAGATCTTTAACACGAGAGTATATTATAAAAGTACTCTCAGAAAGTTCTTATGATATTTAATGAGGGGCCTCAGTCTGAGTATGGCTCTCAGGAATGTCATCTAAAACACTTTGCTATGCCCCATGCTGATTGATAACTATTTTGACCTGTCTGCTGTGGCCTTGCCTCTGGATTGAATTATGATGTCCTTTGCCATTTTCAGGAAAAGAAATGACCAGAACCTGCCATGCTGCAGTTGAATTTTTTTCCCCATAGTTTCTTTTGAGCAGCTCAAGTGAGAAACGAATGGTCTCTGTCGAGAGCCTTTATGCAGTTTGGATTGAAGTCCATGCATGAAATAGTCATTACAAGATGAAAATAGAGTAGTCGCTTTTCAGGATTAACTGGTTCTGGGATCTATTTGCGTAAGCAAATTAATGGGCTGGAAAGTCTCATTTTTACAAGTACTAAATTGTAAAGACACTACAGGGACAGAAGCTTCACTGTTATTGATGTCTGTTCAAATGAGAGAAGGAAATCTCATAGAATACTAAGGAAGCCTCCTAATTTAAAATATGTCTTCTAACTATTAGCAACATCATTTCAATCCCAGCAGTAAGGGAAATGGCAGAAAATATTTTTCATTTTGTTTGTTGCATGTTTTCAAATATGCATGCATAATGTCAAGTTACCAACTAGAAAAAATACCTTACAATATTTTTCTGTCCAAGATGGCTACATTAAAATTTTAAAGTAGAATCTTCTCTCCCTAGCTTCCTCACTGCCCTTCCTTCCTCCCCCATTTCTTTTGTTCTCTCTTCCTTCTCTCCTGTCTTCTCTCTTTCTTTTCTTCTTCATTTATTGAGCATCTATAAAACGTCAATCACAATTAGTGACCACATTTACAAAGATGGAAAATATATGTTTGATTTTTAAGGAATGCCAAGTAGATTGGAGGAAATAGATGCATACACCACACAAGCAGATGATCACAATGCAACATGATGAAGATCTGATTCTAATTATTTTCAGTCTGAAATAGGTTCCCTGAGTTATCTGGGCTGGGAGTAGGATACTAACTTATGCTTTGAAAATGTCCAGGAGCTGAAAATAGATTGGTTCCTCCTCTAGTGAATGTCTGATATGTTTGATAGAAATGCGCTTTCTTAAGAAGAACCAAGTAGTCATTCTTCCAAAACACACAGCTAATTTGATAATTTAAAGATCAAATGATTTCCAAATCTCTATATCCGACTTTTTAAAGATCTTTTATGCTTACGTTTGCATCTGACAGTGCCATTCTAGAAAGTCATAGCTCTTTAAATCAAATGAAGGCCTAATTTAGAAGAGACTGGGCAAGATTTCCTGTTACAGAATTTCATATCCTGCAGGAATGCAGACTATCAACTTCCAGATGAATCCATAATCCAGGCTAAGTTCTGCTGCATAAATAGCAATTACATGATTAAAAGTTTTGGCTTAAAAAACCTTCTATGTGCTTAATTGGTTAAGACCCATAAGTTACAGCAATTTTAAAAATAATTTTTCACATCGCATTTAAACATCAAACTCATTCAAATTTCAAGCCAGCCCAGGATGAAGTTACTATTATTCCCATTTTATTGCAAAGTCCTGAGGTTTGGGAAGGTTAAATGCTTATGTTAACACAGACAGTCTGAATATTAAAAGAACTTGAAGTCTCCTTTCTTCCAGTTTTGCTACACTCCAGATCACAAAAAAGAGATTGGAGCAGACTGAGTACAAAAAAGAGATTGGAGCAGACTGAGATTGGGAGTCACAGTGATTAGCACCTGGCAGGTCATTAAGTGCCACCCAGTGACACAGTAATAAAGCAATGGGTACTTCTGTCTTGCAAAAGTTATATCCAAACAACAAATAAAAAACTTATCAGTGCTGTAAATTCACCCATTCAATCATCCAACAAACACAATTTGAAATCCTACCATATACAAAAAACACTTGTAGGACTGGGGTATAGCAGTGAAAAAGACAAAAATATGTTTTCATCAGGTAATTGTCCAAAAGTAGGAGTCAGGCACCCCCCCAAAAAAAAAGAAAAAGAAAAAGAAAAGAAAGAAAGAAAGAAAAATGCAATATATAGAATGTAAGATGGAGACAAGTTTTTGGGAGAACATTAAGACTGTTAGGAATGGCAGGGGTATTGCTCTTTTAAATAGAGCACCCAGGAAAGGGTTGGTAAAGTGAGAACAAAAGGGGTGAATGCTCAGGAGAAGGTGTTCTAGGCAGAGAAAACAGCTAGAGCAAAGGCCCAGGGGTGGGAGCCAGACTGGTGGGTTTGAGTCACAGCCAGGAGCCAGTTTGCAGGGTGGAGGGAACACAGTGAGGATCTAAGGAGATAAGGTCAGGAGGGTCAAAGGACAGGTCACTAGAGCCTGCTGACCTTCACATTTGGACCCAGAGGGAGCAGAGGACTGACATGAGCTAATGTCTTTCAACAGGTTCATGCTGACTGCTGCATTGAGACTAGGCTGAATTGGTCAAAAGCTGAAGCAGGGATACTTGTTAGGAGGCCACTGCACTCATCCAGGGGAGAGAAACATGATACAATGGACCAGAATGTTAATTTGAAAAATAAGACTTGTGGTCTTGTCATTGACATCAGCTCCTCTGTCTGGAAGATGCCCTCCCAGCATCTCTTGTTCCGTCTTCAGTCCCTGGATATTGGTGTTCTGCTGTTCTCTCACTGAATCAATTACCTAAACTAAGAGATTTCAAACTCCAAATCAAAAGCTCAGATAGTTTTGGACAAGATTTTAACTCTTTGTGCCTCTGAATACTCATTTTTATAGAAGGGCAAGAATAATATCTAACTTGCTAATCTTTCAGAGACATTCTGAGAGATGTATTAAAAAAAACTTGTTAAAGAATGCAGTATATCAAGAACAGGCATATAGACCAATGGAACAGGATAGAGATTCTGGAAGCAAAGCCTCAATTTCTCAACCAACTCATCTTCAACAAAACCTTGACCATCAACCACTGGGGAGAGGAGAACCTATTCAGTAGATAGTGCTGGGAAAACTGATTGACCACGTGTAGAAGATTAAAACAAGACCCCTACCTATCACCATACACAAAAATCAACTCTAAATGGATCAAAACCTAAACACGAAAGCTCAAACTATAGGAACCTTAGAAAATGCAGGAGACGCCCTTATGGAAATTGGAACTGGCAATCAATTCCTGATCAAAACCCCAAGTGCCCATGTCATAAGAGACAAGATAGACAAGTGGGACCTCATCAAACTGAAAAGCTTCTGCAAAAACCAAAGAAACTCCCCATCAAGAGAGTTGGGGGACAGCCCAAAGACTGGGAAAAAATATTTGCCAACTGTATATCTGGCAAAAGCCCAGTGTCCAGGATCTACAAGCAACTCAAATGTGCTGAAAAGGAAAAAAACAAAACAAAACAAAACAAAAAACAGCCCCATTACAAAGTGGGCAAAATATATGAATAGACACTTCTCGAGAAGATGTACAAGCAACTAACAGATACATGAAAATATGCTCAGCCTCACTAGTCATCAAAGAAATACCAATTAAAACCATACTGAGATACCACCTAACTTCAGTCAGGATGGCCATCATCAATAATTTGGAAAACAACAGATGCTAGAGAGGATGTGGGAGGAAAGGAACACTTCTACTCTGTTGATGAGAGTGTAAACTAGTACAACTTCTGTGGAAAACAGTTTGAATAACTAAAAGATCTAAAAATTGACTCTCCATATGACCCCACAAACCTCCTACTGAGAATATAGCTGGAGGAACTCAAATCACTCTATGAAAAAGATACCTGCACATGCATTTTTATTGCAGCATTATTCAAAATAGCAAAAACATGGAACCAACTGTGCTGCCCATTGACTTGATAAAAAAAATGTGGTATATATACACGATGGAATATACACAGCCATAAAGAAGGACAAAATTATGAACTTTGCAGCAAATTGAATGGACTTAAAGTCTATAATACTGAGTTATCTGTCACAGAAACAAAGAACTGAGTACCACTCATAAGTGGACCCTGAACAATTATCATAATACCATAAGAGAGGGGTTGGTAGTAGTAGGAAACTGCCAAGGGAGGGGGGCACATCTCATTAGCCAGAGTATCTGAATAATGAACATTTGTATACCTAACCCTGAATTGTACCCTACATCTTTAAAATAAAAAATTTAAAAAATACTGTACAAGGGATTCTCATATACTTCATAATATTACCATTATTTTCTCAAATGATGCTATATAACCTCATTCCATGAGCATTAACATGAACCAGCTACAACTGTTGCCTTCCCTTTGTTCCTCCAATCCCTGTTTCCTGAGCTTATCCAAATTTTCTTTAAGAACGTCTTTCCCATTTGTCCTTCTTTTTTAGACACTGAAATCTAGGTCCTTTTGTGTGATACTGAGGTGTCACTTGTGGGGAACTTGCCTACCTCTTCTCTTATCCTTGCAGCCCATGTTTCACACTCTCCCCCTACATTTTAAGTTTTTGGCCAAAGAGTTGGCCTCCTTCCCAATGCAATCTCATCCTCTTCTTCCAGTCTCATTTCTTCTGGTTCTAATTCATGAACCTGATGATTCCAGCATTTACTTACAGTTTCCTACCGTGTCTCATGTTTTCCTATTTCTATAGCTAGAATTAACCACTTCAATTTGAAATAATGTCACTTTCTTTCCTCCTATCAAAAACTATCCAATCTTTCTTAAAGTACTTTCTGTTACTCCTACCTAACCTAATTCCTCACTCATGGAGCAACTAAATGCTTATGCCATCAGATATTGTCTACCTTCTTGTATTCGTGTGTTATTTCCCAATAAGACAACCTTCAGGTAATCCTTAGTCCTGAGCACAGTACACTAATTTTTCAGAAAGTGAAATATTTGGGGATCCTATAAGTCCCTGTAAGTATCTGAGTTACTTTAAGAATCTGAAAAATACAGCATGGTTCCTGAAAGACAAAAGGAGATCAAGAACTAAACAGAATATATTTGATTCCCAGATCCTCTGACTATTCAGTGTGTGATCTTGGATAAATTACTTAACATTTCTGAGCCCAGTTTAATGGTTATAATAATAGCTTACCATATGGGTTGCTCTGAAGACTAGACATACTTATGTAAAATGCCTATCCAGACTAGTCATAGGTGTAAATGCTCAATGAATTATAGACATTATTATAACTATTACTTTTATTATCATAAAATACTTGTCACTTACCATCAGGATGAATTTTAGGACTTCTTGCTGGCCTCAACTTCCCCACTGTTTGATTTAGGGAGCTGAACTTGATTGGTGTTTTTCAAATGCTTTAAAACTGTATCACTTCCACTTCTTTGAAAAAAATCTCACACTTTTCTGTAGTGTCATTTAAAATAAAAAGTTAATATTGCACTAAAAAAGCATGCAGTTTTGGGGGCAAAATAATCATGTTAAGCCACAACACAAAGATGGAACTCAAAGAACTAGATATTCCCTTATGTTCCTTCCAGACCTAACATTTGGCCTGTGACTTTCGAGGGGGAGAAAAGCCTCACCTATGTCTATTTTTTTCTGTCATGAAATGCTATTAGACTTTGATTGACTGGCATCTTTTTCTCTCCAAAAAATGTTTTTACATGAAAATTGTATTTTCACCATTTAAACACATATAGGACCATGGAGTTTCTTATCTTTTTTCTCTGTTATTTGCTTACACTGGTATAACCCTTGCTCTGAGACGAGTCAGCACACATTTATAGCATCAAAACTCCTTCCTCATAGCATGCTTTCTAGATGGCGCCTCTCTTTAAGTTTGAAGCAGTGGGAACTGTGGGCTCTAGATAGGAAAATTTACACATGGTAAATACTATTGATTTTTCTGGCCCAGAGATTAATTTAGAAAAAAGAATCTGTTATTAGTATGAAGGTGATGTGTGATGATGGAAGAAAGGAAGGGGGCAGAAATCAATACCTGAGAGTCACCAGTAATGTACTACTGTCACTATCATTTTGACAGGTTTACAATCAAATGCTATTGATTTTTCATCAGCCTTTTCAGTTGGCTTCAGAAGGTGAGGTTTCTGGATTTTGAAAAATAAAGAGTTTCTAACAGACATTTTTGCTGTAGCTTTTGCACCAGGAATGAGTACTTGAGATTTGCTGAGTCAGCCTTCAACTTCTGTTGTATTTGTGTGCATTGCAGCTTTGCTTGATGGTTTAAAAAAGGGAATTTGTGTGAAGGAAGGCATCTGTGTGGGTCCAAGGTAGGCATCTCTGATGACAGGAACAGTGTTGCTTAGAGAATGGAACTTTCCTAAAGCAACATCACATAAGCAGGAAATGGGTTAGATACTCAGGATGGACCTGAGGACTATGGAGTAGAGTGAGATGTCACTGATTAATAATCTCTGAGCACCTGCCATGTGCTGATGACTTACCTGCGTCATATCATTTACATCTCATAATTTCCAATTCTTTCTGTTTTCTTTGCAGATGAAGAGTCATCAGAGTTCAAATAACTGTCCCCTGTTACACACCTGGAAAATGAAGTTGTGATTTGAACCCAGGACTGTTTGAGATAGTTTCCATTTTCCCCCTAGAAGTTTTAGTTCATTATATTCTCACTCTAAGTGGTGGGTGCTGAGTTGTCTTTTGCATCAATTTGAGGAAATTGAAGAATCAGAAAAGGCTGTAATATTGATTGACCTTTTTTCCTGAAGTGGCCCATAGCTCTAACTCCTTTTCCCTGACCCTAACTACTTACATCTGTAGTTCCTACTATAGTTAGTAGGTGTCGTGCCTGCTGAAGTAAGAGCTCTACCCATACCAGTTGATGATGAGGGATCTTGATGTTGACACACATGTCCACACAACAATGACAACAAAATCTGTGAATTTATCCTGTGTACATACCTGTTGATCACTAATGGGAATTTCTTGCCACCTGGATATTTTTTTCCCTTATTTTTCTTTGTAAACCTAAGTGTGTATTTTGAAACAAATTGTTCAATTTAAATGATTTCTTCCCCTGCTGGCCTTTTCAGAATTCAAATTTGGAAAGATTACTCATGCTCAAAAAATAACTAAGAGTCCCTAAGTATGAATGCCTCGTTTCTGTGCTCTAGGAGTGAAGAACATTGGACTTGGATTTAAGAGGATGAATTGCGTGAACTCTAGACTTGTCTCTGACATTAAATTACTGTATGGCTTAGGACAAGTCCCTTCTTTCTTTAAGCATTTCTTTCCTCATCTATAAATGAAGGGCTTGGGGCAGACCAGTGTTCACAAATTTGTTTAGCTAGTAGAGAAACGGAGAGTTTGAGTGCGTATATCCCAAATGCAATGAAATAAATTATTTTAATTCATATATACCAACAGGGAAGAGCTTCTAGAAGAAAAATATATTTTCTAGACTTATTTCTGATTTGCCTTTCTGAGTCTCAAATTGGAAAGCCACAAAAAATATTTTTAAGGAATCACATATGAGCATGACGAAAATAATCTAGGTCTGCCTACTGCATATAGAGTAAAAGGTGAACCTTCCAGACTGAGCACAAACAGCTGATAACAGGTGTGGTATTCAGCAACTCAATTTTTATTTAATTTATTGCCTAGCAGCAGACAAGCAACAGCAGGAGCTAAAAGTTTAAGAAAAGTTGTGCAAGAAAATTTTATAATTGAGAGAATTCTATTCAGTAGCTGCTTTTTCCCCCATGAGTGCTGGGAAAAGACCTTGTGGGTTTGTTTTTAGGATAGAATGTGATAATGTGTGTAAAGCAGCTAATTTATTGCTTTACATGCAGTAGAATCTCCCTTAGGGTTATCTCACTTGATTCTAGTGGCAGGATTATCTTTGTTTAATTCTAAATTCTTCAGAAACATAGTTTAAGAACCAAAGGATTAGGGACACCTTGAGATCCCTGCCAGAGCAGACATTCTGTGATCCGTGGATTGGTTTTCTCTAAGGCAATAAACTAAGACTCTTGGGAGTTTGGAATAGGGCTAGGAGTGGGGGTGGATCTGAAGATGGGGATGGGACATTCTGGTTAAGCAACAGTCATGACTGTACTCATCAAGATCTTTTCTCAGTCCATCGATTATGTGAAGACCATTCTCTCTGATGTTCCGAATTCTGTGATGTTTGCTGATTATATGCAATGCCATCTGTCAGTTCTGTGGCTGGGTCCGTAAGCTGCGTGAGATTACTTCAAGAGAAACAACTTTTGCACTGAAATAAACCTAGATGTGTGCTATTGAATAGGCATCTTGCTAGGCACTGAAATGATTAAGAGTTCATACATTTAAAAGCACAGGGGTAAGTGGTCTTAAATGGTGTTAGTTAAGATCACCATTCATACATTTAAGACCAAAGCAGACACACAATGCACAGGGTAGACCAACATACTTATTTTCACATGGGAGGAGCAGTGGTGTCTTTTCTAGGCTGAAGTTTTAATTGCTGATCCCATCTTCTTCGTCCCTACCATGGAGATTGTGGATGTGTGTGTTAGATGGAAACTCCGTGGGCTGGGTGACCTGTATACTGTTAACAAAGTCTCCTCCCAACCAGTGCTAGACATAAATGAGAAATTAATCCGTGTTATATTAAGCCACTGACACTTAGGTTGTTTGTTACCACAGTGCAACTTAGACTTTGCTCACAGCTACAGCCAGAAGGAAATTATTCCCTTTATTTGCTCTCAGTTTCTACTTCCTCAGCTTTTATTCCTGAAACTTCAGTAACCTAGACCTTTCTGTCTTTAATCCTTAAAAATGTCTTGCAGAAGGATACCAAGGACCTCCTATTTCCCAGATCATGGAGAGTTTTTTCAGAAATTATTCTATTTCAACTCTCTATGGTATTTATTTCTGTAAACCAATACTTTTTTGGAGTAATTTTTATCCCCTGGACACTATATTTTATGAATTATTTTGAAGTAAAGAGAAGATAATAAATCCTGGGGTGTTTTCCTGTTAATATAAAAATATTTATAAATTGTTATATAATAACATTTTCTGAAACCAGTAGATAGCTGTGTTGGGGTCGGGTGTGGTGGCTCAAGTCTTCAATTCCAACACTTGGGGAGGCCGATAGGGGATTGCCTGAGCCCACTGGTCCAAGAACAGCTTGGGAAACTTGGGGAGACCTCATCTCTACAATAAAAAATCAAAAAATCAGCTGGGCGTGGTAGTGCATGCCTGTAGTTCTGGCTACTTGGAAAGCGAAGGCAGAAGGATTGCCTGAGCCCAGCAGGTCGATGCTGGGATGACCATGAGCATGCCATTGCACTCCAGCCTGGGTAATGGGGTGAGACTTCAACTCAAAAAAAAAAATAGCTGTATTGACAGAGTCAAATTGTTCGGATCCAAATATCTCTGATAATGGGTAGTATGGTATGCACATTTAAAAAAATTCTAAGCAGGTTAAATTTAAAAAAAAATCTTAAAGCTAAGCCACTCTGATAGTTAACTTTAAAATGCTCATATTTAATTCTTATTAATATTTAATTCAGATAAGCATTTGATTTGATAATCATATAAGTGAGTCAAAATTATTCTTTTTTTGAGTAGGAGTCTCACTCCATCGCCCAGGTTAGAGTGCAGTGGCACACTCATGGTCACTCCAGTGTCAACCCGCTGGGCTCCAGTGATCCTTCCACCTCAGCCTTCCAAGTAGCAAGAACTACAAAGATTATTCTTAAAGGTAACACACACTTTCTTTAATCACTATCATAACCTCATTTATAACCTCATTGATTATAACATCAGTAGATCACCAAAATTTTCATTGTACAAAAGAAGGATGAGTCAGAGAAATAGAGAATGATTTTGTCATCATGAAAATACCCTAAATAAAGGGAAGCTGAGATGGAAACAATTAGCCTGTACCTATAAAAACGTCTAAGATGAAATGTTGTTGTTCCCGCAAATAGAACAAATACTAAAAAAAGGACATGTATACGTAATATATTTATTTTTGTATGTTGCAAAAAAGCCTCCGTTTTGTTACTTGTTCTTTTCTCTTAGAAACTTTATCTCTTTTAGTTCTGGTCTATTGTTCTGGTTTATCATGCACCAGGTTTCTCCTGTGTACAAGTGTATATATAGTGGCTGGATCTGTGCGGCCTCCACACCCTAAGAAAAACAGGATGTTTCAGCCAAATAGCCAATCTGGTCTACTAGATGTTCAATATATGTGCATATGAGAACATGAAGACCATTGATTACATACTTATAATTTAATAGTTTAATAGTTTAACGCTTAGTTTAAAATCTGTGTTTTTAGAAAACATTTTATTTACATTTTAAATACATTTTATTTTATTTAGCCAGGTCTGCTCATTGGTTTTCAAGGACCTACTGCCACCTTAGAAAGACACACCAGGCTGTGAGTGTGAGAAACATCCGGACTAGTTTCTCAGCATATGCCAACTTAGGTTCTGAATCTTCATATTTGACTTGCTCAATGTTCTAATCCTGTCTCTACTCCATCATGTCCCTTGACAACTGTTCTTATTGTTTTTCTGCTATTTAGATCTGCATTTTTCTGAATGAGTCTTTGCCTGCCTTTATCTTTATCATTCCTCATCCTTGCAATTTTACCTCTTTTCGGTTCTAGCCACAGAGAAATGCACCCTGTCTGTGCCCCAGCAGCCAGCCAAGGAACTGACACCATGGAATCCAGTGAAAGCATAAGAGTAGCTAAGATCTCAGGGAGACTGAAACCGAACTAGCAATCTTTAGGCCAAGACCTAGATTTCTGAAAAATGGTTTTTGTCCCTCGCTCAGAACCTCCCCTGAGAGGGCCCTGGTACTTTCAGGAAAGGAGAACAAGTGGAACTGTTGCTTTGCCAGTAAGTTCAGAGGAGCCAGAGCACATAACTGGGGGCAGCCAGCATGCAGGAAACTAGGAACTTCTGCTTCTGCCATGGCTGCCTGGGCTAACATCTGGGCTCTTAGAGGAACATCTGGGAGCCTTGGAGCAAAGGGCAAGTTCTCCTCTCCTCACCTCCCTCTCACCCTCCCCCAATTGGGAGCTGGTTTCAGCCATCCCTAGGGCTTGGATACCTTCAGTAAGAAAGACAGACAAGACAGTGAGTGCCCATTTGGTGGGAGAAAGAGGGCGGAGGTGTAGCCCAGGGTTCCTATTTCCACCCATGCTTTTCTAGATCTGGAGTCACGGTGTTTACGATTTGTCACTTCATCATTTTCCTTCTCTGGACTCCCCAGAAGCCAACTCTGTCCATATGCCTATCTCCCCACTCACACACAGAAACACAGTCACAGGGCGCTGGGCTGGGAGCCTGGGGATGGGGGTGGGGCCTTCCGAAGGCAGGAGGGGCAGGAAGGTCTGAGGCCTTTCCTGCACCCTCCTCTTGTCTCAGCCACCACTTCTCACAAATGCCATTTGCCGTCCTCCCACCTAAGTTCTCCAACAGCAGTGCTACTTCTTTCCACGAATGCCTCCTGCAAGCGGACTCCTTGCTTCTTCTTGTGTTTTTTTTTTTTGAGTTGGAGTCTCACTCTGTTGCCAGGTTGGAGTGCAGTGGCACGCTCACAGCCACTGTAGCCTCCACCTGCTGGGCTCAGGCAATCCTTCTGCCTCCGCCTTCCAAGTAGCTGGAATTACAGGCACGCACCACCAGGCTCTGCTAATTGTAAAGATGAGGTCTCACCAAGTTGACCAGGCTGGTCTCGAACCCCTGAACTCAGGCAGTCCTCTTACTTCAGCCTCCCAAAGTGCTGGGATCACAGGCTTGAGCCACCCACGCCTGGCCGTTCCTGCTTCTTTAACACTGTAGCTGATGTCTGACCTTCCAAGTATGTGGAGTGAATGTCATCCTGCCTGGACATATATGTATATGTTGGATGACTGTGCCTATATGAGTATATGCATGAATATGCATCCTACTTCTATATGTACAATCCTACTTCTATATGGGTGAGTATGGGCATATGTGTGGATGGGTGTTCAGATGGAAGTATATATATATACACATGTTTGGGGGGAAATATTGTATATCCTGAGTCAGCACTCAGCAAATATTTGTAAAGTGAATAAATTATTTCATTTATTAAATTCTATAAATATTTATGGAATCATTTAATGCTAATTAGAATCATCATAACAATGCAAACAAGGAAAATCTTCCTCTGGAATATTTTTGGGAAGAGAGGCTTGCCCCAGTGTCTGCTCAGAAGTTGTCCATGAGGCATCTGCTTCTTTATAGAACTATAAATCCACCCTTGCTTTTGTCACTTTGGACATGCCTCAATTTTTTCCATGCTCATTACCTGGAATTCTGGTCCATTATTTTCTTTCCATTAGATGTTGTAGTTATCACACTGATCCTATTAGAAACATTTTATGTAGAAAACCCCCTTTCCCTTGCTACCTGACCCCTAATTCTAAATAATTCTGCCAATACTATTCTGTTGTGTTGTCTAAGACTTTTTATTTGGGGATAAGCAAAGGGAATTTCAACATCGAGAGTAAGATCCTGAATATCAGATGCTAAATTGATGGTTTTCAGCATCGAATAAGAAGGGGTCCCATTATGGGAAGGTAACTCAGAGAGATATCCATTCTCTTAATCCTTCCCAGTGTGGGTTTCAGACCATATGCAGGGATTGGTCTCCCTGTAGATCCATCTCCCCCACCCCCATCTCAGCAAACAGCTGTCACAAATATGCACAACAGTATACATTTCCCAAAGCCCAAGTTGCTCTATCAAAACCAATGCCATATGGACCCTCTATACAACAGTTCAGGATAAGTATTTACACCCCAAGACTGGTCACTTTTCATATCTATCTACTAGTATGAAGTACACATAATCTTTCTTCTTGGGGTCTTTTGGTCTCATGTGGATAAAACTTGAACTGAACTTGCCTTTGCCATATATCACTCCAAGAACAGATAATAATTCTTAGAGACAGTACAGTCTTAATAAATATAAGAGAAACACTTTCCTAAAGTATGTTAATCTACAAGGATTATTCTTGCTCCCATGGTGGGTAGTATTCACATTGTGAAGCACTTTTCAATTTCTTTCTCGCCTTCTCCCTTTTCATGTCACACATTGGTCTATGACAAGGGATCCACTATTATGGCATGAGGTTCATAATAGTGTCATTTAAAAGAGCTCTTATTTATCCCCAATCACTCTTAGTTAGCTATGAAAAGACCAGGAGCATATTTTCAGTTTATCTAATTTTACCTTTTTCTTGCACCAGATTAAATTTTTTGCTGTTATTCTTAATACCTTAGGAAGAAAAAAGTATAAAGATATATTTCTCCATCTGTAGGGAATAGTGGGGAACAGTGGGGAGCAGAAACACTCTTCCCATTTTAATAATAATTGTTCTTAATTCATATACTAGTTTATAACTTACAGAGAACTTTTACAACTTGCATCTGAGAAAATACAACCCCTTTAAAATAGCAAAGGGGGATGAGTATGGTGGCTTATGCAGTAATCCTAGCACTTTGGGGAAAAAGGTAGGGAGATCTCTTGAGCCCAAGAGAGTTAGATACCCACCTCTCTATAAAAAAAAATGAGTCAGGCATGGTAGCTCATGCCTGTACTCCCAGTAACTTGGGAGGCTGAGGCAAAAGGATCACTTGAGCCCAGGAGTTTGAGGCTGCAGTGAGCTATGATAATGCCACTGCACTCAGCTTGGGTGACAGAGTGAGTGAGACCCTGTCTCAAAAATAAAAATAAAATAACAATGTAGTTTTACATATATTGTCTCACTTAATGAATTATCTGGTACCCAAATATCAATAGAAATATTATCCCTCAAACAACATAAGACAATTCATCTAAGGCTCTTGTAGTGTGTCTTGCGGGAGAGAGAGTTGAGGAGTAACTACCTTTTTTTATCCACTTCTGAGGATAATCACATAATTTCTCATCAAGATGTGTATCCCTTTATTAGCAGTTTTGACTTGAGCTTATGACTATGCCCCTCAATCATCTCAAATCTATACGATGTTTAGGTGCTAATAGAAAAAAAACAACAACAGTCATTACCTGAAGAAACAATCTCTCCATTTTCTTCTGTGCCACAGTCTCCCTTCTTGCTCTCCTTCTGAGTCATAGGTAAGGGTGAAAGGAGCTCACTGCCTTTATGTTACTTCTCAGAAGGTCAGCAGTTATGGATATAAAATGAAGCATTTCCCCTTTAAATATTTAAATCATTTAGGTTGCTTTTTACATGGCTCCATTATGTAAAACAGCATTGAAGTGGTGAAGTTTGAAAAGGGCTGTGGCTAGCCAGACACATAGGGAACAGAACTAGGAAGGCTTTTATGAGCTTTATAAATTTTGCAACTTTATACATTTCATAAAGAGCTGTGTTTAAATTATGTGAATGTTCTTGAGAATGAGGCATGGGTTTTTGGAACCTTTAGTATCTGAGGATATTTTAACTGCAAAATAATAACTTGACTGAAACTTACTTGAGTGGGTAAGTAGTAAAAGTGACAAGGGGCATTCAGGGATGTTTTCATTGTATCCATTCATCATCAGAAACTTTAATATCATCAGGATTTACTGAAAGAATAAAATACTCCCATATATTAAATGCTGGGAGTGTTACAACTTTGAATGTTCTTGAAAACCATCTATCCAATTACATATGTTCCTCTAGAAATTCAGCTAACAATACTGGCATTGCACTCGATATAAGTGATTTCAGACTATTCCTTTTTGCAAATAATGACTTCTATGTTTCCTTTTACTTTCTTTCTAGTTTAGTTTATGGATTATTCACAACTCTAGTCATGGCTATGTGGGATTTTCCAAGGGTGAAGGGAGATGCCAACTAAATTGCCTTTGAAGAGGAAGCTCTCTTTGAGCGGCACATAACTGCAGATAACATTGCCATGTCAAAATTACTTCAGTCATTAAATAAATCTTCGAGTAGTGAAGAGCCAATCCAGTTTAAATCCAAAATAACAACAAACAAAAAAGCAAAACAACACATGGGTTTGAATCTTGGCTTTGTCTTTAATTCTATAGCCCCGGCACGCCACATTCTTTCCACCAGTCTCAGGGTCTTCAGTAGAAAATAAGGCAAATTCTGTCATAGCATCATTTTGAAAATAATTAAAAGTATAAACATGGAAGTTCTTTATGTATTATAAATTACCATACAACTGCTAATTGTACTCACGCAATATTAATTGAGGTCTTTTTGAGTACCAAACATTGTTTGAAGCGCTGGCTTTAAATAAAAAGAAAAAAGACATAGTTTATGCTTTTGAGGAACTTACATTCTATGATAATATTAATGGTTAGCATTTACAGGGCACTTTGATTTAAAAAATAAATAGGGATAAAAAAGGACTACATACAACAGAGGGTTTGAACAGGCTAATTATAAGAGCTAAGTATGCATCAGAACATAATAGGATCCTGGTTAAGTTTGGTGGAAACTGTAGAAAGCACAAAAGCCTAGTGTATATAACAACCATACTTTTTTCACTAAGGAGTCTCTAGCAAGGATCTGTGGCATGCACCACTTGCCCATGGGGAGGAATCTTAAAACCTTCACTACTAACTGCTCATGTATGTTTCAGAGTCATGCAGTGGCTACTTGTTTGTAGGTCTGCCTGGTTGTTGTCAAACCATAGCATGGTAATCATAGAAAGCTTCCTGTGACATCCAAGGAGCATTCCTATAGCTGCCCTTGCATTATACAGCCTGCAAACCCCAAAGAAAAAGGTGGCCATGATGGGGATTGTGTTAATTCATGTGCTTAGCAGAACGGAGGTTACAATGGCTTCTTAATTTATTGGCTGGGAGCAGTGGCTCACCTGTAATTCCAGCACTTTGGGTAGCTGAGGTGGGAGGACTGCTTGAGCCCAGGAGTTCTAGACCAGCCTTGGGAAACATAGAAAGATCTCATCTCTACAACAACAAAAACAGTATTTTACATAAACAAACAAATTAGCAAGGCATGGTGGCACACCAGTAGTCCTAGCTACTTGGGAGGCTGAGGCAGGAGAATTACATGAGCCTATGAAGTCAAAGCTGCAGTGAGCCATGATCATGCCCTGCACTCCAGTCTTGACACAGACTTTGACTCAAAAAAAAAAAAATCTCATATAAGATTCTTTAGAAGCTAGGTATCTTAATCTAGAAGTCACAGATGCTAGGATCTGGGTTAGATACCACTGGGATAGTGACTGATTCAGTCTAATATCTGGGGGAAACATGTTTGGGAGTGGGTATTATACTTTATTTTTATTTTTACTTTTGAGTTGGAGTCTCACTTCATCACCCAGGCTGGAGTGCAATGGCACGCTCACAACCACCCCAGCATTGACCTGCTGGGCTCCAGCAGTCCTTCCACCTCAGCCTTCCAAGTAGCCGGAACTATAGGCATGTACTACCACACCCAGCTAATTTTTTATTTATTGTAGAGACAAGGTCTTGCCAAGTTGCCCCGGCTGGTCTTGAACCCATGGGCTCAGGCAATCCACTCACCTCAGCCTCCCAAAGTGCTGGGATTACAGGCTGAGCCACCGAACCCGGCCTGGTATTATACTTTAATTTATACAACACCCTTTTAGTTACTATTATTATCCTCATTTTAAAGTCTACACCTAGACACTTAGAAAAAGTGAGGCACATAAGGTAATACAGCTTCTGTGGCTGATATTCAAATACTCTTAACCATCACATAAACACATATGAAAGCAGCACAAACCTCTGCTTCAGGAAATTTGGTTGGGGAAGTGACTTGCTTGAACACACGCCAAAGAATAACAATGCGACCTGCAGGAATGGGAATGGTCACCTCAGGGGAGGGACCCACTTGTACAAAGGTACTGAGATAGCAGCAAGCTGGTGGAAAACATAAGAAGGTTGGCGTGATGTCAAAATGTGAGGCTTCAGAAGGCATGAAAGCCTTGGTTTGCCATTTTAAGGACTCTGCCCTTTATCTTATAGAAGATGTGGATTTATCAGAGGCTTTTAAATAGGGATGTGACGAATTTGAATTTTAAATTTAGAAAGATGAGCCCTGAGGGCGATAAAGAATTAAGACTTAAAGTAGGGAGAACCATGAGGCAGTTGAAGTACTGGAGGATAAATGAAGAGATGACTGATGATCTATAATCTCCTCCTTCTTGACATTTACATCACGGTGTAGCCAGAAGGTAGTGGGGATAAAATGTTTAAACATAAACGCCTGAGCTGTTACAGCTAGGGAGGGTGCTAACAGTATAATACAGGAAGTGTGATGGATTTTGTTTTTGAACATTGGGAGATTCATTTTCAGTTTGGAATCAACCATGATGTTTCTCTTTCTATCAGAGAGAATGTGATTTACCATTACACTTTCCCACGCCAGCATGTGCGCACGCACACACACACGCACACAGAGCAAGGCAGAACACTGTCTCAGTGTGCAGAGGAAGAGATTGAGACCTCCACCACCTCTCTGAAACAAGTACATGTGCCTCACCTTTCAAAGATCATATTTAAATAAATGTACTTGATGACAATGCTACATTAAGTGTGAAATTAAAACAATTACAGCTGGAGACAGAAATATTTGTATTGTTATTAAATGCTTCCTCTGTGTGAAATCATACTTCCAATGTAGGTTATGTGGGACGAGAATGGTGTGTAAGAAATAGATGGTTATCTGTAGGATTTGAGCAATGAAAAGAGATAATTTATTTTTTTGGTTAAGGGTTTTAAACCTAATTTAGGAGAATTGTTAAGTTAATATTACGGCCACAATATAATCTCAATTATCTGGAAGCCAAAAGTCCCAGATACATCAAGTGCTTTGTTTTCATGAATGAGCAATCATTTAACAAATAAGGTAATTGTTAATAATTCAAAATGACTCTAATGCAAGAATAACCTGTTACTAATGCTAACTTCAAGATATGGAAAGCTCTAGGTTGATTTACTGACAAGAAGTCATAGACCATCTTACCGAATATTCAATTTATCTACCTTGGAATGACCAATTGTGCCAACTCAGATTCTACAGTAGCAAATGTCCAATACTGTATGGCAATTTGCTGAAGGACCTACCAATACTTAGTCTACCAAAAAATATATCTTATTAATCACCTAGGAAGTTCATAGGAGCTACGCTTGCTTTACTGAGACTAGCTCAATGTTCTGTGCAATATTTTTTGCATTATATTTTGTAAATTTTGAACTTAGTTTTAATGCATAGCATGAATGTCAAGGATTTTATAAATGAATGGAAGGACTCTCCAATCACATTTTAAATCCAATCTTTTGTCTTCTCTGCTTCTCTCAGTACATAGATTTGCTTTGTAAAGTAGGGGAGAAATGGGTAGTTTTATATACCAGAATTTTGTGCTTGGGGATGATTTTGCATAAGTGGTTTCACACACCCATCATACTGTGCATGCAGCACTCAGTCACATACATATCCATGACCTGGCTGATACAGAGGTTGTTCTTTATTCCTGGATAATCTTTGCAAGTTGTTCATGGTACAGAGCAAAACAGCACTATATTCCTCATTGCACATGACCATTGCTTGTCAACACAGGACACTATTTACTAATGTGTTGTATCTCTATCATTGCTTCCATTGGTACTGTATGATTTATGTATCATTAAAAATAAAGAGCAATTGAGTTTCTTTTGTGTGGCCCCCCCATACACAATCTTTATGTCATATATTTGTCACCCTCACTAAGCAAGTCAGGTATGTGGAGACGTTGGCTTGAGTGTGTGTTTGTGTAAGGTGTGTGTGTGTGTGTGTATGTGTGTACTGATTTGGTGGTGTTTATTAGGTAAAGATAAATGAGTGAAATATTCCCAATCTTGGTGCACTACCCGGGCACCACCCCCTTTCTCTCAATCATAAAAACAAGTCAGTAAATCAATGAAGACGAAATGGCAGGAACCTGGATTGATAATATACTTGTTTAAATAAAACTTCTCTATCATTTATAAAATACTTAACAGTTGTGACCTGTCTAACATCTGAAATTCAAAATATATTAGAAATTGCAATCCAAAATTTTACCTAATATTAGCTATTCTCAGAGAAAACAAAAGAGCTATACACTTGATAATTGGTTAATAGAAACTTCTTAAAAGCAAATCAATAATTTAACATGTTTGTCATTTGATGAGTCACTGATCTAGTGAGCATTGGTATATTAATTGGCTTGGAGAGTCTGATGGACTATCTCTATAACAAAATCACAGTGGTCTTGCCAGTAACATTTTTGTTGTATATTTGCTAGGTTTATATGCAGTAATGAATAATTACTTGAAAGCATTTGAAGATGCCATGGACTGGAAATTTACAAATGTGATTCATGCAGGAAGGAGAATTAAGAAGCAAAAAGGGGGAAGATATAGCCTCTAAATTAAGAAAGCAAAACTTTTCCATAGATTTTCAGCAGACTTCTGCTTATGTCTCATTGGCCAGAATTGTGTCAATTGGTCCATCCTACTTGCCAGAGAGTTTGGGAAGTGCAGTTTTTAGTTTAGTCCTTTGCTCTCTCAAGTATAACTGAGTTCTGATCATGAGGAAGAAAGAGAAATTGGATATTAGAAAAGCAAATGGTGTCTTTCTTCTCACTATTTTTTGTCTCTCACACTTTGTAATTCGTTACTCTGTTGGCTTTTTCTTTCCTTCTGATTTTAGTAATTGCTTTCTTCCCAGCTCCCCACTGTGTTATATTTTACTTAGAATTGTAGCTGTTCTGAATAGAAGGAATAGAGCTCATTTCATTCCACCCCTTTATTTTGTTGACGAGAAAACTGAGGCTCAAAATTGCAGTTTCTTATCAAGGTCACACAATGAATTGTAGAATCCAGGAGTAAAACTCCAGACTAGTGCTTTTCCCTCAAGGAAGTGTTAAATGGGCAAATTTTCACTTCCTAAATGAAAATCTCAGTTACCAGCTCCTTTAAATTTTAATTGATTTGCATTGCTATTGTTGAGTTCAGGGTCTAGTCAGCCACACATAATTGTAACACATTGCCTGTTTTTCTTATTAAACTTCCTACACACTTTGTTATAGGATCACGGGACTGCCAGAATAGAAAGGGGACAGGTCATAGGGGTGTCCCTTTACTTGTTAATCAAAAAGAATAAAGCAGAATACATAAGAATAGCCTCACAGAATGCCAGCAAAAACCATTGCCAGAGAAAATTTTCAGGTAAGATTTGTAGCTTCCTGCCAATTTTTGGACAACTTTTTAAGATTGCTGCATTAAAGACTGTGGGATGAGGTAGGAAAGTTCTCAGTAATGACCAGGGAATATGGTCCTTTTTCAATCTCTTCCCTTAAATGAGTGATCTTGTGCAGGCCACTTTTTTACTCTGACTCTCTTTTTCTACAAGTAGAGGTTGGACCGGAATTTAGGTCTCAGTTCTGGTTGCACACTGAAATCACTGAAGAGTATTTACAATGATCAATATCTATGTTTCCTCAACTATGTTGATTATATTTGTTTTCAGCATAGGGCATAGGCATTGGTAAGTTTTTCTGAAGCTCTCTAGGAGACACTAACATGTAGCCAGAATGGAAATCCTCTGGGTCTGTATGAACACTAATATTGCTACTCAAAATGTAATCCATTGACCAGCGGCGTCGCATAACCTGAGATCTTGTTAGAAATGCAGAACCTCAGGTTTTACTTCAGACTGCAGGATTGGAACCTGCAAGAACCTTAGGCAATACTATACACTGTCAGGTTTGAGAAGCCCTGGTGAGATTCCTCTCAGCTCTCTCATTTCATGATTTTATAATATTGAGTTGCTTCCTTGCCCCCAAACCTTCAATAGCGCCCCATGAAATTTTCAACCAGGTATATCAGGCTCATCATAATCTAACCTAGCCTTCTCTCGAGCTATTCCTTCCTTCACCTGTCCTGCTTTCTGGAGACCCCTGTTGCTTCATTGCCCTTGAACATGCCTCAGTTGTTTCTGCCTAGTTGGCATGGTGCCACAGTTCTTCCCAGCTGTGCAACTTCTAAATCCTGCCCAGACCAGGCCTACCATGTGTCACTAGTACATACTTCCTAAATGATTTGTGAGTTACCAGATGAAACTTGAGTTATTATCTTTGAATTTCTGTTTGTATATTCCTACTTAGACTATGAGGTCCTTGAAGGCAAGGACTATATCCTGTTCATCCTTGAATTCCAAGTGCATACTCAAAAAAATATGATGGACATTCAATAAATATTTATTATCAGGGCTTGCTGTACTGAAAAGACTAGTGACTTAGAAGTTAAGCATGGTGGATTTTATAATTTCAATGGTGTAACTTACTCTGGATCTTTATTTTTTTGTATACAAGGGACATTAGATAACTTCAGCTCTGATAATCTGAATCAAGGGCTTTACTGGGACCCAGTTTTATCAAAGTCATGGTACCTGAAGATTTAGTCCTCAACTTGTGTATTTTTACCGCAATAGTTTGCACATATGAAGAGTTTTTAACTTATTCAATCCTTCATGAGGTATATAAATATACTATTTTAGCCTGTCCTTGAAAATAAGTGCTGTCCTATAGGTCTAAAACAAAGACATCAGGGAAAATTAAACAAGAATCAGATAGATGAATGAATGAGAAACTATATTTGGCTTGGTCTTTTCATTATCTTGTTTGGGTTTCAAAGGAATCTTGTGTGTATTTTTTTTTGGTCCCTTAGGATATAGTCTGGGATCGATCAGAAACACGGTTTTTGTCCTGCAGATTTTTTCTGCTCTGAGTTACAGCTACTATCTGGTTAATCATAATAAACATCCTTTACAGTGCTTTGCAATTTACAAATTGCCATTCTCTTTTGCCCCATAAAGCTCTGTGAGGGTGACACACAGAGAGTGAGATTATCCCAATTTGGAGTTGATGAAGCAGACTAAGAGAGATGAAGTGATTTGCCAGTAATTTGCAGTGTTCTTCAAAAGGCTGGTTCTTTTCCATCTTCCTCAGAAGCATCTTGGGGTACTTATCAATCCTGTAGGGTCCTTGGCCCCACCTTAGTGGAATCTCTGGGAGGGGGAGGTCCAGGATCTTTCAAGCTTCATAACATCCTGGGGAAATTCTTAAGCATACCTAAGGATGAGAACCACTTTGCAAGGACATGTAATCTACCTCTATAGAGAACAAATCTAAATCTCAGGGCTGCCCTGTTTTCTTGTTTTCACAGGTAGACAGTCTCTGAAACCGGGTATGTTATCACAGTCACCAAGGAGGTTTTAAGAAAGGTCACACCATTAAATGCCACCAGGCCAACTCACAGTTTCTCCATGGAACAGCCCTGGAATGTTTATTTTGAAATGGTTGTATGGATGACCCTGTACTCAGCAAGGATTGAGAATGATCATCCATCCTATAGCTCAGTTCGTACAGGACTGGAATATTTTTTTAAAGGCTGCAGTCAGCAGAGAGAATAATTTGTAATTGTATCATGTAACATATTTAAAATGGGGTCTCAGGGCTGCCCCTTTCTTCCAGTTTATCTCCTTGTGGATGAATCTTATTCTCATAATCAATAGGAGTGCCCTGAAGCACAGCTAAACTTTTTGAAGTC
This sequence comes from Cephalopachus bancanus, assembly GCA_027257055.1. NCBI lineage: Eukaryota > Metazoa > Chordata > Mammalia > Primates > Tarsiidae > Cephalopachus > Cephalopachus bancanus. The sequence continues at coordinate 4,683,853 of JAPVLO010000046.1, read as the reverse complement.
CTTAGAGGAGAAGCAAAACACATGGAGAGTCCTCAAAATCTTGGTTTTCTCTCTGAGGCCCTGCCACTCAGCCAATGCACCTTGGGAGACGCCTGGCTTTACTCAGCCACGGCCTTAGCTATGGCCTACTGGGGTCCATTGAGAACGGCATCAATGTTAAAGTAGAAATAACAAGCCCTCACATTTTATAGCACTTTCCAATTCACAAAGCACATTCCCATCTTTTTATCTCATTAATCCTCACAGCAAACCTGTGAGGTAGATGTCATTACCCACATGCTACAGATGATGAGACTGATGCCAAAAGAGATAAGGTGCCCTGCTCAATCATGGTTAATGAGTCACAGAGCTGAGCAGACATCCCTGAGTTCTGATTTCAGGCCTTTTGCTGTTTCTACCGCACACATTTGCCTGCTACGTTCTCACAATAGCCCTGGTGAAGCAGATGTTCTATTCCCATTCTCAAGTGGCAGAAGTGAAGTTAGAAATGATTAGCCCAAAGTCACACAGCTAGTAAGTGTGAAGGTTAGGATTTAAACCCAGTTCTTTCCAACTTTAAGGTGAACTCTTTTTATTACATGACTGTAGCATTTTCCTTGAAACCTTGTGTTTCTCAAGCATTTTTGACATCATCTTGTGGTAAAAAAAATTAACATGGCTCAATGCATGCACTCCATACACACACACACACACACACACACACACACACACACACACACACACAATCAAAACAAAAGCTTTTGGGCTAAGACTCTACTGCCACATTGTTTTCTATTTATCCTTTCATTTGCAAATTGCTAATCATGATCCATGAAATTTGTTTCCTCACCCGAAGGACCATGACTAACGGTTTGAAAACCAGTCTTCAGAGTACTCAACCCTATGCTCGTGGTATTTATTCATATCTTTTGTATTAGGTCAAAACCACAAGTGAGGAGAATGAAATATATTACTTGATGGTCACTGCGAGCCGAGAACCTGTCTGGCTCCTCCTGGTTCGCTCTGGCCCTTGGGGCAGGCCTCTGGCTCCTGGCTGCCCCCCGGGGCGCAGTCCTGGCTCTCAGGTTGGCGGTGAGGCCAGCAGCACAGGGGATCCCAGATAATGAGCACATTCTTCACAGCTTACCCTTTCCTGACGACTGTGAACAGTAATAAAAATGTGAGCAAATAGGGAGAGTTTAGTGTGTTTATTGCTGCTATTGAGAAAATAATGTGATAATAAACAGGGCCAGTAATGGAAATTGCTTCTAAGAATAAAATTATGTTATTATGAGTTACACGCAGCCATTGGAAAGCATTTCGTCTCTCCAAGTGGGAGCTGCCTGGCTGCTTGGCGCTGTTCTGGGGCCTCCCGTCTGGGACTGTGCTCCTGGCTCCACTCACCAGTTTGAACTTTTAGCCTCATTGACTTCTTGGCATTGCTGATCTTTGGAAACTGGGTGGCTTGGGCAGTATTGCATTTTAATTAGTGCATTTAATCCCCTGGCCGGTGTGCTGAAGCCCGTTACCTTTCTGTGCGGAGTCTCATTAGGTCTGGATGAGGAAACTCTTCTTTAGTATATGATGAAGGAATTAACCCTGAGCACAGTTTAAAGGTCTGTGTGGAAGAGAATCACCTTTTCTATCAGCTACCTGTCATTATCAATCCTGTCATTAACATAGGCATAGGAGTAAAATTAACATTTGAGAGCTAAGCTCCTATACTCATTAGAAAGAAAATGACAGAAAAAATGTCAGGCTTGAAGAGCTGAGTTGGCTTTGATGACATCCAGACATTCACAGGCTAAGCATAAAATGCCCTTTAAACCTTTTCCTTTACACTTTGTGCATAATTTCACCTTATACCGCCTTTTAAAAAAAACAAAACAAAATGAAAAAACACATTTGCTCACATTTTTCTTTCTGCTGAGACTCTTTCCACTTTCAGCTTCACTTGTCAAAATCTTGCTCATCCGTCAATCTGCCTCCCAACTGTGATGTCCTACTGGAAGCCATACAAAGCCCATGAAGTCATTTCTTCCTGTGTCATCCCTATGTGTTGCACAGCCCTCTATTAGGGAACTTGACATGGTCTCCTGAGAATTAAGCTAATTGTATCACATCCCCTGTCAGATCATAAACTTGTCAGTTCAGACTCTGTCCCAATTCATCTTTGTTTCCTTTACAAAGGCCTACTAGGCTAATCAGAAGCCAGCTGGGTGCATGATGGGGCTGCAGATCTAAATCAAATTTAATTAACTACGGGATTTTCATTATGCCCGATGGGGCGAGGCCTAGGGTGAGGCAAGAGAGGCACCTAGCACGCAAAATCGAGAGAAACACTTGCACCACCCTTAAATTTCTTTAATTTTCACACTCCTTAAATTTAAAGTATTTCCCTAAATTTCACACTGTAGGCATCCTTCTTGCCTTTCTCTAGTCCTGTTCTGAGTGAATGACTGGCAAAAGCATGGAGGTCTCTCTTGAAGAGAGGCATTTGGTGAATACCTTTTATAATGTGTTTAGTCTTCTGTTATCAGATTCTTACAATCAACAGAGCTAGTCTGCTTAACTCTGCCACTGCTCTCTTAAGGGCTATAATTCTACAGTTTCCTTTCTTATTCCAATCCATTGAGGGTGAGGGGTTGGTGAAGCAGGGAGGGTACAGGTTCAGCAAGGGCTTTGGATTCTATTCATAGTGGAATTGAAACACTTGATGGGTGTTGACCAGGAGTGCAACATGATTTGATTTATATTTTCACAGATCACTCTGGCTTATGTGCAGCCTGAATTATTAATGACCCAGAATACCACACAGCACTCCCCACCCACAGACATGTAACTACCATCTTAGACAAAACACAAATGTTTGTAACACAGAGAGTGCATAGAGGACTCCTTGATTTGTAGATATTCTCTGTATATTTTTTCTTGACTAGAAACTTACCTTTAGTTTAAAAAAGACCCTGCTCTTTGTTTGGAGCAAGTATTTATGATAGTAATTGTTGTAAATCATTGTGAAATTTTGTTGTAAATCTTTTTTTTTTCTTTTCCTCCTCATTTGACAGCAAGTTCATGACACCTCCATGCTGTTTTACATGCACAGATTATATGTTTAGCTTTTGGCAGTGTCCTTTTCCAAGAAAATTGAATGTACATCAAGTGGTTTTAGGAACAGATACCATTTCTTTGGATTTGTCACACTGAAGAACATGTTATTTATGGATGTTCAATTTTATTTGGTGTTTGGAATAGCAAACAGCTTTAGGGATAAGTACAAACTTTCACAGACCTTGGACATTATACAATATAAATCACTCTATTGGTAAATACAAACTCTGGCTCTTACTGTAGTCACCAGTGGGAAGTCAATAGATGTGAACCCTGATGCCAAGTCGAATATGTTCCCTCTTCATAGCAGCTTTCTGTAGACGTCCCCTGCCCAACCACACTCCAATCTTCTTTCTCCTTTGATCTGAGAAAATGAGCTTAGGACAACAAAGAGGAGGTATTTTGGGGTGAGAGGAATGAGGAGGAAAAAAGGCATGTGTTTGTATGAGTGCGTATTTTAATTTCTTCCTGTGATGGGGTTTATCAAAGGGTGATACCGCCATTCTAAGTTACAGTTATCTACCCAGGCAGGTAACTCAGCTGGGCCATTGGAGGAATCCCAGGTAAAGAGGTTGAACTGTGTAACCCACGAATTCCTAAGTCCTAGCTCTCAGTACCTCAGATGTGACCTTGTTTAGAAATGGGGTGTTTGCAGATATAGTCAGTGAAGTTAGGATGAAATCAAACTAGATTATCATGACTAATCTAATATGATTTGTGTCCTTAGACCAAGGGGAAATTTGGACACAGGAGCACACCCAGGGATAATATGCCTTGTAAAGACAGAGGTAGGGCGATGCAGCAGAAGTTAATGATTACAAAAGATGGCCAGGAGGTGGGGGGAGGCCTAGAACAGAGTCTTCCTCACAGTTCAAAGGAAATGACACTATCAACACCTTGATCTCAGGCTTCCAGGCTACAGAACTATAAGACAAATTTCTGTTGTTTAAGCTACCTAGTTTGTGGTACTTCATTACAACAGCCCCAGCAAACTCACACGCAACTAAGGCTAGGTATCTGGACTCTTTGCGAGCCCTTCAGTGGCTCCTGAGGACGGAGTGGGGCTGGAAAACTCTGTTCCATCTGTCCTGGGTGCTGTCCCTGGGCAGCCACAGGAGATACCCTCACATACGAGCTCCTACACCCTCACAAACCCACTCAGTCTTTTCAGGGGTCTTGTGGGATGTGCGAACATGTTTCAATCACTGAGTGAATTGGTCAAGATGGGATTGTTCACTGATTAAAATAGACATTTGTTGACATTCCTCTGGTTACAAAGAAAAAAAATGCTGGTATACTATTCTACTGTATAATGTCACATGCAAAAAAGCCAAATGTACAATCGTATTCTCAGCACTTGGTCTTGCACAGACTACGTGCAAGTCCAAAGATTGTTTTAAAGATGATAGTGTTTCTAATTTCAAATAACTTGAATGTACTTTGAAAACTATGATTTCCTGGGTTGCTAGTTAACTACAAAGAAACTGTTCTTCATTCTAAAATGTCTACAGCATTCAGTATTCTTTTTGACAAACAGGTCCCACCAGGCTTACTTCTGTTTCCTGTAGAACTCAGTAAGCAAAGGAAAGAAACATCTTCTCAGACAAGTCCAGTTAGCGTGTATATATAGACCCAAAGGCTGGAGGGAGCTTTTAATTTTTCTTCTGGCCAATCTGACCTCTGAGACCAGACTACTTGTCCGACAGCACCAGTGTTGCTATAGTTATCATTGTGGAGTCTTTTTATTATAAGTCTGAATCTCGGCAACCTTTAACGTTCTTTGACTCCCCCTTTGGGCTGGAATTTATCAGGCTTGTTCTGAGCCCAAAGGTGATTTTTCTTTTTTTTTTTCCTTCTGAAAGTTTGGTAAATTTCTGCTCAGCCATTTTTATACTGTTGAAGCATGAAGCATAGTTATCATGCTCTGAAAATTGTTTAGATGCTTTCCACCCACCTCCAGCCGCATAACAGGAGCTAGTTTTTTAAAGTAAAAATTTTCCATGGCCTCTTCTGAGTGCCAGAACTGCTTCTTTGTCACAGTGGGAGATTGGCTTCCTTTGCCTGAAGCAGTCCAGGAGAAGATATGTGGACTGGGTAGAAGGCAGACTTGAATTTGAATCTCACTTTTCCAATCATTATTGTGTGATCTTAAGGCAAGATATTTAACCTGTTAAAGCTTTGTTTTTCTTACTTACAAAATAGGATAATAACACTTTTCATGTTTATGGTCAGGATTGGAGTTGATAGATGTAGAACAACTGGTGGTGTGGCTGTCAAACCTGGATGCCTGGAGAAATGTTTGTTTTTGTTGTTTAAAAATAGACTTTATTTTTAAAAGTAGTTTTAGGCTCACAACAAAATTAGGAAGAAGATGAAGAGATTTTCCATATACTTTTTGCCTTCACAGTACTATTACCCCCACCAGAGTGGGCTTTTGTTACAAAGGGTGAATCTTCATGGATACATCAATATCGCTGAGTCCATAGTTTACATTAGGGTTTACTCTTGCTGTTGTACATTCTATGGGTTTGGACAAATGTGTAACGACACATATCTACCAGTATCGCATCATACAGAGTGATTTCACTGCCCTTAAAATCATCTGTACTTTCCCTAAACTCTGGCAGCCACTGATCTTTTTACTGTGTCCATAGTTTTGCCTTTTCCAGAATGTCATATAATTGGAATTACATAGCATGTAGTCTTTTCAGATTGGCTTCTTTCACTTAGTAATAGGCATTTAAGTTTTCTCCATGACTTTTCATTTCTTTATAGTGCTGAGTGATATTCCATATTCTGGATATTCCACAGCTTATTTATCTATTCATCTACTGAAGGATATTCTGGTTGTTTCAAAATTTTAGCAATTTTGCATAAAGCTACTGTAAGTAACCATGAACAGGTTTTGGTGTGGACATAAGTTTCCAGTTCCTATGGAAAAATACCAAGGAGTGTGAGTGCTGGATTGTAGGATAAGAGTATTTTAGTTTTGTGAGGAGCCACCCAAATCTCTTTCAAAGTGGATGCGCAATTTTACATTCCCATCTGCAAGGCATGAGATTTTCTGTTGCTCTGAATCTTCACCAGCTTTTGGTATTGCCAATGTTCTGAATTTTGACCATTCTAATAGGTATGTAGTTGTCTCTCATTATTTTTTAAATTTGCATTTCCCCGATGACATACAATGTGAAGCATCTTTTCGTATGCTTAGTTGCCATCTGGATATCTTCTTTGGCAAAGTGTCTGTAAAGGTCTTCGGCTCATTTTTTAATTATGCTGTTTGTTTTCTTATTATTGAGTTTGAAAAGTTCTTTCCATTTTTGATAATGGTCTTTATCAGATATATCTTTTGCAAATATTTTCTCTCAGTCTGTGGCTTGTCTTTTCATTCTTTTGACAGTGTCTTTTGTGAAGCAGAAATGTTTAATTTTAATAAATTCTAGCTTATCAATTCTTTCTTTTGTGGATAAGGACTTTGGTGTTGTATCTAAAAAGTCATCACCATACCCAAGGTCACTTAAATTTTCTCTTATGTTATCTTACCATGGGAGCTTCTTTAAAAAAAAACGACAAAACTGCCCTTCACTCTAGACAAGATAATCTTGATTTTCTGAAGGGTGAGGCTAAACATCTGAACAATATTTACATTTACATGTCCCAAGATTCTGAAGGTCCCTGAGGAATACGAAACAGTGGGTCTAACAAAGCTGAATTTCAGAAGCATTATGCTAAGCAAAGGAAGTCAGATAAAAAAGGCCACATTTAACATGATTCCATGTATGGAATATTCTAGAAATAGCAAAACTGTAATGACAGAAATCAGATCAGTGGTTGTTAGGGCCTGGAAACTGGGGAAGGGAATTAATACAAATGTCACAGAGATGAAAATGTTTATAAATTGATCTGCCAATACTTATCCACCTGTACATCTCAATAAGTAAATGTTATTGGATTTAAATTGTATCTTAATTTTTAAAATGAGCTAGTGGAATAGATGCTCCATGCCATTGTTTTGATGATGACGATGACGACGATGATGTTGTAGAACGAGGAAGGTAGCAGATGTCTGGAAATAATTTCCAAAGGTTGTCATTTTGACGAGAACCTGCTTGAAACTCTTGAGACATTACCAGATAGATAGTCATCAGTCCATTGTTTGAAATGTACCAATTAAAATGGATGTTGCTTGACATGCCTTTAGTTCCAGATATCCAGGTAAGCATGTCGAAGGGGGCTTGCTGGCTCTTTCATTGTTAATGAAAAATAAATATCAGGTGATTGGAAGGAATTCTGACATAGGGATAGACATGGAAGACGGATTTGAGCTGAGTTATCCCAACTATCTGAGACTTCCAAGAATATAGTCACAGAGAAGCAGAGACTCTTGGGCAATTCTTCCTAGGTCCCTTTCCTGCTGGGGCTAGAAGAATGGCCTTTTTAAAAAGTTCAGATTTGCAAAAGAAGCTTTCACCACGTGAAGTGTCTGAAGGGCAAAAATGTAGGAAGATCAGCAGAGACCTCTGTGGAGATTTCAGGCTGAGAAAGATCAAGGATCTTGTTCAAGAGTTATTATCTAAACATAGGTGAGCAGAACTCAAGTTGCATCTTGGCTTGGTTCTTTGGAATTAATATTCTCTAACACAGGACAGGCCAAAATGTCCCTCATCTCTTTTTCCAGTTGTGTAGTCCTTGGCATGTGATTGAAATTTTCAGAGGGTTATCTGCTTCACATAAAAAATGAGGATGCTGTTACCTACTCTGCAGGGTTGTTGGAAGAGGTAAAGCTAATGATATATGTAAAGTACCTAGCACTATGCTAGTGCATGGTAACAACATTTTATATCTCATTGGTTAAATCATGTCCCAAGTACTGTTTCTCTTGGCTTACTTGTATTATTAATTTAATTTTTACCACAAACTTATGCAGTATATATAGTTGTTATTGTCCCATTTTATTAACAAGGAAACTGGGGCACGGGGAGATTGGTAATTTGGCTAACAGTTGATGGAAACAGCATCACTCCAAATACCATGCTCCTAATTATTTAGCTCTACCATCCCCAGAGCATGCAATAGTTTTGCCATTAATAGTGGGAATATGTAGAAGACTCAATATTATTAATTTATCCTTGAGTAGGATTGGCTTATCATGAATTACTAGATACCATGGTAATCTGTGTTTGTATATGCATATGCATTTGGTGGAATAAGGTTGCACAAATTAAATGCAGTGAGTGTCACAGGAAGGAGTGAAAACCTAGGTTAGAATCCCATCTGCCCTTTCCAAGATGAACATTGGGCAAGTCACTCAATCTCTTTGGGCCTTTATTTTATGCCTACAAAAGAGGAATATTTTTGTCTATATCATCAGAGGGTTCTGAGGGTTAAATAAAATGATGGATGCAAATGTGCCTAGCAGATTGTCCAACATATAGAGAGGATTAATAAAGATTTTTTTAAAAGATTAAAACATGAAGAAACTCTCAGGGAGAAGCGAGATCATATTCCTAAGTTGGTTTTGCAGTTTCCATCTGGATAACTCACAGCCATAACCCTCACCTCTGTCCTACCTTCTATCCCGAGGAGTAAGGGAGAAGAATGGTGCTCACTTCTAAAGTGAGAATATTGGACTTACAAACAGAATTGCCTGTGGCTTGTCCACAAAGTCCCTGAGTCCACTGCTCTGTGCACAGGATAGTGCCTGGAGCTGTGGACATGCCAGGGAAGAACAAGGCATGAACCGTGTTCTCGAGGAACTTGTCTACTAGCTGTGGGTGGCAAAACTGGTCAAGTGCCCAACACATAGTGCATGTTTCATAAGTGCTGAACAGATGAAAGTCTGGTTACTGCAAGGGAGGCTGACAAGTGCTCAAAAGGGCTGCAAACTAGAGGGGCAGGGGTCAAGGTGGAGTAGACAATTAAGCTTGGAGTTCTGAACTCTGAGACTTCTCTTTATGGAAATCAGCAAAGCACTTCCTCTCCTGGCCTGATGCTCTGACATACTTCTGGCTGCACTGGGAAGTGTTAACAACTTCCTCTAGTAGATGCTTCAGGAACAACGGAGAAGAAGTTTTCATTTCATGCTTGAAGAATTGCTGTCAGTGAAAAGAGAAACCCCACCCAGGCTGGGGTAATCTGATTTCATGGAAGCCAGAAAGTCTAGGCTTATGATGTCTGGGGAAGTCCAGTGGGTAGAGAGCCTACTGGCACTCAGAAAACTTGTGTCTGTCATCACCTAGCTTTGTGATCTTAGGCAAGCCACTCTTTGCTCAGCTTCTAATGTCTTATCTCATGAATACTGATTTTCTGGTACTAAGACCGGCTATACGTATTGTGGGTCTACTGTGTTCCAGGACCTGTCCTGAGAATTGGTCAACTTCTTCTCTAAATAGTCCTCAAATCTACTCTATGAAGTCAGGGCCCCCATGTGGAAGGTGAAACCTCTGAACTCAAGACAAAGCTTCTGGAAAAGGACCTGGCTCCTACCTCCCTACCTATATCCCTCAGCCACGTTGAGCTTTCTGGAGATGATGGCCCTGCGGACACCTAGGGGGTGCTCAGACACAAACTCAAAACCCTTTTCCTTCTCTCAGATTCACCTTCTCAGCTATTTACTTATGAAAAACCATCCTTTTTGTGCAACAGAAGAAAAGTAAACTTTGATAAAACTTGCCATTCAAGACAGCTCCAGAGATCAGCTGAGAAAGCTACTGAGGAGGACTGGGAAGAGGCCCCAGCTATCCTCTGGCTTCGTGGTCCATCTTGCTTTGTGAACATGGGTATTTTTTTTCTCTCTCTCTCTGCCTCAGTTTCCTCATTTGTAAAGTGGTGACAACGATCCATGCTTAGGTTTTAGGATGGCCAGCTTAGCAAAACTGAGACAGTGCTTCTGAAAGGACTTGGTGTTTAAAAAAATTATTGTGATGTAGGGAGACATTAGAGTCCTTGTGCCCTAAAATGTACCCCCAGCTCCTTATTGTCTGAAGTCTTTTCCAGGACCTTTTCTTTCCTTGCTGGGGAGAAATCAGGCATTGAGTGCCTGTCTTATCTCCCCCATGCTGGAGGTAGGACTTGGGATCCCTGAAGAGGTGGTTCTTGAATTGGGATTCAAAGGTAGCTGGTTTTAGCCTGGAGTAGAGGTGGATACCATTTAAGTTAAATTTCTTAAAAAACCATCTATCCACGACCTGACAATTTGTCTGTCTGTTTCAATTAGGATTTAAACTTCTAGAGGCAAGAGATGATGTCTAATTCTATTCCTGTATCCTCAGCACTTAGCATAGAACTTTGCACAGAGTAGGGGCTTTATGAAAACCCACTGAACTAAACTAAATTGAATGGAAACACTAAAGCACCAAAACAGCTGCTGGACTGGGCAGTAACAACAGCCCTGCCAATCCTGGGTGGAGGTTATTCTTGAAAGCTGGCGCATGTGTGGGGTGGGAGGTGGAGGGAGGCTTATTCTCTCTGACAAATAGACAGAGACTGTTTTCCTATACCCTTGGGGTTTAATCTTTTCTTTGAATCTTGCAAGCCCATGGTGTTGAGTGCTGAAACCCATTACAGAGCAATTGTCCTTGGAGCTCAAGTTCCCTTACAATTCATGGGAGGCTCATATGACCGGTGCCGACATTACTCCATGAATCATAGACATTTCTGCTTCAGGCTCTTAGAAATGTTTTTCACCTGCCTGGGTCTACCAAGAAGCAGAACTTTATTCCCCTTTCTGCACTCTGAATGCCCTCATCTTCAAGAAAGGAGCTTTCTTCAAAGCCTTCCCCCTGCCTTCTCTTTAGAGGAATTTCTAATCAAATACAGAAAAGACCATAGATATGAGATAGAGACACTCTTGGGATTGATATAACTGAAGTGGGGCAGGAATCTGATTCTATGAATCACAGATTCAAGGAATGAGAGATCAGGAGGACTGGAGACCTGAAAGGCACACCCAGCAGCAGCAGGTCTCAGTGAGTGTGCCTGAGATGCAGCCACTGCAAGCCCGGAATCTTGGGATTACAGGGAGTTTCAGGGTCTTTGCTTTCCTGATGATCCTATTTGGTACTATTTCCCCATAAGTCCCTGTTTCAGTGTTTCTAAGTGCATGGAGTTCCCTGAATGGGGGTGCTTTCAGCTACAAGTCCCTTCCCCTTTGACACTGCTTGTTTTGAACACTCTCTCTGATGGTTGTTTGCCTGCAGAGCTCCCAGGATTCTTTATTATTTACATCAGACATCAGTTTGACTGGAAATTCTCCTGAACTTCTTTTTAGCCTGTTTGGGTATTCCACCTTTGTGCTTCCCTCTATCAAAACATGTTGAACTTATTAATTGGTTATTTGCTTCCAGTAGTGAGTTTTGAAAGAGCTTTAAGTTGGGGAATGATGTGACCAAAATTGCTTTTTCAGAAAGTTTACTCTGCTGGTTTTGTAGGAAGTGTGGCTGCCAGGGCACACTGCCAGGGCACACAGACCTTGGGCAGGGAGAGAGCTATTGGACTGGTGCAGGGGTATCATGAAGGTTTGTCCTGAAGTTATAAAATTAGGAGTACTGTTTGTTTGTTCAGAGAATGGTGCAGGATGAAGAAAGAATGTAAAGCACTTCCTATATGGGGGAGTGGCCGGATGTTTATAGGAAGCCTGCTGAATGTGCTACAGAGAATAGAATGGAATGGAACAAGAGACCTTCAGGGGTTTTTGGCAGGTAATCTGGCTGCAAAAGTTCTCAACAAACAAAGCAAAAACACTTGATCTGGTTTTTTGCTGAGGAGTTTATTGAGCCAGGTATGAAACCCTGGTATATTGAATGCCTGCCTCTCTGAGGATTGCGTGTCTCCTTCACTTTTTCCTGAAACCTCCTGCATGTCCAAACCAGACACATTGCCATTCCCTTCGACTGAGTATGGTCAGTCAACACATTCTACCCAGAAACCTTTGATCCCACGCTTGCCATGACCTCTGGGGATCCCCAGTCAAGTTCCTGCCTATCATTAAAGGTTCAGCCCAAATGTCTCTTCTGGAAAGTAAGAAGTACTCTCTTTGATAGTGAAAAGTTGCATTTATAAAAGGTTGACATGTTTTACCTGCCCTGTGATCTCAGCAAGTTCCTTCAGCCTCAGTTTCTTCATTTGTGAAATAAGAACAACCAAGAACTGTTACTTCATGGGTTAATTGCAAGGATTAAATGGGAAAATATGGAACATTTTGCACCATGCCTGTTCATAATAGACATTGGATAAAGTTATCTGTCTTTATTAGCATTGGATATAAAAAAAGAAGTGCTTTCTCTCCTTTGGTATACTCAAAGCTAATTTTAAAGCAGGCATCATGTTCTTTCATGCATATGAGTTGTACAGGCATACAGTTTAGTTATTCCTTTCTCCTTGATAATTATTTTTGTATCCCACTCTCTCTAGCTCCAATCTGACAGAGAATTTATTCATAGTAGATGCTCAGGACTATTCTGGAAATGATTAAGATGAAAATATCAAGCCTAGTTTCTCTGGGTGCCAAGACCACAGCCACCCTTTTTAAAGGTAGCAATCAAGGAGGATCATGCTTTTAACTCCTTTCTGTAAGTAGAGCTAGAGGAATTTGGGAGTGTGACACATAAACCCAAAAAGACTCAGGGACAAGGGAACTAACACAACAGATTTAAATGTGTGTTAGTGAATGTAAATGTGTATGAGAGAGTGTGAGTGCACGTGAATGTGATTATGTGTGAGTGTGAGTACATACGTGAGTGTATGCACATGCATGTGCGAGAGTATATGTGAGTATGTGTGGTTTATGTAGGAGGAGAGACAGGAAGTCAGGGAGCCCATAGTAAGCAGCACAGAGCTGAGCACAAAATAAATCCTCAAATACTTGTACAATCACCTCTTCCTCCCCTTTCTGGAGTGGAATCTTTAGGACTGTAAAGACAAAATGCCTTCAAAGTATCTCAGTGCAAGAGCTGCCGATACAAGAGAAAATCAGTCAATAAAATCTGGCAGAAACAGCAGAGAAGTCACTTGGCAGGAGGCCTCAGATTCCTGCTACTGACACTGGCTTGAGAATTGGCTGGTCAGAACCTAAGATTTCTGACTCCCCCTGGAATGGGCCTCAGTTACCTCTTGTCTGAGCATCATTGTCCATTCTTGGTGCCAACTCCAAGTTTCGGAAATCTGCTATGGTCCTGACCCATCACTACTTTTTGGTTCTGCCAAATCATATTGTGTGGCACTTTCTGTTTTCTTTTTGTCTTTGGCTCCTATAAACTGTTATTCCCTTAGGAAAGTGGTGTTGGAGGAGCTACCTGATCTGCCTTGCCGTAAGTTTTTGAAAGATGGTGAAATGACTTCCAAGGGTTCCTCCTGTTCTGATAATCTGTGGCTGTATTATAATCCCTATCACTTGATGACTTTTACACACACACAGGTCCTTCTCAGAGCAGAACAAATGACATCACTTTGGAGAATGACCCAGGACACTACGTCTTTCCCTGGGGTGCCATTTTGCTTCATGCTGTAGCATTCCTTTCACTCTCAGTTCACGGGTGAGGCTGGGATATACACCCATAGACTTATTCTCTGCCCAATTGTTCACAAATTCTCTTAGAAATCCCATAATTCTTGCTTCTGCACTCAGAATGAAATATTTCCAAGGAGTCTTTTCTTTAACCTTTACATGAAAATAAGCCTATGGATGCAGGATGATTCTTAGACTGTCTCCTTGTCCTTTGAAAAATAGTGTGAGACATAGAATAAAAGACAAGCTCTATAACTGAGACAAAGTGGAAAGTATTACATTCTATCTCCACAGGCCAATCCACCAGGAGATAAATAGAACAGTTTGGGAATAATTCAATTATGCTCTGGGTCTGTCTATTAACTTTGCTTGGAACAAACATCCCAGATATCTTTGAGCAAAGGAAAGTGCTGTGGAAGAGGTCTTCCTTATGGAATATTTGGCATAGTAAGGCCTTTCTGTCCAGCAGTTGGAGGCTAGATCATGTGGGGATTTTGATTCCAGATGTGATGGATATTTCCCACTCATGTCAGGTTCAGAGCCATAGTGGATGTTCCTGTTCCCACACTATGCTCCTACCATCTACCAATGATCAGTTGACATCAGTCTGTACCTTCTCTTTTTAGGGCAGCCATGAGCTATTGGGGATTACCTCCATCATCAACTCCAGCAGTGGATTCTGATTCTATTCCTGATCAAGGTAATCTGATTGCCTTACTACAGTAATTGGTGTGGGCTACCCAGACCTAAAGCAAGCTCTCAATGCATAGCTGTTTTCCTGCTGGCCTCATGGTCCATTTCAGATCAATGAGAAGTAGGAGGAAGTGTGCTGAAAATTTTTCCCACTTTCTCTCATCCTCTGGAAAATATCAGTTTTTTTTTTTTTTTTTTGCCTCTGTGAGCATTAAAATGATCCCAATGCATAGAGGAGAACAGAGCTGAGTGTCTAGCAGAGCTCAGCCTATGACACTAAACTCTGGCAACCAGGAAGCCTGTTCTACTTCTGGGCTTCATGTTGTGTGAACCAAATCATTTGTTCATTATTTAAATTAGATGTTTTATTTTTCTATTACTTGCAACATAAAACAAACTAATTGATGTGAGCAGGATTATAAACTTGGTGGGAGAAAGAAGACTTCCAAGAAAGGGTAAGCATAATGTGTTTTGGGAAATTGTCAGTGGGCCTGTTGGTCTGGGTGATCCAATCCTTCTGGGAGGAGTGATTTGTGCATTGACTATTGTGCTCCTTGAAGATTCTGTGTCTTCTTCATCTATGAGTCCCTAGTGCACAATACATTGCTTGACACATACTTTGTGAGTGAATAAGCCAATGAATAAATAGTTCAATTGATAGATGTATCTCCTGTTGGCCATGAAGGTCAGCAGGTATAAGAAGGATTGAGAGGATGCAGCATCAAGTAGACATTGGAGAAATTAGTTGCCAATTAAAGACAGTAAAGGCCAGAATAAGATAATTTGTGATGCTCCCTGGTGACAGAGACTGATCTGGAGAGATCCTGAAGAACTGGAGTATCATGAGACCTACAATCAGAAGCACAACCTTAGAAAGAATATTTTTAGAGGTAGTGCCTGATAAACCCTTTTTCGAAGTGTTCCATTAAGGAACTTGCAGGCATTGGACGGATTGCAGATTTGTCTGGTGGGGATGTTTTCCTCACATTGGTGGGATGTCTCAACCTCTGTGAAGAGTGACAGTCCCGTGAGATTTCTCTGATGTTGGCTTCAGGGGAGCTCTGGCCCAAAGACTCCCAGAGTAATTATAGTATCAACTGTATTATCAGTGCCAGCCAGGCCTCCTGAGAAGACTGAAATCAATCTCTATCATTTTGCTATTTCTTCACCAACTGCAAGTACAGAAATCAACTGGGGATAGCCTAGAATTTAACATGTGCTTATCTCTTTTGTGGGCATCATTGAAATCAGAGAGCTCAATTAAGTCATCCAGTTGCCAATATAACATTCACTGATTCCTGGAGAGAGGATTTGAGACCCTACACTCCCCTTTCACTACCTCTGGCATCTCACTCCATCCATCATCCATTTGCTCTCCTGTTTCTGAGCCTTGTGCTCCATATTGGTGCTGTGCTTTTAGCATGTGAATACACTCATATCTCTACCTTAGCACACACCAAACTCTACTTTTTCTTCAACCACATTCCCCTCCAGTTTGTGCCTCATTTTTCTCCTTTACATCCTCACATAAATCCAGGATGATAGCCTGGTCATAGACTCTAGGATTCTTCCTCAATTCTGCACCTTTGCTCTGAGATGATCTGTGCTTGGGTGTCTATCCCAACCACTCCTCAAAACAGCTTTCCCCAGAAGCAGCCATAACCTTCAGGTTTCCAGGTTTATGGGCCGTTAAAATTGCTGAAGACATTTAGATGACAATACAACAATATAATTATCATTAAACTGGAACACTTTTCAGAAACTTTTCCAGCAAATGGAGGTGGGTGCTGGAACAACATGTACAATGTGATTCTCATAGAAGAACCAGGATGAGGGGTGCTCTAGCAATGACGCACTTTACAAACATTTGTTCATTTACAGGTAATAGCAATGTGGGCTGAAGAGGCAAAACAACTTGCTCACAATCATATGGCATGAGTTAGGACTTGAAACCAGACCTTTTAACTCCATTCATGTAGAACTCACTGTACACCAGGCACTGTTCTGAGTATTTTACAACTATAACCCTCATAACAACTCTGTAAGTAGGTGCTATGACCCCAATCCACATTTTACAAATAATAACCAAGGTACAGAGTGGCAGATAACTTGCACAAGGCCACAGAACTAGAAATGAAAGAGGTTGGACTTGACTCTAGAACCAATTGGTTAACTGCTACACCATGTTGTCTTTCCATTGCCTTATGCTTTCCTGTTTATCCCACATATTTCCAAGCAGGTTCTGTGATATGCTCAGGTGGTTAGAAATGTTCCAAGTTATATTAACCTTCTTAGTCCCAGCTGTGTAGGGCTTGGGGCAGTCATAGCTTCTGGATTTGTCCCCTTTTGCTGGGAGTTGCCTTGGCCCTTTACTCCAGTGGACAACACAAACATTATTTTTCATGTTCAACCTGACATGCAATAGCTTAGTAACCATTGTCCATGTAATGGCAATATTAAGATTAGTATGCTGTAAATATTTATTGATTTATACAAGTAATATGGATTATAGTGTTGTGTATGAACCTCTAAAAAATCTCAACAACAGAAAGTCACTATAATGTTTGCACCAGCAGTTGGATAAATTGTGGTAGGGATAAAGGGGAGAGGGGGTGAGAAGGAAGGGAGAGGTTCTGAAAGAGTGTTCATTACAAAGGAATTAGCCTTCAGTCTGTTTTTATGTAAACACCTTCTGCTGAATTTCTCATAGGACTAACTTTACTTTTAATATTCTAAAATGTTCCCTTGAAGTAAAAGTCATACTTAATTATATAGAATCCCAGTAAAAAATGAACTAGACATGCTTGTAGAACAGAGTTACTATATACACAAAAGGGGTCCTACCATGTAGTTATTTGATAACCTGGTGTTAGCTGTTTCCCCCCAAGACAGAATTTTAATAATTAAAGGTATTACTGAAAGCATAAGTTGTTGCTAATTAATATAATACATAATCCCTTTAATTCCCCAACATTCTATGCTAATATCACAATAATAATACTACTTAATAATACTTAAGCCTTCAACAATGCCAACAACACTGACATCTGCATGATAATTTGTAAAATATTCTCTTATCTAATATCTAAAATGAAGTTTTGGAGTTAACGGGGATATCCTCAAATGTCCTCTGAAATCAATAAGATAAACCTTTCTATACATCATAAAATGAGAGTTTGCAAATGCAGAGCTTAGACTCATCCCCAGGGACATCTCCATTGCTTGATTTCCCTGAATTTTTAGCCCTCTACTGTGAGAGAATCACTCAAACAAGTTGGAGTAGTCTCTAATGGAAGGGAAGAGAACTCTTGGGGTGTTTGAGGGAAGAAAATGGCTCCAGAGTGTGAGGAAAGAGAAAGAGGTCAAATGCTTATTCTTCTGTCTTCAAACTTCATCCCTCAATCATCCGCTTCATTAAAAACTTTGATCTACTTAGAAGAACTCCTATTTCCTCACTTAAAGGGAATAATTCTCTGATGAACAATTTTTGGTCTTACCAAGGAAGCACAGCCCTAGTATTGAGGTGGGCTGGGATATAGTTCAGTCTGATTATTGATGGACATATCAGTTTCCTATGACTGCTATAATAAATTACCACAAAAGTAGTAGCTTATGACAACACAAATTTATCATCCCACACGACTGGAAGTTGGAAGTAGAAAATGAGTTTCCCTAGGCTCAAATCAAGGTGTCAGTAGAATTGAGCTCCTTTATGGAGCTGATAATGTATACCCCATTTTCTTGCCTTTTCCAGCTTCAAGAGGCTGCCCACATTCCTTGGCTCATGGCTCCCTTCCATTTGCAATGCCAGTGATCATCAGTCAAGTCTTTAACACTTTGCATCACTCTGACATTGACCTTTATGCCTCTCTCTTCCACATTGAAGGACCCTTGTGATTACATTGGGCCCAAAGATAATAATCTTTCTATTTTAATGTCAGATGGTTATCAACCTTCATTCCACATGCTACCTTAATTCCCCTTTGCCATATACTATGACATAGTCACAGATTCCTGCAATTATGACTTGGACATCTTTGAGAGCCCATTATTTTGCTTACCACAGTTAATAATGGAAGGGTATGGTAGCTGCAGCATGACTTCTGGCCATACATGGCCCTGATACTATTCAGTCTTTCACTCGGGACAACTGCCACAACTGGAAGAGTGGTTGGTTGGCTTGTTTTCAGCTGACTGACATTCTTGATATAGCCAGAAAATTGAAGAGAAAAGCTATTCTGAATTCAATTGTTACCTCTGCCTCATTGTTTGCTATTAGCCATGACTCACTGGGCTTCTGAGGTCACCTAGAGAATGGCACTAATACTACTACTAACAACATTAATCTTCCTCTTCCTCCTCCTCCTTATCTTGAAGTAAAAGTCATACTTAATTATATAGAATCTTCCTCTTCCTCTTCCTTCTCCTCCTTATCTTCTTCTTCCCTTTCCTCCTCTATCATCTTCACTATCTTCTAATACCAAATTAACATTTATCAAACACATCCTGTGTATTAGGAACCATGTTAACTTTAACAGAATTAACTCTTCTAACTCTCACAGCAATATTATAAGCTAGGTATTATTGCCCTATTTTATGTATGAGAAGATTGAGGCAATAATGCATGCACCAAGAGTACAGTTGATGTTGTCATTTAGGTCCACACCCCTGTCCAAAGAGATTAGGGACTGGGATAAACTAACATATGAGCTTAAAAGAAAGAGATACAACCTTACTGACATTATTCCAGTCACCTTTTGAAAGTGACTGGATTTGCAATGGCCACAGGGCTGTACAGTATGTGTCCAGGGATATCCTCAGTCAATCAAGATGGACTGATGCAGGGCAACTATTCCTCCCTAAATGGGACTGTGCTTTTTTATGCACATTAAATATAGATTCCCAGATATTCAGATAGATGGTGGTATAATCCTCAGGTAATAAGTCTGTAAGATCTACCTGGCAAAAACTCTTATAGGCAATGTAGGCAAAACATTCCATGAAATAGTTTGAAGGGGCCTCTCTAAACAGAGATGATTCAGAGCTTAGCATGAACAGTCATGCAAATCCACACACCAAAATTTATTTTCTGTGATGGTGATATACAGGTGCCCTGGGTTCCTAACTCTAACATACTTGGCTGTGAAATTATATAAGTTTAGGTTTCTAAATTTATATCGAACAGACGGTTCAGGTAGTAATGAAATGCTTTGGGTAAGTGTAATTTTCTTTTCAAAAGGAAAGTGACAAAGAATTGCCAAGGTTTGGGGGGATAATAACATACTTTATTTGTAACTAGTGACAGCTCTCCAAGAAGCTCCAATTTCTTAGACAAATTTTATGAAGAGACAGATCTTCAGGATGCCCTTGAAAAGTAAGTGGTAGGTAACACTATCCTGGTTTATTCCTAGTGCAGCGAAGCATGGGGAGGCCATCCCTTCTGAGGCAAATCTGAGAAAGGTGGCAGGACTTGGAAGAGTGTAGCTCTTCCAGTGGCAGAGCATGGCCTCCTCATGCATTTGGTGGGGTTATATCATTTCTATTATTAATAGGATTATATTTACAAGATCATGCTGATCTCCAGTCATGGGCCTGAGAAAAGTAAATCCTGCTGAATTCAGACACTTTCAGGTTTTCCACTTATACATTTCTTATATTTAAAGGCTCTTAGGGGACTATATGAGCTACTTAGCATTTCTGTAACAGTATCACAAACTTGGTGACTTAACACAACTGAAATTTATACTTTTTTGCAGCAGGAAGCCGGACGTCTGAAGTAAGTCTGCAGAGTCATGCTCCCTCTGAAGGCTCCAGGGGAGGACCTTTTCTCGTCTCTTCCAGCTTCTGGTGGTTTTCATCAATTCTTGGCATTTCTTGACTTGTAGCTGTACCACTTCAGTCTTTTCCTCTGTCTTCACATAGCATCTTCCCTGTGTGTCTTTGTAAATCTTCTCTTCTTAAGGACATCTTAATGGGGTCTACCTTAATCTAGTATGACCTCCCCTTGACTTAGTTACATCTTAACTTGGTTACTTTTCCAAATAAGGTCACCTTCATAGATAAGGGAGATTGTGGCTTCAATGTGTTCTTTTAGAGGACAAAATTCCCCACTTTGGGGGACTATCTAACCTACAGAGACTCATTCATTTCTAGCTTCTCTATTGTAACAATTTGAGAGAGATGATATAATAAATGTGATAAACTTGAATTATTTTACCAAGTAACTCATTTTAACTCTTTAGTCTCCATACACAGAGCCAGTTCATGCCTTTGAAGATGCTATGTTTGGGGCAAGATTCCAGCATATGTGACAGTGATTTCTTTTCTGAGCAATGCATTCAGGTATGCCTTCCCCATACAAAGAGGAAGGTTAAAAACAAAAGATGCCAAAGAATTAAAAGGCGAAGGGAGGGAAAGAGAGAGGAAAGACGTTCATGGAATGAGTACTTCCCAAGAAAGAACTTCGATTCCTATAGTCCAGATCCCTCCCATAGTCCTCTGTCTGGAATTGTCACAAACCAACTCCTGTCTTCAGCCCTGCCAAGGAAGAAGCAATATTTCACACAACAGTGTGATCTCATACCTTTTACTTCAATATCAGAGACCCACTCTTGTATCAAGTCAGATCACCAAAAGCTTAAGGTCTAAATACCATTACTTTCACACCTGTAAAACTGCCACCAGAGAATGACTATTTAAGAGGATGTCCTTCTCTTTTATCGAAGGCCATATAAGAAATGACCGAATAAAGCATGTTTCAATATCTTCTATAAAATGCTATGGAAGAAAGTATTCCTTCTATTGTTCCACATTCCTTACATAAAGATTACTGCAATGATTGCCTCCTAAAAGTTGATGCTAGGAAAAGGTTTGTCTTTCCTGTCATCCTATTTTTCTTGTTAGCAGGAAATGATAGCACTGACAATTTTGGTGCTTTATGACTGTTGCTTTATTTTTGCTTTTGTTGTCAGAAAAGCACAAGGGTCTGAGTTTCCTACTTTCTACCCGATATTATTATGCTAGTTACTTTTGTATTGCAACATGCCTATCAAAATAAAAGCATCATCTTATTAAGGAGGCTGGGCGGAAACAGGCTTATGGTTTTGCCCTCTCAGGACATCAGCACTTAACTCTTTCAGACAAGGGCTACCAAGTACAGACACTTCCATGGAACAACGCCCAGAGTGACCCTTCAAGTATTCTACATATGTCTGCAGCATTGGTTTAAAACAGCCTAGCCTATGTTGTAGAACTATGTACCTTTTTGACACATATGTAATTACATGAATTATAAATACATTTCAATAAAGATATATAAATTATAAATATAAGATGAAATAGGCCAGCAGTATTTTGACCAGATGTCCTTGTGACACCATTTGTCAAATGACCAGTCTCTTGATACAGCTCCTCCTGGATGTAATGACTCCATGCTGTCCAGCAATCCCCTGCCATTCAATGCCTTTAATTGTTCTCATAGACAACATTGTCTACACAAAATCTCAAGGTATCTACATTGCAGAAGTCCCTTACGATTAACCATTCTTGTAGAGGAGCCCACAAAGAGATGCTCAGAGGCTGAGGCAGGACATAAATCAGGTGGCTACACTCACTCTCCCTTGTACAAATTATAAAGAAAGTTTGCATAATGTATGTTTATGTGTATACGTTTGTGTGTGCAAACACTCATGCGCCATTTTCTTCCCGGTTGAAGTATCTTCAGAGTTTACTGTATACAAGTTCATTACCTCCACCTTAGCTCACATACTATGCAGAATATTACAAAATTTCCTCTGTCTAGAAAATGAATGAAATATATACCTAGATCCTCTGGTTTTGAAAGCATGTATTTTGAAAAAAGCTCTTTGGAAAAATGTCAATAAAAAGCTCAAAAAAGGAATGCTAAAGAATGAAAAAAAAAGTAACAAAGCAGTGAAGATGAGATAGAATGTATTCATTTATTTATTCAGCCATAATTGTATTGAGCACACAGTTGGCATCAAACACTGCATGAACAACTGGGACATAGTACTGAGTATAAATAGATGTTCAATGAGGTAATAGATCTTAATTAATTAATTAAATATCATTAAATAGCTACACAAATACAGAACTGCAACTGTATCTAGTTTCATAAAGAAGAAAATGGTGCCAACAGGAGCCACTAAGGAGAGAAGTGACCTACAAAGTGAGTTTGAATTAAAGGCAAACAGGAATGCATTTCATTCAAATGCTTTAGAAAGTATTGAAGAATGAGCCAGTCCATAAGCGGATGAAGTGTGTTACTGTGTCAGAGAAAGAAACCTAATATGACTCCTTCATTTCACAGATGGGGCTTAGGCCAGAGAGGTCACACAACAGAGAAGTGTAACTCAACATTTGTCTCCCCTCTAAATATTAAATATATCTGGTATATATATACATGTGTTTGTGCATATATGAATGTGGATACATAACTTTGTTTTTTATTTGTTACCTCCATGACCTGCATGTAAACTCCATCCGGTAAAGATTTTTGTTGCTTTTTTTGTGTTACTTGTAACCCCCTTGGCCATAGTAATGCTTAGCACATACTTGGTACTCAGTAACATTTGTTGATTGTGTGAAAATACTGAACTCAGCTTGCAGTAGGTGTTTAATAACTGTTATCTTCTGTCCTTTGGCATGCCTTTGCTGAGATGTTCAGATAATACCTTAAATTCTCTTCTTGGTTATCTGGTTGACCCAGTACAGTAAAGGCTGAGATTTATCAAGGTGAATCAACTGAGCAGTGCTGCCTCCTCCACTTTTCAGTCTGAAACCAGTTTAACCAGATACATGCTGAGGCTGGCAAGGTGGAATCTCCCCATTGTTGAGTCAGTAAATACAAAACATAGGGTCTGAATGAGGAGCGTTTATATAAAAACAAAACTTCAGGGAAGCCAGAGTGGTCAGAGCCAGCTCTCTCAATCAGCCCTGTCTCTGTAAATGGAGATTCAGGCACTCAAAATCACCAGACAGGCTTACTTTTAGATGGTACCAAAAACCAAATAAACAAAACAAATAGACAAATTAAACAAACAAACAAAAAACAAACCACAGTGGCATAAAATGTCCATTTTTCTCATATAATATGAAGCCCAAAGATCAGTAGTCTTGGGTGAGAGAGGGGGACATCACCCCATGAAGTTCTCACAGAAGCAGGCCTCTTCTGTCCTTCTCTGCCATCTTGAGTATGGTGGTTTTTCTCCTCATTCATGCTGCCTCATGATTACAAACTGGCCATGTATCTTGTGACATCACCTCTACGTTCCAGGCAGGATGAAGGGAGTAGGACAAATGAGCAAAAGGACCACATCGAACTAATCTGTCCCCCCTTTTGTAGGAAAGAAAAGCCTTTCCAGGTTATTCACCCATTAAACTTCTGTTACAACCCACTGGTTGGAATTTGTCATGAGACCACCCCCAACCCAATCACTATTTAAAGGGAATGACAAACCCATGACTGGTTTAGGTAATCATGATTCATTCCCCACTGGGGATGGAGTGGGGCCCATGCTTTGGAAGATCAGTGGATCTTCCCCAGCCATCTGAGCAAATAATGGCTCTATTAGAAGGAAGAGGGAACTAGGAATGGATTTTTGTACAGGCACAATGGGCCTGCCAAAGGGCTCAAGCATCAATTGGTCATCACATAGGCTTGGTTGTTCGAGGTTCTGTCCTTCAACAGGGCCCTTGAGAAACTCCTGGAAGCTGAGAACAAACTTTTGTCATACGTTACACAGAGAACACCCACATGGATGTTCTCATCCTGTCCATAGCTTCTTCTGAGAGTGACTCTGGCATCTGTTGACTGTTCTCATTCTGAATATCTGAATTGTGCATGATATCATTTATTATACTAGTCAAGTTCCAACTTACAGAAATAATTCTATGGAGACGATGTGGAGCTGTGGGATGCTATTAGAATGAGTAGGAGGAAAACAAACAAACTTGTGCAAGAATTTTACGTGGGCCCCTTGCTAGCCTTGTGATATTGTGCAACATTCTCTCTGATGTTGGTTTTTCCCTCATTAAATGAGAATGTTTTAAAAAATCAGATGGAGTAATGAGTTTGAAAGTGCTTTACAAACTAAAAACACCACCATACAGATGAAATCATATTTTACCTAATTGTTTGGTCTGGTTTGTATTCCCACAAATTTTATATGTGGAAACCCTAACCACAGAACCACAGAATATGGTTGTATTAGGTGATAGGCTCTTTAAAGAGTTGATTAAAGTAAAATGAGGTTATTCAGTGTGGGAGAGGAGCCCAGGGAAGATCATCCCACAGAGACCAGTCTTAGGTGGTGAGAGAGGGTCTGGCTTGAAAAAAATTATCTTGTAAACCTGTGCCACTGTGTTGCTACTACTGCTTTCCCCTCTAAAACATACTAGTTTCTCTGGTAGATTTTCTGTTGTACTAGCATCTGTGTCAGCTAAAGAACACTTAGCAGATCCTGAACTCACATGTTTGCTGATGATAGTAAAATATGTGACTGCAGGGTCCAGGGAGGCCCTTTGCCCTTGATCTTCTGAACTTCGTCTTTCTTCAGCATTTTGGTTGCCTACACTTTGAATGTCTTCTGTTCCTATTCTAATCCAATATGACTGGTGTCTTTATAAGAGGATGAGATTAGGACACAGACATGCACAGAGGGATGATCACATGGGGATAGAGGGAACAGACATCAGACCAAGATGAAAGGCCTCAGGAGATGCTAACCCTACTGGGACCTTGAACTAAGACTCCCAGCATAAGAACTGTGAGAAAATGCATTTCTATTGTTTAAGCGTCCCAGTCTATGATACTGGGAGCCTGGGCACGCTAATACACTAAGCCAAGAATTCTAGTTTCATGTTGCATTTTTACTTTGAAAGTAGGATAGAATGTGGTAAAAAGATTAGAGATTTCAGTCTGAAGAATGTGGGAACTGAACAAAGTGCTGAAGAGAAAAGAGTGCTGGATTCAAAGTCAAGAAACCAGGGTTGTAGGCCTAGGCTTGCCACTTGTGGCAGTGTGCCCTGATTGTATTCCTTATCCTCTCAAGGTCTCAGCTGCCTCCTTTGCAGGATATCTGTGTCATGAAGTTATGACACTGATTAAGTAAAGTTGACCAGATGAAAGCACTAGCTTAGGTAGGGCACAGTTCAGAGTAGGTGTTTAATAAATATTGTGAAGCTGATGCTTATTGATAGCATGGGCCAGGCTACAGCTGGTGATGCTACCAGAAGTTAGAAAACAGTCACTGTGGGCTCAGTGTGGGAGAGGAGCCCAGGAAAGATCATCCCAAAGAGAACAGTCTTAGGTGGTATGAGAGGATCTGGCTCGAAAAAAATTATCTTGTAAACCTGTGCCACTGTGTTGCTGCTACTGCTTCTCCCTCTAAAAGATACTAATTTCCCTAGGTAGGTTTTATCTTGTGCTAACATTTGTCTCAGCTAAAGAAGAATACTTAGTGGATCCTGAACTCACATGTTCGCTGATAACAATAAAACATGTGACTACAGGGTCCAGGGAGGGGCCCTTTGCCCCTTGCTCTTCTGAATTTCGTCTTTCTTCAGCATGTGAATTGTCTACACTTTGAATGCCTTCTATTCCTTCAATGGCAACAGAAATCTACTTCCCGGTCATTTTTCTTTGTTTAATTTTTCTTTGTTTTTTCTCCTGTCCCTTTCTAGCAGGCCTTGCTGAGACTTATAAATATGAACCTGTTTCATAAATTGGTCATATTCTTTCTCTGCCATCTATAGAATTAAACTTCTTTTGGGGACCCAATATCTTGTTTCCTAGCATGTTCTTCTATATTCTGTTAGAGGATGCTTCCGCAATGAGGGATGTAAAGTTAATGAATTCTGGGTCTATGAAAGCATCTTCCCTTCAGATACAGCATAAATACTCTCAACTTCCTGAGTCAGAAGTCTTCATCCAAGGTCTATTCTTGCTTCAGTCAAAAATATAACTTAGGATCAAGCTCAATATATTAAAAAAAAAAAAAAACAACCCCATCAAAAGTGAGCAAAGGACATAATAGATACTTCTCAAAAGAAGACATATGAGCAGCCAACAAACATATGCTCAATATTACTAATCTTCAGAGAAAGGCAAATTAAAACTACAATGAGATATTTTCTTATTCCAGTCAGAGTGGCTATTATTAAGAAGTCAAAGAACAATAGATGTTGACAAAGTTGTGGAGAAATGGGAATGTTCATACACTGCTGGTTGGATTGTAAACTAGTTCAACCTCTATAGAAAACAGCATGGAGATTTCTCAAATAACTAAAAATAGAATTACCACTCAATCCAGCAATCCCACTACTAAGGACCTACCCAAAGAAAAATAAATCATTATATGAAAAAAATACCTCTACTCAAGTGTTCATTAGAGCACTATTCACAATAGCAAAATCAGGGAACCAAACTAAGTGTCCACAAATGATTGACTGGATAAAGAAAATGTGATATGTATGCACTGTGGAATACTTCACAGCCATAAAAAGTATAAAATCATGTCAAAAGCAACATGGTTGGAACTGGGAACCATCATCCTAAATGAACTAACTCAGAAACAAAGCCAAGCACTGCATGTTGTTACTTACATGTGGGAGCTAAATGGCCACAAAGATGGAAATAATAGACACTGGGGACACTAAAAAGGGGGAGCCAGAGAGTGTAGTTAGGGTTCAGAAATTACCTATTGGGAATGATGCTCACTATCTGGGGAATGGGTAATCTCAAGCCCAATCCCCAGCGCTACACAATACATCCATGTAACAGACATGCATTTGTACCCTCTGAATCTAAAATAAAACTATGTTAAAAAAGAAGATTTAGTCTTTTCTAACCACGTCATTGAAACAGTACAAACATCTAAGAAACGTTCTTTAAAGTACTATATAGTGATTGTATTCCCATCTGGGGGTGGGGGTAAGAAATGGGAGGCACTAAGTCTTGTCATCTGCTTGACATTTTCTATGCTGATCTTCTCAGTCTTCTTGACTGAAGTTGGTTCCATCTTTCTACATCTACTTGACATGGCTCTCCTAATATTAAAGGGCTGGTTCACCAATTGAACTTACTAAGACCTTTTACAGCTTTAAAAGGCATCTCTTAATAGTACACTGAATGTGAGCTTCCACTGAGTCAATTCAGTGTGTTTCTTGAGTTCTTGTCTCCTGTTAGGGGGACAATTATCACCCTGTCCTCTGGTGTTCATGAGAAAATATTGCCACTTAGTGGCATTGTTAGAATAGCTCTTATAGACCCCTTGCCCTTCCTATATACCTCCCTACACAGGAGAGGAATGATTGAGCTCATTGATGGGATGTTGGGATTCTGCCATCCATTGGTCTTTTTTTCTTGTTTAGGTAAAATTAGGTGACAGCACTATTCCCAATGTCTGAGACTTGTTCTTTTTTGACCAGCTGCCTTGACTGCAATGAATGTTATTCTGCTTTTTATGTAACACATTTTGCAGGAAGCAAGTTCTGTCCTGTATTGTGGCAAGGAGAGAGGAAGGACGCCTGAATTTATCAAGCTGCACTTGTGCCTGAGTATATAAGTTCAATGACTCAGGGTAGGAGCAGGAATATCATAAAAAGTATATACAGCCAAGCTTGAAGCTATGTTCTCCAATCCAGAGCATTTAGCAATAGCATTAACATTTTTATATTTTTAACTGATGTCTGTTTCATTTTCTCAGTTGGCTTAGAACTTAGAAGAGGAGAGAGGTATGATTTATTTACCCCTTCAATCCCAGTCTTTTCTAAGGTCTCTCTGGATCTGAGTCTCCCACACTGATAGAGTAATGACTGAAATTCCTCCTTTTCTGTCTTTCAGTGAAGTACTATCCAGACCTGTCTCTTCTCTCTTTTCATGTCTTTTTAGCCTGGTCTCAAAGCTCACAACCTTTTCATAAGGCAACTCCTCTCTTCCTCCAGATCAATCAAACTGTCATTCTTCATTTTTTATTTACTCTCCCACAGCAATTGTTCTGAAAGAGAGATCTAAGACCTTTTCTTTTTCCCTTTTTACTAGTCAATACCATTCTTCTTTGAATCTCTGATTAAATCTGATTTTTAGGGGCTAAAATTCCAAATGCTTACTTTCATTGAGTTTTTCTATATCTTAGTGGGAAAAAGGTCCTCTCATATAATAAGGTTCTTTATAATGTTTAGAATGCTCTTGGCTGAAGCAATGCAAAATCCAACTTAATTGCATTAAATGCATTTATTGGTTCACATAACTGGAAGTATAAAAGAAAGATAGTTTTCAAAATTAACATAAGCACCACTTCTCAACCTTTTGGTTAAGATCAAGTGCAAAATTAACATAAGCAGGGGTTCCCTCCACTTCACTCTGTCTCTTTTGACATTGCCTTCTCTTTGAATTAATTTTCACCTCAGCCTGCTTTCAGCAGGGTGGGCCCTCATATTCATGTACTGCAATGTCTAGTGAAAGCACAGAGAGACACTTCCTGATATTTCCCCATAAGAACAAGGAAACACTTTTCTAGAAAGTTCTATAACTTTAATCTTTTCTTCAGATAAAATTAGCAATTGGGTCTCATGTCTATTTCTGAATATCATAACAAGAAGCCCTCCTGAGCCTGAGAAAGAACCTTTCTTCTCTTGAGGCACAAGGTTAGTAGAAGGGTGGATAACTAAATGAGAGATGGCTTCTTCTTGGAGGGCAGGAAGAAGGAACTGGATGTAGGTAGACAACTAAAAATTCCAACTTCAGCCCCATTCCTCTAAAAAAAAGTTTATTGATAACATTTCCTATACTTCTGTGACCCAACCCATAGTCTGGATCTCTGAAATCCATGACAATGGCCAGGGGTTATCTCCAGTGTCAAGTGGACACCAGTGGTGACTTGCTGCTTCTAAGAGGCTATGGGCAAACCATATGATCCAAGAGGTCCCAAGAGAACCTTGTTAGCATTGGAGGGAGTTCAAAGTAAGGTAAAGAAGAATATATTTGGTGTTGCCCATTTGAAGCCACTTTGTTGTAGCAATAATATTTTTAAAAAAATCTTCATGTTGGTGATAAGCTAGTGATTAATCTAGAGATACTAATGGTATATAGTCCTGGCTGAGAAATGCAATTCATTTATCAATAAAGAAACACCAAAACTCAGTTTTAAAAAATGGTTTACTTTTTCAAGAAGACATTAACTTTTGAAACTTGTATACACTATAAATAAATAAATAAATAAATAAATAAGCCTATTTTTCCACACACACACACACACACACACACACACACACACACACACACACACACATCTCAGAGTGTATGGGGAAGTAAAAAGAGGGACTATTGACCCTTTGGGGCAAGCAGGTTGTCAGACTATGCTTGCATAGTACACTTGATCTCTACCTTGCCCTACAGAAAATAAGAAATCCTTCTCTTTTATGTTAGTCTGGGTTCTCTAAGAAGGAGACACCACAATAGGATTAAATATGTAAGGATTTTATTAGGGAAAATGCCTATACAGAAATAGTAGAACCATGGCAGACCAAGAGAACAATTAGGCTACTATGCAAGTCTAACATGGAATAAAGTAGTGAAGAGAAGGTTGAGTGGGAATGTCCAAGACTGCTATACTATCTAAGAAAGGTTCAGCAAAGCTAACACTCCTTGAGCAGAAGTCAGCTGACAAAAGTGTCCTGTGTCTCCCAGGAACTGTCTGCCAGAACATCTCTGATGCATTGCACTCTGTCTGCCTCCTTCCTGAGCCATGTATGAGCTTGATCAAAAATAAAATTAATAATACCTATATTTATTTAAAATTTTGATTTTTAAAATCATAAATGCTTTAGACTAATTCTGATTTGAAAATATTGTATCAACAATTAATAATGCTCATTGCTGAGTTTTTTTGACACTTCCTGAATTTTATGCCCCTGTTCCAGGCCATAGATGGTTCAGAGCAGCTGTGAGGAGCTGTGGCTTTAGTATAGACACTGTGTTGGATTTTAAAACTCAGTGGCTGAGTCTCTGGGTCAGTAATGCTCCCTATAGCCAATGCCAAGATTCATTCTCATGGCTACCACATCCTCTATTTGGAAGAAAGAAAAATGAGAAGACTGAAAAAAATATCTACTTGGGAGAACAGTGGCAGTAGCCAGCACTTCCCCAAGAATCAGGAAGAATTGGTGGCACTTCTCTTTGGGTGGGCACAGGGTATTTTGAGAGACCTTTGAAAGTGCTCCAAAAAAGGATTGAAAATGCTCCAAAAAAGGAATAAAAAATTAGGCACATAATATTTAATATAGATTTGATGTTTGGACTTGTAGTAAGTGACCTATCATAATAAGGTGAATAGATAAACAGAACCCTTCATTGAACATTAATCCTTCTTTGTAGGGTGATATGCTTCTCTGAGTATAGGCTAATTGACTAATCTCTATAAGCAACAGGATGATGCTGAAAATGTTTTACTCTGAGACTCTAAAATTGACAAAATAGCTCTAATTTCAGGTTGGGAGTAATAAGTGTTTTGGGAGTACAGTAAATTCAGTGTGTATGGGGCTTCAGATAAGAGAGCAATGACTTCTTCCTGGGAATCAGAGGAGAAAACACTTCCTTCGAGAAACCTCATCTGACCTTCTCCATCTACTTAAGTGTTGAATTATTTATTGTTTCTGATTAAAATCCGTGCACCAGTGCTCTGAACAATGAGAGTGGCACACAAGACAATAATTGTTTACTGAATGAACATAGAACTGAATGAACATCTGAAATAGATTTTAAATGGTTGAAGTTTCTGGGATGAAACTCCAGGCAGAGGTAGTATTATGAGTAAAGGCACTGACATGCAAGAACATCTACCGGTGTGGAAAATAGTGAGTAGTTCAGAGCAGAAGCCCAGAGAAGAGGAGGATGTAGAGGGAGGTAATGCTGAAAAAGAAGCATGGGCCAGTTTGTGAAGGGTTTAAAATGCTGAGGTGGAGGAGTTTGAACCTTTTCCTGGAGAAAATGGGGATGATAGATTCCTGCCAGATTCATTCCCAGTGGTTGCTCTTCATTGTTGACAATCTGTCTGGTCACATGTTTAACAGGAGTCCGGGATGACTTTGTTAGTCTCATTCTCTTCCTATAAAGGAATACCTGAGGCTGAGGAATTTACAAAGAAAAGGGATTTTATTTGGTTCACAGTTCTGATGTCTAGAAAAGTTTAAGATTAGGAATCTGAATCTGATAAGGTCCACAGGCTGCTTCTATTCATGGCAGAAGGTGAAGGGAAACTGATGTGTACAGAGATCACAAGGTGAGAGGGGAAACAAGAGAAATAGGAGATGCCAGGTTCTTTTTACCAACCAGGTCTTTCATGAGCTAACAGAGTGAGGACTCACTCACCCCTCCTTCTGTGGAGGGCATTAATCTATTCATGAGGGATTTGCCTTCATGATATAAATACCTGCTATTGGGAGACGGGAACAAGATGGTGATGGCATAGGTGAACTTGTGAGATTCTGCAAAAAGACTCTTATTTTTCTTTCCCCATCCCCCAGCCCACCACCAGCTGCGCTGGTCCGAGGCCCAGGGACCTTTGGTCCCACGCAGGGCTGGATATTGCGGCCCCCTGCTGCTGCTGTTCCACCATGTGCGTGGGAGTCTCGGGTCCCAGCTCCCTCTCTGGCTACATCGTCTCCCGTCCAGCACCCAGCACCAAGCCACCGGTCACTCAGGGAGGCTCTGGGTGCCCGCCACTCAGAGACACTGGTCCCATTTCTGACTGAAGTACCCTGTGGGGGGCCCAGGGCCACTCTCGCAGCTCACCACCTACCCTTTGGAGCTTTGGAGCTTTGGAGTTCTGGACCCACCCTGACTGAGGCACTCAGCACGTAACCCCAAGCTGGGGGACCCAGACAAGCAGAGAGAAACAGATCTGCAAAAACTGCCTTGGCCATTCTCCAGGCAGAGACTTCCATTGTCCCACCCACCTATCAACAAACCCTACCTCAGTTCCTAAGGTAACATCACGAAACAGGAGACAAAGCCCCACCCCTACGCTGAATCAGACAAAAGCAACCCCCAGGCAGTCGACTAAAAAAAAAACCAAACCCAACCTGTGAGTAAATCTAGCTAGCTGCAACAAAAACAAAGGGGAGAGGCTGGAGATCAGAGCCGAAGTGACTTTAGTCTGATTGCTTATTTTGACTTATAATTTTATCATTTTGACTGTTTGTTTTGATCATGTTTGTTATTTGCCTTGCTACTTACACTGTTTCTTGATTTTATTGGTCTGTCTCTGTGTAGCTATCAGAATTCTTTAGGGAATCTTTCTTATGTGTCTTTTTTCACTTCTTTCCAGCCTTGTGTCTCTTTCTCACCTGATTGTTGGTATGTATGTCTGTTTTCCCTCTCACTCTTCTCTCTTTCTAACTTCCTATTGACCCCCCCCCCCCTTTCTCCATTATTTTCCTCTTTTATACCACCCTTTTTAATCTAGGGACCAAGACTACAAACTGCTGAACGGACAGATTGTAAGACAGAGGGAAATAGGTTCGAGTGTGCTCATACACCTGTTCGTGGATGCTAGAATCAGCATATACATTCTGAACCACGGCTTCCCCATCAATTAAACCTCAAAACTGCAAAAAGTACAGATTGCAGCCTACACTCCAACCTCGAAAGTGAACAAGCCAGAAGACCCCCATAAGTAAGAATAGGATATTGCAGAAGAGAAATAAAAGCAACCCCACCTTCCCTCAAAAACAGAATTAAAGAAGGGGAGGGAAAGGGGAGAGAGAGAGAAATATACACAGATGAAGAAAAACCAAAAGAAGAGTATGGGTCTCTCCCAGACCCCTGGAAGGGCAGGCACTGAGAAAACTGACTTTGGAATGCAAACAATGAAGAGCCCCCAGAATGAAGGGTCTCAAACTACAAACCTAGATATCAAGACCTTAATGGAGAGATTAAAAAGAATTGAGGAGACACAAGAAGAAACTAGGAAGGAGCTGATATCTGAGATAACAGTAATAAAGAATACTGTGAATGAAATAAATAACAAACTGATAAGCATGGAAAGGAGAATTACCCAAGCAGAAGAAAGAATCTCAGAGCTTGAGGACCAAAATATAGAACTAACCCAAACTCTTAAAAACACAGAAAATAAGCTCAAAAAGACAGAGCAAATCCTTCAAGAGATGAGCGATTACTTCAAGAGACTGAACCTAAGAGTAATTGGCCTTCCTGAGGCAGAAAGAGAGACAGAGACCACACTGGAACAAACTTTCCATGAGATCATTCAAGAAAACTTCCCTTATCTAATCAGTGATGCAAAAGTTCAAACACAAGAGATTCAGAGAATCCCTGCAAGAAAAAAAATGAGATGACCAACTCCTAGACACATAATAATTCGCCTAAACAAAGTAGGCATAAAAGAAAAAATCCTAAAGGCAGCAAGAGAAAAAGGCCAGATCACCTACCATGGAAGAACAATCAGAATAGCAGCAGATTTATCCACAGAAACTCTGCACACTAGGAGAGCTTGGAGCCCTATCTTCAAAGTCCTAAAAGATAAACAATTTCAACCAAGAATAACCTACCTGGCCAAGCTAAGCTTCATCAGCAAGGGAGAATTAAAATCTTTCCCAGATATCCAATCCCTAAGAACTTATGCTGCCACCAAACCACCTCTACATTAAATACTTAAACACAGAAGAAAAGGAAAAAAGAACAACGTTTTTCACAAGAGTACAGGAAAAAGAATAAAATATACATGAGCCAACCCCAAAACCAAAAGAAAGACAAAATACAAGCAAACAAACAAAAAAACCCAAGTGGAAGAACAACAACTGTGTAAGAACTCTATGATAGGGATAAACTCTCACATTTCAATAATTAACCTGAATGTGAATGGACTAAACGCACCAATGAAAAGACATAGAATGGCAAAATGGATAAAATATCACCAGGCAACAATATATTGCCTTCAAGAGACCGATCTCACTAGAAAGGACATACACAGACTCAAAGTAAGAGGATGGGAAACAAATTTTCAGGCGAATGGAACACAAAAGAAAGGAGTAGTTGTGAACCTAATTTCAGACAAAATACCATTTAAGCTATCAAAAATTAAAAAAGATACAGAGGGCCACTACATAATGATAAAAGGTTCACTCCATCAACAAGAAATATCTATCCTAAACATATATGCACCCAACATAGGTGCGCCAACTTTCATAAAGCAACTTCTAGGAAAACTAAAGAAAGATATTGACTCTAACACTGTCATAACTGGGGACTTTAATACCCCACTCACAACCCTAGACAGATCATCAGGACAAAAAATCAGCAAGGAGATCCAGAACCTCAATGAGACTCTGGACCAAGTGGGCTTAATTGACACCTACAGAACACTCCCTCCAAAGACCACAGAATACACATTCTACTCATCACCGCATGGAACGTATTCTAAGATTGACCACATAATTGGCCATAAATCAAGCATAAGCAAATTTAAAAGGACCAAAATTCTACCATGCAGCTTCTCGGACTACAGTGGAATAAAAATAAACATTGACACCAACAAGGTCCCCACAAAACCCACAAAGACATGGACACTAAACAGCATGATGCTAAACAACTCCTGGGTCAATGATGAAATCAAAACAGAGATCAAAAGGTACCTGAAAACAAATGAAGATGAAGAAGCATCTTACCAAAATCTCTGGGACGCCTTCAAAGCTGTAGTAAGAGGGGAATTTATATCCCTACAAATACACATGAAGAAAATGAAAGGAACACAAATTAACAGCCTAACAAGCCACCTAAGGAAGCTGGAAAAGCAAGACCACAAAAACCCTAATTTCAGCAGAAGAATCCAGATCACCAAAATAAAAGCCCAAATCCAGGACATAGAAGACAAAAAGATAATACAAAAAAATCAATGAAACAAAAAGCTGGCTCTTTGAAAGGATAAACAAGATCGATGGTCCCCTAGCTAGACTGACCAAGAAAAAAAAGAGAAAAAACCTAAATAAGCACAATCAGAAACACAAAAGATGAAGTCACTTCTGACCCTGAAGAAATACAAAAGATCATTGGAGACTACTACGTACACTTGTATGGAAACAAACTTGAAAACCTTAAGGAAATGGAGGACTTTCTGACATCACACAACCTACCTAGGTTGGAACAAGAAGAAATTGAGACCCTAAATAGACCAATAACAATCAAGGAAATTGACTACGTAATAAGAAAACTACCTACCAAAAAAAGCCCTGGTACAGATGGCTTCCCAGCAGAATTCTACAAGACATTTAAGGAGGAGCTGATACCAATCCTACTGAAGGTATTCCAGGCAATTGAAAAAGATGGAACTCTCCCAAAATCATTTTGTGAAGCCAACATCAGATTGATACCCAAGTCAGGTAAAGATCCAACAAAGAAAGAGAACTACAGGCCAATATCTTTGATGAACATAGATGCTAAAATTCTCAACAAGTTCATAGCAAACCAGATTCAACAATACATCTCAAAAATCATCCATCATGACCAAATAGGCTTCATTCCTGGGATGTGAAGCTGGTTCAACATTCGTAAAACCATAAATGTAATTAAATACATCAACAGATGTCAAAACAAAAACCACATGATTATATCATTAGATGCAGAAAAAGCTTTTGATAAAATCCAGCACCCTTCTTAATAAAAACCCTCGAACATCTAGGCATACAGGGAACATACCTCCAAATAGTAAAAGCCACCTATGAGAAACCCACAGCCCAGCATACTCCTAAATGGACAAAAATTGGAACCATTTCCCCTGAAAACTGGAACAAGACAAGGATGCCCACTTTCACCCCTCCTGTTCAACATAGTATTGGAAGTCCTGGCTCGAGCAATCAGAGAAGAGGAGGCAATCAGGGGTATCCAAATAGGAAAAGAGGAAGTCAGGTTATCTCTCTTTGCAGACGAGATGATTGTGTACCTTGAAAACCCAAGAGAATCTGTCAAAAACCTCCTTACACTGATAAAGGCCTTTGAGAAAGTCTCAGGATACAAAATAAATGTGCAAAAGACAATGGCATTTCTTGACACCAATAATAAACAAACAGAAACCCAAATAAAAACCACAATTCCATTCACAAGAGCCACACAAAAAAATGAAATACCAGAGACATGAAAGATCTTCACAATGAAAACTACAAAACACTGCTCAAGGAAATCAAAGATGACACAAACAAGTGGAAAAATATCCCATGCTCATGGATTGGAAGAATCAACATTGTGCAGATGTCCATCTTACCTAAGGCAATCTACAAATTCAATGCAATACCCATCAAATTACCAGCAACATTCTTCTCAGACCTAGAAAAAGCAACACAGGAATTCATATGGAAACACAAACGTCCAAGAATAGCCAGAACAATCCTCAGCAAAAAAAAACAAAGCAGGTGATATCGCATTACCAGACTTCAAACTTTACTATAAAGCTACAATCATCAAAACAGCTTGGTATTGGTATAGGAACAGGCATATAGATCAATGGAATAGAATTGAGATTCCAGAAGCAAAACCTCAATTTCTCAACTAACTCATCTTCGACAAAGCCTCCACCACCTACCACTGGGAAGAGGAGAACCTATTCAGTAAATGGTGCTGGGAAAACTGACTGACCACATGCAGAAGATTGAAACAAGACACCTATCTATCCCCATGCACAAAGGTTAACTCCAAATTGATCAGAGACCCAAATGTAAAACCTCAAACCATAAGAACCTTAGAAAATGAAGGACATACTCTCATGGAAATTGGATCTTGCATCCAGTTCCTAAACAAAACCCGAAACCCACAGGTCATAAGAGAGAAGATAGACAAGTGGGACCTTATTAAACTGACAAGCTTCTGCAAAGCCAAAGAAACCATCAAGAGAGCAGGGAGACAGCCTACAGACTGGGAAAAAGGATTTGCCAACACCAGGTCTGTCAAAGGCTTAACATCTTGGATCTACAAGGAACTCTAAAGTGCTGAAAAGAAAAAACAAACAACCCCATTATAAAATGGGCAAAAGATAGGAACAGACATTTCACAAAGGAAGACATCCAAGCAGCCAACAGACACATGAAGAAATGTTCAATCTCACTAATCATCAGGGAGATGCAAATTAAAACCACACTGAGATACCACCTAACTTTAGTCAGAATGGCAATTATCAACAACTCAAAAAATAACAGCTGCTGGAGAGGGTGTGGTGAAAAGGGAACACTTCTACACTGTTGGTGGGAGTGTAAACTAGTGCAACCTCTGTGGAAAGCAGTGTGGCGATTCATAAAAACTCTAAATATCGACCTCCCATATGACCCCACAATCCCCCTACTGGGAATATATCCTGAAGAACTCAAATCACTCTATAAAAAAGATACCTGCACACGAACGTTTATCGCAGTATTGTTCACAATAGCAAGAACCTGGAAGCAACCATGTTGTCCATCAAAAGAGGACTGGATTAAAAAATGTGGTACATCTACACAATGGAATACTACACAGCCATAAAAAAAAAAACAAAATCATGAATATTGCAGCAACCTGGCCTGGATGGAACTAGAGTCTATAATACTGAGTGACCTCTCACAGAAACAAAGATCTGAGTATTACATGTTGTCACTCATATAATGGACTTTGAACTTCCAGTGTAGTACTATAAGAAAATGACAGTAGTGGGAAACTATGGGGGGTGGAGGGAGATGGGATTAATAGTAGCAAATATTTGTCTGGGGACGGGGAAACACCTCTTATCAACAGGGTGCCTGAATGAAATGCATTTGTATACCTAACCCTTAACTGTACCCCACAACATCATAATAAAAAATATTGATTAAAAAAAAAAGATAAATACCTGCTATTAAGCCCCACCTCCAAAACTAGGGATCAAATTTCAACCTGAGATTTGGAGATGTCAGACAAACCAAACTATAGCAGTGGCTGTAGACAGAAGTCAGGTCAACTCTTTTCTACCTAAGGCTACAGAAGAGACACACACTTGTTGCATTGTTCCATCCCATCTTAAAGTTTAGATCTCAGCTTCTTATGCACCCTAGTATTCTCGGTCTGTGGGAGTCTCTATTGGTTGATCAATTTGCTGGATTTGAGCAATTCCTGGATTAGGTTTATAGAGCAGAACTGAACCAAGACCAGATGTCTTGTATCTGGGTAATATGCCATGTTGCTGTGTTATATGTTCATAGTCAAGTATACATCAAGTGAGGGAAGTAAAGATGAACATATTTTTGACAGGTGTTAATACATATTCCTTTAGTTTTTTGAACTTGGAATCATTTTAAAAAAACAATTATTTTCATCCTATTGGAGAAACTATACATTGGAAGGAAGCCTCTAGAAAACTCTTTGGTCCATATCATGACAGGATCGTTACCTGCTCCCTGCACTCTTATATTGCAGGTGTCCAAAATAAAGTCCTGAAACTGCTTCTTCTCTCTGTTTCTGCCTCTTATTAAATCCTTTGTTCAGACACTTATTTCCAGTCTGGTAGCTCCACTTTCTGTAAGGTTAGTATCTGACACCCTCAGACTGATGATCTATGTGGATGGTGTGATCAGCTTTTTATTTATTTATAATTTATGCTTTTAGAGACAGGGTCTTGCTCTGTTTGCCAGACTGGAGTACAGTGGAGAGATCGTACCTCACCGTAACCTCAAACTCCTGGGTACAAGTGACCCTCCTGTCTCAGTCTCCTGAATAGCTGGAACTACAGTCATGTACCACCATGCCTAGCTATTTTTTTTTCATAGAGAATAGGTTCCCCTATATTGTCCAGAATAGTCTTGGATTGGCCTCAAGGAATCTTCCTGTCTTGGCCTCCCAAAGTGCTGAGATTGCAGATGTGAGCCACTATACTTGGCCTTGCTCAGGTTTTAAAAAATTTGATTTCTCAACATACCATTTCTTTTCAGATCACTCCCATGGCTTTGTATACCACAGTCTGTGGGTAAGTGATATGTGACATCCCATATTTTCAGATGTCTTGGACATGATAAGTTAGTTTCGTTCTCAAGGCTATCAGATTTTTCCATCTGGAAAAAGGTTTACACACACACACACACACACACACACACACACACACACACACACACACGAAGATTTTTTAAAAATAAAATGAAGAAACCAAGAAAGAGCTTAGAGGCTACCCCCCCAAAATGAATCCCTAATTTTCAGATTAAGAAAAGAATTTAAATCTTTTTCTTGAGTATGCTACCAAAGTGCATCAGGTGGTATAAACAGGCTTCCTGACAACCTCATTGGCTTGTAGGGCAATCATTTTTATCTTCTGATTCTGGCTAAGATGTATTAGTGGATACTCTGTCAGGCAATGGGCAACAGGGCATACGTTTATTTTAGTCTTCCCAACATAGTAAAGTATAAATCTTACTGCCTCTCACTCATGCATATGAAAACTCAGGTTGAGGAAAGATTTGTAATTTGCCTCAGGTCATTCAACTGATAAATGGTGGTTTTAGAACTCCAAGCCAAGTGTTTGACTTCTGTGTCTGGCTCTTAGCTGTCCTCTGTGTTTCCTCCCACTGATTGGCAATGAGAGACTTATTTCCAAGGAATTTGTTGCTATGTATAAAATTTGTTTTTTGAGTCGGAGTCCCACTCCATCGCCCAGGCTGGAGGTCAGTGGCACACTCATGGCCACCCCAGTGTTGACCTGCTGGGCTCTGGCAATCCTTCCACCTTGGCCTTCCAAGTAGCTGGAACTACAGGTTCACGCTACCACACCCAGATAATTTTTTATTTTATTGTAGAAACAAGGTCTCGCCAAGTTGCCTGGGCTAGTCTCCAACCCATGGGCTCAGGCAATCCACTCGCCTCAGCCTCCCAAAGTGCTGGGATTACAGGTTGAGCCACCAAGTCTGGCCTATATATCAGTTTATATACAGCTATTGCTGTGGTCTAAATGTGCTCCCAAATTCGGGTGTTGAAAACTTAACCCCATGTAATAGTGTTGGGAAATGGGAACTCATAAGAGGTGAATGGATCATGAGGGCAGAGGCCTCATAAATGTATTAATGTTGTTATTGTGAGAGTGGGTTAGTTATCATGAGAGTGGGTTGTTATGAAAGGAAGTCTCTTCCCTCCTCCACCCAGTGCTCTCTTTGTCTTGAGTGCTTGCCCATTTGTCCTTCCACCATGAGCAAGAAAGCCCTCACCAGATGCCAGCACCATGTTCTTATACTTCCCTGCCTCCAGAACTGTGATACATAAATTTATTTTCTTTATAAATTATCTAGTCTGTGGTGTTTTGTTATAGCAGCAGAAAATGAACTAAGACAGCTAGCTATCTTTTGGTCAGGTGAGTCACCAGAATTGGAGTCACAGATTCTTGTCTGAAGAACCTAACCAAATAATATTGGAAGTGGTTTCTACTAAGACAGAGTAGTATTTGCTCCAACTTTATTGACCAGACCACTTAGTCAAGGTTTATAATTAATTCTAATTAGCACTCCTGTGGCTGCTAATTCTTCTTCTTCTTCTTTTTTTTTTTGCAGCTGAATGATATGTTAAAAAAGGTTCAAAGTCTTCCCCAACTCTAAACAAATTAAAGAAAGAAA
This sequence comes from Cephalopachus bancanus, assembly GCA_027257055.1. Classification (NCBI taxonomy): domain Eukaryota; kingdom Metazoa; phylum Chordata; class Mammalia; order Primates; family Tarsiidae; genus Cephalopachus; species Cephalopachus bancanus. Next base: position 4,642,947 of record JAPVLO010000046.1, on the reverse strand, counting down.
TTTCCTACTCGATCATCTCTATTAAAACTCCACTGAAAAGGTAAGGCAAGCAACTAACCCTGGAGATCACGCAGAAAAAAAAAATTATTTTTGTGTAACATAAACTGAATATATACAGGTTCTTGTGACAAGGGATGACAGATTCATTTTGAATTAAACATATATAACTTTTGGGTTTTTCGGATTGGAGTTCAGTTTTTTATTTCTGAGTGTCACTCTTATGATCATTTAGGTAAAGAGAGTGCCTTGGACTTCATGAAACTGGTAAGTAGCCTTGTTTATATGAGCCGATCACTGTGTAATATCTTGTTCTTTTAAAAACTATATGCTCTTAAATATTTATAATGGGAAAAGTAATATTCAGCATCTTACATGTATTATTAACAGTCTCTAAATACATCTTCTAAATCAATTACAGTGTGTATTGTACCCCTGCCATTGAAATTTACCTTCCCATTTCAGTTATTATATTTGAGGCCAAGAAATGATGGATCCCAAAGGAATATTGTGACCCAGATTCAGTTTTCATATGTTCAGTGCTTCCCGGGGTTTTCATATCCGTTCAGTTGCTGACTACTCATGTGTATTTATAGTCATATAAAATTAAAATTTCCCATTATTGAGATTTCAGTAACACATAAAAGAAAGAGCACTTGAATGAGATTTGGACAACCTGAATGCTAGTCTTGGCTTTGCTGTTGAGTTGCTGCGTGCCTTAGGCATGTCCCTTCTGAGCTTTATTCTCCTCACCTGTGAAATGAGAACTTTGGAGTAGTCAGCCTGTTTCCCTCAGAGAACGGTGAAGGTCGGACCACACATCTCTCAAACGGAAGGAAAGGCAACTGCTATAAGGAACTAGGCAGAGTCTGGCTGATGCAACATGGTACTGTGACTGAACAATCCAGACTTTAGAAAATATACAATAGGCAAGTGTGTAATTTTCCTATTTAAGGAGTAGGACACAGTCAGATCACACCTTTGTGGCTCAAATTTGCTTAGTAAGAAATGGATCATCCCACTGTGAGTCATCCTGTATCAGAAAATGACATGGTTCTTAGATGTAGGGGAAAAAAGATTTCTTTATCTACCTTAAGTGAATGAATTGGTCCTAAATTCACAGATGAGGAAATGCCTAGAAAGTGTATTTGGTAAGGGGAGAGCTGGCACTTGACAAGAAGTTTTGTGGGAGTTGGACCGGGCTTCTGATGTTCAGTTTGTGTTCATGAACCCAGGGGTGACCACTTCTAGAAGTTGCCAAATTAATCTGTTTACATAGATCCTTGGTCTTCAATGTTGTCTTCTTGATAAAACTTGGATCTGAGTTCTGCTAGGGGGAGTTAGGGAGAGTGGTTCTTTCCTCATGCCCAGCCTGGGGTATCAGGAAAGCTAGTGCTGCCAGTAGACATTAACAGCTGCTAGGGAAGAAGTAGTGAGACTAATCCAGGGGCCTGTATGGAAGGTTGGAAGAAACTTGTTTCAAGGTCCGTGAGGGATAGTCTTCTGGGACACTCTTAGACATACTGAATGTGGGCTGGTTTGTGTCCTGGGAAGGTTAGAGAGGTAAGATCAGCTTATATGCCATGCTGAAAATCTTGGATTTAGGAATTGGGAGGCATTAATGTTTTTTGGAGTCTGTTGGTGATATATCATATTTATGTTTCACGGAAGAAACATTGGGTGTCATGTGAGGATGTACTAGGGATGAGAGATGGCTGGTCCAGTGTCACTCTTTGCACGCTATGTCAGGTTTAATAAATGCCAAGAACTCAATCTGGGGCCCTGAGTGGTCCAACATCCCTGTTCCCTCTTATTCCCTCTGTAGAGCAGATATCAATTAAATCATAACTTTAGGTTTCATTTGACATATTGGTAACCATTACTATTTGAAGTCTTCCAAAAGATAAAGAAAGAAAATGCAGTTAAATATATATGTGTGTATGCATCTGTGTATGCCCTAGTGCATGTGTGCATACCCACGTGTCTGCACACCCAAGTGTGTGTGCACTGATTAGATTGTATAACAGGGAATTCCAAGTGCATGATGAAGAAAGCACCAGTCCAGGAGTCAGCACACCACTGCTCTTTGTCTAGCCCTGTGTTAACTAGCTGTTTAACTCTGGATAGATCACAATTTACTTTGTCTCTATTTCCTTGTCTATCAAATGGAAGTGGAGAGGGACCTAGATTCCTATGAACCTTATGTCTATTAAAATTTAACAATTTTTAAAATAAGTAATCTTTTCCATCATATTTTAGATATGATACACTCCTTGTAGATATCATGAATTGTTTAAATTGTGTGGCATACTATATATTTTTATATAGAAAAAAATAAGAAGAAAAGAGGGTAGAATATACTAAATTTGACCTTGGCAGTTTTATTTTTAAAAGTGTTTTCAAAATGGCATGAACAAGCAAAACATAATCTAAGCAAACAGCAAATAGACCTTTTACCATGGAAACCATGAGACAATAGACATTGTACTGTGGAAATGAGTGAAACTGACAGTATGAACATGTTGCACACTGTGGGAAAATTTCTGCCTTGCAGAGGATTGGAAAAATACAATCTTTTGGTGTCTGCACATCAATAAGGAATGAAGGTCTGAATTCAGAAATATGATGATATTACATTCACTTATATTAAAGCAAGACAAATTTTGATAAATGCCAGAGCAGGATTTTTCAGCAGCAGCTCTATTGACATTTTGGACCAAATAATTCTTTGTTGAGAGAGGCTGCCCTGCGCTTTGTAGCGTGTTTAGTAGCATCTGTGGCCAAGCACTAGATGCCAATAGCATCATGCCCCCTTCTCCTCTCAGTTGTGGAAATAAAAAATATCTCCAAACTCTTGAATGTCTCCTAGGGGACAAAATTGCCCCCAGTTGAGAACTACTGTGCTGGAGTGTGAACATTTTTTAAAAGTGTAAGGAAGCATAGGCATTAGAGCCAGACAGACCTGGCTTTGATTCGTGGCTCTGCTGTTTACTAGCAGTTTGACTTCAGAAAAGCAGCCTGTTCCACGTAAGCCTGGGTGTCTTCATTTGTAAAGTGGAGATAATGCTGACAACCCCACAGTGTAGTGTAGGATCAGATTAAAGAAGGTAATCAGTGTAAAGTGCCTGGAATACAGGTGCCCAGCTGGGAGCACCATGCTAATTATTAATAGGAAAAAGGAGAGTGCAAGCCCCACGCTAGTTCAGAAAATGTACAAATCATGAAAAGTTGTTGGCTTTATATATGGTTCAGGGAGCCAACATTATGACACATCAATGCCCATTGCGTCTTTAATCACAGAGTAAAGAAAGAGCAGAGGTAATATTTACTGAGTACCTCCTAGGCATTAGACACTGCTAGCCCTTTTAAATATTGCCTCTTTTAGCCCTTATGACGTTTTCGGATGCAATAACTGAGGTCAGAGAGATGAGGCATCCCATCCAGTGTCACATAGTAAGGTCAAATATACCCAGTTATAGTACCAATGAGTTCATTTTCCCCAGAGATGAGATTGGCAGTCAGGACTACCAGAATCAAATTATTACATTTGAATCAGAAGAGAATTAACATGAATTTGAAAGGCAATGACTTTGCCAGCAACAAACCCTGCTTGGATATAAATAATTATAGCAAAGTGAGTTTATTTTAAGACACTGAATTACAGGGACCATAACAACTGTCCAGAGAGGTGTGTGACTCAGTTTTCAGAATACAGAGCATGTTTTCTAACATGTACCCTCTGCATGAGAAAAGCTAATGCCATGCATTTAATTTAATCTAATATTCAATTAAAATGCAGTTAATGAGATTCTTCTTTGTCAGCTTTCTTCTGCAAAATCTGTGCCTAAGAGAAATATTCCTTATAGTTCTCCCTGGCCCCAATCTTTCATGCTGGTAGAGGGGAAAACTCTGATTCATGGGTCAGAGAATTGGGTTGTATTGCTTTTGAAATATTGGTGCATGGTAGGAATGGTTTCCAATTACAGTGGACTGAGTGCACAATACCCACACTGTTCTATTTAAATAACTGCTGAATCGCCAGGGCTGCTTTCCTGTTTCTAGCTCCCTGAACAAGTAAATAATGGAAAGAGAAAAAAAAATCAGCATTTGTAATAAATAACCATACAACCTGGTGGTGGGACTTCATTCCCTGGTCATATTTTCTCTCCCATCCTAACTTTTTCCTAATATCAACTCTGAAAATAAAAGTGACCTTTTGTCTATAAGATTTGGAATCCAAACTTAACTTTTGGCAACACATTTAAGAATGTTTGCCACAGCATGCAGCACTGGGAATAACACCAACTTTAGAGTCAGACAGACTTAGGGTTGAATTCCAGCTCTACTGTCAGTTAGTGTTGTGGATGGAACTCATTCTCATTTTTTGGAATTTGAATTTCAGAGGGGTTGGAATCAGACCAGCATGGTCAGGGAACATCTTCTCTGTGAGCATCTGGAAAATAGGTAAGGTACCTGATAGCTTGCAGGATGAGAATTAAAGTATATGGAGCACAGTGCCTGATGTATAGCAGGCATTTAATAAAAAGACAACTAGTATTTGCTAAAATAAATTTGTTTAATTTATGTAATAAAAGGCACAGAACTGATAAAATACAAGTTACATTGACAGCAGATATATATAAAGGTTTTTAAAAGCAGCAGAATTCTTTGTGGACTAGAGGTTGACATTGTTTTAGGAATGACATACTGAGTTTGTGAGCTATATTATAAAACATGGGTGGTGGGGCTTGTTGGTACCTATAATCCAACTACCTGGGGAAGAGATAGGAGATTGTGTGTGTGTGTGTGTGCGTGTGTGTGTGTGTGTGTGTGTGTGTGAGAGAGAGAGAGAGAGAGAGAGAGAGACACACACACACACAAGAACAGAGCACAAGAGAATGGGCTTGCTGCCTGCCCCTGAGTCATCAAGGGAAAAATGCTTTTTGGATGACATCTCCTCTGACTGACAGGCCCAGGAAGTCAGAGACAGGTGTGCTCTGTAGGTAGTAGGTAAGTTTTAATTAAAGAACCTCAGAAACCCAGTTGTCTACTGGATTTCAAAGGAGTCCTTGGTCCAGGCCCAGCTGGTGCTTGAATCCCCGCTACTACTACACGTTGCCAGTAAGATGTTTCCCAGGATCTATCTGGAATCTCAGTGGTATGAGCTCACTAATTCCAGAAGCGACTGACTGTAAACAAAGGAGAAGTGAATTTTTAGGTAGAGTTTGATCTTGTGTGTCACTTGCTCAGTCCTGGGTTCTAGTTCTAACATCTGAGGTCACAATATGTCAAACTGTTTTCCCCCTCATGTGAAGCCTTCTTGTTCTTGAAGGCATCTGTCATTTCTCCTGGATCTCAGCTTACCCAGTTTTTCATGACAGTTTGTCAGAAACAGCACGAGAAGTAAAGCCTGTACTTGGAGATACAGTGAAGAGTGAGAAAAGCTGTAGTTTTGAATGACATTGGATGTCACTGGAAGTGGATGATCTTTGTATTCTGATATTCATGCTTGCACAGGAGGTGTGTTCTTGTTGCAGAAAATGCCTGGGCTATGGAGCTGTGCGACCTTGTGCCCATCACTTTACCTGTCTATGCGTCACTTCATGTAAGATGAGGATAGTAATATTTTTTAAATGGTGAATTTCAAATTAAAAAATCTGTGTGGAAACACTGTAAATTGTGAACCACTGAACACATTATAGGGTGCATAAAGACAATGTTTCGAATGTTTCATAACTGTTTTTTTGTTGTTGTTTTTAATCAGTCCTAGAGAAATTTCACAGAAGTGTTGTTAGTTTGAGGGGTGAGTCTCCTGAAACTTTTGCATTTGCTGTAAAACATTTGTGCAAGGTGTCATTCTGGATACTTGTCAGAAACCTGTTGACACACAACCCAGACCTTCACAGATAGATGGCTTAATCACTCCCTTGCCAAACGTGGTGTGAAATCATCTAAGCTTGAATTTATGTCAATCTCCTTCCTTAATGATGAAAAAACCAGATTTGCCCTTTGAAACAAAAAAGGATGTTCTTGTCCTTGGTGTTAGCTTATTTTGTTAAATATTGTTGCTAAGTCAAGTGTGACAGCTTTTCTGTTGATCAGAAGATTGGCTGTAACCAAGTAGCAGGCTTGTTACTATTTTGTTCACCCTGACTGCTGAAGGTAGAACATTCTAAACTCACACTCATGCTCGGGTCTGAAGGGCTGGTATACAAAGGAGCACATCCAGAAGTTCCCATATTGATGAAAGAGTCAGGCATAGTGCTAACAGACAGTGCTAAAAGACAGTTTACAAAATGCTCTAGGAAAGGAGTGACAACTTCCATAGCCAGCATAGGCAGAGTTTTCTTTCTCTCCTCTGGACCCCGCCGTGATAACTGGTATATGCTTCCCATCTTCCATGGTAGCATTTGTCAAGTGGCATTTAATGCATTAACCACACCCTTCTGTCTCGCATCAGACTGAACACTCTCAAAAACTGGGATGGCTGATCAATTTTTATATTCCCATTAACAGGCATGGTTCCTGATCCAACAGATAGCCAACGGATATGTAGTATGGCTGAATGCTGAATTAATGAATGAGGTGACAGTTGAGCTTGAGTAAATATTTCTTGAAGGAAGTACTTGAATCTACTTCTTGGAGAAATAGGATTTCTATGAGTGAAAAAAGAATGACAACATTCTGGTTTTGAGCAGAGGCTAAGAAGTGGGAGAGCCTAGCTTCTGTGGGAAAAGACAGATGGCCCAGGGAGGCTGGGTTGGACTAGTATGGAGGTGGCATGAGGTCTAAAATATTTTAAAAGAATTTTGCCATAGTAATCGGTTTTGGCCTTACTGAGACACTAGTGAAAAATTTCAAACACAAAATTATAAGTTAGGAGATTGTTATAGAAAAGATGTCACGGGAGAAGAGGGTTTGGCACTGGGGGACCGCCTAGTAGGCTAATGCTGCAATCCTGGTGAAGGGCAATGAATGCCAAGAGTAGGGTCAGGAAGCAGAGGGAGAGAGTCCAATTCACCACCGAATTCATCATAATTATTGTTTGTTGAGTGCCTATCATGTGACATGAGACATCATTCAAAATTCATTATCATCATCAAAACCTCGGAAAGTATACATTATATGATGCCCACTTTTAAGATGTGTTTGCTGAGACTCAGAAAGATTAACTAAATTTCTTAAGTTCATGACACAAATAAGTGGCCAAGCTGGAATCTGAATCCAGGTTTGCCTGTCACTGAAGGTCATGGCACTGCGTGGTCACTGAGAAGGCATCTGAACTATATTCATTGGCGATTCACTGCCCTCTTTAACTCCAAAGTTAGAGAATGTGGTGCTGAGTCACTATCTGTGTGACTCTAGGAAGGTCCCACCCAAACTTCATACTCTTTTTAACCCTGTCTCCCCTGAACACACATCCCTGCCTCCCACATACACGCCTACATACTTCACTGCTGTGGTGCCATTGGAGGGATTTTTCTCTGAAAGTTGCTGTCTTCTTCTGTCTCATCTTTATGCAATATGTATATTTTAGTCAGACATTGACTAGACAGAAAGTGTTAAAAATCACTTACACACTTTATTTGTATCCAAGAAAATGAGGCCTAGAGTAGAAAGTGTCCTCTCAGAGGCCCCTGAGAGTCAGGGCAGGGTGGCCCACAATCCAGATCTCCTAACTTATTTAATTTTAACTGCCTCTACATATCAAATAATTCTGGAGAAAGTGTAGTTTCACTTGAAAGCTGCTGCAAGAGTCTTTAACATATGGCAGGTATTTTTAATTGTAGAAATTAAGAGCACTATCCTTAGATAGGGAAATTCACTTTGGGAAAGTGATTTCTATGTTGACAAAATATCTAACTCCACCCATCTGTTGCTACATTTATTTACCAAACACCCGTGCCTGAGTTTCCCTAGATTCTCTTCTTCAGAGGCATGCACAATGTCAGAGCAATCCTGTTTCAGCAGGTCCCAGGCCATGTATGCAGACTAAACAAACAATTGAATGAGTGGTTCTTGAATATCTCTCTGTGGGGGCTTAAGATCTCTCTGTGGGGGCCATGGAGGCTGCATAATTAACCTAGGCACCACTGCTGTCCTCCAGAACCAGGTTGTGTGCTTCATGCACCTACTATAGGCCAGATATTGCAATGATGGAAATTCTCATATTGTTATCTAATTTAACTTGAAAGTGACCCTGTGGGATAGAGATTAATTCCCCTATTTGCAGATGAGCACATGGTGCTCAGAGAAGCTAAGAGATATGCCCAAAGTAAAAAATCTAGCATCTGGTTCTTTTTAACACTTTGAAACAGGGTGAACATAAGGTCAAAAGCATTAAGATGGAACAGAAAGTATAAGGAAGAATAGGCAGGGGGTAAATTCAACTTCTTGGAAATAGGATGTAAGAATGCTTCTTAATGTTGTGGCTTCCTCCAAATCACTGAGAGTATTGTTTCTATTACAAAGCAATATCTGATAAATTTGTGAGAGAGGATGTTGTCCTCTGTGTGGTAGAGGGAATATGAGGAGGAGAAGGCAGGCAGCCTCACCGGGGGCACTGACTCAATGAATTTGACATCAATTTGGGTTCTATTACCTAGCCTTTAGGGACCAGAACCTGTACTTTATCTGTATATCCACAGATAGGTAACACTTGAGGCCAAACACTCATAGATTTACTGAAAGACTAGTATACAAAACAGATGCCAGTTTTAAACAGACAACCAGAGATGTCTTTTTCCAAGTAAAAAGATGGCTGTGTCCTCAATACAGAATGCCCCTTCACCTCAATATCAAGGTAATCTGGTAAATATAGTTGGGAAAAAAAAAAGTGCTCAGCGAGCTTGTAATTAATGCAAAAGAAGATGAAATGTACAGATCAAGGGTTGTACAATTATGATCCTCAGGCTACATCTGACTTGCTACCTGTTTTTGTAAATAAAGTTTTATTGAAACACAGTCATATTCATTTATTTACATGTCTCGCACTGCTTTCATGTTACAGCAGCAGAAGTGAATAGTTGCAGAGGGACATATTGGCTTACAAAGCCTAAGATATTTACTCCTTGCCCTTTATAGAAAGAACTGGCCAACCCCTGATATACTCTATATTAAGCTTGATGCATCTTATTTCTTGTTTCTATGTTCCATAATTCCATTTCTTCAAGTCTTCCAATTCTGTTCCTTTTCCATTCATTCTCAATGTTTTATTTAAGAATCTCAGAGAATTGCAAATGACTAAACTCCAAATCAAATAAACTTAAACAAAAAAGGAGGGAGGATAATTGACCACTATAGCATGTCCAAGGTTGAGTTGGTTTTATGGACATTTGGGATTGCAGGTCTGAAAGCAAAAAGGTTATTTTTATTTTCTGGACCTCTGTTTTTTTCTGTGTCACTTTTATTTTCATCTACTGAAGTGAGGTTGCTTCTTATTTGGAGAAATGCCAGCTGGCTGCTATGGATCTTGAAAGTTAAAGGAGTTTCTTTCCCCTGGCTCAAGGTTGATATTTTAGAGAAGCCTTCTGTACGGTCCAGCTTTAGTCATGTGCCCATTCCTAGGACAAATCACTGTGGCCAAGGGTGGAAGACAGTGAGGCACCATGGTGGGTCCAGTTTGCCTTCTGTGAATGTGATCTGATAGCAGAAGGAACACAGGACCTTAGGGCTGGGTGGCTATACTACACTGAGTATCATTCACAGCATCTTTCCTCTATCACCAGCCCAACATTGTCAATCCATAGTACATCTCTTCAGACATATTGCAGATAGTTTCCTAATCTGGCCAATTTCTAGTCATTGTGGGTGCTGCTGAGAAAGAATCTTTTGAAAAGCAGTTTGGTCGTATCCCTTAAACTCAAACTTAAGCTTAAAAAGTTCAATTTTATCCATACCCACCCGTTCCTCCATGGTTTAGGGACCAGTAGGAAAACCTCATGACCAGATCCTGATTATCTCTTCAAATTCATCTTTTATCACTTCCTCACGTGCACCCTTCACTCCAAACATATAGATCCAATCAAAGGGTTTTATTTCTTATACTGCTTCGGTGACACACACACTGCTCTCTGTGCTCAGATTATTCTGCCCCTGGTTTCCTTCTTAAACTCTTAGATTGTCCTGATGGAACTGATGTCCTTCTACTAGCCTCCCACAGCCCTCTGAGCTTTCCTCTGTCAGCGCACTTATCATGCTACACCATAATGGTCTGTTGGCTGCTGTCTTTATTTTGTGAGCTCCAGGAAAGCATCCCCATGCCTCATTTATCTCCGTATACTCAGACACAGCACCAGGCCTGCTGCAACTATTATTTGCTGGAGGAAGCATTTTGGCACCCACCTCCTCCCCAAGGAACAGTCCTTAGTTCCTACCCCCACCAGAGGTATAGCAGTCTTTTTTTCACAATTTCCTTTTCTGTGCTCACCATTCACTTAAAATGGCATATTCTTTTTCTGGATGTGCCAACATCCTTGAATAAGTTCTGGTCCAGTAGTAGCTCTACAGGACCTGGTATTTCCTATATCTCCTATTTCTTAGAGCCAAACGTATCTCATCTTCATTTCTAAGTACCCTCCACATTCCCAACTCAACTGGAAAAATCTGTGATGGTTTTGTTTGAGAAAATGTAAAAAGCTGTGTAATTTAATACATATACACACACGTAAATGTGCATGTATATGTGCCCACATGGCATAATATATAGATTCTGTAATCCTCAAGTTGGATATTTCCAGGCTAATTTTTGCAGCAGAATGCAAGACCTAACAGAGTTAGAACCTGGGAACCTCGATTACTGAGCTGTACCCTGTGGTTGCTTAAACTTTGCAAGTTCCAAGATTTGAAATCAATGGTCTATGATTTGAGTCTTGGCCCTCCCCTTTCTGAGTAAATCACCGGCAAATTTTACTTAACATTAGTGAGCCTTTATTTCTTCATTTATATAATAGTCACCTTTCACAGGTTAGTAATCAAAATTAAAAGAGAATGTGTAGGAAAGTGACTTATAAACGGTGAAATTCAATAAAAATATCAGTGATTACAAAAATAGAAACTGAAGAATTTAGACATGAATATTGAATAGGTGACCTCCATTGGAAAAATGTTTAAATACACTCTTCCACAATTTGATATTTCCCCAACATAGTATGGTATGGAGCATCATAGGTAACTTAATTACCAGGTGGAACGACAGCTTTAGCAGAACTTAACAACTGCTGACTGAGGACTCTGGCAGGTTTACATAGAAACCAAACAGGAGCTAACAGATGTGCCAGGCACTTCCTGGGTCCCATCACTAGGGAGGTACAGCTGCCGCTCTGCCTTTATCTTGAATAGTTTGGCTTTGAGTTGTGGCTGTGCTTTGGTAAAAATCTTGCTACTGAAGCTTTACTATCTTTTCTTTTCCTAAGGACGACCATTTTCCCTTGACAACTCCATGCTGATATACAGTAACAGGGATGCTCAGTTGCTGATTATAGGTGCTGAATGAATGGCAGGGGAAGAGGCACAGGTTTCAGAGGTGTGTGCACACCTGAGAAGAGTGAGATGACAGGCCCTAGCAGTGAAGGCAGCAGTTGTCAATGAAGAGGTGGCACATTGAGTTGTGTGGTTTTGTCAGTGATGATGGGATATTTGCTGACTGCTCCTAAGCTTTCTTTTCCCCGAACTTAGAAGAAAACCAATTTAAGCACTGTTTGGAAGAAGACAACAGCTGGGAGGTGGCAGATGAGGAAGTAAAACTTACCAGATGTTTCTGGGTCTCGACATTTACTCTACTACCTTGATCAAATCAGTATTTATAAATAACTCCTATTTTTATTTCAGCTTTATACACCACTTCCAAATCAACCCTCCACAGGTATTTGGAGCTAACCATTTTGCAAAGTATTCTGGGAAAAGTGTGTATTCTGCTCCCTGCAAATTAGAGGTTTTCAAGTGACTATGATTTTGCATTTTGAGCTCCCAAAAAGCACTAGGCAGTAGACCAAACATACACATATGCTCTGTGCCCTGTAAATGTTTAAAAATGCATTAGTTAGTCTAAGTTTTTCTTTTGTATTTTCCAAGACTTGTCAATCACAAATGAATAAATCCTATTTATAGGGAAAGAACAGATTTAAAATGACAAAAGCAGAACATTTCACAGAATCTTGGGAAGGACTGTCACTTAAAAACAGCAACAACAACAACAACAACAACAACAAAATTTCAAGTGAATTGTCTTGGATGTCTGTCAGATTTGGAGATGCACTGCTCTCTCTGAGCCTGTGCATCCCAGATGGAGTGGTTTCTGTAGAGAAAAATCATAGTTATATCCAGGGGAGCTTTCTTGGCAAGAAAATCATGATTGAACTGATGTTATTGTGACATCATGTAGGAGTTTATAATTGCAATACGTTATGAAACAGTTGGACTGAATCCCAAGGATGGATATTTTAGTGCTCTGTCGAGAAATTGGAAAGAAAGGTATTGGCAAAGGTGGATATGATGGCAGAGTAAGATTGGCCATGAGGAGGTCTCACTACTTGATACTGGTACTTCGGTGAAACCACAGAAGTCTCAGGTCTGGTTCCTGGTCCTATAGGTCTGAGAACTCAGCCTAACCAATGTTTCAGAGTTAATCATATTTGGGAAGATCAATTCCTACAGAGTGATCTCAGCAATGTAACCCAGGAACAATGTTGTATATTGAACAAAAGAAATAGAATTGTGAGTTAGACCAGCTCTTCTTTTTAGTCTAGACACTATACTCTCTGCAGACAATCCACACAGGAATCAAGGTTACTGGTAATCAGATAAGGACAGGTAGTTTTATAAACTGTGTTGTGTGGTCTTGTACATCCACCTTCACCATCATGCTTGCTGTCGAGGTGACAAATACTTTTAAGAATTTGATGGACCACCTTTAGTCCATGGGGCCCTTGAATTTCTGTTCCAATGTGTCACTCACCAGTTATTTCTTTCCTTGTCTTTCATTGTTTATTTTTTTCCCAATACAAGCTCTGTATCTTTCTTTAATTGTGATATTGCCCATTACATTAAAATTGGGGCCAGGCCAATGATTTGGCCTCTCCACAAAATGATATTCTTCAAATATTTGCTTAACACTTCTTGACAGGAGATGTTGAGCTCTGTCTGGAGCATGGGAGATGGGAGGGGGTAGTATGGCATAAAAGTAGGAGTCCCTTGGCTGTGTCAAGCCTCTGTTATTCCATGGGTTTCCTCTGTGGCCCAACTTTGTGTTTCCCTCTCAGCAAAGTAGTGCTCAGCAGGAAATTGGGTCTATCTTCCTAAGAAGACCATCTATTGTTATTACTTGTCTTAATTAGTATTTCCTCTACCCACATAGTACTTCATGGAATAGATTAATGTAGATTAATTTAATATTTGAGTACACTTACACACAAAATACATTTTTTATTCAGGGATGTTTCAGAACTCTGCTCGAATTAATACTGTTGGCAGCTATCTGCTGACTTTCTTCTTAATCAAGCTAAGTTCAGAGAAAAATCTTTGCCTGACCTAGGAACTCTTTGCTCTGTTTAAAATTTAAAGTAAACGGACTGCATATCTCTAAAGCCTATCCATTCATTTTATTTTTATTTTTTTTAATTTTTTTTAATTGACATATAATAGTTGTATTTATAGAGTACAGTATATTTCACTACATGTATACATTGTGTAAAAATCAAATCATGATATTTATTATATCTATCACCTTGTACAATTATCATGTCTTTGTGGTGAGAACATTAAAAACCCTCATTTCTAGCCATATTGAAATATACAATACAATATTGTTAACCATAGTCACCTTACTATGAAATAGAACACAGATTTATTCCTCTTCTTTAACTGTAAGTTTGTGCCCATTGACCAATCTTTCCTTGTCTCTCCACCCTTCTGTTCTTCCCAGTCTCTAGTAACCACTATTTAATTCTCTACTTCCATGAGATCACCTTCTTTAGATTCCAAATATGAGTAAGTAATGCCATATTTGTCTTTCTGTGTCTGCATTATTTCGCTTAACATAATGCACTCTGGGTTCATCCTTGTTGTCACAAATCACAAATTTCCATTTTTTAAATGGATTAGTAGTTTTTATTGTGAATATATCCTACTTTTTTTATCCATTAATGAACATGTAGAGTGATTCCATATCTTGACTGTTGTGAATAGTGCCACAATAAACATGGGAAGGCAGATATCTTTTCAACATACTGATTTTTTTTTTTGGTATATATATCCAGTAGTTGAACTGTTGCCTCATATGGTGGTTATAGTTTTAAGTTTTTGAAGAACCTTCATGGCATTTTCCATAATGTCTGTATTAATTTACATTCCCACCAACACACCATATATAAAATTTACCATATGCAAAAAATCAACTCAAAATGGATTAGAGACTTAAATATGACTCAAAATGATAAAATGACTAGAAATAAGCGTGGAGGGAGTTCTTCATGACATTGGTTTGGGCAAGACATTTTTGGATACGACTCCAAAAGTACAGGCAAAAAATAAAAATAGGTAAATGGAATTACATCCAACTGAGAAGTTTCTGCACAGCAAAGGAAACAATCAACAGAGTGAAAAGACAACCTACAGAATGGGAGAAAATATTTGTAAACTCTACATCTTAAGGGGTTAATATAGAGACTATGTAAGGAACTTAAACAACTCAATAGCAAGCAAACAAAAATCATACAAAAAATCAAATTTAAAAAATAAAAGACAAACTCAATCATTCTTTTAAAATCCAGTTTGATACCACGTCAATTGCTGATGAGGGTGTTGAGAAAGGGAACACTTCTACACTGTTGGTGGGAGTGCAGGCTAGTTCAAACTCTATGGAAATCAGTGTGGTGATTCCTAAAAGAACTGAAAATTGACTTTCCATATGATCCAGCAATACTTCTCCTAGGAATACACTCAGAGGAACATAAATTGCTCTAACGAAAAGACACCTGCACATGCATGTTTATAACTGCACTATTCACAATAGCAAAAACCAACACTACTGCTCATTAAAAGTGGACTGAATTTTTAAAAAATGTAGTGTGTATATACATGAAGGAGTATTATATAGCCATAAAAAAGAACAAAATCGGGTAACCTCTTTGGGTCCCCTCCCATTGTGGGAGCTTTTCTCTCCTCTCAATAAATCCTGCTTACTCACGCAAGAAAAAAAAATAACAAAATCATGGATTTTGCAGCAAATTGGATGGAGTTGGAGACCATTATACTTAGTGATCTATCACAGAAGCAAAGAACTGAATATTGAATATTCTCACTCATGAGTGGGACTTGAACATTAATCACATAAGCACAAGGGAGGGATCAGCAGTCACTGGACACTGCCAGGGGAGGGAGGGAGGGAAGGGCACGTAACAATACAAAGAGTATGGTCCTAAACCAAGGGATGTGAAGGCCAGTTGGAGGCCCAAACTTTACCTGCATGCAGCTTACTTGTGCAGCTAATCCTGAGTTGTACCTCACATGTTTATAGTACAATTTGTAAAAATGAAAAAAAAAATTTAAAAATAGAAAAAATAGGCAAAAGACCTGAATAGACATTTCTCAAAAGAAGACATACAAATGGGCATATGAAAAAATGCTCAATATCACTAATCATCAGGGAAATGCAAAAACAAAAACAAACAACAACCACGAGATACTGTCTCACCCCAATTAGAATGCCTATTATCAAAAGACATAAAAAACAAAAAACAAAACAAAACAAAAAAACAAAAAACAACTGTTGGTGCAGAAGTGGAGAAAGGGGAACTCATGTATTTTATTTGTAAATCATTCCATCACTCATTTATTCACCTATTCAGTAAACATTAATTGATCACCTTCTAGGTTGTGCATTGCACAAGTTAACAAATATATAAAGATGAGTTAGACACAAGCCCTTCCCTCAAGATTCATGTCTTGGGGGGAGACGGGCATGTAAAGAGATCATTGTGACTCGGTGTGGGGGGTACAGCAGTGGTGAAATGCCCTGGGAACTTGGGGATGCAGAGCAAGGCAATGAACTCCAGACCCAGAGGGGGAGCTTCAGAATGGTTTCTTCTAGGAGGGGCTGCTTGAGAGTTAGTGAGCTGAAGAGGAGCTGGAAAGGGCATGTTAGGCAGAATAGACACATGATATAATGCATTCTGAGTTGACTCCATGGTTTAATTCCAGAGGCAACATGAGCTCTATTTTTCTCTTTTCTAACCTGGGGCTTTTCCTTTATCTCATTTTTGTCTAAGTACTTTCTACATGAGAGAGTGAGAACAACACCGAGTGGTAGAATCCCCGGACACAATAACAACCACTGGTAGACATTCAGCACTTTGTTGTTTATTAACCAACACTTAATTATTAAACACATTATTTCACTTGATTTTCAAAATGTGTCTTAAGGCAGTGGCCCTTAATGGAAGTGATTTTTCTCACAGACAATATGTAGAGACATTTTAGATTGCCATGCTGAGAATCTGAAAGTTGTGAATGGCATCTGTTGTGTAGGGAGATACTTCTAAACGTCCTACAGTGTACTGGATATCCCCCTCCCCCCGCAATTATTATCCAGTCCAAAATGTCAGTAGCCCCAAGGTTGAGAAACCTTATAGGGTTATCTCCATATTTAAAAAAATAAAATTGAGTTTCTAGGTCTAGTTGTGTCTAAATTAACTGAGTGATCTTTGAAAAACCATTTAATCATGAGCTCTAATTCCCCTACTCATAAAATGAATATATTTCTGAAATTAAATAATCTATAAATTCTTTTCCAAATGAGCCCATGGATTCACATATTCTATTTTTAAACTGAGATCAGCAAACAAAATTTTCTTGCCGCAAAAGTTACTGTTGCAATGCATTAATTTTAATGTGGTGCTTTGTTTGTATAATAAATAAAGGAGTCACTTATCTAGATCTTGAGGGCGCCTTAAATGTGTGTGCCTGGGGCCCTGCTGACCTGCCTAGCAGCAGAAGCTATAAGTTCTCGGTTATCTTTACTCAGCACTATATACACATTTGAGTAGAAGGAGAGAATAATTTACATAATCACAATGTGGTCCAGAATTTGGTGAAATTATGGAAGATTATCTGTGTTCCCTGCCACTCCATTCCCTACTCCAAATTCTCCATCACCTGAGCACCTGCTTGCAGTGATAGGTGATGACTATACCATAATATTTTGGTAAGGTGTGGAGAATAGCTCCTCTAAAGGGTAGGCCAATTGCTAAAGTACAGTGAAAATAATGGTAACCTCAACTTTTTGAGCTTACTCTTGTAGGTCTTCTATATGGCAACCCTGGAAGATGAGCATTATTTTTTAATGTGACGGACGAGGAAACAGAGGCTTTAGAGAGGTTAAATAATTTGCTTTGATATTTTTAAAGGGAATAACAAAAACTTGACAGATGATATGAATGTTAAACTGGAAACTATTACATTCATGGTCTTGATGAGATGGAGGCCAGTATTGTTGAGTAGATTTTGTAAGACATTTCATCCATAACTTTGCCAGAAGTGGTGAGGCAGCATAGCATGATGGAAACAAAAAAACAAAAACAAAAACAAAACAAAAATATGGTCGTTATAAGCCTAAATTTTCTCATTTACAAAACTGAGGTAATCATAATATATGTTGAATGCAAATCATAGTGACTAAAACACAGTAGGTATTTTTTCATTGGTGCATATGTGATCTCTAATATTTTTGAAACTGGAAAGAGGCAAGTAAATTAGAAGAATTTGGAATTATGGGACATAAGGTTGCTCAGCATTGGCCTATTATATCTGTGAACCAGATGGTTCACATTTAAACCATTAGCATGGCTTGCCATTTCTGCAACGCATAGGTCTTGGCTCATGAAAGTGGTTTGGCAAATTCATACTCAACTGAATTCATAAATTGAATAATTCTTACCACATCATCTGCCTACTATTCAACTCCCTTTGTTTTCAATATAAGTTTATTCTTAAAGAAAATGTCTCATATTTAGATTTGATAAAAATAAATCTAGTTCTTTCTCTATATTAGGTACTATGTAAGGCACTGTCATTCATTATTTGGGTTCCCATGGAGACACTGCCAGTGGGACTGCACAATTGAGGACTCTTATTAAGCCCCAGCAGTTTAATACTCCCTTTGAGAAAGAACCTGACATCAGCCTTTCTCTTGTATTGTTGCCACAGGAAAAGTAAGAGCCAGTGGAAAGGGAAGATATAGATCTGGAAATATTTCCCAGTCCACTAAAAAATTTTGCTTTCTGGTCAACACACAGAGTTAAAGAAAGTTACAGCCACTGCAGTGAGTGCTTTCAGTGACAAAGGCAAGACCTTTTTCTGAGCTAGATAATAGTCACAATGAATCAAAATGGCTAGAATTACATTGCACATATATTCCAATCATGTGTTTTCATTTTGCTTGAGAGAAGCTGTACTGGGTTTAATTGTGTCCCCCCAAATTTAGGTTCACCCAGAACCTCAGAATGTGACTTTATTTAGAAACAGAATATTTACAGATAAAATTTAAGTAAAGATAAGGTTGTACTAGTAGGGCAGGCTCTAAATCCACTATCCCCTTAAAAGAAAGGGGGAAGACACAAGGAACAGAAGAGACACACATGTGACAGTGGAGGTCCACATTGGAGCGATGCATCAACAAGACAAGGAATACCAAGGATTGCCTACAGCCATCAGAGGCCAGAATCACAAAACAGATTCTACCTCATCACCTAGATGGTACCAACCCTGCCAACAACTTGATTTCAGACTTCTATCCTCCAGAACTGTGGAACAATACATTTCTGCTTTTTTGGCCGCTCTATTGGTGGTAATTTGTTATACCAGTCCTAGCAGACTCATACAGAAGCCTTGTTTATAAAACCTTATTGAGGCACTTTTGAAACAAAAATAGTTGAACTTAGTTGAATTCAACTGATCACCCAGATTTCACCATAATTGTCCCCCAGTAGAAAAGAGAAAAAGAGAGCTCATGTTGCCTTTGGAAGTACCACTTCTTTCACCAGAAGGACATTTGGAATACAAAACAGTGTCACAGAAACCCTTGAATAAAGATCAAGTCCTGGATAGAAATTGCCAGTTACTTGAAAGTTAATACAACATGTCTTCTCAGCTTAAAATTCTCTTCTGGTCTTCATTTGGTTGTTGTTTTGTTTTCCAGTTGACCTTTGTTCTGAATTGAACTTGAGCAAAAATAATGGGATTTGATATGACAAAAAGATACTGGTCCAGTTTTCTATTATGAGAAGAATCCAATTCATGTTGTGAAGAGTGTTAGTGGATCTTGCTGAATGTGTTTCAATTTATGATTAATGTTTTGAAGGAATGGAGGTGTGTTAAAGGAGATACCTTAGGTTTAAATCCTATTCAGCCTTAAAACAGTCAAGGAAATAACAAGGTCATCCATTTCATATCAGAACTGCTCTTCTAGTACTGGGCTTCAAATCTTTGTCCCTTTTGATTCTATAGAAGACACAAAAAGAAGGTAAGTAATTTAAGATTCATTACTTAGGACAAATAGAATTCTGTGCAACCATCAGGTGCCTGAAAGAGTGGTCTATTGGGAAACTGATAACAAGGAAGAATGTGGCAATTTTGGAGCTGGCACTTGGCAACAGGATGAAAAGCTCAGGGCTTAGACCATTCAACCCATAGCATTATCTTTAGACTTTTCTGTGAAGTCAGATCGACTCTAAGCAGAGATAAGAAATAAAGAGAGATATGAGGACATGAGTTTTTAAAATCATTGTGATTCCTGCCTGGGGAGTGAATAGGAAACAAAGCTGAAAAGGGTCAAAAAGATCTTCTACCATTTTCACCTTTTCTCCTGTCATAATGTAGCTGAACTTGACAATCTTGCCTCTTGCTGTTTATCACTGGAAATTATAAATGGATGGTAAGCACCTATAAAATATTTTGATACTCCTTATTTCACTTGATCCTCATACTCTCATACAGGCATACATAGAACTATAGGTAAGTACAGATAACCCAATTTTATCTCAGACTCAAAGAGGTTAAAGACATTTTCCTAAATCTCACAACTAGTAAACAAGTGAGCTTGGATTCAACTATTAATCTAATCTAATTTAAATTCTACTTTTCCCAATGTACTGTGTTGTTCTCCAGGAGGATTCCTGGAAAGCTACTTCCTTCAACTGCTCTGAAAGACTGATCAATCTGAATCTAATCTCTGAGTTGGGCATTAATGATAATATAGTACTAGAAAACAAACTGGGTGGGAAAATCATATATTCACTAAAATATATCAATTTCATAATCTTTTATGTTTTGGATGTCAACCATCACATTTTAATTCCCAAATAACTTTCCCTTTCCCCTAAACAGGCATTTTAAAAAAGACAAATCATTTAAGGAATACAGAGTAATTTCCAATGACTGTTTCACTGAGGATACTCACATGGGGAATGAGGGAGTTAATAACCATATTACTCATTTTCCTTAGAGCTAGAGATAGTACATTTATTCATATAAATGAACTCAAGATGGAAGCAATTGGTGTCAAAAATCTTAAAATGTCAAACCAACTTCCCAATTTGTATCATCAAAATTTTCTCTAGTAATTGAATTAGTTTAAATAAATATCATTAATTCAAGTCTTTGGAGGATGAATCCCGGCTTACCACTCTGAGCTGATCAAGTGTTTCATTAATGTCTGATTAACTTCATTAGCAACTAGTGAATATACTATAAATAAAAGAGGGCACAATAATAACCTAAAATAATGCTACTCTGTGCCAGCCTCTATACGCATTATTGCTTCTAGTTCTTACAAAACTTTATAAAATAAGACTTATTTAACTTAGTTTTTTAAAATCAGAAATAGTTTAGATAAGAAACTGTAAGCTTAGAAAAATTAAGAAACTTGTCTAAGATCCAATGGCTAGTCCCAAGATTTAAACTCTCATCTATCTGATTCAAAGATTATATTTTTCTGTCTCTTTTTGCATTGAGTATTGCTCGACTATATCCAGGACATTGTAATTGTCATGTGATGAAAACTTTAGATTCTGTTATAGTATTCTAAAGAACGTTATTTTATTTATTTATTTTTCTTTTGGTAGTTTTTGCTGGCAATTTACTTGATTGGGCTCAAACTATCTTTCTGTTGAAATTCTCCTTGTAGCTCAAACCTCAGTTCAGTGCAAAGCTTAGGGTTCAGCAGTGGTTTGGGGTAGGGCATATGCATAGAATCTATGGCTCTGACCATCTTCTTTCTGGAATTTTGTCTTTTAACAGTTGCTGAAGTTTATGTAAATTCTGTCCTCTGATTCTGTCTAGTCTAGAAAGGATGCAGGTTTTCTGTCTAGCATGGATAGGCTGAGGCCTTCCCTCAGGCTAAAACCATAAAACTAATACATTCATCTTATGTTATCATATTCTTCCAAGTGTCAAACTTTCTCCAGAATAGACCTGCTTTTGATTGTTTTCCAGTGTCTTTTGTTCATCCTACACAGTGTGTTTTGTACTTTTTCTGAAGCTTGTACTTCCTATGCCCTGGAATATTGTTTGAATGGTACCTTATTCAATTATCTCAGAAAGAAAATTGAGACACGTATTTTTATATTACATATTATTTTATAAATACATAAGGTAAATGAAAGCAAATAAACTGGTTATATCATTTCAAAAATTCTTCACATTCACAGTCATCTTTCCTGAATCAGTTTCGGACTCATACATGGGAATGTCTGTTTGTTTTCATACAATGCCATCTTCCATGCCATCAAAAAAAATTTTTTTCACTATTGTCCCCAAGACTTTTTCCAAGCTGGTAATGACCACTCTATAAGTTTTGATGCTGGAACTTTTTCTTTTTTGCTTTTAGTTTTACAGAAGGTTGATACACCTGTCAATGGGAGACATTCAGACAACCACCTTTATTCATACTTCTTCCTCAAATAGTCATTAATGTATACTGATCGAAATATTTAAGGGATGCTGTTATTCAATAATATACAGAAATAAGTACCAAGTTTATACTTGTACAGGCAGTGACAACTATGTCACTATTGTTACCTGGTCAACAGTGACTATGAGATGACAAGGATTATAAACAACTTTCCAACATCAAATATGTGAAAATGTGAAAAAGTACGTATCTTACAATTGATTAAATATGATATTTTAGAACTGAAAAAATTTGATTTTCAAGCACTGTAAACTTTGGATCTCTGAATTTCTCCATTCTTTTTGATTTCTGCCTTTAAACTAGCCAAATCTTACATGATTTCCTCTATTGTAATACCTTTTTAAAAGGTTGTCAACAGTATCTAATACCCACTGCCACTCTGACTCAGCTGTTTCTTTTAGAGTTATGCCATACTTTACTTCTGTCCACACCATTGGCCAAAACTCAGTCCTACAGCTACTTCCAGTTGTAACAGAGGCTAGGAAATATAGCCTGTTGGTATGCTCAGGGGGTAGAACAAGTGAGTAAGGCAACTGGCCCATAGTGGCTAAAGTTTTCCCAAAGTAGTACAGAAGGTAAATATTAGAGCTAGTATAATATAGTGGTTGAGAGAATGAACTTTAAATTATACAGGTTTTTGTTTCAGTCCTGGCTTTGCTGCTTATATCTATATAATCTTGAACAAATTATTTAACACTTCTAAAACAGTTTTCCCAGGCATAAAATAGAAATAATAATAGTATCCAAACTATAAATCTGTTACAGGGATCATAAGATATACTGTAATTCACAGATTCTGTCCCAAGACTAGTATGATTAGTCCTACACAATATTAATTAATTTGACTCAAAATGCTACTTTTTTTTCCCCAGTAAATTTCAATCTACTCTTCTCCTCCCATATGAATAAATACCACTGATTAAAAACTTGTTATATTCTAGGCACTGTGGTTACTTTATTACATGCCTTCAATCATTTAATTCTAACAATCACATGAGGTAGACTTCATGAACATATGCATTTTACAAATGAGAAATCAGATTTGGAGAGGTTAAATATCTAGATTCCCCCCCCCATTATCTTTATATTAATATTTATTCATAGCCCAACTCAGTTCTTTCCTTCCTTACTTTACCAAACTAATCCAGACCTTAATGAACTCTGAGAGACTATTTTGTATATACATATCTCCTTTAACTTGCACAATACCTACCACTGCACTGAATGCTTAAAGGACTAAAAAAAAAAAAAATTGAAATATCCATTGTTCTATTCACTAATAAAATAGGATTGAGCATCTACTGCCTCCATTTTATCGCAGTCTTTTAAACATACAGATCTACTCATGCCATTCTCCTGACTAAAGTCCTTCTGTCGCTCTCATTGCCTACTGGTGAAAAATCTGTCTACATTTCTCACTAAAAAGGGCTCTCCATGAGTTTAACCCCGACATTTATATCGGCCCCACCTCTCATTTTTTCCACTTCATCCTGCTAAATTAAACTGCCGCAATCGACACAACACACCATCCCTTTGTTCCTGCTGCTAATTTTTCTGTTATGTCCTCTTCCCCATGCTTAACCACAAAACAGATTTTTCAGAACACTGTGCAGAGATCAAGCGCTCCATAAAACCTTTGCTGATATTCCCAAGTATTACTGATGCTAAATTAATTTAAATTTGGTCTAAAGCTGACTCCAAACTTTGTATTTCTACATTGCAGAAAACTAACTTGTATGTAAACAAATTGAGTTTATAACTAAGAGTATATTCTTTTTTTGAAAAATAAAAAGATGTGGGGTACAATTCAGGGTTAGGTATACAAACACTGATTATGCAGGCACCCTTGTTGATGAGGTATGCCCCTCCCTACCCTAGCAGTTTCCCTCGACTGCCAATCCCACCGCCCCCCACCCAACAGTTTCCCACTACTGCCAATCCCTTCCTTAAAGTATTATAATTGTTCAAGCTCTGCTTATGAGTGAGAACATATGGTACTCTGTTCTTTGTTTCTGTTGTAGATCACTGAATATGATCGACTCCAAATCCATCCAAGTTGCTGCAAAGTCCATATATTTGTCCTTCTTTATGGCTGCATAATATTCCATTGGGTATATATACCACATTTTTTAATCCAGTCCAGCTTCGATGGGCAACATGGTTGATTCCATGTTTTTGCTATTGTGACTAGAGCTGCAACAAACATACGTGTGCAGGTATCTTTTTTGTAGAATGATTTGAATTCTTCCGGGTATATTCCCAATAGGGGAATTGCTGGGTCATATGGAAGGTCAATTTCTAGTTCTTTCAGAAATCACCACACTGTCTTTCAAAGAGGTCACACTAGTTTGCATTCCCCCCAGCAGTATAGAAGTGTTCCTTTTTCTCCACATCCTCACCAGCATCTGTTGTTGTTTGTTTTATTAATGATGGCCATTCTTACTGGGGTTAGGTGGTATCTCAATGTGGTTTTGATTTGCATTTCTCTGATGATGAGTGAGGCTGAGCACTTTGTCATGCGTCTGTTGGCTGCTCATATATCTTCATTTGAGAAGTATCTATTCATGTCTTTTGCCCACTTTTTAATGGGGCTGTTTTTTTCCTTTAGGCACGTTTGACTTCCTGTAGATCCTAGAAGTTAGACCTCTGCCAGACATACAGTTGACAAATATTTTTTCCCATTCTGTGGGTTGTCTCCCTGCTCTCTTGATGGTTTCTTTTGCTTTGCAGAAGCTCATTAATTTGATGAGGTCCTACTTGTCTACCTTATTTTTAAAAGTATTGGCCTTTAAGGTTCTGAATAGGAATTGGAATTCCCAGTTCCAATTTCCATAAGGGTGTCTCCTGCACTTTCTAGGATTTTATATTTTACATTTAGGTCTTTGATCCATTTAGAATTAATTTTTGTGTGTGGTGATAGGTAGGGGTTCTGTTTCAATCTTCTGTATGTGGTCAGCCAGTTTTCCCAGCACCATTTACTGAATAGGTTCTCCTCTCCCAAGTGGTTGTTGTTGGAGACTTTGTCAAGATGAGTTGGTTGAGTAATTGAGGCTTTGCTTCTTGAATCTCTGTCCTGTTCCATTGGTCTATGTGCCTGTTCTTGTACCAATGCCAGGTTGTTTTGATTCCTGTAGACTTATAGTAAAGTTTGAAGTCTGGAAGTGTGATAACTCCTGCTTTATTTCTTTTGTTAAGGATTTTTTTGGCTATTCTTGGTCGTTTATGTTTTCTTTTTTATTTTGAGTTGGAGTCTCATTCTGCCACCCAGACTGGAGTGCAGTGGCTGCTCCGGCCACTGCATCCTCGACCTGCTGGGCTCCGGTGATCCTTCCGCCTTAGCCTTCCGAGTAGCCAGAATTACAGGCATGCGCTACCATGCCCGGCTCATTTTTAATTTTATTGTAGAGATGAGGTCTCTCCAAGTTGCCTAGGCGGGTCTCGAACCCACAAGCTCAGGCAATCCACTCATCTCAGCCTCCCAAAGTGCAGGATTACAGGCTGAGCCACCGAGCCTGGCGCGTTTATGTTTTCATATGAATTTATGTATTGTCATTTCCAGGTCTGAGAAGAATGATGTTGGTAACTTAATGGGTATTGCGTTGAATGTGTAGATTGCCTTTGGTAGGATGGACATCTTAACAATGTTGATTCTTCCGATCCACGAGCATGCAATATTTTTCCATTTGTTTGTGTCTTCTTGGATTTCTTTGAGCAGTGTTTTGTAATTCTCATTGTAAAGGTCTTTCACTTCTTTGGTTAGGAAGATGCTGAGGTATTTCATTTTTTTTGGTGGCTATTGTGAATGGGATTGTGCTTTTTATTTGGGTCTCTGCCTGCTTGTTGTTGGTGTATAGGAATGCAACTATCTTTTGCACGTTTATTTTGCCAAAGTCCTTTATCAGTTCAAGCAGGTTTTTGGCAGATTCTCTTGGATTTTCAAGGTATAAGATCATATCATCAGCAAAGAGGGACAATTTGACTTCTTCTTTTCCTATTTGGATACCCTGGATTTCCTTCTTTTGTTTAATTGCCCGAGCTAGGACTTCCAACACGATATTGAACAAGAAGGGTGAAATGGGCAGTCTTGTCTTGTTCCAGTTTTTAGGGAAAATGTTTCTAGTTTCTGTCCATTTAGCAATATGTTAGCTATAGGTTTATGGTAGATGGCACTTACTATTTTGTGGTATATTCCTTCTATACCTAGGTGTTCGAGAGTTTTTATCAAGATGGGATGCTGGATTTTATCAAAAGCTTTTTCTGCATCTAATGAGATAATCATGTGGTTCTTGTTTTTACATCTGTTGATGTATTTAACCGACATCTATGGTCTTGCGAATGTTGAACCAGCCCTGTATCCTGGGGATGAAGCCTACTTGGTCATGGTGCATGGTTTTTGAGATGTGTTTTTGAATCCAATTTGCTAGAATATTGTTGAGGATTTTTGCATCTATGTTCATAAGGGATATTGGGCTGTAGTTCTCTTTTTTTGCTTGATCTTTACCCAGTTTGGGTATCAGTGTAATGTTAGTTTCATAAAATGATTTGAGGAGAATTCCATCTTTCTCAATTGCCTGGAATACTTTCAAAAGGATTGGAGTCCTTGTACATTTTGTAGAATTCTGCTGGAAAACCATTCGGTCCAGGGCTTTTTTTTTTTTTGTAGGTAGTTTTTGTATGACAGAGTCAATTTCTTGGGTTGTTATTAGTCTATTTAGTGTCTCAATGTCTTCTTGTTTTAATCTGGGGAGGTTGTGTGATGTCAGAAAGTCCTCTACTTCATCTAGGTTATCAAGTTTGTTTCCACATAGGTGTACATAATAATCGCTGATAATCTTTTGTTTTTCCTTGGGGCCAGTTGTGATTTGATCTTTTATATATCTGATTGTGTTTATCTGGGCTTTTTCTCTTTATTTCTTGGTCATTCTGGCTATGGGTACATGAATCTTGTTAATTCTTTCAAAGAACCAGCTTTTTGTTTTATTCATGTTTTTTATGGTATTTTTTTTCTTCTATGTCCTGTTTTTTGGGTCCTAATTTTTGTGATTTGGATTCTTCTGCTAGATTTTGGGTTTTGGTGGTCCTCTCTTTTCAGCTCCCTTAGGTGATTTGTTAGGCAATCCACCTGTGATCTTTCTGTTTTCTTGATGTGTGCTCATAGAGATATAAATTCCCCTCTTAGAACTGATTTCTTGGCATCCACAGGTTTTGGTAAGATGTTTCTTCATTTTCATTTGTTTCGAGTAATCTTTCAATTTTTGCCTTAATTTTAGTGTTGACCCAGTAGTTCTTCAGCATCATGCTGTTTAGTGTCCATGTCTTTGTGGGTGCTGGGGAAATGCTGTTGGTTTTGATATTTATTTTCACTCCACTGTTGTCTGAGAATGTGCATGGCAAGATTTCTACCTTATGTGTCTAGGAGTTGGTCTTCTCATTTGATTTGATGTCTTGCATGTGTTCTTTGTATCTCTTGTGTTTGGCTGGTCACATCTCTGGTGGGATGGGGAAAGTTTTCTTGGATTACCTCCTGAAATACTTGTTCCAAGTTGTTCTCATTTTCCCTTTCTTCTGGGATTCCAATCAGGTAGAGGTTTGGCCTCTTGATATAATTGCACATCTCTTGTAGGCTTTGTCTTTTCTTTCTGAGTCTTCTTTCTAAGTTTCTTACAGATTGGGTTACTTTATGTTCTGGTCTTCAAGTTCTGAAATTCTTTCTTCAGCTAGATTAATTATGCTTTCCATACTTGTCATCTTGTTATTTATTTCCTGGATGAATTTTTTTTATTGCCAAAATCTCTGTTAAAATTTCTTTCAGTGTTGCATCTTGTCTTTATTGAGTTTTATTCACACATTCACCCATTCTCTAATCCCTGTCACATTCTGGGGCCAGTCATTGGTGACTTCCATTGTTTGGGCACCAAGGTCTGATTTTTCAGGAGCTTTGTCTTTGGTAGACTTGAAATTGCCTGAGGTCTTCCTTTGGCTTTTCCTCATTTGTGACAGATCTATTGTTTTTCTCTTTAGTTCTGTTATTCAGTGTCAGTGGGAGAGGCTTTCCCTTCTGAGGTTTGCTCATTAGTCTATTCTTCCCTGATCTGGCCTCTGGATTTGTTCTATTTTGAAACAGGATGCTGGATGGAAGCTTTGCTGTCTCTTGTAGTTTTTAAAATTCAAGTAAAGTGGGGGATGAGGTGCTAGGAATCAGATACTACTTACAAATTAAAATGTTCACTTATTGTGGTATGTGTTCCCTGAGACCTACTCCCCATCACCACTCTGTATGATGATGCAAAGCAGAAACCAAGACATACTCCAATACAAACTGGAATAGCAGCAAAGTGAAACGAAACAAACCACAACAACTACCATCACAACAACAAAAAAAACCCAAGAAAACTAAACACACACACACACACACACACACACACACACACACACACACACACACCTAGCACAAATTGAATATAGAAGAAAGACAGAAAGACAAAGGGGGGAGAAAAAAAGATTCACGTGGAACCCTCATACATATATTGACACACTCCTTAAACTGTAAAAAATGAATATTAAAAAACCCCAGAAGAACAAAAGAGCAAAAACCAACCACAACAACAAAATCAAAAGATGAACACTCAATCATTCACATACTCACATAAACAGAAAGTGATAAATAAAAGAAGAAAGAAACAGTAAAAGAAAAGAAAAAAAAGATTTTTGGTGGGTATACAGATCAAACCCTCACATGCACATTCATGCACAAAGGAAAAATATTTTAAAAACAGATGAACTAACAAACAGAAAATTTTTAAAATTAAAAAACAATTGAAAATTTAAAAAACAAAAAAACCTGTCCTCTTATGTCAGGCTCTGTAATTGTTCCTCTAATCAGGTCTCTCCTGCAGAGCCATCTCTTTCACTCTCTCCTCAGGGAATGAAGCATGGAAGGAGGAGGGCAATGGAGGTGGGTGGGGCTGCAGTCCTCTCCTCCCACTCTCATATGGTCAGGGAGATCTCTAGTGGGGATGTACAGGATTGTCTCTTCCCCAGGTATGTACTCTCATGAGGGTGCCCCAGCCAGGCCTATCCTGGAATGGAGTTCTCCTATTGAGACTGATGTCCAGGCTCCGCCTGGGTTTGTCCTTCTCAGTCGTGGCCCAGCTGTGTGGGTCTGACATTCAGAGGATTGCTGGGGAGGAGGGGGTTTGGGTCAGCCCCGGACTCACCACTGATCTCCTTGGAGTTCTTCCTTGTCCTTTTCTGGCCACACCCTTTGTTCCACAGCTGGATCAGGGTAGGGGGTGGGGCACCTGGAACTCAGCACTTGTCAGGTCCCTCTGAAGTTTGTGCTCTCAGGATATTTCCTCTGGGCCATGATCAAATCCTCAGTAGTTGATCCATCAGTCGCAGAGATCGGATTTGTTGGTCCGTGGTGAGCAAGTCAGAGCACTTTCCTGCCCCGCCTTCAATATGGTGGTGGGGTACCTCTCTTGTCCTCCTCTGTGGGAACTTGCCTCTGGACAGCGCCCTGCCAGGTGCTGAAGTGGTGAGGCAAACCAGGAGCAGTCTTTCTCCTACTTCAGTGGTGAGGGAGCGCCTGGGGTAATAGTTTCTCTGTGCCATTTTTTAAAAGGAAAACTTCTGTCTGTTTTTAAAAAAACAATGGTGCTCCACTTCTGCAACCCAGGAAGAACCAGGGGATGAAGTAGAGAAGCTGCAGCACCAGCTGTTGCTCCAGGGGTCTGGCCACCTGCTCACAAGCCCCACTTAGACAATCTCTCGCAGTATTTTCTTCCCAGGGAGGATTTGTTGATTTAAAAAAAAAAAGAAAAAGAAAATGGCACACAGATTCTGCATCCCAGGAATTGTTAGGGTCCAAGCCCAGCCGCTGTGGCACCAGCCGCTGCACCAGGAGAGCCCTGGCTGCTAACTCCCTAGCCAACCACTCACATACCCACTCGCTCACCAGCATGCTCACACAATTTTCCATACACTCACTCACTCATGCGGGGACTTACATAGTCCGACTGGCTCGGCTGCCATCTTCCCCGCCCCCACATTTTCAAGAGTAAATTCTTGTAACAAATAGCTGAATCTCAGTCAATCACAGCAGCCAAGCTTCAGCTAAACACGGGCTGCCAATTGATCAGACTATATCCATATAAGAGAAATGCTGAACTGTCACCAATCAAGCTATTTCTGTACTCCCCTTCTTTTTTTCTGTCTGTAAATACTGCATGCCCACTTTGCAGAGTAGAACTTTCTGAACCTCTTCTGGTTCTTAGTGCTGCCTGATTCATGAATCATTCTTTGCTCAAATAAATTCTGAGAAATTTAACTAAATTAATTAATTAATTTTTTTGAGTTGGAGTCTCACTCTGTCACACAGACTGGAGTGCAGTGGCACGTTCCTGGCCACCGCAGCCTCGACCTGCTGGGTTCTGGCAATCCTTCCACCTCAGCCTTCCAAGTAGCTGGAACTACAGGCATGTGCTACCACACCCAGCTAATTTTTTGATTTATTGTAGAGGTGAGGTCTCGCCAAGTTGTCCAGGTGGGTCTCAAACCCGGAGGCTCAGGCAATCCACTCACCTCAGCCTCCTAAAACCTGAGATTATAGGCTGAGTCACCAAGCCCAGCTTAATTTTATTTCTTTTAACACTAAATATTTGCTCTATCTTGCCCCCACTCTACCCCATGAAGAATTCTTTTTTTTTTTTAGATTAGGAAACATAGTTTATTTAAAAAGTAAATTAGAAAGAGAAAGAGAGAGGACATTCACCTCCTCAAGGTAGGGGAGGGGGGCAGAGCTTTAGAAAACATGGCCTAGCTATAGCTCAAAGAGCACATGGCCTCACCATAGCTTAGCAAAGCAAGGTCCTGTGCATTTTATTATAGCATTCAGAACATTTTATTGCCCTTGATGATTTAAAATTTGTTTTCTTCCTAGATTGAGAAGGTAGAAAATATGAATTCATTCATTTCTATAATACTAGGGCTTAGCATCATGGTGAAAAAACATTTTAATAATGAATCAGTTTTTTTCTTTTTTTTTTTTGAGTTGTATTCTCACTCTGTTACCCAGGCTGGAGTGCAGTGGCACACTCATGGCCACGCACCCTCCACCTGCTGGGCTCTGTGATCCTTTCACCTCAGCTTTCTAATTAGTTGAAACTGTAGGCATATACCACCCTTCCCAGATAATTTATTTGATTTATGGTAGAGATGAAGTCTTGCCATGTGCCCAGGCTGTTCTTGAACCCTTTGGCTCAGGCAATCCTCTCACCTCTGTCTCCCAAAGTGCTGGGATGACAGGCATGAACCACTGCGCCTAGCTATGAATCAGTTTTAATTAATAAGTTTGTTTTTGAGGTACCCACTACAATCTGCCCCTCAGTTTGGATGTCCTCTTCCATATCCTACCTGACATCCAAACAGAACTCCTGTGGGCTCTTGGTCACAGACCAGAATGTCTCAACCTTTCATCTACATTGACTCTCTGCGTTGAATTCACCAGATGTTTCTTACCTGACACTCTTCAAGGGGGAGCACCACTCTTCTCTGCCTAGCAAAATACTGGGTCATTTGCTGGTCCTCACACCACCTCTGTGTCAGTTAGGTTGATCTCCTTACTGCTGCTCAGCATGCGATTCTCATAGAGACCTTCACTCAGGTGCTTGAACTTATCTCCCCCTCAAATACTCACTTTGTCCCATCTTACCTTTACATAGGTCCATCTCTTTATTTATCTATTTATTTATTTTTATTTTTCTGGTCCACCTCTTAAGATCTCTTTTATTTTATTTATTATTTTATTTATTTATTTTTTTGAGTTGGAGTCTCAGTCTGTCGCCCAGACTGGAGTGTAGTGGCCACTCCCAGCCACTGCAGCCTCGACCTGCTGGGCTCTGGCGATCCTTCCACATCAGCCTTCCAAGTAGCTGGAACTACAGGCGTGCGCTACCATGTCTGGCTAATTTTTTGATTTATTGTAGAGATGGGTCTCGCCAAGTTGCCCAGGCGGGTCTCGAACCCGGAGACTCGGGCAATCCACTCACCTCAGCCTCCCAAAGCACAGGATTGCAGGCTGAGCCACCGAGCCTGGCCAAGATCTCTTTTATTCAGGTTTTTTTTTTCTCTAAACAATTGCTAACATTTGTATAGCACCTTATAATTTTTGAAGAATGTTCTGTTTAATCCCAAAAGCAGTCTTGTGAATTATTATGATTATCATCTCAATTATGGAGATTAATATCTTCCTTATAGTGCCAAGCAACACACTGCAGATAACTGGGGTCTCAGAAGAAAAGCTCAAAATGAATTTAATGAATATTTGTTGAGCACTAAAATTTGAAATCATCAGGCCTGATGCTATAGGACATAGAAAGGTGATCAAGTTATAGTTCTTATGCTCAGAAAGCTAATATTCTAATATAAGGCGAGAAACACACAATTGTAGTAGCAGTACTAGTAACAGTAATCATCATTGTAGAGATGAGGTCTCGCTGCCCAGGCGGGTCTCGAACCCCGGGCTCAGGCAATCCACTCACCTCAGCCTCCCAAAGGCGCAGGATTACAGGCTGAGCCATCGAGTCCGGCTAATAGTAATCATCATAATAACAAGTGATTTTGAAGTGCTTGGTATATACAAAACACTTAGTACAGTTAATACATTTAATTTATTTTGATTCTCACAATAATCCTATGAGATAGGCATTGCCATTTCAGAAGAATTCGAAAACTGAGTTTAAGAGAGGTTTAGTGACTTACTCAGACTTTCACAGCTAATGGGTGGCAGGGCTAAGCTTCTGAACCTATGACTCTCTGACACCAGACTTCCTGCTCTTTCCACTACATTGTACTGCCTCTTGGCTGCAAATACCTGTGGTACAATGTAAACTAAGTGATGAATAATAGCAGAGAACAGTAAGTTTAATCCTATTTAGGGATGTAGAATTTGGGATATGGATAGAAACTTGATACATGGATAACATTAAATAAGATGAACTGGTAGGAGATGGAGTTGGGAGGGGAAGTATCCAGATGAAGGACAGTCTGGGTGCAAGAAAGAAGGAGTAATTAATAAAATGTGAAATAAGTCTAGAAAAGTAGGTTCAGGACATTCTAATTAGAGAATGGACAAACTTGAGACACATTGCAGAGGTGGAATCAAACAGAACTAGGAGTTGACTGAGTTTTAGGAGGTGTTTTATTCCATTTTGCATTGCTGTTACAGAAAACCAATGATTGGGTAACTTATAAAGAAAATACATTTATCTCTTATAGTTCTAGAGGCTAGAAAGTCTAAAGTTGAGGGGCTCATACCTGGTGAGAGCCTAAGGGCTGCATCACCCCATGGAGGAAGGTATAAGGACAAGAGAGTTCAGGAGAGCAAGAGAGTAAGAGGGACTGAACTTGCTTTTATAACAAGTTGACTCCCAAGATAAAGGCATTAATCTATCACTTCTAATGAGACCCTACTTCTCAACACTGTTGCATTGGAGATTAAGTTTCTATCACATGGACTTTGGGAGATATATTCAAACTATAGCAGGGAGTGATGGAGTGAAGCAGTTCCCTGGTGGTTTTTAAAAATATCTGGAAAACTATAAAAGAATGTGTGTGTATGATAAACACACATACGTATAAGTTGCTGGGAAAGAAATTTTTTTTTTGTTAGGAGCATAAACATTAATTGATCTCTTCATTGATTATACATGGAATCAGCCAATTCCAGGAACTCACTGAAGCCAGTCCTCAAGCTGCTGGCAATGTGTAGTTTAATGTGTGACACAGCATCCTGCAGGTGACATAGTCTGATCTGAGCTCCTCCTCCACTCTGACCAGAATGAAAAGGACATTTCACTGCTGTAATGTCAACTCAAGGTTGAAATATTACTTGACTCTTCTCCTCCTCCAGTGTTTTAATAAAGGTACTAGGGCTGTTTGGAGATTGGAATCATGCTTAGCAGACTTGCAGCGGCTTTTAACTCCACAGAAGTAATTGAGATTTATGAACTCCTTATTAGCGCCCTAAAACAAAATGAGGAACTTGAAATTCCCATCTGTCAAGATTAAGGAGGGAAGAATTTATTTTTGCTCTTAAAATCTTTAATGATTCCTTTTCACCTTTCCCCTTTTATATCACTTGGGATCAATATCCCATGAAGAGTTAAAGATGACTTAGGAATAGAAAAATGAAAAACCTAAATCTTTATTTTCAATTCTGCAAATGTGTTCAGCATTTAGTATATGCCGGAAATCCTGTCCAGCTCTAGGGACACAAAGACGAATACAATAAGGTACCTGACCTAACTTTTAAGCTAAGTTCTGCTGACTTAAATGCATGATGTTTTTGTGTCTAGAAATTTACATTTTCTCACTTATTTTTCAAGGTCATTTTGAAGAAGGATGAACTAAGTTGCCCAAGGTCAAACAATAATCGTTATGATTTGATTCCAGTTCTGATTCCAAAATTTTAGCAAAATGGACTGTTCTTTTGTAATGGCACATATAATCACAAAGTCTTCTGAGAACCTCTGATCTCTGGCTTAAAGTCAAACCTAGTAGACCTGGCAGGCTCCTGAGAGAAAGTCAGTTTCAGGAGTTCACTTGGGAAATAAGGTACTTGGCAAGATCTGCAAAGAATGTGTGTGTGTGTGTGTGTGTGTGTGTGTGTGTGTGTGTGTGTGTGCACTTGTGTGCGCGGACATACACACATGTGCATGAATGCAGGTGCACACACACGTGTACACGTATAGCAGAATTTTCTCCACTCTCATCTGGTGGTGGATTGTGGTCCTGCTGATGCAGTTTTTCCCTGGAGTCTATTTTGTGAAACATAATTGAAATCGAAACACCAGTGATTTTTAATCATACTCCCAATTTATATCTCATGTAACCATATGCCAGTGTTCTCAGAGTGTTGCAAGGATATGAATTATGCTGAAATTGGATTAGGCAAATACACATTTTCCTTAAAAAATAGATACCCAGTGCAGTAATTTAATTCCACCAACTCTAAAGATTCTCTCAGAAATACTCTGTGTATCTTATCAGTGGCTCATTGTGAATTTTCTTCTGGGCTACTTTCTTTGCCTTTTCATTTTCTTCTAGAAACTACTGTATTTAACAAACATTAGCAACTGCAGGAAGTCAATTTATATCAAAACCACCCCTAAATGTAAGAAAATCAGGTTTTCAGAGAAAGCCATCAGGTTTCTTCCAATTTTTCAATTTTGGGGGAAACAAAATAGAATGCAATTAAGTACCATTTCTCTTCCAAGTAGTTACTTTAAGCTGTATCACAGCTTGAGTATTTAAACAGTAATTAGAGCAGAACTTCAGATTTCAATTGGTTGTAAGACAGTCATTATCTCATTGTTCTATAACAGCATTATAGTTTGCTCAGGACACTAATGTGAGCAAACACTACTGAAGAGTTGCTAACACTAGGTTATTCTCATTCTTTGTATTCTGTTGAAATAACCTCTCCATACTAATAATGGCAGAGATTTAAACACATAACATGAAAAGAAAGACAATTGGAGCAAAGATTCTCCATCAAACAACTTACCATATCTCGTCTACATCATTTCAAAAGTGAAAACATGAGATGGTTACAATTGTGGTTTCTGGCACTAGAAGGCCAGAATTTGTAACACTGTTCCACTCTTTCCCAGCTGTGTGATCTTGACTAGGTTATTTAACTTTCCTGTGTCTCAGATACTTCAAAAGTTTGCTCTTAGGATTAAATGAGCTACCATATGCAGAGTTCTTAAAACAATGCCTTGCATGGAGTAGGCATTCAATAAATGCTTGCTACTAATGTCATTTTAGCTCAGTTTAATTGTCTGTAATTAGGTGTGGTTGGAAACATAGTGACTAACAAAGATGTTCACAAAGTTAATTTCTGGAACCTGTGAATGTTACCTCACATACAGCAAAAGACACTCTGCAGATGGAATTAATTTAAGGATTTTGAGATGGGGAGATTATCCTGGGATTATATTACCTAATATAAGAAAAAGAGGGAAGACAAGAGAGTCAGTCAGAGAAGAGATGAAAAAGAAAACAAAGGTCAGATTGATGTGATTACTGGCTTTGAAGAATGGAGGACCATGAGCCAGAGAACACATGGAGCTTCTAGAAGGTGAAAAAGGCAAGGAAATAGATTCTCTCCTAGACTCTTCAGAGGGAATGCAATCCTGCTGACACCTTGATTTAGTGAGACTTTTGACCTTCAGAATGGTGAGATAATACATTTGTAGAGTTTAAGCACTAACTTTGCAGCAATTCATGACAGCAGCCACAGGAAGCTAATACATTGGACTGTTCACAAACCTTCCATGATTCCTTTTTGCCTCTAACATGCAGCACATGCTGCATTACCAAAGGTCAAGTTTCCCTCACAATTTGATTTCTAGACCACATTTTCTACTACGCCACAGAGGAGCTCTAATCTACCATAATGATAGATATATTTCCTTTTTCTAATTTGCCTCCTATCTTACCATCCCTTTGTAACCACATATGCATTTGGCTTTGCCTAGAAAGTTATTTTTCTCCTCTCCATATAACAAAATTACTTCCCTTCTCCCAAGGCCGTGTCCAAATGCCTCCAGTCTTTCTAATCCTAGTTGGTCCTTCATCCTGGCTCAGAGACCTGTCCTTCAAGGCCTTACTATGTGCAGACCATGCTGATTGTAGAGAATACCCATATAGCCAAAGCATCACACTTCTGCCACTGCCAGCCTGTGTAGATGGGAACTCATTGCTAACCTCAAACTCCTGAGCATTCACTCACAGTCCAGGGGCTGAGATTGAGACATTAAGTCCATGGCTTCAGAGGCCCCATGAAAACTATGCATCTCCATCCTTTTGAAGCCAGACTGGTTGTTGATGCTCTCCTTCTTTGGATCCCCAGGTGAGTGGCTGGGGCCCTCCTTGTTACCTCCTCTTCCCCTTTCCACACATATTTCTCACCAGTTAAAAAGTTCCATGTCTTCTTCTCACTTTCAGGATCAGGTGTGCTCACCATAACAGAACCCCTCACCATGACCCTGTCTCCTTTCCAGTTCTTTCCCCCCTGCCCCCTATGTCATGCCCTCAGGCACTAGGAGCTCTTTGTAAACTCTCACATCTGTTTATTTTACCATAAACATCACTACTTTGTGTTGAGGCCAAGTAATCACATTTATAAAAACTTGACTAATTTGTTATTAATTCTGAGGCTTTTTTTTTTTTAAAGAAAAGAATGAGGTCAGTGTAGGACAGGATCTTATGGCCTAGAAACCAGGGTCAAGCTGTGATTTAATGGAAATGGTGCTCCAAAATAGCCTGTTCAGCTCAGAGAGCAAAAGTGAAACTGAAGAGAGGAAAGAATGTATCCAAGGTCACACAACCAATTGACAACTGGTTCACGATGTGGTCTTTAATTCTCATCTACTTCTTATCAGTCTATAATGACCGACTTTTTTTTTCTTTGCTTTTATCTGATTCTGCTAACTCTTTTTCTGGGAAATGTCTAGCAATATGGAACCTCAAATTCCAGGTCCTAAACTTGAAAGTGATAAAGAAGTTTCACATTTTGATCAGAATCTTACTATGTTAATTTAAAAATAAGACCTTTTGGCTGGGCACAATGACTCAAACCTGTAATTCCAGCAATTTGGGAGGCCGAGGAGAGAGGATTGCCAGAGCTCAGGGGTTTGAGATCAGCCTGGACAACTTGGTGCAACCTCGTCTCTACAATAAATCAAAAAATAAACTGGGCATGGTAGTGCACATCTGTAATTCCAGCTACTTGAAAGGGTGAGGAGGAAAGATAACCTGAGCCGAGAAGGTTGAGGCTGCAGTGACCGTGAGCATGCCACTGCACTGCAGCCTGGGGGACAGACTGAGACTCTGACTCAAAAAAAAAAGACCTTTTAACGTGTGTGTGTGTGTGTGTGTGTGTGTGTGTGTGTGTGTGTGTATCAAGTTGCTATCATAGATATAATTATCCAATGCATCTTGCCTTCATTTAAGGAGGTGGGAAATAATGTGGACTATTTCTAAACATATCCGAAGTAGACGAGCACATACATACACACACACATTTTGATCAATGTAGAGAGCAACAAGACTATTTCTTCTACAAAAGTGAACTCTATATTTGTGTGGTTTAGGGCAGGGGAATATTCTTTGAGGGAATAATTACTTGTAGGTATACTCTCCAGAAAGTTGGCTTACCTTTTTCTATTGGGACCCAAGTATGAGTAAAGAACCATAGTGGACATGATATTTCCAAATCTTTCCCCTCTTAGTCAATTTTCTCCTTCCTTCCTTTCCTCCTTCCTTCCTGGAATGCAAATTAATTGCATAAAAAGAAATTAACTACTCAGAATATAAACTTTTTTTCTTCACAAATATGGATGAAGAGTTGAAGATGATAAAAGATTACAATCTATGCCCCACCATTTTTTTCGTAAGATATCCACAGAAAAGTGTCTAAATTTAACCTAATAGGAAAAATACTATGCTCAGAATTCTCCCTCCCTTAGTTAGTAATTTATATTTGAGGAAGTTCAACCACCAAACATATTTCTACTCCTAAGTTATCCCACTACAGATCCAATAGGAGCCATCTTACATAAGGACAGAGTTGCCATAGGAATTCAACTCAGCAAATATTTACTGAACACCTACATGGAGCCAGGCACTGTGGCAAATTTTGAAGTGACTGAGATGAATAAAATATTGTGTCCGTTCTCAAGGACTCCACAGTATAAACCTGAAACTTGTAAGTATTTAATAAATGTGTGCAAAATGAATGGAGGAGTTTTATCAAGGAGCAAGACCTGTGGAAAAAATTGTATTGCTGTTTGATAAGACCACTGACTGAGTATATGCACAAAATACAAATATAACTCAGAAAAGAGTGACCAAGCGCAGGGGAGGATGTAGAGAAGAACATCAAGTATGCCTTCAAGAGGGGGTTACTCTTGTTATGTTGTAAAAGATGAATAGAGGTTTCTCATGCAGAAGAGGTGAGGTGGAGTCCAGAAAAATCTTGGCCTTTTGCATTCTTGACCTAACTTAACACCACCTCTGTTCCTTAGAAAGCTACATCTGCAGACAATCCTCAGTGAGGCTATTCTATCCCCATCTATGCATCCCAAGTGGATACAGTACATTCTTGCCTTTGGTCAGAGGGAGAAGAACTAACCTATGCTTTGTCAATGGGATTGTACAGACTCAAATCTCTTAGTTGCCACTCTTTTGGAAAGTTCTGATGTGCTCCCTTACTGGTGAATTTATTTTTTACACACAACTGACTGGTTGAAATCACTAAGTGATTTTTTTTTTCATTTCTAGAAGTTTCCAGTCAGTTTTACATGACAAGAAATCTGCCAGAGATATATTTAAACTGATGGATCATTAGTCATTTCGAACTTCCAGTCTCTCATTAAGCCAGTAGTTAACAGTCAACACAATAATATAAAAGTAATAATTATGATACTAAAGATATGAGTCAAACTGATCATTTTCTTCAAAGAAATTAATTTTTTTTCTTAGTAAAATTCTTTTGGGCATCTTTTAAATTAAAAACAAATGCACAAGTAAGCCAGTTTTATTTTCTTTTTTTTACCTTGGTAATTGAGATTCTGATGTTTGGATATGATTAGTAGAGAATTTGGAATCTTAATATAAACCTTTGGGAATCTAAGGGGTTATCAAAAGACTGGTTTCACTTTAAAGAAAAAAATTTCTTCTGAATAATCTCTTTTCTGAAAATAGAATCATTTTAAGCAGGTGTACTCAGGTTGGCTCATGCAGACCAAACCTTTTTTTCTTGATATTTATCATTTCTTCCTGAATGCAATAGCTGATAGAAAAACTTGTCCTCCCTGGGTATCTTATTTTATTCCTTCCTTTTTGGAGTTTTGATACCTCAAAATGTTTATGCCCCTCTTCTTGCAAATTATTCAGGGATATCACAAGGAACAGAGTTAGGCATGTACTATCCTTATTTTTATTAAAAAAATAGAACTGTTGCATGCCAGAGTCCATTAAATTACTTCAGTTTTTCTTATGTGACCAAAGTACCAATTTAGCTATTGCTGGGTAATTTTCCACAGCCAAGTAAATCTCATAAAATATTGTTTACCATCATTAAATGATTTATATTGATTACGTAACCAACAAACCCCTTTTGTCTTTCAAACTTATTTTTCATTGCTTCTATCCTGATCCACCAACTTTTTTGGAGGTGTAGCCTAGGAATATCCAGCAACATTTCATCTTAAATCTTGAATCCCAGCCTTGACATCTCAAATTCCAGTTCTCACACAGAATTTAGTTTTAAAAATGTATATACATACCTTCAGTAACTAACAGGGCGAAAGTATTTTCAAATATTATTTAATATATCCCCTTTATATATCAATTATTCATTGCTATAAGATTCCTGGATAATTTGGGCCAAATCAAGGTAGTTATGACAGCTTATGGTAGAGCATTCTTGTTATAATTGAGGCTTAAAAAAGTTTAAAAAATCTGAAGAGATTAGGGAAGTGAGTCATCCACCTGGGTGAATAGAAGTGAAAGTTTTTTTTTTTTTTAAATGTAAATGGACTTTTTTAAAAAAGAAAATGAGGAATTGAAATGTGCAGGGTATATTTTTAAACCTTCTGCCGAACAAGCTGAAAGCTCTGGAAATCTACTTTAATTTTTGTCATGTAAATTTTGTGAATGGACTTAAAGGTCTTTATTCTGCAGGCTGGACCAGTGGGTGCCCTTGCAGTCACATTAAAATCAGAGGAGAGAACACTGCCTCTGGGGTGAGAAGATGTTTGATAGAGGAGTGAGGAAATATTGAAAGATTTGATTTGGTGAGAGCTCTGAAATGTTCCCATAGTGAAAGGAACGTTTTGGGCTTTGGATTTTCAATTGGAGCATGGTTTTTTTCATTCTCAGATATTTTTAAATTTGATGCTTATGTTTTCTAAATACTTTGTCACTTTTTTGGTGCCTACTGTTTCACAAAGAAAATATTAATTTGGACTTTTTTTGGTGAGTTCCTTCAATTTTAGGGTATTGTTCTTCTGGCAGACTTTTTGAAAACAAGATTTTTGAATGCTGGGACATTTTAGACATTGGCCAGAGAAATTTTTTGTTTTGTTCTATTTGGGGAAAAAGTGTATCATAATGGAAGTGACCAAGGCATATAATGTTTTAAATTTTAAAATTTTTAAATGTTTTTCTTTTATTATTATATATGTCATAGATCCTGAACTGTAGCTTGTATTTCTCAAAGATTTATTTGCTTAGCTCTTCTTGTATTTAATTGAAAAGAGCATTTTAGAGGTATGAGAGACTTCAGAAATCAAACAATCCAACTTCTTTTTAAAAATATAAGTCTTCTGTGATATTTTAAATATAGAGATATCTCTGTCTTTCATAGACTTTTCATCTGATTTTAGTCTTAAATATTTTTGACAATCTAAGAAAAGTTTTAAAACTTATTTCCTAAAATGCTGACATTTGCATTCAGGCACACAATTTTAAGAACTGCATAGGCTTTTGGAACCCATTCATGGACCACTTGGGGTTTCTGTGGACTCCAGGTAAAGAACTCTTGCTTCTCCTCCACAAAATGGTCATCTAATACCTGTTATTCTTTCTTGAGTAGGAAAGGACCTATGGCTTCCTTGGGCTGCTCATTCTGCTTTTGTTCTACTCTAACATTCTAAGTTCTTATCATCAAGTTGAAATGTATCTCCCCTCAATTCCATCAGAAGTCCTTTTTCTACTTCTTGGATTCCTACAGAAAAACTGATCTCTCTTCCCTATGACAGCTCTTCCATTGTCATATTTGATAACAGAATTAAAAGTCAGCTCTGTTTCTCATTTTAAATCTACTCTCAATTTATCTAGTCATTTTCCTTGATGTTCAACTTTTCTCATTGACCTTACTACTCTAGCATAGAAAACAATTTCAAACACAGGACATAACTTTGACTAACTGTTGGGTAGTTTTTATACAAAGGAAAGGTTTGCAGAGGTCTTGCAACTTTAGATAAGCAATGATCCGATTTCTTCTGAAAATGTTTCAAGATTTCTTGCTAGGCAACCTAATAAGAATCGTGGGGGGTTGACACAACTCTAATTTGCAAACTAGTATTTCTGGGAGATGAAGATAAAATTCTGACAACAGTAATGCTAAAGGTGAAATGCAGAATAAACTACAATATGTTTGTAAGCATTCTTCCAGATATGCAGTGCACATCCAATGGCAAGCATGCCAATTGACCCATAAAAGACTAAAAAAGAAAACCTTTGAAAGCAAAGGAAAGGAAGCATTTTATGTCCAAGAAAGACATGTTTTAAAGCTAAGCAGCATGATACAAAGTTCAGATCCCAGCTCGACTCCTTAGTAGTTCTGTAAAATAGCACAAGCTGCTTCACCTTTCACATCCTCAAACTACTGCAGCAGGAATAATAAAACAAAAGTGAAGACAATGTTACCAATTCCTAAGGTAGTTATAGGATCTACATTAAATAATACACGTCACTCACTGGACAGTTACTGATACCTGGTGGGGCATAGAGATGGTTATACTCCCTCCCTACTCCAGAGTACTATGCCACTTGTTCCTTCATTTGATTTATGCCTGAGAGATGGGTGGCACAGGAATCATTCTCCATGTTTTCTTATGAAGAATGCAAGACACAGAGTTGTGATGTGTCTAAGATCATCAAGCAAATATATAGTAAAGACAAATTTAATTCCAGGTCTAGTAGGTAAATAAATGCCATTCCCTGCACCCCCCACCCCAAATTACTGGCTTCGGAGTTCTTACAAGAAGAGATTAAAATTTCCATAGAAACAGTAATATAAAATCCCAAATTTCAA
This sequence comes from Cephalopachus bancanus, assembly GCA_027257055.1. NCBI lineage: Eukaryota > Metazoa > Chordata > Mammalia > Primates > Tarsiidae > Cephalopachus > Cephalopachus bancanus. The sequence goes on along the minus strand of JAPVLO010000046.1, from coordinate 4,600,096 downwards.
AGCCAAACCACCATATGCTGAGTTTACCAAATAAATGTGGAGAACTAGTTCTTGGGCTCTTAGATTAATCAGTTAAATTAGGCATATAAACATGAATTAGAATGGTTCCCACTTCTGTCCATGAAGGGGTAAGCATGGTGAGAATTGCTTTGTGACTGCAAACAAGTAGAAAACCAGTCAAAATATATTAAATGATTGCTTAAGATATTGGACAACCAGTCTGTGCAAGGTGATGTGATCTCTAAGAGAAATAAAGCAAGTCATATGAACTTTGCAATCACCTCAACTTTCTGCCGGGAGGCAGTTTCCAGATCTCAGCAAAGGAAAGGCAAGCCCAAACAGGGCCCAGAGTTCCCCTGAATTGAAAAGACATAGCTGGGCTTGGTGGCTCAGCCTGTAATCCTGCGCCTTTGGGAGGCTGAGGTGAGTGGATTGCCTGAGCCCGCAGGTTTGAGACCCACCTGGGCAGCGAGAACTCATCTCTACAATAAATTAAAAAATCAGCCAGGCGTGGTAGCGCATACCTGTAATTCCGGCTACTTGGACGGCTGAGGCGGAAGGATCACCGGAGCCCAGCAGGTCGAGGCTGCGGTGGCCGGAGCGGCCACTGCACTCCAGTCTGGGTGACAGAGTGAGACTCCAACTCAAACCCCCCCCCTCAAAACGAAAAGACATAAATTGAAGTCTTAGGCAGTTAGTATTTCGGAGGCAGAGCATTGGAGAGGAGAGAACCAAAAACACCTGCAGAGGATTCCCTAGAATCTCTGTCTGAATATTGAAATACACAGGTATGGGGTAAAACTCCATGAGGGTGGGCAATTCCAAGAGCTAACAGAGAGCTGGGAATAGTTTGCATTCCCACCAGCTAAATGAAGATATTCAATAAAACACAGAGAAGTGGGTAAAATGCTCAAAAAGTAATAACCTTAGTGTTTAGTACCATCTTAGTTGCTTTGTTTTAGACTAGAGGCTTCTCTGGATGCACCCACAAAGACTTACAAATAAACTTTAAAGGACCAAACTGATTGCAAGTAATATAAGTGCCACAGAATCCAGCACCCAACAAGCAACAATACACAATGTCTGATATTCAACCAAGGAGAAAAGACACATGGAAACATTTTCTTGAGAAAGAGATATTGCTATGCTGTGAGTCTCTGCCTTCTCCATATCAAAATAATAGGAAAGGGAAAGGAAGAGGAGGGCAGGGGAAAGATTTTCTTCACATTAAACCTTGTGTGTGTGACAGGGAGGAAGAGAATGATTGACCATGAAAACTCAAGTGGACTTGGCAGTAGACAAATGGAGGCTGACTTGTATTTTAGTGTTCTCCCCAATGTCAGCAATAGATGTGTGAATATTTTCTTTGGATTAAATATGGTGATATGCTAGAAAAATGCAATGTTTGTCAGTTTGGTTCCTGTCAAATAAGCCACTCTAGAGAGCCAGAGTGCTTCCAGTAAGAGATGAATGCCCGAGTCTAGGGAGCAAAGAATGAAGTTGGAAATGAACATCCAGATGAGATGTATTCATTACCCATGTCAAAGAATTGTCTGGAGAAAGAGTTCCACCGTGGGATTTCCTTCCTTCGTTCCTTCCTTCCTTCCTTCCTTCCTTCCTTCCTTCCTTCCTTCCTTCCATTCACTTTATTATAAAGTTGTGGGATACAAGTCAGGATTAGGTATATAAGTAATCTATGTGCAGATAAAGCTCGGGCCTCCAACTGGTCTTCACTTCCTCTGGTTTAGGACCCTGTACCCTTTGTAGACCCCTCCCTGCAGATCCCTCCCTTGTGCTATTGTGGTTAATGTTTGAGTCCCACTTATGAGTGAGAACGTGTGGTATTTGGTTCTTTGTTTCTGTGATAGATCACTATGTATGATTGTCTCCAACTTGTTTAAAATGATTTCAAGAGAAAGACCCTCCCAGAAAGTAGGAAATCACCTGTCAGGTAAGAATTTTTCTCACGTATCTCTTCTGCTTGTAACAGATTTCAATGGCAAGGTGGAAAGAGTAGTTAGCTAATCGTGAAAGAGATGAGTAGAGAATGAGCTGGCTCCATCACCCCTCCTCCCTTAGAGAAAGGCAATAATAGCTACGGGCCTTAGCATGGGTGGAGAGGAATAAATATCCAACCTTTGATTAATATCTTGATCTAAGTACATTATAATTTCTAAATGAAGCTGAGTTTGTGATATGAAGTAAGAGAGTCTATCACCGATAAGTAAACCAGAAAAAGGCATGGAATTTACTCAATTTCATATTAGTATCAGGGGAAGATGAACTCTATGGAATACATTTGAAAGTGGCAGCAAGAGACCAGCCAAAAGAACATAAAGTTCTGTGGTCAATAAACCAGTTATACTTCCTATAACAAATTGGAGCAATGCCCTTCCATGCCTGCTGGAACTTACTGGGATAAAGCTAAGTATTAATCTAGTTGCATCAAATGACTTCTCAGTTCTCTTGATTTTAATACTTACTGTGTGCATTCTAAATCTTACCACGGGCAGGGCTCTTGAGTCCTTCCCTCAAGACTCTTGCACGCTAGCAGAAGAAACGGTCTTATAAACAAACATATAGAATATCTGTGGTATGTGCAACAAAAAATGTTATCTACAGAAATTTATTTTTTGGCTTCATGAAGTGATACTCTTCATTATGAAAAAAAAATCAAACATTGCTTTGAGAGAAGAAAGAAGAAAAGCTTGTGGTTTGGGTTTTTTTTTTTTTTTTTTTTGCTTATTTTAAAGGAATTAAAAAATTGTTCCCCTGCTGGTAGGGAGAGCTAGTCCTTAGGGAAGTGGTAAAAGAAAATATTGTACAAAGAATGTGAGTTCCAGAGAGAAAAAAAGAAGTTGTTGTTTCATTCCCTCCTCCTTTTAGGCTGAGTAAATTCTAGAGTTCTTGGGTAGTTAATGGGTAAGAACAGAGAAGAGAGAGCAAGAGAGAAAGCTATAAAAACCTCAAGTGGAAATCAGTGAATTTTCCTCAAGGAAGTAACTCAGGGATTAATGGAAAAAATACTAGAGCTGTTATTATATTTGCACCCAAATCTGGAAAAGCAAGTTTGCCTCTGTTATATGCAGAAGTACAGAAAAAAAAAAGTTGACTAGTACTTTCTATGTCTTGAAGTTGGAATGGCTTCACAAGTACTGTATGATCAAAATAGGCAGCCAATTGCTAGCTCCTTGAAGGAAAGGTCCGGGCTATATCTTAGAGCTGAGAGGCATAGCCAGTGACTAGGAGGACATAAAGATAAGAACTTTGGGTTTTATACCATGTGTGATGGGAAAACTTGGAAGGTTCTGCAAAAGAGATACCCAATCTGATTTATGGTTAAGTGATATAAAATAACCTGCTAGGTTGACAATAGATTATTGAATACAAGGCCAGAGCAGAAAGATCAATTATAAATCCATTGCAGAATTCCAGGTAAAAGATAATAGTGACATCATTCCAGGAGGGTGCCGGTAGTGCCTTACGCTAGGAATATGGTAAGCTACAGTCAGAAGATCAAGAAGTAGACAAATTGGGTTATATTTTAAAGGTAGTTTCCTTAGGATTCGTTGATGGATGCCCTCTGGGATTAGTTGATGGAATGCATATGGATAATGAGGAATAAAAAGTTGGTCTGAGCAATGGGTGAATGGATATATCATTTACCTTAACTGGAAAACATTAGGGCAACTGAAGGTTTGCAGTGGAAATAAAATGACTACATCTTGTTGAAAAAATGGCTTTGGGATGACAGTTACATAAGCAAACAGAGATGGCAGTTTGATATATGAATCTCAAATTCAGAGAAGAAATTTAGTTGAAAATTTAAAATTGGAAGTTGCCATCATATGGGAAAAATGGTATTTAAAGTCATGATTCTGAATTAGGTCACTTAAGCAGTATGAATAGATTGAAATAGAAGAGCAATAAAATAATAAAAAATAAGGCCTGAAACACCCAACATTTAGAGAGCAGGATGATAAGTGGATCGATTAAGCAACATGTGGGCAACTAAGTGAAAAAGAGACCAGAAAAATATTTTGTCCAGAAAGTCAATAAGTAAATATTTCAAAAGGAGGAAGTGCTCAATTGTGTCAAATGCTGCAAAGACTTTGAGTGAGATAAGAAGTGAAAATTGACCATTGAATTTAGTAATAAGGAAGATATTGGCAACAGCAGTCTCAGTGGAGTGATGGATCTGAAGGCCTAATAGGAATGGCTTTGAGGGAGAATGGAAGGAAAAAAAAGGTCTGAAGACAGTCATAATAGATAGCAGCTATGAAGAGGAACAGAAAAATCAGGAGACAGATGGAATCAAAGATTTTTCTTAATGGTAGAAGAACTTATAGTATGCTTATACAGATAAAGATAAACAAAGAAGGAAAAATATGATATAGAAGAAAAAATGACAACTACAGAAGTAATGTCCTGAGTGGCTGGAAATGGATGTGACTCAGTGCCTAAAAGGAGTGTTCACCCAAGCTAGGCATGTAGACAGCTTGTTCAGGCTGTGTGAATATAGCCTGGGCTGACATTTCAGGGTTATGCACTTATATGATGGTCCTAGTTGTTTAAAGCTGCTGTTTACATAGATCAACATTCATGTTGCTATCAGTTGTCAAAATTCCATGAAATCATAATTAGGTACAGGTATTGGATAGGCTTATAGTTTTGGTGGCTGGAGAAGGTAGGCACTTCTTGTGGTGGTTCTAGTTTGTTAGAAAAATAAGCAGTGACTGTCAGCAGCTGGAAAGAAGGAAGGATTAGTGTTTCGAGATTTGAAGAAGGATAAAGGGAACAATAGTGACCTTGGAGAATGACAGAATGAAAGGAAATACACATAGAGGTGGTGAGATAGAGAGTGACCCAAAGTCTTCAGTGGATAAAAAGGAGAGACCATAGATAAGTCCATGAATGACATCTCAGGAAAGTATCACGGGTGATATAATTTGTATCAAAGTAGCTAAGGGTTTTTAGGCAAGATGAAGAGACAAAATCAGGAAATGTTAATGGGAGCCTAGGAAAGGCTTAATCCCAACTCCAACCCCTGTAATAAGTAGGGTATAGGAGAGAAACAATACTATTAGTTACTTAGGGCTGTGAATCTGGAATTCTTCACTCATCATGTTTATTGAACTGCAGAGAATGAGCCAAAAGATTGAAATCCCACAAACCCAGGTTCACATCCCACTCCCTCCAGTAACTGGCAATGCACAGGTTATTTAGCAATCTCACCGAGCATCGGCTTTGTCACCACCAAAGTGGATAGACGTCAAATGAGAAAACGCACAGGGAAATGCTCTCCAAACTGTGAAGCCCTTATAAATGGGAGATATTAGTCAATAGACCCCTCCTCCTTCTGGCCTGTTTAAAGACTTTTCTCCCAGTCACTCGTTCAGGTCTGTCTCACCTATTGATGTACATGTTATTCAATCATCTGTTTAAATAATTTACTTGGCCTGTTTTATGCTGGGTCTTGTGGAGATGAATAAAATCTGAGGCTTAAAGTCCTCCAAGATGTAAAGCCTGTTTTTGATGAGTATAACCCCTAACGTGTGGGTAGCCATTTACAAAACATTTTCACATCTGTCACTTCGTCTGACCTCTGTGTTACAACTTTGGAAAGGGAGTTCAGAGAGTCTGATTGCCCAAGATGATGAGTAATGAACTTGGGATTCAGTCATTGAGTCCTGTCTCCCTAGATATTCCTCTTGCCTCTGATAATATGGCTGTTTATGTATGTTTTGCAAAAATAAATTCCTGTCTTATGCATTTGTCTTCTTTCTATGCTTCTCAGTAGTGAACTCAATCAGTCCAAGAAATAAGTTCAGTCCAAGGAAGTTTTTGGAGAGAAGTTAAAGGAAACAATACTGCTTAATCAGAGTTGGTGAGATTATGTGTGAAAAAGCTTTGAGAACCAAAATGTACTATAAAAGGTAAGATGGCTCTCTTTATAGTCAGGATGATATAGTGGAGGTTAGAAAAGCCTAAACGTACTTATGGGACTTGTAGTCACACTGAAAAACATTCTTAATCTCCATTTTCTCATCTGCAGAATGGGATCAATACTACATTCCCTATAGGGATGTTTTGTGGCTCAAATGAAATGAAAGAGAATATTCTTTTAAAATTGAAAAGTGATTTATTAAAAATGGGCCTTAATATTTCTGCATTTTAAGAGAAGCAGCCTCCACATTGTCGTACCCAGGGAGCATTGTGGTGTACATGATGGACAGATGAAACACAGAGAGGTTCAAAGCAAGTGGCAACCTCCTGGGATCACTGCAATACACTAGGTTGGTTGCTATCCAGAGAAGAATTATTTCTCCTGAACACTATAACTTAGTGCTGAGAGGCGCAAATCTGCTAGGGCAGGTTTGACCCCCAGTGAGCCTAACTACAGTTTCTGGAGTGAATGGCTCCATGCCCTAGGTTCTATCTTCTCTTCTCTCTATTTAATAAAGCCGTTCATACAAAAAGATAAATGACTGACAGAGATTCAAGACTGGCTTTTACCCATCGAGAATCTGCACTTCAATATGGGGCACAAACTTAATTTAAATTATTTTTCCTCTAATGGTTGAATTCATAAAGGATTAAAGTTGAAGTTGGAGAGAGCTTAGGAGAGAGAGAAGAGATTTCTGGGATTCCTGAAACCATTTTGCTAATCTTGCCTTTGCATTGGCACTGTCCCCATTACACAGCATTGGAAAGGTACACGGTAGGTTCTTTATAAAAAATATCTTTATTCATTCTTAATAAATCTTTATTTATAATCTTTAAAGCACTTTTAACAATCATCTTTACTGTTGATTGATCTAATTAAAAATGTTTCCAGGGTTATTAAAACTCAGCTTTATAGAATTTAGGACATGATTCAAGTTGTAGGTCCATAGAACAGGTCACTGTTTCATTTTGTGTCAAGTATCTCATTACAAAGAAGTACTTTTTTTGGTAAATAACTTAAACATCTTCAGTTTATTTCTAGAGCATATTTCACCTTTGAAAGTCTTTTGCATTTTTTTGACTGCCTTTATGACTAAGCACAGACCACTCAAGACATTGATGCCCGGATGCTGCAATGCAGTTTTAGTATTTTTTTCTTCATTTCCTCACTTATAGTATAAATTTAACTTTCTCTTCCCAATACTGTGTTGTACACAGTTGAGCTTGGCACTTTTTCTGAAAACTATGACTCATTTTTCATAAACAGGGATTGTCATAAGTGCTTGATTCACATTACAACAGCAACAAATACAGAAAAAGGCCCAAACTGAATGAACTCCAAATTTTCAGATGTTCTACAAAAAGAGAGCATGGGGGAATTACTGTTTTTGGAGACTTTTATTGGCTTTCTAGGTCTCAAATTTTTTAACATGTACAATTAGAAGTACAATAGGACTATGATAGCTCTATAGCCAATCTCACAAAAATCATCTCCTGGTTATGGACAGTATTATTTTCAGGTGCTGCATTATTCTTCTACTGTTTCTGAAGATATATGTACCTATTAGTACAGTCTGTTTTGTTTTATAGATTACTTAAATTATTATACTTTACAAACAAATTATTTTAGAAAAGAACATAATATACACAGTGGTGAAATTAGGATTTTTAAAGCCTTGGTAGAATAATATTCAATAGCGCAGAAAAGTTAATAAAGCAGTCAGACAAGACTCAGTTCAGATTGTACTGGGTGATTGTGCTTCTACTGGGAATGTTTTATTTTGAGGTAGTGGGAAATTGAGTTTAGGAGCTTTCCAGCTGTGGAATGTATCAAATAGAATGTCATGTAATCATTACGTAGAACAAATAAAAACACTTGTGTACTATGTGAACTCCAAATTCATATAACTCTATATCTGTGCAAATGTAGATAACCTAGGAATGAATCTTCACCAGCTAACATATAATTGGACATAGTCAGATCACAAAGAAAATTCAGCCAATCAGAATTCAACTGATTCTAGGGTGGTTTCACACCAAAGAAACAGAATGCAGTGATTAACTATGGTAAAAACAGAAAGCTACTATGGTATTTTAGAATCGACACAGGTAGCAGTTAGGGGCAGATTTATTCATAGAAAGTGATTGATTTATGAATTAGAATTATATTACCAAAACTATGATTTAAAAAAAAATCTAGTATCTATTCTCTCTTCTTTCTTAGCAATAAAATCCTGATATTCTGCAGAGATGAAATGTACCCAAGTATAAAGTTTTCCATTTGAGTCAAACTCCTTTAAAGAGCTCTCCCAAAACCTGATTCTGCTGTTGCCACTCGCATAAGGGTGTCTTTCAACTATAATGAAAGTCAGAAAATACGATCTTTTAAGCTCACATGTTATGAACTAAAAGAGAACATAGAAATCACATAGCCTAATGATTTACTTAACAAGTTGAGAAACTGAAACCTAGAGAGAAAAAAAGCTACATGTATTGGCATTCTCTGTAGACACAGAAAGGTAATGCTATGTGCCTGGTGACCGTAAAGTGGGATTTTTCATGCTATCCTTTTAAAATTCTTCCTTCATGAAATCCAGAAGTAATAATTGGATCTCCAGCAACTATTTTCTTACCATGAGGCATCTTTGAACATGAAATCCATGTGCTAAAGATGGTATCCCAGAAAGCTAAAGGGATCCAGAGTCTCTGAGAATAGTTGCAGCCTTACCAGTCAAGGATACCTGTGTCTCAACTTACTGTATAAATCTCTATCTTTTAAAATCAATGTTTCATAAGGTTTTCTTGTTGAATGCAGCTAAGCCTGTTTGAACTGATGCGTAGCCATATATATATTCACAGTGGGAGAAAAGACAAGATAAATATTTGAAATAAATTTATATTTAAAAAATGGATGGGAGATAACAGAAGAATGTTTTACTCCAGTTTGAGGGGTGGTGCTATAAAACTAAAGGAGCTCTCCATAATCCTACCTTGAGAATTTGAGGTGGTGGGAATTTGAAAGTAATGATGTTTACTTAGCATTTTCTGTTTCAGTGTGTACTTTTTCCATGAGAAGTTTTTGTGGAGGAGGACTGGTGAAAGAATCAGGGAATCTATGTTCTAACTTAACAACATCTTCATAACATATCTTTTATTATAATTATTATTTTTTGCATTGGAGTCTCACTCCATCACCCAGGCTGGAGTGCAGTGGCATGCTTGCAGCCACTCCAGCATCAACCTGCTGGGCTCCAGTGATTCTTCCACCTCAGCCTTCCAAGTAGCTGGAACTACAGGCACGTGCTACCATGCCCGGCTAATTTTTGGTTTATTGTAGCGACAAGGTCTCACCAAGTATCCTGGACTGGTCTTGAACTCCGGGCTCAGGCAGTCCTCTTGCTTCAGCCTCCCAAAGTGCTGGGATTACAGGCCAAGCCACTGAGACCTGCCCATAACATATCTTTAATGATAGCTACATTATTGGGTACTCATTTGTAGCAACTCAAATACAATGATCTTCCAGAATGAGGATTATAATCCATAATTTTCAATCACAGACAATCTGATTCCAGGAAATTTTTAGTGCATTACTCCAGTTTGTAATGTTAATAAGTAACAGATCTGGAACTCAAAGCCAGATATGCATGACCCTGAAATCTGTGAACTAGTTATCACAATGCATGGCTGATAAACAAACTTGACATTTATTACATAACTACTATAAACACAAGGTATCAGATACTTTACAATGATTTTTTTTCTAATTCTGAGAACATTGTTGTAGATAATAAAACTGAAGGTTACAGAGATTAGGTAATTTGGTCAAGGTCAAATGGCCTGTATGGAAGAGGTGTGATTCAAACTCAGCTCTTTCTAACTTCAAGACTGGGACTAGAGTCTTAGAGTTGAGGCAGACACCCAGATGTGGCAACAGTGGCATAAGAGAACATATGCACCGACACTGAATTCAGTATGCAGAATTGGAGCTGTTTGCATGCTGTCTGCCTTGTAAAGTTGTGCAATAGAAAAGGGTAGGTGATATCAGTTGGGAGAGAAAAGATGACCTTAGCATCTTTTTGGTTTGTGACAAATGTCATAAGGGCTCTGTGTAAAGGTGACTCTGGGTTGAAAATCCAAGATAAGAGAGACCCTGAAGTCAAGAGCTGGACTGCATTTTTTGGCTTCAGCAAGTCACTTTTAGAAAAAGGACCATCTTGGTTCTCTAGTCTATAGTACAGTTTTTTGTCTTTTAAAGTACTTCTAAATAAACTTAAAAGGCTACTTGAATGATGTAAATAAACAGACAGTTACTGATAGATATTATCCTGCAGAAATAGCACTAAACTGGGAGTTAAGAAACCTCCTTCTACCCCAGTTTGACATTTTATTTTTCTAGTGTGACCTTGGACAACTCACTTTTCTCTGGGTCTCAGTTTCTCTATTAGTATAATAAGACATTATTAGGTAAAATGACCAACTCCTCCTAGTTTTCACAGAACTATTGCAGTTTTAAAACTGGAAGTTGGGCCGGGCATGGTGGTTCATGCCTGTAATCACAGCACTTTGGCAGGTTGAGGTGAGATAGTTGCTTGATCCCAAGAATTTGAGACCAGCCTGGGCAACATAGCAAAACTCATCTTTACAAACAATCAAAAAATTATCCAGGCATGGTGACTGCACCTGTAGTCTCAACTACTTGAAAAACTGACATGGGAGGATTGCCTGAGCCCAGAAGGTCAAGGCTGCGGTGAGCCATGATCATGACACTGCACTCCAGTCTGGTCAACAGTGAGACCCTAACTTAAAAAAAACAAAAAACAAAAAATCTGAAACAAAACTGAAAGTCCCTCTTCCCAGGAGCCCCCTCAGTTTTGGACAAACCAGAATAATTGGTCCCCCAACATTAAAGTCTTATGATGGAATTTTAATATCATTTTCTAGTTTAAATGTATGACTTCAAGTTCTTCTCTCTCTCATCTTGGGTTTCCCCTATGAAAACTATAGATTTGGATTGACTAAAAGGTCTGAGGCCTGGGGTAACCAACCATCCTGATTTTTCCATGGCTGTCCAAGTTTTAGCATCGAAAGTCCCATGTTCTGAAAATCCCTCAGTCCTGAGTGAACTGGGACAGTAGGCCATACTATGGGCAAGTCCCCTTCCAATTATGCCCTCCCAAACGCAGAGCTGGCCCAGCTTGTGATGCAGGCCCAGCCAGATCCACTGTAGTAGACTTGGCCTGACTTAACCAGGCTAATTAACTCCTGGCTGTCAAAACATTGTGAGCAGAAGACTGGGCTAAGCTGGTTAAGAGGCTCATGGTTAATACCTTCAAAGACTTCTCTTCCCAGGCAAATCTATACAAAATTATGTAATACCACAACAATCCAACCAATGCCCTGATTTCACATGTGCATTTACAGAGGAAAAAAGCTCACACAGTGTTCTAATGAGGGGCTTTATGCATGTTCAAAAGAAAGAGGACTGACTCTTGATTATAATGTGAGTTGAATTATTTTATTGATTTTCAGAAGCTAATTTTATGATCCTTAAACAAGTGACTGATATTATGTAATGGAGTTACTTTAGCACTGCCAGGACAGGGATCAGTATAGGCCTGCTGGCTTGGCTACCTTTATAATTCCTTGAGGCTGAACTATAAATAGCCTAGGATTCGGGGCAGAAAACCTGGGATTACATACTGGCTCCACCACTTATTCAGCCTGGACCACTCAGTTGCTGTCTTTGGACCTTGATTCAAGAAACCTCACTACCTACCTATCTATAGTGATGATGGTGCTATGGTATACTGTATCATTGTTCAAAACTTTCCCTACTCCTCCCTGGGGGGTTTCATTTTAGGGAGACACTCTTTTTGTGTGGAAGATCCTTTCCACCCTAACTGGGATATATTTGGCCAGGAGGGTGTGAGCAGATGCTTTGGAAGGTAGTAAGTTCTTTACCATCATCTCTCTGCAACTAGACCAGTGTATCAGTCTGCTAGGCCTGCCCTAACAAAGCACCACCAACTGGGTGGGATGGCTTAAACAACAGAAATTTGTCTCACAATTCTGGAGGCCAAGATCAAGGTGTTTGCAGATTGCTTTTTTTCTTAAGGCTGTAAGAGAGATTATTTTTCTTGACACTCCTATAACATTTGATAGTTTCTGGCAATCTTTGGCATTTGCTTGCTTGTAGAAGCATCATTCTGACCTCTGCCTTTGTCTTCAAGTGGTGTTCTCACTGTGTTTATGTCTGCCTCTATGTCCAAATTTCTCCTTTTTATAAGGAAAATAGTCAAATTGGATTAGGGGTTGACCCTAGTGAACTCATCTTAACCTGATCATCTGCAAAGATATTATTTCCAAATAAGATAATACACACAGGTACTGGGGGATGGGACGTTAACTCTTTTAGGGTATGGAAGAGACACAATTCAACTCAATGACAAGCCATGGTCCAGAGAGAGCTGCTCTGTCAGCCTGAGCCCTGGAATAAAAATACTGTGGAGCAGTCACAGCCAACCCATTCTAGATATGTAGGTGAAAAAGAAATACATCTTTTTTTGTTGCAAGTCACTCTGAGGTAGGCATTGTTTATTGCTTCATCAAGATGAAAATAACTTCATGATATGGTTATGTAATGAAATTATATGAGGGACATGAAAGTCCTTTGCAACTTGCACATCACTACATGGAAGTGAGGAGTAGTGCTGATTATTTTTTCCAGCTCCCATTGCACATTATAATGAAGTCTCATTCTTTGCTGTTGAGATTCCCATGATTGAACAAAAAAAACAAAAACACTAAATTCTGAGCAAGAAGTTCCTTATGACTCTGGCTCCATCAATGCCTGACTTTGGGCTGTTCCTTCTTGATTCTCGGTTTAGTTTCCCCATCTGTAAAATGAGAGATTTGTCCTTTTCATGATTTCAAAGGCCCCTTCAGACTCTGATGCTGTGTGTTCTGCTTACATTCCCCACTGTTTGCTGGATGGGTTAGATCTCCACAGTTTGTCCCAGAATCACTTAGCTGCTGAATGTGCGGCTTTTAGAGGCATGTTGCTTTTTGAAGGGCAGCTGTGTCTGAATAGCTAATGGACTTAATCAAAGAGGCAGCAAATACAGCCTCATGAAGATAGGACTGTGTCAAAGAAAAAGAGTTATTTCAGAAAGCTCCATCCCAGGAAATGAATGGAACTGTCAGTCAGTTACAATCAGAAGTAACAGCAGAATGCCTGCCCCGGTGATTGGGGTTTCTTTGAAGAACAACGGGCTCTGGGAGAAGTGGCCACATGTGGTCTGGCTCAGAGGAAATGAGCTGCCTTCAAGTGCTCAGTCCTAGGGCTACCTGGGAGAGGTTTCAGCTCTGATTCGAATGATCTTTATGACTTTGAACAACCCAGCATCTGAGAGCTGAAGTTTGCTCATCTGAAAAATGGAGCTAAAAACAGGTGGTCATGAGGACCACAAAGATTTGACAGAGTTAGCAAAAGCTATTTTTTAGAGGAGTGCATAGTAGAATGAAGTGAGCTCTGGAGTAAACCAGAAGTTTAAATCCCAGCTCTGCCACTTATCTTGAGAATATCACTAAAATGCCTCAGAACTCAAATCTACTCATCTGTAAAATGGGGATAATTATTCTTACCCCATAGGTTTATTGCAAGGATTAAATAAGATTATATAAATCTCTTAGCAGAGCTCTCAACACATAACAAATGGTGCAATTTTTACATTTTAATGGACTTAAATGTAATACATAAAATTAAAACTAGAAAGGGATTTTCAACATTTTGAAGCCTCATTTTGCAGATGAGATATCTTAAATGAAGAGGGAAAATAAATGTCTTAATCAAGGTCACACAGGTAGTAAATTATACAAGTGAGATTACAACCCACATTTCCTGACACCTCTTTTGGTGATCTTTCTACTTCACTACCCTTCCAGTGAATATATAAAATTCAAATTCAGGAAGCCTAGGACCTATCTTATCCTCATATCTCATTACCATATCAATCCAGTAAATTCATTGAAATGAATTAGCAGATATGAGAAAGTTAGAACTTCTTATGAGGTTGTGCTGATAGTTTATTTTGGTTCTAGTTTTAATCTTGAGGAGCAATCTGTATTTACTTTGTCATAGGATAAATATTTTATAATTTGTTTATGTTTCATCATGTTTGGCTTTTATCTCTGGGACTTTAAAATATTGCCCAGCCACTTAATAGGCAGGCAGTTATAGATTAGGGCTCAGGATAGAAAAGACATCATACTCTACTGGGAATATTTTTGTGAGAAGTATTCACAAATTATTTTGTGCTTTTTTCTCCCATTACCACCAGCTTCCCAACTCAACTCACTATGTCCTGAAAGTCTCTTCTTTCATGAAATCTGTGCCCTTTTATGGGCCAATCCAGACAAGGGAAAACAGTAGGGCAGTATTTCAATCTTATGAAATTTGTTTATACTTGATTTATGGCCAAGGATGTGGTCAGTCTTAGAGTACGTTTCATGTGGTGATGAATAAAATGTATATTTCATGGTTGTTGAGTGGAGGCTTCTGTAGGCATCAATTAAGCCCATTTGGTCAAGTGTCAAGTTGAAGTTTCGGATCTCCTTGTTGATTTTTTTGCCTTGATGATCTGTCCAGGGTTGTTATTGGGGTATTTAAGTCACCAGCTATGATAGTGTTAGAGTAAATATCTTTTTTTGGTTTACCTAGAAGCTGCTTTATAAAAGTTGGTGCTTTTATGTTGGGCACATATATGTTTAGAATAGATATTTCTTATTGATGGATTAAATCTTTTATCATTATGTAGTAACCTTTCATATCTTTTAAAATTTTTGATAACTTAAAGGATATTTTGTCTGATATTAGGATTGCAACTTCTGCTTTCTTATGTGTTCCGTTCACCTGAAAATTTGTTATTCTTCCTCTTACTTTGAGTCTGTGCATGTCCTTTCAGGTAAGATGAGTCTCCTGAATACAGCATATTGTTGCATCATTTGTCATTCTATGTCTTTTCAGTGGTGCATTTTTGTCTATTTACATTCAGGCTAATTATTGAGATGTGAGAGTTTATCCCAGTCGTGAGGTTCTCATAGAGTTTGTTGTTATTGTTTATTTATTTGTTGACTTTCTTTTCATTTTTTGTGTTGATTTATGTGTGTTTTCAATCTTCTTTCCACATTCTTTGAAGGGTGTGATTGTCCTTCCCCCACTTTCGTCTGTGTTTAATACTTTCTTAAGTGTTTCTTATAGATCTGGTCTGGAGGTGGCATAACCTCTTAGGGATTGAATGTCTGGGAAGGATTTTAACTCTCCATTGCTGATGAAACTTAACTTAGCCAGGTAGGAAATTCTTGGTAGAAATTTGTCTTTGAGAACTTTGAAAATTGGATTCCAGTCTCTTCTAGCCTGTAGTTTCCTGTAGATAAGTCTGCAGCTATTTGAATTGGTCTTCCCTGGAAGGTTGTCTAACATTTCTGTTTTGCTGCCTTTAGAATTTTTTCTTTTTAATCTACTTTTTGTAAGCAAATTGTCATGTGTCAGGAGTTGGTCTTCTCATTTGATGTCTTGCAGGGGTTCTCTTAATCTCTTGTGTTTGAATGGTCATATTTCTGATGTGATGAGGGAAATTTTCTTGGGTAATTTCATGAAATTTGTTTCAGGATGGTCTCTGTTTCTCTGTCTGCCTCAGGGATTCCAATTAATCTTATGTTCAACCTCTTGATATAATTGCACATTGCTTGGAGGCTTTGTTCCATCATTTAAGCTTCTTTTCAGTATTTTTAACAGTTTGGGTTAGTTCCATATTTTGGTCCTCAAGCTCTGAGATTCTTTCTTCTGCTTGGTTAATTCTGCATTTCATGCTTGTTAGTTTGTTATTTATTTTGTTCACTGTATTCTTTATTGCTGTCATCTCAGTTATCAACTCCTTCATTCTTTCCTCTTGTGTCTCCTCATTTCTATTTATTCTCTCTTTTAATATCTTGATATCTTGGTTTGTGGTTTGAGACCAGTCATTATGGGGGTTCTTCACTGTTTGAGTCACAAAGTCTGTAGTCTCAGTTGATGTCGTCCCAGGAGTCTGTAGGGGACCTATGTTCTTCCATTCTTCTTCATTTGTGAAGGTTTTCCTCTCCTTCTCCCCCCTTTTCTTTAATTCTGCTGTTCAGTGATGGGGGATAACTTTCACTTCAGTTTGCTCAATCCCCTATTCTTCCTTATGTAGATCCTATGTATTTGTTCAATTTTGAAACCAGACTGGGGTTGGGGGACTGGGCTTTTTGCAGTTTTGAGATTTGATTAAGTAGGGAGCTATGGTTCAGAATGTATCTTCAGATCACAGCATCCGCTGTGATGTGTGTGGTCCCCTTGGAACCCACTTCCCACCACCTTATAGTCTGTCCATGCAGTGGGGGTGTGTTTGCCCCCTGACAGAAAAATGAGATAAGAATAAGAAAAAGAATGGAAAAAGGAAGGAGGGAGATGAAAGGAAGGCAAAGAGAGAGGAGAAGAAGGGGGAAACCAGACAGGCACACCAACTAATGAATAAACAAAGTAAAATAACAGAAAAAAAAAAAACACTAAACATACAGTCATACAAACCAACAAAAAAATCCTGTTGGTGTACTTGCCCTCAAAAATACCCATACACAAACAGAAAATCTAAAAAACACCAATAAAATAACAAAAACAAAGTACAAAAATGTAAACAAAAACAGAATTTAAAAAAAGCAAAAAAGAGCTCCCTCTGTGGCTATTTCTGGAGCTTCAGGTTCCTTTCCCAAGCATTGCCCACTGCTTTTGGCTGCCACTGTGTTAGGGAGAAGCTCTGATCTCCAGCCGGTTCCCTCTGCTCTCAGCACAGGCCAATGGGATTGCACTCAGCCTGAGCAATCCCTCAGCAGACTGCTGTGGGAGGAGAATAAATCAGATCTGGACTTATCTGAATCATCTGCTGCTGCTGCCAAGTCTCCCACTCAGATTAGACATGTCTGTGCCAGGTCCCGCGTGGGGGAGGGGCGTCTGTCTCTCTGTGCCTGATAGTCAATCTCAGAGGTGTGTGGAGATAACCTCTGGGTCTCAGGTTGGAGGCTGGACAGAGCTGGGCAGCTTAATGCAGATTTCTGCCTGGTTCTGGGACAGATAAGATGGCGGCAGTCAGCATCTCACCAGTGATGGGGCTCAATTTTAGCTAGTCTTGTTGAAACCTCTCCACAGTTCCTGCTGCTAGCGCCTGGCCTGCTGCCACATGGGGTGGTATGGCCCAGGTGCTAGGTGCTGAGAAGCAGCTGATCCCTGCTGCCTCCTCCCAAAAGATGCCCCAGAATGGCAGATGATCCTGCCTGTGGGGGGCTCCAATCTCAGGGCAGTGGTAGGTTTTAGTCACCTCTGGAGGAAAGCCCTGGGTGCTTGAACCTGAGTCTCCACTCAGACGAACTTTCACTCCCTCACCAGCACACACCCACTCTCAAAGTCTTTATGGATACTCACTGTTGCAGAGACTCTCACACTCTGACCAGTTCTGTTGCCCTCTTGCCTGTCTCTCACAAAGTATATTTTTTGGGTTGGAGCCGCAAAATTCCTCTGTTGATAGGGTGAATTACTGACTACTTCTCCCTTTTCTGTGTCCACATCTTTTGCTGTGTTTTTTTTTTTAGTTCCTTCCACGAAAGACTGACTGATTTCAGACTCGACCATGTGACTTGCTTTCACTAATAGGCTTCTAGTAGATGTGATGGAAATGTGCTCATGCAATGAGCCTTGCTCTCTATCATTGCCATGAGAAGAAACCCTCTCCCTTCTCTCCACCACATAGCTACATCACTTAAGCCTGCACCCAGGAATAAGGCACTTGAAGCAGATCTATAGCTGGACACACAGCCTAAAGACCAGCTGTCCAGACAAGCCCAATCTATATCATTCCTAGCTAACTTATAGATGAGAAGCAGACCAAGCTGGGACCAGCAGGGCCACTCACATCTAACTCATGCATAAAAATAAAGGTTTATTGTTAGATGCCATTAATTTGGGGATTGTCTTCTAGGCAGAAATGACTGAAATGCCCTTCCTACATCCTTGGCCTACATTGCCTAAGGAGTGGGTCTGCAAGCTTTCAAATCATTTATACCTACCTGACCAGGCTTCTTATCAACCCACTCATTTCTCACTATGTCTGTCTCTGTGAATCATTGTTTGTCTCTGGGGCTCCTTCTCTAAGAACACCTTAGTCTAGATACCTAGAGAGAACAGACATCATCAATGGGACTCACACTGTAGCTGAATAGAAAACAACAGTGGGGACAGGGAAATGTCATGGGAGTTCTGGAAAAAGTAAAATGTGGAATGACTAGGGCTAGACTGGGCATGGGGTGTATAATCCAAACAGCCCCTGCTGTACTGGCGATGTGGGCAGTGCCTGGGCTCTTTCAAAGGGTTGATTACAAAAGCTTGAGGCCAAGCTCATTCTCTTTTACTGTTTCTATTATCTCTGTGAAATTTAGCACAAAATTTACTCTCTTGGTCCTTAACATTGTATTTGTTATCTGATGCTCAATATTTCATTTGTCAAATAATACAAATCCTTACAGACCACGATAGTTTAAAATGGTTACATGAAATAACAGATGAACAAATATTTTAGAAAACTCCCTAAAAGTATACAATTGTAAGAAGTAATAATTGTTCTTATTAAAAGGATTAAAAAATATTTGGAAAATATACTATAATTTTTCAAAGATATTATTAATTTGTTACCAAATTCAGTTTCAAACAGTAACTTTCCATGTTTGTGCAGCACTGAACTGTTAACATGACATTTTCTCACTTGTTATTCAACTTGATCTATTTTACATCCCTAAGTGGGCCTCGGACAGAATGGCAGCAGAAATCTTTCCTAACTCTTTTAGGGATGGGCAGACAAAGGGCAAAGTTTGTAAACAAAGTCACCTTACATCTTCTGATGATGTAAAACTTGGCCCTCCACTTCTAGTAGGCCACAGCACATGGGTCCTTATAGAATGGGTGTGAAGGATGGAGAAGCATGAGGTTAGAGTCCTTGCCTCTCTTGTGGAGTATGGAGAACAAATATGCTTGCTCCTGTTCTACATCTTAACTCATTTCTCCAAAGAGTTAAAGGGCTGGCTTCAAGATTTATAGGTAATAACAGTTAAAACAATTTAGTGAATGTTAGCAAGTCATAAATAAATTCTTATTAACCTTTACCAAGAAGAAATTATATAGGTTATTAACCCTTATACCAATAGGCATTAATAATAATCCTGGAAAAGTACAATAATGAAAGGAAAGATATACTAATTTAAATTATTTAAAAGGACTAATTCCTATGTTTAAATGAAAATAAAAACTGCAATATGTTTATTAGAAACCTTATGAAAATAAAGAAAACATGTAGAAAAGAACAGAGAATGACACCAAAGCTGTACTCACAGAGAAATAAATAATAGTGAATAATTGTATGTTTAAAACATCAAAATGAATTTAGTTGATTAAGCACAAAATTTAGGAAATTTTAGTGAGTGCAGAAATAACAACACAATCAAATAAATTGTAGGGAAAAAGGACAAACAATGATTAGGAGCTTTATAGAAAAGAAGAGTAGCATTGATACAATCAAAAGACAATTTTTAAAATTTTTGTTTAAGAATAAGTCATGAAAAACTCCATATGGATACAGACTATCTAAAACCAAAACAAAACAAAATTTTTAATGAAAATATACATGATCAAACATTTCATTCCAGAAGAATGAAAAACCTGAATAAAACATGAAATTTTTAAAAGTATTAGAAAAACTATGATTGTAAATGACCCCAGGCTCAGACAGTATTACGTATTTTATAGTTTTATGAATTAATTCCTGTGATATTGAAATTGTTCCAAGGCAGAAAAAAGGCCAAAAATATTCACAAATTTATTTCACCAACATGTGACAATGGTAGCACAGAAGAAAGAACTAGCTATTCACCTGTAATTATGAAAATAAATGAAAAAAAACACTTATAAAATGTCAAGAAATTGAGATCAAAAATTGTATTTAAAGATGAGTGTACTATGAACATATAGGTTTTATTTTTGAAATAAAAGGCTATTATAAAGTTAGTGGTATTGTTTTAATACATCTTACCCATGTATTACAGAAAGAACATTCTTAATCTTCTCGAGAAGTTATTTAATGAAATTTATCGCCCATCCCACATTAATTAGAAAAAGAAGCACACAACAATGTGTAGTGAACTGAGAATATGAAGACACTTTCTAAATGTTATAAAGACTATCTGAAATCAAGAACCAACCTCATAATAATATTGAATCATTAGAGGCATTCCGATTAAAATTAGGAGCAAGTCAAGTTTAAAAAAATTATTACAACTTTTCAAGAAACTTTAGACAAGTAATATATGAAAGAGACATGAAAGTTTCAGTGATTAGAAAGGATAAATAAAATTATCATTGGTATAAAATGATATACCAGTGATTGCTTATCTAGTACATCAAAGAGAATCCATTTTCAGTATATCCAAAAGAATCAGCAGTCTCTTTGAATGAACACACAAATTTCGTAATATGGCTGAATTAAAAAAAATACAAAAATGAAATGTTCATCCGAATGTCAGATATGACTAGGTAGAAAATGCAGGAGGAGGGGCGGAATAAAGCAACAATAAACAAAACATTGTGAAACCTCTAAAATATCCAGGAATAACAAGAAACATGCAGATCTGTTTGAGAAACCTATTAATGTTTACAGCAGACTATGAAGGAGACATGAATAAATGGGAATACACTTTATGTCCTTGGTTAGAAAAATAAAATATTTGTATTAATTTTAGGTTTAATTATATGTCAATTAAAAAAATTCAATGCATTATACCAGGGAGACAGAAAAAAAAATCCAACAAACCCAAAATGGAATTATTTTTTGAAGGGCAGGCCTTTGTAGTACACCCTTCCTCAGGTAGGTTAGTGTTCTAGGGGTCCATCAGCGTCAGTGTACCAGCTAGCATTGTTGTGTGAAGCTGCATTCAACTTCAGTGAATTATTTTTGAAGATCCTTTCAACATGTTTGCCCATTTCATGATGGGTGATTTACCAGCACACCAGCCCACACGGTGCTGATTGTTTGGCAGTTTGTGACCCAAAATGTCATGACTTTCATGTCCTACCCTCCATATTCACTCAATCAGTTCTGGAACAACTTTTTTTTTGTTTGCCCGGATGAAAAAAGTCCGTAAAGGGAAATGTTTTACCAATGTGAAAGAGGTGAAACAAACCAAAAATGGCAGAAACACTCAAAAGCATCAAAACTGACAAGTTCAGCTGGGCATGGTGGCTCATGCCTATAATCCCAGAACTTTGGGAGTCCAAGGTAAGAGGATTGCCTGAATCCTTGGGTGTGAGACCAGCCTGGACAACTTGGTGAGACCTCATCTTTACAATAAATCAAAAATTAGTTAGGTGTGGTGGCATGTGCCTGTAGTTCCAGCTACTCGGAAGGCTTAGGCAGAAGGAACACTGTAGCCCAGCAGATCGATGCTGTGGTGGCTGTTAAGCGTGCCACTGCACTCCAGCCTGGGTGACAGAGTGAGACTCCTACTCAAAAACAACAACAACAACAACAAAATTGGCAAGTTCAAAACTGTTTTAAGCAGTAGAAAAAGCATTTTGACAGATGTATTGCATAAATGGAGAGTACTTTGAAGGTGACTGAAATTCAAACATGTAATAATGAATACATAATTTTTTATAAATAAATTCTGATTTGTTTTTGGGTCCCTCTTGTATTTTAGATTTCGAAGTGATTCTAATTTGGAAGAATAAAAAAATATCAGAAGGAGTTTTAGGGTTAGGGAAGTTTTGAATATTTTTTTCTACCAGATGTTAAAACATGTTTTAAAATGACAATGATTAAAAAAATGTGCTGTTATTGACATATTTGAACAAATGGCACACATAAACTGGGTGACTTGAGGAGAGTTTCATAAAGGAGCTATTTGTAAAAATGTGGGCAGATTTTAGAGGAACTAATAAGGGCTTATGCAATATTTCATGCCAAAGTTAGACCTGAAAAAAGAGGTGTTGGGTAGTTATAAAACCAGTGATGAGAGAGCAGTGGAAGAGGGAGATCTGGAAGGAGGTGAGCCCATCCAAAGGGATATGCTGACCTAAGGCCACATGGCCAGAAGAAAGCCAAGATAACACATGCCTCAACATAATTCTCCTCCTTCCTTTATTTGCTGTGATATCTCTCATTGGCCAAACCCAACCAGAAGCCAGAGAGCAAAGAAACTTACTGATGAAGTCCATAGGGGCTGTCAGATAGGGGATGGATCAGAGTGGATATAGTGTATAGTGGTTAGATTCAGAGAGTACAACTTGAATGGCAACAGAAGATTGCCCGCAAAATGGCAGAATTAACCATGGACTAGATTAAATAGTCCAAAAATACACTCTAAAATATTCATTCATTCAACAAATATCTATTGAATGCCTTCTCAATGCACAAGGACATTAGTATGTTATAAATCAATAAGGAAAGTGAGATTATTCAATGAATGGCATTGAAAAATTGAGCAGTCCCATGGAAAAATTAGATAAGTATCTGCTGTGCAGGGCTGTGCAGGACTGTGCAGATGGATTCATTCAGCACATACTTCCACCTCTTTCTGGCATTTTCTTGTAACCAAAAAGCTGGGAGGCCTAAAGTCACAGGTTGTATAACACAAAGGGTACGAGCACAGATTCTGGAACCAGACAGCCTGTGGAAAAATTCTAGCTCTGCTATCCAATAACTGTGTGATATTGGGCAATTGCTTAACTTCTCTGTGTCTCAGTTTCTTCATATGTAAAATGGGGATAATAATAACACTATCCAATAAGATTTTATAAAAATTAAATTAGTTAATATCTGCAAAAGTAGATTCTGAATTAAGATGGCCAACACAAGACAACTAGAGTAAGTTATTCTTACACAGAGAGAGTTTTCTCAGCACCCAGAGAGGAACAGATACACCAACATGTCCCTCAAATCTCCAAATTAGTGATAATAACCACTAAAAGCAAATAATAAGAAAAAAAAAATCCACTAACCTGGGCTGAAATTGGCTGGACTCTTTCATATACCACCACAGCTCACCACAACCTCTGGCCACAGTGGAGGTGAGTGACAGGAATTTGGGAGTTCTGTGTCTGCTGCAAACTTGTAGGGCTTCCTGGGTCTTGTGGGACCTCAGCTCCTCATGGGAAACTGTCTCTCCTACAGCTGTGCTCTGTCATGGAGTGGTACAGAAAAAAAGTCTTGAGCTGTGCCAGTCACCATTGCCAGGAACTAAACCCTTGCAGGGTGAAGCAGCTGCTTTCCAACTAGCTTGGGAGGGAACTGGTCCCAAGGGCAAATTCCACAGCTGCAGACAGTTCCTGACTGGACAGACAGTTCCTGCAGACAGTTCCTGACTGGGCCTGAGAAAATCTGAGGTACTGCAGCAGCTGTACCTTGACATTCAGATTACAGATTGCTGGAGGCCAAAGTTGGAGCTGGGTGGATGCATGGCCATAAATTCCCCTTGTGAACTATTTTGGGCCTGCTCCACACAACACCATTTTTCCTGTTGCTTGGGACTCCCTTTTAATCTCCACTGAGGCAACTAACTGTGCAGACTTGTGAGGTGCTTAATCTCCTTTCCCCTGCATTGCCACAGAAGGCTCAAAACAGACAGAAAACTTGAGAAATCCTCAGAGCCCTGTCATTGGTCTAGGATGGCTGGGCACTTCCTTGGAGCAACATTCTCCAAGAAGTAACCTTACAGGCACCATCACAGCTGGTTTTCTCCCTCAAACACCACCTTCTGGCCAGTGGTCAACACTAGAGCCAGCCACATCAGATACAATATCTCAGCTTTGCAGAGGGCCAGATCCCAAATGCCAGCTATGAACACTCTCCAAGTTACTCAAGTCTCTCAGAACACCATGTTCCAGTGCAAGTACACAGCACAGGGCTTAACTTCTCTGTGCCTTAGTTTCATCACATGCAAAATGGAGATATAATAATACTATACAATGGGATTTTATAAAAATTAAATTAGTTAATATCTATAAAAGTAGATTCTGGATTAAGATGGCTGACCCAAGGCAACTAGAGTGAGTATTTCTTAGAGAGAGTTTCCTCAGCACCCAATTATAACACCAAGGCTATATATAACTAAGAGAATCATACAGTGCCTATATCAGCCTCTTCCAAACTCAAATAAAAAGAAATTATCTACCCAAATGAGAAGGAACCAGAAAAATAATTCTGACAATATGAGAAAACAGAGTTCTCTAACACCTGCAAAAGACCACACCGACTATTCAGCAACAAACCCTAACTGAAATGGAATGTTGATATTCCAGATATAGAATTCAAAACATTGATGATAAAATTGGTCAATGAATTTCAGGAGAAAATTAAAAACCAACATAAAGAAATTAATAAAACCTACTCAGGACATGGATGAAAAATTATCTAAAGAGACTGACACCTTAAAAAAATGGAAATTCTGGAAATGCAAGAAGCATTTAAGGAAGTACAAAATACAGTGGAAAGTTTTAAAAGTAGACTAGGACAAGCAGTAGAAAGGATCTCAGTACTTGAAGACAAGGCTTTTGAATTAACTCAGACAACAATAAAGGAAAAAGAATCAAGATAACAAAATCAAGACTCCAAGAAATATGGGATTATGCAAAATATCCAAACATAAGAATCATGGTGCTCCTAAGAAAGAAGAAAAAGCAGTAGGTTTGGAAAACCTATATGAGAGAATAATAGAGGAAAATTTCTATGACTTTGCCAAAGAACATCCAGATACAAGAAGTCAAAAGAACCCCCAGTATATTCATTGCAGAAAGGCAATCCCCAAGGCATATAACCATCCAGTTATACAAACTTAATGTGAAGGAAGAATTTTAAGAGAAGTGAGACAAAAGAATCAAATAATTTACAAAGATAAACCTATCAGACTAACACATTTTTCAGAAGAAATTCTATAAACCAGAAAGGAGTAGGCCCCCATCTTCAATCTTCTCAAACAGACTGTCAGACAAGGATTTTGTATCCTGAAAAATGAAGTCTCATAAATTAAAGAGAAATAAAGTCCTTCGCAGACAAGAAAACAATGAAGGAATTTGTCACCATTAGACCAGCTCTACAAGAAATATTCAAAGGAGCCCTAAGTACTGAAACAAAAGGTCAAAACATACCAGTAGAAAAATGTTGGAAATCAAAAAGCTCACAGGTTTTATGGAATACCCGCACAACAGAGAAAATAAATAAATAAAGCAAGCAGATAACAACCAGTATGATGAATAGAATAGTACGTTACATATCATTATGAAGTCTGAAATTACTTTGTCTTAATGCCTAACTAAAAAGATATAGACTGGCAGAATGAAAAAAGAAAAAAAAAAAAAAAAAGGACAGCCCAAATATCTTCTGCCTTCAGGAGACCCATTTAACACTCAAAGACTCCTATAGTCTCAAGATAAAGGGGTGGGGGAAATATCACAAAAGAAAACCAAAAATGAGTAGGAGTAGCTATTTTCATATCAGATAAAACCAAAAATGAGTAGGAGTAGCTATTTTCATATCAGATAAAACAGACTTAATATTAAAAACAATTTTTTAAAAAAGACAAAGATGGCTATTATATAATGATAAAGGGATCATCCATTCAGAAGACATAACAATTTTAAATATATATGTGCCTAACACCAGAGCCACCAGCTTTATAAAACAAATTCGACTAGATCTATAACAAGAGATAGCCAGCAATACAATAATAGTAGGAGACTTCAACACTCCACTAACATCAATAGACAGATCATCAAGGTAGAAAATCAACAAAAAAACATTGTAGTTAAACAGGACTCCAAAAGAAATGGAACTAGCTGACATCTGAGAACATTCCATCACAAAACTACAAAATACACAATTTCCTCATCAGTAATGGAACATTTTCCAAGATAGACCGTGTGACAGGCCACAAATCAAGTTTCAATAAGTTAAAAAAATCAAAAATATGTTAAGCACCATCTCAAACCACAGTGGAATGAAACTAGAAATTAATTCCAAGAAGAACTCACAAAAACAAAGATATGAAAGCTAAACAATTTGCTCCTGAATGATCCTTGGGTCAACAATAAATCAATATATAAATTTAAAAATTCCTTGAAACAAATGATGACAATGAAGCAAGTTATCAAAACACCTGGGACACAGTCAAAGCTGTGCTCAGAGGGAAATGTTTAGTGCTTAAGGCCTACATTAATAAGACTGAAAGATCACATATTGGCAACCTAACATCACACCTCAAAGAACTAGGAAAACATGAGCAAAGCAAAGGTAGCAGAAGAAAATAAATAACTAAGATCAGAGCAGAACTAAATTAGATTGAAATTAAAAAAAATACAAAGGATCAATAAAACAAAAAGTTGCTTCTTTGAAAAGGTAAGCAAAATTGATAGACCGCTGAGAGTTTAATTAAGAAATGATGGGAGAAGACTCAAATTAGCTCAGTCTGAAATGAAAAAGGAGACATTGCAAATGATACAATGGAAATTCAAAAGGTCATTCAAGACTATTTTGAACACCTCTATGCAAACAAACTAGACAATCTAGAGGAAATGGATAAATTTTAAAAAACATACAACTCCCAAGCTTGAATCAGGAAGAAACAGAAACCCTGAACAGATCAATAATGAGTAGCAAGATTGAAAGAGTAATCAGAAGTCTCCCAACAAAAAAGGCTAGGACTTGATGGTCTCATAGCTGAATTCTACCTTCAAAGTAGAACTGGTATCAATTTTACTGAAGCTATTCCACAAGATCGAAGAGGATGGAATTATTCCTAACTTATTTTATGAGACCCGTATTGCTCTAATACCAAGACCAGGAAAAGACACAATGAAAAATACAAAACTATAAATCATTATCCCTTATGAACACAGATGCAAAAATCCTCAACAAAACATTAGCAAACCCAATTCAACAATACAAAACAAGAATTAATACACCACAACCAAGTGGGTTTTATTCCAGGGATGCAAGGGTGGGTTCAACATATGCAAGTCAATAAACATGATCCACTACATAAACAGAATTAAAAACAAAAATCATATGATCACTTTAATAGATGCAGAAAAAACATTTGATAAAATCCAGCATCCTTTTATGATAAAAACCCTCAGCAAAACAAACATAGAGGGACATCCCTCAAAATAATAAAAGTTATATATGACAAACCCACAGTCAATGTCATCTTGAATGGAGGAAAGTTGGACACATTTTCCCTCAGGTCTGGAACAAGGCAAGGATGACCACTTTTACTACTTTCAACATAGTACTACTGGAAGTCATAGCCAGCACAATCAGGCAAGAAAAAGAAATAATGTGTATCTAAACTGGAAAAAAAAACAAACCAAATTATCACTGTATGCTGATGATATGATCTTATACCTAGAGAACACTAAACACTGTTCCAAATGACTCCTGGACTTAATGAATTCTGTAAAGTTTCAGGATACAAAATCAATGTACACAAATCAATAGTATGGATATACATTGATAGCAACCTAGGTGAGAATCAAATAAAACTCAATTTCATTTATAATAGCTGCTAAAAAACGAAAATGCCTAGGAATATATTTAACTAAGGAGGTGAAAGATCTCTACAAAGAAAACTACAAAACTCTGATAAAGGAAATTGCACAGAACAGAAACATGGAAAAACATCCCATGCTCATGGATTGGAAGAATCAATATTAATCAAATGACCTTATTACCCAAAGTAATCTACAGATTCAATGCTATCCCTATCAAACTACCAACACTGTTTTTCATAAAATTAGAAAAAACAACCCTAAAATTCATATTGGACCAAAAAAGAGCCAGAATAGACAAAGCAGCCTAAGCAAAATGAACAAAGCTGGAGGTATCACATTACCTGACTTCAAATTACACTACAAGGCCATAGTAACCAAAATAGTATGACACTGGTACAAGAGCAGACACATGGACCAATGGAAATGAATAGAGAATCCGTAAATAAATCTAAATACCTACAAACAACTGATCTCTGACAAAGTAGACAAAAACATACACTGGGGAAAGAACATACTTTTCAACAAATGGTGCTGGGAAAATTGGATAGCTACGTGGAGAAAAGTAAAACTTGATCCCTATCTCTCCCCATTATACAAAAATTAACTCAAGATGTATTAAATACTTAAACATCAGACCTGAAACATAAAACTCCTAGAAGAAAACCTAGGAAAAACTTTTATGGATGTCAGCATGAGTGAATAATTTATGGCTAAAACCCCAAAAGCAAATGCAACTAAGGCAAAAATAAATGAATGGGACTTAATTAAACTAAAAAGCTTTTGCACAGCAAAACAAATAATCAACCAAGTAAATAGGCAACCTATAGAATGGGGGAAGATATTTGCAAAATATACATCTGACAAAGGATCAATATCTACAAAAAACTCAAACAAGTCAGCAAAAAAAAAAAAAAAAAAAAAAAACCCTGTTAAAAATTGGGCAAATGACATAAACAGACATCTCTCAAAAGAAGATATACAAATGGCCAAGAAACACATGAAAAATGTTCAACATCACTCATCATCAAGGAAAAGTAATTTAAATTACAATGATATATCACCTTACACCTGTCAGAATGGCCATTATTTTTTAAAAGATAGATATTGGCGCAGATGCAGAGACTTATACATGGTTAGTGGGAGTGTAAATGAGTACAACCTCTATGGAAAGTGGTATGGAGATTACTCAAAGAAATAAAAGTAGATCTACCATTTGATCCTGCAATCCCACTACTAGGTATCTGCCCCAAGGAGCAGAGGTCATTATATAAAGAAGACAACTGTATTTGCATATTCATTGCAGCACAATTCACAATTGTAAAGATGTGGAATCAACCTAAATGCCCATTAATGGATCAGTGGATAATGAAAATGTGGTGTATACATACATCATGGAACACTACATAGCCATAGAAAAGAATGAAATCATGTTCTTTGCAGCAACATGGATGGATCTAGAAATCATCATCCTAAGTAAACTGACTCAGAAACAGAAAACCAAGAACCACATGTTCTCACTCATATGTGGGAGTTAAAGGTCACAAAAATGGAAAAAAAAGGTCACTAGGAACACCAATAATGGGTGAGTGGGGAGTGGGGTTAGGATTAAGAAACTACCTACAGGGCCCAGTGTTTGCTATCTGGGGAATGGGCCGACTGAAACCCAATTCCCACCACCCTACAACATGTCCGTGTAACAAATACACATGTGTTCCCTCTGAATCTAATTGTGTGTGTGAGTGTGTGTGTGTGTGTGTGTGTGTGTGTGTGTGTGTGTGTGTGTAAAAGCACTTAGAGCAATGCCTGGCATGCAATAAGCATTGCATAGTGTTTTACTATATTTTTTTTATTACTATATTTTTCCAAGATATGACTGCACATCATTTGGAAGGCAGAAATGGGTACCAGAAGTGGTGACAGTGTCCCAGGAAACTGGATCTCATGGCAGAGATATTTGATTGTTCTGGGGCTGCTAATGTTGGGGTTCTACTCTCTAGTCCCCAGCATGCAGCAGTAGTGGGTTTCTACTAGATTACTCCCATGGAGTGATTGGAGATTTCTTGCTCTTGAGTGTGTAGCACCCAAACTTGGTGCCCTGACCTTCCTTGTGATTTAGTAAATTAGCTTAAACGCTGTAACAAATCTCTCTTTGCTTAAACCCTCTAAAATAGATCTATTGTTTGACCAATACAGATCCTTGCCCTGTGTCAACATAAAACCCTGATATTTAACTACTTGATTGTAAAATTAAAGATATCAGAAAATAAATCGAGATTTAAATGACTTCGGTTTGGGAAAAAAAACTTTGTAAATTTAAAGACGTTGAAGAAAATAGTAATTTGACTACATTGCTTTATATTGAATATCATAACTAGAAAAATATATAGAGGAGCTTAAAAAGGAAATTTCATCAAATATGACAGTGGTCATATTCCTAACACATTAGAGTTTACACAAATTATAAAAATATTAAAGTAGTAACATAAAGAAATCCAGAAAACATGATCAAATAACTTATATACAATAATTATATTATAATAATAAATTTATAATCATAATAAAGATATATAAAGCATGTGCTTACTGGTAACTTTATTATGCAAATTAAAAGTAAGGTATTAATTTTCTTTTTTGCTAATTTGGTAAAAAAGAAAAAAAATTAAAGGATTTAATTTTTATGCTGTCAAAGGAAGTATTGACGAAGTACATTAATTCTCTGTTGATGGGAACATAGATTGGTGAAATCATTCTGGAGGACAATTGGGTAATATTTACTGAGGCTTTATGCATCCTACTCCAGGCTCTAAAAGCCATGCTTCAAGCTGTGACTGGTACACAGAAAACAGCTTGAAAACAAAATCTATTTCAAGCAATTGCCCAAAGCCATTCCTGACTATTCCTGGCTGCTGTTCTCTGCAACTCTCCATTGCCACTGAGTCCCACCTTCAAACTCCACTTTGGATTTGAGAGCTTTTGAACTCTCAGTTATGCCAAATTGTTAAGAGTTCTCTGGTTTTCAGATTGAACTTGATATCTCATCCAGTCCTAAAGCCCAGGCATTCTAATTTCCTAGTGTCTTCTTCAGTCTTAGAATGAGTTCCCCTCTATTTGTCTCTATCACAGCTCCAGGTCCCAGGGACAGGACACACCCAGGCTATCTCCTTTACCTACATCTCTCCTCATGCTCCTTTTTATGCTAGACAATTAATATTCAAACAGCTCCAAAGTAGATCCAAAGCCAATTAATTTTTTCCAGAAGTTAATACATGCAGAAGTTAATTTGCAACTTTCAGAATAAGCATAATTGGCACAAGCATGGTGAATAATGTTCCCCCCTCTTTATTTGATATTGTTGTAAATAACAGTAACAATTATGTGTTATCTCTTGTTGACCACTTTTTAAAAATTTAATTTCTTTGACTATATTTTCTGTAGCTTTGTCCTAAGCTTTTTTAGGTGATTACTATCTCCTCAAATATTTTTGGATCCTTTCTGCTCTGAGGAAATAAAATACTTCACTTCTCATTTAAGAATCAATGGATTTTGTGAGTCTTAAATTTAGCAATTTTGAAACGTCCTATCTTCTTTTTCTCCAAATTTTGAGCAAAACATGAGTTGTCTTTAAATAGAGAAAAAATGGAAAAGACATTTTTATATCTCTTCTCTATTTCTCACTGTAGCTTCACTTAATACAAGTCATTGTATTAACAGTTAATTCTCTGTAGAAGTCAAAATGAATTTTGAAGAGATAATGAATGGGTTAAATTAAATGGCAAGTAGAATCAGCCAGACAGGAATCTTTATTTTCTCATTTCAGCACCTTTAATAGCCTTTCTCAAGTATTGTTTTGACTGTCCTGGGGGAGAGGCCGCAGTTGCGTTTATCTGAAGATCACCCACTTTAGAAGTTCAAATGGGATAACAGTCCCTTAGAAGTGACTCACCTTACTTTCTTAAATGCTTAAAGCACACAACCCCCCACATACAAACTCTCCCTGATTAAAATAATCTCGTTACTTCATTAAATGTTCTCAACTCTCACAATAGCTAGCCCAGATTTGCGCTTATCTTAATTTTTGCTGAGTAAGCATAAATAGAATCCATTAAATAAAAAAAGAAAAGAAAATGTTAAAAATAATTTTACAGCCAGACTTCAGAAACAGATTCTGTTCATTATTGCTAGAGATACATAAATTTCATCAACACATATCTGTTGAATATTTTCTGTGTGTTCCTCACTGAGGGCAGTGAGGGTCTTAGTAAGACTATTGACAACATGGGTAAGAGGAGAGGAAATGAAATTTAGACATGCAGTAAGTGTCACTGTGAGATAAGCATGTTATAGAGTCATATCAGAATGGAGGAGGATGGTAACAAACTTTCCTGGGAATTCTGGGAATTTAGAGATGATATTTGATTTTGTATGGAGAATAGGAAGAGTTCATCTAGACAATAAAAAAGAAGTTTTTTTTGAGTTGGAGTCTCACTCTGTAGCCCAGACTGGAGTGCAGTGGCTGCTCCCGGCCACTGCAGCCTTGATCTGCTGGGCTCCGGCGATCCTTCTACCTCAGCCTTCCGAGTTGCAGGAATTACAGGCGTGCGCTACCACGCTCGGCTAATTTTTTGATTTTATTGTAGAGATGATGTCTCGCCTGCCCAGGAGGGTCTCGAATTTTTATAATATTTGTCTGTATTATAGGCTTGATCTACATGGAATGTGGTTGTGGAATATAAGCATATAGTAGTTATATTACTAGGCTGAAAAGTCAGAAGTTAGAATTTTAGGCTATTATAGTCTGAAAGTTGCAGGAGAAATAAAAAAAAAAAATAAGAAATCATGAAAAAATCCTCAACATATGCACAGCAATTTTCCTTTAATCCTGGGCTGAATCCTAAAATGCAAGATATAGGCAAAACTCCAGAAAGTTCAGAGGGAAACAACCAATGGAAGGCTGAAAAAGCTGAGCAGAGATTTTAGCAGCTTCTGACTACAGGTTAGACAGAGTATAGAGTTGGGTACTAGCAAGCCAATATTTATAATAATTATGATAATATGCTAAATAATTTATAGGGATATGTGGAAATAGTAGGTGAAGAGATGAAGAATTTAAGCAGACATGAAAATTGTAAATAATCAATTGAAAATTCAACAACCAAAATATACAATATATGACAACAAAAATTACATGAATAGAATTAACAGCAGATTTAAATCACAGACTGATATTGAAAACAGAGCAGTAAAAATAATACTAAATGAAAGACAAGAAAGGACCCTAAATTGTACCCCACATTTTAAAAATAAATAAATAAATACAGAGCTATAATGACCTGTGAGACATAATCAAGAAAAAGAAATAAAAACAGAGAAAAAATGAGGAACTAATATTTGCAAAATATTGAATTGGTTGAAAAATTTCCAATGATTAAAATTAGCAAACCACAGATAAAAATCTCACTGATTAAAAAATACCACCCCCCCAAAGATATCTAGACATATTATAGCCAAGCTGTAGTAACTCACTAATAAAGAAAAAAGTGTCTGGAAAGCAATTGGGGGATGGGATAAACGGCACATTGCACAGAGTCTAAAAATAATAACAGCTGACTGTGAATTCAAAATAATAGTGGCAAGAAAAAAATGGAATTATATTATAAATTGCTGATAATCTAAAAAAGTTTATATCCAGCAAATATTTGCTTTAAAAATAAAAGTGAAATAATGACTTAAAAAAAATTGTTACTTATTATAAAGATGTGGGGTACATTTCAGGGCTAGGTATACAAACATTGATCATGCAGGTATCCTTGTTGATAAGGTATGCCCCTCCCTCCCCTAGCAGTTTCCCTCATCTGCCAATCCCACCCTCCCCCCGACAGTTTTCCACTACTGCCAATCGCTTTCTTATAGCATTATAAGTGTGCAAGTTCATCTTATGAGTGAGAACATATGGAACTCAGTCCTTTGTTTCTGTGATAAATCACTGAGTATGATCGACTGCAAATTCATCCAAGTTGCTGCAAAGTCCATATATTTGTCCTTCTTTATGGCTGCATAATATTCCATTGTGTTTATGTACGACATTTTTTTTTTATCCAGTCCAGCTTCGATGGGCAACACAGTTGTTTCCATGTTTTTGCTAAATAATGACTTTTTATATTTAAAAAGTTAGTAAAATTTTATCAGCATCTCACACTACAGAAACTGCTAAGTTATTCATACTGAAGAGAAATGATACCAGATGCAAATTGGAACCTATGAGAAAAAATAAAAGTAGTATGGTAAATATGTGATCAGTATAAAAATCCTTATCTTTCTTTCTTTAAATTATTTAAAAGGAATTTTTTAAAGACAAAATAACAATGTATTATGAATATAGCAAATTATGAAGTAAAATATGACAATAACACAAGGAGTGAGGTGATGTATAGTGTTGAATGTTTCTTAATTATACATGAAGTAGTATCATATTAATTCAATGTAAAAATCCTTAGAATAATTCCTAGAGAAAACTATAGAAAATCATACAAAGTTTAAAATTCAATAGAAGAGATAAGTGGAGTCCTGAAAATATTCATTAATTCAAAAAAGACAAGAATTGAACAAAAAACAGAAGGAACAAATAGAAAAATACCAAAATGGTAGTCTTAATGCACAACCATTTCAATAATTGCATTAAACACATGTGGACTAATCCCTCCAATTATAGGGAAATATTTTCAGAATGAATTGAAAAAAGGCATATCATAAGCTATTTATGAGACAAAATTTAAATATAGACATATGTTGGAAGTAGTAGTATGCAAACACTAAGCATAAGAAAGATAGTACAGCTATATAATATCAAAGTAGACTTCTCAACAGGGAATATAAACAGAGATAGAGGGATGTCTTAAAATGATAAAAGGATCCCTCCCACTAACAGAAGAAGTAAGCAAGAAGTCAGTAAGGACACGGAAGATTTGAACAAATTAAACAACTCAATTCTAATTGATATATATAAAACATTATGTCAAACAACTGCAGAAAAAAACATTATTTTGAAATGTGTGTACACATTCACCAAAATACACTATATGGATCATAAAATCAATACATTTCAAGCATTGAAATAATACAGAATACATTCTCTTTTCACACTGTAATTAAACTAGAAATCAGAAACAATAACATATCTATAGAATATTTGAAAACTAAGGAACATAGTTTTAAATAATGCTTGGATCAAGGGAAAAGATTAATGAACTCAAATTTTTGACTAGGTTTATCAAGAAACAAGACAGAGAACAAAAATTAGCAAGAATGAGAGAGCACACTACTGCAGATTTTACAAATATTCAAGCATAATAGTATACATTTGTGCTAATAAATTGAACAACTTATTGAAATGAGAATGCCCTTGAAAATCTTCACAGGTGATTGTAATGCACAGGTGATTATCTCTTGTTTAAAGGATGCCATATATTCCTCACTTAACTCATAGACTGCTATTTCTCTAAGTCATCTCATCATAATTTCAACTTTCTCCTACTTCTCTCTAACTTAAAATTCTTGAGGGCTCTCATTTTCCCATAGCATAATGTCCTGATTTATTAATTTGGTGTAAAAGACACAGGACTATCTTGCTTAGTTGTCCAACCTTTCTTATTTTCATTTTCACCTATATTTTATGTTCCAGCTATAAAGTCAAAAATTTTAAGTGTATATTTTATTGACTGTGGGTACACAATTTTGTATTTCAACATTTCTAATATTGTGATGTATTTTATGATCAATGATATTGTACAACTAATTTGCATATTGTTTTTGTCTTAGTGGTACCTCAAAATAATAATGTAATCCCATAGGTGTTATGCTTCTTTTTATGTCTCTTTGATTAAACACATAGAATTCTGTCTTGCTTTCTTTTCCCTATTGTATGCATCTGGCGATCTAAATTCTCAACAGTGTTCACAAATGTCACCTCTATGTCAAATTTTCTTTAATAAAACTATTATTAGTTATTGAGTGTCTACTATGGGCTGGCTTCTAGGCCAAGTGCTTACAATACCTCTTTTTAAGTTTTATGATCATTTGACTAGCAAGCATTATCAAGGTTCAAGGAGGTTAACTTAATGAGACAAAAGTCACACTGGTATCTAAAATGTGGCACAGCTGGAATAGAACATGAGACTATTTGTTCCTAAAACTTTGCTGTTACCTCTTTACCATGAATGCTTTCCTATCAATGCCCTATTACCTGTCAAATTAGGCATACTATTTTCAGAGCTTCCACAGTATCTAATTCATTATGTTGTAACGATATTTTCATATTCTTCTGATTTGTCAGTCAATAAAATAATTTATTCCTACTTAGTCAAGTGCCTGATATACAGCAATACTGCATAGTTAATAGTACAAAAATTGAATAAATTAAATGTCCCTAATAATGTGACTTTCCTTCCCCTCTTTCCAACCATTCCTTTTAGAGATAGTGTCAGTGACACTGGAAAATCAGACAATCTGAAAATAGGATTATGGGCTAGAACTGAGAGGCCTAAACTGTCAGGCAATGATAACAAATGGCTTTCATTCCAATACTTACTCAGCCATTCAGAAAGATTCTGACGCTATCTTAACTCAGTGTGAAGTACAGGGATTAATAATTGTGTCATCTTCCATGGACATGATGGTGGTGGAGGTGTAGGTGGGGGAGTGGCAGCATTCCTGTGATGGGCTCACCATCTGTGACTAAAGTAATCTATTTCTCTCTACCCTCAGGGCCTTTGCAGCTGCTGTTTTCTCTATTTGGAAAGGT
This sequence comes from Cephalopachus bancanus, assembly GCA_027257055.1. Taxonomy (NCBI): domain Eukaryota; kingdom Metazoa; phylum Chordata; class Mammalia; order Primates; family Tarsiidae; genus Cephalopachus; species Cephalopachus bancanus. The sequence continues at coordinate 4,563,695 of JAPVLO010000046.1, read as the reverse complement.
CTTCAACTAGATATAGCTCTCTGTCCCTCTCCCTCTTTATTCAAATCTCTGTTTAGATAGCAATTAATCAGAGAGGCAGATCTCACTAATCATCTATCTATTTATTTGTTTAAGTTGGATCTCATTCTGTTGCCCAGGCTGGAGGACAGTGGCAACATCATGGCTCACCGCAGCCTCCACCTCTTGGTTTCAGGCTATCCTTCTTCTTCAACCTCCTGAGTAGCTGGGGCTATAGGCACATGCCACTGCACCAGGCTAATTTTTAAAATTTTCTTGGAGAGATGGGTATCTCACTAGTCTTGAACTCCTGGGCTCAAGCAATTCTCCTGCCTTGGCCTCCCAAAGTGCTGGGATTACAGGTGTGAGTCACTGCACCTGGCCACCATTTATTCTAAAATAATGTATTTCCTCATGCCATAATTTACCATATTTTTATTGTACTTTAAAATGATTTACTGCATTTATGGATATATTATATTATATATATATATTTAATCCTTATTGTTTGTGTCCCCCATTTAAGTTCCATAAGATGAGACTTTATTCTGTTCACCAGTCACCTGAAGAATACCCAGCATATAGGAAATGTTAAATCAATAATAAAATAATGAGTGCAGTATCCTCTCTATCTTCTTCTCTTGATGGCAATAACAGCAGACAATAAGTATAAGAAAATGTACCTATGTCTTTAAGGAATTTATTATACTTACAGTGGATCAATTCTATAGTTAATGTCTAATATATTCTGCATTGCTAACCATTTACAATTTTCTTGTTCTTTTCTTTTTACTCTCTTCACTTCTCTGTTTTCTGGTCTTTATCGGAGACATTTGCTATTTCTTCAAGAAGAGAGAATTTCAAAACACTTTTAACTATTCAGTCCAAAGACCTGTGCTCTTTACTTTCTTTTGAAAAATTTTTGTATAGATGTGGAGTCTTGTTATGTTGACCAGGCTGGTCTTGAACTCCTGTCCTCAAACAATCCTCCTGCCTCAGCCTCCCAAAGTGCTGGGATTACAAGTATAAGTCACTACGCCCAGGCTTTATTTTTGTAATGAATGATTTTAATAATGTTAGATGATTACCCTCTACAATATTTAATTACTCTCTTTCCCAAGCATACTTTATTGCTTCTCTGAAAATAGCCCTGCAGTCTGCCTAAGACTGTAGTAAGTGGTTCATTTGTTATTATCTTAAGGCCAATTTAAGTATCAGCCCTGATGTTGGATTTTCTTTTTTTCAGTGTTTTGCTTCTTGCAAGATGCAGAACTAAGTTAAGAAGAGAGGAAAAGAAGTCCTGTCTTGAATGTTAACATTAAATTTAAAAACCTTAGGGAAGAGGAGAGTGCAGTTGCCTAGTTCAATCTCCACATCATAGAAAGTCGTTAGTCATGGTGCTTGGTTCCAATAACTCATTTAAAAATATATTAGTTAGGTTATTGTCTCAGTACCTTGTGACAAAAATCCAAATAACAGTGATTTACACAAGATAGAAATTACTTTGCTTTTTTAAAAGATCTAGAAGACTTCATAGAGATGGCAGCTGTTGATTATGAATCTCTCAGGAGCTCAGGCTCCTTTTGATTCAATTCCACAAACATTCCCAGGGCTTTATCTGTCTACAGTCTTAAATTGCACACTACTTCATTTCCAGTCCAACCAGCAATAAAGGGAAAATAGAGTTGGAAAGGACACAGCTAATCCTTTCAAGAGCACAGGCAAGAAGTGGAACATCACTTCTGCTTGCATCTCATTTGTCAAGTCCTAGTCATATGAACACACCTAGATGCAAAACACATCATATATAGTCTTGGATGCTATGTAGACAGCTGAATATTCAAGTTGTTCTTACTATAAAAAGAGAGAGTGTTTTGTGGTGTACAACCAATAGTTTTTACTACAGGAATAGAGGGTGGATTTTTTGTAGTCTTCAGTGCCATACCTGGTCAAGAACCATCAGAGGAATTCTTCTCATTGATTTCTCTTATGGTCCTGCATGTGGCTTATAAGCCAAGTAGCTGATTATTTCAATGTAGTCACTAGGGACTATTTCTTAGTTTGGAAAGTTCAAAAATATATGATCATAGATTTGTGCAAAATATACTTTCTGCAAAATTTATATGTTGAAATCTTCACTCCCAGAGTGATGATGTTAAGAAGTAAGGCCACTGGGCTCGGTGGCTCAGCCTGGAATCCCAGCGCAACTTGGGAGGCCGAGGTGAGTGGATTGCCTGAGCCCGAGGGTTCGAGACCCGCCCGGGCAACTTGGCGAGACCTTCTCTCTACAATAAATCAAATATTAGCCGGGTGTGGTAGCATGTGCCTATAGTTCCAGCTACTTGGAAGGCTGAGGCGGAAGGATCGCCGGAGCCCAGCAGGTCGAGGCTGCCGTGGTCGGGAGCGTGCCACGCACTCCAGTCAGGGCAACGGAGTGAGACTCCAACTAAAAAAAAAAAAGAAAAAGGAAAGGAAGGAAGGAAGGAAGGAAGGAAGGAAGGAAGGAAGGAAGGAAGGAAGGAAGGAAGAGAAAGAAAGAAAGAAAGAAAGAAAGAAAGAAAGAAAGAAAGAAAGAAAGAAAGAAAGACGAAGAAGAAGTAGGGCCGTTGGGAGATGATTTAGGTCTTTTGGGAGTTGAATGGGATTAGTTACCTTACAGAAGGGGCCCCAGAGAAATCCCTCATTCTGTCTGCCCTGTGGGGAGGTTACAGTGGGAAGACAGTCATCTGTAAGGAAGCAGCCCTCACTGGACATTAAAGTTTCCCATGCTTTCTTGGATTTAGCAGTCTCCAAACTGTGAGAAATAAGTTTCTGTTTTTTATAAGCTACCCAGTTTATGGTATTTTATTCTAGCAGTTTGAATTAAGATACTCTCAAAAATGGATATATAAACTAGAAAAAGAAGGTAATTTAGAATGAGAAAAAATAAATATTTATTGGCACAGGCAGTTTGTCTTAAGAGGATCATATAGGAAGCGCCTAGGAAAGGCAGAGCAGAGGAGAATTGGAAAGTTGCTGAATGAGTAAAAAGAACAACAAAATAAACCAGTTATTTTTGGCAGTCAATACAAGTTCATCCAAAAAAGTAATTAAATGTCTTATGAAGCAGGTCTTTTAATATAGAGTTTTAGAACTTGCAGAGTATTTAAAGATCATTTAATTCAGTTTCTAATTTTGAAAAATTAGGAACAGAGGTTCAAAATGGGGAAGTGAATTGCTGAAAAATCTCATAGCTCATTAGAGGCAGAACCAGGCAAAACCAGATCAAACCAAACAAATCTCTTCATTCCCAATACAAAAACCAGCTCTTTTTCAGCTTAATTTATAGTGGATTTCATCTTTGTTTCATATATTTAATAATTCATTCACTGAGTTTAACCTTTTAAAAAACTTATTTACCTAAATAGAGAAAAATACAACCCCATAATTGCCACCCTGATTAAGAAATAGAATATGACCTGCACCTCAAAGCACCCCCTAAATATCCCATGACTACCCCTTATCCAAAGGGTAGCCTTACATATAGCACCATAGATTAATTTTTCCATTTTTAAAGTTTAATGTGGACAAAGTAGTATGTACTCTTTTGTTCAACATTATGTTAATTAGATTCATCCATATTACTGCATGCAAGAATAATGCAATGGTTTGTATTATTGTAGAGTATGCTGCTATACGAATACAGCACAAGTTATCCACTCTATTGTTAAAAATTTGAGTTGTTTCCAGCTTTTTGCTATGACTAATAACATTTAAAAAACATTTTTGTACAAATCTTTTGTTATACCTATGTACACATCTCTAGAACCCTATAACTGAGTGAAATTGCTGGGTCATAATCTAACAGTATTTCCAAGCTTAGGAGAGATTGTCCAAAGGGATCACATCAATTAAAATGTCCATAAGTAGTGTGTGAGAGTTCCAGAAGCTTCACGTCTTCAGCAGCACTTGGTGTTGTCTGCCTTTTAAATTTTAGCTTGTGGTTTGTGTGCAATGTAATGTAGAAATAAAAAAGAACTTCCTTAGCTTAATAAAGAGTTCCTACTAAAACCTATAGCAAACATTATAGTTGATGTTCAAATTTAAGAGCCTTTTTCTTTAATATCAGGAATGATGTCAAAGCATTGTTTCTATTTAATCTTATATTAAATGTTACAGTCAGTGTAGTAAACAAATAAATGAAATAATATCAATAAGAAAAAATATTCGGGAAAATTCTGAAAAGAAAATAATGAGAGAGGAACAATCCTTTTGGCTGTTAAAATCATAATTAAAGCTATAGTAATTTATATCGTATAGACCTAAAGCATTAAAATACAAACAGACTAATGAAAAATAATATAAAATGAAGAAATAGATTCACATATATGTGCATAAATGTAGCATATAATAGAACATTTCAAATCAATGTGGTAATATTCAACATTGTAGTCATTGTGCTAATAAACTTGGACCCATATTTCACTCCTTCTTCCAGAATAAAATACAAATAAATACTTAAATATAAAATAATAAATATATAAACCTTTTAGAAGAAGCCATAAGGTAATTGCTTATAAAAAGAGGACTTTCCTAAGTAAGATGTAAAATAAAAAATTGATACATTCTATTGTATAATAGTATGCCAAAATCACTACAACATAGGCAAAAATATTTACAGCACATTCAAAACTGGTTTATTAGCTTATTGACCCTTTGTTCACTAGCAAAGGTCTAATTTTCCCAACTTGTAAAGCGCTCCCATAAATTTCTAGGGGAAAAAAAAGCAACCTTATCTTTAAAATTGATTATACCTGACAAAGTCTAGAAATAAAAAGAAAGATTGAATTAAAAAAATCAATGTTTAAAAATTAATAGCACTTATAGAAAATATAATTTATCATCAATTTTACATAGGTGCATTTAGACATAAAAGATTTATGAATCAATCTATTAAATGAAACCACAAACTTTTCTCAGATAATAATGTAAAATTTATTTAAAATGTGAAAGACATTTTTAATATTTATAATCTATAAATAAATTAGAAAAAATTAGAGCCCTATTGGACAAGTGGACAAAGATATAAACAGGCAAATTAGAATAGAGATACAAAAATGACTAATAAGCACATAAAAGACGCTTAAACTCATTGATATTTAGGAAAACGCAAATGAAAACAACCATGAGATATCACATTGCAACTGTCAGAGTAGAAAAATTAAGAAGCTGGATAATGTCAAGTGTGGATGGGAATTGCGAATACAAGGACTCACATGCACTGCTGCTGGGAACAGAGACAGGAACAATTACTCTGGAAAGCAATCAGACCCATTAGTTATATGCATGCCGAATGACCCAGCATTCTCTCTTCTAGGTGTATACTTCACACAGGTCCATAAAGGGCATGGACAGGGAAGTTTATACCAGGACTGTTTGTTATTGTACAGAGAATAATACAGAGCTAGACATAGTCCGGGAAAGTTGACTAATTAAAGAATAGAGATGTATATCATGATCGATGCACAGAATGGAATATCACGCAGCACTCAGTAGCCTTAGACTAGATCTACATAGAACAATATAAATAGATCTTAAAAATGTAAGCTGGATGAAAAAATATGAGGTCCTAGCACAATATCATTTAAAACATGTACACAGAAAATAAAAATGCATACCATATGACTACATACAAATAAAGAGATATATATCAAGCATATTATACTGGTGTGTGATGGTGAGGATATAGGGGATGAAAATGAAGATTGTGAATGTAATCAATAATCAATAAAGAATGGAAGACTGCATGAATCAGTGATAATGAAGTGATGTAAACATAGGCATATATTAGCCTTCTGCAAAATCGTGTGTAATACGTGTGTGTGTGTGTGTGTGTGTGTGTGTATGCACATGTATGTCTGTGTGTATCCTGCAATCATTCATATCCATTTACCCAGTAACTCCATATCCAGAACTATATTCTAAGGAAATACCTCAAAATAAAGAAAAAAATGTCTATTCAAAGACATTCATTGTAATGTGGTTTCAATACTGAAAAGTGTAAACACTGCAAATATTTAATGATAAAGACAATAATTAAATAAACCATGGCATATCCATTAAATACAATACCTTGCAGCCATTAAATTGATATTTACATGAAGTTTATATTGACATTGGTGAAGCTAATAGCATATTAATAAGTAAGATGTATAACATAATATTGTATTTGTATGAATACAATTAAAATTGAGACACACTTTGAAATGTTATTAAGGGAAATACACATATGTGAATAGTGAGATTTTATATGAGTGGTAGAATTACAATTTTTTCTTTCTTCCTGCATTTTCAAATGTAATTTAATGAATAGCTATTACTTTCAAAAATGTAAGACAAATTATGCCAAGAAAAGAAAGCATTGCTCTCAGTTTAAACGCAAATATCTTAAGAAATACAACCAATTATGAGCTGTCAGTACTTTTCCTAAGTGCAAGGAAACAGAACAAATTATGAAGCCACCTGAGTTCTGAAGCTTGGGAACAGCCAGTGAGTGCTAGTTTCTTTAAATAACAGGATGTTAAACTAGATACTTTGACTAAGTCACTGAGATAGAAAAGAGATGGGCTGCTATAGTGAGAACTAGAAAAATCCACAGTAAGATAACAGAAAACTGGTTTAGACGACTCTTCAACCAACACTGAGGAAATTCATTGTCTTAGTCTGTTTGGGTTTCTATAACAGAGTACCATAAACTGTGTAGCTTATAAACAACAAACATTTATTTTCTCACAGTTCTCTAGGGTGAGAAGCCCAAGATCAAGGCGCTAGCAGACTCTGTGTCTGGTGAGGAACCACTTCCTGGTTCATAGATGGTGTCTTCTCACTGTGTTCTCACATGATGGAAGAGGTGAACAAATTCCCTTGGACCTATTTTATAAGGGAACTAATCCCATTCATTATCCTCTTGTCTTGATTACCTCCCAAAAGGCCCTATCTTCTAACACTATCACCTTGGGGGCTAGGAGTTCAACTTATTCATTTTGGGGGACACAGAGATTCAGACCACAGCATACCAAGAGAGGGAACTTTTAAGAATGCTGTTGCATTGTGAGTCCCGCTACTTTCCCTAGGCATGAGGTACAGCAATCCTATCTTACCTCTGGCCTAGTAAGAAGGGCTTCAGGGGACCATTGGAGATTCCTTCATTAGGATTCCCTTCCAAACATCTAGAGGACAAGATTTGCCCAGATCTGCTCCCAGGGTTTTCCCAGAAAAGGGACACTTATATGTCTTCCTTACACTACATATGGGCTATATGCAAGAGAAAGCTGAGGTGGGGACAGGTGAGATTCCATGCAGCAGAGTTTCCTAGAAGAGGGATTGTGTCTTGCCTTACCTGGTAATTAGGAAGGAGTACATGGCTATTGAATAGAACACACTCACTTAGGTCGAGAAGGGGTCCAGTTGAAAGGGGTCCTGGTCCAAGCACCAGGAGTTGGTGCTTGGTGGGTTTCCTAAGAGTATCCTTAAGAGAAAGACTCAACTCTAGAAATTTGCCAGGCACAAGAAGCACAAAGTCTTTTTATTAAAGGACCAGTCAAGTCATACATCTCTCAATTGCTTTACCAGTGTTCCTCCACCATCCTTTCTACATACACCTCCCATCCTCCACACACTCTAAAGGAGGTGGGATGTCTAGTTATCAGCATGGGACAAAAAGTGAGGACAGAGAAAACTGCTTATAGTTGTTCCCATTTGGGACAGAGGTAAGTTCTATAACTCTTAATAAAGTTGTAAATTGGCTTTTTGATGAGTATGAGCTTTCCAAGTGTCACCTAAGGTTTTGTTTTTGCTGCTTAGAGGACTGTAGGGCTTTCTGTTATCTAAGAGAGAAGATAAAGGTTAAGGAACCTGCCTGAACTTATCCATTGACAGGGGAGGGACTGCCTTTATGAATAAATGTGAAATTTCAAAAAATATATGCTTTAGGCTATATTACTATATGCTAGTTATATGTATATTTCACTGACTTGACAATTTGGCAAATAGCTATCCTGAGTGTGAATGACTGGAAGCAGCGAGTTGGAAGCTAGTTAAAAAATTAGGCAAGATCTAGTTTCAATGGTTCTCAAAATATTCTGGAACCTGTGGGGTTCCTAAGAACCTTTTACAAGATACACAAGGTCAACACTATTTTTAGATTTCTGAAATTTTGGCTTTTTACTCTAATTCTTTCACAAGTGTTTAGATAACTTTGGCAGAGGTTACATGATGTGATATAAGAGAACAGATTGAATGCAAAAGCAGACATAAGAACTCAGTTGTCTTCTATTAGGACAGACATTTAAAAAATATAAAACAATGCCACTTGTTGTATTTCTTTTTGAAAGGTATAGTTGTTTTTTTTTTAAATAAAAAGTATCACGTAACATGTAATGGGTTTATTATTGGTAGTGTAAAATGAATAAATAAATATTTAAAAATGTATCAGTGTTAATTCTATCATGGCAAATGTTGATAAATATAACTTATATAACAAAAGATCTTTAGGCTCCTCAATAACTTAAAGGCACCTTAAGAACTAGAAGGTTGAGAATTGTGATAATGATATAGGCAGTGGCTCCAAAGAGGGGGAGGGGGAGAGGGAGATTGACTACCTCTACAGACTGAGAAATACAGTATGTATAAAGTTTTCCTCTTTTAAAAATCTGAGTAAACACACAAATAAAAATATAACTTTTAAATAAAGTATCATTCGTGTTAGGTATTCCTCCAGTGTACACCAAAGACAAATTATCCAGTAGAGTTTTTAGTTTGAAGGGCAAAGAAGTTAACTGCAAGCATTGGACAGGCCATTAGAAGCAGTGAACATAGATATGAATGAAATAGTTCTCAGTAAAGGGTGGGAGAATAATGCTGGGAGAATCCTCTGACTGGGAACACAGGTATGGGTACTGTTTTTAGAATTCCAGTGCAGCTTAGATGCAATCATTGAATGACATATTGGGAAGAAGTATTTGTACTTCCTTTAATAGAGTAGTGTCATAGTCCATTTGGGACAAAATACCGTGAACTGAATGGCTTATCCACAACAGAAATTTATTCCTCACAGTTCTGGTGGCCAGAAATCTTAGATTATGGTGACAGCATGATCAAATTCTGGTGAAGACTCTCTTCTGAGTTACAGATTGCTATAGTCTCATTGTATCCTCACATGGAGGAGAACAGAGAGAAAAAAGCAAGCTCTCTAGAAACTTTTTATAGGAGACTAATCCTATTCATGAGGTCTTCACCCTTATGATCTAATTATCTTCCCAAATACCCCACCTCCTAATACTATCACTTTGGGGAGTAGAATTTTAATTTATGAATTTGAGTAGGTACCACCACTCAGTCTGTAGCAAGTAGTTTGTATTTTCATTCTAAGAGCACCCATTTTCATCATCCTCAGAGCACCTCTATTTGGATAAAATTTTAGTTGTCTGTTGACTGTTATCAATAAGTTCTTGAACAACTTCCACATGTTTGAAATTCTGCTAATAAGGATAAAAAATGAGTAAGATAAAATCCATTCTCTCCAAAGATTTACCATCTAAGTAGACAGTGAGCAAATTCATTCAAGACAGGAAAGCTGCAATTTCAATGATAAAGATAATTCACTTAGTATTTTAACTTAATTCAGCTAATGTCTGCTGATTTCTTTTTATGTACAAAGAACTACAGGCAGGTAGATTTAGACATTTAATTTCATCTTAACATAGGGAGTTAGGGTTCATGATCTCCTGTTCAAAGACTGAGGGATAGAGGCCTATGGCTGTGATTTATCCAAGATGACACAGCCAGAAAGCAACAAGTTGGATTTATAGATTTGTATTTTCAGAATCTAATGTTCTTTTCATTATATCCTCTTTTTTCCTGATGATTTATTTACTGAATTTTATTTATTTGAGTCTATTTTGATCTCTGGTAAGTTCACGGTTCGTGAGGAATAACTAATTTCATTCAGAAAATGAAATGCTATGTACTGAGTCATAAGATATCTATATCTATATCTATATATTTTTTTGTAAGACTGGCCAATGGTAAGCATTTATACACTGCAGTATCTTATGGTAATGCTCTCCTGGATAAATTAAACAGGCCTCTTTACATGTGTAAGTAGGTCCTACAGGCAGATTTGTGCCTGGCCTGATTCATGTCTTATCCTACTGTTAGCCAGTCACTAAGCAATCATTACTTTTACAACTACTGAAGGTTGTTGCTACAAAAATTTAATTGAAATCATGTATAAATATTTTTATCCGGAATTTCCAGTTTCATAAAGAAATTATAAGCATGCTACATATTGATATTTTTCTTGTTCTTTGAGAGACATTTTAACACATGGTAAATAGTATAATATTTATTGGTCTATAGATGAAAGGTCTTCTGAGAACTACCAGGACCCCTGGTGACAGACATAAACTCTTTGAATATTATCTGACAAGTGTATCTCTCTAAAGTTCAGGATGAAAAACAAAATAACCTGATAATTAAAGCTTAATTCCATTTTGACTTTTAGACATGTATTTGCGACTTTCATTCAAGGAGATAGACTATCAAGTCTAGGTAATTAAGTTTGTGTTAAATAATTGGTCCAGAGTCTGAATGGATTTGCATTTTTGAATATTCTGGTATCTACTTCTTTTAGGTACATTATTTTGAAAAATTAAGAGCTCATTTTTGTTAACCAACTGTAACTAGATTTTGGTATAAATACCTCCATGTGTAGACTGGAAATATTAAGTGGGTTTTCCCTATATAAATGGAAAAAAGGGAGACATTTGATTATTCTCAGAAAATTTTACAAAGAACAGGGAAATGTAAATGGCTTGGGATCATAACACCTGAATTAAAGTTCTGGTTCTACTAAATGCAAGATATAAGATATTGAGCTGAGTGTTGCCCCTGCCAAGCCTCAATGTCCCCATTTGTACTCTGGGGACAGTAAGACCTGACCGATACAAGGTTGTAAGGACAATTAGCTATGGAAGCTACGCATTTCTGAGTAAATGCCAATAGTTATTTTTCTGATCATGTGAACTTACTTGCCACCTTAAATTATTTCATCATTACAAACAAGCATAATATTCAGGACATTCTTGTAAGTAATAAAAGAGTTTTCAAAGGGAAATCACCATAACCTTATAAGTTTGGAGATTTAGGATATTAAATATTTGTTGCTTGAAATTACTCTGATGGATAGATTCTTCCTCTAAGCAGCCCATATTAAATTCCAAATGTAATCCTATTGGAAAAGGAGAACTACAACATCAGCAATACTCCTTGAGGGCTCTTGTCAATTTGACAGATTTGACAGGCAGATAAATTTAATTTATTAAAATATTCTGCCGAGCATTTTTAAAAGACAAGGGGTTTTTACACTGTAAATGGACTGTTTTCACAGCCTTATTAAAATAAATGCATAAAGTCAGCTGTTTTTCTTTGGAATTTATTAACATGAGATTCAACACTTAAAGAACTGCAGTCCAGTTGTTGATACTTGTATACCTGGATATTTTGGCAAACCTCTCAATCTTTACATATGATATAGAATTTCTTTTTTAAAAAATAAATGGGAATTGCATACAAGAAGGAACATTTTGCTTTTATGCTTCATGAAGACATTTACTATAGATATCAGAGGCATATGGAAAGACAGTGCTTTGCACCAAAGGCCATTGGAAACACATGTGCAAATTAACAATTTCTTTGGCCAAGAGACTTAAACTTGTTTTTCTTCAAAGAAATTTAATTATTTGTATAGAAGGAATACAGTTAAAGTTAACAGATTTTCTATTTCTTTTTTCCCCTAAAGGCCATTTTCAACACAATATGCTCTAAAATTGAAACATTTATATAGACCATGAGCCAATATCATTTCTTAGAGTTGTTAATTCCTTTTAATAATTGTTGCACCTCTCAACTATTATTTCTACTTTGGTCTTAAAATGTTTTGCACACCGCATCTGACCACTGTCCTTATGACTTGGACATTTTAATTGTTATCTCTTTTTATAGCTCACCTAGCCCCTCAGAACTGGCCTGTGACCTTGTCCTCCTGTCTTTGACCTTGGCTTCTCCCTTTGGGCAAGACCACCCTCTCAGCTCATCACTGCTTTGGGTCCAACCCCAAGCTAAGAAACCCCTATAGCTGTATAGCTTCCTGTTAGAAAACTTGCCTCCAACCAGTGAATTGACTCTTTGGTAACCACTCCTTCTATCAGTGGAATACCTTGTCTACAAAGATACATTACGAGGTGAATTAATTGGTAAACCAAATGCTAATAAACTTCGCTCTGGTAGCTCAACAGCAAAAGGGCTTTGCTTAAACATACACTTAAATCTTCCTTCTATAGACTTTGTAGGACCAAACTCACTCCAAGAATAGTATTTTATGTAATAACAGAAGATAGTCTATTATATTTAAATAATGAAAAGAATAATTATTTATATTCCCAACTATTAATAAAAATTCAACAAAAACGTGTAATTGTCTTAGAAACATCATGCAAATCTTTTTGGACTAATCTTGGGGTTTCTTAATACTTTCAAATACTCCTTCCTTTTACCTTCTATGGTATTTTTAAACATTATCCCTGGGTAATGATCTATATTCCAGACCATGGTGGATTATAGATAATAATATACTTGTCTCCTTTGTCTGATCTAGTTCTTGAAATCTAGACTATGCTTTATACTCACTAGAATAAAACAAAGACTTGTCTCTATTAGGGACCTAACAAGTGTTTAAGGAGTTGATCTCTCATTAGAACATTCATTTAAAAATACCACGTTCTGTTCTTGAATTAAATTGGGTACATCGAGTTGTCAGCATTGTTTGAGGACCTACTATGGACCAGATACTTGTTACTAACCAGCCAAAGATCAAAATACCAAGATCCCTGCCTCTAACCTATTTCAGAAGGCAATCAGCTTCCTATTAACTTAAATAGATTGTGTTTGACACAGTGTAGGGATTGAAAATTGGAATATTAAATGGATGAAATAAATGTTAAGCTTTGTGTGAAGTGCTATGGGGGCTCAGTGTGAGGGGATCAATTTGACTTTTTGTACCTTTTGTTGTGGTGGATGTGTCAGGACAAGAAGAGGCTTCACAGAAAAACTTGTAAGTGAACCAGGTCCTCATTAGGACTCAGGATGAGAAGGGTTTTTACATGTGGCCAAGGAGAGGAGAAGGATGTTTCACATAAATGAAACAACTTGGGTCAAGGCATAAAATGACAAGGTTTTGGAGGAGATAGAAGTAGTCCAGTAAAGAATGACTCCCAGAGAGAATGTACTAGGACAGGTCAGGGAGTGAAGCTTCAGAGGTCAGGATGGGGATTGGGTGGGGGAGGAGGCATGGGACAGACTGGAACAGCGTTTACACGCTGCCAAGGAGTCTGGATTTTATCTTGTAAGTTATGGAAAGTCTTTAAAAGCTTTAAGGCAGTAACATGGGCAGCACAGATCTGGGTTTAGAGCATTTATTTTGTTAGTCTGTAGAGGATGGAGTAACTACCTCTGTCCAGTTTTCTTGTATAGATCCTGTCTTATAAAATCGCACATAAATAAAGCAGATGCTCACAAGGGGCACTGATTTTTGAAATCAAAATAGTGAGCCTGCATAATGAAAAATCTCCTTCACTGTCTCCTCTGAAATTGCTCTTGGGGCAAAAGCAATGTTTTACCAGAATACCTCTTCACCTAGGTTTCTAATCCCAAATTAGTAATAACATTTTATTCTATGAAAATACTCCATTCTTGAGTTTTGACACTTTTTTTTTCCAAGAGGATATTATGGTTTAAAATGCCAAATTTCTCAAATGGCTTTTCTTAGATACAGACAACCTGAAATCCCCAGAGGTGCTAAGAGACTAATAACTTCCTGGAAAAAGTGCAGGGTACTCTTCCTGAGTTCCAAAGAAAATATCAGTTTAAAAACATATATATTTTATAAGCCGTTAATTGAGTTACATGTTTAGCATTCAATTGCATTTCAAATTATTCTAACTGTTCAACCAAGCTGGAGGACCAAATGTCCTCCATCAAAAGAGGTTGATTTTCTTCTACTCCCCTTGCTGGAAGGTCAGGCAGGGTCAATTTGCTTTGTAAGATTGGGAGAGATTTTACTTTCCAGAAGTTGAACAGGACTTGAGTTTTCTAGACTCCTTCTTCACTGACTCAACATCTCTGGCATTCTAGGGCACATTTACTAAAGTGGCCCATATGTGAAATGTCTTGTGTTTCATCTTTAATTCTTGAAAGTCAATTTTCAGCTGCCTTCAAAATTTGTAACTCTCAAAGCAATCTTACCTGAATGAAATTAAGTTACCAAGATGAAAAAATCTGTATTCCCATCATAATGAAACTCATAAAGTTCATTCATGAAGAAATGTTTGTACCTGTATACCTAGGGCAGAGAAAACTTTTAGACTTTACATGGCTAATTTCCCATAATTTGTAGTGTAATATAATGCAACATAAGTTTCTCCTCATTCCAGCTTATTTTCTAGACAGAAAATAATTTTCTACTGTATAGTTCTCAGGGAGACTGTCATATAAGTTGATATGCACTGTTAGCCCACTCTTACCATGTTCTACCTCAGAAAAGGATCATGGGAAGTATGCCTCACATACTCGGAAGGCAATTCCTTACCCCCCAGTTTTTCTATTCATTAAATAGACTCTAATTGAGTACCTATTGCAAGTGCTAGACTTTGCAGCCTCAAAAAGAGTAAGTCACAGAGATTTCTCCAACAGACCTAGAGAAAGACATGTAAAAAATACTTACAGTAGAGGTGAGAGAGCCTAGGGGTGGTGTAAAGAAAGTACGATGGCAACTACAAAATAAAATGACTAAAACCATGCTAGGAGCTAGCACTGAGATTGGCCATGAAGAATGGATGAATAAAGGTTTGCCATTCAGGAATCAAGAATGGCAATCAGGTAAAGAGGACAACGTAGAAAGCCATGGGAACATGAATGAAAACTAGATGTTCTACAGAAAATCCTATGTGACCTGAGTCTAAGACGAGAGTTGAAAGAAAGGCAAGTGGGTGAAGACAAGGGTCAGACCATGGAGAACCCAGACTGATGCACTAAGGATCTTGATCTTTGACATGTGAGTGATGACTCTGTAGTTAGAAAGATCACTATGATTGTAGGTGTTTCAGTAGAGGAGCTAGAGGGGTAGAGACAGATGAAGAATCTATAGGAATACAAAGGTACAAAGTGTGAGGTCTAGACTGAGATAAAGAGCAGGTGAAGTTAAAGACAGTAGCATAGAGTACTTCTGACTGTGCTTAGGAAAGTATTCACCATATCCCCAGATAAAAGATGGTGTGTCCTATAATCAAAAGGCTACAATAATAGAGACAGACCCATGAAACACCCACCCATCCCCACCCACATATACATATAACCAACTCTCTCTCACTGATTACAGAGCCTGTGAACTCTTCCTTCTGAGGTTTCTCCTGAACTATGTGCTCATTTCTGGGCCTGAATCTGGCTTTGGCCTTAAAAGAATCTGACGAGACCTCAGTACTATGGGTAGGGCATGTGTCCTTAGTTTGTCTGCTCTAAAAAGTAGGGGGCTCCATGAGTTCTCAGAGATGGTAAAATTCTAGGTAGGGTTGTCAGAAAATATACTGAACATACAGTTACATTTGACTTTCAGATAAATTTTAGTATAAGTATCCTAAATAGTGCATAGAACATATTTATCCTAAAACAAATAATAGTTTACCTGAAATTCAAATGTAACTGAGCTTCCTGTGTTTTTATTTGGTAAGTCTGGTATCCCTACCCCTGAGCCTTGCCTCCCTCTGGCTCAAATTCCTTGGATAGACATGTTCGCCAAGAACTAAAATGTAGGAAAAAATAAAATGTGTGCTATTGAGAGTTGAGAGATGTTTTATAAAGTCATCCTTAGTATGATTCCCCCTAGATCCGCTCATCCCCTTGCAGAATCTGAAATTTGCAAACAGAGGGCTTTGCGGTGAGCAAAGAGCTGGCATCTTACAGGACTACTGGAGGAATGACTACCTTAGAATAGTAACTTATTTGCTAAAGCAAACATCAGTATATTTATAATAAAGAAACCCTCAAGTTTCCCATTGAGAAATTATTATATTGATATTTATATCACACATTGATGGAAAGAATTATGTTAGGAAGCAGATAAGCAGTAGCCTTATGGAATCTTTTTTCTATTATTTAAAACATTGAATGAAGATTAACTTAACTTTTGAAGTATTCATTGTGTGCTTGAAGTTCAGGACATTGGCTCTATTTATCCCTAATATTGCATAATAAAATAAGTTCAGATATCATGCTCACATAAAAAATGCCATATAAAAGCCAAAGGGCATGAAAATTATTTTAGTATTTTAATATATAAATGAGTAATGTTTATTTAGAAAAATAACCATGACCAAACTCCATCGAATCCAATTTTCCCAGAGTTAAGTGTGTATTCTAGTAAGTCTATTCCTACATACCAAAGAAAATTTTTAGCAAGAGCTACAATAATAAGCTTCATTCTGAAGGAGTAATCTTGTGATTTCATGCAAGAAAACTCTCTCCATGAGGTGAATGAAAGATGAAGTTGTGAGAAGTTATAGTCAGAAATATTAGTTTGCTCTTCCCTTTCTGACCTAATAACTAGAGTACATTTTTTTAATTTTTCCTGGATTCTTTGATAGTTTTTTTCCCTAGAAATCAATCAATTATTCTGAATACCTTTAAACTGAAATCAGTCTTAAGCCTGATAAAGTGCATTTCCATAAGCTTCCTGAGGTGGGAAAACCCTGTCAATTTAAGTTTAAGAAAGTTCTTTAGGTTCTCCTTTATAAACAAGCCAAGTGGGGGCTTTCTGATTTTCCTGGTAACCAAGAACTGATGAGAAACACTTGTGCTAAAAAGCTGCTCTAGGCTTATATTTACAGAGCGCCTACTGTGTGCCTTTTTCTATCAGCCATCTGAGAGATTGATAAAAGCCCTCAGCATGGGGAACCATTTATTTGGGTGTTCCACCAATGAAAGAAATAATTATAAGACTCACCCTCAGTGACAAGGCAGAGAAGACTATTTTTTCTTTATTCCTAACATATTCAAATACTTAAACCTCTTCTATTGCAAGTTCAAATGAGGTGAACATACAACCTGAAAGGTAAACTTTGAGTTCTGAAATCAAGGGAATTTTATAAATTATTAAATGATTTAAAAAATGAAATCTTAACTTTACTGTCTTTAGTCAGAACGGAGAACAGGGATCCCCTGTTGAAAAGCTTATGAGCTCATTAGATCACCTCACAACCTTTCCTCTTCATCTGCCTTCTTATTTTTCAATTGCTTCCTAATCTTTCCAGCTTTCCTTTGAATTTTGCCTTTTAGTTAGAGACACCAGAAATGAATTCTTCTGAAAATGAGAATAAAACCAATTGCACAGTTCTCATATTTTCTTCTTTTTGTTGATGCTTAGTTTTAGGTAAAGCTGTTTGTTGTCCAGTTAGTTATTAGATATATGACCTCTAGTCTTTTCCTTCTGTTTTCATATATCTCAAGTTACTCTCCATTTTGTTTTTTAATAGTCTGCTTGTGTGTTGTGTGTGTGTGTGTGTGTGTGTGTATACATATATATGGATGAACTAATTACTTGCTCTGTGTCTATATATATCTGAATGAAATAATCACTAGCTGTGGGCAGAGATGCACATGTGTACCTTTATGTATGTACACATATTATATATATAAAAATATGTGTATACATGTACCTTACATATATTTTTACATAAGTCAATGTATATATAAGTGTGTATACATATATATGGATCTTTTACCAATAGCTAGGAATTTTCAACAAAAATAAATTGACTTGGGTCTTAGATAATAATTATCCAAATTCAGCTCTTAATATTTCAAGAAATCTGGAAGCCTGTCTTTTCACCTGCCAATCCTTTGTGCATGTGGCAAATTATCTCTGAAAGGCAAACACTAACTCAATTATTTTCATGTGTTTAAAAAAGAGAGAGCAGAAATCTTTGAAGATATGCATGTGGATAAAAGAAAATTAGGTTGCTCTATTATGATGTGCAATTAGTATTAATGTCATTGAAATTTGCCCCTGCCTCATTTATTAGATGACTAAGACAATTAACTCCTAGAAATGTTAGAAGCATACCACAAAACATATATAATCAATAAAGTGATGTTCACAGACTGATAGGATATACTGATTATTCAGGTAATTCATTTTTTTTTGTAAGCACCAACAGCATACATTTCCAAAATGAAAATAGAAAGCCATTGTTTAATCATAAGTGTGTACCACAAAAACATGACACACAGGACAAGGTAAACATAAGAGTTTTTTTCTAGTAACATCATGCAACTAATTCTGTGTTTGATGTTCTAATCTGGCACGAGTGTTTTCTGACTATAAATTAATATATATTATTCTTCCTTTTAATAAAATACTGTCGTGACAAGGACTTAAATTTTTAAATATTGAGGAACACTTTATACATATCAATTTGACTTGTATATACTTTTGATTTATAAAATAAATAAATGCAGCATTTGTTATTGCTACAGGATTATTTTAAAAGAAAGAATACAATTTGGGAATAACAGCATGCTAGAACTAGAACTGATTTTGTTTGAATTATACTTAGCTCTCCTTTTTATTTTTTAAATAAAATGTGTAGCAAAGCACTTTTTGAAGTACATGTAATTCATTCTTTCTCTTTTGTTTGTTTGTTAGTAGTATTTTGCTTTCCAGAATCATCTGAAAGTGGAGTAAGAATGCAATATTATGATGACTTTCCTCTGTGCTGGGGCAGGCTGAACAGACCCAATCTCCAGCTGAGCCACAATCAACATCATGGAAATTATGATGACACTGTGGTTCCTTGAGGACAACTAAAACCCGAACTAAATTCCTGACCCCTACTAAAATGTGAGGAAGCTTTTGGCTTCATTTCTACAACTCTGAAACAATCCAGAAAGATTACATTTGCTCATAATAAAAATCAAGCGTGCCCGTACTACCTACAAGGAGAATTTCCACTGCCTTGGTTTCACTCACATCGTTAATAAAACTCTAAACACAAACACCTTTTCAGGATAAAGCCCTTAGATAATATCTTGATAATATCCTCTCCATGATGAACTACTATTATACTCATTCTGCCACTGGCTATTATTAACATTGACCAAGAGATAATAAATGATTATTTCAACAGGAATATGAGTAGTCTTACAAACCTTTCAAGTTCCTTTTGTGAGCAGTGTTTTATTATTGCGAATTTGCAGATGTATTATCATCAACCCAATCTTAATAGACCAATATAGTAATGAATGCTACTTTACCTGTCATATTATTTTTATTGCCAGTTTAGTCTCAGCAAGTATAAAACTGATAAGCTATTCCTCTATTAGAGTGACCCTCTTAGTAAGACAGAAATCAGACTATGGCCATCAGAGGAAATGAATCTTGCTATTGGGTGTGATAGAGACTGATTCCTTCCTTTTGAAGAAGTCCCACCCCTTGAGTGACTTCGAGGAGGAAGACAAAATGTCAAGAAGGAGTCCTGTAGGAACAAATACTTAAGATGATGTTTAATACAGCAGGGAGCCAAGATACAGTAGTAGGACACAGTAAAGAATGTGGAGTGTGTAGATACAATAAAGAATTTCAGTTTATGATCTGCCATCTGTTATTCGAAAGAGGAACAAGTTAGGGAAATAAATGACTTTCAGTTCTCCATACATGCAAAGGTAAGTTAGTTATTACAAAAGTTTTGCTGTTTGTGCTGAAAGAAAAGCATATGCATTAAACATTTTTTTAAAAAATAAATCACTCAATAGGCTTAAGAAAAATACTTTAGTTCATATTTCATTGATCTGACTTTTTGACTCAAGATCAGGAAATGAATCCAGGATGAAAACCAACAAATACAAATTAAAAAATAAAAAGTCAAAAGTCAAAACATCCAAAATAGAAATGAGTCACTAACCATGAAAAAGGCATTTCCAGTCTCAGCTAACCTCAAGTAGTTTTTATTGCATTGTTTTTGAAATGCCAAGAAACTGGCTTTGGCCATAATATTTGCTGTCCAACTAAATCACAGCTGTCAATATGCAATTGCTAGCAACAATTAGCTAAACAGCATTATTTGACAAATCCCCTTGAAAGAGACATAGATGATATAGGTGTCTAACACACGGAATCAAATAACAATCATTCAGGCTGGGACTGCGGATGAGGAGAGAAGTTTGTAATCTTTGCCCAAGGAAGGGGTTTCAACCAGCCTTATTTTTTCTGCATAACACACGTTTGTCCTGATCCTTCAAGTTCTTCACTGTTTTCAGGAAGAACTGAACTGTGGGACTGGCTAAAGAGGAGGGGGGAAAAGCCACCAATTCTAGATTCATTTCTAAGATCAGGAGGAGAGGAAGAAAAATAGAAATGCAAATGTGAAATGGCAATGATATAAAACATGGAGAAAAGAAACATCATGGAACCTGCAATTTCCACCAAAACAGTAAACCCTTTAACTGACAGAACTTCAGTACAATATACACATTAACAACTCCACCATTACTAGGGCTGCTGTTGTATGCCAAAAATGAACTACAATATCCAAAAACAGAATTCTCATAAGAGTTGAGAAAAATAGTGTGAAAAGTCAATGTTAGCTAAGCTCTTAGCTACATCCACTCTTAATGGCCCCCAGTATTTAAGCTATCATGGATTAAAGCCATGAAAATAAAAATTTCAATTTGAAATTTTATTAGCATGTTGATAAAATGGTCAATAAAACATCAACACGATAGGCTTTGTTGACATAGTTGGAAAACTGCTCTCTCATTTTTAAAACTTTATTTCCACTTCCCCACCTTCTAAGATTTCTATGTTAGGAAAAGCCAAACTAAATATACTGGCTATGGTGTTGCAATAATGCTGGTTTCTGGAATGTTGCCATGTCCTCCCCTTCCCTCTCCTCCAATCCCTTTAAAATATGACTGTTTTTGAAATGCAGCCCGAGGAGGGAGCAATCAAGTGTTCAGAACAATAAGCACCCTCAACAAGTTCAAGTTCCCAGACACCAGGTGAACTATCTCCTTTCCGGGGGCGGGGCCGGCTGTCCTCACCAAATTAGCTGCGCCATTTTCCTCCCGGGACCGGGAAAGCTTCCCTTCTACCAACGAGGAGTCTTACAGGCAAATGCGGGTGGGGGTGGCGTTCGCTTCCCTCGGTGGAAAGAACGGGAAGCAAACACTCTCTAGCTTAGCCCAGAGCCTGGAACACAATGTCAAAAGAACCAGGGTTGGAGAGCTGGAAATGTCCTGGGCAGCCTCGGGATAACCTGGAGTCCCGAAGTGCTCTCTTGTGGAATTATTCACAAGTGCACAAGGGACAGGCTCAATTTCTTGGAAATCCCGCGATCTGGGGACACATCCATACGGGAGCTGAACTGTGCCCCTGAAAAGACCAATTCTCGCCTCTGACCGGACTGTGTGTGCACGTTTGAGGCGCTGATGGTCCCTTCTTAGAAAAGAGTAGTTTCCCTGCCTTGTCATAGTCACTGACCACTGACTCGCGGGGGAGGTCATGTCCTTGCTACCCTCAGCCCATTCCTCTCGCCCCCTCCTTACAGCTCAAGGGAAAAGCACACGCAGGGTGCCCCGACACCGTCCACGCCCTTGGGGTGCTCAGCCAGGCGCGCGCAGCTGCGCCCTTTCAGCCCCGGGGTCCATTCCTGAGACTTTCCTGACACTTGCCGGAGAGAGGTGCGGGGCGCAGCCTGGGCACCGGCCACCCGCGGCGGACGCGCTAGGGGGCGGGGGTCGAGAATCGCCGGCCGCGAAGCCCGGGTGCGGGGACGGGAAGGGAGCGGGGTGCGGGGAGACAGGCGGGGCGAGCAGCCCCTCCGCGGTTACTCCTTGTCGTCCACGAGGTCGGCGAGCTCCTGGAGCACTCGCAGGCGGCCGCTGGCGTCGATGCGGCGCTTCTCACGGATGAGGTCTTCCAGGCTGTGAAACCTGGCGGTGTGAACTTTGTTCTCCCCCAGGTGCACCTTGAGATAGTACTGCTGCTGCGGGGGCTGCGTGCCGGCCGGCACCTCCCCTCCCGCCTTGAACTCCCGCTTGCCAAAGCGGCACCAGGCGGCGAAGCTCTCCGAGTTCGTCCAGCAGATCTCCTCGCTCTTGAGGCCCAGGTGGCCGCAGGCGTTCTGCACCACCAGCTCGGCCACCAGCGGGCGGTAGCGGTACCAGCTATTCACCACCCGGCCCACGTTGGCCGCGCCCGCCTCGTACAGGCTGTCCTGGCGGATCTCGCCTTGGTGCAGGTGGATGATCTGCCCGCCGCCCACGTAGACGGCCCAGTGCGGGGCGGGCGCCGGCGGCTCCGGCGCGGGCTGCAGCCACAGCAGCTCCAGCAGGTCGCCTGGCTCGCAGAGCGCAGGCAGCGCGGTGACCGCGTACACGCTCAGGTCGGCGCCCTGAGGGCCGCCGCTCACTTTGGAAAAGATGCATTCCTGGCCCCGAAAGGCGGAGAACTGAGTCTCGTTGAGGACCAGCTGGTGCAGCAGGTGGTGGTGGTGGCGGCTGGGGCTCTCTGGGCAGGGGGTGCAGCCGGGGGGAGCCTTCACGCCAAACTTGTCGGCCTGCCCGCGTTCGTCCAGGTCCTCCTCCTCATCCGAGAAGAAGTAGGCGACCCCGACTCGCAGCTCGTCCTTCTCGATTCCCGACGGGTCCCCTGTGGGCAACTCGCTGTAGTTGAGGTGGGTGATGCGGTCCAGTTGGTTGCCCATCAATGACGCGGCGAGGCGAGGGCCAGGAGCGGGGATCTGCGGAAGCACAGAGACAGAGGCACCGTCAGAGTGGGGGTGCCGCTCCCGGCGTCCCTCCCCAAGACGTGCAGTGCCCCCTGGAACCTGCCCGCTCGCCCACGCGCCCGCACCGGGGTCACCTGCGCCAGCCGAGTCCCCCGTGCCTCCCCGGGGCAGGAGCCGCGGCGAAGAAGCCGCCAGTTCGGCAGACGAGAGCGGACGCCGCCACGCAGACTCTAACCCTGTCCGGGAACCCGTTCCAACTCCCACAAGAGAAAAGACAGACTGGCTGGAGAGCCTGCAGGGTCCCAGTGAGGAGGAGCGCGCCGGTTGTGGCAGCATGTGAGACAGAGACACCCAGGAGAGGAAGGACAGAGGGCTGGGCTGGAAGCGAGAAGGAAGCCCAAGGCCTGAGAGCTCGGAGCAGGCTGCGCTCACATTTCTGTCCCCACCCTCTCTTGCCCACCTCTCAGTTTTGCACTATGTCGCCCGCCTCCTCTGACAGAGGCTCCACAATGACAATGGGACACATTCGTAGGCATTCACTTGACACCAGCAACATTTTGCACGCTCAGGAGTCCAGACGCTGGCAGGCTGGTACACTGGTGTATAATGTCACATACACCCACAATGACAAACCTTCGCGACGACACACTTAGACCCCCCACACTCGTACACAATTCCAGTCCCACGCTTGCACGCTCGCCGATGCACGTACGCCCAGCACCCGGGCACACCTGCCCACACAGGCAGGTGCACTCTGCCCCTTACTTCTCCCCAGCAAAGCCAATCGGACTGCGCCAGGGCGAGGCTGCTCGGTCTAAAATAACCTAACAAAGAGGCAGGGGGAGGATGAGGGAAGCCAGTGCAGTGTACGGGTGTAGGCGTGGGTGTGTGTGTGTGTGTGTGTGTGTGTGTGTGTGTGTGGAGAGGTTCACTTTCAGCCGAAAGACCCCTCTCCCTCCTACCAAGCACAGGATCCAAACAATCCGATGAAGAAAACCGTTTCCAAGGTAAAGAAAGCCGCTGCTCCGTACCCGTGATTTCCCTGCTCCCGAAACCCCAAACTCCTTTAAAGTCTCCTGGTCCCCATGGGTGATGCGGAAGCGACGGCGGCGAGTGGGTCCCGGGCGGCGCGTGGGGCTGCGGCTCCGCTCTGCCCTGCACCGAACTGTGCGGTGCGGCGCCGGTGCGCCTCGGGGTCCGCGATGGCCCGGCGCCTGCTGCACCTGGACAGTCCCGGCTGGGCTCTGCTTTCTTACAGCCGCGCCGACGACTCTAAGTAGCTAGAGCAGCCGGGTTCCAGGGCCCGCCTCAGGGCGCGCTCATTGGTTGGAGAGGGAGCCCGGACCCTGTCAATCTCTGCCGGAGGGGGAGGGGAGCAGGGCGGGTCTCCAGTGCTCCCGCCTCGGTCCGCCCGGTCCTCCGCACACCCGAAAGCGCGCCGCCCCCGGGAGCGGAGGTGTGAGCACCGGCGGGGAGCGCGTGAGGGGCGCGGCGCTTCTGCACCTCGCTGCTGCACGCTGGCGTTCGCGCCCCCAAGCTCCTTCGAACTGATTGTGACTGAGAACACAGGACGCCCGCGTTCCGTGTTCCGGAAGGACAGACTCCAACAGTGAAGCTGAATCTGGGGGTGAAGGAGAAACCCTAACGTTGTCCGGGCACTGCGGGTGGCCCGGGGAAGGAGAAACATTATCCTAGGCGTGCGCCTGGTGTCCTGCTGGGACCCCTGGAGCCTTGGTTTCGGACAGCTCCTGCGCTGATCCTTGGCCCTAAGACCCTCTTCCTGCCGGGCAGAGACGCCTTTGAATTTGCTCCTGTAACGTTCGGCTTCTCTCCTGCTGACCCTGAGCTGGCGCCTGGTTTAAAAGGAGCATAGTGTCAAGTGCGACCCAAAAGTATGAACCTGGGTCGGCCCCTTACCTGGCTGTGCCTATGATTCTGCTCTCCTGTTTTCTCTGCATGAGAAGGGTGCATCACAAATGCAGATAGTAGGACATAAAAGTGTTTACCAGCCCCCAGAATTGTTATTGCTAAGGGTTTTTTGGTTTTGTTTTGAGAGAAAATGGTGTCCAGCAGGAATTAATGACTGTATTTCTGTATAGAAAGTTAATGAATGAATGTGCTCTGGATTTTGGATGCTGAAAGATAACTCTCGTATGGAATTCTAGACCAATAGTTTCAAAAGCCCCTAACGTTAAGCCTCAAAGAGTTCTTAGACATCTGGTTCTGGTCCCAACGCTACTTATCTTTAAGATGGGGCTCCAGCAGCTTTTTAAATGAAGCCTCTTTTCTCTCTTAAGGGAGAATTTGATGCTTCCTGTTTGTGCCCCCACCTCCTTCTTACAAAGTGAACTCCTAGAGAATAGGTTTCGGCTCTACACAACTTTGTATTCTTGTCTTCTATCCCAATGCTGGGCATACAATAGGATCTGTTAGTTATATAAAAAAATGAAAATAGTGTATTGACTACTTACAGGTGGTCAGACACTGTGCTGAGATATAAGCAATCTAATTTTCATGCCTATGCAGGGTACTCACTAATATCCAAACTATAACAAAGAAACGAGGACCCAAAACAATGCTAGCAGTATATCCGAGGACTAGGGGGTTCCAGGACCAGTCTTTTTTTTTTTTTTTTTTGAGTTGGCGTCTCACTTTGTCGCTCAGACTGGAGTGCAGTGGCTGCTCCCAGCCACCGCAGCCTAGACCTGCTGGGCTCCAGCGCTCCTTCCGCCTCAGCCTTCCAAGTAGCTGAAACTACAGGCACGCACTACCACGCCCAGCTAATTTTTGATTTATTGTAGAGATGAGGTCTCGCCAAGTTGCCCCGGCGGGTCTCGAACCCGTGGGCTCAGGCAATCCACTCACCTCAGCCTCCCAAGGCGCGGGATTACAGGCTGAGCCACCTAGCCCGGCTTCCAGGACCAGTCTTAAACCAGGCTGTACTGTTTGCAGAATGGATAAAATTTTGTTTGAGAAGATGAGAAAACGGGTGTTTCAGAGAAGTTAGATGACTGGCCCAAGATTGTGTGGTGACTGACCCTTCTTTTGTTTGATAGACTGTTAAATATTTTCAAACTGCCAAGCCTCCTGTTCATGTTTGCTTTCTGAAGGTCTCTGTGTACCCTCACTGCCTTCAAAATGCAATGATTTATCAAGTGAGATGTTAAAGTATTGCTAGAAAACAAAAATCTTAAAATGACCATCTGTATACATTTGATGTACCTATATCTTTTCAGAAATTTGGCCATTGTCCAAGTTGCCATCCTTGGAACCGATCACAGTTGTAATGTCCTTTTTTATGCTTGCCATAAGTAATAAACAATTCATTTTGGCCCTGAAGTCAAGAGAACTAAACAAGTGGCTTCAGAGATCACGAAGTGAATTATTGTTCTTGTTAAAAACTGACTCCATGGATGTCTGAGAGGAGGATATCTGAAGAGTTCTTTATTAATGTTTGAGAAGAGCTCGAATAAGTTTTTTTATGCCTTTCTCCATCCCCAAGATTAAATCTTGTGCACAAACACTGGCAGTTATGTGCTGTGCTCTGACCTACCCATTCTATTCTATACTACTTCAGGTTACAGAATAAGCAGGCTGCCCCTCTTTGTTTAGTATTCCAGTCCTTTAAAGGATAATTAACATAAAATATCGTCGCTTGGAGATACAGTGCCTGAAGTTTAAAATATCAATATAAAACTTTTTGCGTCTCACCTGCATTCCCTCTCTCCTGCCAGGCTAAAAGACTAACTGCTTTAGTCATTATAAGGGAGAATAAACACCCTGGGAAATGTAAGGCAGGGTACTCTGACTCTGAGGCTTGAGGGGAAAAAAAAAGGTAGCTAAAGTAAACTAAGGAAAATACATCTATACTTTGTAGCTTTTTGGCAATTACAAAGATAATAAAGTAAGGAAGAGACTAATCGACTTGAGGGTTGCCAATAGTAGAAAATCTTTTATTTTCATCATAAAATATTGTTTGCAAATTGTTTTATTTAACTATTACTATTCACCCCATCCTGCCTGATTTTACAAGAAAATACAATATTGTCAAAAACAGAATACAGTCACCAAAAGCACAACCTCTGGAAGCCAACTGGTTTAAACCCTACTTCAACATTTATATGCTGGGTAACTGTGGGTCAGTTACTTAATCTTTCCTGGTGTCAATTTCCTCATCTGTAAAATACAAATAATAATACTTTCCACTTCATTAAGTTGTGAGTTCACACACACAAGCACAACCTGGTACACAGTGAGTTTTCCATCAATACTACCTTACTATTATTTTTGGTGGATGAGGAGAGAGGGTCTTATACCCATCTTGTCAGTTCTGTCTCTCCTTTGCCCTAGAGAAAAGTCAGCCATAGATGGAATGTTCCTGGCTGTCCCTGGAGCTGTTTCTGTGTTAAGGCGATGAGAGCCCTATCTATCTAAAGCTCTCTATAGATTTCCGTGTGAACCCTGGGGCTGATCACATTGGGGATGAGGGGAATCCCCAAAGGATTTTGAATCATTTTAAATGATTATTTCCTCTGAAGAATATGTGTGGAGAAAGGTTTTGAGAAGAATGATTGGAGCCAATCAATATGTATGTGACCTTTTGACTAGTGCCATCTGGTTTATCTTCCTCTTTTTCTCTTGGTTTATTTTCCTTAGCACCAATGAAGAGCTTTCCCCCAAATATTACTGACTCAAACTGTCCATTTTTAAAGCTGGCCTTGGATTTAGAGTTGCAGAAAAGACTTGAATCTCAATACTACTTTATATCATTGTTTGCGAAAAAATGCTTTCCTGCTTTTAATTATGTGGCCTACTTTAGCGTTGATTCTTTTATGAAATGAACTATCCCGTCTTCTGTCCTTGACTGCCTTAGGCATTTAGCATGCTCACCCTGATCTGAGCTAAATAATACTCTGTACCTATCTGGAGCAGATACAGTGCTATGGCTTCACCAACCCCATTTCCTTTTCTTCCAGGCACACAGCTAAATGACAAATTCCAGCTTGACTGAAGTTAACTGGGCACATGTGACTGAGTTCTCTCTAATAGAATGTTGGTAGAAGTAGGATAAGCCACTACCTGGAATGGCTCCTGAAACTGAAAACGTTAGCTTGATCTTCTAGAACTTTCTTTTTCCCTTTGGAAGTATGCAAAGGATTCATGGTAGAACTCCTAGGATTTAATAAATGGAAGAGCCACTAGATGAAAGGAGGCCAATGTTCCTAAACATCTATGTAGCGCTGATGATTTCCTCTCCCTGCAAAGTGCATCGGACTGCAGAGAAATAAATCTTATTGGGTGATTTGTTGTTGTTGTTATAGTGGTTAGGCTGTATCAATTGATATGCTCTACTTCATTTTAGATATATCTCAGAATAACAAAAATCCCCACTCCCATTTCCTTCTCTCTTAGTTCTGTTCTCATTTTCAAGGTTGACTTGCCTGGAATCCCTGCAGCATTTCAATATGTTCACATACCTGGAATTTAAAGAAATCACCAACGGATGCACTTGTTTTCTTTAGGTACTATCCCATACCTCTCTATTATTTGTTCTCTACATTACCATGTCTTACATGTGACTAACTTATTCAGCTCTCTAAATGTCTTACCTGCTTTCTACTTTTTCTAGACTCTGAAAGTAGCAGGGTAAGCCTCTTGCAGCTAAGACTGTGGAAAATCCTTGCCACCCTGCTTCCCTTATCCTGCCAGCATGTCCATTTATTCTTCAGTGCCTTCTTCCAGGGTTGGCATCCATCTTTTCACATTGTCTGAGTTCTTTCCCATACCTGGATGGCTCTTACTAAAGTATCTTTAGTAACTTATCATTGTACCATTAAAGTCTCATGAATGTTCTCTGGGCAAACCTTTGGCACTCATGGGTTTAGCATTTTTTTGTATGTAGATTATGCAAAGATGTCTCTACCCAGTAATAATCTTTCTTCTATGTCCTTGTCTCATTATAGGAGAGTGTTTGTGGGCCCACTGCCACATTAGTGATGATTGAGCTTTCCTGGGTGGGCCTGGGTCTCTATTACTGACATATACTGCTTGTTCTTCCTTCTGTCTGAAATGTCGCTCCCTGCCTTTCTCATTTAGCTTCCATTCAAAATTTGTAACCCCTTCAGGTGTCAAACCCTTCAATATATCTATCCCCTCAGCCTTTTGTAATTGAGACTATCCTGTATGCTTCCCTAGCACCACGTGTATGTATATTGGCTACTATGTGTATGAGAGATGTTTCAAAACACTTATCAAACTGAACTGTCATCATAGGTTGATTTTTTCCTCTTTCTTCTTTAATAGACTAAAGAGTATTTGAGGAAAAAACCCAGATCTAGTTCAAATCTCTATCCCCTTTGCCAAACATGGTATTTGGTGCAGGGTACACTTAGTAGATACACCTTGCCTGATTCAATGCATACGTGAATAATGGTCTCTGTTTTGTAGTAAGCTGCCAGTGTTTGTTTTGGTTTCAGCTTTTACTGATTTGAGTGCTTCGATGCCTAGCACATGTATTAAATTAGATGATGTGCAAGAAGATTTGCTATGTGATATATAGTATTAGGTTTCCAAATGGACATCTAGCATCATCAGGAACCTAGTAAAAATGCAAATTCCCAGGCTGAATCCCTGAGTTATTGAAATTTAGTCTCAGGTTTGGTTCTAGGAATTTGCATTTTGAACAGTCTTTTCAGGCATGTTGGATGCAGTGGTAATTACTAGTCAGACACTTCTCAAATGTAAGAAATTTTTCGTTTTTCTCTTAAGTACAGGGACAGCCCTTGAGAAGAAGACACTTAATAAATACTTGGAATTTCATTCTCTAGACATCTTCTGGTCCATCTCAACAGAAGCAAGACTTCACTTTCTTTTAGACTTGCTCATAATAAGCTGGAAAATAGATATCAGTTTGCATTCAAAAGTGTGTGAAGTCAAGTGGCTTGTTGAAAAGTCATATTGTAGCCGGGCTCGGTGGCTCAGCCTGTAATCCCATGCTTTGCGAGGCTGAGGTGAGTGGATTGCCTGAGCCTGCAGGTTCGAGACTCGCCTGGGCAACTTGGCGAGACCTCATCTCTACAATAAATCAAAAAATTAGCTGGGCGTGGTAGCGCGCACCTGAAGTTCCAGTCACTTGGAAGGCTGGGGCGGACGATCACCAGAACCCAGCAGGTCAAGGCTGCAGTGGACGGGAGCGCCCACTGCACTCCAGTCTGGGTGACAGAGTGAGACTCCAACTCAAAACAGAAAAGAAAAGTCATATTGTAAATGTATGGTCGAGCTGAAGCTTTGTCTGTCTTTCTCTTGTTTGAACTCCTCTGCTTCAGTCCACTGTGCTAACAGGCTGTCGTTAAAGCAGAAACCTGAGTGAACAGGGAAACTCTTCTGGTTTCAGATGGTAAATTCCCTTTTTTGCTCCTGACTGATAGATGGTGAAAAATCTTGGTTTTGTCTCTATAAAGAGTAACTTCTTTGCTCTTTGTATTGTTTCTGGATTTTTCTCCTGTTGGTAATTTGACTGGCTCATTCCTGTCTATCCACTAGAATGCCATCTCCTTGTACCCTCTCAAGGGCTTCACACTTTTAAATTACCTTTCTCTTCACTTTCTTTTACAACTCCACCTATTTTCCTAGCTCCTTTCATGTTGCATGGAAACATATTTAAGTCTCTCACATCTTAAAAGATATCTGCTGAGTGTATCTCTCCTTTAAGATACAACCCACCACAGGTTGTCTTGTGCACCCGTCACACCATCACTGAGCAACTGTCACCAAGGGGACCAGTGATCTTATTGGCATTGAAACTGATGGATTCTTTGGGTTCTTACCTTACTTGACTTCTGGGAAGCATGTTGCACAGGTGACTACTTCTTTATTGAGAAAAGTTCTTCCTTTTCTTCCACTGTACTCTACTCTCCTGGTTTTTCTTCGACTTCTCTGGCTATACACCTTACAATAATTTGTGGACTTATTTTTTTCAACTTGTCGTTTCTGTAGTTGTTTCCTCCAGGATTCTGTCCCCAGGTTATCTTCTCAATGCATCCTCTCAGTGGCCTGTTTAAAAATCATTGTGGGTGACCTTGTCTGCTGCTTTGACTTTCATCCGATTTCTGTCTGATGGCTCCCTAATGGAACTACAGAACCCAATATCCAGCTGCCTAGAAGACGTCCTTGTGGCCATTCCACATAAGCTGAAAGGGAAAGGATGTCCCAAGCTGAACACTTCTTTTCTTTTTTCTTCTTTTTTGAGTTGGAGTCTTACTCTGTCACCAGTCTGGAGTGCAGTGGCACAATCATGGCTCACCAAAGCCTCAAACTCCTGGGCTCAGACATCCTTCTGCCTCAGTCTTCTGAGTGCCTGGGACTATAGGTTTGTGCCACCATACCCAGCATTTTTTTAAAATTTTATGTAAAGACAGGGTTTGTTATGTTGTCCAGGCTAGTCTCAAACTACTAGTCTCAAGCAATCCTCCCATTTTAGCCTCCCAAAGTGCTGGGATTATGGGCATGAGACATCATGCCGGGCCAACACTTCTTTTATCTGAAGACTTATATGTCCCTTTTTGTCTTTCATTTTGTTGGGAGGCATTATTACCCTCCCAGTTTTGCAAGCCAATGCTGGGCATTATCACTTTTCCCTATCCCTGGCCCACTTATGATCACCCCAAACTCCTGCTGGTTCTCCCTCATGAATATTCTTTTTCATCTTTTCACTTTAGCCCATTCCTGCTGCTGCCACCTTAGACCAAGTCACCAGGAATTCCCATCTAAATTGCTGCAGTCACCTATGAATTGTTCCCCTGAGTCCAGCATTACCCCCTCATAGTCATCTCCCCACATCGTAAACAGAGTGATTTCAAAAATGTACAATTTTTTAGGTCACTTCCCTGCTTGAAACTCTCAGTAATTCTCAGTTGCCCTTAGGAAAATATCCAAAGTCCATATGGCAACTTCATGATCTTGTCCTTGTTCACTGCTTCCCCTCATATTTTCCTACTTTCCCTTGTGCTTCTGCTTCAGCTTTAAGGAGTAACCTTATTGTTTGGTTTTTAACTATTTCTCTTTCTCATTGACAGCCCATGCTCTTGTGTTACTGCTTGTGTCCCTCTGCTAAAAAATTCTTTTTTCCAACCTTCTTTGGGAATTTATTTTTTTCCTTTTTTCAGGTCTCAGTTTAGATTTCACCTCTTCTCGGCAGCCTTCTCTGACTTGCCAAATCTGCCTTAGGTGCCTTGCTGGGTGCACCACTGCTCCTTGTTCTTTCTCTAGTATATTGCCATTACCTAGTTCTGTGTCTGTATCTGCTGTGAGATTGTGCATTCTTGAGGAGGAAAGACTGTATCTGTGATGCTCCCATAGTATTTCCATCATTGATCAATATCCATGGTGCAAGTTGGAAGTTTAAATATGTATTAAACTTCCAACTTGCACCATACATGTTGTTGGAATAGAACTGTATTTGAATTGATAGTGATAACTCTTGGGAGTTCAAGTGGGGGTACCTCCCCCCTCCTCTCTTCTCTCTCCTCTACCCATTCCTTCCCTCCAACTTAAATTTTCCTACAGCCTGTACCACAGGGATATACAGGGTAGGGCATCTATGGTAAACTTGTTATAAATGTATTGCTGATTGATGGAGATACCTTATAATCTAATAAAAGTGGATAAGTGCTTATTTTCAAACAGTAGAGAGTAAAGAAGCTGCTTAGATGAGTGTTTCTTTTGTTCTTCAAGGTGTTTATTTCTGGTGTCATGGGACGTTTTATAACTATCAATGATGATTCATTTTGTTTTCCTTGCTTAGTAATTATCTTTATCATGATGAGGTATTTATTTATTTTCAAGTTGTCAAAGTTTGAATCTAACTACAGACATAGCACATAGTTAGTAAAGTATGGCTTCTATTTTAAAACATGTACTTAACATACCACTCCCACGAGCACATACTCAGCCTATTTCTAAATTACCAAGAACAAGGAACTTAATTTATTCATGTCCTCATGTTTCCATTCTCTCATCCCTTTTGCTTTAATGTTGTCTTAATTGCTTTCTGTGTCTTTGCTTTTCATGCTAGTATCCGAGTGTGTTCTTTTATCATAGAGCAGCCTTGGTGTAGGGGTTCTATTTTGAATTCCTGGTTTCAAATCTTGGCTCCACTACTTATTTTCTGCATGGCCTTAGGTGAGATGCTTAATCACTATGTGCCTCAGTTCATTCATCTTTAAAATGTGTATAATAGTATTTCTTTCTTAAAGGGTTTGGTAATTAAATGAAATACTATATCAAAGTACTTAGCACAGTGTCTGACCCAGAGTAAGCTCTTAGTAACTATTAGGTATTATTAAAAAATTATTCCCTACTAACTCAATATTCTTTCTCTGTATTCCTCTTTTATAACATTCTGTAATATTACATTATCATTAGCATTATTACTCTAGAGCACATGGTGATAAGCTTAAATATTTGCTCCAGAATATGTCTTTGATATTACCCATAGTATTAAATTCTCCATTTGATTTCTAAGAATTTACTGAGCTTGTGTTTTGAACCAGACATGGGGCTTGGGCCTGGAAACAGAAAGCTGAAGATGATGCTTTCTCTGTTCTTAGTGAAGCTCACACTGTATGTAGAGAAATGGCTAAGGTATGAACAAATACAAATGATTGGAAGAAATAAAAACATTTTTTTAAACCCAGAGGAGGAAATTATTAACTGTGGGAGGCGTAAGTAGGAGGCTGTTTTACAAAGAGATTTTGCCGAATAAATAGGACTTTTCTGACCAAGGAAGAATGAAAAGCCCTTTCACTAAAAGAAACAGTATTTGCAAATGTTTGAGAGTCATGGGAAATCTGACATTTTCACAAAAGCACAAAGTGGTTCTGGTAAGATGTGAAGTAGATATGAGCCAGGTCAGGAAGGGGCCCTCATGGTATACCATTTGACTCATTGTGTCAGGTTTATACTAAAGGGGAAAGAGGCCAAGAGGTAGGGAGACTACTGAAGGGGATGTGGCAAGAGACCAGGTGTCTTAGTCAGTTGAGGCTGCTATAAAAAGACCATGGGCTGAGTGGCTTCAACAACAGAGACTTATTTCTCACAGTTCTTGAGGTTGGAAGTCCAAGAACAAGATGCTAACCTGGTCAGTTTCTGGTGAGGTCCTGTTTCCTGGCTTTCATACTGCTACCTTCTTGTTGTGTGCTTACATGGTTAGAGTGTATGTGGGTGAGGGGCAGGGGGGAGCTATACTGACTCTTCTTATGAGGACTCTAATCCCTTCATGTGAGCTCTACCCTCACGAACTTATTACCTCTCAAAGGCCCCATCTCCAAGTACCAAATACAACAACACTGGGAATTAGGGTTTCAACATAATAGTTTTACAGGGTCACAAATATTTAGTCCATAGCAACAGGTAAGCCATCCTAAGAGCTTGGGATAAGGCAGAGGTAGTGGGGACATAGAGGAATTATGGATTTGAGATCTAAGTAGAAAGTAGAATCAATAGGGACTAGTGACCACTTGAATAATATGGGATAATGGTATGAATTGGGGGAAAGTGGGTGACTTTGAGCCTTCTGTATTTGATATCTAGTCACACCTAGGATTACCTGGGTGGTCAGTCTTCACAGACCACAGTGCTACTTGATGAAAAATTATTTCTATTCCTTTTCCTATAATCCATAATAAGATCTACCTCTATTTTCTTGTGAATATCTGCCTTCAATTATTCACTAACAATTGTTCAGTATGGATTGTTTTTGTACTATTATACAGAGACACAAGCACTACTTCCAGCCTTCAAAGCTTTGATCAGGATGTTCTTTCCACATGGCATTTGCACTATATTTTCTACCTAATCTATTCCTGAAGGTGCTTCTAATCTTACCTTCCTGGAAAAACTTTCCCCAACCACTCACAATGATACCATTGTCTTTTATATCTGATATCCTGACATTTAATTGGTTCTCTGGTAGAATGCACTGTTTCTCTTCAATGATGCACAAGGAGATTGTATATCTCCACTTTCCTCATGTTCGAGTTCTTATCCCTGTGCCTGAGTCCTTACCACTGGGAATGGGAACAGATGTGATGTGTCACATTCAGCCTGAGGAAGATGAGTTTGGGGAGTGCTTCAGGTTCTTCTCTTCTTTCCATGAATTTTGAAGGAAGAACTCTAATGCAGAGTTGAAAGACAGGAGCTATCACGGATGCAGACTGTAAAAGACAGATAATTGACTTTAAATTAGACCCCAAACAAAACAAAACAAAAAAGCTTTGTGTGTGTGTGGTAAGATACTGCTATTTGGGGATTAATCTGTTAAAACGGCAAAGCATCGTCTAGTCTGACCAGTATGACCAAGTGTCCGCTTATGGTGTAGAAACAAAATCATAGCTTCCTCTTTTAAAAAATCTTACATTGTTTTTCTTCATTCTTAATAAATGTCTTTTGAAAAAATTGTGCATTTTTGATGACTTAATTAAAAATACACTTCTTGGAGGGAGATAATCAAGTGTTAATAGCCCCATCCACTCCTGTTTTTTTCACAATTAAAAATGTATTTAACCTTTTAAAATTGATTCATCATCTTGTATACCCGAATCCATTTTTTTCAGGTTAGAAAATTAACAGTGTTAACTGGTCAGAATTTGAGAATCTCTCTTAGTCATGTTCCAATGAATTTACTTTGTATTGAATTATTCCATGAATAGAAGAGAGCTTAAAAGAAAGAAACGTGTCTACTTCTGATTATTAAAGTCCTTTGATAGAAATAGGCATCTATTTGTTCTTTTGTTCTTTTCTCTTTCCTTTCTTCCCTTCCCTTTCCTTTCCTTTTTGTTCTTGGGATGAAGGAATGTTGTGATCCCAGCCAAAGTGGTGTTAAGTGTTGCTATATTACCTATGATACTGGGCCCTGCTTTTCCCACTAGTATATAGCACAATTTTTTATTGCATTTTTCCTTAATATCTCTGTTTTGGTGTAATGACAATTTTAAATGTGCATGTATTGTCTCCTGCCCTTGAGGACCTTCACCAAAATGAGATGTTTTAACTAAAATGAAACACTAACAATTTCCTCCTGCCTTGCTGCTTATTTTATAATAAAAGCCCTGTGCATCCATAAGACTTTGATCTTTCAAGTTTATTATCTCAAAAGTGAACACAGAAATATTACAAATAATAATACATGATTGAAAAACAAAGGGGAAATTTCATTTGGATGAGAGCAGCTATTCATAAAATCCTTAGATAGTCTTCTTCCAGACCGAAATATTGGCAGATTCTCTCAACCAACTCACAGGACTGGTTTCAATAGAAAAATTGAATCATGGTACTTTCTGTTTCTTTGTATTTCCCTGTTTTTCAATGCAAGTTGCATGTTCAGACCAAATTCTTTTTTCTGATTATGGTAAAAAAAAACTAAAGCTTTTAGAAATATAGCTATATCTACACCTATATCTATATTTATATGTATATCTTTTTGCTGCAGCTTTTTTTTTTGTGGCATGAGGGAGGATGTTTAATAAGAGGAATTAGTTTTCCTTCTTTTGTCAACTCTGTTAAACTAATGAGGGATACCTGGAGTGGGAATCAAGAGACTTGAGATTTATCTTAACCATGACATAAATCTCTGGGTAGCTTTAAAGCAGCATATGCCTTTTCATTGGACCTCTGTTTATCATGTGAATTAGACAGGGATCTGACTCCATTATGAGTCTTAGCCAGGAGCACATATCAGAATCAGAGAACATCCTTAAAAGCCAGATTCCTGGGCTCCATTCCAGACCTACTGAATCAGAGTACCTAGGAGGGGGCAAGAGGTATTTGTAGCTTTCAAGATTGTATGGGTCCATAGACTAGCATCCTGTGGACACAGGCATTCCATAAAGATTTGGTGCTTGATGGAAGAGGGAGAAGTCTGGAACTGTGGTTCAGGACAGGAATGTAGATCATAGTGAAGCCTTGCAGCAGGGACTGGGAGCAGTTGGAAACAGCCCTGAGCAGTTGGGTGGTTGTGGGAATGGGGCACCACGGTGCACACCATGACTGGTGATGGATCACAGAAGCTAAGCCACACACCTCATCTTCTTGACCAGACTCTGCATTTGCTTGCTGTTGTCTATTTGTCTTATAATGTGCCTGTGTGTGTCTGTGTTTGTAGTAATGATGATTGCTTTTAAAATCTATTCTTGTGTTTGCATCTAGAGCAGGAGGTAATGCATACACATTTCAAATTGGTGGCAGTACGACAAAACAGAGAAGTTAAATGCAGAAAACAGTAAAAGGTTTTACATTTGTATTTAAAATACATGTTTGTATTTGGAAGACCCTGCAGTCCCCCAATAGCTCTCTGAGTAGGGTAAAATCCTGGCTTGGCTTCCCCTGGTTACATAACCTAGTTTAAATGGGTCTGTGAGAGAAGAATTACAGGAACTTGGTGAGTGTGGAACCAAGCTGTGAAAGTTGGCAAGGCTGTCCTTTGTCAGGTGGTCAATTCCATTCAATTCAATCTTCATTGATAAATATCTCTGAGTGATGGTGTACGCAGTTAAAGAATAGGTGTGAATGAAAGGAAAAGTAGGGAGGGAACAGCAAATAAGATACAGTTAATGTCTTTCTGGATTCATAAAGGAGCAAAGATAGATTTACAAACAACTATGAGAAGGAGTGATGTACTAAAGAAAGTACAAAGAAAGCCATGGAATTCATAGATGCCACTCATTGTGGCTGGGTTTCTAGAGCCACAGTGCTCTGTAAGAAACTTTCTGAAAGCTGTGGGAGTCTCTCTAGAATAAAACAGTAACAACAACAACAACACCAAAAAACAAAGAAAACAAAAACAAACACTGCCTGAATCTCCTCATTCTAGAATTTCCTTGTGCTAATTTTGGGAGGATCATGAAGGATCTATTTTCTAACTTCATTGTGCTGGGCACACAGTAAGTACAAAATGAATGCTAGTTGAATGAATAAAAGTATGATTGAAGTAGATCAAGGGAATAGTAATGAGTAATTGGTGAGGATATTAACAACTAGAATGGAGTTTATTTAGATGAGATCAGGATATGTTACTATCTCCAGATCATTACTGTGGCTAAATACGAGGCGGTAGTGTCTACCCTTTATGGATAGAAGAACTGAGGCATAGACATGTACAGTAGCTTATTGAAATTGCGCAGAATGCAAATCCAAGAATAAATACAGATAATGACCTCTCCTGTTTGCATATCAGCTTATAGTTAATCACAGTGTGAGTTGGGAGGGACAGGCATTATCTGCATTTTACAAGTGAGGACTTTGGCTCAGAGAGAGGAAGTGTCAGGCGGGTTACTGAAGGAGACAGAGGCTTAGTGAGATGAAACTGTAATAACAATCCACATTGACAAGAACTGATGGGTCCCTGACAAAATTCTCTGTGTGGATCGCTTATGTACACATCAGGTTGGGGAATGCACTAAAGGAAGACAAGGAAATTAGGATGGATAGTTGGGGTGGAAGGGACATGGAACTGGGCTCAGGAGATCTGGTATTGTCCTGACTCTTCCATGGATTTGCTTATGTCAACTGAGAAAAATTACTTCTTTCTCCTTAATGTCAGTTTTGTTAATGACAAGATCAAAGAGATGAGTCAAGATAATCTGTAAAGTTACGTATAGCTCTAACATGCTGACTTAAATATAGATTGAATATCTCTTATCTAAAATGCTTGGGAGCAGAAGTATTTCAGATTTTCAGTTTTTTTCAGATTTTGGAATATTTGCATATATATAATGAGATATCTTAGGAATGGGACTCACATGTAGAAACAATTTTTTAATGTTTCATATACACCTTATGCACATAGACTGAAGGTAGTTTTATACAATAGTTTAAATAATTGTGTTCATGAAACAAAGATTGAACCATTAGAAAGCAAAGGTGTCATGTCAGCACTCAAAAAGTTTTGGATTTTGAGCATTTTGGATTTTTTGGATTGGAGTGGTCATCCTATGTATAAGATTGCATATTGGAAAATAATGACAGGCTGAAGCGTTTTAGAATAATATGATACTTGCTGATGTTTATGATTCTTAATTTTTTTTTTTTTTGAGTTGGAGTCTCACTCTGTCGCCCAGACTGGAGTGCAGTGGCCGCTCCCAGGCACTGCAGCCTTGACCTGCTGGGCTCTGGCGATCCTTCCACCTCAGCCTTCCAAGTAGCTGGAACTACAGGTGTGCGCTACCACACCCGGCTAATTTTTTTGATTTATTGTAGAGATGAGGTCTTGCCAAGTTGCCCAGGTGGGTCTCGAACCTGTGGGCTCAGGCAATCCACTCACCTCAGCCTCCCAAGGTGTGGGATTACAGGCTGAGCCACCGAGCCCAACTGATTCTTAATATTCTTTAGAGATAAAATTTTGTTTAAAATAATTATACCCCTGAGATCTTTCAATATTGGGGGCATAAAAAAGATAGATGATGAGTGTTAACGACTGGAACTTTTTATGTTATTTTCATTTTATAATATATTTCACAATATAACATTTTCCATTTCACCTAATCATGGGGTGAAAAACGAAGCATGTGACAACATCTCCTAGGCTCTTTTCTTACCTGTCCTCAAAAGCAGTGATGAAATAGGAGCCAGTCACTTCACCTCCACTAGTTTTATCCCATATATAGAATCAATTTCTTCATCTAAAGATAGAAATAAAATGACCAGCCTT
Source organism: Cephalopachus bancanus (assembly GCA_027257055.1). Lineage (NCBI taxonomy): Eukaryota > Metazoa > Chordata > Mammalia > Primates > Tarsiidae > Cephalopachus > Cephalopachus bancanus. The sequence continues at coordinate 4,524,122 of JAPVLO010000046.1, read as the reverse complement.
GCCCATTCTCAGATAAGTCTTACATTGATCATGTGAGATAACCTGTGAAAAAGTATTTTGTAAACTGTAAGGGACTGTACAAAGGCTACTCTAGGTTTGGAGAATTATTATTAACACATGTCAATGGCATAGGTACATTTATGTAGAGATTGTGGTGAACTATCCTTTCCTGAATTACTCACCTCTGGCCTCAAAGTTGGCTTAGGAAAGAAACTGAACCTATTTCTCTTAGTTTTGTCTGAATCTCTTCGTTACCTGGCTTGCCTCCCAGAACCTCATCAAAATGAAGCATGAACCAGCTGGGTTGTCCAACTTGGAATGAAAGGAAACACCATTATGGCCTCACCTTTGGTGGGTGCTTGACATGTCTAAAGGAATTTTATTTACCTGACCTGATTATCCACTGGTTCACATGATCACATTTGTGTGACCTTGAAGAAGTCATATCTCCTCTCTAGGCCTGAGTTTCTTGCTCTTGCAAATTTTAGGAGACTTAACAGCATGATTTCTGAAATTCCATATGCCCTTTTGATTTAACAAGGTTTTCAAATGAAGGGGTTGTTCACATACAAAACAGTGTCAGGACCTCTCCAGTACAGTGTACTTGAAGGTAACATTTCACGGTGCTGGTGGGTGAGGGGCCACGTTAGATGACCTGGCACTGACTTTTTTTCCTTTTTCTTTTTTTTCCAGCTGAGTTGAGTGGGCTGATGTGAACATGAGTCCTGCTGTGCTTCCTGAGAGATGAAGCTGGCTCAGAAATGTTGAATGCAAGGTGCTTGGCAGTTGTGAATCAGAGGGCTCTGGGTGAAGATTGAATTCAGTTCTAAGACAAGCTGAAGCACTGTGCAGCTTGCCCTTGGGAAGGCCACTGGGCCTCACTACCCATGCAGACTGGACTACGGCACTGAACTATGTACTCCAGATGTCTCATCTCTGAACATGATGGTCATTGCATACTTACCAGTTAGGGAACTTTTATAACTAGATAAGATAATGCTTGGACATAGTAGGTTAAAACCAAAAGAAAAGCAAGAATATTATTATTATAATGGCAAAGCAGTGGTTTCTGTTGGGTAGGAGGGAGGGAAGGGACACACAAGGGCTTCTGGTTCTGATAAGCTTTTTCATTTAACTGGGATGGCATTTACATGGAAGGTCCCTTTATATTTATTCATTAAAATGCACATTTACTGTTTTATGCACCTTTCTGTGTTCAGGTTTACTGTAAAATATTAAAATATCCAATATTACCTTGTGCATATAAAGCATGTAATGAACCTGGCAAAATATAAGCATTTAGTAGATGTTTTTATTGGAACAATTGCCACCAGCCGACTGAAGCAAGTCAAGAAGAATACCTCTCATCTTACCATCAGATCTGATCAGGCAGGGTTTCAACTCTATCCCTGACCCTTACTGTCAGTATAGAAAATTTATTTGTCTGAGTCTTTCTTTCTTTTTTCTTTTCTTCCTTCCATTCATGCATCCATTCATTCATTCTTCTTCTCTTTTTACTTCCTTCCTTTCTCACATCCCCCCTCTTCTTTTTTCCTTTCTTCTTCCCTCTTTCCCTTCATTTTTCCTCCTTCCCTCCCTCCTTCCTTCCCTTTCTTCTTTCTTTTTTTTCTTTCACCCCTTCCTTCCTTCCTTCCTTCCTTCTTCTTCTCACAATGTTTTTAATAGATTATTAAGCCCTGCTATATGATCAATACCATTAAACATTAAGTCAAAGATGAAATGACAAGGTTCCTTTCCACTTTTTGAGAAGTCATTCTGGGTAACAAACATGTAAGCAGACTAGTACTGTAATGTGTTAGGAAAGTCAGGCAATATTCTTCTATGTCTAAGCCTGAAGGTGCTATTTTATAGGCACATGGCACATCCTCAGAAGTGTTGGTTGCTATCAGAGGGTCTTAACTGGCAGGTCTGTGGGACTGGGGGGTTCTAAGCTAGCTTCTGAAAAACAGATGTGATGTTAATTGACAAAACAGAGTTCGGAGGATGTTTTATTTCCACCTATTTTGCCTTTCCAGTAGAGTGATCCTCCCGCCATCTGGAAGTGTGAAAGTAAGGGCTAATGACTACGGCGGACCTGGGAGGACAAGATTGCCTTGTGTGGGAAAGGTGTGCTTATCTGCTCAGGTACACCACGCATTTTTAAAAATATGTTCGAACATTGTTACTCTGTAAAGATTTCAGAATAAACTACTTTCCTTGATTTTAAAATTTAAAAAGTAAAATGAGTTTAGCCTCCTCCAGAGATTGAAACATGCCGTAGCAGTCATAATCAGTTGTGGATTTCTGTCTTTGTGGGATAGCATTTTGTTTTAACATAATTTCTTCTTTAAATGTTTTATTTAGTTTGTCATGCGCCTTGTTAATTATTTCTTCACAAGAGGCTCATCTTCTAGTCATTCTACTCATAAAGAGCAGGACTAGCTTCAAAACACAATACTAATATAGGGGATTATTTCTTTACAATTAATATGTGAATCAACGTACTAAATAAATCACAAGACTCATTTAAAAACATTTGGTGTCTATGCTAATCTTAGTTCCAAAAAGTTTAGACATTGTGTCTGGATGCATATCCAGACTTCTCACCAGAAGCTTGATGGAAAGCCAGAGCATCAGCATCCAGGGGCAGACAAGATGACTTCCCTAGGGCTTTGTAACGTGGGAATACACAAACAGCAGTCTTCTAGATCTTACTGCTCTCGTTGGTTTACTGTCTCCTTCCTGTCACTCACCAAGTTATTCAGCCCCTTTTGTTGGACCTGTTTTCTCAGATTCCCATCACTCCCATTGCTGAATATCTACATGTGTTCTCTAAGCAGGATTCCCTCTCCTTCACAACTCTTTCCCCCAATTTTTTACTCAGTGATCTATTTTTCACTCAGGATCAGAAGATTACTAAGACAGTCTTACCCCTCAAGGAGTCAATAGGCCAGAACACAGAAAAATTTCTGAGAATCTGTTGAAAAGTATGGACCCTCTCTACAAGAAAAATTGCATATACCACCTTTAGAAAATTCCCTTAATCTTGGATTGTGGTGCCCAGAGGAAGCAGGCTTGTAAGAACTGATGTAATAGAAATATAAATTTGGTAGAATTGGGTCACTACTAAACTAAATAACTATTTACCCAGGATTTAGTCTTTGAGTTACGTGATATGATATGATAGATAAAATATGGCAGGACAAAAACAAATGAAATAAGGCAATGGAAAAATTTTTGTAAGCTATCAGAATAAGGTATTATTATCACCAATAAGTAGCTGAAGTAAAGACAAGTGAACTTAGTCTTTTTAGATAAACTTAACAGTATTTACCATTATCTGCTTCTGCTTCCCTTCTGGAAGCATAAAAGACTATATGTCTTCGTCTCTTTGTAGTTGAGTAGGACTATATGATTAGTCTTGGAAGTGACATCTGTCACCTCAGGGTGAGATAGTGAAACACCCACTTGTAATTTTTCAGCCTGAAATTCTCTTTCCTGTCAGGAAGGAGGCTTCATGTTCATATGATAAGGCTACACAATTGAAACAGATTGCATTGCTGAAAAGCCACAAGAGCATTGCTCAAACCTGCACTGAAACTTGCATGAATGAGATATAAACCTGTATGTTATGCCACTGAGATTTTTGGAGTTGTTTATTACTTCACCATTACTGGTTTACCGTGACTAATACACCCCCCCAAGGGTATGGCATTGAAGAAGAGAGGCATGTTGATTTTCATGGATCTCTTTCTTTCTTTTTTTTCCTTTTTTTTTTGAGAAATAGGGTTTTCCTTGTGTATATCTCTTGCTGTCCTCCTCTACAAAACATAGAGCAGAATAAAAATGTCAGCCACATCTATATGTCAAAATAAAAATAGCAACATTTTAACCTCTCTTGTCAGAAATGTTGGTGACTCCACTTTTAAAGAAATAATTGGTTACAAGTGTCTTGTAGCCATTGATAAAAAATGTGTGTTTTAGTTCTTTCCCTAGGAAATTACATGAGTGGCATGCAGGAGAGAAGAGGGTCAACACATGACCGCTAATGTGATTAATTAAAGGGCTTAGTATAAATGGCTGGTGGTATTTAGTGGTACCTTGGAGAGATTAATGCTGGTTAAACACATGGGTAGAGGGGGAAGATTAATGAATGATTCAGTGGCTATAAAAGATGTTGGATTATTTTTCAGTGCTGCAATTAGTAAATATCTCTACCTCCACATTACATGTGAGGGATCTCACTTTAATCCTTTAAATGCTTTCACCATCTATAATTAGGCAATTAGTTCCGGGAGCAATGTAGCACATACACTAGGAGAAAGAAAAACAACAAATGCACATGAATAAATAAGAGCTATTTATTTTATATCAAATGAGTGCTTTCTATTTCTTTTCTTGGTAAGGTATAGCGATCTTCCCAGGAGGCTTACTACTTTTCCACAGGGTTGGAGACCGAGTTTTGTCTTCCACACAAAAGCACTGGAGATAGCACAGAACTGGGAATCTATTGGCACTTCATTAACTGCCTTTTAGCGAATTTCTAAGCAAGTATCAGAGGAGAGCTTAAGACTGGGCCCTGGAAAGTCATTCATAAGCAGACACGCTAGATCTGAGAAGAGGCCGCGGCTAATTCTTTTTGATAAAAAAACTCACTGTACTTTTGAGTCACTCTGTTTCTGATGCTTGCTTCTTCTCCTCCCTTCCTTCAATTATTCCCATTCTTTATTCCTCATTCTGTGACCTTTTCTTGACTCTGCAGCAGGGCTAGATGCTTTAAGATGTTTAAGTTCTTGCCTTGAGAGGTTCACAATTTATTTGGAGTTTGAAAAATGAGGCACAGATCGGTGAGAAGTTAACTAATTATAAGGCACTATAAAACTTGTATCAAATTGGTGAAGCGTAAGATGAGCTCTATATAAAGGCCTTTGGGCCACTGGCTTCAGAGCCATATTTTCTCCTTCCTGTGTCTTCCAATCTCTTTCAACACTCACTCGCATTTTCTTCTCCAGATCCATGGCCTTTGCCCACCACAGTATATAGCTTTGAACTTCGGTGATAATGAAGCTGCAGATGGTTTTAAAATATATATTATTTTGTCTATGAAATCAGTGACACAAAGACAGCAGTTACTAATTTGGAAAGACAATTTTCAAACAGATTCAGTATGATAAGAAAATGGGTGATTGTTCTTTGTTCCTTAAATTTCAAGAGATGGGACGTCCTCTTTGGAAAAGAGAACAAAAAGACTAAGAGAACCTACAAAACATAGAGATTATAAAAGTTAGAAAAGCAAGGAACATGTATGTATAAATCACCACCTCATATCCAATACTTAGCACAAGTTACTCAGTTATTTGTTAAATAAACAAATGAATAGTGAGAGTTGGTGGAGTAGGAGAAAAGAGATAAAAGGCCCCAAGGGTGGGTGTCAAAGAGATTTTGAACTGGAGAACTGAGGGAACTTTGAAAATGAATCACCATTATTGTGAAGGACATTAAGAAGAACATTGATAGTGAAAGAGACAGGGTAAGATACATGATACACATATATTTACTTTGCCTTGGCTCATCATACGTTGTGATTCATGCCTGTTGTCCCAGTACTCTGGGAGGCTGAAGCAGGAAGATTTTTTGAGCCTAGGAGTTCGAGACCAGTTTAGGCAACAGAGTGAGATTTTGTCTCTACAAAAAATAAAAAAATCAAAAATTAGCTGGGTATGGTGGCATATGTAGGCCTGTAGTTCCAGCTACGTGGGAGACTGAGGCAGAAGGATTTCCTGAGTCTAGGAGGTCGAGGTTGTGGTAAACTGTGATAATGCCACTGCTCTCCAGCCTGCGTGACAAAGTATATTGCTCAGGTAGTTCAAGACTCTTAGTCTGTCTCCAAGTATCCATGAAAAGTTCTGCCAGTTTCTTGGGGTGGTGGAGATTATAGTAGTTAATATTTATTAGTGCTTACCATGTACTAAGTATTGTTTCAAGAACTTTGCATTTAACATTTATTTTTAATTGTGATAAGAACATTTGACATTTACTTTGCTTTAAGGTGCTTTCTCAAGAGACTGTAGAGATTTTAAGTATTGTACTTTATGATGTTTAGTTGTTGGTGGTAGTAAACTGTTTTTTGTTTTTTTAAATATGATATTGCTCTGAGATGGAGCCATGTGGGCCCCAAGGATTTATTTATTTTCTGCCACTGTTTAAGAGTGCTCTCTTTGCTAGACAATGTCCTACGTGTTTTATGAGTGATATCTCACTGAATCCTCATCACATCCCTCTTGGATTGATATTACTAGGTAGATATTATTATACCCATTTTATTGATAAAATAATTAATGCCAAGAAATTTTAAGTAAACTGCCTAAGGAGATACTGCACATTAACTGTATATCTAAGATTTAATCTCATACTCAAAAGACTATTCTCTTAACTAGCTCTGTGATCCTATGGTCAAATTTATGTGTGCCACAGTGTTTCCAAGAAGTGACAAAATTAGTAATGGATGTAATTACACAAGATTCCTCACCAGTATGGAATTAAATGTTTTAGAAGAGCCTTTAAAAAGTCCTCTCCTACTACGAAGACACCTAAAGGGTTGGCTTCTGTGATCTACTTGGTGTATTCCTCTATTCTTATGTGGCTCAGCTACCATAAGCTCTGGAGAGGATACAACTCTGTTTTACAAGGCTATAAGCCTTGTAATTGATGTACTAACACTGAGCCAATCCCTGAGGAGACAATGTCTGCATGAGTTGGAAGACTTGATGTGGAGTTAGCCCACTGTCCATTTTCTTTGTGTCCTAATGCTAGTAGCAAGTTGACTTGCCTCACCATGCTGCCCATATCCAACTGAGTGTAATAAATAGAATCAATGGAACTTTCTTCACAGTAAAATGTCTTAGTGCTCTTATTTCATTCTCCTTCTCCACTTATCTCTCTGTTATTTCATCTACTTAATTGCTAGTATTTTTGTTTTCTATCTTGTTTCTATTCTCAATCTATGCTTGATTTCTCTATTTTGCCTCATAGTACCCTTTTTGGACAGAGATTTCCACTTTTCATCCTTTCTTCATGCATCCATTCATCTGGCAAACATGTACTAGCACTTATGCTAAGCCCTGGCTGCACAGACATGAAGGAGGCATCATGCCTACTTTCAAGGAGCTCACAGTGCATGGAGAGAGAAAGACATGTGGACAGTTATGCTGATGTTTGTCAGGTGTCATGTAAAATGAAATTACAAGTTACTGAAGAGGCTCAGGAAAGGCATGCTTTAATGTGGGCCAGAGCAGGTGCATATTGAAGGCTAGTAAGAAGTGACATAGCCTCTGTTTAGAAGGGTGAGATTGGTATCCAGATTTCTCTGTTTTCCTGCTTCTGTCACCCCAGGTAACTACTTGGCCTAATGAAACCCTCAGCATGGGAATTCATTCCTAGACTTACCTTAGGATATTTGAACAGCTTTTGTTCAGGGTGTACCAGAGAATGAAAGTTTGGAACATTTTTAAAGTAGTCAAATTTCATGTTTTAATAATTTGTTGCTAATATATGCAAATTCAGTTATTTAAATAAAAACTTCACACCCAGGAACCTTGCCAAATTAATTAATTCTAGTAGATTATAGTGTCTTCTGTATTTTCTACATACACAATCCTGTTATCTACAATTAAACTGTATCTCACAAGTACATTATACATTATTATGTTGTGTTTTTTCCAATACTTTTCCTCTTTAAATTGTAGTTTGAACATTTTTTATTAACCAGTCTTCCAGTTCATAAATCCTATATTTAGTAGTGTCCAATCTGTTGTTAAACCCATTCATTGAGTTTTTAATTTGGTTTATTATATTTTAATTAAAATATTGTCTATTTAAATTATTTTTGTAGATTCTAATTACCTATAAAAGTTCTTCTGCTTTTAGTCTATTTTGCCCATCATTTTTTATTTTAAAAGATGAGGTGTCTCACTCTGTCACCCAGGCTGGAGTGTAGTGGCACAATCATAGCTCACTGCAGCCTTGAACTCCTGGACTCATGTTATCCTTCTGCCTCGGTCTCCTGAGTAGCTGAGATTACAGGCATGTGCTACCACTTCTGGCTTGCATCTGTTTTTTTATTTTTATTTTCTTCAACATGTTTTTCAATATATAGTCCTTTTAAAGTCATTGTCTGATTCTCTAATTCTCTTAACTCTACTTCTGGCATGTTTTTTTTCTTTTAGTTTTTGGTCATACAATGCTGTATATTCACATGCCCATTAATTTTGATCAAGGTCTAGGCATTGTATATAAAAATTAGTAGAATCTCCAAATGATGTTCTGTTTCATGAAGTGCTAACTACTTTGCGTGACCGAGCTGGGTTAAGACTGGGTGGGAGTGTCCCTAAGGCTTAGTCTGCCTCTGGTTTGTCCCTATTGCTAAGGTGTCACCCTCTTTCTTAGAAAGATTTTCCACTTTCTTAGAAGCAAAAATTCTGAAAATGTAATTTCAAATTTACTGGAGGTGGAGATTCACCATTATTACCTGAAAACACTGGGTAAGCTGTGTTTTGGTTTGGTTTGGGAAGACCCAACCAATCAACAGATAAACAAAATCCTGGGATTTTCAATTGAGAACCTGGTGGCAGATAATGGAGATTTCCAATTGCTCTTTTGAGAGGCGTTTGGCTTACCTGTTTAGGAGGCCAGTTTCTTGAGGCTGAGACCAGGTTTGGGATTTCAGGTAGTTCAAGTCTCTTACTTTGTTAGTCTCTCCCCAAGTAATCATGGAAAGCTCTGACAATTTCTTGGGATGAGACGAGTTATACTAGTTAACATTAATTAGTGCTTACCACATAGTAGGCATTGTTTCAAGAACTTTGCATTTAACTTTTTTTTTTAATTGTGGTAAAAACATTTAACATGAGATCTATCCTCAAATAATTTTTTAAGTGCACAATACAGAATTTTTAACCATCGTCACAACGTTGTACAGCAGGTATTCATAAAATGCTAATTGATGGTTGAATGGATAAAGAAAAGGTGGTATATACCTATAATGAAACATTAGTAAGTCTTAAAAAGGAAGGTAATTCTGACATATGCAACAACATGAACAAACCTGGAGGACATCATGCTAAATTAAATAGCCAATCACAGAAAGAAGAATACTACACTATTCATTCATAGAAAATATCTAAAAGAGTAAGACTTATAGAAACAGAGAGTAGAGTGGGGATTGACAGGAGCTGTGGGAAGAGGAAATGGGAAACTACTGTTTATGGAATATAAAGCTTTAGTTTTGCTGGTTGTTTTATATCCCAGTAGTGGCTCTTTGTCAGGGCCCAGACCTGGGTCACCAGCCCCTAGCTCTTCCCAGGTGGGCAAGTGTGGTGGAGGCCTGTGTGAAAGTCAAGGCCTTCCATCTCTCATCTGTGGTTCTCATGGCTCTTCTTCCCCCAGTGGGTTTTGTTTTTTCAGCCCTAGGAGCCTGCAAGGAAATTCCATTCTGCTTTTTTGAAAATTTCACCTAACCTTTCAGTCTCCTGCCCTGTGCACTTTTAGAATATGTTTGGATGGCATTATGTTTTTATAAGGTTGTGTGGTAAAAAACTGACTCTTTGAGGCCATGCAAATATCCAAATTTATCTCTGCAACCCTTTGCACTGAAATCAGTTTCATGGTTTCTGTCTCACAGCAGAGGTCCCCTTCCCGTCCTACTCATCAAGGTTATCAGCCATCAGCTCACATCCAGAATCTACAACTGTGTCCAGTAACAGCTGAAAGTGCTCACATTGTAATTTACTTGGAACATCTTATTGTGCTTTGTATTTTTTTTCTAGATTTTTGAAATGGCTTTTAAACATCAGAAATACACTTTTGATCTCCATTCACTGTGATCTGCAAGGGGCTTCCTTCTCAGGAGACGTCTTTCTTCCTCATTGCTTCTCTGATTCTTTGAAATTCCAATTTGTTTCTTTAATTTACCTGACTTTTCTCATTGCTTTTGGTGGAATAATTCCTACGTCTTGAAGATCTTCCTCTTTCTTAGAAGCAAAATCCTCAAAATGTAATTTCGAATTTACTGGAGGTGAAGATTCAACATTATTATTCTCTTAAATAGGAAGGTTAGAAAGACCCAAACAACCAACAAATAAATAACTTCGGGAGGGCAGTCAAGATTTTACATCCAGTTACTGTGCAGTTAACTGAATATTTTAAAATAAGCAAATCAATATATACCTTTCTGCTATTTAGTATGAAACAACTCATTGGACCCAGTGCCCAGTGACAGAACTGTTTCTATTGATCTCTATGTTTGGAAGAAATTAAAATTTCTTCCCTGCTCCATTTTTTAAGAGGAAAAGATTGGACACCAAACATCACCTGTTTCACCAGTGATTTTAAAACATCCAAAATAAAATTTAACCTTCTAAATATTTAAAGGAATAGAACAATCTTTCTTATTTCCTGATTCTTTTAAGACACATTTCTTAATTTTAATTTTAATACTACTCTAAGTTTGTGAGAGATGGTTAGCATCTCTTTTTTGAGGAAGAACAACTTTATTTCCCATTCTTGGCCTTAGTGTCTCTGTACCTAAGATGAAGGGGTTGGATTAAATGATAGCTAAATGTCATTTTACTGACTCCCTTATGAGATTTGCTTTTGAAATTCACACTTTTTTTCCCCAATACATATCTCAGTAAATTAATTTGCATTACCAAACTTACCCCCTAAAACTTGCATGCCAGTGATTATAATACTCCCCCTACCTAGCCTTGACCATTATCTAGAACTTGTGTAGCTTAATAAAACGATAGTAGTGGGCCATTGCCTTGCTGGACTCCATTGTGGCCATGTGCTCTTTGAGCTATGGCTGTCACCATGCTTCCTGACTTTGGCCCCCTCCCCCACCTAAGGGAAGTGAATAGTCTCTCTCTCTCTAATTTGCTTCTAAATAAACTACATTTTCTAATCTAAAGAAAAAATCTATAGTAGTGTAGTCCTCATACAGAAAATCATCATTATATTTTATGCTGCTTTGTAAAGCAAGATTCACTTCAGAAAACTTGGCTAGGGCTATTCTAACTAACAGTCACAAGTGAATAAACCTTCATTCATCCAAAGCTAAGCCAAAGTTGATTTAGGCTTCAAGGTTAAGTTGTTGTAGTGATTAACTGGTTTGATGAAATAGACATTGAATAATACATTTTTTAATGTTTCAACATTGTAATTTACTTGGAACATCTTATTGTGCTTTGTCTTTTTTTCTGGAAATTTTGAAATGGTTTTTAAACTACAGAAATATGTTTTTGATCTCTATTCACTGTGATCAACAGAACCACAGATGTTTCTCTGTTAAAGGCATTTTTGAAAGTTTCCTTGTATGGATGCAATGCAGTACAGCCCAGATAATACAGTTATTCCAGGAGGTATTGTGATCCTATGCTGCTTTCTCAACAAGCCCAAGACAGTATGCAGTGGTTATGAGATTTGGGTTCTAGTCTAGATCTACCACCAACCAACTCAAAGACCATTCAGAATCACTTTCTCCCCCACTCTGAATCTGACTTAATGTAAAATTGAGGTGTGTTTTGGAGGAGGAGGTAGAAGGTGACAGCTTCAGTATTTCTTAAGAGGGGACAGGAAGGGGAAAGCACCATTTTCCTAGGAAACTTCGGGAAGCATGAAGGCATTCTTGGCTGTCACAATGAATGATTGGAGGTGGGAGATGTGTATGTTAAGGCAATTGGAAAGCTTATACCAGGTGTGACAACTTCCCAGATACTAAGAAATATTATCAATCAAAATGCTAACGAGTCCTTCCCCTCTGAGAAACTCTAGCAAATGATCTCTAATGTTGTATTCCCTGTCATTAGTATTCTTCAAAAAACTCATATTGAGCCTTAGATTGCTTTTTCCTAGCAGCCCATTCTAGGTAGAACTCTCCAGAGATAAGATTCAGGGTTTTAGTCCAAGAATTTCTCATCTTACCTTGCTTAGACATCTCTGATTATAAGTCAAGATTCCAAAAACATTTTTCTATAGTTATGTGGTAACTATGTGTGTGTATATATAAGTATATATGATAGCTTCATTCTCTGGTCATTTTTATTTTCAGAGTAAGTTTACCTGATTCTAGTTTTCTTTTTCTTTTTTTCCAAAAAAGAAAGACCATGTGAAACATTTTCCTCCTGAAGCAGAACTGTCTTCATCAAGCTAAAAACTTGATTTTCATAATTTTTTTAAATGACGTCTTTTGTAGTCAGCCCAAGGAGATTAGAATGAGGTTTGAGGAGAACAGGTGGAAGATTGAAGGACTGGGGTGAAAGTTAGACAACTGTGAATTCTCCCTCTACTTCTTTTTCCTTAGCTATGTATCTTTTCTTGTTCCACTAGGGTTGAAAAATCCCTCTCAAAAACTTTCAACTGGTATAGACTTACTTCATGAAGTGAGGCACAGAACAAAAGAAATGAAATCAATTGACTATCTCAATACCAGTCCTTGACAACATTGTGAGGGTTTTTGTTCTTCTTCCTAGTTTGTACTTTCTCCACTCCCACATACTTCCTGCCAAAGACAATGATTCCCATGTGCTTTTAAATGTTCAGAGTCTTGTCTGGAACAATATCTCTCTGATTCTTTCTATTAACAATTGTGCCTAAGATCTTCTTCAGCTCCCTTTCAAACATTCCATCTTAAAATTTTAGAACTGGAAGGCAACTCTAAGATAGTCTGAAACAACCACCTCATTTGATAGATAAGACTGGCACTGTCAATAGAAATATAAAACAAGCCATGCATGTAATTTCAAATTTTCTAGTAACTACTTAAAAAAAAAAAACAGGTGAAATGCATTTTAATTACATATTTAAATCAGTTTAGTGTAGTGGCCCTCAACCTTTTTGGCATCAGGGACTGGTTTCGTAGAAGACAATTGTTCCACAGATTGGGGCAGGAGGGATGGTTTTGGGTTGTCAGATGCATAATATTTATTGTGCACTTTATTTCTATTATTATTACACTGTAATATATAAGAAAATAATTATATAACTCACCATTAAAAAAAGAGATGTGGATGGACATGGTAAACAGAATAATGAGCGGGCCATCTGCAGACTAAAATGTGTCAAATTCTGGCTTAAAACTTGCCACCAGCCAACAGACACATGAAAAAATGCTCAGACTTACTAATCATCAGAGAAATGCAAATCAAAACCACATTGAGATACCATCTAACTCAAATAAGAATGGTCATAATTAGTAAAACAAAAAACAACGGATACTGGTGAGGATGTGGAGAAAATGGAATGCTTCTACACTGTTGGCGGAAATGCAAACTAGTTCAACCTGTATGGAAAACAGTGTGTCAACTCCTAAAAGAACTAGAAATTAACTGATAAGCTTCCGCAAAGCCAAAGAAACCATCAAGAGAGCAGGGAGCCAGCACAGACTGGGGAAAAATATTTGCCAACCCTATGTATGACAAAGGTCTAACATCTAGGATCTACAAGGAACTCAAACGTGCTGAAAAGAAAAAAACAAACAGCCCCATTACAAAGTGGCCAAAATATATGAATAGACAGTTCTCAAAAGAAAATATATGAGCAGCCAACAGATACATGAAAAAAACGTTCAGCCTCACTAGTCATCAAAGAAATGCAAATTAAAACTATACCGAGATACCACCTAACTCCAGTTAGAATGACCATCATCAATAACTCAAAAAATAACAGATGGTGGAGAGGATGTGGCGAAAAGGAAACACTTCTACACTATTGGTGGGAGTGTAAACTAGTACAGCCTCTGTGGAAAACAGTCTGGCGATTCCTAAAAGTTCTAAAAATCAACCTTCCATATAACCCTGCAATCCCCCTACTGAGAATATACCTGGATGAACTCAAATCACTATTAACAATAGCAAGAACATGGAACCAACCGTGCTGCCCATCAAAAGAGGACTGGATTAAAAAAATGTGGTACATATACACATTGGAATATCACACAGCCATAAAGAAGAACAAAATCATGAACTTTGCAGCAACCTGGATGGACTTAGAGTTTATAATACTGAGTGATCTTTCACAGAAACAAAGAACTGAGTATCACATGTTCTCACTCATAAGTGGACCTTGAACAACTATCGTAATACTGTAAGAAAAGGAATGACTGTAGCAGGAAACTGTGGGGGCATGGGAAGGTGGGGAGGTGGGATTGGTAATAGTGGGAAACTGCCTGGGGAAGGAAGGGCACACCTCATTAACAAGGGTACCTGTGCAATGAATATTTGTATACCTAACCCTGAATTGTACCCCACAATTTTAAAATTAAAAAATTAAAAAAAAGAAAGAACTAGAAATTGATCTTCCATACAACCCAGCAATCCTCCTTCTGTGAATATACCTAGAGGAACTTAAATCACTCTACAAAGAAGATACCTGAGCACAAGTGTTTGTTGCAGCACTATTTACAATTGAAAAAATACAAAACCAACTGTGCTGCCCATTGAAACTGGCCTGGATTAAAAGAAAATATGGTACATATACATAATGGAATATTATGCAGAAATAAGGAAGAACAAAATTATGGACTTCACAGCAATTTGAATGAATTTAGAGTCTATCATACTCAGTGATTTATCACAGAAACAAAGAACTAAGTACCACATGTTCTCACTCATAAGCAGACCCTGAACATTTACCATAATACTATAAGAAAAGGATTGGGAGTAGCCAGAAACTATCAGAGTAGGGGAGGCCACTTGACATCAATAAGGGTACTTGATCTAAACCAGATGAAGTAGGGACCAAAGATAGGCCCAAATTTTACCTGTATGATGACCACTTGTATACCTAATCCTGAACTGTACTCCACATCTTTAAAATAAAAAATTTTTTTAAATCCTGAAAACAAAAACAAAAACAAAAAACTTGCCACCAGATGCAGCTGTACAATTGAAATACATCCATTCACTTGCCACTCACTGATAGGGTTTTAATATGAGTTGTCAAGCAATTGATTTATTATGGTCTCCATGCAGTCAAACCTCACTGCTAGTGTTAATCTGTATTTGCAGCCCCTCCCCACTGCTGGCATCACCACCTCAGATAATCAGGCATTAGATTTGCATAAGGGGTGTGCAACCTAGATTCCTAGCATGTGCAGTTCACAATAGGGTTCATGCTCCTATAAGAATCTAATGCCACTGTTGACCTGACAGAAGGCAAAGCTCAGGCAGTAAAGTGAGCCATGGGGAGTGGCTCTAGATACAGATGAAGCTTTGCTAGGTCACTTGCCAGTCGCCTCCTGCCGTGCAGCCTTTTTCCTAACAAGTCATGGCCCGGGGGCTAGGGACTCCTATTTAACACATATAGAATATTATCATTTCAACATGTTTTCGATATAAAAATTGTTAAGAAAATAATATTTTTATATTAAAATTCAAAATTTGGTGTGTTTTTTTCACTTATAAATATATCCCAATTAAGACTACCACATTTTAAGTGCTTAGTAGCCACATGTGGCTAGTGGCTATTATAGGAGACAGCTTAGGTTTAGAACAACAAAGTTTTAAAGGAACAAAGGATGGGCCTAAGATCAAACAAGTTAACAACAAAGCCAAGTCTCCTGTTCCCTGCTCCAGTGCTTTTCCTAAAACAGTGCCTGTTTTTGACAGTGATAATGCTTATGATGTGTCTTGAACAGTCAGAAAAATAGATTATGTATCTGTAGTAATATGGTGGTAAAAAGGAAGTTATGCCTTCAAGAGCTTTTCTTTATTTAAATTATTATTATGTGGGAAAATTGTGATCAGACATTTTCATTTCTAGTGATACTGATAGACAAAAGAAGTTAACCTAAATTGCAATGCAAATATTTTTCGTTTTTCAGACTTCTTTGTCAATCTAATAATATAATCTATGCCAGCAATTGGTAAATTACTGTATATTTCTATAAAAATCTATAAAAATGTACATTCCAAAATTTTCTGTTATGCTGGGAGAGATTATTCTGTTTGGCTGCTATTACCACATGGGCAGCTAGCTCTTCCATTTATGTATGTATGATACTTCAATCCTACAGCCCAGCCTGAAGGTTTACCCATTATATGAGGCCAGTTTCAGGACCACCTGTGCATGTGGGTCTCTATAAATAAGGTCATATGCCCAAGCCTGAAGTATACAATTTGATTCAGGACAAAGTAAGTGTTCCCAAGATTTAGCTTGCGTTATATTCAAAGTGGTCAAGAATTAGAATGAGAAAATGCCTCTGATACCTGACTTGAATCCTCACTTTTAAATATCACATACTCTTGAGAATATCACTTTATTTAAATGGGGAGGGGTACTATATAACCAACTTTGTAGAACTTCATTTTCTAAGATGTTTTCCAAAGAATGCTAGTCCCAAGAGATGCACTATCAAAAATGGATTTTATGGTCATTTAAATTCTATATACTCTTAAATATCCAAAATGCAAAACAGCATTTAATACTTGGGTAGTGTTGCAGGAAAACAGTTTGCTATTTAACTTGTTTTCTAAATTTTTTTTCACCAGAGAATCATTTTATCTTTTTTCCTCCCACTACCTATTCCATGAAACTTGCTTAGAGAAAGTAATTTGAAGGCATGGTAAACAAAGACATGTGAAAAGTAGTTTTATATTTGATAACAATTCTCAAGCACAGGTTGTCAAAAAAATGAATTACCATACTTTTAAGAGTCTCTTGCTGTCCCAGTATCAGTCTATAGTCTCCTTAACTCTAGACTTCTCCGAGAAAGATACATATTTTAATGTCACCGCACTATTTGCTCATCTACTTTGACACTAATTAAAGAATGGATTTAACAAAAAGGAAAATTTTGGTCACACTTGAAAAATCAGATTTTTAGATGGTAAAGGTATCACCCATTTGAGTATTTTACCCCATACTGCCCTCTAACTTTCCTGCTTCTCCCACTCTCTCCTTCTTCTCTTCTTGCCGTACTTCTCTTCCCTCTTTTCCTTAATCATTTCTTTTTCTTTTTTTTTTGAGTTGGAGTCTCACTCGGTTGCCCAGACTGGAGTGCAGTGGCCGCTCTCGGCCACCGCAGCCTCACCTGCTGGGCTCCGGCGATCCTTCCGCCTCAGCCTTCCAAGTAGCCGGAACTACGGGCGTGCGCTACCACGCCCGGCTGATTTTTTGATTTATTGTAGAGATGAGGTCTCGCTGCCCAGGTGGGTCTCAAACCCGCGGGCTCAGGCCATCCACTCACCTCAGCCTCCCAAAGGCGCGGGATTGCAGGCTGAGCCACCGAACCTGGCTTCCTAAATCATTTCTAAGGACCTAACATAGTCTTTTGGTCCAGGCCAACCAAATTTTACTGGGTCCTTACTTTTGAGAAAATTCCTATGCCAATGCTGCAATCAGAAAGATGTATCACCTGGACTTGGCTCCTAAAAGTCTTACTTTCTGGTAGAGATGATATACGTGGAACAGATTAGTCTAGCTAAGACTAAGGATAGAATAAGGGGATTCTCTGTAAGGTACAGGAAGTAGCCCAGAGGATGAAGTGATTAACCTTGACGGGAAAGGTGGAGAGGGATGTGTTCATTGAATGCTTCATGGAGTGCAAGACACCTGAACAAGTGAGTTGGCATTTCCTGGGCAGTCAAGGACAGCAAGGTGGTTCCGGTAGAGAGGGTACATTGTGAAAAGTCACTGAGACAAAAAAAGAGCAAGGTAGGTGACATGCAAATTATCCACATAAGTGGGAAAATGCCAAGAGATTCTATGGGCAGTGGCTTTCTAGCATTTTTAAGCCTTGAAAACTCCTTGACGTTTCTACATGGAAGTTCAAAATTTACTTAGTATCTTTTCCAGTTGAAACAAGAGTACAGTTTCTACAAGGCACTATTTGAAGGCCACTGCAACAGAACACAGGCATATCTGTGTTTTCTAGTAGGCACTCAATAAATTTTTATTAGTAGAATGAAAATTTACCAAACCTAGGAAGAAAGAAAGGGGCAGATAAAAACACTTACTTTACGCGGTGTTATTTTAGATGAGAGGCCAGGATTTATCTTTATATTCAGTAACACATGTAAGCAGCTTTCAAGAAAAGGAAGTGCTAATGTACATTAGCTCCTTCTGTTATTAAGTGTGCTGGAACGTATTTTAAAAACAGTTTAGAACTAAAATTATACCTATTTATGTCTTCTATTCCTTTGAGGCCTTTTAGTAACAGACAAGTCCGAACTACATTTGTTCACGTGGAAGCAGAATGATCTTTTATTACTAAGTGCTTTCTGTTTGCATGAAAGCTATAATAAACCACTGCTGGGTACATTAGGTAGGTGTGTTTCAGTGAAATCAAAGATGGAGAAGGTATGGGTGAAAGGAAATCTCTTACAAACTTTATAAAGCTTGGGTTGACTTCTACCACCCTGTTTAGTCATGAAAGATTTAGAGAGAAAAAGCTTTGAGTTATTTTCATTGGCATCCCTAAGCTAATGTTCCTAATGGACAGCTCCGTCCTCTCATGGGTGTGTTCATCAACAACCACCTGGAGAGAAGTATATTTAGATCTTTAGCTCTGCCCATGACAATACAATGCCACAGACAAACAGAATATTCTGAGATGGCTTTATCAGCCTTTTTGTCCTATCTTGGCTTTTTACTGCTATTGAGACAGGAATACCAAACAAAGGTTTTGGTACATGCTATCTGTTTTGTTTGTAAATTTTTACTTTTTTCCCCATAAAGTAATTCATGTTTACTACAAATGCATGTTAAAAAATACAGATATGCAAAGGGAAGAAAGTAAAGCTACTGCTGATGCTTTACTCCTAGAAGTAATTTTTACTGACATTTATTATATCTTTTATATTGTCTTGTTTTACCTCATACATGTTACAGTGCTTCAGCAATGCTATCACGTTATGCAGATTGTTTTGTAACCCATAGTTCTACAGCATAACTTCTACATTTCTGCCTGCTATATCGTTGTAAGGATAGTTTTCACTTTATTTAAACAAACAACTCATTTTTAAACATCTGGCTTCCAGTCTTGCACCATTATAAGCAATGTTGCAGGAAATATACTGTTCATTAAATTTTGTACTTATTTATGCTTATCTCCGTAGAATAATCTACTCAAGTGGAATTTCTGGGTCAAAGTCTGCACACACTATCACTTCTGTTGACATGCTTTATAAAACTGTTCTCAAGAATGAAGGTTTTTCTTGTGTACATGCCAAAAGTAAATGTATAAGAGCACTTATTTCCAATCAGCATTGCTAGTTCAAGTAAATGTTTCAGTCAGTTGAATATTGTTTAGATTCATAGGACTTGATATCTTCTGCTGTACATTGGGTGTAGTAAAACATATACTCAAGGGAAACTGGTTAGGGTTAAATGAGACAAGTGAAGCAGAGGGGCCTTTTACAGAGTAAGGGCTAAGTAACGTGTCCAGAATTGACTTAAGTTCATTTTGAGAACCCAGTTCATAGACATAGCTCAATGGGTTTTACATTTGACCTGTATAAGCTTTAGGATAAGGATGAAGTCATGTATTAACCATGATGATTCTATGCATCCTGAGGGAAGTCCCCTAATGGTTAGAGAGAAAGCGATACCTCAGGATAGACATTGGAGACTCCAAAGGGTGGAAGGTGAATTATAAGGGGGGTGAAGGATGATAAATTATTTAATGGACACAATATACCTTACTCAGGTGATAGATATGCTAGAAGCCCAAATTTTACCACTACGCAAGATATCCTGTAATAAAAATGAAATTGTAACCCTGAAACTTATTTATTGAAACAAATTTTAAAATAAATAAATAAATAAATGGCAACTTTTTTTTTTCTTACCCAGCACATGGGTTGTATGAACTGGGTCCTGTTTCATACCAAAAAGTCCTATATAGATCCTTTCTTAAAAGATTGCCACTTTAAAATATTATTTCTTATTTTTTATCTATTTATTATTTATTTATTTATTACTAAACTTCAAATTGTGGCACTTGAGTACTAACTTTTACCTTACAAAATTCATAAGCTGACACAGCACTATGTGGCTCACAAAGCATTTTTACTGTTTTGCCTTGAATAGTTGCCAATGTTAGTTCTTAATGGAGACCAGCGGTTTTCCTTCCATCTCTCCCTCTCTATTTCCTTGTGTGTGTGTGTATGTGTATGTGTGTTTTCTTTTTCAAGTTCCTAAAGTGGGGTATGTTTTGGGAATTAAATAACAAAAGGCAAGACTTCTGTTGAGTTCTCACCTAGATTTCTTGATGGGCACTCCAGGACTCACTCTTTCCCCAGTGTGCCCTTTCCAAATGACCACCAAAAGACTTTGATTGAGTCCTAGCATCAGTAAAACAGGTTCAATACTCGTAGTGAGCCTGTTCCAGGGACTGACCTTATGTACCCTTAGGAAATGACTCATATCGATCAACTTGCATTTGAACCTTTCTGAGGTTGTAGCTAAAGGCTAGCAGCAGCTAGTAATGATACAGTGACACTCTATAGAAATAGAAATGGTTAAAGTCAAGGACCAGTGTGCCGAAACAGTGCCTTTAAAGCAAGACAAAACCACTATGAACATAATTAATTCCTTCATCCATTAATTAATTAATTGGTTCATTCTGAAACAAGGTGACCTCTACTTGCTAAAGGGATGTAATTGTCATGCACATTCTATCACTAGAATGCAAACGCTCAGTCTCTTTGCTACCCTCATCCCTATACTCTCCCGTCAATAATGAGCAAAGGCTCTATAGAATATCTTTCTCCTCTCTGTCCTGGGTCTTAGGGGCGAGGGTAGGGGGAGAGGGGGATTCATTTTTGCAAAGTGGTGGCTGAGAAGGAGGTGACCTTGGTGAGTTGCATCCAAGCACAACAACTGGTCTAAGTCCTCCTCCCACAGTGGCCACAGACCCAGGATATCACCAATTTTTATTGAAATGAGTCTTCAGTTTGGGGCTGCCCACTCTTCAGTGTTGTACCTAGGAAAGAGGTGACAGCCAAACTGGCAAAGGCACTCAAATTTAAAGGTCATTCAGCTGAGACAGGCCATTGGTAATGCTGCCATTTATAGGGCATGGGCCATTAGGAATGCTGGATGGTGTGTAGCGGGGTGTCGGGTGGTTGTCTCTAGTTGACTGGAGCTACCAGGAGCAGGGGCACTGAAGGCTCACCCATGAGAGACTGGATCTACTTCCAGTGCTATTGTATGCTCGTGTCTCATGCCATTAGCCAGAAAACAAAAAGTTGTAGCTCGCGATTAACTGTTTCAATTTTCCACTGTGGCTATCTCTCAAATGGCTGAGCTAAGACATATTCAGGCATTTGCTGCATCAGGAACCCAGATTCTCTACCCCTTTCCCTTCCTGGTATGAGCTTTTCTTTTGAAAACTTTAATATACAAAGGGTTCCATCAGATTTTTTTTAAATCAAGAAGATGAATCTAACGACCACCCTTCTTAATAGGCCACCCATAGGATTCCAAAGTGACTCTTGTTCCAGCCAATTATTAAGATCCTAGTGATAGGATCTTAACTGCTCTCTTGAAAAAGGAGAGGAAAAATAAAAAGTCTGATAAATAGCCTCCATTCATCTATCTATTCATTTGTATATTAAATTCAAGGATTGGAGGTTATAAATAAACCATAGGTATTCTAGATAGGTCTAGTAACATACTGGCTTTTTGTTTTTTCACATTTCTCTCTTTCTCCATGATTCACCTGGCTTCTGACATTCAGACTTTGTTTTCTATTAATGTTTGGAGGACACCCCTTACAGTTGATGGCTGAACTCAGTTTCTCTAGCTTGATGCTGGGCACCCCTAGGATTCAACTTGTACTCAATTCCTCGGGCCTTTACATGCCTGGTCCCTCTGGGTACATTCTTGCATGTGCAGTTCCGGACCCTGGAACTAGCCAGGTCTCTCTCTGGAGCTAAGCAGGTCTCTCTCAATCCTCCCCAGAGGGGGCATTGCTCACTGTACCTTGTTGTCTACAAATTATTCAGAACCCAACCAACCCTAGACAATATATCTTCTGTTTTAATTTAATCCTACAGTGTGTCTTTGCATAGCATATTTTAATAAATAACGTGGGCTGGAGTTTATTTTGCCTTGTTGATAGATTGCAAAAAATAAATAAATGTTTTTAAAGTAAATTTAAAAATAAAAAAAATCTTCCTCCTTTCTTACCAACCCTGCACTATTATGCCCAAGATCAAAAATATGTGCTTAACTACAAATTGCTCAGTAAACCAGGAATAATAAAATAGAAATACTGTCTCTCTATGAAAATGAATGTAGGATAAATTAGTCATCCTTCTAATGACTATTTTGAAAAAGTACTAATCTACCACAAAAGCTCCTTCAAGACCTGTCTTTGTCACCAACTAGCTGTGAGACCCACTGTAGTCATTAACCTCTGGGACCCTCTTGTCCCCTCTTTGTAAACGAAGGGCATAGCATGAATATTCTATCATCCTAAGAGGATGGTACACCATTAATAATTTAATATGAACAAATAGTGAGACATTCAACATATATAATTTTGTTTTTACTATATGGATAAACCTTGATATTTAGAGAATAATAGAATTATGATAATCTCTGTGTAGTCATTTGAAGTTAATTAGGCAGTGAATCTTAATTACCTACGTTAGTTGAGCTTGGTAAAGTAAAATGAAACAGTTTCTGCACACTGTCTTCCAATCTGCCATTAACAGCATAAACATTGAGTTGAATATTCATTTTCTTGGTCAGCTACCACTGTCTTCAGGGTGTTTTAGTTCATAGTTAAATTTTCATCTTTCATCTCAAGTTAATAGAGTATCTAATTCCAAGATAAGACTCAAAATTCTTTCTTGAAATGAGAATGAAAGGTTCATAAGGACTGTCTTAGCCCATTCAGGCTGCTATAACAAATATCACAGAAATGATGGCTTACAAACAACAGAAATTGATTACTCACAGCTCTGGAGGCTGGAAATTTTAAGATCAAGGTACCAACATAGTTGATGTCTGGGAAGGACTTATTTCCTGGCTCACAGATAGCAACTTCTTACTGTGTCCTCAAGTGGTAGAAAGAATGAGAGAGCTCTTTGGAGTCTTTTCTGTAAGGGCACTGATCCCCAAAGGTTCCATATCCTAATATCATCACAAAGGTGATTATGTTTCAATACATGAATTTGGGAGAGTAAAAAAATATCTGGACTATAAGCAAGGACTTAATAATGTCTGTTGCTCTCTACTCCCACACAATATGTGAAATGGTGATTCTTTACTCAGGCAATTAAATCATCCTGATTCCTTTAAAATTCCTCTTCTTCATCTCTTAATATCCTGCATGTACAAGCATCTCAGCTTGAAACTTTTGTCAGAATAGTGACATAGCTAGGAGTGAGATTATGTATATTAGAATAAGATCTGTTTCACACAGTCTGAATGTGAATGTAGCATTTCATAGCTCCCTTCTTCACTACTTAGAACAAAAAATTTTAGAAAGCACCCAATACTTCTCCACATTTGATCCCTTTTGCTAATGGGAAGACTGAATCTCATAGTGGTTCAATGTTTCGGACAAATTCGTGCAGCCCCTAGTAACCAACTCAGTGTTATAATCTAGTCTTTTAACTTTTAGTCCATTACCAAAAAATATATGTTTGGTTGATGAAGTGAAACTATTTAAAATGCTGAGCAGGAAATAAAACAAAAAACAATAGGTGCTGGAAAGGATGCGGAGAAAAGGCAACACTTCTATCTTGTTGGTGGGAATGCAAACTAGTTCAACCTCTATGGAAAACAGTGTGTTGATTCCTAAAAGAACCAGAAATTAACCTTCCATACAACCCAGCAATCCCCCTTCTGGGAATATACCTGGAGGAACTTAAATCACTCTCCACAAAATATACCCGCACATGCATGCTTATTGCAGCACTATTCACAATAGCAAAAACATGGAACCAACTGTACTGCCCACTGAAACTGAACTAGATAAAAATAATGTGTTAATATACACAATGGAATATTATGCAGCCATAAAGAAGAAGAAAATTATAGATTCCACAGTAACTTGGATGGATTTAGAGTCTATCATACTCAGCGATTTATCACAGAGACAAAGAACTGAGTACCACATCTTCTCACTTATAAGCGGACCCTAAACATTTACCATACTGCAGTAAAAAAGGGATTGGCAGTAGCGTGACACTGCCAAAGCGGGGGAACACATCCCATCAATAAGGGTACCGGATCTCAAACCAAGTGAAGTGGTGATGAAAGGGAGACCCAAACTCTACCTGTATAAAATCCACTTGTATACCTAATTCTGAATTGTACCCCACATATTTAAAATAAAAAAAAATAAATAAATAAAATGCTGAGCATGGAGGAGAAATAATTTCCAAAGATTAACAATAACAAAACAGATTTTTCCAAATGGACCCAATGCAGTGTTGATGCAGGCAAAACATTGAAAGTAGATCCTGGTGAAGTTTCCTTTTACAGCTGTAGAATTAGACTTCTCCTTTGTACCTGGAAACATGGTGCATTATTCATGCAAACAGAATCTATTTGTTCTGAGACTTTGCAGAGCAAAAAAAGTTAATGGAAAAATTAAGAGAAGGAGTGATCATGGCCATGCTTTGGTAGAACAGCTATGAACAGTTATCTAAAATTAGACATTGGAGCCCTCCTTGGGAAAAGAGCCTGGACAAAAGACATTAATGAAAGCAGATTTATCGATGTGTCTGGAATCCTACTGACTTTGTTCCTTCATGTACAATGTTGTGCTGTCTCTGGGTTCTTATTTACCATGTTTTAAGGAATTTAAGTATTAAATACCTGAGTAAAAAACATGGTGTGGACATTACCTGTTCTCACTATGTTTTAGATGTGCAAAAAATAATATTTGCATGCTGTAAAATGTGGAATGGTTTGAAGAGGGAGGTTACAGAGTTTCATAAAAAGGAAATATCTGAAAAATGAAAACTATACTGTGGCATCACTCGTTAGTTAATAGGCGCCCTGAGCCCACTGGTTCATGTCTGAATATATATAGAACCTGAAAACAGCAGATATACTCCTTCATTTAATTAGTATTCTCAGTAAGTGGTTCTAACTGCTGACTACCCTGCTTTCCCCTTCAGCTTGTCTGTATCGTGTTTGGGCCAAAGTCTAGTGTGTGCTGGGCATCACACATTATTAACTATGTAGAATAGAATTTACAGACACCTGCAGTTGACTCACCTGGGGCCCTTGAAAAAAAAATGCACATACATAGGCCTGTCTCAGGGCTGCTGTAGCTGAATCTTTGGAGATGAACCTGAAAATTTGCATTGCTAATCTGCTTCCTGGGGGTTTGTTATACACTGTGGAGGGTGGAGAATTTTGCTTCTTTTTTCAAAGCTGCTTGCTCCATTTGAGGCATACAATTGAAGATGAGTTCACATTAAATGGAGATATTTTGAGGTAAGTTTACGACTGGCCTTGTTTTCCTTTTCAGATCATTTATGTTTTATTTGTTTTGTTAATTTATTTTGAGTCAGTGTCTCACTCTGTCATCCAGGCTGGAGTGCAGTGGCATGAGCACAGCTCACCACAGCCTTGACCTCCTGGGCTCTGGAGATACATCCACCTCAGCCTCCTGAGTAGCTGAGACTACCAGCACGTGCCACCATACCTGGCTAATTGTTTTTAGTTGAGAGAAGGTCTTACTATGTTGCCCAGGTTGGTCTCAAATTCCTGGGGTCAAGCAATCTTCCCACCTTGGTCTCCCAAAGTGCTAGGATTACAGGTGTGAGTCACTGCACCCAGCCTCTAGATAGTTTAAATTTTTCCCATAGCAAATAGGTAGCTAACCACAATCTTTGAGTGAGCTGAAATACTTGACTTGACTTTTGAAAAATAACCCTTGTAACAATGGGGAGAATATACAGCAGTAAGACCAACTTGATAATTCAGATTGTTTCTAAATGGTGATTTTTCCATATTTTTATGTTGCTCCAAAATTATCTAATAGAAAAGAAAATATACGATATCCACTATATTAGAGGACTTCTCTTCCTCTCTCCACGAAGAGAACATTTTGGAGTGGGTTTTTTTCTTCCTGTTTGTTTGTTCCTCTCTACTTTTGCATAAGTAACTAACCTGGTTAGTATGATTGCAACCTATGGTTCTCCAATTTTGGTGTCATGAGAATCACCTGGAGATTTTGTTGAAACAAGGAATGTGACCTATCTATGGAGGTTCTGATTTGGTGGGTCTGGGTTGGGTCCCAGTAAATCTGTATTTTTAACAAGTTGCCAGGTGATGCTGATATTGTTTTACCAGGGACCATATATAGAGAACGACTCCTTTAGGCCAAAATTGTCTTTCGCTGGAAGTCTCTTGAAATAGTAAGGACAATAGGTTCTTCTTTGCTTTCTTTTTAATCAATTAGCTCATTTTGACCAGTTCTATTTTCATTATGGGAAACATTCTGTCTTAGCATTTCAGTCTAAGACCATGTGTGGAAGTCAAGGTAGGCCTGCTTGTGGGTCAGTTGCTTCATTTAGATGAGAGGCAGACTAAGATTCCTGGTTGGAGCAACCTCAAGTCCAACTTTACCATTTGATACTTCTGTTTACCAGATGTCTAGACAGACAAGAAGAGCGAGTAGTAGTATTTGGACATCAAACATCTTCATCTTCTTTCTGCTCATTAGGAAGAAAGCTACCTTATGAAAAATCTGCATACTTGCTCATATGAGTTAATATGCCAAGTTTTGGTACCCTTTGGCCTAGAAGTTTGCAGTAGGTTGTATGTGGATGCAATGACATTGCAGTAACAAGCAAACATATTACTGTGATTTTAAGTTATAAAAAGCAGCTACGTTGTACATACAGAACATTAATGTACAATGTTTTGGACTTTAGATTGTTAATACTGGGTTTTAACAAAGAGTACTAGATCAGTGTTCTCAAATACTGTCTCTGTTTTGTTTTAAATTTCATCCAGGGAAAAGAGAAAACTGGAGACATGGATTTATTCAGCTTCCAGAGTTGACGAGTCATTCTTATCCACATGGTCTCAAGTTGGTTCTAGATTGTCCCTTTAAGCCTTGAACATTAGTATAGGTTTCAGAGACCCATACTGAGGTCGATTACAGGGAAATGTTGCATTTTTAATCAATGAGGAGATAAAAAGGAATAGGATTTCTTCCTCTATCAGCAAAATGTCATTTTGGTGGATTGAGATAGAAAGTTTATGTAATGGAGAAAAAAAATTAAACATCCTGTGTCTGAAACAGACTGTTTTCAGGAATTGGGTTTGGTCAGTTACGTTGGAACAGAGTTAGTTTGAAAAACAACAAATTTTTGTTGTCTAGTCAAAAGCAGTAGTGAAAAAGTGGGGGCGGGAGGAGGAATATATGATGATTGAAATGGAGCAAGACAGGAATTTTCTTAACCCAAAGACTGAGAACTTCCAGAACACCCAAAATGAATGGAACAGGAATGCACTCACATTTAACTGCTTTAAGAGGAAGAACTAAAAAATGAAGAACATTATTTGTTACTAGATTGGAGGCTGCATTTTTTCTCCCAAATTCTGGCCATATTAAGCAATATATTCTCAGAGACTGAACCAGAAGGTTTTCCTGGAGGAAGACTATGGCCTTAGGCACCATTGAAAGACCTCTTAGCAACCAGTACAGAACCAGTAAGAGCAAATGGGAAACCACCCTAACACCTGGGATGGGCACATGAGGAGGTTATCTGAGCTGTTTAAATTGTTAAGGGGAGTACCGATGGAGTGTAGATAACTGAGTTTTCAAGATAGCACAATTGTGGGAAAACAGGTATGGTATGTGCTATGAGAGGACATGGCTAGGAAATTTATGTGTTGACAGGTTCAGAGAAGATAGCACCCTAAATTTCAGTCAGAGAGGTCAATAAGATTCAAACTAAGCTTAAATTTGCTGTAGACTGCTGGGAAGAGACCTTCTAGGTCATGGGCTGCATTTATCTTTGGCAGATCTGGAATGGACTGAATTCCTATCTCTGTGTTAAGGACACCATGAAACAGAATCTAGAGGCACATGTGCTTGGCCCAAGAACACAGAGAAAGGAAGGAAAGCAGAGTGATCCAGTAACAGGGTGAGCTCCACATGTAGTTAAGAAGAAAGAGACTTAGAAAGTAGGTTAAAGTTTTTAAAACCTCACACAGTCTGCTGAGAAGGAAGAAAAGGGAAACAAAAGAACCAAAGAACTCAAGAGATGTATCCCTCTGTGATAGAAAAATAAGGTAAGAAAGGCATTTTGCTGCTAGGAAAAGACAACAAGTTAGTTGAAGCTTGGAAAATTCTAAAGTTAAAGGATGAGATTTGTAGGGAGGGCACATGGCCTAGGGCATGTTGAGTCTTGCCAGCCTGCTGTGGCACACATGCTTTTGAAAGTTCACACTTTTACTAAAGGTGATTTTAAACTAAGAGATATAAAGGGAACTGAGGAAGACTACCCTTAAGAGAGAATTTTTCTACATTAATGAACAAGGTGTAAGATCAGTAGCCACCAGTACACAAATATAAAACATGCCTTGGAATCGTGCTGGGGGTAGAGAACTGCACAGAGAAAGAAAGGCAATGAACTTGGTTTAGAGTGCTGCCTGTTTGTAAAACTTATACATGGGGGAAATATCCTCACAAAAGACTTACTTAGACAGAATTCACCATCGTTCAGTTTTGAGTTATGGAACACAGTTCAAAATGGAATTTCAGAGGGACCAATTCTAAGAGGGAGTACCCAACTGCAATTTCTAAATCTTGTTAGAAGTCAGGATATCTAAAATGCAACTCCTAGAAAGGCTACATATGATAGATACATTTTTTCCCCCAAGGAATCAGAAGTTCACAATTCACCTCTTAATAGGTTTCTGCTTACTGGTTTTAGATTATGACCCTAGGACAGACAGAACAGCACACTGGAGGAACTGAAGCCAAAAATATATTCTTTTTCTCAACCAACACTAAAACTCCACTTAGGGTTTATGGTTGGAGATAGCACGACAGCATGGGTCACTCTCTGAATCATGTACTAGGATCCGGAAACATGGGTTCTGCATGCAGCAGCTACTCCAGAACCTAGGGGGATTTGCTTGGGTCATCTAAATATTGCTGGTATAAGCTTGGTGCTGTGATATTCTTAGGTGTCCTTATAACCGAGTCTTTGGAAAATACGAATTGTCAAAAACTTGGAGTTGCGCTAATTCAGTTTTGGAGATGCTAAAAGCTGTAACCATTCAGCAGAAAGTGGTCCAGGAAGCTACATTTGCTCCCTGGACCACTTTGAATCCCTCAGGGTGACATTCATCCAGATGAGGAAGAACAAGGGAAGAAGCAGGGAGTGTATTAGTTTCTAGGCTACTGAAACAAATTACAGGTTGGGTATCCCTAATCTGAAAATCCAAAATTTGATATACTCCAAAACTTGAACTTTTCGAGCACTGACAGGATGCCACAAGTAGAAAATTTAATACCTGAAAATTATCAAAAATATTGTGTCACATTGCCTTCAGGCTATGTGTATAAGGTATAGAAGAACATCATAAATGAATTTTGCTTAGACTTGGGTTCCATTCCCAAAATAGCTCATTTTGAATATGCAAATATTGCAAAACCTGAAAAGACAATTCCAATCCCAAGCACTTCTGGTCCCAAGAATTTTGGGTAAGGGATACTCAACCTGTACTACAAATTTAGTGACTTAAACCAACACACATTTATTGTTTTATGGTTCTGTAAGTCCAAACTAGGTCTTACTGGACTAAAATCAAGGTTTTAGCAGTTTGGCTATTGCCTTCCAGAGATTTTAGGGGAGAATTTAGTTCTTTGCCTTTTGCATCTTCTAGTGATTACCCACATTCCTGGCTCATGGCCCCTTCCTCTAATTCCAAAGCTAGCAGCATTAGGCTGAGTCCTTCTCACAGTGCCACCTCTCTGGTTCTGAGTTGTTCTTCCTCTGTTAAGGACCCTTATTGCTAGGGCCACCTAGATAATTTGGGATACTCTTTCTATTTTATGGTCTGCTAATTAGAAATCTTAATTCTATCTGCAACCTTAATTCCCCTTTTGCCATGTAAGATAACATTTTTGGAACCTTCCAGTGACTAGGACATGGACATTTGAGGCCACAATCCTTCCTAACACACAGAGCAAGGAACTTTGACTCTAAACTTGAATTTACAAAGCATAGGGAATTTTATTTTTCTTTCTCTCTTAGAATGTAAAAATAGAGAAGTTCTTATTCAAATTTTGGGCATTTTTTATGTTAGTGTTCATCATACATCTTGTTAAGCAATATTTGGATGACGTGGTTGGGCATAATTTGAAATGAGAGAGAGAATAGGTAAAAAAATTTGACTTAGCAGGCAATGCTGATTTAGGTCTCAGGTCCTATTCCTGCTCTTCAAGGCCTTTGCGGACAACAGCTAAACTGCCTCTGCACAGGAAAGGCAGTTGTTTGTCCGGGCTCATAGGCAGAAGCAGGACCCTTTCATACACTGTTGATCTTCTCTCCTAAATAAAGCAATATTCCTGGCTGACCAGAGTCTTGGCCTGTGAACTCGATGGGCTAAAAGTTGGGAAGTGGAAGGAGACAAACTTAATCTTTTTCTTCCTATGTGAAAGAAAATTCTGCTGACCTCCCTGGTGAGTGCGGAATATTGCAAAGGGCAATTTCAGTCTTTTCGGGTCCTTACTAATGTGATCAGTGAGGGTCAGAGTTCTCTCTTTCTCTGTTTGCCTCATGGATCAGTACACAGGAAGTAAATCTCTTTCTGCATTCTGTCTCAATGTGATAAAACTATATTTTCCCAATGTTCCAATGAAAATTTTCAGCTTGTGACTGAGTGGGAAAATCTGATCAATCCACCTGCAGGTTCCATTAAGAAGAAGGGAGGAAGGGCAGGTTGCATTTGTTCTCCAGCTCAAGTAGTACTTTCCAAGTCAATTTCATCAAGAAATTCTACATCAGTGGTTCTTATACAACCCCTAAGATTAATAAAGTTGCCACATTGATCCCTATTGAATGTCAGTTCTTTGAAATGACATTCAAAGGTTAAACTCGGTGGAGTGAAGGGAGGTAATTCCTTGGAACCCCCAAACCTACAACACATCCAGGAGAAAAATAGAAATATTTTTTTAGTGAGTACTTAAACATTTTATTTCAACTTGAAATGTATATACATCAGACATTCTTTCATCAAAGATTTGATATAGGATCAAGGTATTTTATTTAAACACGTTTGTTTAAGAAGTTTCCACCAGAAAAACAGAAAACTTTACAAGCAGAAGTATAAAAATGATGTTAAAACACTTCTCTCATTCTACCAAAGCTGTGACCTAAATTATTATCCACAGCTTTGTAAACACATATGCATTTTATGGAGTTTTAACCCACAATGCTGTAATCTTCATCATTATCATCTTCATTAAAAGCAGATGGCAGCAAAGTGTTGCCTACACATTTAGAATAATGCTTAAATAATTCCTGGGGAAAACAAAAACAACAAAATCAGGCAGCCTAATCAATTTTTTGAGGAGCTATGGTTGGAACTAGGGATTGTTTAGTAAACAATGTCTTCAAGAAATTATCTATGATGAGAAACAGTTTTTTGTTTTGTTTTTGAGTGGAATCCCACTCTTGTTGCCCAGGCTGTGGCACTGTGCCAGTGAAGTGGCACGCTCAAGGCCACCACAGTCTCAACCTGCTAGGTTCCAGAGATCCTTCCCCCTCAACCTTCCAAGTAGCTGGAACTACAGACGCACACCACCATGCCTGGCTAGTTTTTGTGTTTTATTGTAGAGACGAGGTCTCACCAAGTTCCCCAGGCTGGTCTCAAACCCATGGGCTCAGGCAATCCTCTCGCCTTGGCTTCCCAAAGTGCTGGGATTACAGGCTGACCCACTGTGCCCAGCCAACAGTCTTTTTATTGAAAAAAATAGAACACTTTATACTAAAATCATATCAATATCTTTGGATACATTTTAAAAATATATCATTGCTATCTTCTTTTCTCATTTTACAACCACTAATGGTTGATTATAGAATATTCAGAAACTACAGAAAAATGTAGTGCAGGCACATGAGTACCCCGAATTCCACTACTGAGGAAAATCACGGTTGAGAATCGTGGTTGAACATGTTTTTATTATACAGACCAATCTCCCCCCTTTCATTCAAATGACTATCCTCAAAACTCTCCTATGCCGACACTCCTGAGCCTCTCTGAATAGATCCCAGTACTCTGCTGCTGTTATTGGTGCCTTTCTCTGACACAGGTTTCCTACACCAGGTTTCATGCTGTGTTTTCTGCTTCCATCCTTTTGAAAAAAGCTAATCTCAGTATTCTGGAACATTTATTACACTTTTGCTGCATCTTTTAGGCCAAACAACCTTGAAGGCAGGAGTCATTCCATGCTCTGAAGGAAAATAGTAAGGAAGAGGGTTCAACCCTGTTGATCTGCAGAGTATTTATGTTATTGTCTGAATTCAGCATATTTTTCAGCTAGTTTTCTTTTTTCCCCCTGATAAAGCTAGATGTTTTGAATTTTCTCTATGGATTTTTTTTTGGAGACAAAAAGATTAACAGATACAGCCTGTGCTTGTAATCCTTTTTCTAGACAAAAGCCAGAATCAAAAAAAATTGACCTTCTTCTACTTTCCCTATCACCATATTAAAATTATTATTATAGGTTAAAAAGTAAGCAGAAAGATTTTTTGTGTGCATTGTTTTCATGGCCATGTTATGATAATTCACTTTTACCACAATATTTCCAGGTAATATTCTGAAATGAAAAACATTTTTAAATACTTTGTGATTTTAATATCACCTTTTTTTTTTTTTGCCTTTTTCCATTTTTTTCTTCAGTTTTTCAGGAATTTCAATCCCTTTGTTTTAAATACTGTTTAAAAAAATTATTTACAATAGAATGTAGCTATTACAGGAATAAAGTAGTATTATCCTGAAATAGTAAAAATATGTTATTTTT
Source organism: Cephalopachus bancanus (assembly GCA_027257055.1). Taxonomy (NCBI): domain Eukaryota; kingdom Metazoa; phylum Chordata; class Mammalia; order Primates; family Tarsiidae; genus Cephalopachus; species Cephalopachus bancanus. The sequence continues at coordinate 4,491,103 of JAPVLO010000046.1, read as the reverse complement.
GTATAGTGGTGATTTTCAAGTTCTTTGATTTGACCTTTTTAGTAATCTTGTAGTGTAGACAAATCAGGGGTTATTTCTTTTTATTAGAGAGGAAACCAACTCAGCTGTGCCATAACTTTGTTTCCTTTTCTTATTAAATATATCTCTGGATTCTTCTAACACACAAACTTTTGAGCTACATTAGTTGTTGGTTATTACAGTGACCTCAAGGCCACATAGCTAGTGAATGGCAAGCCTGAGACTAGAGTCAAATATTTAGTAACCAAGTCCTTTGCTCTTGTCGCTGACTTGCCTTTCTATCCAAAAGGACTAAAACAGTTTGGTTTTTTTTAGGTGACTAAAGAAAAATAAGAGGTCCTTGACTGGAAAGCTTTTACCATAAAGAAAAATCCCTTCCATGTTTGAACAACTTGAAGCTCAAATTTTATTCTTCTGTTTGTTGATATTTAATTTTTCTGGTAGTATTTATTGAAGAGACTAATCTTTTCCCATGGCATATTCTTTGCCAAAAATCAGTTGACTGTATATGCATGAGTTCATTTTTGAACTCTGCATTCTGTTCCTTAGGTGTTTATTTTTTGCCAGTATCATGCTAATTTAATTATTATTGCATGGTAGTATTGTTTGAAATTAGGTAATGCGATATCTCCAGTTTCTTTCTTTTTGACTATTTGGGGGTTGTGTGTGCGTGTGTGTGTGTGTGTGTGTGTGTGTGTGTGTGTTCCCTATGAATCCTAGGATTGTTTTTTTTATTTCTGTGAAAAATAACACTGGAACTTTGATAGGAAATACATTGAATGTATAGATCACTTTTGGTAGTATGGACATTTAGCAAATTAATTCTTTCAAACCATGAATTCTTTCCATTTATTTGTGTCTTTCATTAATGTTTTATAGTTTTGAGTGTACTCACCTCCTTAGCTAAATTTATTTCCAGGCGTTTTTTGCTAGCTATTATAAATGGGATTGTTCTCTTGATTTCTCCTGTTGTTACTGTATATAAATGCTAATGATTTTTGTGTGTTTCCTACCACTTTATTCAACTGTTAGTTCTAATAGTTTCTTGGTGGAGTCAGCAGGGTTTTCTATATATGAGTTCATGTTATCAGCAAAACAGTAACAATTTCACTTCTTCCTTTCCTACTTGTATTATTTTGATTTCTGTCCCTTGCCTAACTGCTCTGGCAAGAACTTTCTATATTATGTTGAATAGAAATTGCAAAAGTAGGCATCCTTACCTTGTTCCAGATATTACAGGTAAGTCTTTCAGCTTTTCACCAATGAGCATAATGATAGCTGTGGGCTTCTCGTATATGACCTTTATTGTGTCGAGGTACATATTTTCTATACCTAATTTGGTGAGAGTTTTTGTTACAAAAGAATGTTGAATTCTGTGAAATGCTTTTTCTGCATATGAGGCTATCATATGGTTTTTGCCCTTCATTATGTTGATTATTTCACACCATATACAAAGTCAACTAAAAATTTTGTTTATAAGACCCCAAATTATAAAACTACCAAAAGAAATCATAAGGAAATACCAACACAACATTATTTGGGCATTTTTTTTGATATGACACCAAAAACACAGGCAACAAAAACAAAAGTAGACAAATGGGATTATATGAAACTATACAGCTTCTGCACAGAAAAGGAAAAAATCACAGAGTAGAGAGACAATCTATCGATTGAGTGAATAAATTTGCAAACCGTATATCTGATAAGGAAATAATATTCAAAATATATAAGCAACTCACGTATCTCAATAGTAAAAAAACAAATAACCTAGTTAAAACAAAAAAACTGGCAAAGGACTTGAATAGACATTACTCAAAAGAAGACATACAAATGGCTAACAGTTATATGTAAAGGTACTCAACATCAATAATCATCAGGAAAACTCAAAACCAAAATGAAAGCTCACTTCACACTAGTTAGAATGGCTGTCATCAAAAAGACAAAAGGTAAGTGTAAGTGAGGATGAAGAGAAAGGGGAAACCTTGTGTATAGTTGGTGAGTAGTACAGCCATTATGAAAAACGGTGTGGAGGTTACTCAAATAACTAGAAACAGAGTTCCCATATGGCCCAGTAATCCCATTTCTAGGTGTTTACTAAAAGATTTGAAATTCACTTGTCAGATAGGTATCTGCATGGCCATGTTCATTGCAGCACTATTCATATCATCCAAGTTTTAAAATCAACTAAGTATCCATCAGCAGAAGAATGGATAAAGAAAATGTGATATATTTATACAGTGGAATATGATTCAACCTTAAAATAGAAGGAAATCCTGTCACTTGTGACAACGTGGGTGAAATTCAAGAACATAATGCTAAGTGAGATAAGCTAGGCACAGAAAGACAAATACTGCATGTTATCTACTTATTCACCTATTTGTGGAATCGAAAACAATGAACTCACAGAAGCAGAGTGTAGAGTGGTGGTTACAGAGGCTGGTGGGTGGAGGGAATAAGGAGATGATATTCAAAGGGTACAAAATCTTAGGATAAGTTCTGCATACAATGTGAATACAGTTAACAATAGAGTATTGTACATTTCAAAATTGCCCAAAGAGTGAATTTCAAGTTTTCTCATCACAAAAAACGTTAAATATTTGAGGTAATGGATATGTTTACTATCTTAATTTAATTTTTTCACTTTGTATTTATAAATAAGACATCACTTTTTCTCCACAAATTTATACAATTATAAATTTGATTTATTATTTTTTAAAAAAGAAAAGCTTTGACAGGATTGGCTTCTACTTAACAACCTTGACCAAACCCTCAGCAGAGAGCATACTAGGAGGATGGAGAAAATAGACACCAGTGTGGTTTCCAGTGCCAAATGGACATCTGTTGGAATGTAATTTTCTATAGCTCTTTATTATTAATTCAACAAATGTTTATTAAACACTTGCTGTGTGCCAGAGATGTTCTAGTTCAGGAGATACAGGAGTGAGCAAAATAGACAAATTACCCTGCCTCCTGGAGCTCACATTTTAACAATTGTCTTAGTATTTTATTTTTGTTTATATTCCTACTTGAGTTCTGTCTTTAGTACCGCTTATCTAAATGTTATCTCTGTAGTAGATGATTTAGTGGCAGAACAATTGTTTCCGTTTACTGAATGCTTACAATATGCCAGGCACCATGCTAAGCAAGTCGCACATTATTCTACCTTAACTACTCACTTACGAGGCTGTCCTTATAATTTTCACTCTAAAAAATGAGTATCTGGTAGATCCAGGATTCTAACATAGGTCTGTTTGACTCCTTCCTTACCACAATGTAAACTGGATTATTTTAAGAAATGTTGTCTTAGGTTAAAGGTCTAGGAAACTAGTTTAAAGTAAAAATGTAAATTGTATTTTTTGGGGGCAACAGATAAGTTCAACATAAATTACCTTTTAAATAAGAAAGACGTAGCTGTACTTTAAGTCCTATTGTGAGGTGGTAAATTGGAAGTGTAAACTTCAGTGTGTTCTGTTTCATCACTCTTTTGTCTTATCACATATGGACCTATTACTATTAAAAATTATACAGACAACTATTATCAGCAATTGTCTTCATTTTTTTTAATACTTAACCAAGGGTACCCAATAGGACATATTACATTAGTTCAAATTCTTGCCAATACATTTTAATAATTATTGTATTTTTCTTCAATAGAAAGTGTGGGTCATAGCTTAAGGAAGTACGCACTCAAAGCATTGGCAATAAATCTACATACATTGTGGCCAGTGAATTACTAGTGGCTGACATTTATATGTAGAAGCTTTTGCGGTTTTTTCTCAGTGCAGCTTTCTGATCATCTATAGAGCCTCTGACTCACATTCTTCTTGTAACTTTCAAATGTTTACCTCTTTTAATATATCTGTTTTCTTCTCTTTCTCTCTCTTTCTCCCTTTTGACTGCCCTGTCTTTCTCCTACAAATATGCATTATGGCTATTCCATGAAACACAGACCACATTAGGGATTCAAAACTGGGCCCAGGCCTCATGGTTCTGACTATAGCCATAATTTCAGCATAATTTTGAAGAAAGCAGTAGATTCTAGGTAGTGAGTGAAAGTAAATATTACCAAGATGTGTAAACATGTCTGATACAATGAGAAAACTAATGAAGAATATCGGGTGATATTAATAGCCACTAATTATTGAGAGATACTCATATGCTAGGTAATTCTGCTACATGGTTTATATACACAATCTTATTTAACCCACACAGCAACCCTGTCTAAAAGGTAAGTGATGCTGAGAGAGATTAAAGAGCTTGCTTATGGTTTCCACTGCTTGTAGTATCCAGTCAAGATTAAAGACCAAGTAATTTTAATTCTAGAACTAGGATTCTTCTCTATTATGTGACAGAATCAAGAAGGTTCAGAGTTGAGGGAGACTAAGTCAATTTAGAGAGATGAGGAAGCCTTCACAGAGGCCACATCACCATACTTAAATAAAAATTTCTACTGCCATTTCAATCATGTTTGTATCACTTGACCATTTCAGGTATAACTCTATAGCTTCAAACATTTCTTTCCTTAATCAGATTAGCTAAACCATATAGCATTGCTAATTATAATTAGTAATCTAATCTAATGGTTGTAATGATCGCACTTCTGTGTACACTATGTGTCTTAGAACCATTCAAATCTGTGCACAATTTTTACACCCCTCTTCATTTTTCTTCTCACAACTAAACAATTCTTAGATTTGATTTAAAAGTTGTCCCTTGCTACTTGTTTTGTGTCTCATATTCAAGCTCAAAGCTTGTTGTATGAATGAATATGTGATTGAATAAATAAATGAATTAAACATGAAATAAATTATATGAAGTATAATTTCATGATATCTTCAATCAGGTAAAAAAATAGGTTGTGAACAAAATGCACAATTATTTGGAAGAATTCATTAGTTACCTTAGTGTTTATCATGAAAGGTTTTGTTATAAAGTCTATAGAAGCAATAATCTATTTGGCCTTACAAAGTATAGCCATCATATGCCCAAAGTTATGAGTAATCTTTACAGCTTTTTTACATGAATTAGAAACAGGTACCCCTTCTGAATTAGTGTTCAGCTAGGCAAAGGGAAGAGAACTTGCTGAAAAGAAACAGGCATCCCTTGCTGCAGGTGGTTGCAGCCCTGAGCCAAGACTCAGGCTTGGCAGTTGGAGAAAAAGATGGATTGCAGCCCATACATGCCAATAGACCAGGAACTCTTGCAAAGCAAACAACTGTACACATTACTTCTGCCTCTGCTTGTTGCTGCAGAGGAAATATGTAGAACGCTGAGTATTTTGCATTCATTTATTGTAGTCTTATAACCAGCTATAAGGGAGGCTGTGAGGAAGTTGACTAAGGGAAGTTTCTAGCCCACAGCTGCTAAGTGTGGGAGCCAGGATTCAGATTGAGGTCTGATTATTATAAAGTCTGGCTTATTCTTCTTGATACACTAACACCTTCTTTCTGCTCTGAATGAGTTTTCAAACTTGTGGGTGGTGTGATAAGCATTCATGGAAAAAAAAAAGCAACAAGCAATCCTCTGTTCATTGTGCACATCAGACATTTTCCTCTATCTTTGCTTTTATGTCATCTCTTCTACTAGGAATTCCTTTTTCTTCTCATCTTGATGTGCTCAAATGTTACCTATTTTTCTAGATGTGAGTCAAATACTACTCTCTCCGTGAAGCTTTTTATGATTCCCTTTAACATAAAAATAATCTCTATCCTCCAAATCACCAAAGCACATTCTTTTACCACTCTTATGGATTTGATCTTGTTGGAATTTGCATCGTAGTCATAATATGTGATAGTCTGTATATTCTTGGATACTGGCATTATATACAATATATCTTTTTTTTAAAACCCCTGGTAGGCTATACATACTTGGTTACTGGAATTATATACTGTTTGTCTTTTTATCACCAGTTTTTTGCATAGCATAGGAGTTCAAAGGTTTGTTGTATGAATGAATATGTGATTGAATAAATAAATGAATTAAACACAAATTAAGGTTTATTTGAAATAAAATGGTATTGAAAACAACCATACAACTGAAAATACTTACGAAATCCTAATAAGACAGTTTAAAAGTGTTTAAGTAACCAAAGGGCTAACATGTGCTGGGTGTGGTAATTCACACCTGTAGTCCTAACACTTTTGGAAACTGAAACAGGAGGATTGCTTGAACCCAGGAGTTTGAGACCATCCTGGACAACATAGTGAGACCTCATCTCTACAAAAAAATTAAAATAGCCAGGCATTTTGGCACATTCCTGTAGTCCCAGTTTCTCAAGAGGCTGAGGAAGAAGGATCTCCTGAATCCAGGAAGTGGAGGCTGTGGTGAGCTATGATTCACCACTGCATTCCAGCCTGAATGACAGAGTAAACTCAAAAAAGAAAGAAAGAAAGAGAAAAAGAAAAAAGAAAAAAAGATGGGGGAGATAACATGATAAGTGCAGGGCTGAATTACATCCACTTCAAATTCTTATGTTGAAGTCCTAACTGCCACTACCTCAGAATGTGACTTTATTTGGAAATAAGATCATTGCATATGTAAATAGTCATTGAGAGGCTACTACCTACAAAGGAACAAGAACAGTGGCGGTTCTCTCTTCTGAAACCATGTAAGTCAGAAGGAAGTGGCACAAAATATAGTGCTGAAAGAAAAGATCTGTCAACTCTGGATTTTATATGCAGCAAAAATATCCTTTAGGAATGAAGAAGAAATACAAACATTTTAGGTGACGGAAAACTAAGAGAATTTGTTGCTAGCACAGCTACACCCAAAGAATGGCTAAAGGAAGTTCACTAAACAGAAAATAAATGAGAAAAGAATAAGGCTAGACTTTGAAAAATAAAGAACAGATAAATATAATTTATTCTCTTTCAAATGAGTTTTTAAAAATTATACTTAGTTGAAGTAGAAATTAAACATTATCTGATGTGATTATTAATGTATGTAGAGGAAGCAGCTAAATCATTTCTATTTTTAAAATGGGATGGGTAAGGGACTTACGTGAAACTAAAATTTCTACACTTTATGTGATGTGGTAAAATGTTGATACCAGAGACTCCAATACATTATGTATATTGCAATATCTAGAATACTCTTCAAGTAGTACTCTTGAAGTAATATATTAAATAGCACTACAGAAAAATCAAAATTAAATTTTAAAAGTGCAAGTAGCCCGGAAGAAGGAAAGAAAAGAAAGACAGAAGAATAAAAATAGAATAAATAAAAAGCAAATTTTAAAAAGCCAGGCTTTGAATTAACAAATCATTTGTAATTTAAATATGAATGGTTTAAATATACCAATTAAAAGGTAGATTGACAGAATGTACTAAAAACATTACCCAGTATGTGCTATCTACAAGAAACTAATTTAATATGTTAAAATATAAGTAGGTTGAAAGTAAAAGAAAGTGAAAACATAACACACAAACCTAATTTAAAAAATATACAGTAACATTTTATAGGGCATACCTTATATAGGACATGAATCAACAGGTTTCTTAAATGTCAAAGAGGATGACAGATATACCACTCTCTGGTAATTTAACTTAGACTTTGGTAGTTTTAGGTATGCAGGTTGCAATTTTTTAGGAAAACCATGAAAATAATTACAATAAATTCTTATACACCAACAATAAGCAGGCAGAGAACCAAATAAAAAGCACAATCTCATTCACAGTAGCCACACACACACAAAAATGAAACACCTTGCAGCTTCCTAACCTGAGAAGTGAAAGACCTTTACAATGAAAACTACAAAACACTGCTCAAGGAAATCCAAGAAGACACAAACAAATGGAAAAATATTCCATGCTCATGAATAGGAGGAATCAACATTGCTAAGATGTCCATACGACCCAAGGCAATCTACAGATTCAACGCAATACCCATTAAATTACCAACAGGATTTTTCCCAGACCTGGAAATGGCAATACAGAAATTCTTATGGAAACATAAACAACCACAAATAGTTAAAACAGTCCTCAGCAAAAGAAAAAAGTGGGAGGCATCACACTTCCAGACTTTAAACTTTATTATAAGGCTACAATAATCAAAACAGCCTACTATTGGCACATGAATAGGCATATAGACCAGTGGAACAGGCTAGAGATTCCAGAAGCAAGACCTCAATTTCTCAACCAACTCATCTTCGACAAAGCCTCCACCAACAACCACCGGGAAGAGGAGAACCTATTCAGTAAAGGGTGCCGGGAAAACTGGCTGACCACATGCAGAAGATCGAAACAGGACCCCTACCTATCACCATACACAAAAATCAACTCTAAATGGATCACAGACCTAAACATAAAACCTCAAACTATAAGAACCTTAGAAAATGCAGGAAACACCCTTATTGAAATTGAAACTGGCAACCAATTCCCGATCAAAACCCCAAGTGCCCATGCCATATGAGATATGATAGACAAGTGGGACCTCATCAAACCGACAAGCTTCTGCAAAGCAAAAGAAAAACATCAAGGGGGTAAGGAGATAGCCCAAAGAATGGGACTAAAATTTGTCAACTGTATATCTGACAAAGGCCTAATAGCCAGGATCTACAAGGAACTCAAGCGTAACAAAAGGAAAAAAAACCAAACAGCCCCATTAAAAAGTGGGCAAAAGACATAGACACTTCTCAAAAGAAGATCTACGGACAGCCAACAGACACATGAAAAAGTGCTCAGCCTCACTAATCTTCAGAGAAATGCAAATCAAAACCACGTTGAGATACCACCTAACCCCAGTAAATGGCCATCATTAATAAAAACAAACAACAACAGATGCTGGCACTGCTGGTGGGAATGCAAACTAGTTCAACCTCTTTGGAAAACAGTGTGGTGATTTCTAAATGAACTATACATTGAGCTTCCATATGACCCAGAAATTCCCCTTCTGGGGATACCTGGAGGAACTCAAATCATTCTACAAAAAAGATACCTGCACGTGCATGCTTATTGCAGCACTATTCGCAATAGCAAAAACATGGAACCAACCATGCTGCCAATTGAAGCTGGACAGGATAAAAATAAATGTGATACATATACACAATGGAATATTATGCATCCATAAAGAAGGACTAACACATGAACTTTGCAACAACTTGGCTGCACTTAGAGTCTATAATACTCAGTGTTCTATAACAGAAACAAAAAGAATACCACATGTTCTCACTCACAAGCGGACCCTGAACATTTACCATAGTACTATAAGAGAGGGATTGGTAGCAGCGGGATACTGTCAGGGTTGGAGGTGGTGGGACACAGTATCAATTAAGGTACCTGATCTCAAACCAGGCAAAGTGGGGACCAAAGGGAGACCCAAACTTTACCTGTATGATGACCACTTATATCCTAATCCTGAATTGTACCCCACATCTTTGCAATAAAAAACAAAATAATCGCAATAAAATTGTCCACTAGCTAAATGCCTCACTTGGATGTCTCAGATACCATAAAACAACATATCTAAAATAGAATTTACCCTAGTACCTTCCAAACTTGCTCTGCCTCCCGTTTGCTGTTTTAATAAATGGCACCAACCTCCAACCAGCTACCCTAAACACAGATCTGAGTATCATTCTTGATTCTTCAATGAATGAAGACTTGTAAGATTAGACTTCTTTTTATCTAGTCACCTTTTTACTTCTGTAGAGCTGCCCAGGCCTCCTACAAACACACATAGATTTTGATGCCATCACTTTATTTGGATTGCTATAATAACTTTAAAACAGGTCCTCCTGCTTCTAGTTATGCCACTCCAACTCATTCTCTTCAAAGCTTTTTCCCTGACTTTATTCTTCCTATAATTTGCTCAGAATGGTCATGTCTCATCTACTTGAAATTTCTTACTCCTAGGATTAATTCCAAACTCTTTAATATGGGAAACAGGAGTGCCTGCCATGTGTGGGATCTCATCATCTAGAATTCTGGAATCACACTGTTAATTTAATATTTAAGCAGAATGGCTGAATCCTCCCTATATTTCTGAGAATTCTTGGGTGATTTAGAACTGTTCTGGTCATCTCATTCCTGCAGGACCGTTCTTAAACCAACCCAGTTCTCCCCCTTTCTCACTTGTATTTCCCTGGAACAACCATAGAATGTTCTGGGAATGCACATCCTGATATAAGCAGGAACTGGCTGGAGCAGCTGGGCTCTCTTACAGTCCCTTGCAGAAATAGGATTGCCTTCAGTGCTTTTTAGCACAGTGTGTCATGTTTCTCTGGGGTATAATATTCGGGGAAGGCTAGTTTTTGGAGTTCCTCAGCTGTGGCTCAAGTGAGGCACTAACAGAGGAGACATCTACTCTGGGAAAGTTTTCTGAGTTTGGGGGTACAACTTGCCCTGAATTTAGGTCTTCTGTTGTTCCTTGGTAACTATCTGTAAGTAATACACCTGCTCTATATAACTTGTGCATTTGAGCATTCTGTTTCACCAGACTCATGCGCTAGACATGAACTGTGCTATTCCCTTAGAATAAAGGAGCAGTGGCTATTGCAGATATCTTGTTTACTAAGTTGTAGTCTAGTTTCTTCTACAGGCAGCATACATGGTCCTTGACACCTGGCCCTTACTCCCCTTTCACTCTCTGCTTTGAACATCTGAATGAAATTTCACATTTGCACAGCCCTAGGCCTCTCTCTGAGACTCTGCAGTTTTTTCTTCTTTTTGATTCTGGGAACACCTTATCACACCTTATCAACAATCTCTCTCCTAGATAACACCTTCCAAAAGTCAGATTTTCAGTTAATTTATCCATGAAGGCATTCCCAATGCTCTGGATTAGGTCAGATGCTCCTAAAATGTGCTTCCAAAGGATATTGTATTTCCCTTCTCATGGGAAGTATTGCATTCATTGTAATGATCTGCTTGCTCCCTGAGGGCAGGAGCAGTGTTCTCTTTGCTACTGTAAACCTTGCATCAGGTACAGTCCTGGTGCATCATAAAAAAATCAATAAATGTCTGCCATAGAAATGAAAAACAAGTTTATGATGTTTTTCGGAGAAGCTCAGAGGAAGTTTCACTGTACTTATTTATCATGTTTGAATCAGTGATTACTCATCACTGATGAACTTTATTTGCCTCTCATACTGGACAATTTCTAAGTTATTACCAATTTCTGCTGTTATTAATATTCTGTGATTCTAGGTCATTATTTTTAAAAGTCAGGAAACACACACACACACACACACACACACACACACACACACACACACACACAAAACGAACAAACAATCCACTATTTCTTGTAGGGTCCAAGAAAAGTAAAAACAGAAGGCTTAGGCTCCCTTATTAGATTAAATCATTTTTCTAGGACAAGTTAATTTAAGCTAGGTTGTAAGAAATATCCCAATTACTACATTTAGCAAATCTATGTAGCATGAATTTTCTGTCACATTTGCCTAAAATGGGATTCTTTTATATCCTATTTCACTTTGCCTCATTTGATTTAATTGTTTTTGAAATATTCTACATTCTTCTACAAACTTAGATCTTGAGGGCATTGCCTTCATGCATAACAGATTTCTTTTCTTTCTTTCTTTTTTTTTTTACAAACTTAAGAATTAAAGAACCTCTCAACCCATTCTTCCTTCCAGAAACCTTTGATGAGATATTTAAAAAATGTATTTAGTTAACATTTATAAAATGCCATAGTATCATAGTATTATGTGCTTTGTTTGGACAATTTTGAAGTGATCTATGCTTTAAGCAATTTTTACAAAATGAAGATAATTTAAAATTATTTACTGAGCATGGTGGCTTACGCCTGTAATCTCAGCACTTTGGGACGCCAAAGCAGGAAGCTCACTCAAGCCTAGGAGTTCATGCACAGCCTGGGCAACATAGTGAGACCTCATCTCTACAAAAAATTAAAAACGTTAGCCTGGTGTGTTGGTGGCACATGCCTGTATTCCCAGCTACTAGAGAGGCTGAGAAGGATGAATCACTTTTCCCTGGGAGGTCAAGGCTGCAGTGAGCCATGGTTGTGCCACTGCACTCCAGCCTGGGCAACAACAGCAGCAGAGTGAGATCTTGACTAAGAGAATTAATAAAATAAAATTCTTTAGGTTACAAAATGATTTCAGATAACTATATCATGCAAGACTCAAAGCCACCTCAAGCAATAGGTGAGCGCATTCACTTTTATACACATTTTTCAGGGACAGTATGGTAATATGCAATTATAGTCCAAAGCTCACATTTGTAATTTTGTTTGATATGTAGAAAATACATGGAATTTCATAGTTTGATAATGTGTTGTATTTCTACACAAAGAATGCATTACAAATAACAACCTAAGTAAGTGAATTCTTCAGAGACTATAGTTCTATTAAGAACATTTATAATAGAGAAATAAAACTTTAGGCATAATAGCTGAGTCCTTACAGTACAAATGTACTAAAGATTTTTAGGCTTCTTTGCCATCAAATTAATCATTTGACTAAAGTGGATAAAAAAAAATGAGTTGACCTTCACATTTACAGTTGATGTTATCAACCTGCAAACAGAACATTCAGTTAAGAAAATCCATTTTTAAAAAGAGTCTATTATGAAAAAGATAATTATGGGTTTTGAAGCACCTCAAATTATAGACATCCACAGAATTTGAGAGCAAAAAGCAATCCTTCAGATCTGCAACTATTCTGAAGTTTCAAAGAATTACAGTATTGTAATGGTTTTTAGTGGTGCTCTAGCCTGAGTTCCCAAGTACAGTGACATATGTTGATTCTGATACCTGAGGAAATTTTCATCAATCCTCAATAAATAAGAAACAAAGCTAGGGCAAACCCCTTGGGTCCCCTTCCAGTGTAGGAGCTTTTCCTGTCCTCTCAATAAATCCTGCTTTCTCAAAAAAAAAAAAAAAGAAAGAAAAAAAGCCAGTAAATTTTAATAAACAGAATTGTATTACATTTAAAGAATTAAATGTTTTCTAAGATTTCAATTGTTTCATGTAGTTTAGATTTCAAATATTTTCTTATTTTTATTTAGAGAAATAAAAATTGACAAACCTGTCTCAATCTCCTCCATTCCTTCTTCTGTGTACATGTGGAATTTTATTAGTCTGTGGTATCAAACAATTTGATTCAGGGATATTAACCACTGCTGCTGTGTCTAAAAGTATAGATGTGTAAGCTGAGTGCCAGAAGTATTAAATGACTTGCTTTAGGTCAGGGCTGAGAACCTGGATCTCCTGACTCCTAGACCAGGTTTATCCTGCTCATTGTGCTGCCACAAATCACAGAATACCTGCTTTTCCCTCTTCCTTGGCACATTCAAAAGTAGGAAGCTGAATTGCCCATTAAAATTCTACTCACCAATTCATGATAAGGCATTAAAAATGTAAAATCTATCTCTTTTGTCAAGTACCTTTCTTTTTATTAATTATCTAATCACCACAGACTCAACTGATTAATAACCCTTGTTACATGAATTTCCAACTTATTGATAAGGTCCATCTGGGTATTATAGTATACGGAAAGGAAAGCATATTTAAAAATTATTAGAGCATTTAAAAATGAAGGTAAATAAAACCAGCTCAATCTCAACAGAATTGTGGGAAATTCATGTGAAGGGGGGAATTACTTTTAATGGTAACGTTAAGGAGATTCACTTCAGCACTGTGCATACAGAAGATAACATCTTCAATACAAATTTCATTCTCTGATGGCAGAAAAACTGTTAAACAGCTGGAGCCCAGGAAGGAAAATAGCCTTGAGTAGGGTGAAATTCCGAAACACACTATAAAAACAAGCGTCTGATATTTTTATTGATGTAATTTATTTTGAAAGGGAGGCAAGTAAATATTTAAAAAACAAAGTCAATAATTTTCTTTTTATTTGTTCAGACACATGAAAAGGTCAGAAACTGAACTCCTGATATGATGTGCTCCCAGGAGACAAGACCACTGCAGTGATTTTTCAGCCTTGTAATCACTGCCAGTTTGCAAAGAGCATGCATATTTGCATAATATAAAGCAACATGTTACCCATACAACAAAATGTGGAATTCAACAGCCAGAGCTGACAAAATTAACTGGACTGAAGGGGAAATTAACTCTCTTTGTCTATTCTAAATGTTCCTAGGATCTCTAGAAAGTGGGCATTTTGGAGGTTGGTGATGGGAACAGATGTTTCCTATGTTGCCTACCATTTCTGCAGATGGTACACACAAAGTGTAACAAAAATTGAGCAGCAAGAAATTAGAAATAGTCCTTTATGTTTGCATGGCACACTAATATTTTACAAATCACATGTGGGAAGTTGGAGGTTCAGAAATGTCAAGAAGCTTGTTCAAAGCTCAGGTAGTAAATCGCTCAAGTGGAATGGAAACTAGTGTCACATGACTCTAGATTCCATTTGTCTGCCGTACTTCACTTCAAATCAAAGAAACCTGTCTATCATTCTGTGTCTTAGAAAGTGCTCGCATCTCAAAGTCTGCATTATAAGCATGTCCATTTCATCTTGAAGATAGCTATTAATTTCGTCTGAATTGTGTCACACCTCTGTACTCAGAGAACTTGAGACTCATTGGAGCTGGGATCTTGCAGTTGAGGGGGTGAAGTTAAGTGCTTACTTAAATTCCAGCTTGGATCAAAACTCATGATTTGGCAATCACATCTCACACCTCCAGGTTGACTGTTCTTTCCAACACAGACTGTTCTTTTCCTTCCCAAAGTCGCTTACTTTTACAAAGAGGTTGGTTACACCAGCCTTGTTTAATTCTCAGAATGCTGAAAAATCACGGTGTCTTTTGCACATTTATTTTATACCCTGAGACTTTGCCAAAGTCCTTTATCAGTGCAAGAAGGTTTTTGACAGATTCTTTTGGGTTTTCTAGGTATAGAATCATGTAGTCTCCAAAGAGGGATTACTTACCTTACTCTTATCCTATTTGGATATCCCTGATTTCCTTCTCTTGTCCTAGCTAGGACTTCCAATACTATGTTGAACAGGAGGGGTGAGAGTGGGCATCCTTGTCTTGTTCCGGATTTGAGGGGAAATGGTTCCAGTTTCTGTCTGTTTAGCATGTTGTTGGCTGTGGATTTTTCATAGACGGTTCTTACTATTTTGAGGTATGTTCCATCTATGCCTAGATGTTTGAGGGTTTTTATCAAGAAGGGGTGCTGGATTTTATAAAAAACTTTTTCTGTGTCTAATAATGTAATCATATGGTTTTTGTAAATTACATTTATGGTCTTGTGGATGTTGAACCAGTCCTGTATCCTGAGATGAAGGCTACTTGGTCATGGTGGATGATTTTTGAGATGTGTTGTTGAATCTGGTTTGCTAGAACCTTGTTGAGAATTTTAGCATCTATGTTCATCAATGATAGTGGCCTGTAGTTTTCTCTCTTTGTTGGATCTTTACGCGGTTTAGGTATCAATGTGATGTTAGCATCATAAAATGATTTGGAGAGAGTTTCATGTTTCTCGATTGCCTAGAATACTTTCAATAGTATTGGTATCAGCTTCTCCTTGTATGTTTTGTAGGATTATGCTGGAAAGCCATCTAGTCCAGGGCTTTTTTTTTTTTGTAGGTAGTTTTCTTATGACATAGTCTATTTCCTGGGTTGTTATTGGTCTATTTTGGGTCTCGATTTCTTATTGTTTCAACCTGGGGAGGTTGTGTGATGTAAGAAAGACCTCCATTTCATTTAAGTTTTTGAGTTTGTTTCCATACAGGTGTACACAGTAATCTCTCATAATCTTTTGTACTTCTTCAGGATCAGTTGTTACTTCATCTTTTGCATTTTTTATTGTATTTATTATTTTTCTCTCTTTTTCTTGGTTAGTCTAGCTAGGGGTCCATCAGTCTTGTTTATAATTTCAAAGAAGCAGCTTTTGGTTTCATTGATTTTTTTGTATTATATTTTTTGTCTTCTATGTTCTGAATTTAGGCTTTTATTTTGGTGATCTGAATTCTTCTGCTGAAGTTAGAGTTTTTGTAGTCTTGCTTTTCCAGCTTCCTTTGGTGATTTGTTAGGCTGTTAACTTGTGATCTTTCCACTTTCTTCATGTGTTTTCCTAGAGATATGAATTCCCCTCTTTGTACTGCTTCCATGGCATCCCAGAGATTTTGGTAAGATGTTTTTTTTGTTTTCATTTGTTTCCAGGAATATTTTAATCTCTGTTTTGATTTCCATGTTGACCCAGGATTTGTTTAGCATCATGCTGTTTAATTTCCATGTCTTTGTGGGTTTTGGGGGAACTTTTTGGTGTTGATATTTATTTTAGTTCACTGTGGTCTGAGAAGGTGCATGACAGAATTTCAAATTTATGGAATTTGCTTATGCTTGATTTTTGACTGAGAAAGTGGTCGATCTTAGAGTAAGTTCCATGTGGTGATGAGTAGAATGTATATTCCATGGTTGTTGGGTGGAATGTTCTGTAGGTACCAATTAAGCCCATTTGGACAAGCGTCACATTGAGGTTCCAGATCTCCTTGTTGACTTCTTATCTTGATGATCTGTCTATAGTTGTTAGTGGGGTGTTTAAGTTCCCAACTATGATAGTGTTAGAGTCAATATCTTTTTTGGTTTACCTAGAAACTGCTTTATGAAAGTTGGTACTCCTATGTTGGGTGCCTATATGTTTAGGATGGATATTTCTTGTTGATGGATTAGACCTTTTTAAAAATTTTATTTATTGTTCTTTTAAAATGTTTTATTTTGATGATGTGGGGTACAATTCAGAGTTAGGTATACAAATGTTCATTATGCAGGCACCTTGGTTGATGAGGTGTGTTCCCCTCTCCTTTGGCAGTTTCCTTCAACTGCCAATTCCACCACCCCTCCCCTGACAGTTTTCTACTACTACCAATACCTTTCTTATAGTATTATGATAACTGTTCAAGGTCCGCTTATGAGTGAGAACATATGGTATTCTGCTCTTTTTTCTGTGATAGATCACTGAGTATATGTAATGACCTTCTGTAACTTTAAAAATTTTTGATAGCAAAATTCAGTTATGTTCCTATATACCAACAATAAACAAACAGAAACCCAAATAAAAAGCACAATCCCATTCACAATAGCCACACACAAAAAATGAATTACCTTGACATCTTTCTAACCAGAGAAGTCAAAGTCCTTTACAACGAAAACTACAAAACACTGCTCAAAGAAATCCAAAATGACACAGACAAATGGAAAAAATTCCATGTTCATTGGAAGAGCAGTTGAAGAGCTGATTGGAAGAATCAACATGGTTAAGATGTCCATCCTACTCAAGGTAATCTACAGATGTAATGCAAT
Organism: Cephalopachus bancanus; assembly: GCA_027257055.1. Taxonomy (NCBI): domain Eukaryota; kingdom Metazoa; phylum Chordata; class Mammalia; order Primates; family Tarsiidae; genus Cephalopachus; species Cephalopachus bancanus. Next base: position 4,473,836 of record JAPVLO010000046.1, on the reverse strand, counting down.
GCCCATTAAATTACCAACTGCATTCTTCTCAAACCTGGAAACAATACAGGAATTCATATGAAAACATAAATGAACACAAAACAATCCTCTGCAAAAAAAAAAAAAAAAGCATGAGATGTCACACTTCCATACTTTAAACTTAATTTTAAGGCTACAATAATCAAAACAGCTTGGTACTGGTACAAGAACAGGCATAGAGACCAATAGAACGGGATAGAAATTCCAGAAGCAAAACTTCAATTTCTCAACCAACTAATCCTCAATAAAACCTCCACTAACAACCATTGGAGAGAGGTGAATTTATTCAGTAAATGGTGCTGGGAAAACTGGCTGACCATACACAAAAATCAATCCTATATGGATCAAAGACCTGAATGTAAAACATCAAACTATATCCTTATGGGAATTGGAACTGGCAACCAATTCCTGATCAAAACTCCAAGAGTTATGCCATAAGAGATAAGATAGACAAGTGGGACCTCATCAAACTGACAAGCTTCTGCAAAGCCAAAGAAACTGTCAAGAGAGTAGGGAAACCGCCCACAGATTGGTAAAAAAAATATTTACCAATTGTATATCTGACAAACACCTAACATCTAAGATCTACAAGGAACTCAAACATACCCAAAAGGAAAAAAAAAAAGTAATTTCCCCATTACAAAGTGGGCAAAAGATATAAATAGACACTTTTCAAAAGAAGACAAACAAGAAGTCAACTGATAATTAATCTAACTCTGGTCAGGATGGCCATCATCAATAACTCAAAAAACAGCAGATGTTGGAGAGGATACAGGAAAAAGGACACTTCTACTCTGTTGGTAGGAGTGTAAACTAGTACAGCCTCTGTGGAAAACAGTGTGATGATTCCTAAAGGATACAAAAACCGACCTCTCATATGACCTCACAATCCCCCTACTGGGAATATACCCGAAGGAACTCAAATCATTCTATGATAAAGATACCTGTACATGCATGTTTATTGCAGCTTTATTTACAATAGCAAAAACATGGAAACAACTGTGCTGCCTATTGAAGGAAGGCTGGATTTTTAAAATGTTGTACATATACATGATGGAATATTATGCAGCCATAAAAAAGGACAAAATTATGAACTTCACAGCAACTTGGATGAACTTAGAGGCTATAATACTGATTGATCACAGAAACAAAAAACCAAGTATCACATGTTCTCACTCATAAGCAGACCTTGAACAACTATCATAATACTACAAGAAAGGGATTGGCAGTAATGGGACACTGCTGGGGGAGGGGGAACACACCTCATCAACAAGGATACCTGCATAATGAACATTTGTATACTTAACCCTGAATTGTACCCCACATATTTAAAATAAATAATTTTTTAAAATCACACAATGTAAATAGTTTATGTAATGTGAGTGCTTAGGAAGATACAAAGACATAAACTGATGCTGAACAATACTAGTGTCCCATTCTGGTCTTCATAGATTGACCAAGTGGCTTCTTCCAGTTGTAGATGGCTCAGTTCTGGTCATGCTGGGATTAGTCTGACACTGATGTTTTGCTCTTCCTCTTCACCTGGTCAAGCTCTAGTAGCATCAAGAAATTTTTTGGTTTTCACTTTTCGAGTGAGGTTTTCTGTTTGTTTTTGGTGTCTATAAGCTTCTGGGGAGATCTCCTTTACTCTTGTAATTGCCTAACAATACTGTGACCTAGAAGTTGACTTGTATTTGCATTTCATTTATAATTTAAAACAAATGTAAATGATGTTCAGCATTTATTTCCCTGATTCCTTAAGACATATGCCCCCTTGTTCTGCCTTGTGATTAACTTGGGTTCCAGAGCAAATCATGACATGAGTAAGAATTTTAAGAGAGACTGTGTTCGACCAGAGATACTTGATTTCAAATATTCTCAGTTAAAAAATGCTTTGATTTCAAATTAGTTCATTTGAACATTACTAGAGTGAAGCAGAAAAAGCCTGAACCTCAGAATGTAGATCCTAGAGGTCTGGGCCCCATTTCACCACTACGTTGTTATTTGACCCAGGACAAATCTCGTCTCTGTAAGCCTGGCTACAATGAGGGATTAGATGGTGCCTATGTACCATCCCAGGCTGCAACTATTTCAGACTTGACATTACCCTGAAGTCTGTAGTAGCAGAACTTCTTCACCTGATTTCCTGATAGGCGTCTATTGCTTCATGCTTATGGGAAAGAGACTACATTGGTACACACACAGTGTCCTCCAATATGTTTTTGGAAAAGACTACAGATCAGGTTCACAAAGCATTTTAACAAATCTCAGGTAGAGTTACCCCATCCTGATCCTGCAGGTTTGGAAAAGCTCATCAGCTCTGTTCTCATTTATTTCTGGCTATTGGCTAGTTATGGAGTGGCAGACTTCTTAATTGTACATTAATGAGGAGTTAATTGCAATTAAGTGCTTTAATAGAAGCTAGTGATTACTAGCTTTTGAATAAAAGGCAATTTTAGTTTAAATAGTTCCCACAGCTTTCCAGGCTGAAAAAGGATGGACTATACTAGATCTTTAAAACAGAGTGTCTATGTAGAATGAAGACTGAACTTTAGGAGAGAATGTATCCTTTAGATGACATCACTCATATAACTTCAGTCTTCTCTAAGAGGTGATCGAAACATGTTAGGGCATTGGAATGGACTTGGAGTCAGATTTCCCTCTCATACTAGCTTGAACAGGCTCTATATTTGAGTTGCAGGGTCCTCACTTATAAAATTGATAATTCCTGCCATACCTACCTCCCTGGGTTTTGTGAAATTCAAGCAAGATAAAAGCACTTAGAAATGATCATACTCAGTGATCTATTACAGAAACAAAGAACAAAGTACCATATGTTCTCACTTATAATTAGACCTTGAACAATTATAATACTGTAAGAAAGGGATTGGTAGTAGTGGGAAACTGACAGGGAAGGGGGGCTGGCATTGGCAGTTGAGGGAAATTGCTAGGGGAGGAAGGGGCATACCTCATCAATAATGGTACCTGCATAATCAACATTTATATACCTAACCCTTAATTGCACCCCATATCTTTATAATAAAAAGTGCATAAATTTTAAAAGAGGGAAAAAAGTGCTTAGAAACAACAAATGTGCATAAAATCACAGCTGCCTGTACTAATCATGCAAAATTATCTCTTACTATCCCCTATAGCAGGGATTCCCCAATCCCTGGGTTATGGACCGATACCAGTCTGTGGCCTGTTAGGAAATGGGCCACACAGCAGGAAGTGAGCAGCCTGCAAGCTAGTGAAGCTTCATCTATATTTACAGCTATTCCCCATCACTTGCATTACTGCCTGAGCTCTGCCTCCTGTCAGATCAGCACTGAAAAGTCTGCTTCCATTTCCAACACTGTATCTTTGTAAAGCAGTTACAGCAACCAAAACGAGATTATGGAGTAGGCTGGTCATAAGTAACACACTTCAGGGGTCACTGTTTCCCATCATCCCCAGATGAGAATGTCTAGTTGCAGGAAAACAAGCTCAAGGCTTCCACTGGTTCTGTATTTTAGCGAGTTGTATAATTATTTTATTATATATTACAATGTAGTAATAATAGAAATAAAGTGCACAATAAATGTAATGTGCTCGATTCTGAAACTACTCCCCTCCCCCGCCATCTGTGGGAAAATTGTCTTCCAAGAAACCAGTCCCTGATGCCAAAAACGTTGCCCCATAGGATATTTAGGCAAAGACAATTTCCATGCAACCCCAAGAAATAATTGATATAGAGGTAATCCGATGATAGATATAAAATGCATGGGAAAAAGAAAAAAAATGCATGGGGTGGTATTATGGTTTAAAAATTGAAATGACAGAGGAGGGTTCCAAAAGTAAATTACTCCTTCTGAATCCCAAAGAAACCTGGAGGAAATAAGCCCTCTTCTCCGGCATAGTTTAAGAGCAGACAGGCCTAGATTTCTTCCTCGTCTGTGATTTGAGACAAAGGAGCTTTACCCTCAACTGACTTAGAAACTTTCCTTATATCTTTCTATATTTCTACCTCCTCTAGGAGAGGATAGAACTCTTACCACATCCATCATCTAGATGTATAGAGATACATGAATGGGTTGATGGCACAATTTCAGGTAGGACAATTAAATCCTTTCTATAGTCTGGGTCCATTTCAACAGAGCAGCTTCAAGTCATTTTTGTCTTCTGCTAGGTAAGGAAAAAGATCATTTTTTCCTCAAACAGCAGATGTAGAGAAGATGAAAAACCAGATGATTTAAAGAGTTTCTGTCCCACCAGTCCACATGTACTGTGGTAATGGCAGGGGGATCAGTCCTGAGCCTCTACTGTGATGTCTGTGACTTTTTATTTAGTTGTGTGATGGTCCCTCTTTTTGGCTCCCTTTCTATGGACTCTATCTCTGCTCTCCTTAGGAACCAGTGTCATCTTCCCCGTTGTTTTTTAAATCTTTCTCTTTCTTCTCTTCCCTGTTATTCATTTTAAAAAATGCTTCTTTATAATAACAGTGATGAGTAGCATAGCAAAATGTCACAATCAGAGGATACCTGGACAAGAGTTTATGGATCTATAACCCTATATCACAACTGAAAATTGTAAAGATTATTTCCATTTTATAGAGGAGGAAAAGAGTACTTAAGGGTTACAAGATCAAGGAAAGATTTATTCAAAGTTCACACAGTTACTTAGAAACAGAGAGCGTGTTAGAATTCATGTCATCTGGTTCAAAGTCCTATATTGTGTGTTTCACATCCTGTTTATTTACTTGCATATCTATATTTATCCTAATTAGAAGTCAGATATCAGTTTGGTATATGTTACTGAGAATCAAAATGTTTTCCTCTCTAAATAAAATTACAATCTTATTTTTTTATAACTGATTTTTATTTAAAATGAACACTGGACTAAAAGTCAGTTCTAGCCTCAGATATTCCTTTTGTAAGATATATTCATGACTCAGAGAGCAGGAAAGGGGGCCGACTGCAAGCTCTTCTCTTGCACAACTCTAGGGGGTGCTATTCCCTTTGTGCAGTATGGCAGTGGCAGATGTTGTGTATAACATTTTGAGCTCTAAAGACATTTATAATGTAAAAACCAATCATTTATTTTTCCACTGGCCTGTTAGTTTTACATTATGGTACTAATATTTTGGTTGCATGAAATGTGTAATATTCATATTAAGGATTTATTTGTCCTAAATATGTGTTAATCGCAATGCCAGAGGTGCGACTTTTATCAAACCATGACTCTTTTTGATTCATGGTTACTTTAACTATCTTAGAATGGCCTCAGACTGGCCTTCTAACATCCTCTAACCTAGACATAGGCAGATTTTTAAAAAGTGCTCTGAGGAATTAGTTTGTGTGTTTTTGTGTGTTTGCATGTATATGTTGGGGTAGTTTTGGAGGTCTAGCCAAGAATCATTCCTCTAAACATTACTGAAGCCAATAGGACTCATTGTTTTCTTTGTATAGATGGTCAACCTTAGCTACCTAGAGTTGTATTCAGGGCTTAAGTCACTTGTTCATTCATTCATTATTCAAGCCAACAGATATTAATGAAGGGCTGACTCTGGCAGGTCCTGTACTACGATGAGTAAGGAAAAGAACTCACAAATCAATGCCAAAACAGAGAGACCAAGACACTATTACAAGGAAATACCATACATGCTGTGTTGGGAGCACTAAGGGAGGTTTCTAAAGTCATCCAGACAGTCAGAGCAGGAGAGACTTCATTGCCTATGTAGCTATTGCAGACAAGTTTGCCAGATAAATAGGTTGTAGCTATTGCAGACAAGTTTGCCAGATAAACAGGCGACGGGTTGGCAAATTAGTTGGGAAGGATTACTTTGTAGAGAAAACAGCATATGCAACACCCCAAGATACAGTGACAAATATGGTTGGTGTATTTGCTTATTAAACTACTTTACCATCTAGACACAATGGCTTTACTGAGGATAGGAGAAGACAAGGACTCTAGCTGGAGGTTGAGGAGAGCCAGAATGTCCTGAGAGAAGGAGGAAAGCAGAAGCAACTTCCTGAAAATATTATCTTGAGACAAAAAATTTCTCATTAACAAGCCTAGTTCCAGAACTCTAAGACTGAGTTCCCACCCAGCTAGACCCATGGCACCATGACTGAATCCTGAGTGACAGATGAAAGAGAGACCTGGGATGCAAACCACATACCAATTTAGCAAAGGAGTCCTCACAGGATTTCCTCTAAGATCCTGAATGCAGAAAAATGACACCATTTCCTGGCTTTAAAATGCAGTTGTGAAAACTTTTCTGGTAACCTGCTCCATTTGTATTCATTGATTTAACTGTGCATGGGAACTGTCTTTGGTGGTATGAAATGTTGTTTCAGGGAGAGTTTGGAAGGCTTTTTATCTCCTAGGGCCCCCACATTTTTCATTCTGGGATACAGAGCCTTGCTCTTCACATGGTGAGATAAGGTTTAGAAGTCAAGCCCTAGGAAGAACACTTCCAAAGTCTGTAGTCAGCAACTCTGCTCAGGTGGGTTATATTCTTGACTTTACCACTCACCAGAAAAGCTCAATGAAGCTTAGTGAAATACGAAATTAAACTATGTGATCACTAAAGATACATTTTATACTTCTAGGGCAACTTTTGGTAGAGTGTGGGTTGGCAGGGAGTGTCTGATGGTGTCACAGTGGGTAAGAGTGGACCAAAATGGGAGAACTGCCATTCTTGAATGGCTTTACTGGAGGATAGACCCTTCCTTTTGGATGATCAGAGCTGAACTCCACCCTCTAAGTGATCCAACGTCAAGTACACATACCCATGTCACAGTTGAGCTCCCTACATGCCTACACCCTGTGGACAAGGCCATTTCCCCACCTATGTGTGCTTTCAAAATTAATCTCTGTAACAGGTGATACTTCCCAGTATGTGTCCTGCACAAGTGAGCAGATTCTGTGCCCAACTTTGGCGGTTTCACTTTTCCTTCTCTTCCAATTCACCTTCCTGGTCCTGCTGGGAGTTGGCCAACGTGCCATCTGCCCAGGGCTCCAGGTTGGCAAACAGAGGAGGCACAGTTTGAAAGGAAATTTCCTCATTTATATGTGACAGAAGTCGTTGCATGGTGGAAGCAATGTCTATTTTTATTGCCTACAAATAGCCAGTTCAAGCCTCAAAATGAGGCCATGGAAAGGGAAGATAAATTCAATAAAAATCAAACCCATAAAAACTTACTTTGAATGTATAATTTTAGTAACAGTCATCATCTGGATTAATTATGAAATTATTATTGATGTATAACCAATGAAATTACCTCTTAACACTTTGATGCTTTTTTTTCCTTCCTCTTCCTGAAACAGAGAATAAAATTCAAAATGAATATTTATCCCTGTAGAACTTCTGGTTTCAAAGAACAGTCTTGCTGCCTGTTGATACTTCCCAGGTGAATGCTACCCCCTAAGCTTTCTTTGACATGCTTAAACATTATGCATGAGCAATTTGAGATGTAAAACCAGTTTGCAAATAAATGAATTTCAGAGATCTGTTTAACAAGAAGGCAAAATAGTGATCAAAGTGTTCAGTTGATTAGAAGAGGAATAGAAAAAAATGGAAGAGAATAAGAGACAGAAATGAAGAGAAGGATGTGTGATATGTGTGTATATGATCAAACCTGCAGTCAGACAGCTCTGAGACCTCAGAAGGGCTGACACGTTCACTGTCAGTGCTGTTGGTGCCTGAGGACTAATGAGTGCTGATGGCAGATATATTGTGCTTTTCTGCTTACAAAGTTTTTTCAGTTATGTTACCTCTTTTGATCTCAGCAATCTGCTGGGAAAGTTAGAACAGAATTGCAATTCCCATTTCACAGATGATATTGAGAAGAGAAGGGACTTGGCCAAAAAAATCCAGTATTTTTGTTTTGTTTGTTTTGAGTCAGGGTCTCACTCTGTTGCTCAGATTGGAGTGCAGTGGCATGATCACAGCTCACCAGAGCCTCCAATTCCTGAACTCAGTGATCCTCCTGCAGCAATCTCCCAAATAGCTGGAATTATAGATGCATGCCACCACACCTGGATAATTTTTTAAAAATAGTTTTGCATTTTGTGTAGAGACAAGGTCTTGCTATATTACCCAGGTTAATCTCAAACTCCTAGCCTCAAGGTATCCTCCTGCCTTGGCTGCCCAGAATGCTGGGATTACAAGCATAAGCCACTGTGCCTGACGGCCAGCCAGTTTGTTTTTAACATAGTCATAATAGAGTCAATTCTTGCCAATGAGTTATAGTGACCCTATACATCAAGTTCCTTTCTGATTGTTCTACTGTTGAAAGATAACTTGCAAAGTACTCCTACACACATCTGAGTTGCCTTAGTGGTCCCCATTCCTGATGTCTGACTTTCTCAGAAATCTCCAGAAATTATATTCTTGATTTCCTAAGTTATCTTTGTAAAAGAAAATATTGCTGAAAAGATTCATATCTTTTTTTTTTTTTTTTGAGTTGGAGTCTTACTCTGTCACCAGGCTGGAGTGCAATGGCATGCTCACAGCCACCCCAGCGTCCACCTGCTGGCCTCTGGCGATCCTTCTGCCTCAGCCTTCCAAGTAGCCAGAACTGCAGGTGAGCGCTATCACACCTGGCTAATTTTTTTTTTTTTTTCTTTGAGTTGGAGTCTCACTCTGTCGCCCAGACTGGAGTGCAGTGGCCGCTCCCGTCACCGCAGCCTCGACCTGCTGGGCTCCGGCGATCCTTCCGCCTCAGCCTTCCAAGTAGCCGGGATTACAGGCGCGCGTTACCACGCCCGGCTGATTTTTTGATTTATTGTAGAGATGAGGTCTTGCTGCCCAGGCGGGTCTCGAACCCGCGGGCTCAGGCAATCCACTTACCTCAGCCTCCCAAAGGCGCGGGATTACAGGCTGAGCCACCAAGCCCGGCTTCACCTGGCTAATTTTTTAAAAACATTTATTTTAGAGAAGAGGTCTCACCAAGTTGCCCGGGCTGGTCTCGAAAGCAGGTTCAGAGAATCTACTTGCCTTGGCCTCCTAAAGTGCTGGGATTACAGGCTGAGCCACCGAGCCTGGCCAAGGTTCATATCTTAAAGGAAAAGAAAGAAGGTGGGATAGTGGAAAGCACCCATGGAAACTGCAATGGCCACAGGTTACCTGGAATAGCATTCAGTGCTGAATATATGAATATACATCCCACCATTTCAACCTGGTGCTAAAGGCCCTTCATTTTTTCAGCTTTATAGCCAACTTCAAGCATGGCCTGCTCATGGCACATGCTACCATTTACTGTTTCCTAAACACAACCTGCATTTTCTCATCCCTTCCTAATAAGAAATTGTCACTTTAAATAAGAATCACCTTCTCTTCTCTTTCTCTGTTCATTTCTATCCCTTTCCTTCTCTTCCTTCTGCTTTTTAGAATTTCTGTTCTCTAATAATTTTAATAATAGCTAGCTTTAATTACAACATGTGCTAGTTTTCTATTGCAACTGTGACACATTTCCACACAGTTAGTGGCTTAAAATGATGCAAATGACATTACAGTTCTATAGTTCAGAAGTCTGACATGGGTCTTACTAGACTAAAATCATGGTTTGAATAGGGCTGTGTTTCTTTCTGGAGGCTCTAGGGGAGAATCTGTTTCCTTTTTGCTTTCAGCTTTTAGAGGCCACCCATATTCCCTGGTTCCTGGACTTCTTCCTTCATATTCAGAACCAGCAATGTCAGAACAAGTTCTTTGCATGGTACTGTCTCTCTCTTCTGCCTTCCTCTTCCACTTATAAGGACCCCAGATATTTTTGGGTGTGTTGTATATGTTTTAACAATGATTAAAGAGAGTGGACTGCATGTATCTGCTCTTGAGAGATTACCATCTCTCCACCTCTGCTGAGCTAAGGATTGGGCTTTTCCTGAAACATTTTGTCTTTGGAAGGAGACTTGATAGACTTTTTATGGTTATTATGTTAAACCATAAACTGAAGTGTGGGCTGATTACCATTTCTACACATTTGGCAAGCTAAGGGGTGGGCTTGAGCCTTTACATTCAACAGAAAACTTGCTAGATTTTTAGTGATTATTATGTTAAACCATAAACAGAACAATTTGGCTGCACCACTTTTACACCTTGATGGACTTTTCCTTGATGAGTCGAGAGGGTGAGACAGACTGACAAGTCCACATTCCAGCCCACAGAATAGTTAGACTTGTAAAAACGATGTCTAGACACTTCCCTATTTTATTTTTATTTTTATTTTTTAGTTGGAGTCTCACTCCATTGCCCAGGCCGGAGTACAGTGGCACACTCATTACCCAACGTCAACCTGCTGGGCTCCAGTCATCCTTATACCTCAGCCTTCCAAGTAGCCGGAACTACAGATGTGTGCTACCACACCTGGCTAATATTTTGATATATTATAGAGATGATAAATCTTGTCAAGTTGTCCAGGCTGTTCTCGAACTCTTGGGCTCAGACAATCCTCTCATCTTAGTCTCCCAAAGTGCTGGGATTACAGGCTTGAGCCACTGAAACTACCTACAAAAAATTTATCTGTCTGTGTAACCTGTACTAGAATACTCTGCCTTACTGTGATTACATTGGAACCACCTAGATAAACCGGGATAATCTCACCATCTTAAGGCCACCCAATTAGCAAACTTAATTCCAGCTAAATTCTTAATTTCTTTTTGCTTCCTTGAATAATATATTCACAGGTTTCAGGGATTAGAAAGTGGACATCTTAGGTGCTATGAGTCTGCCTATCACCCAGTGCTTAGCATACATTAACATGTGTTTTTTTTCAATATTATTTCATTTCATCCTTTAAACTACCATTTAAAGATACCAATGATCTACATTTTCCAGATAAGAAAATTGAGTTTTCAGGAGGTGATATAACCTGGTCAAGCATTAAGTAACTCTCTCCACGTCACAGAAATGGAAAGAGGAATAGTTGGAATTTGAACCAGCATATTGACCCCAGAGGCTGCTTTCTTATCTCGGTGAATGGAACCAACATTCATCCAGTTACTTGAAGCATTAAATTAGGCATCCTGCCTAATGTCTAACTTTTCCCTCAATCTTTTCTATTTTATATCCCAAACATCTGTTTGAGCCTCTATTCCATAAAACTTCTAAATAGATCCACTTTTCTCTATTTTCTCTGTTACTTCCATAGCCTGGGCTATCTTTTCACAATCACTGAGACAGTCTAACTGGTTTTCCCACTTTGTCATGTTCCAGTATATTCTCTTCTTTGCAGCAGTGACTTTTCCAGATTCTTATCTATTCATGCACACCCTTATTAAAACCCTTCAAAGTTTCCCACTGACCTCTAAAGGCTTCCAATTATCCTTAGGTTAAAGTTCTTCCCTTAGCTTGGCTTTTATCTCGTGCAATTACCTCTGTAAGTTTGTATCTGTTAACAAACCCCATGCACTCTGAGCTCTAACCAGGTAAACTATTTAACTTCTAGATAGCTTTGCCTGACTTCTGCTCTCCTTTCTTGGGCCATATCAGAAGTAACATTTCCCAGAAATCCTTTCCTGACTACATTCATCTCTCAAGACATAAATGTGAGACAGGACCCTTCTACTCATAAGGGTCGTGTGCTTCTTGCTTATTATGTCAACCTCAACACTGAGCACAAAGACTGACATATGATAAGTAGTCCAGAGATGTTTGTTAAACAAATGAGTAAAATACCGCCTGACATTGCTTCAAGTTCTCCTCATTTATAAGGGCGCAGTCTCTGTGTGACTCTTTTTATCTAAGTATGTCTCTAATTTTGAAAGTCCCTAGGCCTGCTAATTTTTGCTGTTTAGTTACTTTCTCTAATCTCTTTAATGACTTCCACATTTATGGCTCTAGTCTTGGTTTCTCCACTTAGCTCTGAAATCACGTATCCAATTGCCTATTGGACAACTCTACTTGGCTATCTAGTTTATATCTCACACTTAACATGGTTAACAGAGAATTCTTGATTCTCCTTTCTGTGCTACTTTGTGTAAGACGGTGACAAACCATTTATCCAAATTCCTCAAGACAAAGATCTAGGGTCATTTTTTTTTCTTAAATTGTCTTTTCCCCCCCACATCTATATCCAATCCATCAGCAAGCTCTCTCTACCATCAAAATATATCCCAAGTGTCCCCTTATTTTCCTTCCCAGCATGCTTTCTTCAGTGTCCTTCATTTTTCTCCTGAATGTCTCCAATAGTCCTTAAGTAATCTCTATTCCCCCTCTTACCTTGCAACAAGTCATTCTCCATGCAGTAGCCAGATTGATATTTTAAAACCACAAATCAAATCATATCTTTAAAACTTCCTGGAGATTCATACTGTGCTTAAGGTAAAATCCAAACTCTTTCTGTTTACATGAACAGATACATTTAAAAAGAATCTAAACTCTTAATCTGATTTAAAATAGCCCCAACATGAACTAATTCTTCCTTGGCATCATTGAGTGTCACCAGCTACTCTGGATTTCTTTCTGATTCTCCAACACTCCAAGCAAATTTCTTTGCTTGGTTTTTAATATTTGCTTCATCCTTTGCAAGAATTTTTAGACTTGAGTTATTTTCTTTGCTGAAATTTGTTTGTCATTCAGGTCTTAGTTCTAGTATCACTTTTTCAGTGAGGGATTCCCTCAGTCCATCATCTGTCACCCCTCCCTTGTCACTATCTCGTCACCTTTCTTGTGTTCAAAGATGTCAGTACTGCGATCTCTCTGTTTAGTTTATTTATTTGCTTATGTTTATCTCTTCCACACTGACTCTTACTAGCAACTGAAGGCTCAGTGCATATGCCATATCCCCATGTCACTTTTCCAAATGCCCAGTCCTGATGTTTGCCCATTCTACTCTTTGCTAGTCTGTCAACTCCTTGAGAGTTGGACTGTGGTCTCACTCCCCAAGATGAGCCTCAGAGCTTCCAGTGCAGTGCACACCTAATCTATGTGTAGTACTGCTCCCATGCACAGAGAAGGGACTTCCCAGAATCAAGCATTATTCGAATTACTTTTCCTGTGTTCTTGAATCATGGGTACTGATTCAAACACTCTTCCCTCCAAGTCTGATTAGTGTTTATAAATGAGTGAAAAAGTTTTTCTAACTTTTCCCTGAGTCCCTAAATCTTCCTGATTCCTCACTAAAATTAACTCTTGAACTCAGAACGTAGAAATTCCAAACACAAAAGACCAATACCCTACTGAAATGCCAGGTCAATATCCTGTTTAAAATTCACAGACGTTTACTGCTTGCCAATTGCCCCTGTTGGAAGTCCCAAGCCGAATGCTATTTTTTTTTTCTTAAAAGCTCTGAAGACAGACCTTAAGGAAAAGCAACCACAAAAAAATGCGTCCTCCCCCTTGACAACTTCCTTTCAGCTGCTTTAAATCTCAATTTCTTATATCTTTCAGAAGAACTAATATATGAACTTTGGAGTTAGAAAGACATGGGTTCAAATTACATGACAGCCATTTCCTAGGTGCATTATCTAGAACTAGCTACTTTACCTTTCTGAGCAAGTCCCCTGGGCACAGATCTGCTGGTCATTCACTGAAAAGCCTCATTGGATGCCATTCACATAGACTCTAAGTTTCACTGTAATACAAAATGTGAATTTGAACAACTGCCACACATGCTGGCTATTGGAGGTGAATTAAACATAAGCATCTAAAATGCTTGACATACATTAAGATCACAATAAATATTAGTGTCTGGTTTGGTTTGAATCTGGTTCTTGGGGTGTTCTCATACATATTGGACTGGAGAATGTTTTACACAACTACTTGCAGGAGGAAACTTACAGTCCTTTCAATCCACATAAACATATAATTTAGATCCTCGTGGATTGGGTTGATTTTTGTTTACAGTTGAGTGTTGTGCTTTCATCTGACTAGATTTCATTAGGCACAGAGAATGAAACAGGTGCTGCTCTGTGGAGGTTAGCACCAGGCAGAACTCTCTTGCCCTGTCACTTTGGCTTGAGCATAGGGAAAAAGTTTTCCAGAGCACATGGCATTGCCAGAGTGATCTTCCTGAATCTTGATTCAGAGCATATCACCTCCTCATTTAGCTCACTTACTGTACCAAAGAGAGTCCTATATATAAATATATATTTATACACCCAAATAAATATGTGAAATAACTAATATGTATATAAAATACATATATATGTAAAATACACACACACACACACACACACACACACACACACACACACACATATATAAATTTCTAAGAAAGATTTATCATGACCATACATTAGAGGTAGACATTTGTAGCTAGTTCTTTGACTATTTAAATATGTTATTTAGGTTTTGATATACACAAAAGGTCATAACATATAATTTTCTCCTGTTTATCTCATCATTGTTGTAATCCATATGCTGCGTTTTACTTACTGTTATGTTAAAAATCCCAGCGGAGTCTCCAAAATGTTAGATCAGGCCCAACGGAGATGTGTGTGTGATCTGGTACCACATGAAAGATGCAAAGAATTGCACAGAAGTTAGATTGGAGAATATAGTTTATTTAGAAAGTAAATGAGAGAGAGAGAGAGAGAGAGAGAGGAGAGAGAGAGAGAGAGAGAGAGAGTGAGAGAGAGAGAGAGAGAGAGAGAGAGAGAGAGGAGATTCACCTCCCCAAAGTAGGAAGGGGGCGACTGCTTAGAAAACATGGTAGCAGTCATAGCTCAGAGTACATGGTCACGCCAGAGTTTAGTAAAGCAATGGTGAATGACTGCTTGATGTCAAATCCTTTTAAACTTTCCCTTTTCTTGGGGGCTGATCATTAAGGTGATTGAATGATGATCTGTTCCACATCATCATCAGGGAGGGCAGGTAGACATCAGGTGATGGAAAGCAGGCAGATGCTAGGGTTACTCACATGATTGCTGCCATGTTGATGGGCCTGATTAGGTCAAGTTGTTTACAAAACAGGCTGGAAAGGGGGTTGTAAAGCAATTAATAATAGCTACCTCTAAGAAACCAATTTTGTCCTTGGTTAGTAAATTAGAAGTTAAATTAAAGTGAACTGCTAGAAAAAAATAACAGTTCTAAGCAATGTTAAAATGGCTGCTCTTTGACTGTATTGACTCTATGTTACGTCTTTTCACTTACTTTTTTATTTTTATTTTTTTGCCTATTTACTTCTTAATTGACTTTTTAATTGAACGCTAACTTTTGTTAAATACTTATTGTGCTCCAAACAGAGTGTTGTTCACTTTAAAGTCACTGTTCCACTGAATCTGAAAAATATCCCAGCAACTACTACATATAAACATAGTTTTAGGCTCTTTAAAGTCTTTATCAATTGACTTTTCACAATTCCCGTTTCAATCAATGAAGTGAAAGTATGAAGTGAAATTGTACATATGTATGGAGTACAATTTGAAGTTTCAACACATATCTATGTTATACTATGGTTAACTGTCAAATATTGTATATTATAAAGTAGCCAGGAGAGAGATCTTTAAAAGTTCTCATCACAGAAATAATAATAATACATGAGGTGATGGATACACTAAATACCCTGATTGGATCATGATATAATATACACATGTGACTTCATTTTTGATGTGTGACCACTGACAGTTTCCAGGCTTGATCCCTCTCCCTTCCCTCTTATCTCACATCTGATGATATGAAAGTCTGGGTGTGCCTTCTATTTGCACCAGAGGGAACGTTTAACCAGGGACTCCCTTGCCTGTGTACCGTGGCCCCAGCTCCTAACCCTGCTAAAACCCAAAGACACTTGCCTTCCTTCACTAGAGCAAATCCCTGGCAGCTTGGGTGCCTGTGCTGCTCTCCCCAGAAAGTTCCATGATTTGAGTAATAATAATAGTTTTGTATCATCTTGGTACATGTGTATCAACATCAGCTTCCACATGAGAACCAATTTGGGGTGGGGGAATTGATCATGTCCTCCATTGACAACCATTAAACATTTGCTTTGAATTTAATGTTTTAATTTAAAAGTAGGTAGGATAGAAGAAAAATAATATTGGACATGAGTTGAAAGACCTGAGTGCAAGTTGTCAGCTACGTGAGATCAGTGAAATGGTTTCACTTCATTCATTTATTTCACTTCATGCTTTCATTTATTCACTTCATACGTCATTCATTCATTCATTTCATTTCATACGTTCACTTAATTGAAATATGAATTGTGAGAAGTCAATTGATGAAGACTTTAAAGAGCCTAAAACCATGTTTACATGTAGTAGTTGCTGGGATATTGCTCAGATTTAATGCGACAATGACTTTAAAGTGCTTAACACTGTGCTTGGAGCACAGCAAGTATTTAACAAAAGTTAGCTTTCTTCCCCTTTCCCTTCTCCTTTGTTGATCTTCCTTTATCACCATTAAGAGATTCTGCTCGAAATCAGCTTGGGCAACTTGGTGAGACCTTATCTCTACAATAAATAATAAAAAAAAATTAGCTGGGCATGGTGGTGCATGCTGGTAGTTCCAGCTTCTTGAAAGATTGGGCATAGGGATTGCCTGAGCCCAGCAGGTCGAGGCTGTGGTGGCTGGAAGCATGCCACTGCCCTCCAGTCTGGGTGACAGAGTGAGACTCTGACTCAAAAAAAAAGAAAAGAAAAAAGAAAGAAAGAAAAGAAAAGAAAAGAAATTCAGCCATAGATCTTTACTTACTTCTTGCTTAGCTACCTTCAGGGCCTTGTATAATCTTACCCTTGGATGACATTCCCTATCTGAAAGTAAACTCAAGCCAAGAGAAGAATGTCATGACCCTAAGAGCATAGGAGGCCTAGAAGTTGTCATCCCAGATTTAGACAATAAGAACTTGACACTATCAATGGTCACTGCACTAAGACCATGTGAAAGGAAGAAATCAGATTTTTAGGACTTTGAGTCAAAGAGAGTACCCATCTCATGGTAGAGTGGAAGTGATATTTGTAGATTTGCTAAAGTACAACATCATGGACTCAGACTTTCATGAAAGAACATTTTGGAAAGAAGGGAATGAGCATCAAAGGGAGAAAATAAAACTTTTTAGGTGGATGTGGGTGGAGAAATTAGAGTCTTAAATGAAAGGCAGTAGTTCAGAAAAAGATCTTGTAATATTTGTAGGTGGTTATGGTTATAAAACACGATATAATTAGGATCTTGCAATTTTGAAGACAACATTAAGGGTAAAGATAGTTAACATAAACTTCTTTTGTCATGAGCAATAATGCTGTAATTATATTTTTAGCTCAGTTTTCTCCCCATACCTAATTCTTTGTTGTTTTCAAAGAAGGATTTGATAACTTTTTCGTTTTCCCCAATTTAAGATTACCTTTCTTTCAAATGAACAGTTCTCTTTTCTGACCAATTCTTTTTTTTGTGAAATGATAGGCTTTTATATTGTCAGAGCTAGAGTGTTCTTAGAGATTGTCTTAAATAGTCCAAACTTCTCTGCATCAAGATGAGGAGGTCAAGGCTTACTTAGGCTAAATAACTTGCCCAAGACCACACAACCGGTTAATGACTGAATATCTTGACTTTTTTTCCCATGTTGCATGACATATGATATAAATGACTACTTCCCGATATCTTGAGAGATATCACTGATTCATCTATATATTTAATGAGAACTTCAGGGTTTTTTTTTCTCAACATTTTTCTGGGTCACTGATAATACATTTTGAAATCGAACCTACCATATTCTGTGGCCTTTAATCAAATTTTAAAATTAGAGAACAACTTAAGTGATATGCCTTAACATCTCCACAAAGTGGGAATTCCCTTTATAACACCTCTGATAGGTAAACATGTAGTTTTTCTTTAATAATTTCAGTGACAAAGCACTAACAGCCATGTGAGCCAGTTCAGACTCTGATTCATTGTTTTCTTAATCATTTTTAACACAATACCCTTTGTGTCAAAGTTGGCCTGTCACTTCTTTGTTTTATTTATATTATTTCAGGGTTAAATCCTTTATTCCTGGGCCACAAATATTGTTCTCAAACATTGGTTTCTTATACTTTTTTTGACCCTGTTTTATTGTGTTTGCGTCATCAATTGTTCAAGTCTTTTTAAAATTGGAGCTTATTGCAGAGCTTGGTGAACTACTTTTAAAAATGAACAATATCATCTATCTGACTTTCATTTTGATGATTTGTTATTGTGTATTATCTCTTTTTAGTGTTATAACAACCTCACGGAAGAGACAGTTCAGGGAATATTGCTACAGATGATGAAACCAAGATGGAGCGAGGCTACTTGATTCACAGATGTCCACACAGACGTCTGGTTAAAAGACAGATTTCAGACTGGCATATTTTATTCTCTATCACTGAAGCTCAGTTTTGTTTCTATCAACAATCTGTACCTTCTCTGAATTAAATCATTGTCTGGCACCTGTGACTATGTCTGGGGATGGGAAGGCATTTTTGGGAAAACTGAGAAAATTTCTTTTGCACCTAAAATCAACCCAGTACCATGACATCCTCCCACATAGCTTATTTCTGATAGTTACTACATATTGTGCAATTCTTTATTTTTTGCATTTTGTCTATTTTGTGTAGCTAATTCCCTTCCTCTCTCCCTACTTTTGTGTCTGACCTGAGTCTCTTAAAATGGAACAACAGTTTTTTTCCCCAGATTTTACATAGTTTCCCAAATTCATAACAGCCATTCTCCTTTAATTTCCCCACTGTAATCTTGCCCATGAAATGTGTCCAATTGTTCCTAGGTAACTTCTCAGTTATAGACTAATTCCAATCATGTTGAAACAAAACAGACTAGTGAGACATAAGCTTGGGCTTTAGCATCTGAGAACTGAATTTTTTTACATTCAGTTCCATAATTAGAAGTGACAGAGGAAGGGATGGAAAAGAATAAGTAGCTCTCGGCAACTGGCACATTAGAGGGCAGTGAATGAAGAAGAGTGCGTACATCGCTTTATCCTTTCTCTCTCTGGCCCATGGGATCATCATCGGTAAGACAAACATGGCTACCATTGGCCGGCTACTCTTCCTGTGCATCCATGAGCTATCAAGTGTGCAGTGCCCACCATGGTACTGGAAACACAGTAGGTCCTCAACAAGTAGTGATTTCTTCTTTTATGATGAATGAGATCAGGCATGAAACATGTGTAAACTTCAGCCTCATTATTGTTTATTCTTTCTTGAATGATTAGCGTTTCACTCCTTAATTAGAGGCTGCTGTCTATTTCTTTTTGGAATAGCTGCCTTTGATCTCACTGGATAGGTTACACTCAGGTCTTTAAATACAGTTATAATCTCTAATCATAGTGTAAATGCTGACAGCTTGCTGCTAGGAAGGGAGTGCCTATAAGTCAGGATGCTTACCCAGTACTTCAGTTTCTCCATTCCTGGATTAACCAGATAAGAAGTGTGAGAAAGAACTCTGACTTTCCCCTTTTGGGAGTCTTCCTGCAAATCAAGTCATTCTGGTCCTACCTGGTTCCTGGGCTGCATAAGCAGAGAACAGAAAAGAGGAGTCAGCACAGCATTGAAAAACATGAGCTTTAGAGTCAGACAGATGAGTTGATTCAAATCTAAGAAGAGTCAATTTACTGATGTAAAGTAAGTGGCAAGTTCTTTTGCCACCGTAAGTCCCATTTTCCTCATGTATAAAAGGGAGACCATTACTTGCTCACTGGGTTGTTGGGAAATCAAAAGACTTATGTGTGCGGTGCACTTGCCAGATAGTAGAGGCTGAGTAAATGCTAGTTTTCTTTCCAGACTTTCTGTATAAGCACTGACATCTGCCTCATTAGCAGGGCTTATCCCTCTATGCCCAGGAACCTGTTCCTCTTCACTTCCAAACAGTAAGTATTTCCACTTAAATGATTTCACAGCCTGCCTAAATGGCCTGAACGAACACATTCCTCAAATGCTTATTCATTTATGTATGCGACTTATTAACTTCCATTGAGTTCCTCACATATGAAATGCAGGTTAATTGGAAATTATATTTTATGTTAAAATATTAACTAGTCTCTTTATGAGATACATTAATCAATATTAGAGCTTCTAAGATGTTTTGTAATTTAGAAATTATATATAGTGTCCAGATTCTTTGATGAGACTTGCATTTGAATGACTGACCTATATGTTCATACATCTTGGTAACTTGCTAAGCTATTTTATTTGAATGCTATCTATCATCTATCTGTCTAATATTAGTCTCTTAGGGCTTTTATAACAAAATACCACAAGTTAGGTAGTTTATAAAGAATAGAATTTTCTTTCCCACAGTTCTGGAGGTTAGGAGGTCAAAATCCAAACACTAGTAGATTTGGTGTCTTTATTCATCTTTATTCATCTTTATTCATAAACAGCCATCTTCTTTTTACAACTTCACATGAAGGAAAGGGAGAACAAGTTTTCTAAGGCTTCTTTTTTAGGGATACTAATTCCAAAGCCCACATTACCTAATCAACAACAAAATGGCCAATTTCTAATGCCATCACATTTGGGGTAAAGATCACATTTGGGGTTAAGATTTTTTTTGGTGGGGGAGGAGTTGGAGTCTCACTTTGTTGCCCAGGCTGGAGTGCAGTGGCATGCTCATGGCCGCCCCAGTGTTGACCTGTTAGGTTCAGGTGATACTTCCGTCTCAGCCTTCCAAGGTGCCGGAACTACAGGCACATGTTACCATGACTGGCTAATTTTTAAAAATTTATTTATTGTAGGACTGTAGAGATAAGGTCTCACTATATTGCCCGGGCTGGTCTTGAACCTATGGGCTCAGGCAATCCTCTCACCTCGGCCTTCCAAAGTGCTGGGATTACAGGCTTGAGCCACTGCACCTGGCCTGGGGTTAAGATTTCAATTTCAGCAAATGAATTTTGGAATGACAAAAATTCAGTCTATCTATTAATTTTCTTGTGAAAAATAAAGCCATGTCATAGTTTAATTATTGAGATAGATCTTTGAAAATAAAGGTCTGTTATTTACTAGCCTGTCATTTTCTAACAAAATACTTCTAGATGTATTTTATCAAAGAATATTGCTTTTCTCATTTAAAATGAAACAGAATTAAATATCCCAGCATTATTTTGTTTAACAAGCATTTATAAAATAACTGAAACATGGCAGACTATGTGTTTCTCCGCCTCTGCTTGGTCCCATTGGGCTTTTCCCCAGACAGTCTCTTTAGGCAAAGCTGAGGTTTGAATATTATTGTGTGTTAAGGAGGGAATGTCATAAACCAGAAAGAAGATACTGGACATAAAATTGGTTGTTGATCTAAGGAGGTAGCAGTGCTCTTGTTTGGAATGAATTGTGAAGTCAAGTGGCAGATGAAAAAGGGGCCAGAGAAGAAAGAAGACAGCAGACTGGGGAGTAGTGTGTGTGATTAAGAGGGAAGTGGTATTGATGGATTCTAAGAATTGATGGTCAAGGACTGAGACATCATTTATTATTATTATTTCAACAATCAGCAAGACTTTATTGAGTGTTACTGCATACCACTCTGGAAAAGTCAGTGTGGCATGGTTCTTCCCCTCAAGGAATTTTGTTCACTGACTGAACCCATCCCAGTGCTATCCAGGAAACAGGTAAAGGTTTCGTCTTTTCTGACATGAATCTTGTCTGATTTATCTTTATCGAATATAGACATAAGTATAATAGACTGCATACCTTAATGCTATGTGATACTTACATTATAAAATTATTTTGCTTTTTCTAATTCTTCACACATGCACACAAATCTGGCTAAAATGTAATTTGCTGCATAATTCTTTTATAGGAAGAAATTATATTGGTAAAAAGACTTGAACAGTTACTGTCTTTGACAGTTGCATTTTTCATTGTAAATTAGTTAAATGGCAAGATATGGATCCATCCTGGACAGACTGATTCTCTCTTTGCATCTTGGGTAAGAAAATCAGATGATGACCCTGGACCAGTGAGGTAAATGTGCATTATGGGTATGCAAGACCAAATAATTATTTTTTTAACATCTTGGCCACCTTTTTCTGAGTAACTGTGGACTTGAACTTGTGTGGGAGAGAATGGGAAGAAACATGGACAGCCTTGTGGGAAGAGGAGAAACGAGGTCTGATCAGATTCAGATGTGTCCTAGTTTCTGCGTTGTCACAAATTCACAGTGTGACCCTTGGCAAGTGGCTTGAAACACAAAGTAACAATTTTCCTGATCTGCCAAAGAAGATAATAGTATCTAGTCCTAGTCCAGAATCTTACTAAAGAGATGACACTAGTTTATGAGAAATAACTAAGGAATAGTAAGAATACTGTTCGTAAGAATCACATTTGTGATTATTATCCTTGGCAGTGTGTGTCAGAATCACTTACGGTGATTTAAAAATGTAACGAATACCTTGATTCCACCTCAGACTTACTGAGTCATTCAGTTACCTCACCGTTTCCCTTACTCATCCATCCTTCTCTCACAGAAGATAGATAAAAATTATATAAAAAGAGGCAGAATTGGAAGAAACCAAGGTTCAGACATGAGGAATATTTTCAAAGGCTGCTAGATGGTGAACCCCCTAGAAAGTGGCAAACAGGGATAGCATCTCAGCCGGCCATGTGCTCCTCCCCTGACATGGCACTTTAGCCATAGTTAGACACTGAGTGCAGAAGGACAGAGGAGGGAGCATTAACTGGGGTGGCAAATGGGGTCAGGATATTAGGGTTTTAGTCTCTGCTACTTATAGTTATGTGACCTTAGGAAAGTCAATGTCTCTCTGTGATCTTCAGTTTTCTGACCTGCAAAATGAAGTACTACGAAATGGTGGCCCCTGATGCTTTCCAACACATGGCTTCTGTGAAGACAAATTTGGGTTTGAATCCTGGCTTCAGCACTTATTTTTAACCTTATTCAAGACATGTGGCACCCAGTTTTTTTCCTTCTATTTTCTTTTCCTCTCTGCCAAATCATCATGTTCTGTGTGTCTAACAGCTACATTTTCTTCTGGTCTACCTCCTGCTTGTCTTGCTTTCAATTAATTATATGGGGTGATATAGAGAAAATATTAATAAATGCAGAGACAGTCAAAGTTGTGATTGGCCACTTTGACTCTAAAATGTCTGGAAAATTCAACTTCTTAAGGCAACATTTGTGGGGAGATGTTAGAATATTAACCACCCAAACTCATAGTTTACAAAGCACTTTCAGAAATGATATCCAACATGATATTGTTTGAGCTTTCCAGCCATTCTGTGAATCAGCCAGGTATAGACTGCTTTTTAGTTTTGCTGAGGGTGCATCTCAGGCCCAGAAAGTTTAAGTGTCTAAACACAAGTTTAGTGTCAGTATGACAAGAGTGCCCAAATACCAATCAGGTTTTCTGAATGCAAGTCTACCTATGATTGCTTCTGGTTTATATCAGCACTGACCATTATTATTAATATAAATAATGTGTAAATATATGTGAATCTATATGGAATAGCATTTGGCTATTGGAGACTTAAGAAGATATTTAGGTCCCCGTTTATTTATAGGCAAGAAGAGGGCTAGGGAAATGGCGTTGCTCCCTAAGGCAGACTTACCCATTCTTTGTCTTCTAAATGAAACTATTTAATTTGGTTATTTCACTCCTTTTCCATTGTTGTGTATTAAAACCCAGAGGAGCTACAACTGATTGTTTTAAAGTTGATAGTTCTTCAGACCAAAAGAAATTGTATATAGACTTAATGTAAAGACTACTTCACAACACCTAGAAATCATGGGCATTGAGCTGGAAGGAAATGGAATTATGTTTCTTGGGGTGAAGCTGATTGTGTCCAATATGCAGGAAAATCAAAGGAGCAAGTATATTTGGTGTCCAGATGGTGGACTGGACAACAGCTAGCGCTCACTAAATTTTCAATTTGTTTTCGTTCCCCTGCTTTTCCCAACCTTTTTTTGTTAGACTGGGACTCAGAAAAAAAAATTATGTATTCCGTACATATAATGTTTTTCAATATTCAAATTATTTTCATAGATCATCATATCAATTGTAAATAATACACCAAAAATCTATTTTATATCTTATAAACCCATTTTATAGCCTCAGAAACTTAGTCTCAGAGAGATTAAAGTATTTGTCCAACTTCACAAAAATAGTAAGCAATGGATTTATGATTCTTACAAACTCTTTGTTTCAGTACTTTGAAACTGTATTAATAGTTTATTAACTTAGTTCTGTATTTCTATAGGTTCATAATCATTTTTGAGAGAATTATTTAATAGAATGGACATAACTTAGACAGCAATTCAGAGGGGCTGTTCAATTTGTATTTATTTCATTCTTCTTGGAAATGTTATGAAGACATTAAGAGAAATATTATCTCATCAATCCAAAGGATTATTAAAATTCAGTTCCATTCAATGACAAAGGATAGTTTCTGAGCCCAGATGCCACCAACTGAAGTCTTCAGATATATGTGGATTTCTGAGTTGTATTTCAGTGTCTCCCAATAAAGTGTGTCAAATTACCTTAATCTGACATTCTGACATGCATGTGACTCTGGGTGCTGGAAAAGTTATTGATCTAGATTGCATGGCAGCTCCTGAATTCTAATATGAGTAACAAAAATAAGCTAAACTTAAAAATTAGCTATTTCTATTCCGGGCTTATCTGCAGTTTTACCCCTTATCTCTAGTAGTAATCTAGTCCATAGTATCATCTTGAGTTCCTTTTTTTCCTGTGTTTCTTTCCAAGCTTTCCCTAAATATATTACCAATGAAGTCAGATTTTCTATATTAATTTGTACAGTACTGCACCAATTTATATTAACGATCCATTATATTTATACTATACTTTATAATACATTGTCCATGTCCATTAGTTTAATTCCTATATACCTTCTGATATAAGAATAAAATATGTTATGATTCTCACTTTACACATGAGAAAAAGTAAGTATTGCAAGATTACTGATAATAATAAGAGACCTGAGAAAATGTAAACTTAGTTCTGCCAACTATAGGACTAGTACATTTCCCCCAGACTACCTATACGATATCTACTTTACAATATCACTTCTTAGACTGCTTTTAATAATCAATGAACCTGTCAACAAGGATATCAGCATAATGAACATTTGTGTACCTAACCCTGAATTGTACCCCATATCTTAAAAAAAAAATAACAATGCATTGTATATTTTTTGAATAGCTTTAAAAAGGATCTTTGAATGTTCCTAATACAAAGAAATAGATGTTTGAGGTGACGGATGTCTTAATTATCCTGATTTGATCACTGCACTTTTTATACATTAATTGAACTATCACATATACCACATCAATGTGTACATTCATTGTGTATCAATTAAAAATAAAAAGAATATGTGTGTTGTAAATGTAATGACTTCTTCATCTTATGATATTATTGTATCACATACAGAACCACTTGCGGTACATGAAAAGCGTACTAACTACAACGTGAGGATCATTGGTAAAATCAATCAAAAATGTCTTCTTGAATTTCCTAGGTATAATATGTGTGTGGTTGTTTTCATTTCTGTCTTTATTTTAAGAAGTTTGAACATTAGTTAATAAACTTTTTCCAAAAATAGCAACAACAAAAAATCATCAGTGAACCCAACTTTTAACTATGTGAAAGCTAGTGAGCACTTACAATACAAATGCCCAGAATGCTCAGTGGCATAGAATAACTGTAGTTTTCATTACAAAAGATACGATAAGAGAGATTTTATAATGGCTTGGAAATCCTGGAAAGAAAAATAATCTCAGTTCAATTACGTTTCCCCATGTTTGTGCATTTGATTCAGGTTTCTTTTTATGAGTTTCTGCTCTTGAAGAATTCTCTCTGCTGCTCTTTGTTCTACTTATAGATTTTGTTACATCTCCAAATAAGAAAAAATACAAAGAAGAAAAACCATTTTTATATTATGATTTATTGTCAAAATGGTTATGGTGGTGAGTGGGGATTCACTCTAGTTTATGAATAATATATTTACACTATTAAGTCTCCCAGTAAATTTATAAGATTGATGTTCAAGAAAAAGACGCTAAGTATGATGAATTGCTACCACATAAATGTAGTCAATCTTTATCAGCTTCCATTCAAAAAATGAGCTGGAATGTTTGCAAGAATGCTGTGAGAGGTTTCCAATTGTTTTCTGCTCTATTTTTGCAATTCCTTTGGAAAAAATTGCATTGAGCAGCAGACTTAAATTTTGTGATAACTTGGGCAGACCCAGCGGCAGTGTATTCTGGGACTTATTAATCAGAAAAGGAGGCAAAAATCTATGATTCTGTTGGAACTAGAGCTTTTGGAGTGACTGAAGGGTTGAAGTGTCAGCACTTGATCATGCACAGTGTTCAAATAGGCAGTGGATTTCATCTAGGTTCTGACTGGTGTTAAAGACATGGATGTAGGTGGAGCCAGAAAAATTAAGTTTTCTGTGCAATTGGCTTTTTTGTAGCAAGAAATATTATAGCGTTCTGATTTTTTAATTCAGTTTGTATTAATTTTGTGTCTACTGTGACCCAGGCATTGCTGTAGGCATTTGGAGACATCAGAGAAGAAAACAGGCAAAATCCTCGACCTGAGGGAACTTGCATGTTATTGGGAAAAAGACAGAAAGCAATTAACAAACAAATACATAATTTAGGAAGTCAGGTGATAAAAATGAGTATGGAGGAAAGCAAAACAGGGTAAGATTGGAGAGAGTACATTAGGGTAGACACAGGGAAGATTCGCTTTTTCATTTTAATTGATTAGGGAAGGCCTCGCTGTTAAAGGAATATCTGAGATGAAACATGAAGGAAGTGAAGAAGTAAGCCATTGACAAGAGCATTCCAGGTAATGGAGCAAAAGCTATGAAGGTATTGAGGTAGAAGTTTGCTTGGAGTGTTTGAAATGATTGGAACAAAAGCAGCATCAGAAATGACACAACGATGGATGGATGGTGGTGCTTGTGCCAGCCAAGAGCACTGGTAGAGCCTGGTAGAAAGGATAGTAGTGAGGAGTTCAGGATACCCATGTACTGAATGTACTGGAATATGCACTGAGGCCCTTCTGTGTGCTAGGCTCTGAGAGAATTCAGTGTTTAGATCCTTGTAGATCTCTTAACAACGTCTCTTGCTCCTACTCTGAGCTAAATATCCCCAAAACTACATCAAAGAAATGCTCATAGTCCATATATTTAGATCCTGAGCTATGTAGCTCAGGGACAACCATACAACTTGTTCCAGGTCCTTCTTCCTAGGATTGCCCCTCAGGTCCCAAAGTGATTAAACTTTTGAGCTTAACTGCTGAGACTTCTTTCGGTCTCTCTTTGAGCTTTCCACCCGGCTTCAATTTTTATCTTCCTTCTTCAGCTTGATCAATGATGTTCTTATAAATAACTTACTCTACCACATCTTTAGTGATTTCTTTCTACTTCCTCCAGGGCCATCTCTTATCCTATCGCCTCTTAGTCTTAAGGGTGATTGCAAGGCATGAGTAATACAGAATTCTTGACTTCATGAATTCTTTGGAGAAGGAAAACCTGGCCAACTCATTGATAAAGTCAACTAACATGCATTCTCTGGGAGCAAATAAAGTGACATGTGAGTTCAGAGTAGGCAAACATTTTGCCAAGGAAAGTAATAGAGCTCTGTGAATAAAATGACCCTTTGTTTGGGCCCTGAAGGATTGCAGTAGGCAGAAGGGGCAGGTTTTCCAAATTCATTCAATGCAGAAGGAGACATTTATACAAATATATCCATGTTTAAAAGTTCGTGGTGTGGTTCAAGCTACTGCATCTAGACAGTATTGTGCAGTCTAGAAGGGAAGCAGTAAGTCATAAGACAAACAAGGAGAGTGGATTTTACCTCAGAGGCAATGGAGAGCCATCTAAGGGTTTTAACATGGGTGGAGTTGAGTGTTGTATACGACCATTCTGCTTTAAGGGAATTGTTTTTCTTAACATATTCCTAAGTTGACTTAAATAAATATGCACTTTGAAAATGATAAGCCTGTGGGTCATGCTCCCTAGAAGGAATCAGGGAAGTTAAAAAAGCCACATGACTTAAATTTATAGCCATTGGTGCTTACTGTGTATTAGAAACTCATCTAAGCCTTCTATATAAGGGTTATTTTATTTAATTTTTATGAGTCTATCACCATGGTACTATTATTATTTTAATATTCCAGGTAAGGAAAAGTGAAGGGAGAGCTGCAGAATCATATAGTCAGGACCGCAATAACCTTCTCCTTAGATCGGGAGGAAAATGGAAGCTCAGAGATGGTAGTGCGCTGTCCATAGCCCATGGCAAGTTAGCAACAGAGCTGAGACTAGAGAATGGTCCTCTGGCTTTAGGTTCTGAACTTTACAACACAGGGATCACTGTACTACACAGGAGCACACACCTCCTAATAGGCCACCACATCCTTCTGTCCAGTCATTCACAGATGAATTAAATAGACACTCTTCTCTCTATAATCTGAGAGGCTCCAATAAACCATCACCCTCAGTAAAGATTGGCATGTCACCACTAATAATGAATTCATTTAGGTAAGTCATTTCCCACTCTTCATTATGAGCTTTTAAAGTCAGAGTGAGCCCAAATGGGAGAGCATTTTAAGTATGCACTACCTTTGCTTTAGTGAGTTTGTCAGAGGTTTCTACACACTTCCTCTCCCTGCCCCATAATTGGAAAATACTGGATTGCGTCGGTATCAGAAGCTAATGGGGTGAAAAGAAGGGGATCTGAGGGCAGAATGTGTAGGCATGGCAGATGGTTTTAGGTTAGTTTTAAATTTGAAGCTGGCACTAGCCTTCTTCTGTTCATGAATCCTAATTCCTGCCATTCTTCTCTTATTACACTGTGTTAAGGCCAATCTTACTCACATGTCTATCCCTGCATATTTCAGTGGTAATTTTATATAATAACTTAATTACCTGCCATACTCTACTCCTGTGGCTTTTCTTTCATCTTCTTGTTTGATTGCATCTGACCCTGTTATTCCTAGGAAGCCTTCCTATATCTAGCTAGCTTTGAGCACATCTTTTTACTGTGTTTTTATGACTATTCGGCACTGGGTGAGAATTTACTGTAACCCTTTGCAGACTCTTTCATTTTTGTGTGCTGCCAAGAAAGCAAAGTGAGGTAACAGAAGTCTTGATTCTGATTCCAGCTCCCCACTCACTCACCTATGGCAAGTTCTAGTTTCCTCTTGCTAAAGTAGCTCATCTGCCAAGAAGTAGGAGAGTGTATCAAGCATATCTTCCAAATCTCAAAAGCAAGAGCCTATTTTGGATAGATTATAATCCTCTCAGAGTATGAGAATGAGCTTCCAATTTTTCTTGAAGTCTATGCTCCCCCCTGAATTAGAGGTGAAGTGGTACCATGGAAATAACATTCAACTCAAAGTCACAGGCTTGTGTACAGGATTCAGCTCCACTGTTAACTTCTGCTTGACTCTGAAAAAGTTTCCTGAACATGTTTAGCTTCAACTTCCTTATCTGCAAATTAGGGATAAGGACATCTAACTCATATAGCTGTGGACAGGATTAAATGAGACAAAGTGTAACAGTACAGGATATGTGATAACTTCCAAAAATGTTGAGTTACAGTCATACAAAAGGGATATTCAGTGCTTGTCATTACAAGTGAGGGTTTATCTGGTTGGATTTGACATAATTGTAACTATCACCAGGCTCTCTATTGTCTGAAATGAGGGGTTCTTTTGTTGCAGAGATAGATTATAACACACTTTAACTCAGTAGCAGGCCACTGCTGCTGCACTCTCAATCAAGGACATCCTGGAGGACCCATAATTAACTCCATGTTCAGGAGAATCTCATTGATTCTTCAGAATATTTAGCATAATGGTGTGTATGGCTATACTTGCAGTTCCAAGATTAAAATAGGGTAAATACCTTCATAAACAAATCTATAATCATCGAGATGTTTTCAATAAACCATAATGAAATTTATTATTATTTCACCTATAAGACTAAATGGATTTGCGGATGGATAAGGATCAGTTTAGCTCATCTCCTGCTGTGAAATCGCCCATTTAGATCTGCCCACTGCAATATATTCAGGAGTGATTTGTAGCAAATTAGTTCAAGTGACTTCACATTACCACCTTCTGCTAAAGACACTTTCCTAATGGGTCCTATTTCTTGCCGGGTCTTGAAAGTCTCCTTTTGTTTTTGTTCTTGAATTTCAGAAGGGCTTAGGACAGTTTAAAGTAGGTCAATAAAATGAAATAAAATTAATTAAGAAATAAAAAGAAAATGAGCTCCAGAGTCAGAAAATTAAAACCTGAGTATGCTTATGGTCAGGTAGAAAAAGCAGTGAAGATTCACAATGAGTGTGTATATTTCACAGGCATTGCACTACATCTATTTATGGAATTCCTACTGTGTGTTAGGAGTTAGAATACAAGTAGAACCTGGAACTTGCCTTCAAGATATACCTAGTGACACTGATGGGAATACATGTGAAGAGTTTGATGCTGGGGAGATGTATTAGTTTTCTATGGCTGCTATAATAAATTACCACTAATGAAGTGGTTTAAAACAACACATTTGTTACTATGTAGTTCTGTAGGTCAGATGTCCAACAGGGATCTCCCTGGGCTAAAATCAGATGTCAGCAGCCTTCCTCCCTTTGGAGGCTCTAAGGAAGGATACTTCTCCTTGCCTTTTCCAGCTTCTAGAAAACACCCACATTCCTTGACTTGTGACCCCTTCCTCCACAGTCAAAGTCCATATCTAGTCAGTCTCCCACTAGGTGACTCTCACCTCCTCTCCTGCCTTTTTTTTTTAAATTTTAAAGACCCGTACTAGTTTTCTAAGGCTTCTTTCACAAAGTGTAAAGCCACAAACTGAGTAGCTTAAACAACAGAAATTTATTCTCCTACAGTTTTGGAGGTCAAACGCCTGAGATCGAGGTGTCAACCAGGTTGGTTCCTTCTGAGGGCTGTGAGGGAGAATCTGTTTCCTGCCTTCTGGTGGTTTTCTGGCAATCTTTGGCTCTCTTGGTTGGTAGAAGTATCATCCCGGGCAACCCCTTCAGGTCCCCTCCCACTGTGGGAGCTTTTCTGTCCTATTAATAAATTTCTTGCTTAAAAGAAGAAGAAGAAGAAGCATAATCATCCCAACCTTTGCCTTCATCTTTACATTGTGCTGTTCGTGTGTGTGTGTGTGTGTGTGTGTGTGTGTGTGTGTGTGTGTGTGTGTATTTCCTTTTTTTATAAGGACACCCATCATATTGAATTAGGGCCCTTTTTACTACAATATGACCTCATCTTAACTAATTATATCTGCAACCACCCTATTTCCAAATAAGGTCACATTCTGGGGTATTGGGGATTAGGATTTCAACACAGGATTTTTGAGATAATACAATTCAATCTATAACAGGACACTTGTGATTACCCTGAGCCCATCCAGATAGTCTCTCTATCACAAGATCTTTACTTTGGCACCACTTCTGCAATATGACATATTCACAGGTTCCATGGACTAGCATGAGGACATCTTTAGAAGGCTGTTATTCTGTCCATCACAAGAGGCTTCTGGGATCAGGTACTTAAGGCCTGAAGAATGAGGGGAAATTCATCAGATGCAAGGAATTTTGGTGGAAGACACTTTGAACAGAGGGGATTTTAGCCCTTGGATGTTATAGAAACCAATAGTGCACTCAGTAAGCCACAAAGAACCATGCAGCTGGAAAGTTTTCATGCTCAGGCTTCATTTTACTCATTTGACCTGGTCAGCTATTCTTTCTCTCTGATAGTACCTTTTCCAGGTTTCCATGGCACCATGATCGGCTGGTTTGCTTTTAACCACCCTCACTACTCTTTATCAGTCTTCTCCAGGGAGAAGCAAACCACAGTTCTGGTCTGCACTTCAAGCCAGAACTTATCACAAGTCTACCTGTTTATCCCCGTGTTTCATTTTACCTCAGAGGTAAATTTACCCTGTTTTCTCTAGAATGAGTGTGTAAATTGCTTGAGGAATTTTTATCCCAACAAAATTCTGCCATGGTCTATAGGAATCCCTAGAAACTATATATTTAGAATGCTTGGAGGCAGAATAATAGCCCCCAACAGCTGTTCATGTCCTAATCCCTGGAGTATGTAAATATTTAACCTTACATAGCAAAAGGGTTTGCATATGTGACAAAGGATCTTGAAATGGGGAGATTATCCTGAATTACTCAGGCAGGTGAAATCTAATTACAAGACTTTTTACAAGAAGGTAGCAGGAAAGGGAGAGTTTGAGAAGAATTGATGATGCAAGTGGAAGTAGAAATGATGTGATTGCTGACTGAGGCCAGCCTCTAAAAGTTGGAAGGGCAAAAAAAAAGAGAGAGAGAGAGAGAGAGAGAAAGAAAAGAAAAAACAGACTCTCTCTTAGAACCCTTAAAAGGAACAAAGTTCTGCTGAAATCTTGATTTTAATTCAGTGAGACTCATTTCAGATTTATGATCTCCAGAATGTAAGACACACAATTTATGTTGTTTTAAGCCACGAAGTTTGTGGTAATTTTTTTTAACAGCAGCTATAGAAAATCAATACACTGAGTTTCTTATGGTATGATGAACAAGTTGTAGAATAAACAGCCCTGGTTTAGAAAGCAACATACCTGGTTCCAATTTCAGCCTTATTAAAAACCAGACAAGTCAACTTAGACAAGTCACTTAATCTCTCTAAGCCCCATTTCCTCATCTATAAAATGAAATAGCATTACCTTCCTCAGAAGATGACAGGGAGAATTACACATTCTAAGACATTAGAATGCTTTGTGAATTGTACTCTACAAATTACTATTGTTATTTTCAAGTTAACTCTATATTGCTGTTTTATTTTCAGCAAAAGTTCTACCTCAAGGTACCCCTCCTTCCCCAAATTAGGTCCTTGGTGATTTCATTCTTCATGATGAAAAAGTGAATCATTTTCCCAAATGCCAAAAATGTGACTGAAATGAGTTTCCAGTCATTTGTATATGTTTTTCCAATTTTACTTATCTATCTACAGGTAGATAAAACCCCAAGGTTAAAAATAATATATTTTAATTATTGTATTATTTCTATATAAATGATATGTGTCTATTGCAAACATAAAACTTTTCAAAAAACTTTGAATAGTACAAATATAATAAATACTACCACAAGTCATATACTGACTCAATCACTATTTCAGTAAGTATCCTTCTAGGTATCTCTCTATTCCAACATACAAGCATGTCTATGAATACTTTTACTTTTATACTCTTAGTATCTATGTTGTTAAGTAATATTTTCAAACAGTATTGTATTTAAGACACTTTGTGTGTTAACAAGTGTATATTTAAAAAATTTGTATAATGGCCACAACCAATTTTCTAGATATACTATGATTTTCTTAACCAGCCTCCTGAAGATGAACATTTAGTCTTCTGGTATTACAAACACACTGTGATTAAATCCACTGCATGCATTTTTAATCTTATAGGGCTGGTTTTTGGTCAGTATGCACTGTAAGGCCAGGGCAATTGTTAAAAATATAATAACTTTGTTCCAAATTATCCACAACTGACCAGTCTGTACTGGTTGGTAGGAACTACTAAGTGTCTCAGATCTCAGCCTTCTTGCCTGCCCAGGCCTCTTTCCCAGGAACTCTAGGATGGTCACATCCTGGAGCCAAAAGTCAATATTGATTTGACTCGGCAAATTCTTTCTGGAATTCTGTGGAAGGTCACTTTCATTCTGTGCTCGTCGGTGACTCTTTTTGGATGCTAGAATAAAAAATCTGTTTTCCATGGCCTTAGATAAGAAGTTACTCATATTATTCATTTTGATACATATTGTGAAAGTTCTTTCTAGAAAATTAGACTCAACTGAGCATTTATAATCCCCAAACATGAGAAAAATAATTATAATTTCACCAACACTGAGCGTTGTTAATATTTTATTTTTGTGATTTCTGTTGAAGAAATATTTCCTTTTTGTTTTTATTTGCTTTAGTTTGATAATCAATAAATTGAACATCCTTATATGTTTTTTGGTCGTTTATATTTCTTTTTAAAAAGAGTTTTGTGTTTATTTATTTTGCCCTCTTCTCTTTTCACTGCACAGAAGTTTGAAATTCTCTTTCTCTTTTGAATCGGTGTTATCGAGATGTCATTATTTTAGCTATTTTATTTGTAGATAATTTACATGTCATACAATTCATCATTTAGTATATCTGTAGATTTGTGCAATCATTATCATATTCTAGTTTTTTGGGTTTTTTTTTTGAGTTAGGACCTCACTCTTTTGCCCAACCTGGAGTGCAGTGACATGATCATGGCTCACCATGGACTTGATCTCCTGGGCTCAGGTGATCCTTCTGCCTCAGCCTCCTGAGTAACTGGGACTACAGGTGCAGTCCTATGCTGACTCTTTCTTTCTTTCTTTCTTTCTTTCTTTCTTTCTTTCTTTCTTTCTTTCTTTCTTTCTTTCTTTCTTTCTTTCTTTCTTTCCTTCTTTCTTTTTCTTTTTCTTCCTTCCTTCCTTCCTTCCTTCCTTCCTTCCTTTCTTTGTTTCTTTCTACCTTTCTTTTTGTAGAGACGAGGTCTTACTATGTTGTCAGACTTGTCTCGATCTCCTGGGCTCAAGCAATCTTCCCAACTTGGCCTCCCAAAGTGCTGGGATTGCAGGTGTGAGCCATCACACCCAGCCTAGGTCCGCCATGCCCAGCCTAGTTTTACATCATTTTTATGACTCCAATAAAGAAATGCTGAGCCCATGATCAGTCTTTCCCTATTACCTTCCCCTCCTCTAGTTCCCAGCAAGCATTCATCTGCTTTCCATCTCTATATATTTGCCTACCATGAATATTTCATATGAATAAAATCATACAGTATATGATCTTTTGTGATTAGCTATTTTAACTTAGCATGTGTTTTCATGGTTTATCCATATGATAACTTGTATCAGCACTTAATTTCTGTTTATCACAGAATAATACGTTGCTTCATGAATATGTTATATTTATTTATCCATTTATCAGTTGATAGACATTTGGGTTGCTTTCACTTTTGGCTAATATTAATAATGTTGTTATAAATATGCGTGTACAAGTTTTTGTGTGTATATATTTCCATTTATCTTGGGTAAATAATCAAGAGTGGAATTGCTGAGTTGCATGGAAACTCCGTGTTTAGCCTTTTGAAGAAACGCCAAATTTTTTTTCACATTCTGACTAGTAACGTATTAGTGTTCACTGGATCACATGTTATTTTCTGTTTTATTAATGTAGCCATTTTGGTGGGTGCAAAATACTTTCTCATTGTGGTTTTGGTTTGCTTTTTCCTGTCTAATGACGATAATCATCTTTATGTGCATAATGTCTATTTGTGTTCTCTTGGTTATTTCTTATAGTCTCCATTTTTAACTGAGTTGTTCAGCTTATTAACATTAAGCTATAAGCATTCTTTATGTGTCCAGGATAGAGTCTATTATCGGATAAACTATTTGCAAATATTTTATCTCATTCTCTGCTATCTTTTCAAATTCTCTAGATGGTGTCATTTGCACCACAAAAGTTTTTAATTTTGATGATGTTAAATGTGTTATTTTTATATAACAAGATTATAACATCTGAAATGTTTAATTTTCAAGCAGTAACATTCACTTTCCTTGGTGTAAGGTTGTATAAGTTTATAAATATATATTGCTGTGTATCCATTCACCACAATAATCAAGATGTTAAACAGTTTCATTATCCCTCAAAATTTTATGGATGGCCACTAATCTATTTTCTGCTCCTACATTTTTGCTTTAAAAATATTAATAAAATCATAGATAGCAAGATACTGGATGTGTTTTTAATTTTAGTGAATAAAGTTCTATCAAATAGTTCTTTACATACAAGCTTACATATTTCTTTCATTACCAGTGCTCTGATCTCTGCTTTCTTTATCTCAGCTTGAGGTTTTAATTTCAATATTTTTCTGTCATTTAATTTTAGGTGTGACTACTTTATACTGCAAATATAGCACATAAAAATCTTATTATTCTTCTCAGATAGGCAGATTTCCTAGAAGTAAAGTCCTGAGTCAAATTACAAAAAGTTGATACAAATTAGATACATAAAAAGGATGAAGAAATTACTCATGGGCAAAGGTGATAGTTCTCCAACCTCTTTTTAAAAATTAATAATTTCGTCATATAAAACCTTGCATAAAGGCTAAAGATGTAAACACATACAAGCAGATTTCTCTTTTGAATCCTGAATTGAAACACTCTTGGTCCTTTAGAGCATAGCTTGAGTATAAGGGGTCTTGCTCGTGGGGTTATCTGCATTGACTGATCTATCAGGAACAGCATTAAGACGTTGGTCATCTCATTTTCTGCTATCTCAGGATGAGGAAGAGGGAGAAATTTGAGAAACAATTAGCCTAATTATAAGGTTCTGATCTCAGGCAATTGGTTTTCCTACTTTGCTCTTCGCTGCTCTGACCTTACAAGAGGAAAAAAAAAACACTGTGGGATAATAACAATTGTCTTCCCAAATCAAAAGGACTGCTATGTGGCAGTTATAAGAATAGTTCAAAATCATTCCAGAACACAGATCAAGAATGAGAGTGATTAAATAAGCAAATGATGGGGGAGGGGCAGTCTAAAACAAGATCAACAGTGGAAGAGATTGCATTTGAAAATGTTTGGGGTAGGTTTTCCTACCCTGTTTGAAAAATCTCATTCTGTGTCTGTGGCGGTTGAACACGCATCACTCTTCTGTGATAGACATCTACTGACCAGCATTCATCTTCTGTTTTGCCACTTGCCACTGTCTGTCCCGGGGGCACAGAGGGAAGTGTCAGAGTGGCAGTGATGGGGACTCCTACAATAAATTTGTCTTTATACTAAATTTTCAATCCAACCTTACAAAAAGCAATGAACCCTCAAATCAGAGTTTTTTTTTGTTTTGTTTTGTTTTTGAGTTGGAGTCTCACTCTGTCGCCCAGACTGGAGTGCAGTGGCCGCTCCCGGCCATCGCAGCCTCAACCTGCTGGGCTCTGGCGATCCTTCCGCCTCAGCCTTCCAAGTGGCCAGAATTACAGGCATGCGCTACCACGCCCGGCTGATTTTTTGATTTATTGTAGAGATGAGGTCTCGCTGCCCAGGCGGGTCTCGAACCCGTGGGCTCAGGCAATCCACTTACCTCAGCCTCTCAAAGGCGCGGGATTACAGACTGAGCCACCGGGCCGGCTTAAATCAGAGTTTTTAATGTGCTGTATTTATGAAGGCAGCATACATTTGCTTAAGTTCAGGCCTCTTTCTGTAGACATGAGAATTCTTTGCAAAAGAATAAAAAAGGAACTTTGTAGGTGCTGTATTGTAAATGTTTGTTTTTTCAGTGTATGCAAAGACAAAGAGGGCTTTCTGGTGATATTTCCCCATTGTCTTTGCCTTTCTACAAACAGTCTCCTTCTTGTCTTTGCCTGGGATGTACAGCTGCCTGACTGTCCTGAAAACCCCCACGGGATTGCACCTATTTAGCCTTTATGAACCTATACTTCCTATTGGATTCATACTTGTCCATTGGGATCATATTAGAATTAAATCATGTCTGCCTGTCAATGCAGGACTGGTTCAACTTGTTTCTTTAAAAGGCCACACATCGTAATGCATTTTAAGAAGAAATCTGGGGACTAACTCAAAATAGCAAACGTTCCAAACCTCAAGTGAAATTCAATATGATTTTATTGAACTAACTATTCTATTTTGGTTTTATTTTGTTATTTTGTATTATGTGTTTTTACTTCATGCCTCCAGGGTCATCATCAGCCTGGTTTTTTCAATTTGGTATAACACAGTTTTTCTAAATAACTACAACGTTATTGATCAGTTGATGTGACTGTGGCCAGCTCCTGTGGGCCAAAAGGCCAGGCAGGACCTAGGTGGATCTTCTGCTCAGTTCTCACAAGGCGACAATCAAGGTGTGGGCAAGACTGTGTTCTTATTAAAGCCCCTTCCTTTTCCAAACTCATTCAGTATGCTGGCAGAATTAATTTCCTTGAGGGTTCCAGTGTTTTCCTGCTGGAGGTTATTCTCAAATTCTAGAAGCCATCCACATTTCCTTGACATGAATTTCCTCAAAATGGTCACTTTCATTGTTAAATCAACAAAGACAGCAAGAATAGGCTCTTGTCTCACAGAGGGCCTGGTCCTATTATTAAGCCTTCACCTAATTAAGAAGACCGAGGATAATTCACTTTACATTAACTCAAACTCTACTAATTTGGGACCTTAAATGCATTAGCAAAATCCTTTAACTATCACCATATTGTATTGTGTAGAAGCAAGTTACTGGTCCCTCACACACTCAAAGGTAGTTTGTACAAAAGGAGTGAACACCAGAGGTTGTTGGTCAGAGGTCAACTCAGAGTCTATTCAGCACTGGTAAACAAAAATAACATTGTTGGGGGCAAGAAAAGGATCTCAAGTCTAGTTGTGATGTCAAGGGGAATATTGTAGAAATGAGGTTCTAAGAAAGTCAATATCAACTCTGAGAAAGTTCCAAAATGGAGACTGCTGAACTGGAAGGATGAGACAGAAAAGCAGGAACTGACGTAGTCAAAAATCATCGGTGGGGAGGGTTGAGTATTAAAGTAGTCTTCAAGGGCACAGTGAGAAAAACTCATGTGTGAAAGTGCAGAAAGCTACAGCAGCTTTGGATGTTATCTACCTGTCACCCTTCTTTTGTGGGCATATCAGCTGCTTTTAAACGTTCTCATCTGGAAAAATTGTGCCAAACACTTCATCATTTAAACACATTCTGCCATTTTCTTGTGTCCCTGGTAGGATAAAATGAGAGTCTAGTACTTGTAAAATGAAAAGCTCTATAAAAGTGTCAGAGGTGAACTGTTCCTTTGTTGTGGTAGTTAGATAGTGTTCCTGGCCCTCTCTTGATGCTGCTCTTGTCTTCTGCCCCAAAGCTTCACTGCCTGGTTTCCTGTTCGATGTCATGGTATCACAGAAGGGTGTATAATACGAGTTTGACACTGGATCCTCACTCTTAGAGTACTTTTCAGAGTGATAAAGGAACATGTGAATTTAGGGCCCAGTGATTTTTCACAGGGTGATGAAGAAACACGCAGGTAGGACCCAACAAGTAGAGTTTCAGTCTACTGTAGGGAAACCCTCAGGTCAACACCAGACCCTGTGAGTGTCAGAATGAAGTTTGCTCAAGGGCAGGACAAGCCAAGCTAGGGCCACACATTGATTAGGGATTGTAAAATAGTCCGTAGTTAGGTGCTGTTTAATGACACAGTTGATGAGATAGGCACCCTCTGATAGGGATGCATGTGGAGGATGACCAAAGGAGGTAGGAAGAAGTTGGAAAAACAGAATTCAATGGCTGGAAAGCCTACTAGCATGGTAAAATAGCAGCACCAGTTATATGTGGCATAGATATGGGAAGGTATGAGAGACCTAGAAAAAAATACAGCCAGTATTATTGAGTGCTCACTATGAGTCAGGTGCTGTTCTAAATGCTGTATAGTAATTAATTCATTTATTCTTCACCACTGTCTTATAAATTATATTTATAGCCATTTTATAGATGAAAACCTGAGCAATGGAAAGGCAAATAGATGGGCCAAGACCAGACAAGTATAAAACAGCACAGCTGCTGTCTCCCTATTCAAGCAATACCCTGCCTGTCTGCTCAGTGCACAATATCCATTTTCTTATCTTCCATCGCCTCCATAAGTGACGGCACAATCTGGTGGCAAAGTGGACAGAGATAGAGGCAGGCAGGTAACTGACATCTGGAAGACATTGCAATAGAGTTCCCCTGGGTGGCCTGATTTGGGGAAAGGACATTTATCCCTGAGAAACTGGAAAAATCCATTTAAGGACCTTGTCCCTGAACTGGAGACTCTGGTAACTGGAGACAGGTTAGCAGAGCAGAGAATTGGATGTGCATCGAGGCTAACATGATGCTGAGCGCCTGGGTTTCTAGCTTGAGGTTACTTCACTGGATCCTCAACTTAGGGGCAGGGCTAAGCCTGAGGGAGGACTCCTGCTGTGAGTGCTAGAGGGAAACCTGCCAGGCCAGGTAGGCAATTACCTTAATAAGCACTTGTCTGTCATGGCCTGTTAAGGGTGTGAGGAATTCATAGGGGTGCAAGTCCTCCTGCCCGGGATTGCTCCCAGTTGAGCTCTGTTGGTAGCTACTCAGTCTACATGTGGATATCACACTGATTTTTACTCCACAGAGGCTAAGTCATTGATGTAACTACAGAGTCTGTCAAATAATGCACAACAGAGCAAGACTTAACATGTAATAGGACTAGTGTTTTTAAATCTCAAAAATATTTTGCAATATCTTTTGCTAGATATTGATAATCTTTCTCACTATTCTCTATTCATATTATACCAGGAAGTTCATTGTCTCAGGGAAGGAAAAGATGGGAGGCTTAAAACTCAGGACACTAGAAAAAAAAAAAAAAGGGAACTATGATGGAGTAGAAGTTCCTGCTAGACAGAAAATAAAAGTAAAACCCCTTTTTAAGGCAAGAGAGAAAGGAAGATTAGGACAACAAGTGAGATTCTGAAATTTTGTCCCTTTCCACAGGGGTGAGGAAAACAAAAATAACCCCAGGCAGCTAGAAGAGAAAGGCAACAACAAAGGAAATTTTGCCTCACTTTGCCATTTGAAATTCTGGGTGATGGACACCTCTTAGCCTGCCTCCTAGCAAAACATAAAGGCTGGAAAAGCCAATCAACTGGGAAGAGAACCATAGATAATGTCCTTGCCTCTTTTGGTTCCATTGTGGCATGAGGGTGCTATAGGATTTCCTGTGCAGTCCCACTGAGGGTGTAGAGAATGCTGAGTTGAGAGCTGAACGTCAGGTGTGTGGTGGGGAGAGGTGAGGCTGCTGTGCTCACCTTCTCTTTTGGGACCCATATGAGGATGTAGCTGAGGCTCAGTGGGTCTACAGTATCAAGAACAAAGGGGAGCTGGACAGTTGGCTCTGACAGTGCTGGGATTGCCGTGCAGGTGATGAGTCTGTTTTTCCCTGTGTCAAGCAGTGGAAGCTAGGAGGCCATGTAGGGGTCAGAAGGTGTTAGGACAGTGCCAGCTCAGAACGATATCAGGAGTGTCTACTTAACCACCTAATTTTTCCTTAACTAAACATCTTCTTGGAATGCAGAGGAAGGAACTGAACTTTGAATTTATTGGCTATTTGTCCTGAAGATTCTGCCTTAAATATGAAGTTTAATTGACAAGTATTATTTCTTATCATCTTAAGTGACCATGGAAAATCATGGAAAGTTTAGATTGGTAACAGTAAACTTACTATAGTAAACTCAAGTTGTATAGAGAGAACCTACTATGTGCTCACAACATAAGATTCCATGCATAGTTGAATTTAACTCTCCCACCACCCAGAGAGTAAGTTATTATCCTCAGCTTATGAAAGAGGAACTTGGAGCTCAGAATTAAATATCTTGCCCAAGTTGCAAAACTCCTAAATACTGACTTCAGATTGAAATTCGGTGAGACTTTTCTTCTCTGCCTTTATCCTTTGCTACAATGGAAAGTTTAGCAGATCTGACTGAATTTTTTGGTTTTTTATTTTTAAAACCAGCCAGTATTTTCTAATTGTTTCTGGGTAGCTAGGATATTTGCTAAGAGGAATAAAGAAGGCAGGCATTATAGAAGAGAAAAGGCAAATTTGATAATGTCCACATGATGCAATTGTACAAGGCTGATTCTAAACCTCACACCAATGATTTAAAGGCATGCATTTTATGTTAATTTAATCCACTTCAATTTCATTAAATTCACTTCAATTCAATTCAGTTCAGTCCAGTTAACAAGGCTTCCCTGTAAGATGCTTTAGTTTAAGTTCTAGAGGTATGGAGATGAATTAGATTGATTCTGTCCTGTGTCCAAGGAACTCACAGTCAGATACAAGAGCTACAGTCAGTCTTCAACTTAAATACCTAATTATGTGGTCTTCATGGATGATTTCTCATGGAAAAAAAATCTTTTAAACTTTTGCACTAATTTGTTAACAACTACTTTCCAAATAGTGTTCCTGACATATCAGTATTTTAAAGGTGCTTTGTTCACTACTTATTTTCATAGCAGCATATAATTGCAAACCTTAAAGATGATTCAGTGAAGTAAAAGAATATTTACTCATATTTCTATTCAGAAGCAATCAGTGTATCTGAGAAAATATGCTGTTTTTTAAAAATCTTTAAGTCAAAGCAACTTCTAACATGACTTGTTAAATGTAATTTGCTATCTAAGAAAATTACAAAACTATTATACACTATACTTTTCAGTAAGAAATTTTTTTCAAATATTGAAAACTAGTTTATTGAAACTTGTCAATATTATTAAAACTATTGATTTGACATTATTTAAAACTCCTTCCTTCAAATATATGGATATACAATAATCTCTTGTGATTATAAAAGTACTACTTTTGGATTTAAAAAATTACTTGTAAGCCATGATAGTGAAAATTTAAAAAAAATTTAAATGAATTTTACTTTAATTAAGTCTTATTTTAAAATCAAATGAAGTTTATTTGAGGCTTATTTAACAGAAAGTTCAATCTTTTAAAACCAAGATTTAAAAACCACTGACACGCTAATACAAAATTCAGTTATAATATCCAAACTT
The DNA here is from genome assembly GCA_027257055.1 of Cephalopachus bancanus. Taxonomy (NCBI): domain Eukaryota; kingdom Metazoa; phylum Chordata; class Mammalia; order Primates; family Tarsiidae; genus Cephalopachus; species Cephalopachus bancanus. The sequence goes on along the minus strand of JAPVLO010000046.1, from coordinate 4,431,294 downwards.
GATGAAATTATTTGGGGTAGTTTATAAGAGGTGTTTGTAGCAAGTTTAAACAACAAAACAGTCAATGAAGACAATACTGTTCATGGTGGCCTTTTCAGCAAAGTCATATCTAAATATACCTCTCGTTGCCATGATTTACTCAGACAGTTTTAAGCTGCCTAACACTGAGGAACATTGTGTCTAATATTGCCTCATCTGTATCACAAGAATAGAAACAATTGATATTATAATTATTTTTGAGACAAACTTTTCTATGATAATTTCCATGGCTGTTTTAATAAAACCCTAAGGAAAATTCAATTTATTAAAAATTCATGCTTTATTTCTTCATTTTCAATTTAATTTGAACATGAGTTGAGAATAGAAAAAAAAAAACATTAAATTAACCATCAAGAGAGTGGGAAGACAACCCACAGACTGGGAAAAAATATTTGCTAATTATGTATCTGATAAAGGATCTGCAAGGAATTCAAATTAGCTGAGAGGAATAAAACCACATAAACCTATCAAAAAGTGGGCAAAGGACATGAATAGACACTTTTCAAAAGAAGAGATACAAGCAGTCAACAGATATATGAAAAAAACGCACAGCTTCACAAATCATCAGAGAAATGCAAATCAAAACCTCATTGAGTTACCACCTAACTCCAGTAAGAATGGCCATCATTAATCAAAAAGCAACAGATGCTGGTGAGGGTGCAGAGAAAAGAGAATGCTTCTACACTATTGGTGAGAGTGGTACAAACTAGTTCAAACTAGCAGTGTGGCAATTTTTTAAAGAACTAAAAATTGACCTTCCATATGATCCAGCAATACCTCTTCTGGGAATATAACTGAAGGAAGATAAATCATTTTACCCCAAAAATGATTTATAGCTGTGCTATCCACAATAGCACAAACATGGAACCAACCCTACTGCCCATAAGAAGTGGAATGGATTAAAAAAATGTAATACATATACACAATGGAGTATTATGCAGCTATAAAGAACAAAATCATGAATTTCACAGCAAATTGGATGGAGTTGGAGACCATCATACTTAATGATCTACCATAAAAACAAGGAACTGAATAACACATGCTCTCACTCATAAGTGGGATCTGAACATTAGTCACATTAGCACAAGGGCGGTATTGGCAGTCTCTGGACACTGTCAGGGGAGGGAGGAGGTACATGTAATAACACAAAGGGTACTTGGTCTTAACCTATGAGAAGTGAAGCTCAAACTTCACCTGCATGCAGCCTACTTACTTAGCTAATCCTGACATGTACCCTACATCTCCATAATAAAATAAAATAAGAGAAATATTAAATTAAAAAATTTAAAATATTTTTTAAATTCAATATGTTGGGTTTATGTATTTACCACTTTTGGTCCATGAGTAGATAAGTCTGGCAGTCCATGGTACCTCTGGGGAACTCACCAGAACCATGGCAGTCAGGCTCCCATGCTGGTCAGGAGCAAACTCTATTTTGTGTAGATTCTTTTAAAAAATAAATATTTTTAGTACTCTGTAATATAAAATTAGACTACCCTTATCCCCATATTATTAAATATGCATAAACATCAAACTAGGTATAAACTCCTTGGGCCTTTAATTCATACCACTCTGAAGTCAAAACAAATTTGCAAACTAAACCACACACATTACCAAAGCAAAAATAATTTAAATTGTCAAGAGTATTTGTTTTGCTGAAACTGAATTTCTGCTTGCACTAGGGCTGTGACATGGACTATTCCTCTGATTTTAGCATGGCCATTCAACTCTGTTGGACTGAAGTCAATTTTCTCACCACTTTTTGCAGTTCACAGTGATGTCATTTGGAGTTCACACGGCAGGAATGCATCATTCGCCTACTAAATCTGCCTCTGTTCTTTTCTCATTAGCCTGGGACAATTAAAGTAGCACTGTTTGACTGGTGACAACTCATTTATAAATATAATTACAAACTTGGAAACTGAAATTGTGAGAAAGGGTTTGGAAATAAAGCAGTCATGCAAATAATTCAGAATATGTGATTTTTAATTTTTAAATGTTTTGCAATGATGTTAAAAATTTTTTGTAAGTCTGACAGGAAACGTAAAGATCTTTAAGAACTTGTCCTTGGACTTCTGTTTATAAATACAATCCTAAAATAACTCTGATAGAGAGTTATTTCTTACCCTACATAGTTTCCATCATCCTTCAGTTTGACCTTGGAGAGGGCAGCAAATAAAATCTGGAGACTGACATTAGATAGTCTTGGGAGAAGTCAGATAAAGATGACATAAGTGGACATGTACCATATATTTTTGGCATCTGGGTAGTCAACAGAATCAAGGGAAGCAAACGGGAAAGCAAAACTATGGGTAGAGTCTAGGTTCTTCATAATGACTCTATGTTTCCCTGAGAGTTTTGGGATTCTATGCAAAAGTTAATATTCTCTCACAGGTATTAACATCTGATATTATTTATAAGTTCAAGATACTTATGGAAGATTTACACCTTAAGGTCAGCCATCTTGATCTATAATGAACTTTTATCAAATCATTGGCAGAGCCTAAGAAACAGGCACTTGGCAAACTCTAGTGACCCCCTACACCGTAGAAGCCTGCCAGTGCACAGTGATGCTGTCAGATTAGAGATATATTATAGCCTAGACCATAAACTCTGCTTTCCATTTTGGACCCTGCCACTTTAGACCTAGGTGACCTTGAGCAAGGGGCTGTATCTGTATAAGCATCAGGTTACTCTGCTGTTAAGTGGAAGTAGTAATGACACTTACCTTATAAAGCTACAAAAAGGAAATAAATGGACTAAAGCAGGGAAACTTCCTGACATTCTTCTCAGAGTAGAGCAAGCCCTCGATAAGTTTAGTCATTTTTATTTACATGAATACAGAATTCAATATTGTCATATAGGCATGGGGAAGAATGACTCTAGAACAGTGGTTCAACCTGGTCTACTGAAGAATTCTAAAATATATTAATGCCTGAAAATCACTCCAAAGATTCTGATTAACTTGATGTGACTGGAACATTGGGATTTTAAAAAACTCCCAGGTGATTCTACTATGCAGCCAAGACTGAGAATCAATCGTTGCTCTAAAAGAGTGGATTGTGGGTGTAGTCTGGTGCCACAAATACTGGAGAGTGAATCTTTAGTCCCGATGTGACAGTTGGTAATTAGTGTCCTTAGACAAGACACTCTCCTATTCAGTTTTCCATTTATATAGAATGAAGGCTAGTTCCAACTAAGCCTTACAGATTTTAAACTCTAGCTTTATGGGCTCAGAGAAGAAAAAAAAATACCCCAGATTACAGCTCTATCTCCAAGCTGCTTTGAAAGAAAGTCAAATCAATGAAGCAGTTTTTTTTAAAGTTTATTTAAAATGAAGCAAACATGAAAAAAGTGTATCCCTACTTTTTACTTGTCGATATTTGTAAGCATACCAACATGACTGTTATTTGCAGACATAAAACCCAGAATGTTAACTACATGAAAGTCAGAAGGTGGAAAGTATACATATTACCACAATCTACCATCAGCTACTTTTCCTCTACCACTTAACTAAGAAAACCAAGGATCTGAGAATGTCTTCTACAGCACCCCTGGTTCGTAAGAAGTGTGAAGATGACCCTTGTGTCAGATAAGTCCCTGGGAGGGAGATCTCCATGTATTTTATGGGATGGAAGATTTAAGGGAAGGGAAAGGTGAAGGTGACACCTGTGTTGGCATTGGAGCCACACCAGCCCCAAATTTGTGAGGATTCACCACAGTTCCTTGATTGTCGCTAAGAGATGCTTGTGACCATTCACAAGCATCTCTTAGCGACTAGACTTTAGAAAGTACACTGAAGAAAAACATCAATGACCATCATGTGATGTGCAAGTAACATAATCATGGCCATGTGTATAGCAATCTATGGCCTACAAAACACTTTCATGTGACTCATGAAAAAAAAAAATACCTCACAAGGAGACAGAGAACAACTAAACAGTCTAATATAGGGAATTTTTTTTCTTCTGTTTTTCTCTTCATTTTTCTTTTTTTCTATTTTAAAGATGTGGGGCACAATTCAGGGTTAGGGATATAAATGTTCATTATACATGTACCCTTATTGATGAGATGTGCCCTCAACCCTTCCCCCGGCAGATTCGCACTACTGCCAATCCCATCCCCACCCTCCCCTGGCAGTTTCCCGCTACTGCCAATCCTTTTCTTATAGTATTATGATAATTGTTCAAGGTCCACTTATAAGTGAGAATGTGTGATATTAAGTTATTTGTTTCTGTGATAGTCACTCAGTATTATAGATTCTAAGTCCATCCAGGTTGCTGTGAAGTAAATAATGTTGTCCTTCTTTATTTCACACTCCCCAGCACAGAGCAAGTACTCTATTTAATTTTTTTAATTAAAAAAATATTTACAACACCTGGAGGTGAAATATTGTTATTCAAATTTTACAGAAAACTGATGCACTGAGAGATAAGGTGATTTGTTTAATGGTATTCATCTAATAAGTGTCTAAGCAAGGACTCTATCTTTCATCGCAAATTCCAGGTTATCTTCACTGTACCAGGCTCACAATGCAGAGTGAGAACGGTGAAACTCACAGAAGCTGGAAGTCCCTTATCCTTCAGTTTCTGCTGTGGAGGTACTTAATACTTAAATGTCTGAGGTCTGTCCTTTTCCCTTTCCCTGTGTAATAACTTCTTCCTTTCTCACCTTTCTCCACTTTCTTATAGTTTTTCCTTGCCTTCTTTATCTCCCACCCTCTTTTTTCCCCTTTTCTCTAAAAAATCTTGAGATTCCACAGAGTTGGAGCTTATTTTCTTCACCAATATATCTGTAATTCTTCTTGGGATGCATATTATTTTTCCCACAGAAAGTCTTTCCTTGTCCTGATTGGGATAAGAGCTCTATTTGGTCCCTGTGCTGCTTGGCTGGAGCCAAACGCCTTCTGAATTCATGCAAACTTTCTCTTGAAAAACACTGGATCCAGATCCTCATCTAGCACTGGACTGGTGGGAAAGAGGAAACGCTATTTGCAACTTTGAGCCCTGACCGCTTTTTAGAGTTGCCTTTTTGCATGAAGGTTCTTGTGCCTATTAGAACATTGACCTTGAAAATAATTTTAATTTATGCTTTAAGTTTTCATGTACTGTGCATACTCTGCTTTAGTCCTCCAACAAAGACTGTTCCTTCCTGTGATTTCTCTCTTCCTTCTACCCAAGCCTCCATTACTGAGGCCCAAAACATTTTAAGGTAGGATATGTCCTCCCTCTCCTTCAAGAGTTCTACATCCTGATCAAGGAAGTTTTCGTGCGTAGTTGAGCATACCCAGCTTTCATTGTCAATCAGTCTCAAACTCTGAGATATTATAACCTGTACAATAAGTTTAGTTATGTTAAGATTGAGGAGTACAAAATACAAAATCATGCTGTTGATCTCAGACTTTAGATTAAGGGAGTAACTCTTGTTTCCTACAGAACTCTCAATTCCATGCTAAAATATTTTTTCGAAGAACATGTTTTTCCAGATGGTAAGATTGTGATAATAATCATAATAAATAATCATTATTTAATTATGACATTATAGAAGATTTTTTTGCTTCTGAATAATTTAAACCAACTTTTGATTTTCTATAATCAGTAAAGAAAAAAGTCAAGTGTATTTTCCTCTTTGTTAGTCGCTATGTTTTTCTTATTTAAATTAGTGTATTATGTATTATTAGGTGTGCTTCATCAAGCATATGAAAAATGACAGTCTCAAAATCTATATAATTTGAGTTAGAGAATGCCAAACCAGGATTTCAAATTACGTTTGTTCCTTTATTCCCGATCCCTGGTATATTTTCTTTAAGTCAGTGCTGCATAGCCTAAAGAAATTCATCTTGTTTATTAGTCTCATTTTTCTCAATTGTAACAAACTGGATTTAGTTAGATAATGGCCAGTGGCCTTTTCAGGTCCAGCATCTTTTTTGTGTTAGTCCCAAATTGTCAATCTTACATAAAACGTATAAAGCCAATTACTGTCAAAAATTAGTGCAAATATCTCAGATGCCATTGGTTGATTGATTGATTGATTGATTGAGAGGTTACTAAAAAAGATCACAGTGTAAAGCTATTTCCCTAACTAGGTAAATAATGATTTCTGTAGCCTAAACAAGGGCATAGTTTTCTTTCTTTTTTTCTCTTCCTTCTCTCTCTGTCTCTCTCTTTCTCATCCCTTCCTTTCTTCTTCCCTTTCTCTTCTACCTTCCTTTCCCTTTGGTTGTTTTTCCTTCTCTTTCCTCCCTTCTTTCTGCTTTTGTTGTATAATAGTGACTCATATGATTAAAATATCTATGTTGGGACAAGTCTCAGAAGATTTTAAGTCAATTAATTCCTTTTAAAACTAAGTTGTACTTTTAGGGTAGATACTAAATCATTTCATTATATAAAGATAATTGCTCTTCTGAGTATAAGCCCAAGAAACTTTAGAACATGTTTCAGACCCATTCACATTTGAAAGCATTTTCAGACTTTGTCATTTTTGTTTTTACCAAATAATCATGTGATTCACCAAAGCTGTGATTCCATTAAATGGAGGGCAGCTCAGTGAGAAATTCTTGCTGTCTCTAGTTTTGTCTGTCTTACCACCTTATCTTGAATCTGAATACCTACATTTTATTAAAGCAATGAACCATGCTCTTAAATTTTCCTTGTGGCTTAACGTTTAGGGGATTCAGATGCCTGATCACACAGCAAGAACGTATAATCTTGTGAGCCATTGGTGTTTCTCAGAAGTCTTTCAATTCTCCAAAGTCCTTAATCTGAAGAGGCAGTTCACTAATGCCTTAAACAAGTTCTCATGAACTCGCCATCTGCTTGTATTAAAATAACGTAAATAGCTCACTCTGGGAAGTGGACGTGATTACTGTTTCCATCACCCAGAAGACACGATGTGATCACCCTCCACTTCTTCCTCCAGAATCCACAGCATGTCACCTTTGGAGAAATGATGGAGGGGAGGGGATGCTTGCATGCTGCATTGAGTTGAAGGAGCTTTTCACATGCGTTTGCATTTCTCCTACTGCTGGTATTTAACATATGGCAAGTGAATTCAGATTTTCTATGTTTATCCAAACATTCCTTACAGACAGGTGTGCTGATCTGCCTTATAATTAAGACAAATATTTTTGCTAAAAATCTCTGGCAGTCTATTCTGTACTCTTAGAGCCTGATGTATCCAGGACTCAATGGTATTATTGTCAGTTTAATGATCTGTCTCTCTTATAAGACTCAGACCTCTGAGTAGATTTGCCATATTTATTTATTTTCTGCAGTTTCTGGTACAGTTTCTAGTGTTAATTGACAGACTCACTAAATGCTCTTTTTATTTTATTTTAAAGATGTGGAGTACAATTCAGGATTAGGTCATCGTATAAGTAAAGTTTGGACCTCTCTTTGGTTCCGACTTCACTGCTCTTGGTTGATTAGACCTGGTGATGGAATATACTTAACTGTGTGATATATGAGGGAAGCCAAATGTTTTGACTAGGAAATCTAAGCTAGCAAATTACCCCAACAGAATCAACTCCACATATCCTGGTACTTAGTGATTTATATGACATCATTTATTTATACAGCACATTCCATAAAAGAGAAGAATACACTGGAGGAAATTAAACTGAATCCTGAATCTAGGAATTAACAAATTGGCCATCAGAAAAGATAGGAGGAAATCTTAGAGAGCTAAAACTGGGGGATGGATACAGGGGAAAGGAGTGAATGTGGATTTGGAAATGAGCTTGGTACAAATAAAAGGAAACAATTCATATTGCTTAATAGGAATTAGAGATTAAGCTGCAAGAGAATGGAAACAAAAATAGATGAGTCAATTTGAGTCTAATTTTGGAGGGCCTTGAATGATCCAGAAACATCTAAAATTGACATAGGACAACTATAAATTTCAACACTTTGCGCCAATCTTTTGCCTTTGGATGGTACTCATTGACATTTAAAATGCTTTTATAGACATCGTCTGTTTTGATCTTTTAAATTGTCTTATGAAGTAGAATGTGCTAGATAGTTTTACCAATCTGAAGACTGAATTTAATTTCATGTTTGGTTGCACTATTCTACAGGGTGCCTCTTATTTACTCGATCTTAAAACTGGAGCCTTCTGGAACAGGCTGTACAGTTATGAATATTTGTCCTCTAAATTGTACAGCCTTTTTCAAGATATCCATTGCAGAAAAAAATATATAATAAGGAATAAGTACTCAGACAATATGATACTATATTTGTTTTTACCTTCTATTTTAAAGTTAATTGTCAAATAAGGCTTTGTCTGATATAACCCCTCAGTAACCCATGACTGGATTTTGTGAAGTTTGTTCTTTTCAGGCACCGAGTGTGGCGTTGCTGCTGTTGCCTCCATTGTTGCTCATTTGGACAGCCAGTCACTTAGATAGCACGGAGCTCTGCACAGGTTATGGTGCAGTAGCAGATATAATTTCTGCATCCAAGGGACTAAAAATTCATGAGAAGAAACTTAGTGCGATTTCTGGTAAAGAGTAATAAGTTACACAAACTACTAGTATTGGGCAGAGAAATTATAAACAAATAACACAAGAACTTGTTACTCTTGGTTTTCTGCTCATGGAGATATACGCCTTATCCAAACTTCACCTGTATGCAGACCACTTATGTACCTAATCCTGAATTGTACCCCACATCTTTAAAATAAAATAATAAAAAAAGATATATACCTTGTGTTTGAAAATGTTTCTTTAAACCCAAAATTACACATACATATCGACAAACCACACCATACAAACATGTATTCAAAGTACAATAGCTGTGCATAATATTTTAGAATTTAATTAACTCCACTCTTGTCAGAAGGAAAAATGAAAAAGGTTAGCCATGATTATATATATTATCCTAAATTCTTTCTCTCTCTCTGTCACACACACACACACACACACACACACACACACACACACACACGTATATGTATTTATTCTGGGGTGCCAACAAATGTATACGCATTTTAAGTGATGTTATCTTTGTGTTATTTTTAGATCGCCATAATCCAAAGTGTCTGGACGCTGATGGTAACCACCCTGAACACCTCTTATAACTGCAGAAGTCAAATGTGACTTGTATTCATCTTTCATTTTTGGTATATATTAAGTATTACAATGTAAGTACAATTTTATCCTTTCTTAAAATGTGTATGTATTTTAGCACCCTCTGTATATATGTATATATATGTTGCCATAGCTAATGTTTTATATATTACACACATCTACATATTAATACTTGAGCTAGAGAAATCCTCACCTTAAATAATACAAATATTATTAAAATACCTAGAACTTTCTTATCAACAAGGTAGATATAGATTCATAAATTAAATTATTCTTATTTTAGAAAAATCAGAGGAAAATAATTTGATATTTTGAATCGCTACTCAGATAACTATAAGAATAATTGAAATTGACATTTGCTTGGCCTCATTTGGGAGAAGCATTATTATATACTCATTTCTTTCAAAAATTTGGATCCTCTCTTTTGGACAAGAAGCTTCCTGGATTAGATAAGGGAAGAATTTGGGCTCAAATATTTAGTACCAGACAGTGTTGTTGTTGTTGTTACATAACAGTCATAAATATATTCATTCAAGAAAACTATTTTCTGAGCTTAAGGTCAGGCACATAGAACAAATTCTAGAAAATAAGGAAAAAAATATATTCACAAGATAGGTTGCATATTCTAAAAAAAAAACTGCAGAACTACTTTCTGTCTCACATGCTCTTCCAGAACTTTTGGTAGAGTCCACAACCTCTCCTCAATGTAGTTAGGTCTTTGTATCAGATTTAAACAATAGAGTACAACAACAGTGACTTCTGATGCCAGTATAAAAGGCAATACAATTTCTGGCTTTCTTGGGACACTTGCTTTGAGAGACTTGAGCTGCCATTTAAGAAGTCTGTGGCTGCCATCTTGTGAGGAAGCCCAAACTTACTCATATGGAGACAATATGTGGAGAGGCCCTGAGAGTGCATGAAGAGAAGAAATGCTTGATTAGCCCCCTGCTGCCTTCTACTGTTCCAGCTCCAGCCACTTGTTGCCTGTGACCAAACCAGCATTGCCTAACTAGATGATTCTCAAATTCCTGACCCCCAGAAACCATGGGAGATAAATGGTTGTAGTAAATAACTATTGGGGGTTATTTGTTGTCCAGTAATTGGTAACTGGAACAAACTTTAAGTATGTTTAATTTAGTGGAAAATATCGGTATCAATAATTTACATAAATTACATAATAAACTACATACAAATTACAATGTAGGTGAGATAGCTATAAGTGCTACAAGAGAAAAATACTCAAAGTGTCATGTGAATTCAGACAAAGGTAAAATGAGGTCCTCCTGAAGCTAACATTGAAAATCTCATGGGATCGTCAGTGGGGAAACTGACCTTTGCCTTAAGGATGAAATTTGGACTTGAAAAGTGAGAAAATTCTAGGTGGAAGGAATAAGTTACCCATCAATGTGTAGCTAGACTTATATATAAAATCTTATACATTCCTCTCAATTACAGTGGCCAGTTCAAACCCTATAGGAAAATATTACTATTTCTATGGTGCCCTATGTCATTCTTGTCTTAAGGCAAAGTCAGCATTATGTTTTTGCATCCACTTTGGAATTCCTATCTGTTTTATCTAATATGCATTATTTTGAGAGTTGCTGGGAGTCGCTCTATCTTTACCAAAACCACATTTTTTTCAGAGTATCTACTATTTTCCTGTCCCTCCGGGAGGCTTTGGGGAGTAAGAGAAGAATGAGACATTGTCTCTTCCCTAAAAGAGTTCATAGCCTAGTCAGGGAGAAATACAAGTACACTCACAGTATCAGTGCAGGGATCTTGGAGTTTAAAAGAGAGTTGAGTTAAGAGAAAACCGGTGGCACATAGGAGGGAATGAACCACCATGCAGAGAAAGTGATATTCTAACTTAATCATTAAGGATTCAACTTTGCCAGGCAGAAAAGGAAAGAAAGAATTCCTGGCAGAGGAGATAGGAAGAAAAACAGCCACAGACATAAAACACTGTGTGTTTGGGGGAATACAAATAGTTCAGTATAACCCAGAGTACAACATCTAAGTGGGGAGATTGAGAGATAAGGCCAGAGAAGGAGGCAAGAGTCAGCTTAAGGAGTGGGCTGCATCTTCCATAACGCTGAGGAATTTGAACTCCTTTCCAAAGGAGACAGAAACCCTTTGAAATGTCTGGAGCAGTCTGCAGCCATACCACCCTGAATGCTCCCAATCTCCTGAAAAGTATGGAGCTATTGAGCCTACACAGTCAAATTATACTTATTTTTAATGTAGCTGGGGTTTTTTGTTTGTTTGTTTTTTGAGAGTCTCACTGCCACCCAGGGTCTCACTGTCACCCAGACTGGAGTGCAGTTGCACACTCACAGCCACCGCAGCCTCGACCTGCTGGGTTCAGGTGATCCTTCCTCTTCAGTCTTCCAAGTAGCTGGAACAACAGGCACACACCACCATGCCCAGCTAATTTTTTTTCGTTTATTGTAGAGATGAGGTCTTACCAAGTTGCCCAGGTTGGTCTCAAACCCCTAAGCTTAGACAATCCTCTTGCCTCTGTCTCCCAAACTGCTGGGATTATAGGTGTGAGCCACCGCGCCTGGCTAACTGTTTTCCTTATGTATAGTTCTGGAGGACAGAACACACTTATTGATTAAAAAAAATCTCACTTTTGCTGACTTTAAGATTCTGTCATCTATTTTCCCAATGGGTAGTATTCACCCTAATGATGGGACCTAATGTAGCCTGAAAGAAATGACAGCTTACAGGAATCAGATGCAATCTATTCCAAAGTATTTTCTACTCACTGCTCTTTCTGGAAATGTGGTTTCTCATGCCATGAAACTTGCATGATGCCACAAAGACACTAATTGTGGTAATTTATGGACCCTGGCTCTGTCAGACCCATTGATCTTTTAGAGACAGATTAATTACAATTTGAGGACCTCCATCTCCATACAAAAAACACATTATTAGTCTATTCCCACTGCCAGGAAACCTGGTGGTAAATAATTCAGGAGAAATACCACCCCAGTGGGAAATTGCAAGTGCCTGTGTTTCATGACCTGTCTTATCCCCTGTGACGTGTGATGCTGGGCTGGTGGGACCACAGGCTCATTAATGAACCCTCACATTGTGGTATCATTCCCTTCGATTCAGGTTATTTGATCTGCCCAAAGTCTTTTCATTCATAGTCATCTACATCGAAGGGCAATTCCACCAGAAGACCCACTCTATATTTTTTGCCTTCTGTAAGGCTGATGGTGCTCTAAATGCCTTTTATAATTTTGTTGTTGCTGTTTATTTAGGTCTTTTAGAGTTTCAGGAAAAGGCTTTAGAATCAGCCACTTCATTGTTCATTGAAGACATTTGTGTTTTAGTTTTGTTCAATTAAAAATAACAATTCTGGGCAGTTAATAACTCTGGCTATATATTTTATGGTGAACAACAGATATGACTTGAGGTCGTAAGGAGTTTATAGGCTATCTTACTATTGTTGAGGAAAGAGCAGTGTAAAAAATAACAGTATTTTAGAATGGACAGAACACTTACACACTTTCCTTTGGGCCTTTTTGGATGTTAGTTACTTGGGCACATTAGCTTGAGGGTATATTCTGTTTTGTTGTCAGCTAATTTGGTTTTTCCAAATCTTTCTATCAAACTTTGCCCTACTCTCCTTCTCTAGGGTGAGTGCCTTTAATACATTTGATTCTAAAGTAAGCAATTTACATTCTTATATCATTTAACTTTCACAGCAACCTTGTAAGAGAAGTACTGTTAACCTAATTTTACCAGTCAGAAAAAAAAAGACATTTAGAGAAGTTCAAAAATATGCCCCAGGTTACAGAGCTAGCCAGTGTAAGAACTCAGCTCATAAACCTGGCCTGTCTCACTTCAAAAGTGTCTATCTAATTCACTGCTCTAAGTAAGTTGTCTTTTGGATATCTGCATAAAATTATTTGTGGAAATTTCCTTCTGCTTTGAACCATACGAATATGACAAAGGGATTTCTTTGTGCTTATGAAGTTTTATCATGCAATTATGGTAACATGAAGGGCAGATCTTAGCTGCAGTCATCTGTCCTTTGAGATTTATATAAAATTGATTCAGGTTTTCGCTCTTGCTAAACGCTCATGTCCCATGTTTGTTCTTTCCTCACCCACCCTGGAATGGAATGCAATTTCTGCTCTAGGATTTATTTTAAAGGTGTTTGTATATACAAAACAGACTTCAATAAAGATTTGGGGCAGGGATTAGGTTTCATTTTGTAGCTGTGAAAATAATGTGGAATAGGCATACCATCAAAAGTAAATATATACATTTAATTACAGGAAGTATACAGTAGCTGGAGTTTATTGTAAACAATACAAAAGTGGAATAGATATCAAAGTTGCTTTCCAATCCACATCTCATATGCCATCTTTAACGTGTCATATGTGAAATGTTGATCTTTCTGGCATCTCACCACTGGGAAATCTCCCTACTACTGCTTTTCTCAGCAGCATCAACACTCAGCCATGCTCAGGTCCTTCACTTTTCTTTAACGCTTCTTGAAGCTCAGTCCCACAGTCTCAGTCTTTAATGCTCCTTGCAGCTCAATCTCAGTCTTTTTTTTTTTTTCCTTATGAAGATCAATCTAGCTTTCCTACTCCCTAAATGGTTCATGAATGTGCTCTGTGAAGCAAAAGGCCATCTCCTCTTCTCATCTCTTAGATTGGCAAAACTGCAAATACTTAGGAAATTTTCTTTGCCTCTTCCTCCTGAAGTCTTTATCACCATAAAGATATAAAGTATATTATTCTCTTTCCTTACTATCCACGCCCTTACCTCCAAAATATTCAAAGAGGAAGATTTGGTTTCATGTATCTATTTTTAAAAATTGATCTTGCTTCACGTTTACATACTACATAGATGAACCAACTCTGTTGTTAGAAAGTAATACATTGTTATCAATTTCTAAACAGCTTCTCCTTAAGGAATAGATGAAAACTCTAAAGAAATTATTTTGCATGTCATTCTTGGTATTGTTCATGTTGATGAAAAAGCCCTACTTTGTAAAACAATTAAAGAGTTTTATTCTGAGCCAAATGTGGTAGATCTAGGTCTGTGGCACAGTCCCAAGGGATCCTGAGAAAAATGTGCTCAAGGTAGTTGATTTACAGCTTTATTTTATGCATTTTTAGGAAGACAGAAGTTATAGCTAAAACATGAATCAATACATATGAGATTTAGCTTGGAAAGCCCGAAAATTCAGGAGATCTCCAAGTGTGGGCTTATTTACTCATAGGTGGATTCGAAGATTTTGTGATTGGCAATTGGTAGAAAGAGTTAAACTCTGTCCAAATAATTTGAAATCAGGAAAAGAAATGCTTGAGTTAAGAAAAAAGAGTGAGTACAGGTTGTGGCAGCCAAGGTTCTTGCTTGCTATGCAGATGAAGACTCTAAGTAGCAGGCTTCGGAGAGAATAGGTGGTATATGTCTCAAAAGGTATTCCGTACAGAAGCAAATTTCCTCAACAGAAGACTTTGCAGAGCTACTTCAAAATATGTCAAAGACACATATTTTAGTGTAAAGTATTTCTGTTTCCTTTAGGGCCTGCTATCTGTCATGTAATGTTATACCAGAGTCAGGTTGGTATTTGGTACCATATTGCCACAGAGTCTGTTTTGTCAGTTTTTTGATCTCTATTTTAATGTTAATGCTGGTCAGTTGTGCCTAAAACTCTACACAGGAGAGAGTATAACAAGGCATATTCAACTTTTTTTTCTGTCATGGTATAGAATTTTGTTTCTTTTGGCCCCGAGGGGATCCGCTGAGTGAACTAGGGAGCTTTAAATTTTATTTTACTGATTCTTTTATATGTGTTTCTTTTTGTTCTTACTCTAAATTAATCTGTGTGTACTTATCTTCACTTTCATGCGTCATTTGGAGAAAATGTTTCATGTTTTTAGCTTGCTTTACATCTAAAATACATGGCTAAAGTTTCACAGTGCAGAATATGGTAGAGCATTGGACTCTAGAACTGAACAGTCAAGCACCAACTTCATTCTTACCAGTGTTAACAGCAATGCCACAGATTCAATAGGAGTCCTGTTGCTCGCTGCACAGAAAGCCAGTCACTGAGACAATATTGTGAGGGAAGGCTTTTTATTTGGCTAATATCAGTCAAGAAGAATGAGAGATTTAGTCTTCCAGTCCTACTGAAGTCAGGAGTTTATTTAATGGGACAGGAATGTAGAAAACAGGAATTAGAGAGGGGTAAGAAAGAGGAATTAGGGAGGAATATGGCATCTCATTGTCTGGTTGTGGAGATCTGACGGGTTTTAACTTTTTGATAGTAGAAGCCTGAAGGTCAGTTTCCTGAAAAAGGAACTCAGATAAGACAAATATAAGTTTCAAGCTTTAAATTTGGAAAGATCAATTTTCATGTCTATTAAAATAAGCTGTAGCCTTTAGTTCTATGGGAAGTTGGGCCAGTTTCACTTGCAAACCCGCCGTATAATATCAGACAAGTATATGCCCTCCCTAAGCTTAGTTTTCTTCTGTATAAAATGAAGAAACAAATAATAATTACTTTAAGCATTTCTGGGAGGATTAAAAATAAAATTTAAGGAGGAACATTTAGCATGGTGCCTGGTGTATATAAAATGCTCAATATATGCAAGCAGTTATTCATGTTATTTTTATTCATTTCACTAAGAATGATAAATGTCTCTAACTATTGTCCACAAATCCACTGAATGATTTTCTTAAAAAAAAAAAAAGGAAGAGACCTTATTTATTAAATAGTTTGCAAACCAGGGAGACACAGCCTTTGGTACAAAACAAAGGTGTACTCTGAAAGAACAAAGAGAGGGATTGTCTTTTATAGAGAATGTTCTCACCATTCATACAGAAGTTCCTCTTCTGGTCTGCTATGTAAAGAGAGACACAAACTTGTTTAGTTTTGACTGGCTGATGCTTGTTAAGTTCTGACTGACTGCACAGTCTGTTGGTTAGGTCTAGGAGACTAAATGGGATCTTCCAGCAGCCACTGATTCAGTCAGCAAGAAGAGAAGCAGACAGTTATGAAAGTGCCAAAGTTTTGCAAATGTGTAGGTTTTATGGGACAGCAGGGTACATGTGTAACTTCTAGTCAACAAATGGCTGTTTGATTCTATATTTGAACTTAGACCCAGCTAGCCACTCAGGATACATCTTAAAGGATCAACTCTTTCAGAATCCACTCAATTTATTATCTTGAGATGAAGTCTCAGAATTTGCAAAGTCCCTCAGCTCCCCACCTCTTCTTTGAATATTCATCTCTGCAATACACCACAACATGCTGCTTATGCGTTTGTGCCTGAAGGAAGTGGGGGTTCTTCTTTTAGATAGAAATAACTGTTCGAGCAGAAAACTGATGCCATGACCCTCCTCCTATACAATAATATTTAAACATTTTCTTCCGAACCTCACCTACCATAGCTTTAGGTGCATTGCTGGTTAATCATGTCTGCCCAAAATGTGCTTGCTACATTCGTTCATGTTATCCCTGATTTATAGAAAAGAACTGAAGATACATGTAAAGATACATGTGGCTGAGTCACGTGTACAGTGGAGCTATGTAAGTGTCATGTGACTGATGGAGAAAACTTGATTCACCCAAGGACCCAAAACGTGTTTGTTCCATAAGTAAGTTACTCAACAGATATGTATAGCACAATTAAGCAATAATTAAATAAATGGGTGTTCAGAGAAATTGTTAAATGGTAGGTTTGCACTATTATTTAACTGAAGAAAGGAAAAGCTTGTCTTTTTGTTCCTAATAAATCTTTGTCCAAGAGTAAAGCACTGTCCAGCTATTAGAGATAAAAAATGAAGACATAGGTAGGACTTTGCATGCCCTCTCCATCTTTTCCTGTAACAGGACTGCTGTAGAAGTTTTACTCCCTAAATAAACAAGTAAGAAACACAGTGTAAATTGTGTGTAATCTAGTGAGAGATTGGGAACATTACCCAAAATTTCCACTGTGGATCTGACATAAACAGCTCTCACTGACTTCAGCTGGAAAATATAATCTCTTCCAGAAAGGCTTAGGATGGCTGCAAAGTCAGAGAGGCTCTAAATAAAGCCTCTTCGGAGGAGGTTTGACACTTCAAAGCAATTCAATTGAGTCTCAGAGAAAAAGGGAACCTCTGGGGTCACCTCCATGTGCCTCGCCACAGGCACCAAGCTGCTCACAGAAATTCCTCTTATTCAGGGAAAAGCATAGTCCAACTGTCTCAGGAGGAGACCAGTTTGACTCAGGGGCTGAAATTCTAAAATTCCCTGAATGTTTCCTAATTTAGCCCCTTTTCTTCATCATTACCAGCTAGCCTTAGCTCAAAACTTTCATATTTCTTCCCTAGGCTTTTGCATTAGCCTGACAGGTCTCTACCTGGTGCCTAGCCTCAACTCTCCTCAATTGCAATTGCCAAACATCCTTTTATTTATTTATTTGATAATAGAAACAGGATCTCACTTCATTGCCTAGACTGAAGTTCAGTGGCTCAGTCATATCTCACTGCAGCCTCAAACTCCTGGGCTCAAGCCATCCTCCTACCCTAGTTTCCCAAGCAGCTGGGACTACAGATGTACACCACCATACCTGACTTAAAATTTTTTTTTTTTTGCACAGACAGGGTCAATTCATGTTGCTCAGGCTGCTCTCAAACTCCTGACCTCAAGTAATCTTCCCACCTCATCCTCCCGAAGCTCTGGAATTATAGGGTTAGCTACTGTGCAGGGCCCAGACTTTTTTTTTTTTTGAGTTGGAGTCTCACTCTGTCGCCCAGGCTGGGCCACCACAGCCTTGACCTGCTGGGCTACAGTGATCTTTCTTCCTCAGCCTTCCAAGTAGCTGGAACTACAGGCATGCACTACCACGCCCGGCTAGTTTTTGATTTATTGTAGTGATGAGGTCTCACCAAGTTGCCCAGGCAGGTCTCGAACCCACGGGCTCAGGCAATCCACGGGCTCAGGCAATCCACTCACCTCAGCCTCCCAAAGGCGCAGGATTACAGGCTGAGCCACCGAGCCCGGCTTTTTTTTTTTTTTAAAGTACAAATCTTGTCAGGTTAATTTTCTGCTCAGAATCTTTCAAATCCTAGCAGGTTATCAAAAGACTGAAGTGTTTTGGTCTCTGTTCATTTATCTATTTCATTTTCTTTCTCACATTTTATGTACCATTAGTACTAACATTATAGTTCCTTGCATGGTCTCTGGAAGTTGATTTCTTCTGTATCTTATGCATGATGTTCTCAGTTTGAATACCTGTCCTTCCACCTTCTCCAGGTTTCAGTTACCAACTCTTTCCAAATATATACTTCTTCCCCTAAGCTAGGTAAGGACCCATGTTTTTCCTCAGTAAGTATGGCATATTTACCTGTCCAACTGTGTGCTTTTGGTCTTGAAAAAAACATCATTGGAGGCTGTACACAGATTCTGATGTGCCTTAAATATGTTGTTTTAGA
The DNA here is from genome assembly GCA_027257055.1 of Cephalopachus bancanus. NCBI lineage: Eukaryota > Metazoa > Chordata > Mammalia > Primates > Tarsiidae > Cephalopachus > Cephalopachus bancanus. The sequence goes on along the minus strand of JAPVLO010000046.1, from coordinate 4,412,717 downwards.
TTGAGTTAAAAGTACTTTCAAGCTTTATTTCTCAATAGATGCTGTATGACTCGCCATATGGGAGACAGTTTATGTCATGGTTTAGCACATGTGTTTTCAAGTCAGGCAAACTGGATTCAAGTGATAGTTTTTCCAGTTTCTAGTATGCACCCTTGAACATTTTCCCTAGCTTTTGAAATATTTTTTGTCTCTTTAATATGCAGGTTATATTTCCACAGAGAGTTTTTGTAAGAACTAAGTAATACAACGCATAAGTTGATGTATTTGCCATAGGAAAGGTAAATATATTTTGATCAATAAATATGAAAGGTGATATAGCACATTCTCAAAAATTTCTGACCTCCTATCTGGTTTCTATTCTCTCATGGAACTTTCTTTTTTGTCCCTAGGTTCTCAGAACCTATATGTGATGCAATGAGAGTACATAATAGGAAATATTATAATAAGAGGCACAATTTTTCTTGCTATAGAAATAGGAAGTGGTAAGCCAGCAGGTCCTTTTACAAGCCCACCAAAAGGTATTTATTGTCCTGAACACTAAACGGTTACTTGTAAAGTGACTGGCACATTAGGCACTCAAAAAATGTTCAGATTGCCTTCTCGCTGATGGCAAAACTTGTTTCATTGCAGTTGTTTATGTTCTTGGAGAAATATTGAGAAAAAATCTAAAGCCAGACAATGGTAGGCAGAACCATGGCCATCCCAAAGATGCCCACATCCTAATCCCTGGGGCCTATGAGTATGCAATCTTACATGAAAAGAATAATTTAGGTAGCTGATACAATTAAGGTTGCTAATCAGCTGACCTTAAAAGAAGGAGATTATCTTGGTAAACTCAACGAGATCAGAAGGGTCCTTAAAAGCAGAAGGCAGCAGAAAAGTGGGGTCATAGAAAAAACTGTGAAGACAAAATTTGGGCCACTGGTTTTGAAAATGGAGGAAGAGGACCATGAGTCAAAGAACGTACAGGGCTTTTAGAAACCGTAAAAGGCAAGGGAATGAATTCTTCCCTATAGCCTCCAGAAGTAATGTAACCCTGCTGACACTTTGATTTTAGCCCAGTGAGACCATGTCAGACTTCTGACTGAAAGGACTATATGATGAAAATCTGTGTTGTTTGAAGTCACTAAGTTAGTGGCAATTTGTTATAGTGGCAACAGAAAACTAATATAAACACTAAGAAACAAATCTGAGTGTCTGATGGCTGGCCAGGAGTCTGGTGTTTTGGTTGCAGGGTACTGCATTGGTGGTTAAAACAAAATTTCCTATCAAGTAAGAAACCCCCGCCCCCCCTCTTATTTTTAGGAGCTCATGAATTCTCTCAGCACATAGAGCCTGATAGTTTATGCGGTTTTCATGCTTTGCTGTTATCTTATCAGCAAACTTCAGGGAAAACCAAAGTATGCTCAGTAGCTGGAAAACTGTTAGGGTTTATTCTTGCTCTACCTGTGTGTGAGGGTAGATGATTTAATGTCAGTGAAAAAGGAATGTAGTGGCAGCCATTCTATATAATGCTGCACATTTGTTCATCGTGTTCATAGTGATTACGACCACAATAGTAATGACCACTAATTGTTTAGTATATTTCAGGGGCTGTATATATATTATTTTTAATCTTCACTGAAGAAAGAAAGTCATGCAAAGTATCTATTATTATATCTATTTTAAAAATTAGAAAACTGGAGCACAGAGAAGCTAAGTGATATGTCCAAAGGTGTGGAACCCATACATCAAGGTGCCTCTACTGACATTTGGTTTTTGAGACTCCAGCCTGTACCTTGTATATTATGTAGTGCTATCTCCCTAAGTGGCTGCACTTATTATTATTATTTTTTCACTTTGGAATAAAAAAAGCAGCTGACATTGTGCTAAAATTTGTATCCCACCTTGGTATGTGAAATTGCCCCCTCCTCTGCCATGAAACCAATCCTGTATGCAGAGCTGTTTGATAGATTACATATTCAGTGCTCACTATTTCTAATAGGTGTTGCACGTCAATATGCTGCTTATGGTACTGAGGAGCTATTATTTACTACAATATCACCATATAAAATGTCATTGTAGTTTTTCAGGCACAGTGCTGTGATATGCAGTAACATTGAAATCAGAGGCTATTAGAACATTTTCCCAGAACAAAATGTGTCCCAGAAGAAACAATGTGATGTGGCTTATTCTAGTGTGTTATTTTCTCCTGAGTACTTGTCTCCTCCCTCTCCAAGCTCACATATTTTAAGCTTCACAAATAACACTTTCAAGAGGACTGTGAAATGAAAGGCCCACACAGTTATGGAGAACTCTAGGGACATGTGTGTGTGTGTGTGTGTGTGTGTGTGTGTGTGTGTTTGCTTTTCTTAGGAGAATTTTGAAAAGGCACAGAATGTGGGAGGTATTATGATAGGTTTCCTGAGGCATGGGGAGAATAAAAGAATCCCTTCATCAGCCTTATTGTTGCAGAACTTCAAAGTGAGGCCAAGAAAGAATAGGTGTCTGAGCAGTCAGGCTAGAAATTCACCATCACCTCTGTTTGTTTCAATTGTGTTTCAAGTTCATTGCTCAAGTGACTTTACACAATGTTAGGAACTGACAAAGGTGGTAAGCACACAAGCTTGCCAAAACTTTACTGATGTAAATTGCTATCTGGGTTTTTGCTTTCCTTCTGAGGCTATTGCTCTCATCTGGAAGGAAAGGTAATGAACTTGGAACAAGCAAGAAATAGATTCTTATCCTTTTATGATTGACCTACAGTACACTTTATCCTCAAGAAGCTGGAGGTGGGAAAATTCATGTATTTATCCACTCATTCATATAAACCACTTTAATTATCATTTTAATTAAATATAACCAGTGTGCTAAAAACCCAAGCACATCCTGTTTTAAAGAGCATACTGTTTTATTTCTTCCCTCTAGACCACACCACTTCAGACAGCCTTTGGATGATATAAACACATTTAATAACTGTTTCCTGCCCTTGAGAAATTTGTCATCGATTTGGAGAAAAGAGACTTTCACACATGGAAAAATCCAGGGCTATTTAAGGCATCTACCATAGTGGCTTCACACATTAAGAACCTGAAAAATATTTGGCTATAAAAGAGAATCTATAAATTAGTGACATGGGCCATATATGCCATAGTTTCGAAAAAGGTGCTACCAATGTAAGCCAAAATTCCTAGAAATGTTTTAGAAAACAGCTAGTGAATAAACTGGACTTCCAAGAGACTTATATAATTTGAAGGACTGGAGAAAAAGCAAGAGCATTCTAAGTGACATACATGGCTGCTGCGTGTATATCTGTACATATCACTAAGTAGGCTTGGATGAAGTTGAGGATTTTTATGGGAAGAATGGGAGATGAGGTGAAGAGGCAGGATAGGCAGGACCTTGAGTGCTCTGGTAAGATTTTACACCCCTTGTCCTACAGGTAAAGGCAAGCATTTGGCCGTTTAACAATTGTCTTTCTCTCTCTTTTTTTTAAATCCGTGAAATGCCAGATTCAAAGCATTGGTTGAGGAGAGATGGTGATGGTGACTGTGACGTGTAGGGGATAAAGAGACCAGGAGCAGATGTGCTGCTGAGAGGGTCATTTTATTGATCCAGACGTGAGAGAAGAAATCATGAAAACTAATGATTGTTGCAGCACCAATATTTAATGCCAAGTGCCTTAAATATATGATACTAGTCATCTACTGTGCAATAGGACAACCATCCTCACTTACATTTTTTTTTATTTTAAAGATTTGGGGTACAATTCAGGGTTAGGTATACAAATGTTCATTATACAGGTACCTCAACCATTCTCACGTTAAGAATGAAGAAACAAAAGCTTGGGCAAGCATGATATCACACATTAAGTCAAAGACTACTATTTTAATAGAACTTATTCTGGATCTAGAACCTCTGTTCTTTCTACTTCATCAGGTTGCTGGGAGATCATGAGTGCAAAGTTATACATGCCCTGAGTCAATTCCCACATCACAATTACCAATAACAGAGCTCATGTACACCTCACAGACACACAAACACAGTCAAATACCATCTCCATCCATTCCAAAAGGGAAGCATGAAAAATTTTCTCAGTAAGAAGAGGCTCTTTCTCTTGTTTATTAATTGAAGTTATCTCCTTACTTAATGAATTCTACTGTGGTGATTCATGTAATCAAACAATTGTGGAGCCTTTTATTTCTTTTCAGGGTGTTCTGGGAAAGACATACTTCATAGTATTTTCCTTTTGGAATTTTGAAAGTCAGGTTATAATTAAACCTATTTCTTGCTGTGATGTCATCTTTCTCACACATACAAGCAGAGCTATTCACATCCTACATGCTATACACAACACTTTCTCAGCAATGACTGCCTTTTACTGCAATGATCTGTTTTCCACCCACACCAGACTAAGGTCTTTGGGACCGGGAATGGTTGCATTTTTCAAAATTCTGTTTTAAGTTCTAGATCCTAAGAGAACATTTTAGTATACCTAACTAAAGTATGTGTTAATAACTCTGGCTACTTCTACATAGTTTAAAAAACAATTAGACATGCCAAAAATTTTTACAGGCAAAACAAGTCAGTAGATTCCATTATTCACAATGATTACCAGTTAGATTCATAGATTTAATATGCATAATTTCTCATTGTGTGCCCTGCTGTGTAAGTGAATAAAATGAGTACCTACAAATACTTATCTATTTGATAATATCTATTCTTAATATCTTTACAATAAAAATCTTTTTATTTTAAATAATTTTTGTATTACTATTTATTCATAGATTGTAGCATATAATATGCTTTTATTTTACCTATATATGCAATATATATTTTTACATAACATATTTTATATTACTTATCATTATTTAATTAGTCTTTAGTTTATTTTGTTTTTTTTCATGGTTGTGTTTTTAACATTTCTTATTCAACCCATCAAAAAGTTGCATAATAGAAAGAGTACCAAATGAGAAAAACAGTGACTTGAACTTTACAAATGGATTTTTGTGATATTGGAAAAATTATTTCTTCTCTCTATGCATAAAATCCATCACATGTAAAATGAGCAAGTTGCTTTTTTAAAGTGTTTGAGTTTCACCAACTCTCAAATTTCCAGGTAAGAAAATATGTGGTGGTCATATCTGAGAATCGGTTTGCTGACCATCAGCCTTAGAGATTTTCAGATGTCATAAACCAGCCAGGTGGGTTTGAGCTGATTGATACTTTTTCCTGGCCTGGAATCTCATTTTGGCTGTCTGCTTGGCTCCTTTCCAAACTACCTGGCAGCCCTTCAAATGCTCGTGCACTTTGACTAGGTGGAGAGACAGAATTTTATAAACCCAGGTGGTCCTGGAGTAGCTAAATATCTGAAATTGAAGTCTCTGACTCCCAAATTTTGACCACTAAGACCCTTTTTTATTAAGTTGTCAGCCTATGAATTTCTTTGATTATAAAGTTTTTCTAAGCAAACTTATTTATATAATGATTATGAGTTCCTGTCTTTGTATCAACAGAGAAATATTAGATTGTTAATCTGAACTTCTGATAAAACTGGTAACCAGTGTGACTCCAGTTAAAAGCAAATAAACTTTAGTTGTTATTTCATGTGATCTGTTTGCAGGTAAATGTACAATTTCCAATTGGGTCAGGGTTTTACATAAAGATGGAGAAAAAAATCTGGAACAATACATGAGGTAGGAAAAGATAACTGACTTTGTGGGTCATTCATTAGAGACAGAGTTACAAGTGGAAGTAGAATTCCCAGGGCCCAGCTAGGTTGTGGGTAGCTCAAAAGGAGATGCATAGCAAAGTACTTGGATATGTAAGCTAACTTGTTCACCAGCAACATGTAGGTTCAAATGAAATAGCAGAACAAACTTAAGAAGGAAGCTTAGGAACATATAGAACAATGTGAAAAAAAGATGTTTGACTTTTAGAACCTACATTTTTATATGGAAATATTGTTTCTATATTTCCATGTAAAATTGCCATAATGATAATTTCATGCGAGGTGAGGAAATTCCACCAAATATAGAGAATCTGATCTGCTGTGACTGAAAATGGTCCTGAGTCAATGGACAGGGTTTCCACTGGTCCTGAGGCCACCATTAGGACAGATCTTAAGTCTTCAGAAGCCTAAAACATAGCAATTAAGACATAGATACATGTTGGTTAACTGGTACTGGTGTACTTTGGTGGCATTTCAAGAATATTAGATTTAATGACTGAATGAATGATCTACTTCATTTTTAAAGAATATTTATAGAAAAATTCAGGAAATGTCTAAATGGAGAATGGGTATGAAGTAAAGAGCATAGACAGTGTGGAGGAGAGACAGATAGTGCCTTGACCAGAATTTGTTGGGGGGAGGGGAGACAATTTGTTAAAGAAATACCACAGCACTGCTTGTAGGTAGAACCTCTAGGTGTGGTAGCCAAGAGGTAGAACTCAGACCTGAATTGAGGCCAAGGAAACAGTATTCTAGTTTGCCTGGGGTACTCTTAAAACATTATTGTGTGCAAGCAACAAAGTTCTTTAGTGTTTTTATAGATTACTAAATCATCAACTGCACACTCTTCAATTTATGTTTTATAAAACTGAGGCCCAGAGGAGTGAAGTGAGTACTCAGGTTCACACTGATGGAGAGAGAAGTTGGTATGAAGCACCCATTCTTCCTTGCACTGAATCACTCACAAATGAGCAAAGTCCCCAGGAAAACCCTGGGTCTGTGGCAGTCTCTAAAGTTTCCATAGTGCTCTCTGCAGTACCTGCCAAATCATGTTCTTTTTCCTTTTCAAGTAGTTAGGAATCTTCTGGTCACATTTGACAAGTGGAGCAGAACTCATAGGCTTTACAAAGGTCTTTCATTAGCCAAATACAGGAAAGTCTCATTAAGAGTGAATCAGTGAAGGCCTATCAAAATAAGATATTAGAGCCAAACTAAACCGTATCCCCAAAACCAGGGCATGCCTTCTTATTGAGAAGAAGCACAAATAGAGATCTATTGAACTGTAGTTTCAAAATAGTCTCAGATGTTTTATTGGGCTTTGATTCCTTGCTATATCACACGTTAAATTATGCAATATTTAAATACGAATACAATTCTAAATTTTTTCAATTTACATAATCACTAGCTTTCTGTATTTATATTGTTAACCAATGAAGTTTCTATTAAGTTTTCACTAAAGACCCAATTTGGATGTAGGTGAAAACATTTGTATTTTTGTAAATAATGAATATTTTTTTTAATCTTCCTTCTATTTTCCAAACTGAGATTCAATGGATTTTATGTCAGAAAAATTCAACTTCAGACAATTCTGTTTTCAGTGGCTTTTAATGTCCTGTCTAAAGTTCTGTTTGAGATCACCCCACTCACAAATTTAAACTATTTTCCAGAAAAAAAAATAGTGTTAAATTTTACTTTAGGTGGAGATACTAAAGGAATGACATGAGATTGTCTCTCAAATTTCTTCTGCATCTTGACAGTGTTCTTATCCCAGAAGGTAGTACATTTTCTATAAAAAGACAGAATAAATATTTAGAGTTTAGAGGCCACATATGTTCTGTGTCTCATATCTTCTTCTTCTTCCTTTTTCTCCCTTCACAACTGTTTAAAAACATAAAAAGACATTCTTATGGGCCATAAAACAACAGCAACAACAACAACAACAACAACAACAACAAAACAGGTCATGGGTCAGGTTTTGTCTAGGAGCCTTTTGGGCCCACCTCTGCGTGTATTTGAGTTGCATGCTTGTAGATTTGTTATCAGATATATTTTGTCTTCTCTTGATATAGGAGTATATAGTTTATATATTGGAGGTGCATCAGTCTGAATTTGGAGTGCTTCCAAGCATTGGTGCTTAAAATTTGAGAGATCACAGACATAGACATGGGATAGATAGAATTTTGGCATAAACTATAGACACTATCCATACAAACATGTACTTTTGCATAAAACTCAAAGGTTTCACAGAACTTCTACATACATATTCATAGATTCTAATTAAGAGAAACGTGTCCCAGATATGTGGTTTTATTCTTTCTTTTTTTTCAGGAGTTTGGCAATTATTCCTACATGGTGATATAGATATTCTTCTTATGAAAGAACTTTGTATAGAATGACCAACATTCTTAGCATATGGCATTTAACACATCTACCTAATATCCCTTTTGGTATGTTTGCCTATATATTTCTTCATTTTTCCATATTAAGATGTTTAAGCTAATTTAGTTTTTTTAAACATTAAAACAATAAGTAAATAGCTTTTTGCATAAGACTTTTCTTTTGTGAGTGTGTTTCTTTTATATCATAGGTGGTGGGATCAGTGGATCAAAAGGAATAAAGCTTTCTAAGAATTTTGTTACTAATTAACAGTGCTAAATTAATACTATACCCTTTTGTCTGTTTTTGGTCATCTTAGGAAATCTTTAAGTATTGTGCAGAGTGTAGCATTTGCTTGCCCCAAACAGCACTTTCAATTTAATTGTTCTATAAAAGGCCTGAGAAATATGTATCTTCTTACTTTGCATCTTAAAAATGAAGACTCCTAATTTACTGAATGCTTAGTTTTGACTCAGTGAGTAGTCAATCCTGGGATCTTTGTGATTTGATATTACTTTGGTAGATATTAACTATATATCTGGTAGAAATTAATTTGGTGGAAGTTATATTGATAGAATTTTATTAATCTATTCATTCATTCAACAAATATTATTTAGTACTTATTTTGTGCAGCAGCGTTCTGGATATAGGTTATACAACAAAATGATAATAATAATAATAATAATATCAGTGGCAACAATTAATAATAATAAAATAGTAGCAGATATTTACATAATGCATGCTATGTGCCAGTCACTGTTTTTAGCACTTTTGTGTATATTAACTTTAAAAATTTTATTCTATGAAGTAAATACCTTTAATATTTCATTTTACAGATGATGAAACTGAGGACTAAAGAAGTTAAGTAATAATCCCCACATCATCTAACTAACAAGTATGAGAGCTGACATTTGAACTCAGATAATCAAAATAGGTATTCCTGCTTTTATGAATATTCTATGCTATTATGATGAGAATATTCTAAATGGAGGGATGAATTTTGCATTTAAATGCTTCAAGTTATCTATATAGATTTTTTTTGCAGGAAAGGTGAGATGAAGAGGTGGCACTGGATCATGAATTTATGTTTTCTTTTGATGAGTTTAAGTCTAAGTAGACATTTCCCTGCTACATGCATTAACCCTTTCCTGAACAGACTAACTCAGACCATGTAAACAGGAAACCCTGTGGTCCAGACTTAAGTAACATCAAACTTTTCAACACATTCACCAATTAGGGTGCTAGTCTCCCTGCATATATGTCCCAGGAAGATTATTTTCTGTTTTTCTCAAGGCTTCCTTGCGTTTGACTATATCTGTTTTGACGTTATCCTAATCCTAGGTCTTAGAGCAACCTCACAACAGGATTTGAAGTATGTGAATCTTCAGTGACTAACACTGGTAGATATTCCTATTTATGTCTGTAAGGATAATTTTCATTATCAAGAGAAACTCTGGCACTCCCACCTCCCAGGTCATTCTCAGCTTCCAGATACTACATGATAAAGCTGTGATTCTAACTGCTTAGTCTGCTCTAGGAACTGTCACACAGAGAAGAAGCACATGTTTTAGAATCATACAGAACTGAGTTAGACTCTCACTTTTATTCCTTACTAACTGTGACTTTGGACAAGGCATTTAATCACTGGTTTCCTCATTTGAAACCTGGGGCTATAAGTCCCACATTCTTCATAGATATGAAGGAATAAATAACTCATATTAGACAGTAAGAACTACATAGATAGTAGTTTCTTTCTCAGACTTAAAAAATAAATGTTGGTGACTGGGCATGGTGGCTCATGCCTGTAATCCCAGCACTTTGGGAGGCAGAGGCGAGAGGATTGCCTGAGCCCAGGGGTTTGAGACCAATCTGGGCAACTTGGTGAGACCTTTTCTCTACAATACATCAAAAAATTAGTCAGGCCTGGTGGCACGGGTCTGCAGTTCCAGTTACTTGGAAGGCTGAGGTGGAAGGATAACCTGAGCCCAGCAGATTGAGGCTGCAGTGGTCATGAGTGTGCCACTACACTCCATCCTGGGCGACAGAGTGAGACTCTGGCTCAAACCCCCCTGCAAAAAACAACCCCCCCAAGAAAACCCAACAATAACAAAAAAGAAGTTAGTGATTAGTTGATGGAAAGAATAGGAAATAGGAAGTATGAAAAGAAAGTATGAACTACTAATAAATTAAAGTTCTAGGAAATACACATTAAAACAGGTCACAGAGTTATCAAAATTATGTCCAGTTTGTTAAGTGCATGTTTTGCTCCACATTAGTATAGAACAATCTTCCTGAAACACAGCTCCTACTATTCCATTGAAGTCCTCATATTTTCTCAATGACACTTCACTGCCTACAGGATCAATTTCAGGCCTCTTGGTCAGGTATTCAAGACCCTACATAACTTTGAACAAAATCAGAATAAGATTCTTATTTCTCACCACTCCCCTTATGCAATTATGGTCCAGCAAACTTGAAATATTCACTATTCCTAGAAGATGCTTTCCTGATTCTTTGCCTTTGTTCATCCTCTATCTTACTCTTGGCATGTTTTCTCTATATTTCTGCCTGGTGATTATTCCATTTTTAAAAAGCACTCTTTAAAAGCAATTACTCTAGGCTTCTGCAATCTCATGTTCCAAGAAAATACAGGTCACTCTGCTCTCTTCCCTGTTGTATTTTGTGCTGATTCTCTCAGAATTTCCCTTATTCCATCCCGTACTTATTTGGTAGTGTGGACAAATGACTCCCATTTCCTTGACCTCCCTAAAGGCAGGGCTAAGACTTTATCACCCTTAATCCTTGCAAGAACTTGGCACAGGGCCTGGCATAGTCATCTGTCCTCAATAAGAATACGTTGAATAAATGACACAGATAGACCGAATATAAAACTTTGTCCACAAAGTTGGATGTCTGAATTGATTCTTGTCCTAACTAGTATCTATGTGAACTTGGGAAAGACTTTTATCTACTATAGTTGTAAAATAATTTATCTAAAAAATAGGAAATGCCGTTAATGGTTTTCAAATTAGGCTTCCTATAGTAGAAGAAGTTCAGTGAAATCTTTCTGGGTCCATTCTTGGGAGGAAATGTAATTCTAGTTGTCCTCTCTTGTTTCAACCAGCTAAGCTCATCTCTCATCTATTTATATCAGGATATCAAATGAGCTATGCTCACTTAAAAATATACTCTGTACTTTAAACAAATTAAACCACAAGATTAGCTAATATGTGAGGCTTCTCCCGTTTTTCACTATTTTATTTTTAACATAAAATACATATAATAAGAGACATTTTAAAACATCTGCTCCATTATATACTTAAATTCAAAAGTGAAGAGGCAGAGAACTATTTTTTAAATTACTAATATGTGTTTTAAGCCCCTAATATTTGCAAAGTAAATTTTAGAAACTTTACTTAAAGTTTATCTCTGATCTCACAAATGGGCAACATAAATAAAAAAATCTTCCACTTTACATATGGTGAAGCAGAAGGGTAAAAATATTGCCTATCAAACAGCCAAGTACAAGTGGAAACTTGTTAGAAAAGCAGGTGTGACTAGTCTTAAGGAGTTTGTGTTCTTTTCCTTGTATGACACTTAAAACAATAAAAATGGATTCTGGGAATTAAAAGACACAGACACATACTCAAAACAATGGAGTGGTTTTGAAAACACCTCTCTTCTCCCAATCTGTAAGATGTAATGGTTGTTTGAAGAGCAGCAGTGATTCAGACAGCCTTGTTACAATTTCCCATTAGAAGTTCAGCTCAGACCAATGAATGGAATGATTACAAAGTCTGCACCTATGCTATGCAACTCCCATATGCTGAACCACAAGTAATTTCCACTGAGCCAGCTTGCCCATGCTGGAATTGCATTCAGTGCCAGAAAACATGCGGTGAGGCTTTAGCTGAAGAACTCAGCAGGAAACAAAAGCCCACATTGGTCTTGGAGAGAGGCTTGAAGGGGAGTCTAAATGCTCACCTGCCAATATAGGAGTTGCATGATGACTGTGCTGAATAAAACTTCTTAAGGGAATTGGAGGTACAAATTAGTAGATTTAGGCAGGTAGTAAAGCAGAATTTTGGGGGTTTTAGTTTGAGACTATTTCAAGGAATTGCTTTTTAGTATCTGGTTCAAAACAAAAAGAATTGTGTTTTTTTTTTCCTTCAGTAGGACACTTAAAACAATAAAATGAATTCTGGGGATTATAGCACATAGAAGTATACTCAAAACAACGAAGTTGTTTTGAAAACATCTCTCTTCTCCCAATCTATGAGATGTAGTGGTTGTTGTGGAGTGGTATCCATAAAGAAGAGAATCATGAAAACTTAAAAATCATTCAGTGGTGAAGTGTCTAGCTGTCTTGGCTATATTTCACATTGGTGAGGAAAGTACCCTGGACATCACCTACACCAATTGTTTTTCCAGTTGAAAATTAACTCAGTTATAGCAGTGAAGAAAACAGTACAAACCTTAGAGATCGTTATATATTTGCTTTAACAATGGGACATGTATGATTCATGTACAATCTCTGAGGGCGGTGATTTTGGGTTATGTTGCTCAGTGCTTTTTTCCCACACTCAGAACATGGCCTGGTTCAAAATGATTGCTTGGCAAATATTTTGTGATTGAATAAACCAAAGTGAGAATATATATATTTTTAGATTAGAAAATATAGTTTATAATCTATTTTATTTTATTTTCAAGTTGGAATCTCCCTCTGTCGCTCAGGCTGGAGTGTAGTAGCATGCTCGCAGACACCACAGCCTAGATCTGCTGGGCTCAGGTGATCCTTCCACCTCAGTCTTCCAAGTTGCTGGAACTACAGGCACGCACCACCTCATCTGGCTAATTTTTTTTTCTTTTTTGATTTATTGTAGAGATGAAGTCTCGCCAAGTTGTCTAGGCTGGTCTCGAACCTGTGGACTCAGACAATCCTCTCACCTTGCCCTCCCAAAGTATTGGGATTATAGGCGTGAGCCATTGCACCCAGTCAGTTTATTTAAAAAGTAAGTTAGAGAGAAAGAGAGAAAGAGAAGATTCACCTCCCCAAGGTAGGAGAGGAAGCCAAAGCCAGGAAGCATGGTGACAGGCATAGCTCAAAGAGCACATGGTCACACCAGAGTCTAGTAAGGCAATGACCATGAGAATATATTTTAAAATCAAGTTATTGGGCAGATTGAAGCCCATATTATAGTTGATGTAAATGTGTATCCTCATATGTTATAGAACTAATCCAATAACCTACAAAAAATATGGACAATAACAAAGAGTAATTATTAGAAAATTTTAATTAAAAAGCAATAAACAAAAAGTAATAGAAACGTACAATCCAGTTAAAACAGTCCTGATGCATTACATCTAATAAAGTATTCTTCCCTGAAAAACGTTGGAACTTACTTAAATTCTCTGCAAGTCCACTTGTTCTCTGTAATAATTTTCCAACTTTGCTAAGCATGGGGTTAGATTTCTTAGAAGAATACTGAATTTTGAATCCTTATAAAACTGTAAAATACATTATTTTTATTTGGAAATATCTTATTTTTACAAACTTAATATATTATTTTTAAATGAATGATTATTGGTTTGAAGTCTTAAATACCCATATAAGGGCTTATGTTTTTGAATTGGATCATAGAATTAGGTAAGGGTCTTCTCAGTTCACTGATGAACTCAGAAACAAAATATGAGAATAACCATGTTAGTGTAGTAGTTTCAGGGGACACCTTATGAGAGAGGAGAACATTTTGAAGCCACAGTAGAAAATGTGGGCTTCAGTCAAAGCAAAATCGCTCTATGTTTAATTCCATTTGATGAAAGGTTGTCTTTTAAACATATGGTACCCGTTTTTATTGGGGGTCTACTTATAAAAGAGTGAGCCATGTTTTGTTTTTGTTTCCTGAAAAAGAATGTTTGCTGGTAACAGTTTATTTTCTTAAGCAAGTAGGAAGGAACATCATATCAGGTGGTACTGTGGAGAAAGTGGTTGACAGGATTCTCCTCTCTCAACCTTGCTATTGCATTTTTTTCCTAGCTGTGAAGTCACTTCAGGGTAACCAAAAGGGCAGAACACACAAATAAGGATGGCGCAAGTAAGGGAGATTTCAAATGTACCTAGAGGGGCTCTGGATAACACCTTGTTAGAGGACCTGGGTGAAGATGAAGAGGTGCAATGTCCTACAGCTTTCCTAGGAAAGTAGTTCCAGAGACCTGGAGAGACGAGGGATGCCCTAAGTGGCAAAAAGAAAGAAAAAAAGAGAGAGAGAGAGAGACAGAGAGAGAGAGAGAGACAGAGAGAGAGAGAGAGAGAGAGAGAAGGAAAGAAAGAAGGAAAGAAGGAAGGAAGGAAAGAAGGAAGGAAGGAGGGAAAGAAGGAAAGAAAAGAAAGAAAAAGAAAGAAAGAGAGAAAGAAAGAAGGAAAGAAAGGAAAGAAGAAAGAAAGGAAGGAAGGAAGGAAAGAAGAAAGGAAGGAAAGAAGGAAAGAAAAGAAAGAAACAGAAAGAGAAAGAAAGAAAGAAAGAAAGAAAGAAAGAAAGAAAGAAAGAAAGAAAGAAAGAAAGAAAGAAAGAAAGAAAGAAAGAAAGAAAAGAAGGAAAAACCACACACACACAGGTCTTGGTAATATAACTTTATTCCTAAAAGTGTATGCTAGTGTTTTGGAAAGTTGAATTCCACAGAGACAGTGGAAGATTTTAGCATCCTAGGGTTAAACTGAATTGAGATGAAGAGAAATTCAGTGTCTTTCATTGAGAGCTTCAGATCCACTAATATGATGTTAAAACAAAAACAGAGCAGAGACTCCTACTCTTCAACAGTTTGGTTCAACTGAACTTCATGTAATTGGACAGCTTGATGATGTTGAAGCCCTGATTTGTTCTTGAAGTCTAGAATCAAATGCCCAGCCAACCTGCCTTTCATTCTTTTTCCCTCTGACTCTAATGTACAATGGGCTGTGGATATTAAGGAAATGGGTCAGAAATGATTAATCATAGACCATATGGTTCCAGTCTTCATGGAAAAAACAGTCCAGTGAAATAGATGGATGCTTTTCAAACCTTAATCTGTACCTGAATCACCAGAGATTCTTTATTTCTAATAGGATTCTAGGTTACTTAAAATAGAACTTTCTGCAGTGTATTTTGTGCTGTCCAGTACAGTTGCCACTGGTCACATGTGGCTATTGAGCTAGATCCTTGTTACTTACAACTTCCTCTGTGGACTAGCTGATAAATATCACTAGGAGCTTATTTAGAACTATTTCACACCTAACTCAAGATCTATCTAATCAGAAGTTTCATTTAACTAGATCGCCAGATAATCTCCATGCACATTAAAGTTTGAGAACCACAGATCTTCAAGAGTGTATATGAGAATCACATAGACTGTAGGGATCCATACCTTAAGTTCTAATTTAGAAGGTTAGTGAGTGGTGGATGTGAATTTGCATTTCTAGAAAGTTCCCCATGAGGCTGATGGTGTTAATCCCTTGACTACATTTTAAGAACCACTGCTCTAAAAGATCTTCCATTCATTGATTGCATTCATTTCTTTAAGAATTGATGGAACTACTTGTAGACCTTGAGACCACTGCAGAAAGTCACACACACACACACACACACACACACACACACACAAACACACACACACACACAAATTGAAAAAACATAGGCAGAAATGACTTGAAATCTTGTTTCTGCCATTATTGACTGTGGTCTTGGGAAGTACTCTCTGAGCTTCAGAGTCTTCGTTTTTAAAAAAAACTGAATCAGCACAGCTCCCTAGTGGAGAGGTCATGAGGATCTTAGAAACTGTGAATGTAAGTTAAATATATTCCACAGTGCATGGCACATCATGGGTTCTGAGTAAATTTTAAACATTTCCTGGTGAAACTAAAACCAAAACATCACTATTCAGAAAATCTCAGCTGCCTCCGTGTCTTCTCTCATCTTTTTATTTCCATATTGTCTTCTTTTCAGAAGACAGCTTTCATTTTCCAGTCTAAATAAATGAAGGGTTGGAGAAGATGAAGCCTGAGAATCCTTTCAGATTTTATATTCTGTGAGATAATGACACTCATAGGAATAAGCTTGTTTATTGAAAATGCCTACCCTGGGCTCTACTGATATGCGTGCCATGGTTTTCTCAGCCTCTAGGCCATAGAATTTTTATTTTGTGACTTTACTTTCTGATTTATGTATTTTTTTATTCTTTTCTCTCTATTTTCCCTTCATTCCTTTTTTCTCCTTCCTTCCTTTATTTTCTTCTACTTTTTTATTTTGTCTCACTTTTTCTTCTCATTAAAGATTCTATATTTTTAAAGATTATTACTAGGAGACACAAATAATTATGGATTATATAACAAATAGGATAAATCATCAAATAGATTATACCCCAACTTTCTTAAATTGTGGGTAATTAGTAGAAAACTTTTTGTGGAGGGTTGTAAATTTTAGAATATTGAGAGGCTGACTGAGAACTAGTATGAAGGCTGCTCATTTCCTTTCTATGTTATTCAGAATTGTTTCTATTTTGCTCCCTGACTTAAAAGTTTATGAACCTGTCTATTACCCTATGTGTTATATCTCAAAGGACTTTTAGGTTGGAAGTAGGTACTTATGCTCTTTAACTCCATGTGATTATTGCTTTGGTGTCCATGGGGTGCACATCAGTAAAGTCCAGGATGGGTATTTTCAAGAAATAAGATTTATCCTATGAGTATCATTATTTCACAGAATATTAAATTTAAAAGGATTTCATCTTTTTGAACCTCTCACTTATTTAGATTGGAAAATAAAAGCCTAGGTAGAAGTGAAGACTTGCACAAGGGCATACATATCTAGGCTACTATTGTGTTCAGTTTATTAATCCAGGCTTTTTTTTGCAGGTGATAGAAATAACTTCAACAAACAAAAGTTAAGAAATGTCTCTGTTGGTTGTACACTTTAAGGAATAATTGAGCATCAGGTACATCAGGATCAAGGATGGACCACTGCTAAGATCCTATCTCTGTATTTCATTCCTGCTACTTTAAGTACACTTTAGTGTTTTGGTGTATACGTGCACATGGTTACCAACTGCATGAAAGTATTGACTTATTATGGCTTTAGCCCTCAAGAAGCCTACCTGATGTTCTAGAACAAACATTCAAGAGAATAGCTTGTATCAAGTGCCAATCCTTGGATCAGTTGACTGGGTAGAATGTGGGGTTGGGCACCAATTAAAGAGTGTACCAACAATAAAATAGTTGTATCTAATGCCAATGAATGCAACAAAGGGAGAGACAGTTTTCAGAAGTAGAACCATGCTGTTTCTGGAGAAGAAAGGAGGTGCTGGACAGAGAAAATAATAAATGATGTCTATGACTGGTGATAAGCTTTGGTAATGTGATTGCATTGATTGGCAACAGATGACAGTGATTAAAAGCTTATATATTTTTTAGCTCTCCTGTGAACTGGTGTGGTGAAAAACTCATTAAGTTATTTGTATATTCGTCCTTAGCTTGGAGTGTGAGGGTGGTAAGATTCAGTGTTTTGTCGTATGTAGGTACCTCAGAAGATTTTATCCTTTAATCTCAAAAACCAAATAACCTAGATTAGCATTGTGAATGGGTGATACATACACACAGAGACACATATACATCAATATCTATATTCATATATACCTATTTATACCAATATCTATATTCATATATACATATATCTATGAAATTATATGAATAGAACCATGTAGGGATAACTCCGTCTGTATTATGCCCCATAAAAGACCCATAATCTTTATTGTTTTACTTCTCTTTGAGAATTTATAAAAATTTACCTATATGTATTATTTTAATTAATTAAAGAGTCTATTAAAAATTCAAGGTTTATTTTTAAAAGCAGTGCCAAATTACAGCAGATATTAAAGATAGCTCACTAAACATGTGTAGACATACATGCATAAACAGATATAATTATATTTCTGCCAAAGTCTAACTGCCAATGTTTTCTCTATAGAGTACTTATAAAATCACTGGCCATATAAACTAGATGAGGCCTGGACATGGTAACTCATGCCTGTAATCCCAGGATTTTGGAGAGCAAGGTGAGAAGATTGCTTGAGGCTGGGAGTTCAAGATCAGCCTGGGCACCATGGCAAGGGACCACATCTCTACAAAAAAATAAATAAATAAAAATAATAAAAATTATTAGCCAGGTTCAGTGGCATGTGCCAGTAGTCTCAGCTGCTTCAGATGCTGAGGTGGGAGTACTGGTTGAGCCCAGGAATTCGAGGCTTCAGTGAGCTATGCTCATACCACTGCACTCCAGCCTAGGCAACATAGCAAGACTCTATCTCTGAAAAAAAGAAAAAAAGTTAAACAACAAAAAACACTACATTAGTAACTTTTGTGATCTTGATGCTATTTTTATTCACTTGCTTGTTTGTTTGCTTTGGGTTGTTTCTATATTTCTTTTCTATTTGTTTCAGATCCCCATTAGCTTACAATAGACTGGCTTCTTTTTTCCAAAGCTCATATAATAATTGTAGAAAATAAAAATTCTTTCTTCAGATACATAAAGTTGAGTTTTCTCCCTCAATCAACACCTTTAATAGCTATATGTGGATACTGAAGGTGGAAATGGTTCCTAAATCCTAAATGAGGGTGTGTTTGTAGGCATAAGCATACATCAGAGCATAAGGAGATGTCAAAAAATGTTCCAAGAGTTCCAAGTTGAGTAATAAATATGATTCAGCCAGGTCTAGGAAATAATGTGCCAGGCAGCAGGAACAATGTGTACAAAGAACTTGTGCAAGAAGGAACATGTCCAGTGAGTAGTAGGCAGTCAAACGTGTAGGTATAAACATCATGAGAGAAGTCTTGTTTAGGTGATTAATATCTTGGAGTCATTTGTATTTAGAAGGTAATCTAAGATAAGGAAAGATAAAGAGGGCTGGGAATGGAATTCTGAGAATATCAGAATTTGAAGAATAGCCAAAGCTAAGAAAAAAGAAAAATCACATACTCTGATCTGGAAAAGCCTAAGGAAAGATCGATTTCGAGAAAAAAGGAGTTGTCAACAAGGTTCCACATCATCAAGAGGTAAAACATCACAATTGAGAAATGTCTTCAAATGTAGCAAGAAAAAATTTTATTATTTCATGTTCCTCAGGCATTCTACTCTCCTGGCTTAGCAGGATTATTTTAAATGGTCTTCTTGTGCCTGACTGGAGTTTTATAATATAATCCCCTTCAAATATAGATTACATTGGCAGGTGACCCTTTGACAAATCACTTTTTTGGCTATTTTTAAGTAATAATAATGCTAAACAATGAATAGCTACTACTTAATAAGCATTTACCATAATAGAGACATGAAGAGCATGATTACAAATTCTTACAATTCTATAATTTACAAATAAAATAACTAATTAATTTCTCTAACTCATATAGATTCATATTCAGGGTCTGTCATTTGAATTTAGGTTTATTTGACTCTCAAGAACTTAGTACTTAGAACTTCTTACTCTATTTTTAAAAATCTAATATCATTTATCTGATGAATTAACAATTCTCTTGGCTTTCAATGGCATCCATATGGCAACAACTTCTTCTTCTTATTATTATTAATTTTAAAGATGAGTTCAATTCAGGATTAGATAGAAATGTGGTCATCATACAGATAAAGTTTGGGCCTTCCTCTGGTCTCCACTTCACCTGGTTTGAGATCAGGTACCTTACTGATGTTATGTGCCGCCGCCCCCCCGGCCCCCGCAGCATCCTGCTACTGCCAATCCCTTTCTTACAGTATTATGATAAATGTTCAGGGTCCACTTATCAGTGACAACATGTGCTGCTCAGCACTTTGTTTCTGTGATAGATCACTGAGTATGATAGACTGTAAATCAATCCAAATTGCTACAAAGATCATAATTGTGTCATTCTTATGACTGCGTAATATTCCATTGTATATATGTACCAAATTGTTTATTCAGTCCACTTTTCAAGGGTAGTATGGTTGGTTCCATGTTTTAGCTATTGTGAATAGTGCTACAATAAACATGCATGTGTAGGTATCTTTTTAAAGAATGGTTTGAGTTCCTCCAGGTATATTCTCAGAAGGGGATTGCTGGGTAATATAGAAAGTCAATTTCCAGAACTTTTAGAAATCATTTCACTGTTTTCCACAGAGACTATGTTAGTTTACACTCCCACCTACAGTGTAGAAGCATCCCCTTTTCCACACATCCTCTCTAGCATCTGTTGTCTTTTGAGTTACTGATTATGGCCATCTTGACCGCAGTTAGGTGGTATCTCAGTGGTTTTAAGTAGTATTTCTTTGATAATTAGTGAGGTGGAGCATTTTTTAATGTATATGTTGGCTGCTTATATGTCTTATTTTGAGAAGTGTGTATTAATATCTTTTGCTCACTTTTTAATAGGGTTGTTTGATTTTTTCCTTTTGGCATGTTTGAGTTCCTTGTAGATCCTAGATGCTAGGCCTTTCTCAGATATATAGTTGGCAAATATTTTTTTTCATTATGTAGGCTGTTTCCTTGCTCTCTTGATGGTTTATTTTGCTCTGAAGAAGCTTTTCAGTTTGATGAGGTCCCACATTTCTAGCTTATGTCTCATGGTATGGGCATCTGGGGTTTTGATCAGGAATTGGTTGCCTATTGACCTTTTAACAATGTTGATTCTTTCTATCCATGAGCATGGAATATTTTTCCATTTGTTTGTGAGTTCTGGGATTTCTTTGAGCAGTGTTTTGTAGTTTTTGCTGTAAAGGTCTGTCATTTCTCTTTTTAGGAAGATGCCAATTTCCATAAGGGTATTTCCTGCATTTTCTAAGATTCTTAGAGACTGAGATTTTATGTTTTGGTCTTTGATCCATTTAAAGTTGATTTTTGTGTATGGTGATAGGTAGGGGTCCTGTTTCAATCTTCTGCATGTGATCAGCTAGTTTTCCCAACACCATTTACTAAATAAGTTCTCCTCTCCCCAGTGGTTGTTGGTGGAGGCTTTGTCAAAGATGAGTTGGTTGAGAAATTGAGGTTTTGTTTCTGGAATCTCTATCCTGTTCCATTAGTCTATATGCCTGTTTTTGTACCAGTACCAGGCTGTTTTGATTATTGTAGCCCGATAGTCAAGTATAAAGACTGGATGTGTGATACTTCCTGCTTTGTTTATTTTACTAAGAACTGTTTTATCTATTCGTGGTCATTTATGTTTATATATGAATTTCTATATTGTCATTTTCAGGTGTGAGAAGAATGATGTTGGAATTTAATGGGTATTGCATTGAATCTGTAGCTTGTCTTTGGTAGGATAGACCTTTTAACAATGTTGATTCTTCCTATCCATGAGCATGGAATATTTTTCCATTTGTTTGTGTGTTCTGGGATTTCTTTGAGCAGTGTTTATAGTTTTTGTTGTAATGGTCTGTCATTTCTCTTTTTAGGAAGATGCCAAAATATTTCATTGTGTGTGTGTGTGTGTGTGTTTGTGTGTCTATTGTGAATGGGATTGTGCCTTTTATTTGGTTCTCTTCCTGTTTGTTGTTGGTGTATAAGAATGCAACTGTCTTTTTCATGTTTATTTTGAGGCTTTTCCAAAGTCCTTTATCAACGCAAGAAAGTTTTTGACTGATTCTCTAGGGTTTTCAATGTATAGGATCCTGTCATCTACAAAGAACAATCACTTAACTTCTTTTCCTATTTAGATACCTTTCATTTCCTTCTCTTGTCTGATATCTCTAGCTAGAACTTCTAACACTAGAACTTTGAACAGGAGGGATGACAGTTGGCAGCCTTGTCTTGTTCCGGTTTTCAGGGGAAATGCTTCCAATTTCTGTCTGTTTAGCAATATGTTGACTGTGGGTTTACTGCAGATGGCTCTTACTATTTTCAGGTATGTTCCCTCTATGCCTAGGTGTGTTCAAGAGTTTTTATCAAGAAGGGATGCTGGATTTTATCAAAAGTTTTTTCTACATCTAATGATATAATCATGCAGTTCTCATTTTTACATTTGTTGATTTATTCAATTACATTTATGGTCTTGTGAATGTTGAACCAGCCCTGGATTTCAGGAATGAACCTACTTGGTCAGGGTGGATGATTTTTGAGATGTACTGTTGGATACAATTTGCTAGAATTTTGTTGAGAATTTTTGCATCTATGTTCATCAGAGATATTGGTCTGTAGTTCTCTTTCTTTGTTGGATCTTTACCCAGTTTGGGTATCAGCATGATGTTAGCTTCATAAAATGATTTGGGGAGAATTCCTTCTTTCTCAATTGCTTGGAATACTTTCAAAAGAATTGGTATGAACTCTTCCTTGTATATTTTATAGAATGCCACTGGAAAACCATCTGGTCCAGGGCTTTTTTGGAAATATTTTTCTGATGATGGAGTCAAATTCCACATTGTTATTGGTCTATTTAGGGTCTTAATTTCTTCTTGTTTCAACCTTGCAAGGTTGTGTGATGTCAAAAAGTCCTCCAGTTCATTGAGGTTTTGAGTTTGTTTCCAGATAGGTGTGGGTAATAATCTCTGATAATCTTTTGTATCTCTTTGGGATCTGTTGTGATTTGATCTTTTGTGTTTCTGATTGTATTTATTTGGGCCTTTCTCTCTTTTTCTTGGTCAGTCTGGTAGAGGTACATCAATCTTGGTAATCCTTTCAAAGAGCCGTTTATTTGGTTGATTTTTTTCTGTGATATTCTTGTCTTCTGTCTCCCATTTTTTGGGTTTTTACTTTGGTGATGTGGATTCTTCTGCTGAAGTTAAGGTTTTGGTGGTCTTTTTTTCCAGCTTCTTTAGGTGGTTTGTTAACTTGTGATGTTTTTATTTTCTTGGTGTGTATTCTTAGAGATATGAATTCCCCTCTTAGTATTGATTTCATGGTATCCCAGAGGTTTTGGTAAGATGTTTCTTTGTTTTCATTTGGTTTTAGAAATCTTTTAATTTCTGTTTTTTATTTCTGTATTGATCCCAGAGTTGTTTAGCATCATGCTGTTTAGTGTCCTTGTCTTTGTGGGATTTGGGGAAATTTTGTTGGTAGTGATATTTATTTTTATTCCACTGTGTTCTGAGAAGGTGCATGACAGTATTTCAATTTTATGAAATTTGTTTATGCTTGATTTATGGCCAAGGATGTGATTGATCTTGGAGTATGTTCTATGTGGTGATGAGTAGAATGTATATTCTGTCATTGTTGGGTGGAGCTTTCTGTAAGTATCTAGAAAGACTATTTGGTTAGGCGTCAAGTTGAAGTTCTGGATCTCCTTGTTGATCTTTTGTCTTGATGATCTATCTAGGGTTTTTAGTGGGATATTTAAGTGTCCAGCTATCATAGTGTTAGAGTCAATCTTTTTTTTAGTTTACTCAGTGGTTGTTTTAGAAAAGCTGGTACTCCTGTATTGGTTGCATATATGTTTAGGATGGATATTTATTGATAGATTGAACCTTTTATCATTATGTAGTGTCTTTCTGTATATTTTTAAACTTTTGATAGTGTAAAGGTCATTTTGTCTGACATTAAGATCATGACTCCTGCCTTCTTTTGTGTTCTGTTTGCCTGAAAATATTTTTTCCATTCTCTGACCTTGAGTCTATGAGAGTTCTTTACGTTGAGATGTATTTCCTGGAGGCAGCAAATAGTTGGGTCATGTTTTTTTTTTTATATCCAGTTTTCCATTCTGTGTCTTTTCAATGGTGCATTTAGTCCATTCATGTTCAGGCTGATTATTGAGATGTGAGTTTATCCCTGTCATGGGGCTCTTATAAAGTTCTTTGTTGTTGTTGCTGTTGCTGCTGTTTGTTTGTTGATATGTTTGTTGGTTTTCTTTTTATTTGGGGATCGATATATGTGTGTGTTTTCAATTTTATAGTCACAATGTTTGTTGTATTGATTCTCTGCTTTCCTGCATTCTTGGTGAGAGCATAATTATTCTGTTTTGTTGTTCTTCTTCTGTGCTTAATATCTTCTTAACTATCTCTTGTTGAGCTGATCTGGAGGCAGCATAAACCCTTAGTGATTGAATGTCTGGGAACTATTTAAATTATACATCACTGATGGAGCATAGCTTAGCTGGGTAGGAAATTCTTGGTTGAATTGTTTATTCTTGAGAACTTTGAAGATTGGGCTCCAGGCTCTTCGAGACTGTAGTGTTTCTGTTGCCAAGTCTGTTGCTCTTCTAATAGGCCTTCCCTGGTATGTAATCTGAGCTTTCTCTCTGCCTTTGGGACTTTTTCTTTCATACTTACTTTGTGTAAGCAAATTACTATGTGCCTTGGATTGGTCTTCTGATTTGATGCCTTGCAGGGGTTCTCAGAATCTTTGTGTTTGGATGGTCACATCTCTGATAAGATGAGGAAAGTTTTCTTGGATAATTTCATGAAATGTGTTTTCCAAGGTGGTCTCTGTCTCCCTTTCTGCCCCAGGAATGCCAATCAAACATAAGTTTGGTCTCAATATAATTAATTATATCTTGGAGACTTTATTCCATCTGTTTAAGCTTCCTTTCTATGTTTTTAACAGTTTGGGTTACTTTCATATTTCAGTCTTCAAGCTCTGAGAGCCTTTCTTCTGCTTGGTAAATTTTGCTTTCTGTGTCTATCAGTTTGTTATTTATTTCACTTACTGTATTTTTTATTGCCATCACCTCAGTTATCAATTATTTTATTCTTTCTTCTTGTCTTTCTTCATTTCTGTTCATCCTCTCTGTCAACACCATGATATCTGGATTTGTGGTTTGAGACCAGTCATTCTGGGGGTTCTTCATTGTTTGAGTTCTGAAGTCTATGTTCTCAAGTGCTCTCTTTCCAGGGGTTTGGGGCGGTTACCTGTTTTCTTCTGTTGATTCTTCTTCATTTATGATAGACTCCTCCTCCCTCCCCTCACCTTTATTCTGTTGCTTAATGATAGGAGGGATAGCTTTCACTTCTGTTTGCTCAGTCCCCTATTTTTCCTTAGGTAGATTTATTCAATCTTGAAGACTGGCTGGGGGTGAGGGGCTGTTGTGTCTTTTTGAAGTTTTGGGATTCGATTAAAGTGTAATAGGGGAAGCTATGGGGGTTCAGAAGATACCTGCAGATCACAGAATCTATTGACTGGTGTGTGGGCTCCCTGGAACTCACTTCCCACCACCTTATAATATGTCTATGTGGTGGGAGCATATGTATGCCCCTGAAACCAAAATGAGATAAGGAAAAAGGGGAAAAAATAGAGAAAGGAAGAAAGGAAACAAAAGGAAGATGAAGATAAAGAAGGAGAGAAGAAAAACAGACAGGCATGCAAATGGACAGATAATCAAATAAAGAAAATACACAAACAGAAAAAAAAACGAAGATACACTCTCCCTCAAATATACCCATATACAAAAATGGGGCGGTGGAACTAAAGGAGCAAATGAAATCAGACTAAACATACATCAAGATCTGTATGGAGAAAGTAGGAAGAAAATAAAAAGAGCTTCCTCTTGTGGCCATTTCTGGAACTTCATGTTTCCTTCCTTTTTCTTTTTCCTACTGGTATATCCCCAGTGTCACATCTTTTGGCTCCCATAGCAGGGAGTGGCCTCTGGTCTCTAGACCCTCCCCTCTGCTCTCAGCACGGGCCAATCAGGCTGCTTTCCACATGGGTCAAATGCTCCATGGACTGCTGAGGAAAGGGAGGTGTATCAGATCAGGACTCACCCTAACTCATCTGCTGCTAGGTCTCCCAGTCTGAGTGTATGCATCTGTTTGATCCAGTGTGGGGGGTTGAAGTGTCTGTGTCTTCGATATCATGCCTCTCTGGGCAAACAGTGGTTGATCCTAGAGGGGTGTGGTGACTCCCCCTTGGTCTTAAGATGCAGGTTGCTCAGAATTGGGTTAGCTCGAGCAGGTCTCTACTCAGTCCCGGGATACAAATGTTGGCTGCGTCTTATTCACCACGGGGGCTCAGCTCCAGATTTCCTCCTTGCTTTTTCCACAGTCCATGCTCCAGTGCCTGGCCTGTTGCCACAGGTAGTGGTGTGGGCCAGGTGTCAGGTGCTGAAAGGTGGCTGATCTCTGCTGTCTTTTCCTGAGAGATGCTCTGAGAATAGCAGATGTTTCTGCATGTGCAGGTGCCGAATTCAGATCAATGGTAAATTGCACCCACTTTTGCAGTGAAGCCCCAGTCATTTGATCCCATGTTTCCCTTCAGACATTCACTCACCCACTTGCACACACGTACACCCACGGACTCATTCTTATGTACACTGGCACATGCATAGACTCACATACTGCAGTTGGTTTTGTCCCCATCTTGTCCCCCGCCCTCCCATATGGCAACAACCTTCAAGTTCATTCCTCTAGCCCAGACCTTTCTCCTAAAATATCTATTTGCTCATGTGACATCTTCAGTTGAATATCTAAAAGGCATTTTTAAAAAACCCCTAAACACACCTGAAGTTGAATTTCTGATCTTACCCACTTGAAATCTACTCAGAATATTCTCCATTTAAGTTGGTAGCAACTTCATTCTTCTACTTGTTCAAGAAACCAAAGCAAAACAAAACAAAACAACAAACAAACAAAAACTCTGTAGTCACTTTTGACTCTCTCATACCAAAAATTTAAACCATGAGCAAATTCTACCACCAAAACATACCCAGAATCCAATTCTCTCTTACCATTTTTACTATTACCATCTAAACCACCATTTTTTTTAAACCTGGAGAACCATGGTAGTCTCATTTTTTTTTCATTTATTCTTACCTATACTGTGTCCTCAACTCAGTCATCAGGGTTTTTAAAAAACATATACTTAAACATGCCATTCTTTTATTCAGAAACTTTCAAGGGCTCTCCATATACTTTAGAATAAAAGCTCAAATCCTTACAATTATCTGCAAGTCTGATTTGAGTCATGCCTGTCTTATCACTCTCTTATTACTCTCAATCTTGTTCAATATGTTCTTTCCTGCTCTCCTACCCCGAGGCCTCATTGCTGTTCCTTGACACACATGCACGTTTCTGCAGTAAGTCATTTACATCAACTGTTACATTTGCCTGAAAAGTTCTTTCCATAGAAATGTATGGTGAACTCCTTCAACAACCTTCAAGATTTTGCTCAAGATTCTTGTTTTAAATGTGATTTGCCATTTCTTGACTTTCAGATTGAGAATGAAAAAAATAATTAAGGAAAACTTTTTAAAAAAATTTGTATTGCATTGTGGACTCACCCTGAAGTTCGATGCAGTTCATGAATGAGTCAGATAGAATCAAGCATGCATTTTATTTGTGATCATTTAAGCTAAGTGACAAAGTAAAAAAAACCCAAAGAACACAATGCTCAGTGCTGCAAACAAAAGTGGATGTGATTTGAGAAGGGATATGGGATTAAATTATTGTTTTCTTGCAATTGATGATAATATATTTTTAAAAGTTGGAATTGAGCACATAGTCAGGACCTAAGAACAATTAGACAGGGTCAGTAGAAAATGGCATATTGCTAGCCTCTCTTTTATTTTACAGATATTTGTTGGGCCAACATTCTGTGCTAGACATGGGTTAATCATAGTGGAGGATAGAAAAATGATCTATATATTGAAAGAGCTCAGAGTTCAGAGAAGAAATCACATAAGGAAATAAGTAAAAAGATTCTAGGTTAGAATGAGGCATGAAAAAAAGGTATGGTCAATTCTACCTGGGACTGAGATGAAAGGAAGGAAAAGTAACCGTGGGTAAATGTGGTAAAGAAAAACTTTACAGAGGACTTGGCATAATTTGAATCTTGAAAGGTATACAAATATTTGCTATATAGACAAAGAAAATAAGAACTATCCTAGGAAAGCAAAGCCACAAATCAAAATATGAAGATTTGAGAATGTATCACATGTTCAGATAATGTAAGTAAAATTATTGTTCTTTCTCCTCTACAAAATGCAGTAAGTAGAACTGAAAATTTAAGTGAACTTTTCTGGAAGCTTAGAAATTTTAAAAGTTTCTGATGACTTATGGCTAATTCTCTGACGTCATTTATAAAACTCTAAAAGGAAATTAAGGTACAGACACATTTTTTTTTCTTTTTTTTTTATGAGTTGGAGTCTCACTCTGTCGCCCAGACTGGAGTGCAGTGGCCGCTCCTGGTCACCACAGCCTCGACCTGCTGGGCTCCTGCGATCCTTCCGCCTCAGCCTTCCGAGTAGCCGGAATTACAGGCGCGCACTACCGCGCCCGGCTAATTTTTTGATTTATTGTAGAGATGAGGACTCGCCTGCCCAGGCGGGTCTCGAACCCACGGGTTCAGCAATCCACGCACCTCAGCCTCCCAAAGGCGTGGGATTACAGGCTGAGCCATCGAGCCCGGCTTAGACCCATTTTTAATTACAAAGCATCACTGCTCCTCATTGTGTCATTACACATTACATCACTATGGTAGTTCCCCTAATCATAAACATTTCCAAAGTCTTAAAGAAAACAAGATTTAATCCCTTCATTTTGTTTGCTGCATGCATTCAGGATGGCAAATATAATAAACACAGGCACACTGACAGTGGGAAACCATATGAAAATCTTTGAGAAAATAACTGATAAAAAATAAGTTCACAGTCAGATTCATAATATTCTAATACTGTCATGATAGTGAACAAATCATTTATATCTTTAGTATGAAGGTGAAAAGATAAAACTATTAAAATTTAATAGCTATTAAAATAAAACTATTAAAATATAATATTAATATACAATATATACAATATAAAAGATAAATATAAAAGACATAAATATGTCACAATAATATGTGTAGGGCTAAAATTTTAGATTTTTAAAATGTAATCAAAGTTAAGTTGTTATCAGCATAAAATCAACTGTTATACCTACACACACACACACACACACACACACACACACACACGCGCGCGCGCGCGCGCACAAATGTTTGTTCGTTCGTTTGTTTTTGAGTTGGAGTCTCACTCCATTGCCCAGGCTGAAATACACTGGCATGCTCATGGCCACCCCAGCATCAACCTACTGGGCTCAAGTGATCCTTCCATCTCAGACTTCCAAGTAGCCAGAACTACAGGTAAGTGTTACCACACCTGGTTAATTTTTTTATTACTTTTTTTTGTAGAGATGAGGTCTCACTAAGTTGCCCAGACTGTTCTCGAACCTGTGGGCTCAGACAATCCCCTTACCTCGGCTTCCCAAAGTGCTGGAATTACAGGCTTGAGCCACCACGCCCGGCCTCGAAATATTTTATGTAAGTATCATGGCAACTATAAAATAAGGGCCTATAATAGATCCATAAAAGATAATAAGTAAAGAATTAAAGGATACCACTAGAGAAATTATCTAATTAAAAAGAAAAAGGAAAAGAAAAAGCAAGGAAGAAAGAACAAAAGAAAGAACTAGAAAACAATTAACCAGGTAACAGTGAGTCCTTTCTTATCAAGAATTACTTTGGATGTGAATGGATTAAATCTTTAACCAAAAGATGTAGAATAGCTGAATGAGTGAAAAAACAAACAAGCAAGCAAGCAAACAAAAAATACCAATCAACTTTATGTTTCCTAAGAGACTCATTTCACCATTAAGGACACACATAGGCTGAAAGTGAAAGAATGAAAAAAAAAAATTACAAGCAACTGGAAATTAGAAGAGAGCAGGAGTAATGTCTTATTTCATGTTCTGCTGCTATAACGGAATACCTGAAACTGGTTAGGTTGTAAAGAACATACATATATTGGCTTATGGTTTTGGAAGCTGAGAAGTTCAAGATTGAGGTCTTTCTTGTTGAGTCATAATATGGTGGGAGGTATTCAAAAGAGGACCAAATTTGCTTTTATAAAACCCACTCATGAAAATGAACCTAATCTTGAGAAAATGACATTAATCTCTTTATGAGTACAGAGCTTTCATGACCTAATCACATCATAAAGTTCTCAGCACTATATCATTGGGAATTAAATTTCCAACATATGAATGTTTGTGACTCATTTAAATTATAACAGCTAGCTGTATTTAACATCAGGAAAAAATATACTTTAAGTTAAAAAAAACTGTAAAACAAGACAAAGATAATTATTGCATAATTATAAAATACCCAACTCATCAAGAAGATGTAACAATTATAAATGTGTATGCACCCAATATCAGAGAGCCTAAATATAAAAAGCAACTACTGATAGATTACAGGGAAAATTAAGACTGTAACACAATAACTTAAGGGGACTTAAAGACCTCACTTGCAATGATAGATCATCCAGATACAAAAATCAATAAGTAAACACTGAACTTCAACTACACTTTCTACCAAGTGGATCTATCAGATATACACAGAGTATTCCACCCCACAGCAGCAGAATACGGTCTTCTCAAGTGGACACATAACATTCTCTGGGGTAGCTCATAGTTCACAAAACTAGTCTTAACAAATTTAAGATTTCAATCACAACAGGTAACTTTTCCAACTATAACAATATGAGACTAGAAATCAACTATAGGAAGAATTCCAGAAAATTCGCAAAATACCTGAAAATTAAACACTGTGATCCTAAACAATCAATTGGTGAAAGAAGATATTAAAAGGATTTTTAGAAATCTTGAGACAAACAATAACAGAAATACACCATATCAAACTTAGAGGATGCAGCAAGAAATATAAAAGGGAAATTTATAGCAATAAATTCCAATGTTTACAAAGAAGAAAATCAAAATCCCAGTTAAAGAACCTAACTTTATACCTCAAGGACTTAGAAAAAGAAATGTAAACCAAGCCCTAAATTTGTAGAAATCAATGAATAAAAGGATCACAGCACAAATCAATTAGAGACTAGAAAAACAACAGAGAAGATTAACATCAAGAGATCATTTTTTGTAAAGATAAGCAAAATTGGCTGGGCTTGGTGGCTCAACCTGTAATCCCAGCACTTTGGGAGGCCACGGCGAGTGGATTGTCTGCACCCGCCCGTGGGTTTGAGACCAACCAGGGCAATTTGGTGACACCTCATCTCTACAATAAATTTAGAAAGTTAGCTGGTGTGGTAGTGCACGCCTGTCGTTCTGGCAATTTAGAAGGCTGAGGTGGAAGGATCGCCGGAGCCCAGCAAGTCGATACTGGGGTGGCCGTGAGTGCACCACTGCGCTCCAGCCTGGGCGACAGAGTGAGCCTCCAATTCAAAAAAAAAAAAAAAAAAGATAAACAAAATAAACAAACCTTTAGCTAGTCTAAAAGAAAAGATAGAAGGTTCAAGCAAAGAAATGAAAGAAAAGACTTTATAATTGATATCACAAAATAATGATCATAAGACTACTATGAATAGCTATATAAGAGCAAATTGGATAAATGAGAAGAAATGGATATATTCCTAGGTACATTAAACCTTCAAAGACTGAACCTTAAAGAAAAAAAAGGAAATATCAATAGACCGACACTGATAAAACTAGTAATAAAAATTTTTAGTAAAACAACAGTCTCGAGACCAGATGACTTCACTGCTAAGTTCTACCAAACGCTTAAAGAACTAATGCCAATTCTGAATCTCATGCAAAAAAACTGGGGAGAAAGAAAAACTTCTAGATTTATTTTTGGAGACTAGCATTACCTTTTTACCAAAGCCAGACAAGGACACTGAAAAAAAAAAAAAAAATCACAGGCCAATATTCCTGATGAACATAGATGCAAAATTTTCAACAAAATTCTAGTACACCAAATGTACTGTTAAATTTATTAATTAGCGTACATTGAATAAATAATATTAATACAACATTAACTTTAATAGATATTGATTAATGATAGTATTCATATAATATTGATTAAATAAATAATTGATATTTATAAAATTAGCAAATAAATGTTTCAATGTATGGCGATTAATAAATGTGATACATCACATTAGCAGAATGAATGACCAAAACTATTACCATCTAGTTAGACACAGAAGAGGCATTCAACAAAATTCATCATCTTTCACAATAAAAAACTTTTTAACAGTCAGGCACAGTAGGAATGTGTTCCAACACAATAAAGACAATATGAGACAAGCCCAGAGCTAAAATCATAGTCACTAATGAAAAATTGAAAGCTTTTCCTCTAACATCAGGAAGAAGAGGATGCCAACTCTCACCACTTCAATTCAGCATAGTACTTGAAATTTTAGCCAGATAAGTTAGACAAGAGACAGAGATAAAAGGCATTTAAGTAGGAAAAAAAGAAGTTAAATTGTCTTTTTTTGCAGAAGAAATGATCATATATAGAGAAAACTCTAAAGACTTCACCAAAAAGTTGTTATAACTAACAAATAAAAGCAGTAAAGTTGACAGATACAAAATCAACATACAAAAATTAGTTGTATTCCTTTACACTAACAATGAGCCATCCAAAAGAGAAAGTAAGAAAACAATTTCACTTGCAATAATAACAAATAAAAATAAAATAATTTGAAATAAATTTAACTGAAGGGGTGAAAAATCTATGCTCTGAAAACTATAAAACATTGATCAAAAAAATGAAGATACAAATAAATATAAATATATCCCATGTTCATAGATTAGAAGAATTAATATTGCTAAAATATCTATAAAATCCACAGTGATCTATAGGTTCAATGCAATCTCTGCCAAAATTCCAATGATATTTTTTCATGGAAATAGAAAGCAACAATCCTAAAGTTTATATGGAGCCACAAAAGATCTCAAATAGCAAAAGCAAACTTGAGCAAAGAGAACAACAAAAAAGCATCACACTACCTGATTAAAAAATTGACCATAAATCTATAGTAATTAAAACAATATAGTACTGGGATAAGTACAGACAGATAAACCAATGGAACAGACTAAAAAGCTCAGAAGTAAATCCATCCATTCATGGTCAACTTATTTTTGACAAAGATGCCAAGATCATATAATGGAGAAAGACAATCTCCTCAATAAATGGTGCTGGAAAAATTGGATATAAACATGCAGAAGAAATAAATTAGGCCTTCATCTCATACCATATACAAAAATAAACTCAAAATGGATTAGATAATTAAACATAAAACTTGAAACTAAAATTACTAGAATAAAACATAAGAAAAATCTCCATGACATTCGCGTGGGCGAAGATATTTTTTCTGTATATGACACTGAAAGAAAAGACAACAAAAACAAAAATAGACACATGGGATTATATGAAACTGTAAAGCTTCAGCACAGTAAAGAACACAATCAACTGAGTGGAGACACAAACTACTAGATGGGTAAATATATTTGTAAACCATACATCTTAGAAGAAACTAATATCCAAAACATATAATAAACACAAATAATAAGAAAACAAATAATTTGATTAAAAAATGGGCAAAGAACTTGAATAGACATCTCTCAATAAAATACATAGAAATGGTCAACAGGCTTATAAAAAGATATTCAATATCATGAATTATCTTGAAAATGCAAATTAAAACCAAAATGTAGTATCACCTTATTTTGCTAGAATAACTATTGTGAAAAGGACAAAAGGTAACAAGAGTTGGTGAAGATGTACAGAAAAAGAAATGCTTACACAGTATTGGTGATCATGTAACTTAGTACAGCCATTATGGAAAGCAATATGAAAGTGCCTCAAAAATTAAAAATAAAACTATCATGTAGTCTAGTAATCTCATGATTGGATACATACTCAAATTTTATGAGATTAGTACATCACAAAGATATCTGCACTTCCATGTTTATGGCAATATTGTTTATAACAGGCAAAATATGAAATCGACTTAAGTGTCTATTAATGTGTGAATAACTAAGGAAACTGTGGTGTGTATTTGCAAGGAAATACTACTTAGCCTTTTAAAAAGAAGGAAATCGCGTCATTTGGGACAACATGAATGAACCTGAAGGACTTTATGTTTAATGAAATAAGCTTGACCTAGAACAACAAATACGCTATGATCTCACTTATAGCTGGAATGAAAAATGCTGATCTCAGTGAAATGGAATGAAGTGGTTACTAGAGACTGGAGGTGAGGGGGTCTGGGAGATTTTGATCAAAAGACACAAGATTTTAGTTAGACAGGAGAAATAAGTTCCAGAGATCTGTTGTACATCATGGTGACTATAATTAGTAACAATATACTGTATATTTAGAAATATGTTGAAAGTAGGTTTTAAGTATTCACGTCACACAAAAAACAAATTTTGAAGTAATATATATGTTAAGTAGTTTAATTTAGCCATTTCACAATGTATACATATATCAAAATATGCTATACATCATAAATCAATATATACAGTTTTTACTTGTCAATTAAAAAAATAAAATACCTGTGAGTTTTCTGGTCTACTTTCCAGTGATCTTTCCTAGGGAACTTGGAAGTCAAATAATTCATGGTTCACAGTACTCTTTCTTTATCTGCATTAATCCTATTTTGAATATATATATTCTAATTGTTATATCCTTCTATTTGGATAAAAGGATACCAAAGCTATTATTTACACAAATGAAGATGATCCATATATTTTCTTTGCCTTTCATTTATTGCATGAGTCTTGCAGAACAAGGTCATATTGATTGGGGATTTGTAAACACAATCTAAATCTGTGTTAAGGTGTTATATTTTACTTGTTCAAATCCTTAGGCATTAAGTTTGTTTTGTTTTGTTTTGCTTTTCCTTCCCTTCCTTGCTTGTCTAAATAAAACCAGAGGTTTTCTTTCTTCTTTTCTGCATTATTTGTACTCAGATTACTCCGTACTTGAAATATTATTTCAGGGTGAGCAGTTATGGTAGCCAAAGTCAGAAATGGCAACATTGATTCTTGTTTACCTGTCATTTAGAATGTCAATATCAGCTAAATATTAATTGAGTAACACTACCGCCTCCAAAAAAAAAAAAAAAGCTGACTGGGCTAGGTGGCTCAGCCTGTAATCCCGCACCTTTGGGAGGCTGAGGTGAGTGGATTGCCTGAGCCCGCAGGTTGAAGACCCGCCTGGGCAGCGAGACCTCATCTCTACAATAAATCAAAAAATCAGCCTGGCGTGGTAGTGCACGTCTGTAGTTCCGGCTACTCGGAAGGCTGAAGTGGAAGGATCGCTGGAGCCCAGCAGGTGGAGGCTGCGGTGGCCGGAAGCGGCCACTGCACTCCAGTCTGGGCGACCGAGTGAGACTCCAACTCAAAAACAAACAAACAAAAACAAAACCTGTTTAAATTCAAGAATGATAAGTACCAAAAACACTAAAAATAATGATGGTGTAATAGAAATAGGACTACCCCTGACACAGGAGGTATGATTGGCTTCTTGGGATTCTTCTTTATTAGGTGTGAAATGTTGAACACGTCATATATGTCTCTGAGCCTCAATTTTCTCAAATAAAAAAAATCTCTAATTATCTATCAACTATTTCTTCTACCCATGAAATAAGCTAAAGCTATGCAAAAGTCAATGGGCTTTGATGCCATTGTGGGAACTTGAAACTATTGGTTTTACTTTATAAATAGTTTCATGTTTAAGATCTCTAAACAGGGAAGAGCGAACTCTGCTTGAATTCTCTTCTTTCGGGAATTTTTTCCCTAACTACTCCA
Source organism: Cephalopachus bancanus (assembly GCA_027257055.1). Lineage (NCBI taxonomy): Eukaryota > Metazoa > Chordata > Mammalia > Primates > Tarsiidae > Cephalopachus > Cephalopachus bancanus. The sequence continues at coordinate 4,377,128 of JAPVLO010000046.1, read as the reverse complement.
AGGATAAAATTAAGTTAAATTAAGTTAATTAAGTTAAGGTTCCTCTTCTTACTTGTAAATATTTGTTTTTTGTGATATTCATGGTTTCTATGTGTGTGTATCTTCCAAATAGTTGTTATGAAATTGTCTTTCTTCCTAATTTGTACTGTGCTTTAGGCATAGAGAAAAGTAGGAGTATTATTTTAATATCACAAGACCAGTCAAACAGTAGAAAAACCAGAGAAAAAGTCAAGAAGATTAAGTTTATTAAATTTACAACCAGCCGGGCTCGGTGGTTCAGCCTGTAATCCCGCGCCTTTGGGAGGCTGAGGTGAGTGGATTGTCTGAGCCCACGGGTTCGAGACCCGCCTGGGCAGTGAGACCTCATCTCTACAATAAATCAAAAAATCAGCCGGGCGTGGTGGCGCATGCCTGTAATTCCGGCTACTGGGAAGGCTGAGGCGGAAGGATCGCCGGAGCCCAGCAGGCGAGGCTGCGGTGGCCGGGAGCGGCCACTGCACTCCAGTCTGGGCGACCGAGTGAGATTCCAACTCAAAAAAAAAAAAAAAAAATTTACAACCATAGTTGTTGGAAGTGGATAGTAAGAAAAAGAAAAGCCTAGTAATAAGGGAGTTCCTTTTCACATGAATATGTAAAATAATGAAAAGTGAGTAAATTGTGAACTATTAGGCTGTATGTATTTTCTCTAATCTGCTTAGGTATATCTTCTGTTCTTAGGACAATGACTATGAAAAAGTTAACACTCAATAAATATTTGCTGGATAATTTAATATATGAATAAAATTGAAATGAAAAATTCCAAAAGTTTTGAAGGCAATATGTGCATTATAAAATGTACATGTACAGCAAGTGTAAATATAGGAACAAAATCACCATTGCCCCTATGTGTATTTGAGTTTTATTTTAATAGATGGTAGGCTATATACATTTTTTCAATAAGTTATATGCAAATGAATCACAAAAATATCATTACTAACAGGACTATAACATGTAGATTATTTTATTAGTTATAGTGATTGCTGCTACTTTTGATTATTGTGTTCTCTGGGAAGTTGAGGAGATTTTGTTTTTTGTATTTAGATAATAAAGACATTAACTCTCTTAAGTTTTTTTTAGGGGCATTCAGGAAGCTAAAAATAGAAAAAACTGAGACTCTTGATAGGCTTCAGCATTAAAATATATAGCTACATAAGTAAATAGATTTAACTCAATTTTATTCTAAATGTCACTGAAATATCAGAAAGAACATTTAAAAATATGTGTTTGGATGAATCATATATAGTAGCACTGGAAAGTCAAAGTTAGCAGACAACAAAAATTAGCAGACAACAAAAATGGTATATATCTGAAAAGAGAATGGGATGATATAAATACTTAGTGCAGTGTGACAATCTTAATCTTTTAGTAGAATATTTGATCTATACATTCAATACAATTAATAAGTTTTTGCATTTATATATGCCATTTTACTATTGGTTTTAGATAGTTAGAACTATATAAATATATAAATATTTCACTTCTTTTATGCTTCTTTTCTCTCCCTCCATTCGGGCTAATATTTTTAATCATCTATTATTTCTCCTCCATTAGAAATTTAGTATTCATTCTTTTATAGTTTATTTTTTGATATCCTAGAGATTATAACGTGCATTCTTTACTTATAAGAGTGATATAAATTGTTTCAACCACTTCCTAGACAACCCTATAATTTCAGAACACTTTAACCTTTTTGTCTCCTTTGTGTGTTTTATTGTTTTAAGCATTTTTATTTTCTCATACATTTTGATTTCACAAGATAGTATTGTCATTGTTTTGTATGTGTATATTACTCTCTTCCCTGATTGCATATAACATTTATTTTTTTCTCTTTAGTTTCTGGAGTTCGTTGTTACTGGGTTAAGTTGTTTTCCTTCCTAAGTTTGTGGGGGTTCTGAATTTTTCCTAGACCCTCCTAATTAATGATGGACAGTCTCTCCAAGTGCTGACTTTATCAAGCCGTCTCAATTCCATTTGCGCACTTGGCATAATGCCAAGCCTATATCATCTGTTTCCCTGTAAGCATTAAAATTCCAGGTTTAGCCCTGGGACACATACCACACACTCCTGTCCCTTGCCGTATCATTAATGACAAACAATTGATATTAAAAATATACATTGTTAGGTTTGATTCAGAATGAATGGAAAATGTAAATATTTCAAAATCATTTAGAAAATTTTGAAAAAAAGGCAAAGACTTGACACAAAAGGGAAAACTAGGCTCTAGTTATTTCACTAGCAAATTTTATCAACCTCTTTATTAATAGATAATTCTAAGCTATTTAAATTAATCAGCATAGGCGACATGAATACATTTTTCAATGGACCGTTCTCATTCATTCTATGAACCTGGTAAAATAGTAATTGCAAGAATGCAAATCAATCACATATAGAAAAATAAAAACTGGCCAAGTGTAATGGCTCACGCCTGTAATCCCAGCACTTTGGAAAGCAGAGATAGGAGGATTATTTGAGTTTAGGGGTTCAAGACCAACTTGGACAACACAGTGAGACCTTGTCTCTACAAAAAATACAAAAATTTAGCATATGTCTGTAATCCCAGCTGCTTGGGAAGCTGAGGAGGGAGGATTGCTTTTGCCTTGGAGGTCAAGGCTGTATTGGGCTAGGATTGTACCCTGAACTCCAGCCTGGATGACAAAGTGAGATCCTGTCTCAAAAAAAAAAAAAAAAAAGGAAAAGAAAAATGAAAACTATCAAAAAAATTTTATTCCAGGATAATCTAAAAATGTTATCAAAAATTATATATTTAGTGTGCCACGATTAAGCAAAATTTGTTCAAGCTCATATAAATTAGGACAACTGTTAATGTAATTCTCTACTTCATAATGAGATGAGAAAACATGATAATCATTATATACAAAAAATCATTTGATAATATTCAATACAGTTTTATAATAACAAAGTCAATTCTTGACAACCAATAAGAGAAACTGCCTCACTTGATAAAAAATATCTTTAATAGTACTAATACTACTACTGAAGGAATTAATAATAACAATAAAACTTGACTGCTATATCTGCCACCATTTAATCAATATTGATTGCACTGGACTACCTAATTAAAGTATAGACTTAAAAAATAAAGAAGAAATATAAGTAATGGAAAGGACTTGCGAACCTGTAAATTGCAAGTAATTTGATTTTCTATACCTAAACTTCAAAAGAATAAAATAAACCTATTGGCACTAGTAATCTAATTTATTAATTTAGCATGATAAAAATCGGTATACACAAAATAATAGTCTTTCTTTAATACAGTAATGTTCAATTAAAAATATAAAAGAAAAAATATATAAAAGAAAAACAATTGTAGCCATAATAATAACAAAAGTAATAAAAAACTATGAATAAACCTAATATAATATAAGGAAGGATTATAAATTACTTATAAATCATTATTTTAGGAGATCAAAGCACAATAAATAAAGGGATTTACTACATTCCTGGATGAGTATACTTAATATGTTAAATAAGTCTTTCTGTTTGAAATTATTCTACAAGATCTCATATAATCCTAATTAAAATAAAATGAATTTATAATAGTTTGACAAGCTGATTCTAAAGATTACCTGTAAAATAAATATATTATAAAGGCAAAGAAAAATGTGAACGAAAAAGAAAAGAGAAATTTTTCTTATCTTATTTAAATATACCAAAGTTAGTTTACTTAAGGCATTATGGAACTGAAGAAGGACTCAAAATGCATGTATATTATGTATATGGATGCATATGTACACGCACACATATATAGAATATATGTATATTATCAAATATGTAAGGTAAAGTTGGCATTTCAAATATTTGAGGAAAGAACTTAATTTACAAATTATTTGCTATCATTTAGGCAATCATAAAGGACATATATATTCTTATCTCATAACACACACTACATAATATTAAAAAGATCAAAGAGCCGGGCTTGGTGGCTCAGCCTGTAATCCTGCGCTTTCTAAGGCTGAGGTGAATGGATTGCCTGAGCCCGCGAGTTCGAGACCCGCCTGGGCAGCGACACCTCATCTCTACAATAAATCAAAAAATTAGCTGGGCGTGGTAGCGCGCGCCTTGTAATTCCGGCCAATCGGAAGGCTGAGGCAGAAGGATCGCCGGAGCCCAGCAGGTCGAGGCTGCGGTGGCCAGGAGCAGACACTGCACTCCAGTCTGGGCGACAGAGTGAGACTCCAACTCAAAAAAAAAAAAGACCAAAGAGTCATATGCTAAAATAAGCAAAAAACAAATCTCTCAGGATTTTAAAGATATAATACAGTATATTATTTTTATAACTTTGGAATTATAAACATCTTCCTATGCAAGACATAAGTTCAGAATTGTTAAAGAAATTTACTGACATGATTTTTTAAATGAATTTCAATTCAAAAGATACAATAAATATTAAAAGACAAGTTAAAAGCTGGAAAAAGTGGTATTTCCACATAGAAGTATATTGTAAAATGGTTGCCACAATCAAGCGAATTAGTGTATTCATGTATTCATCACCTCACATCTTTGTGTGTATGTGTGTGATATAAGAATACAAATGCGATCTCTCAGCAAATTTCAAGCATACAATGTGTTCTTATTAACTGTACATTATTAGGTCTCCAGAATTCGCTAATCTATAATAGAAAGTTTGTATCCTTTGACCAATATCTTCCCATTTAACCTACACCCCAACACCTGTAGACCACCCTTGTATTCTCTGTTTTCATGAGATTGACTTTTTTATAATCCACATATAGGTGAAACCATGCAGTATTTGTTTTCTGTGTCTGGTTTATTTCTCTTAGGACAATGTCCTCCAGGTTCATCCATGTTATTTCAAATAGCAAGATTTCCTTCCTTACTACTAATAACATTCTATTATATACGTGTGTGTGTGTGTGTGTGTGTGTGTGTGTGTGTGTGTGTGTGTGTATCTCATGTAACCATTTATCCATGAACACTTGGGTTGTTTTCATATCTTGGATATTGTGAATAATGTTGCAGTGAACATGGAGGTGCAGATATCTCTTTTAGATTGTGATTTAATTTCCTCTGGATATATACCTAATTCTAGGTATTCACAATAATCTAAATGATTGAATTCTATTTGGAAGTTACATTGTTTTTGTGTTTTGTGGATAATAATTTAAAATACATCTATTTTAAATAAATACTTTAATATTCATTCTTTTACTGCCAAATCATTTATAAAAAGCCAATATTAAAAACAATTCACAAGCCGGGCTCAGTGGCTCAGCCTGTAATCCCACGCCTTTGGGAGGCTGAGGTGAGTGGATTGCCTGAGCCTGCAGGTTCGAGACCCGCCTGGGCAGCGAGACCTCATCTCTACAATAAATCAAAAAATCAGCCGGGCGGGGTAGTGCATACCTGTAATTCCTGCTACTTGGAAGGCTGAGGGGAAGGATCGCCGGAGCCCAGCAGGTCAAGGCTGCGGTGGCCGGGAGCGGCCACTGCACTCCAGTCTGGGTGACGGAGTGAGACTCCAACTCAAAAACAAAAACAAAAACAAAAAAACAATTCACATGTCATTCAGCAAAAGTTGCTGATATTAATTGCAACATATCTTTATTAGGTAACACCCTACAGTGTTGAAATAGATGTATATGTTTAGACACAGAAAGTTCACCAAACACAATGGTGTATGCAAAGTACAAATCCTGTTTTAAATCTTGGTTAATTTTTGTTGTAAACAGAATTTTAATTAAGCTTATTACTCTAATTATCCATAGTCAGTTTGAAATAACATCAGTTGGTCTTCATATGTTAGTTGAGGATTCTTACTTTAATCTTCCTTATTCTTTATCTGTGAAACTTCTCTACCCTTACCCAGTATTTTGTTGATATAATCTGGGGTTTGAGATCTAGATAATTAATAGTAACACTATACACCAATAGTTTTTCCAATAGTTATTTATAACTAACTTTGCTCAGTAGATTTTAATATTATCCATTAGTCCTTTTTATTTCTTGTGTTTTAACAATTAAAAACTTTTTAAATTCAATATTCAGATAGTTAATTTTATTTTTACTTAATATTGTGTGAGTGATTCTTGGAGATATAGTGACCAAGCATTTGCATATCTGTGGCATTTTTTCTGTTGCTTTTCACAGTATAGACTTAGTGTACAAACTTTTTTTTTTATCCAAAGCTCTGTAAATGTTTTTTTCCTTGTCTAGTGTTTAGAAAGCAAAGTCTGTAACTAATGTATTTTTTTTTTTCTGTTTTTTGGAATTTGTTTTCATTTGAATTTTTAAGTTACAAAATATTTCTTCTTGATCATCTTTTAAATTAATTTACTGCATATTTTATAGTCACAAAATAGACTATTACTCAGCAGTAAAAAAGAATGAACAATTGTTACACTCAGTAGCATAGACAATTTCATAGGCCTACAGTCAAATGAAGGAAACCAAATAGGTTTCTATTACATGAAACTCAAGACAAACTAATCTACATCGAAGAAATTGTATTAATGGTGGAGAGAGAGTCAAATATCATGTATCTTTATCTCTATGGTATTTCCGTGGTTATACCATACGATAAACACTTCAAGTTCTACTCTATGATTCAGAAGATGTACTGTTTGAATGTCATGTTCTTTTCTAGTTGCCATATTGCTACCGAGCAAAGTAATAGAGTTAATAGTATCTCAGGCATGACGAAAATGCTAACCAAGTTTTCTTTCTATTTTTTTCTTGGTACCTTTTTTTGGTCTCTTACCATTATAAATGAGACACAGCACTTGGTAGGTTCCCTGGATTTTAAAACAAAGAATGACAAAGTAGGATGTGATTTCCTCACAAATTTACAGGAGACCTAAAAGACCGTCAGTCTTTCAGAGATCTCATAGTAGGTAATGATTCTCTAGCAGGTCCTGGCTGCAGTAAAGCAGCTCATTCACATTCGCTCTTATGAACCTGAATGTCTAATATTACTCCACATTGACAGCAGACTAGGAAACTGTATGTAGCTTATGGCAAACCTTTGAAGGTTGAATCACAGTAAAATCTCCTAGGGTTTTGAAGCAAATGTATAACCCCTTGGGCAAACAACTGTTCTCCTTTTCAAAGTATTTCTTGGCTTTCTATTAAGACATTGTTAGAGCCTATAGTAAGTTTGGGAAAACTATGGTCCCCAAGCCAATCTGGCCTGTTTTTGTATAGTCTATGGACTAAGGATGGTTTTTATATTTTTAAAGAATTCAGAAAAAAACAACAGAACAATAGTTCATAAAATGCTAAAATTATCATGAAATTAAAATGTCGACGTCCACAAATAAAATTTTTGTAGAACACAGCCATATTCATTAATTTACCTACTGTCTATAGCTGCTCTCACTCTACTATAGCAGAAATGAATAGAAGCTATAGAGTACGAATCCACAAAACTAAAATATTTACTCCTTATAGAATAAATTTGCCAGCCTTTTTCCTAGATGTTTGGTTATGGGTCAACAGGTAACTACACTGATAGGTTTTCTATTATATCTTGTGTGTTGTCTGATTAACCTAGGTATAAAATTGGGAGCTACACTCCATTATCAACCGGAAGTGTGTTTACAAAATTGGGATCATGCAGGTTCTGATTTTGCAAATAAATTGCATGAGCTCTTTCACATTTCCAGTGTGACCTACTTATCTACATTATGTCTCCCTTCACATCTATGGCCACCTGGGAAGTTAACCGTAAATAGCTAATTCGAAAGGAAAACAAATCAAGTCTGGTTTGTCTATGGCTCTGCATAAAAGGTGGTATGACCAGAAGTGCACTGCAGGAATATTCTAGCCTCACTCAGAGAGGATATTAAAGAAGAGTGGGGAGAAATTTTTACCACCAAGTAGAGCGTTGGAAGTATATCTCAATATTCATTTTCTTGGAAAAGAGATGGTTTGAAGTAATAAGCTACTGCAGCTTATTAGTAGTGGCTAATCATCTGGTTAGAAGACACATGGAGAAATCTCACAGAATAGGCTTAAAATATAAAAATATGTATGGACCAATGAATAATAACCTGAAACAAAATAAAATAAGTCAGTCACCACCAACAAAAACACTCTGGAAAGGAAATTTACTATCTAAGTGGAATAGATGTAGGTCAGTCTCATTTTCCAGTCAACCAAGTTGTTTCCCAGTGAATTAAATTAAGTGGTTATAGAGGAAATAATGGAGGCCATTTATTTGCTCACAGCTTCACCTCAGAGAGGACAGATAGCTGCCCTATCTTCCTCTACCATTGATGACCAAATTTTTCCTTACCATCAACCATTTCTGAGCCCCAGAAGGTTTATTCTGTTCTTGCAGAACCAGTTAGATACCTATCAGTAAATTGTTTCTATTTGACCTCAATCATAAAAGAGAGATTTCTCACCAGAGTAAACTTTTAACTCACTTTGGATTCGCGTTTCCTATGTCTTATGATTCCATCAATACTTCAAGGACTTACTGAATGCCTTTTATACCATCATGGTCTCTCATACATGGTCATGCCATGGTCTAAATGTGTGTCCCCCAAATTCGTATGCTGAAACTTAATCACCACTGTGAGAGTATTAAGAGGTTTGACCTTTAGAAAAATAATTAAGTCATGAGGGTGGACCTCTCATAAATGGGATTAGTGACCTTAGAAAAGAGATTTCAGAGAGCTGCCTGTCCTTTCCATCTCTTCTGCCATGTGAGGACACAGAGTTCATCCTTTAGTTATTTTATCATTTGCAGACACAGTAAGAAGGTGCTATCTTGATAGCAGAGAGCAGAACTTACGAGACATCAAATCTTCCCATTCCTTGATCTTGAACTTTCTAGCCTTCAGAACTGTAAGAAATAAATTTTGATTGTTTATAAATTATACATTCTGTGGTATTTGTTATAGCAGCCTGAAAGGACTAAGACAAAAATTGGTACCAGAAGTGGCATTAAGGTGTAACATAGTTAAAATTGTGGAAGAAACTTTGGAACTGGATAATGGACAGAAGCAGGAAAAATTTGAAAGTGAATATTAGCCAAAGCCTACTTTGCCATGAACAGAGTATTAAAAGAGATTCTGTTAAGGACTCCAAGAAGAATAGAGATGTAGGGAAAACTTTAGTCTTCTTAAAGATTATTTAAACGGTTGTGATCAGAATTCTGGTAGAAATATAGATGGCAAAGGCAATTGTGATGAGGTCTTAGAAGAAAATAAGGAACAGCATATTAGAAACTGGAGGGAAAGTCATTCTTACAAAGTGGCAAATAACTTGGCTGAATTGTGTCCATGTCCCGGTGCTTTGTGGATGGCAGAACTTGAAAGTAATGAGCCAGGGTATTTGGTGGAAGACATTTCTAAGTAAAGGGGTGAGGGGGTTGCCTGGCTTCTCTTGGCTGCTTATAGTAAAACATAAGAAGAAAGAAATGAATTAACGATGGAATTTATATTCAAAAGAGAAGTAGAACTTAAAGATTTGGAAAAGAGCTTGACCACGAGGAATAAAAAAAGCATGTTTGGAAGAGAATACCAAAAATGTGGCCAAGTGAACATATGATAAGGAGATTAAGAATATAGGGAAGCCAGACGTCATTTATCAAGACAATTAAAGAATGACACTGAAGGCATTTTGAGATCTTCTAGTCTGTTGCTCCCTTCTCAGGCCCATAGCTTCAAGGCCTTGAAGACAGAAGTTATAAATGAGAGGTTCTGAAAAGCTGTTGGATCTTGGGGCTTGCTGCCTGGTGCCACCTCAAGTCTTTGCTCACCAGATTTCAGTGCAGTGTTCATTGGCTGCCCAGATGTGACTCAAGTGGGCCCGGATGTGGCTCAGGCTGTACATCCAGAAGGCACAAGTGGTGAATTATGGCAGCATCGGCACAATGCCAACTCTGCATGTGCACAGAGTATGAGAGCTACCTCCTCTTAGATTTTAAAGGCTGCTGCAGAAAACCTTCAGTCTCAGACTGAAGACTACTGGAGTAGGACCATTTCTCTAGTGGAAAGTACCCACTAGAGCAATGCCCAGCTGAACCTTGAGTTAAAGACACTATAGCAAGAACCTACTAGAGCAATGCTTGGTAAGGCCATGGGAGTGGGGAACACCACAGAAAGTCCTCACTGGAGCAATGTCCAGCAAAGCCATAGAAGGGACCACCTTCAAAAGTCCTCACTAAGGTATTGTAAGGTATTTTTATGGGGGGCAAGCACACCCATAAAACCCCAGCCCTCTAGAGCCATTAGAGTACAGTGCCAGCCTTGGAGAACCACAGGCATCCAACTCCAAACCCAGAGCTGCTGCAGGAGTGGCATCTTGCAAAGCCATGGGAGCAGGGCTGCCTGTGGCATTGTGGATCTAAACTCTGCCCTGTTGTGCCCAGAAGGCAGGACATGGAGTCATAAGATTGTTTTCAAACCTCAAGATTTAATGTTATTTGCCTCGTTGGGTTGTAGATTTACTTGGAACCCATTACTCCTCTCTTCTTTCCTATTTTCCCCTTTGGAATAGGAGATTTTATCCTATGCTTGTCTCACCATTTCATTTTGGAAGTACATAACTTGTTTGATTTTATAGGTTCACAGCTAGAGAGCAATTTGCTTCAAGATGATTTGCACCTTGAGTCTCACCTATATCTGATTTGGATGAGATACTGGACAATATTTTTTTGCATATAAAAAGAATTAATTGAAGGAATAGAGCTAGAAAGCTATGGTTTAAATGTGTCCAACTAAATTCATATATTGAAACTTAATCACAAATTTGATAGCATTAAAAGATGTGGCCCTCAGGGGCTGATTAAGTCATCGGGGCAGAGCTTTCACACTGGAACCTTATAAAAAAGATGCTTCAGAGCTACCTGACCCTTCTATCTCTTCTGCCAAGTGAGGCCACAGAGTTTATATATTTTGCCCTTTTGCCATGTGAAGACCTAGTGTACAACTTTTATATTGGAAGCAGAGGACAAGCCTCATCAGACACCAACTCTACCCCATGCCTTGCTCTTGGATTTTCTAGCCTACAAAGCTATGAGAAATAAGTTCCTATTTTTTATAAATTACCTGGGCTGTGATATTTTGTTATAGCGTCCTTCAATGACTAAGACAATAGATTATATAGTATTTATTTTTTTGACAATTTACTGTACATTAGAAAAAGACATTGAATGAGCATATTATGTAACCCTTCACTCTGAAGGAGCTAGCGTATCTATTCTATAATGGAATGGACTATTGCAGATAAGCTATAGTGCTAGCTGGAATAATACTTTCTATCCCACTTGATACGGTATATGTTCTGAACCAACAATCAATATATGGCGCTGGTTCTTCCCTAGCTATACATTGTAGGCTATGTAAATAAGAGATGGAATTGAAAATAGTGCCTATCATAATTCCATTTAATTAACCACTTGCATACTTTTAGCTTTCCATCCTTGATACTTTTACCTCTACTGGTTTACAGATTTTAGTGTCAAATAAAGGATGCATTCATCTGGGTACACAATAACAGTTTCATTTCACTGAACTTCTAGATTTCCACTTGATCAAGTCAGGCTCCTCTTATCACTAAGAAAACAAGCTAAGACAGGGATTATGGTATTGGCTAGAATAATTGAGTCTACCACTCCAGGGAAAACAGGGTTATTGCTACCTAATGGAGGTAATAAAGATTATGAATGACATACAGATAATCCCCTAAAACATGGAACAGCTCCTTGTACTACTGATGTTAAAAGTTAATGGTAAACTACATCAGTCCTATATTGTCAAACCACAAGTTTTCAGTTCCATCAGTAATAAAAGTTTGACTAATTAACTTCAGGTTACCTCTGATGTACTGAGATACTGACTGAACTTTAAGAACATAAGGGGTAAGTATATAAAGAGAAAAGTCATAATTATCAACTGCAATATAATGATCAGTTACACAATTAAGTACTATAGAAATATATATATATATTTTTTTTCTTTATTTACGGGTTAAACAAACAGGTGTGTAATTTAACTAGCATCTTTTTTCCCCTTCAGCTTCTCCCAACTATTTAATAAGAAATATAAGAATTATGGTAAAATAACAAAGAACTACTTATATAAAAAAAAGAATCTCACCAGATATGTTGAACTTGTAACCAGGTGGAATAACCAGTGATATTTAAAAAGGTCTCTCCCCTTGGGGAGTACTTCTGTCAGGAGTTAAGCATTTTTTAAAAGTGTAGATGGGGAGAAGTGTGTGTTTGAATGTTGTTCACTAAAGAAGCTAAGAGTGCTGACATTTGTCAACTAAATTGCTCAGCACCAAATATTCTTTCTATTTTGGTTAAAGATCTAAGTAGATGAGAGCCAGAAGTTGAAAGGGGAAAGCTTTTTACTCTCCCTGCATCCTGATGCTTGGAACACGAGTTCATAGCTAAACTATAGTCAATTACTTGCTCTCACTCAAGAAATTGAATCTCGGGAGAATTACGCAAAGGTGTAAAGTCTGTCAGAGGTTATCTGCAGCAGCTGGAATGGAGTCAAGAATTCAGTGATGAGATAGTGAGTGTTCTGAAGCCACAATGACATTTCAAATGCAGTTATGTGGGGCTTGATCTTGGCTCTGCTTTTCTTCACCTGGTTCATACCTGAGCCTGACATGCCAGCCTTGTAGTCAGTTTTGTGAACCATCTAATTCCTTTTTACTGCATTTATTTTTTTTTGCTAGTTAATCAATATCATATTTTGTTATTTGGCATCGCTGTCTTCATTCAGTGGATAATATTAACAGAAGTCTGAGAATGACAAATATCAAGAAAACCAAGGTCACTGTCAGTAGCTTGCAAGAAGCCTGGGGCTCTAGTTCAAGAGGCTAAAATTTCTTCTCAAAAGAAGCAAGAACAATGGACAGCTCCATAAATCCAGGATTGGGCCACTGACTTCTAAGGCAGAGACTCATGCAATAAAAGAGAGGCAAGGAATTAATAAGTAGAATTTGCCTAGCAATTTACATTATATCAAGCAACCTCACTCTGATTATATTTGATAATTCCTTTCACTCAGCCATTTTTAAAGTATGGTAAACAGGAGTCCCTTTTTCATAAAGTCAAAACTATTTTTATAATAACACTGAGAAATTATTTGCCTTTTACATGGTGTTGACATTTACTGGTAAAGCACAAACAACTTTGTTAAAAGCATGAATCAAGGCAATGGCCCCAAACTAGTCTAGTAGTTATTGTAGCTTTCCTACACCAGGCAATGAAGAAAATAAAAGACAATTTTTCTTAAGAGGGTCTTTGATGAATTGGCAAAAAAATATTACTTTTATTAAGTAGCTCAACCCGTGAGTACACAGCTGTTTAACATTTCATGTGATTAAATGTAGAGCACACATAAAGCATAGTTTCCTAAGCTTTTTCCATAGTGCCTTCTATATAAGTAGTATACTCTAAAATAATAATACAAAGTATAGTACAGTAAATAGAGCAGTAGCATAGTCATTTATTATCAGAATCAAGTAGTATGTACGGTACATAACTGTATGTATAATACTTTTGTGTAACTAGCAGGACCCAGTTTCGTTGACAACCGCATTACTACAAACATGTGAGTGATGTGTTGCACTATGATATTGTGAAGGCTATGACATCACTAGGTCATAGGAATTTTCAGTTCCATTATAATATTATGAGACCACTGCCACATATGTAGACCATTGTTGACTGAAGCATCATTATGGGGCCCATGACTGCAGTTAGGTACAAACAACTTGGTGACCATTTGGCAAAATATACTATGTCATTCGTAGAAGTTCATTACTAATGGGAGATACCTGTTGGTCACTGCGCCAGTTTCTCAGACCCTGGAAGCAGTTGGAAGTTATCCTCATTTTCTGTTGTACTTTTATTTTTATGTGGTACTTGCTTTTTTATCTCAGAAACTCAATGACATCAGTATATGACATTCTCAAAAGGAATGTGGTATGATCTCATGTTGAAATTGAACTACCTCCAGCTTGTAGTTTGCCTCATGTACAATAGATGACTCTATGCTTCCCCTGGAATTTTAAAATACCCTGTGGTTCTCCTGTGAGTTCTTCTTGGTATTTTAGGGGTGCTTTGGGACATAGTTTGGAAATTGCTGGCATAAAATATTTCTGCTCCATACCAAAGTATAGTGGTTTTCTCATGGAGAAGCATTTGTATGGTTGCTTGAACTAGCTGCTTTTATCACTAAACACTATATTTATTCGAAAGGAAAACAGACAGACAAAAAATGGCTGTTCAGTCTTGGGTCTCTAGCAGATATCTTCTCCAAAATGAATAAAAATGAAGTGAGCCTGCTACATCAAAGACAACAAGTGACAGTCTTCTTTGCTAAAGATAAAATTTAAGTTTTTAGATAAATATTAAAATGTGTAAAACTTGTTTGTACCACCATGAGTTTGGCAGTTTTTTAATATTTAAGGATTTCATTAATGAGATCCATAGTGATATTAACAAATGTGATTTTTAAATATTGTATAATAAAATGTGTCAAGTTTTAAAGATCTGCAAAACTCAATGACTAATATTTTCCAAGTGACTAATGTTACAAAAAGATGCATGAGTAAAAGATCTATTCACAGAGCAAGATAGACAAATAGATCTTAATAGGCCAGATTGTAAATAGTTCGTTGGTGTGGTTTCAGATACCACATTGCAAGTAACCTTTAAGAACCCATCACTTCTCTAGTTTGGTACAATATCAAAACGGAAAGTCCACAGTTATCCATAAGGGCTATTAAAGTACTCTAACCTTTTATGACTATATGTCTGGTGAGCTCAAGTTTCTTTCAAGTATTTTAGCATACATAAAAAAGCATCTTGTAACATATTGAATGCAAAACAGACTAATATTCACTTGTCTTCTATTAAGCCAAGCCTTAAAAAGATGTTTCAAACATGTAAAATAATATCACTTTTCTTATCATTTTTTGAAGAATAGTTATTTTTATAAAAATCTTTGTTTACATGTAATGGGTTTCTTATTTTTCAATGAATAAATATTTTTTAAAATATTCTGAGTTTTGACTTCTAATTAAACATTCATAGATAAAACTCACATAAAAATGTCATTGTGGTCATCAATAATTGATAAGATTTTAAGGCCTTCCTGAGATCATTTGTTTGAGAACCATTATGTTCATCATTTGTATTAGGAAGAGGAGGGTTTATTGCAGACGAGAAAACTATGCTTATCAAGGTCAAAGGGACATGTCCAAGAGTTTGCCAGTGGTGTCAGAATGTGAATTTATGTTGTTTCTTTGTAGTTTACGATTTTTAAAAAATATAGTTTGGAAAAAAATAAAAGCTCAATCATACAAAAATAGGACAAGGACCCATTTACAGAAACACAAAATAAGGTCAACGTGAATGCAGCTGCAAGAGCTACCTATTACTCGATCACTGATTATATTGATATTACTTATCTAAACAGTCTAAGGTGGAAGCCGAAAACTTGAGTTGTGTGATTATAGTGCTATGGGAGAATAGAGCTAATCAAGCCATTCAAGAGTAGACAATATTCTTTCAGAATAAGAATATGACCTGGAGTCCTGAAGTGATAGTAAAGAAGCATAGCTGTAAAGAACTCATGGTGGGTAGTATAGTGGAGGAAGTGTGTGTCTGACTGAATGACTGTCCTTTGGAACCATTTGACCTGTGATCAAGTCAGAGTCTATCATCATGCTTTATGACGTTCTGGCAGTGGCTAGGTCATTCCAGCAAGGTCGTGTGTGTGTGTGTGTTGTGTGTGTGTGTGTGTGTGTGTGTGTGTGTGTGTGTGTCAGTGTGAGTGTGTGTGTGTGTGTGTGTGTGTGTGTGTGTGTGTGTGTGTATACTTATTTATTTGTTGGTCGGTGACAAATGATCACAATTCTTTATTCTCGTTCTGGAAAAGTCATCTTTTTAATATAGTTACCATTTGATTTTTACACACAATTCTCAAATTATTTATTTTATTGATTCTTCATTTAATCCCCAAAAATGTAGAATGCCATCTCTTTCAAATTGCGTCTGGTCTAGAAAGAATAGCAAGTAGCATTCATTTTTTTTTTTTTTTTTGAGTTGGAGTCTCACTCTGTCGCCCAGACTGGAGTGCAGTGGCCGCTCCCGGCCACCGCAGCCTCGACCCGCTGGGCTCCGCTTCCGCCTCAGCCTTCCAAATAGCCGGAATGACAGGCGCGCGCTACCACGCCTGGCTAAATTTTTTTGATTTATTGTAGAGATGAGGTCTCGCTGCCCAGGCGGGTCTCGAACCCGCGGGCTCAGGCAATCCACTCACCTCAGCCTCCCAAAGGCGCGGGATTACAGGCTGAGCCACCGAGCCCGCCAGCATTCATTTATCTATGAAGACTTTCCCCTCAAACTTGTGGGACAGTTTAGGGGTAGATTGTCTTGAAGACTTGTTGGACACAGCAGTGACAAAAAATTAGTATAATTTTGTGAAAATCAGCTCTTCTTTCTTTTTTCTCTTCTTATAAAATTCAGGATAATTTTGACTTTTTCCCTATCATTATTTAAGTATTGACAAATAAAAATTTAATATATTTAAGGTATACAATTTGATTTTTTGATATGTCTATACATTGTGAGATAACTGCCACAATTAAGCTATTTAATATACTCATTACCTCACATAGTTATCATTTTCTTTTTTTAATATGTGATGAGAATATTTAAAATCTACCCTCTTGGGAAAATCAAGTATATAACATATTATTGTTAACCATATTCACATTGCTAAACATTAGCTCTTTCGGAAATTATTCATCTGGCATAATTGAAACTTTGTATCCTTTGACAAACATCTCCCCATTTCTTCTTCCATCAGCCCCTGCAAACCACTTTTCTACTCTCCTCTTTTATGAATTTCACTAATTTAGACTTTATATATAAGCAAGATCAGCAGTATTTGTGTTTCTGGGCCTGGCTCATTAAACTTAACGTAATATCCTCCAAGTTCATTCATGTTGTTGCAAGTAGCAGAGTATCCTTATTTTTAAAGGTCAAATATGACTGTATATATAGAGAATTTTTAAATTTATTCATTTGTTGATGGATGTTTAGGCTGTTTCCTTATTTTGGCCACTGGAAACAATACTACAATGAACATAAGAATGCAAGAAGCTTTTTGAGATACTGATTTAATTTCTTTTGGCTATATGCTCAGAAGTAGGGCTGCTGGTTCATGTGTTTTGTTTTGTTGTTGTTTGCTTGTATGTTTGTCTAGAATTTCCAAACTGTTTTACATAATGGCTGTACTAATTTACATTTCTACCAAAAGACTATAAGGGTTCTCTTTTCCCTGCATCTTTGCCAAAACTTGTTCTTTTTTGTCTTTCTTAGCATAACCATCCTAATAGGTGTGAAACAACGTATGATTGCAGTTTTGACTTTCATTTCCCTGATGATTAGTGATGTTGAGCACATTTTCAAGTACCTGTTAGCCATTTGCATGTCTCCTTTTAAGGTATGTCTTTTCAGGTCTCTAGTACATTTTAAAATCAGGTTATTTTAGTTTTTTTTTCTTTGTCATTGAGTTGTTTTAGTTCCTTACATATTTTTAGATGTTAACCTCTTATTAGATATATGACTGGACTTTTTTTTCCCCTGTTTTATAGGTTGCCTTTTCATTCTCAGGATTGTTCCCTTTGCTGTTTTTAAGTTTTTTAGTTTGATGCAATATCACTTGTCTATTTTTGTTTTTGTTGCCTGTGCTTTTGGTATCATATAAAAAAAAAAAATCCCACAAAACAAAAACAACTTGACCTTGCCCTGACCAAAGTCAAGAGCTTTTTCCTCTCTATTTATTAGAAAAAAAATAGTTGTATGGTTTCAGGTGTTCTGTTTAAATCTTTAGTTATTTTTTATTTGATATTTGTATATGGTGTGATATGAGTATCTATTTTTCTTCTAAATGGGAATATCCACCATCATTTATTGAAGAAACTATCCATTCTTCAATGTGTATTCTTGAGAACCTTACTCAAGATCAGTTGACAAGTTGTGTGGATCTATTTTGGGGTCTCTACTCTATTTATAGACTAATACACCTGTCTTAGATAATGGGTCATTTTAGGATATCATTTCTATTCAGAGCAGTCGATGGCAAGATTTTTGCTTTTTGTTGCTTTTTCACTAATAGTTGCTTTATAATCAAATATGACTTCTTAATGCTTTTACAGTTTTTTCTGAAGGTAGTGGAGAAAGAGAAGTATGCAGAAGCCACATTGGCAAGTGAGTCCATAAACCAGAGAATCTTTGTAGCTCTCAGAATAGAAAATATTTCTCTGGGCTAGGGTCCTGTAAAAGAGACCTTTTTTGTTCTTTCTGAGATATAACAGGAAGAGTTCAGCCATGAAAGGTTTGCTAGGGCTCTCTTTCTATTGAAAAATCAATTACTACATAATATAGGGCATTAGACCATATTATGGGACCTAAATTACAAATACCCTTTAATGCCTGTGGAATCATAGCTTTTACTGGGCAATTGATTCTGGCTTTATTACCTCTCTCACTCCCTGTTATACATAAACATAGCAGTTCTGGATATATTCAGAAAGATGGTTTTCAAAACATTCAGCATTCAGAGAGAACCTGAATAACCAAAAATATTGAATTTTTATTCCCAGGCCCATTGTCTAATGGGGAAGAATCAATTGTGCAGGGTTACCAAAGTTAATACCTTTCATATTGTTAAACAAGGGCATGCTACTTCTAGTGTCTTCAGAGAAGACTCACAGTATAGAAATAGCTAAATGATTTAGTAATAACCAATGAAGATCACGGTATTATGAGGCAAAAATCTCCTTTTCTGCCTATTCTGTCTCTAATGATTTCTTATAGCAGTTTGCCTTGGTTCTTGTTCATTCCTAGTACAGCCTAGAAATTAAAGGCTGTTGTTAAGTTCTAGCATGAGTCTATCAAAATGCAAACTGTTAACTGAGAGGGAGAATATTAAAGCAAGATTGGAGTTCTAGTAGGGAGATTGGTGTTTTGGGAAAATAAATCTTACTGTCTGTAAGATGTATTAGGAGTAAGGGAGAAATGGAAACTACAGTAATGAGCTACTGTATGGTCTTTCTGTAACTATGGTTTGAAATCAATTGAGGTGGACATCTGCTTCCTGGGAGTTATGTTTATGTGGGAAAAAGGCATATTTATTTTTGTTCAGATGTAGATATGAACAAAGGGAAACTTAAGCAGCAGACTTAGCCTCAAGGTTTTATTATTATATTATTATTAAAGCTTCTCTAGAACCAGTATCTGTATGAAAACCTATATATCAGCAGAATAATCTTTTGTTTTCAACCTTGTGAATACAGTATAATAAAAGGGGATTCCTTGTTCTCTAAACTCTCTGCTACAAACTAAAAATGACTCAAAACGTATCTAAAATCAACCACAACACTAATATCCATACATTGACTTATTCATTAATTAATCATTCATTAATTCAAAAAAATCAATTACTTATCTACTTAATATCAGACTTTGATTAATGAGCATATCATGGGTATATGGTAGGGAAGAGCCAGATCATAGAGTGCCTTTCATGAATAGAAAGCTAGGATATTTGCCTCTAAGCAATGAGAAGCCACTGGTGGATGTTAATACGAAGAGTAACATGGTCATATTTTGGTTTTAGACAGTCCAACATGACTGCTGCACTAAATATGAGTTGGGAAGGGAAGCCTTGGAAGAGAGCAAAATAGGAAGCTGTTTAAATATTTTATGTAAGAGATTATGAGGTTCTAAGTCAAAGCAGAAGCAGTGGAGATAGAAAAAGAATAATGAGCTGAGGGACACATGACCGGGACAATAAGATTTGTTGAACCTTTTGAGGCCATTATCTTGTTGCACCTATGCTAAAGGATTTTAGTTGTAATAATATCTCTGATAATTAATTCATTCTAGAGCAGAGTTTGACAATCTAAGGTATGTGGTCCTAAAATGGAAAGATAACTTTAATAGTCATGTGGAGTTTTTCCTTGCCCACTCCGAGATGCCATGTACTGCTAACCCTTCCTGTTCACACTCGCCTCAACTCAACTTTCAATAATCATCTACAATTCAGCAGCAGTTCTTCCATATTAGTATGCATGTGGGTGGGCAGGTTTCTCTCTCTCCCTCTCTTTTTTTCACTCTCTTCCCTCTCCCCCACAGGATGTATAAGAACACACAACAGGCAGAGAACTTTGACCTCAAGCCTAAGAAGTTTTTAAATGATATTCTGGAACATTATTTTTAAAATTTCCAGGGCTGAGTGATCTCTCACAGAAACATCGATCTGAGTATCACATGTTCTCACTCATAAGTGTACCTTGAACAACTATCGTAATACTATAAGAAAAGAATTGACAGTGGTGGGAAACTATGAGGGGGCATGGAGGAGAGGGAGGTGGGATTAATGGTAGTCAATATCTGTCTGGGGATGGGGGGGCACACCTCATCAACAAGGGTACCTGCACAATGCATATTTGTATACCTAACCCTTAAGTGTACCCCACAATTTTAAAATAAAAAATATGTATTAAAAAAAACAGGAAGACAGGCAACAGAGTTACATCTGAACTGCTGATGACACCAAGAACAGAAGCATCTAGGCAAGGATGAGCAACAGTCATCATCTGTGGCCCACCTCATCTTGACAAGTGAAATTTCTCTAATGCTAATTGTCAGCCAGTTTGTAGCTCAACGTTTACTTAGCAAGTGCCTGTTCAATCCCAGGACTCACAGTAAAAGCAGACTCAAATATAAAGGCTTTTGGTTTAGCCTGTTTAATTACAGTTGGTCTATGTTGTAAATAAACAATCTGTAATGTCTGAATATTTGTATAACAGATCTGCAGTTGCCTTGGATTTGAACCCATGCAAAGTTTAGATTCTGAAATTGATTACTTGCTGATGCTTTCTTACTGTATCAGTGAAATAAATATTGTCATGTCAGTTCTTGCCAAAATAAATAAATAAGTAAAAATAAATAAAATAAAATTTCCAAGGCTACAAATCACCTAACCATAGATACTGTGGTGTCATGAGCAAATCATTCTCTATAGAATTCCTTCTATTCTAGCAAGGTTTTTGGCATTTCTAATATCTAAATATCTGTCCTGGCTGAATAATTGGTGCAAAAATTCTGAAATGTACTGAGCAGCATTCTCATATTTTCGGATTTTTTGGATAGAATTTGCATAACTTGAGTGGGCCCTGTAGTAATGAATGCTAGGATGTCAATGAACAGTGTGATGAGAAATAGAAAGAAGCTGTGTCTGAGTGCTGTGTTCTTCAGGAAAATAATCTGCCTATAGGATCTATACTCAAAAGCCACACTCTAACAATGTTCTAATACATAGTATTCAGGGGCATGAGATTTTTTTTTTCAGGCAAGGGTTTTTGTCCAAGGAGGTCTAACACATTGTATGATCAGAGCTGCAGTTAAAAGAGCAGGGCTTACTAGCTGTGTGAAGGAGGCAAAAGAGTCATTGTTTTAGGGGATAATACATCAATTTAAAAATATGATAGCATATATTAGCATCCAGGAAAATGAAGGAGGGGACACTTTTTCCCAAAGAAAGGAACTGGCAGGTAGTGGTCTGTGTTTCAGGACTCCAGTTAAGAAAATTCTCATCCTAAATGAAAACTAAATGTGGTTTCTATTGGTTACACCGTGCTAGGAGGTGCATGAGATATCTAGGGTTTATCTCAATTCCTCCAGGTGCTAGAGTAGGGTAGCACAGTTACCAGACCCTAGTATTTCTAGAGGCTCTTGTTGTAAACACTGTTTGGGGCCAAATTATCTTGAGGTATTAGCAGAAGGAATTTTCAAGTAAAGGATACCTTGAATTCTCCATCTTTTAAGACATCTTTTTTTTTTTTTGAGTTAGAGTCTCACTCTGTTACCCAGGCTGGAGTGTAGTGGCACACTCATGGCCACCTCAGCGTCGACATGCTAGGCTCCAGCCACCCTTCCGTCTCAGCCTTCCAGGTAGTCGGAATTACAGGTGCACGCTACTATGCCCGTCTAAATTTTTTTTGACTTACTGTAGAGACAAGGTCTCGCCAAGTTGCCCGGGTTGGTCTCGAATCCTTGGGCTCAGGCAATCCACTCGCCTTGGCCTCCCAACGCGCTGGGATTACAGCCTGAACTACCGAGCCCGGTCTAAGACATCAATTTTTATGGAAGTTCTGACTGACTTTAGCAGGGCTCAATTTATCATCGCTTCAACTATCCTTTTAAATAGACACATTCTGATTCTGGGATTAGCAATAAACCAGCCCAATTTCAAGTTCTTTGTTGTCATTCATGACGCACAAGTGTAGATTATTCAATACAGACCAGAAGTCTTGCCTACTAGATATGACACTCACATGAGAAGTATTTGACTCCTTGGCTAAGTTTTCAACCTTTTATGGGACTTGACTTCATTCACAGGGCATTTTTAGGAGATATACAGGAAATAAAATGTAGTCAAAGTTACAGCAGAAATTTTTTTATAAACCTAAAATAGTTTCCTATTAACAATTGATGGTCTCTATGGCCTTATATATTTTTATTGAGGTATGTGCACTTATTTTAAGTGTAAAACTCAATGAAGTTTTACAAATGTAAATACCCTTACAATCACCACCCAGGTCACAACATACACATTTTTATCACTCAAGAAGGTTATGTGTCCCTTAGAGGTAACAATGATTTTTTAATTTCTATCACTATACAGTAGTTTTGCTTATTCTTGAGCTTCCTGTAAATGGAATTACATTGTATACGCTTGTGTCTATCTCTTTTCAGTTAAGATTATGTCATTGTGTTTAACTTGTGGTTCTGTATATATCAGTAGTACATTTACTTCATTTTTTTAATGATTATGCTGTAATTTGTTTATTGTTTTTCATGTTGATGGGCCTTTGGTTTGCTATGGTTTTGGAGTAATATGAAAAAAACCTATGACACAATTATTGTATCTTTCTGTGTATATTTTCCCTCATTTATCTTGGGTATATACCTAAAAACAAAATTACTAGGCCACAGGAGACATGTGTATTTATAGCTTCAACAGATAATATAGAAGAATTCTTCAAAGGAATGGGCAAATTTACACTCCCATTAGCAATGTAGGCAAATTCCAATGCTTGACATCTTCAGTAACACTTCGTATTGTCAATGTTTGGTAAATAACCATTCTCCTGGTTGTGTAGTGATATCTAATTGTGGTTTTAGTTTGCATTTCCCTGATGACAAATGAGCTCTGGCCATTTGGATATTCTATTTTGTGAAATATCTGTTCAAATTATTCTCAGTTTTTAAAAATTGTAACATCTTTTTTGTTACTGATTCATAGGAGCTCCTTGTATATTCTGTATATAAAATCTTATGTCAGATATATATTGTCACTATTTTCTCCTTGCCAGTAGATTGACTATTCAATTTCCAAATGATATCTTCTAATAAAATATTTTTAATTTAAAAAAATCATATTTATTATTTTTAATTTTTATAATTAATGTTTTGGAGTCTTATTTAAGAAGTTTTTGCTTATCACAGTGTTTTGCCCAATATCATGACTCTGGAGGAGGTCATCAATTTTCCAGGCCCCACTGCTTCCTGGGGAGTCCTTGGGTATGAACCGAGTGAACAGCAAGGGAAGTTGCGCACTTCACAGTTAGTGTTGCCACTGTCACACGTCAGGGAACTCAGTGGAACTTTGTTGTTTTTTTTAATCCTTAACCAGAAAATGTTTGATAAAGATCAGGACATAAGGATCAGCACACTTGGCTGTCCTTTTAGCACTGAATGGTTTGGCCGATAATTGAAGCCATCCACACATTTTCCATAGAGTCTTGGACCATTGTCCAAAAACTGGCACCTGTGAGATGAAGAATTCTAGGAATCTTTTGCCTTAAGGATACAAAATTAAGGTCATATATTTCTCTGCCCAAACTAACTTGTTTCCAGAAAGTCTTGTGTAAGTAATGACCCTTTTCACACTCACTTGATGTCGGGGTGTGACATCACCAGCCTTGACATCCAAACTGAATTTTGGGTGGGGTTCATCCTAAGAGTGACCAGAGCAATATGTACTATTTTCCCTTTGTAATTAGATCTCACTAAACATTCTATATCCCCTTCACACCTCCAGACATTTTCAACAGTGACCTCGGCACTCATTTCATCTCTCAGAATTCACAATGAGGAGCCCGTGAACAAGGCATTCAATGAAACTTTAACCTCCATTATCAGCCTCAGATCACAGGCACCATATAGCACCATAGAGTGCCATAGTGGTTCACTTAAACAAATTCAAACTCAATTACAAGAAACATGTACGTTTAAGTCACCAACCAAACATTAGGTGTAGATGATAATAAAGAGTCCGATTCCATTTTTTGATGCTTAAATGCTGGCATCTTTTAAGCTTCATTTCTCGCTTTTCCCATTCTGCCTCACATTTGAGCAAGGTGATAAGAAAGCAGTGTTCTTTTTCCTTGAGTGCCAGCAGGAGATTTGACCACACACACCCCTGGCAGGAACCCTCACCTCAAACCTATCCCCTAATCACAGTAAAAATCTCATTCTGGTCTACTTTTTTTTTTTTGCTCTTTCAAGCCATTTTTGAACTGAATTGGGAAACCTGCTCTGCTTGTCTTCAGAAAGCCTTATGTGAGTAATGAACCTTTTTCATACTCACTTGGTGTGGGTGTGTGACATCATCAGTCTTGACATCCAAACCAAATTTTGGGTGGGGTTCATCCTGACGAGTGACCTCAACAATATGTACTATTTTCTCTTTGTAATTATAGGCACCTTGTGGGGTAATACTTTCAGATGATATAATTACCCTGTTCTTTGCCAAATATTTACTCATAGGTTTAGCAACTATGATTCTTGTGTGAATCTATTATTAATATGATGACTATAAATATTTTTATTCTAATTTCATAATTTTGATTACTTTTATTAGTTGACATTTGACTGTAAGGAAGCCTCTCTCTGTTAGTTATGTGTATATTACTTATTTACTTTACGAATCCAAACTTATGAATTTTTATTACATTAAATAAGTTGGAATTTATTATTATCTTTATTTTGATATTCAAATTATCTCACCTTAAGTGGAACCCTTTCAAGCTGGCTTTGTGTTTTTTTGATAAGTCCTCATCATTTTGTAAGTACCCCCTTCCTTTTAGCGCAATAAAATATTCGAATCCTCTTCTGCACTGTCTTTTACTGCAACCCTTGAATCAGTCATTTTTCCAAGGAGCATTTAGTTAAGAATGGCATTTAGGAGCCAACATTTAGGTGCTTGGCATGGTCATTGTGACTGAGATAACATTGCATCTAGGACTTCTCAGCCGACACAACTAGTAAATAAACATATTTATACACATACACATACAAGTACATGCATATGTACATATACATACAAATATATGATTATATGTTACTATATCTATTATGTATATATTCATACAGATTTAAAGATAAACCTATAACTATTTATCTACCTATATTTTTCATTGGAATTAGAAATATTGATACTATCTTAAGATTTTAAAAAATATGTAGATATTATATATGTATTTTATACACGCAAATGTTCAAATCATGTGTGTATATATAACTTATATAGTGTGAACTCACACCAACAACTCCAATTCCAATCTGAAAATCATAAGAATAATTCTAGCCATGTTGTTTGAACTTCTTTCTACAGTGACGAACATAGTTCTTATTATCTTTACTTCATTTGTGTGCTCATTCTCCCTTTATAAAATCAATATTTTGACCCCCCTCTCCCACTACCTGTTCAGCCCCAGACCCACAAGTTCTGGTCACTGCGTTGGTCCCATTCATCTCTTTGTTCATGATCCTATGTGCCTCTCCAGCCCTGCCTGTCCACCAGCCCTGGCCACCCACCAGCTTGACCTCTTTTAAGATTCAGCTGCAGTTTGGCCCTGGCTTAGCCAAGTTTATAAACCATGACTGCCTCATGGAAAGGGCAGGTTGGGAACCAATACTTAACTCTTAAAGAAAATAGAAAGAAAAAGCAGAGATAAGAAAAGGAAATTAGTATAATTATTTTTGATTTGGTGTTGACTTAAGCATTTTTCTATGTTAGAGTTTAATTTTGTTCTTTTATAAATAGACTCTAACCAAAATAATTTGAGTGATTAAATAATAAACTTAAATAAGTGATAGATGTTAATTTAGTGACCATCTACTCAAGACCAACCATTTTTCTTATGGAATTTAGTCATTATTAATCCTGACACCAATGCTCTGAGATAGTGGTCATTTTAGTGATGAGTAAGCTAAGTTCAATTCATTTGCCTTTTAGATCACAGAGCAAATGTAACACAGAGGCTGGATTTGAACCTAAGTTTGTCTGACTCCAAAAGTTGACCCTTTATTTCTACAGTTTCTCACTCTAAAGGATTGAATGTTTAAGCAAATGGAAGAGTTGAAGTAATAATAATGCTGCCTTTATTGAAGATTAGCAATGCCTCAATGTCTAGAAAGTTGGAACATCAGAAGTGATGAGGACAGAAGGATGTGTTGAGTTTCTAAGTGTGTCAAAGGTATTTGGGGTCACCTTTGAGAAGACTTTGGTACTACATTTCCTGGCATGCAGAAAAAGAGGAGTTATTTGTAGCTATGTTCAGCCAAAGGCAAAATCTTTGCCTTTGGAGATAAGAATTTTTTTCTTAACTGCATATTTCTTATAATAGGCTAGATTTTTAATGCTAGAGCAATTTATACTATCTGAGCAAGAATGGCCTGCT
This sequence comes from Cephalopachus bancanus, assembly GCA_027257055.1. Lineage (NCBI taxonomy): Eukaryota > Metazoa > Chordata > Mammalia > Primates > Tarsiidae > Cephalopachus > Cephalopachus bancanus. The sequence continues at coordinate 4,350,308 of JAPVLO010000046.1, read as the reverse complement.
CCAAGCTGGCTGGTTGTGATACCTGTGGTGTCTTTCTTATTAAAAAATATTTGAATGTAACCCAATGTCCTATTCTCAAAATCTGTGCACAAAAATAAGAACATGTCTCATTTTTAATACCAAAGTTATGAGAACTGCTGTCTTAATTGTCATCAATTAGCCTTTTATATATTATTCTTCTTTTTCTTACTGAGGGTTCTCCAGGAGGCTAATTTGTGTGTGCAGAAAGGAGTTCCACATGTTTTTCCATGCAGAATTTATTTCCATCTCATTCACCATTAAATAGAAAACAAATTCAGACTTAGTAAAGACAGACTTTATTTAAAAAATATTGCATGAGGGCAAAAAGGACTATCACAATTAGGAGAACTCTCTGATCATGTGATTCACAAGGTTTATGATCAAGATTTAGACAATTTCTTTTTTACTGGAAAGTAAACAAGGCTAGAAAGAAGAAGTTGTGGGACAATAGAATGAATCGGTGGCTTGATCAGGTAGTAGATTAGAGAATGTTTTACCAAGAAATCAGCAAAAGGAGGAGATATTAAGGAAGAATTGTATGCTGGCACAGACTGAAATCAAAATGTAAGGGCAGTGCATGGTGCAGTGACTTACATCTATAATCCCAGCACTTTTGGAGGTGGAGGCGAGAGGATTGCCTGAGCCCAGGGGTCCTAGAACAGCCTGGGCAACTTGGTGACACCTTTCTAAAATAAGTAAATATGTAAATAAATAAATAAATAACATAGCTGGATATGGTGCTGCATGCCTGTAGTTTCAGCCACTTGGAAGGCTGAGGCAGAAAAATTGCCTGGCCCAGCAGATCGAGGTTGTAGTAGTTGTGAGCATACCACTGCACTCCAGCCTGGGTGACAGAGTAAAACTCCAACTCAAAAAAAAAAAAAAATTTAAGGAATTGGAGGAAAGAAAGAATCTTAACCAAAGTTAAATTAACAAACATTTTGTTATGTTCAATCAGAGGGAACAAGCATTTCAGCCAATTATTTATGAGACAACGAGAATTTGGAGATACTGGTCATACCATATGTAAATAAGAAGGGCATCTGTGACTCTCACCTAAGTCATATGGGGAAGAGTGTTTCTTTACAGTAAACTCTTTTTTTTCAGCACGCAAAAGAATGAGTGGAGTATTTGTTAACCATCACTGTTTTACAGGATCACAAGCATCGGGTAAAATTCAACATTATCACTGTATTTGAACTGCTGTGTGATCATCATGTTGCTGGACACACTTGACTTTTGTGGGTGATGCTGCCTCCTGTGTTAGGCTCCCAAAGGGCGCTCTTTTCATGGTCATACCTCCCAAGTATGGAGGAAATTTTTCCATCGATTCAAAGAGCACAGCTGAGACCAAGCTTTGAATTTCACTAAGAATGTATTCAAAGATAATAAGAAGCAAGGAAAGCACATCACAGAAAACAACTCATAACAGCCATGTCTAGTCATGGTAATTTTCAAGTTCAGGTTCAAAGTCTGACTACATTTTAGTTAAAGGTGCAAAATATGAATCTACATTTCCTGCCCCAGGATCAATCTTTCACAATATACAATGGGATCACCTACTCAAGATCTAAATTCAGTCTTAGAGAGTGACCTTGCTTTTGGGCACCAGGTGAAGCTATTAATATAATCAGCCTAACAAGAATACATTCCATAATGCCACATATAAACTTTCTTATGTCCAGTCAATATTGTACCTAGTCTTGTTCTTTTCACAGCAACTTTTCCGGGATGAGACAAAAAGTATAACTTCATATCCTTGACCTTACTAGAGTCCTTCAGTTTGCATCTCCTGATACTATATAACCAGAAAAGAACATACAAAATTCTCTAAGAATAAGCAATTATTTATAGACATAGTAGTCTAAATTCACACAGAGAAAATAACATTTATTTTCAAAAAGACAACAGCGGCAAAAAAACATTTCCTAGAATGTTCTGCCCTCATTTGGGGCTCCCAGATGGGCCACACATTCATCTTTCCAGGCTCGGTGTAAATATTTCTTCCTCACTTTAATCTCCTCTAACTCTTCATTTAGTACTCCTGTCCTTGTAGATCCTCATGGTGCTTTTTTGCTTATCCATTGCTCCTAACACATTTATCATTAGCAATTATTTTTTGTAGTTGTTGCTTATTTCTTCTGTCTCCTATAGCAAGCAGTGGACACTATTAGGAGCAGGTCTGACTTGTCAACACTCTAACTCTCCTGGCATAGAGAAGAGTGTCCACAAATATTTAAGCGAAAATTCATAGAGTCAATATCTGATAAGAGACACATATCATTTAGCTAGAGAAGAAACACTGAAGTGCTAGGTCTAAGACATCAGCACTCAAGTGGAAGATGATTTCATGGCTCCTAGAAACAATAGGTGAAACCCGATTTATATTTGCATAAACATATGGTCCAGTTCTGTGTTTTTTGTGTTTTACTTTCCCCCCCAGAACAAAGCCACTGCCTGTCTTAAAGGTAAATTGAAGTCTCCACCGTTGAGTAGTAAGAAAAAATACGCAGAAACCTTTAAAGTGGCAGTTTTTCCAGCTTCTGTACTCAACATGATGCTTAAAATAATAGCCTACTCTCAGTCAGGGTCTGAGGTTATGTATGTTATTTTCAGAACTAATGATGTATAGTGTAATTTGAGCTCTGCAAATGATAATACCTATATTCATACTGTGATTTACCATTTTCAAAGCAATTTTACACTGGCTCATTTAATCTCCGTGAGTACTTTTTGAAGGGAAAAAAACCAAAACAAAACAACCTTTTACAACCATTTCAGAAATGAAGAAACTGAAAACTATATCTATTAACTGACTTACCCAAGACCACACAGCCAAGAGCAATGCTGGGACTCCAACCCAGGTCTCCTGACTTTAAATCCAGTGTACTTGTCATAATTCTCTGGCTGCTGAGTCAACAGTGAGGGTGCCTTGGCCTATTTCTATCTTTCTTTGAAACAGATTGTGTCTCTTTGGCCTCCTTCTCCAAATGAGAGTCATCAGTTGGATTTATCTCAAAGTGAATTCTGTTCTTTGGCACTGAGCCTTCTTAGGTAAAGGATAGTCAAAGTTGGAAAGGACCTCAGCAGTGACTCAGTTCAATACAACATCCCCACCATGTGGTTGGCCAGTCTAAACTTGAATATCTGAACTGATGGAGAACTCACTCCTTTGTATAATCCTTTGTATATAAATATGTTAGCTTGAGATTTATGACAATTAATGAGATAGATACTAAAATTATCCTTACTTTACAAAAGGAGAAACTGAGGCACACTGAATTTAAAGAATTTGCCTAAGCCTACATATTTAGTAAATTGTAGACTTGAATTTTGACCCATGCCAGGCTGACTCTAGAGCTTTTTTGCTAAAAGGCCATATTATGCTGCCTCTACATCTCAGTAGTATATCTCAATTTTTACAAATGAGAGAAGACTTTCAAGTACTCCGATGCCAATTTGAATGTACATAGATGTGAGTCCAAATAGATGGAGATTAAGGAAAGGAACATATTATTTAGAGATTTTGGTTTTGGCTTTGTTTGCATAGCTTGGCTGTGGCAGTACAGGATTCATCACATTCAAAAGAAATGTGTTGGCAAAATGCTTCCTTCTTTAAATGCTCCAAATCATTCCATGGTGGTTCTGGAAATTACCCCTTTTGGTGTAAGGCAATGATTAAAATCAAGAGTGAAGATCCATCCCAAACTCTACTTAAATTCAGAGGCAACCTCTCCAACCCTGTCTTCAATGTATCTGTCTTTAAAATTGAGTGTGAAGTCTAAAGTAAATAAAGAATGCATTTATACTTCTTAATATCGTAATTCAACTCAACTCATGAGCCATTCATTTATTTTTCTGATGCAGAAAACTAAATCTTGCAACTTAAGGTAATTCAGTCATTTTTATTTACAATACAGTTTCATTTAAGTAATTACTACATCAAACCCATTTTTTCCATTTCCTCCCCTTTCCTTCTCTTTTGGGGCAGCATGAGGGTTTGGAGGATGTCTGTGTCAGCTCTTGGTTTTGGCTGGAGACAGGGTAGGGAGGGAGGTGGTCGTGTGACTTTGGTCCATTGTGTTTCTGCAGGTCACCACTTGTAGCTCATTTTGCCAGGTCTTGGTCATCAACCCTGTTCCCACTGGATCCATGTCATCTGCTTGCCCGACTCACCAGGGCCTCTTGTTATAACATAGTCTGTTTCCTTTTTGTTCCCATGTGGAGGGCTCTTCTCATCTGCTGGCACATTAGACTCTTCCAGATACTCCCTTGTGACAGCTGGTTCTACAGGAGATTCCAAGGTGCTTTATCTGGTACATTGGTAGCTCTACCAATGGCTTCTAAGTGGTTTGTGATAGCCCCAGACCATCCCCCAAGGAAAGAGACACTTTCTCCACTTTGAAATCCTCAAAATTTATTTGAGGTTTTCTATTTTTTTTTTTTTTTTTTTTGAGTTGGAGTCTCACTCTGTCACCGCAGCCTCGACCTGCTGGGCTCCGACGATCCTTCTACCTCAGCCTTCCAAGTAGCTGGAACTACAGGTGCGCGCTACCACGCCCGGCTAATTTTTTGATTTATTGTAGAGATGAGGTCTCGCCAATTTGCCCAGGCAGGTCTCGAACCCGCGGGCTCAGGCAATCCACTCACCTTGGCCTCCCAAAGCGCGGGATTACAGGCTGAGCCACTGAGACTGGCTGAGGTTTTCTACTACTCTTTATTTCCAAGGTTTTGATCCCAAAAGTGGAGCATAAAGTAAGCCTACCCCATCAACCCTCACACATAGAGAAACACATCTCATCCATAACTGTCCCATCACCCATGTTCAAGGCAGAACTTTCTCTTATGACTTCCATACATAGCTGTTACACAACTTTCAGGTCAGCATTTTTCCCTCCCTATTCGATGGCTGATAGTTGAATTCTATATTTTGAGTACTACCATTCTTAAAGAGCTAAAAACAACAACAACGACAGAGACAAAAGTCCTTTTCAATTTTCAAAGTTTTAAAAATAGAATACTACCTGAGGTTTTTCCTATTGTCTTGGAATTTTGGCTGAAGCCCCAAACCTTGGAACAAAAAGGACCCTGACATTTTATGTAGAGCACCAAGTTGCTGCCAGGTACTTCTATTGCTTGCTGAGAAACTGCCAAACAGTCTTGTGACCCTAGTCCTCCCCACCCCAGATAAACTTATGCAAATAGAAAACCAGAAATTCCAAGGGAATTGATTAATGGACAAGAAAAATTCTCAGTAGTAACTATATCTGAGGCTTTTTATTTTCCTTGCCCAGGGATAAGGAAAGGATTTTCCAAGAGAATTGCCCAGAGGGTTCTAGGGTATCAGCAAGAAAGAGACTGGAATCATCCTCCCCAGAGGGGTGTTGCTGATCTGCATACCCGAGACAGTGCAACCCATTTGAGTATAGTGCTATGAAGTTACTCTCAGAAATGCTTAATATAGGTGGACTGTTAACCATAAAAATGGGAGCCTGGTTCTAGCACAGAAAGCAACAGGTGATTGGAGTAACCATGTTAGCAGGGCAAGAGAAGAGACAGTCAAAGGCTGACTGCTCTCTACTGTTTGGTACAGGAGGATGTTTGAGAGTGTCCCAAATGGATGCTGTGGAAAGTAACTAGACCTGAGCCATCTTTTAGCTCTCCAGCAGAGCATGCTTCCCTTGTAAAAGGAAGCTAGCAGAGTCTGTGGAATGTGTTCACAAGGGCAGAGAGAGACGGAGGTAGGAGGGTTTAACTAAAGGTCCAATTGTCAATGTCAGGCAGTTATGCAGTGATGAGGTTGTCACAAGGATTCTGGAAAACCCACATATGGGCCCTTTGAAAGAACAAGCATGTAGACATGTGCTGCACAGAGAATATCATTGACTAGTCAGCATTAGCCTAAAGAGGACCATGAGAGTAGGACCTAAGAAATAAATAAGATAGACTGGGTATGGTGTCTCAAGCCTGTAATCCCAGCACTTTGGGAGGCCGAGGCAAGAGGATTGCCTGAGTCTAAGGGTTTGAGGCCAGTCTAGGCAACTTGGTGAGACCTCATGTCTACAATAAATAAAAAAAAATTAGCCAGGCGTGGTGGCGATTGCCTGTAGTTCTGGCTACTTGTAAGGCTAAGGCAGAAGGATCACCTGAGCTCAGCAGGCCGAGTCTGGGGTGGTCGTGAGCATGACACTACACCCCAACCTGGGTGACACAGTGAGACTCTGACTCCAAAAAAAAAAAGCAGTTACAGAAATGAAAAAGATTTTTCTCTCTTTTCTGTATCTTTATCTCCCTTTTGGAAAGAGCCTGAAGAGAGAGAAGAAAGTGCTGTTCGCTGCAGGTCTATGAGCTGAGTTAGTGATGGGGCAGAGTATAAAGTTTTCATTGGGATGAAAGAAATAATTTTTTGTTTATCCTTAGATGAACAGTTTTAATACCTGAAAGGAAGTCTCAATTACTATACATTAAAAAAAGACTTGCTCTTAAAATTGAGAGTGAACATAAAGTCATGGTTTGGCTTGAATTGTCATCCAAGAGTAGGAAATATATACTGGAAAGAATACAACTTTTTCCTATAGCCTTGGCAACTGTGGGTTACTGCCTCTATACCATAGGCTTCCAATAATCTAAGAAGTCATTTTTAAGGATTTAACTTGCAATTTCCACTGGAATCTTTTATGATATTCTTTTTTAGGGCTATAATTTTCAGCTTCACAAACAATTTAATGACAGAATGCTGACCAATAAGAAAAATTATCAAGTAAAAAATATGTCAATATTTAAAAGTATTTTTTCTTCTACATGGAAAAATTGGTCTAAACATTATCCAAAAATAATTAAAAAAAAATTCTAGCATTGTATTTATGCTAGCATTATTCAGTGTGGTATAGGAGCAGGGATTGAGAAAAAAAAGTTCATTTTTCTGGTTATATCTTTACCTTTGTTTCTTCTTCTTTTTAAAAAAAATCTACCTAACAAATTGATACCAGATAAGTTCACCTTGTACAGAGTTTTCAGTGAGCCAGGCTTAACCTCACTGCCTTTTCAGACAATTCCTTAGACCCTAGACATCTATCAGCTGTTCCTTAGATAATTCCAACAGTATATTAACAAGTCTCCCACCCCAATTCTAGATTTGTTCCCTCTAAAACGTTTCCCATATTACTACCTAAAACATTTTCAAAATGTTATCTTTAACTGCTGTGTTTGAAACCCATCTAGGGCTCTCTAATGCAGGATAAAATTTAAACTTTCTATTCGAAAATATTCTTTATATTCAGTCACTTTCCTACTTCTTCATTCTCCTCATTTATATCTTTCCTCATTCCTACTGGACTTGTTGTTGTTGTTTGAAAATATAATAGATTATGTTCCTTTCTTATCTAAAGATTTAACTTCTCTCCCTTACCATTCCCTATCTTCATCTCCCACTCTCAACACATACACCCCACCACTTTCCTCCACTTCTGTGTCAATATTTGATAAATTCTTAAGCAGATTTGTTTATCCTCCTAATCCTACACTTTCTCTTTCTTACTTCTATTCTAGCACTCACTATAATAGCCATTTCTCTTCTGCTAATATTAGCACATCAAGGGCAAATACAGTGCCTTTTTCATGACTTTATTCCCTCAGTTTGGTATAGTGCTAAGAAGATAGATAGTGAAGGTACAACTAATTAGAAAGAAACAAAATGAAAGAGTTTTAGTTCTTTTACGTTTACTATCTTCTTTCAGATATATTCAATAAAGTAGGATATGAAATTTTATAATTACTTGAAAGAATGATGATGTGTTATATCCTTCCACAATGAATGTACCTAATTTTAGAAGTTCTTAAACATTTTGAGCCTCTGTTATTTGCTTAGTGAGTTCTGTCAGAATTTTAAAGCAATGAAAGTCACCAAATGAAATGAGGCTAGTCCAAAGAACTGTCTTAGGACTAAGGCGGTTTTTAAATAAAATGGTTTTAAAAATATAGTCAGTTCTCCTGTCTATTGACTATTTAATGTCTATAATTCATTACTATGATTAGTCTAAGAGGGCGGGGCTGTTTAGAGTTAGAGGAAGACAACAGACCTAACATTTGTTTGCTATAACTTTCTTTTTTCTCACATCTTGTGATTGACAGGGATAGTATGTATTGAAGAATCTCTCATCTTCCAAAGCCTGTTTTTAGTCCAGCATCATACAGAACAAACTGCAGGAAGAGAAGATCCAGTTTCCATCTCCAGGGTATCTGTTGGAGAGCTGCCTCTGCATTCATGGCCCCAGACAGTCATCAAGGCACAAGGCCTAGAATTCTGAGATCAAGGAGTGAAGGACTGCCTGTAATGTAGATGAGACTTAAGGTGTGCTGAAGCAAGTCTGTGGCTAAGGGGATAAAAAAAGTCATTTGGCAATAGACGCAGTCTGATAACTAAGGTAAGCTACTGTGAAACAGTGTGTGTGTATGTGTTGGGGGTGCTTAAATAGACTTTATTTTGTAGAGCAGTTTTCGGTTCACAGCAAAATTGAACAAGATGATCAGAAATTTTCCATATCTCACCTTCCCCCAGCCATGTAGCACCTTGCCTATTATCTACAACCTGACCAGAGTGGTACATTATTAACAATCACTGAGCTGACATTGATGAATCATAATCATCCCAAGTCTATAATTTATATTAGGAATCACTCCTTCTATTGTACATTCTCTGGGTTTGAACAAATGTACAATAACATATATATGCCATTATAGTATCATAAAGAATAGCTTCACTGTCCTAAGAATCTTTTGTGCTCTTATTCCTCCCTTCTTTGAACCCTTTGGCAACCTTTGATCTTTTACTGTCTCCTTAGTTTTGCCTCTTCTAGAATGTCATATAGCTGAAATTGTACAGTAGTGACCTTTTCAGATGGGCTTTATTCATTCAGTAATACACATTTATATTTCCTCCATATCTTTTCATGGCCTATTTATAGCTTATTTATCTTTCCATTGCCTGGATGCACCACAGTTTAGCTATCCTTTCACTTACTGAAGAACACCTTGGTTGTCTAAGTTTGAGCAATTACAGATAAACCTGCTTTAAACATCTGTGTGCAGGTTTTTGTGTGGACATAGTTTTTATCTCCTTTAGGTCAATACCAAGGAGAACAATTGCTGACCGTAGTGTTCAGCTTTGTAAAACACCAACTGTCATCAAAGTGGCTGCACCATTTTGTATTTCCTCCAGCAAACAATGGGAGTCCCTATTGCTCCACATCCTCACCAGGACTCTGGATTTTGGCCGTTCTAATAGGTGTGTAGTGGGTAAGACAGTGTTTTGATGCTGATCTTGTAGTTGCAAGGAGCTCACAAAACTTTGCAAGGTGAGTGATTCCTCCTCTTCCTGCTGCCTACTCCAATTTCTCTTTTATTCACATTAGGCAGGAGGAACACAGCTTGGATCTTTTTTCTCTATACCTTGCTGTTTTGGTCTCTGGCAGGCCTAAATTTAGTTTCACATCTCTTCATTTCCTTTCCCAGAGCACAGCCTTACCAAAATTGAGTTTTGCTGACTAACAATTCTCTAGAGCCTGATTTCACCATTATCTAAATAAGAACACGTTGATCTGACTCATCCTGGAATTCAGACTCAAAATATGCCTATAGAAGAACTGACATCTATTCTGAGGTTATGGACGTGGAAGTTTGACTTTGGCCTTTCCTCCTGCAATCAGTATTAACTTCAATTCCCGATTTACAAACGTTGGGTTCTGTCAAGGAACACACACATTGCAACATCAAAAGGCTCTGGCATTGAGCTTTGGTCCTCCAGACTGGCAGTGACTACTCAGAGGCAGTGTTTTCAAAATGTCATATCGATGTATGTGTGTTATAAATAAAAAGAAAATTTTTTTCTTCCTAGAAGACTGATAACCTTTTCTGTTCCAGAAATTGCTAATTTTGTTGCAAGTTGGTATGTAGTTATAGCACTTTTGCTGGGGAATTACAGCAGGGGTAAGCCTACAACCTCCCCTTCCTGTAAAGTCATCAGGGGAGAGACTGATAATCCTTAGCAGAGATTAATACAGAAGCAGTGGAGGAGGATGAGGCCTGATAATTCAAAGAACTTCATCAGTGTTCTGTGAATACTGTTTGGATTTGATAGCATGTGTTCAGTATCAAAGTCTTCACACTCAGAATCTCCTTATAGAGGAATACAAATGACTTAAGCTCCAAACAAGGAGGAAAGGAAGCACTATGTTTCTTAATCATTAACTCATTAGCTGTTGTACTAATTTCCTAGGGGCTGCTGTCCACAAAGTACCATAGACTAGGTGGCTTCAATCAGTAGGATTTTATCTTCCCATTGCCATTTTGGATTAAGGGTCATCCTATTCCAGCATGACCGCATCTTAGTTATACCTACAACAACCTATTTTCAGAAAAAGTCACATTCATACTGGGCATTAAGACTTCAATACATATTTTTGGGACACATAATTCAACCCATGATGACTGTCAAATACATTTGACTTAAAAAAAAAAAAAGAAAAATTTTGTGACTGGGCATTAAGAGGACCCTAAATCAAACCTCCCTCCCCTTTCCATTTCTCTTGTGTTTTCCATCTCTCCACTCAAGACACCCATGAATTGTGACTTTGTGGCCATTCATCTCAGGCTGGGATGCATCATGCTTCTGTGGCTCCCACTTTCATTGTCAGAGTTAGAAAACCAGCATGAAATTGATCAGTGGTTCTCAGAAATTGTAGTGTGTATAACACAAAGACACTTAGTGTACTTACTACAAGTTCAGATGCCTGGTGCCTAAGCTCTACAAATGCTGTAGGTCATGCCACTGCACATGGTCAAATAATGACATTTTGAGAAATGAGCAAATAGCATAAATCTGGAGTCCAGATAAATTTAAATTTGACTTTGGTTTAAATACAAACTAGCTATGTGATCTCAGGCAGTAATAAAGCCGCTTAAGCCTCAGCATTTTTTGTTTTGTTTTTTTCTCTCTTAATCTCTGAGTTTCAGATTCAGTTTGTCTGGGTGGGGCCCAAGAGTTTTCATTTCTGAGACATTCCCAGTGTGATACACACTGAAAACCACTGGTATAGTGGAAACTATTGGTGCCCATCTTAATCCCCTTTATCAGCTGCTGCTCTGTCTTCCTGGCTGCTGATAACAACTCACAGTTGACACTTTGAGAATTGCTCTCAGTCAAACCCAAAAACTTATCTCCAAGTGTGTTGAATTCACACTGCTGTTTGTACCCTGGAGCATCCAGGTGAAACCAGACTAAAGCCTGTCTTCAGCTGAGACCACACCCCTGCTTAGTTGTTTCCCTCTTGTATTACCTAAGGTTCTCCGGAGAGACAGGACCAATGGGATGGACGGATATATCACATGATAGATGATAGATAGATAGATACATAGATAACTGAGAGATAACACACTCTCTTCAGAATCATATCTAAACTTCTCAGCAAGAGATTAGAAACTTTAGAATAGTTTCTCAAACTAACTTCCTAATGCTCCTGGGCCTTCTACTTGATTCTCTCACCAATGTGTTGTGTTCAGCCTGGTTCAGACACCTCTTCTTTCAAGGATTCAAAGAATTTCTCATGACTTTCAGGCCTGGGTTGAAGTCCTTGCTCTGTGTTTCCTTAATAAACTGTTTTTACTTCTCTGAGATTATTTGTCTGTCCCCTACCAAAGCTTCCTGATACTGTGTGTATCTTTTTCTCCTGAGTCCCCAGAAGTGGACTCATTGTAGGCACTCAGTTATTTGGGTTTTTCTTCTGCTTTTACCATTTTCTAGGTTTGTGATTTGAGGCATGACAGTTATTCTTCCCTAACTTTGGTTTTCTCATCTCTAAAATGAGACTAATAACCTGGTAGTTTTAATAAAATAATGTAAGTGAAAGTGTCTAATATAATGCCTCTAAATATCATAAACACTCAATAATGTCACTTCCTTTCTGCCAGCCCTTCATCAAATCATTATTTCCTTTCTGATGTTCTCTTCACTTTTCTAAACCTTACTCTTCTTCCAAGGCTAAACCTTCTTCACGTTCTGAGATCTTTCCTTCTTCTGCTTTCTGAAAGCCAGTGTCTGTCAGGGGAAACATTGAAACCACCAGAGAAAGAGGTTACTAGTTATGGCCTGTGGTCAAGTATTTTCTGGTATTCTTCTTCCCTTTCCTCTTTACTTGCATGAACCCCTCTACAAATCAGGAGCTCAGAAACCCCCTGCTTCTTTATAAAGAAAAACTAGGAGAGTGTGGTTTTCAAATCTGGCCATGTGTCTGCTGGGTTAAATGATAAAGGGTAAGTTATTTTCTGGCTTCAATATTCTTAATCATATAATGGAGGAGTGAGGGGAAAATATGCCACAACAACTTGGAAGCAAAATGGGAGCACATGCGTGAAACTGATGGGAACTGGCTTTCAGTAGTGTATGCTGAGTAAATTAGTGATTGGCCATTGGCCTGCAAGAGGTAAAGCCCTGATGTAAGTCCACCACAACGGAAATGGAAAGGAGAAGGTAAATTTTGCTGACATGGTCAGTGAAAATATTTCCATGTATTTCAAATTAGATGGTAAGTGAATAAAATACTGTCAAACATGCAAAGTACTTATAAAAGTGCCTCCATACTAATTTCTCCATCTTTTTAGTGACTTTTGAGTAAGTAGTTCAGAAATCCTGGAGTATTTACTTGATCCAGTCTTCCAACCACATAACACACTCCTGCTAAGCAGATTTGAGCAGGGAGTTTTCTGGTGCTCCCAATCCAAGCTAGTAATTAATTTGGCTAAGAAAAGAAAAAATGTGCTTTGGACCTGAGAGCAGGATTATAAATCCTGAGTGGGAGAAAAGTTTTTCCTTAGAAACTGCATTTTTAAAAACTAATGAAGTTGAAGTGAATCATAATACTCATTATGATTTTAGATGAGTGGAGACATATGGCATGGCATTGGCTTTGGTGATAGGGAAGTGGCAGGAGCAGAGGGGAAACATACACAGTTTGTGCTGGGATGATCTGAATTTGATCTTTGGTTTCACTACTGACTAGTAATGCAAAACTGGGCAAGTGATTTTCTTATGTAAAGATGGACATTATCATCATTAAAAAATTTTGTATTAAGTATTGTATCAAATATTTTTATAAATTATCTAGCATAATATATTTAACATGTTGAACCTAGCATAATATATTTAACATTTAACATAATATAGTTAGCATATATTTAACATGTAACATAATATATTTAACATACTCTCTATAAATAATAGAGATTATGACCAAGAAGTCAGATCAGATGGTGGACCCAACAAAACCCATCAAAGTTAACTTTAAATTTCCCTGATCTTTAAGTTCTGGAAAATTAAACAGAACTTTATACACTTAAAATCTTCCTTTTGCAGTGAATCTATTAAACAAAGTAAAAATAGAAGTAATTCTAGATTGAATATTGGAAGGGAACACCAACTAATTGGAAGAAAAGAAAAACTAGATACTAAGTTATTAAAACAGAAATGCCATGTCTTTGAGAGAGTTTTCAGCCAGTAAACAAATAAAAACAAATACAAAAAATTTTTAAAAAAACCAAACAGAGATGCCAAGCCAAATCACACACAAAGAAAAAAGTAGGTTTATATCTATGAAAAGACAATAAAATCATCTTTGAGTAGTTCTAAACATTTCATTCTGCTCATTAGATATTTTCTCAAGGCTTACGTGTCTGTTGTTATCAGAGCCGGAGAAATAGGTGGAGTGTGGTCTTGGCTTTCCAATCCAGGTAGAGTGGAGAAAGCTATAATTTACTTGTGATGCTTTCTTAGTGAACCACTCACCACTCCAGAACCTCTTCAACATTGTTGCAGAAGCCATGTTCCTAAAGTGCAAGTCTGATAACAACCCCTTTTCCCACCACTACCTACACACTTTAAAATTCCTCAATATCCTACAATTTAATCTAAGCACTGTAACTTGACACCCAAGGTCTTCACCATCATATTCCAACTTCCCCCTTAAGCTTCATCTACTGATGCTGCATTTTATAAAGAATAAACTTCATTCCTACTCCAGTCTAAGGAATGGACAAGTTAATTTTCTTTTTTTTTTTTGAGTTGGAGTCTCACTCCGTTGCCCAGGCTGGAGCACAGCAGCATGTTAATGGCCACTCCAGCATTGTCCTCCTGGGCTCAGGTCATCTTTCCTATATTTACATGTGTTCTGACTCTTTTCATTATTTATTTCATGTGTTACCTATTTTCTTCTTATATCAAACATTCAATTTACTAAGCCAGTTCTTTATACAAAGATATCACTCAGTAAATGTTAACTATTATTTTTCTTTTGTTTTTTTTTTCCTTTTCTTCATCACTGCCATTGTCTCCTACAGCTGAAAAGTCAACTTTTTCAATGAAAATTTTTGGAATGCCTCAGGATAAAGTAGCTGCTTGCCTCTTCTATATTCCCACAGGCTTAGGTTCTTAACTATTTTACTGCTCATTAGAATATATTGTAATCATCTTTGCATCTCTCACACTCCCTAGAGACTCAAACCAAACCAACATTAAGAGAAGAAAGTCTTACCTACCTTGCTAGGTTGACAGGTAGAAAACTGGAAGAGACCCAACAAGGTCTCTGATTCCTAATCCTATGTTCTTTCCAAAGCAACTAGAAAATGTACCCTATGGGAGATAGCAGAAAGCAGTGCTTAAGAACATAGGCCCTTGTGCCAGACTCCTTGGGTTCAAGTCAAGACTCTACCATATACTAGCTGTGTTGTTTTCATCAACTTTCTTAATAGAGCTAAGGACACTGGAGAACACAACAATAACATAACTAGCAAAGAAGTAAATTATTATAAGATACAAAGTAAAGAAGATGAATGTGTTTCCATAATGAAGAATCTCTTTATGTAGAGTTTGCAGATTAGGCTTCACTGGATATGTTAAGTTTGAGCTGAAGTCTGAAGGATGGAAAGAGACCAACCACTGAACAAGTTACATCCTTCTAGGAAGGAGGGACCAGGGTGCCCCAGGCCCAGAAACTAAAAATCTTGGCATGTTCTAGAAATTGGAAAGAAGGTAAATGTAATAAGAGCATATTAGGCGATGGGGAACATGACAATATAATGCTTAAATAGAAACCAGTTGAAGAAGTGGAATGATACGGATTCAACTGATTTGCTTATAGGATCACAGGTGGCTATGTGGGGAAGAGATGGAGGGAATGCAGACTGAGAGCAGAAGGACCAGCTAAAGATTTAATGTAGTAGATTAGACCAGGTAACAGTGGGAAGGAACAATGGCCTGACATAGGGTGGTAGTGGTAGTAGAGATGAAGAAAAGTAGATAGAACTCAGATCTAAATTCCTACCTCCCACCATATACCCCCTATACTCTTAGAAATATGATGGATAGTCCTTGATGATACATTTAATTTGGTGAGTTATGCAAAAGAAGTAGTAACTGGATAACTCCCAGATGTCTGGCTTGAGCAGGTGGGTAAATAGTGGTAACTTTGGTTGAGATTGGGGAATGCAGGGTGGGGAGTTTGCAAAAAGTTTCAGATGGAGAAATTAAGAGTTCAATATTGGACATGTTACATTTGAGATACCTGCGAGATAAAGAAGTGGAACTATCCAAGAAACAGTTGGGCATACAAGATTGAATTCTGAGAGGAGACCAGGAATGAATGAAGCTTTCAGGCCCATCATCACAGAGAGTATTTAAAGCCATAAAAATACATGAGGCACTTTAGAGAGATAACCTTCTTAGCTTGAGCTCTGAGAAACACTGTCTCTTTCCAGAAATTTAGAAAAAGAAGAGCCAGGATTTGATAGTGGGGAGAGACTGGGATCAAGAAGACTGAAGGAAGAATGTTTCAAGAAGTTTCAATGCATCTGAGTGGCTAAGACAGGGCAGATTTGACAATACCAGGTGATTGACACCCTGGAAACAGTAATTTCCATGGAGACTGTGGGGAGGGGGATAGTGCTCATACTGTGAAGGAAAGGTTAAGAGATGAGTAGTGTGTAGATAATGCTTTTAAAAATGTCTGACTGAGAAAGGGGCTGGGAAATAGGCAGTATTTAGAGGAATATGTGGTTTCAGGAAAGCTTTTGTGTTTTGTTTGTTTTGTAAGGTGGGTGAAACTAGATAGACTTGGTAAGCTGTTAAGAATAATACAGTATAGAGGAGAGCATGATGGTAACAGAGAGTGACCAGAGAAGCAGTATCTTTGAGAAGATGAGAGAGGCAGAGATCAAATGATTTGTTGTGGAACTGATAATTTAATTCAATTAAAATAAGAACTAGAAAGGTGAGTACAACAGACAGGTATCTATAGAACTGATCATGGAAGACAGAAAAAACATTCTCAAATTGTTCTCACTTATTCTATTTTTAGTATACTGCCCCGAGATCAGAATGGAGTTTCAGCCTAGGGGCAGATTACTACCTTGGAGCTCTAGGTTGGAGAGCAAGCCTGTAATAGGCAGGTTCCTGATTATGTCATCAATACAGGTTATCCATTACTGCTTCTGAGCTCCCTACAAAGACCATCCTCTTTTTTGTTTTATGGCTTTCACTTGAAGAAATTAGTATGTCTGATCATTTGCCTATTGAATTATTATTTCTGTCATTCAGTGAATATATATTTGTGGTGGAGTTTTATCTTCCTGGGGAGTTAGGTTCTAAAGCTAGCAGATAAGAAATTATACATTTGAAGGGGCTTCAAGATGGCCACCTAGAAGCAGCCAACCAGCACCTCTCTCTCATAGAGCAAACCAAGGAAGAAAGCCCCAATAATTAAAGACCCCCAGCAGTCAAAGCAGGTTGAGATAGAGGGCATACTCCACAACCTGCAGAAGACCATTAGGACACACAGAGAGCAGACAGGAGAGAGAAGGGCAGGCGGCTTTGGAGCCAGGAAGCTCCCTCCCTGCCTGGGTCACATTGGAAACAGGGAACAGTTTCAGGATGTGGAAAAAGTGAGTGCGGGGAATTAGGAACACAGTTATCACTCCCACCATGGATCAGTAGGGCACCCAGAACCTCATAGGACTCCATTCCCATAAGAAAAATGGCCTGGATGTACCACAGCTGTGTGCCACCAGAGCCCATGTGGATCTAGGAACCCATCTGAGCTCTGATCGCCTATGATCAAAGCATTCCTAAGAACTCATTCCCTCTAAGCAGTGCTCTGTGACCAGCTCCCAGGCTTGGAAAGAACCCTGGCCCAGGTACCTTAGCTGGTCCCAAGGGCAGATTTGCCTGCTACAGACAGTTCTGGGTTGGGGCAAACTGAAGCAAGACACCCTGTTGTTGAAAGACTTTTGAGTTCTGAATGTGGACAGCCTCTAGCAAAGGAACGAAAGCCAGGAGGAGCACTGAGTCCTGGTAACCTATCTCTCTCTGCATGAGTGCTTCTGTGCAACAGATGGCTCTGCCATTCCTACAGTACTGCCACAGAGTCCAGGGGACCCAACCACCCTCCCAATCTCAACTGAGTGCACACAGCTGGGGACATTGAACATAGACCAGCTGGTTCCAGCGCACAGGAAAAATGTTTCTGCAGGAAAAAAAAATTAGTTCTGAGCACAAGACAGCCTCAAACAAGGAAAGGGAGACTGGGGACAGTATGTCATCCTGGGATGACCTGGGGGGTGAGGTGTCATCCTGGGAACTCCTCTCTCCCTGTGTGAACTCTTTTGTACACCAGAAATGACTTGGCCATCACTGTGGCATGGCTACAGCAACCAGGGAACCTGTTTCCCACCGGTATAGCCAATCATATCTGTAGGTAGGGAGCTGGAAAGTAGTCCAGTCTGAACCAGCCTTCTCTGACTAGTTTTTCCCCCTACCACCCTTAAAAGCCAAGGGACTGATGAACCTTGTGAGTTACCCTAGCCCTACCCATCACCTTGGTCATCTGCACACTCCCTTTGAGAAAGAAAGGACAGGCAAAAAAGCCCACAGCTACCACTACAGCTGGCTATCTCCAGCAAGTTCCACCTCCTGGGTGGAGGTCAATTGGCACAGTCTATTACAACATCTGAGACAATAATACAGCCCTTGAGAAGGAGGTACAAGTAAAGTCCATGCCACCGTACACTTCACAATCTGGTCCATAGATTGAGGAATCAGAGAGTTTTTCCAGAATGTCTTCCAGAGACTTTAGTGACCAATTCTCTTTAGAATTCAATCTCTGTCACTTCACATCACTGGAAACCTTGCAGGCACCCTTTAGTACCAGGAAACTGGTGGCAGCCTCATAGGGAAACTAGACTCAGAAGAGCAGCAGGGCCCACAGTGGTCAAACCTTCACAGTCTACCATCCAAAGAAGGGGGAGTACACCACAACAGGGGAAAAACGTGGAATTTTTAAAAATCTCACAAAAGACAATCCCAACAGATAGCAACCCCAACAGATTTAACAATTTTATCTATTAAAAAAACAACAACAACAAAAGAGAGAAAAGTCTGCCCTCACAGATAAGAACTAGCAAAACCCCAGACAATCCCCAAAGCCTTAAAAAGTAAGCATTCAAGAAGAGCCATGAGAAGATGGAAGCACAGGTCATTTAGGCAACAAAAACAGTGCAGGAAATAAAAGCTGAGTTGGTCAGTATAAGAAAGGTCCAATATGAACTCCTGGAAACAAAGAATTCTTTCCTGGAATTTCAAAACACAATGACAAGCTTGAATAGCAGAGTCAACCATGCAGAAGAAAGAATCTTAGAGCGTGACTGTGGTACTTGTTTAGATGGGAATATTGTTCCCAACCCCATTTGCAACAGAAACAGAACTCTGTAGAGAAACTGAGCAGCCACCCTAAAGCCTGGACAGAAAAGTGCTCCAGGGTGGCCTCTGTGGAACAGCAGACCTGCATCTTAAGACCAGGGGGTGATCTCTGCATTGCTTTGGGGCTGCTCTCCATGAACTCAGAGAGCATCACCCTTAGTGCACAAGATCTGGTGAGTAATGATGGATGTAGAGTCACAGACAATTCATCCCCCTCCCCCCAACACACACACCTGGAGCAAGCTGCTAGACTAGGTGATAGATGCATATAGTGGATCTGACCAAGAAGGAGGTTGGTGAGTGCCTAATTGACTCCCCTCCCCACCCCTCTTCCCCTGCCAAAAACTGGATGCCATGGGAGCTGTGACCATGTTAGGAGAGGAAGGAAGGGAGAGAGAACCCAGGAGATGCTGAGTCAACTTATCAGACTCCCCGCGGGCACACACTGGTTATCAGTTGCAGGCAGCAGTGGGTGAAGACTCTTAACATCTCATGTTTCAACAGCAAAGAGGGAACTTGCAGTAACAGACCAGAAGTTGCAGAACCTGGAGCAAGAGGCCTCCCACCAGAGTTATACTAAAACTGAGTAATGTCTCCCAGTGGGTCTTTTAGGTTTTATTTTTTTGTTTTGCTTTTCTTTTTTTTTTCTTTTGGTTTTACTGTTTGTCTCTGCTTGCTTTGTATGTTTGTTGGATTTCTCTTTTCTTTTCTCCTTCGTTTTCTCTTTGTTCTTTCCCTGTGTTTTCTTTTCTCTCTTCCTTCTTCTTTCCCTTTTGTTCTTTCCTTCTCCTTTCTCTTTTTTCTCTTATAGCCTGTATTGGACTTAGGGACTACATAAGCGTACCCATTGTAAGGTCACATTGTGTGGGGATAGAGCAAGTCCCAGCTCTATCCTCACCATATAGCAAGCATTGTGACCCATAAGTAGGTTCTGAATCCTTGTGGCACCTCTCCTGCCCCTTAATACATATACAAAATTGTAAAGAGATAGCACAATGCCCCACTCCAAGCCCATTTCATAATTGAAAAAACCTGGAGTCCCAGTTCAGGGAAGGACAGAAGGTAGAGAAAAGATCAGAAGTGATTGCTTCTCCATTTTCCCCTGAGCAATGAAATTAAAAAGAAAGATAAGAGAACTGCTACAAATGAAGAAAAACCAATGAAAAATCATGAATAACCTTCAGAGCCCCAACAAAGAGTCAGTACCTGAGAGAACAGCTACTGGAGCACAAACAGTGGCTACCTCTAAAATGACAGTACTTAGATAGTACTTACAGAGATCAGAGGATCATTGGACAGAATTACATATTCTTACCCGGCAATTCCCCTATTAGGAATATGACTGGAGGACCTCAACTAATTCTACAAAAAAGATACCTGCACATATATGTTTGTTGCAGCTCTATTCACAATAGCAAAAACATGGAACCAACCATGCTGCCCATTGAAGCTGAACTGAATTTTAAAAATGTGGTACATATACACAATGGAATATTATGCAACCATAACGAAAGACAGACATGTGGACTTCGCAGCAACTTGGATAGATTTAGAGTCGATCATATTCAGTGATCTATCACAGAAATAAAGAACAGAATACCATATGTTCTCACTTATAAGTGGACCTTGAACAATTATAAAACTGTAAGAAAGGGATTGACAGTAGTAGCAAATCGTCAGGGGAGGGAGGGTGGGATTGGCAGTTGAGGGAAACTGCTAGGGGAGAGAGGGGCACATCTCATCAACAAAGATACCTGCCTAATGAACATTTGTATACCTAACCCTGAATTGTATCCCACATCTTTATAAGACAAAAAAAGAAAAAAAAGAATTACATATTCTTGAAAAGCAAAGGATAAAACTAAATGAAATTGCAATGGATTTGGACAGATTCAAGAAAACATATTTAGAAATAACAGAAATAATAACTCCATCCAAGAAACAACAAACTGACAAATATACGAAGTAGAATTGACCACGCAGAAGAAAGAATCTCAGAGCTGGAAGACCAAAATATGGAATTAATGCAGCCATATAGAAGGACAAAATTATGAACTCCACAGCAACTTGGATTGATTTAGTGTCTATCATACTCAGTGTTCTATCACAGAAACAAAGAACTGATTACCACATGTTCTCACTCATAAGTAGACCCTGCACATTTATCAAAACACTGTAAGAAAGGAATTGATAGCAGCAGGAAACTGCCAGGAGGCAGGCAGAGTAGGGGGAAATAACATTAATAAAGGTACCTGATCTCAAACCAGGTGAAGTGAGGACCAAAGGGAGGCCCAGACTACTTGTACAATGACCACTTATTTACTTAAATTGATTTATACCCTGCATCCTTAAAATAAACAAAACAAAAGGAAAGAGAGACAGAGAGAGAGAGAGAGAGAGAGAGAGAGAGAGAGAGAGAAGGGAGGGAGGGAGAATACAATTAGAAATGAAAAAGGCAGTATTACAACTGACCCTGAAGGAATTCAAAAGATTATCAGAGATTGTTATAAACATCCGTATGCAAATAAACTGGAAACTCAAGAGAAAATAGCGGAATTTCTAGCATTGCATAAACTTTCAAGATTGAAACAGAAGAAATTGAACTCCTAACCTGACTAACAATAATTCATAAAATAAACTTTGTTATTAAAAAAAACTTTTCTGCCAAAGAAAGCCCTGGGCCAGATGGCTTCTCAGCTGAATTCTACAAGGAGTACAAGGAAGAGCTGAAACCCATCCTACTGAAAGTATTCTAGGCAATTGAAATGGATGGAATTTTCCCTAGCTCATCCTATGAAGCAAGTATTATTCTGGTACTCCAAAGTAGCAAAGATCCCACAAGGAAAGAGAATTACAGGCCAGCTTCTCTGATGAACATAGATGCAAAGATTCTCAACAAGATTCTAGCAAATTGCATTCAACGGCACATTCAAGGATCATCCCCCATCATAATCAGAGGAGCTTCATTCTGGGATGCAGGTTTGGTTCATATTTGCAAGACCATAAATGTAATTCAGTACATTAACAGATGTAAAACAAAAGAACCATATGATTATCTCATTAGATTCAGAAAATCATTTGACAAAATCCAGCATCCCTTCTTGATAACCCTTGAACACCTAGGCATAGAATGAACATTCCTAAAATCAATAAAAGCCATCTATGATAAACCCACAACCAACAGTTTACTCAATGGGCAGAAGCTAGAAGCGTTCTCCTTAAGAACTGGAACAAGACAAAGATGCCCACTCTCATCCCTCCTATTCAACTACAAGGTGCTGGAAGTGCTAGCCAGAGCAATTAGACAACAGAAGGAAATCAGGGATATTCAAACAGGAAAAGAGGAAGTTAAACTATCTTTCTTTGTGTATGATATGATTCTATACCTAGAAACCATTAAGAAGTCTGTCAAAAGCCTCCTTGCACTGATAAACAACTTTGGTAAAGTCTCAGATTACAAAAGACAGTTACCATTAATAAGCTGGCTAAAAAACCAAATAAAAAGCACAATCTCATTCACAATAGCCATGCACACAAAATAAAATACCTCACCATCCACCTATCCAGATAAGAGAAAGACATTTACAATGAGAACTACAAAACACTGCTTAAAGAAATTAAGGATGACATACAAAAAAAGGAAAAACATCCTATGCTCATGGATTGGAAGAATCAATATCATCAACATGTCCATTTTACCCAAGGAAATCTATAGATTCAATGCAATTCCTATCAAATTGACAGCATCATTTTTTTCACAGAGTCAGAAAAGACAATACAGACATTCACATGAAAGCAAAAAATAACCTAAATACCTAAAGAAATCCTCAGCAAAAAGAACAAAGCTGGGAGCATTACACTTCCAGACTTCAAATTTTACTATAGGGCTATAGTAGCCAAGACAGCATGATACTAGTGCAGGAATAGAAACACAGACTAATAGAACAGGATAGATAATTTGGAAATAAAACCATAGACCTTCGACCAGCTCATGTGTGACAAGCATTGGAGAAAGAAATCCATATTTAGTGAATGGTGCTGAGAAAACTGGCTAGCCACATGCAGAAGAATGAAACTGGACCTCTACCTTTCACCAAATACAAAAATTAACTCAAAATCGATTATAGACTTAAATGTGAAACCTCAAACTATAGGAATCTTAGGAGAAAATTTAAGGAACACCCTCCTGGACATCAGAATAGGTAAGAAATTTATAGCTAAGTCCACAAAAGTAAGTGTAACAAAATCTAAAATTGACAGGTGGGACCTTAACAAGCTAAAAAGGTTTTGCACAACAAAATAAACTATTGAGAGAGACAACTCACAGAATGGGAAGCTATACATACATCCAACAAAAGCCTAACATCCAGGATCTATAAGGAATTCAAACAAATTGACAGAAAATAAACCAAATAATCCCTTTAAAAAGTTGGCAAAATACATGAACAGACACTTCTCAAAGGGACACATTCAAGTAGCCAACAAACATATAGAAAAATCCTCAACCTTGCTAATCATCAGAGAAATGCAACATAAAACTACAATGAGATGCCACCTCACACTAGTCAAGCTAGCTATCATTAAACTGTAAAAAACAGCAGTCATTGGCAAATCTGTGGATAAAAGGGAACACTTTTACAGTGTTGTTGGTAATGTAAGCTAATTCATTCTTTGTGAAAAGGAGAGTGGCATTTTCTCAAATAACTAAAAGTGGAGCTACTATATAACCCAGCAATCCTACTTCTAGGAATATACCAGAGGAACATAAATAATTCTACCAAAAAGACATCTGCACATGTATGTTCATTATAGCACTAGTCACAGTAGCAAAGACATTGAACCAACCCAGATGCCCATCAAAAGTGGACTGCATGAAGAAAATGCACATATACATGATGGAATATGCAGCCATAAAAAAGAACAAAATAATGTCATTGTAGCATGGATGTAGCTGGAGATCTTCATTCTAAATGAACTATCACAGAAACAAAAAAACAAATACCACATGTTCTCACTTATAGTAGGGCTCTGGTCACTGGACATGAGCACTAGGGTGGGAACAACAGACACTGGACACAGCTAAAAGAGAGAGGGAGGGAGGAAGGATAAGGGACATGCAACCACACATTGGGTACCAGGTCCACTACCAGGGGAGACAGGGTCTATTAGAAGCCCAAGCCTCACCTGTATGTAATTTATAAACCTTTACATGTACCACACAACTCTAAAGTTTAAAAAACAAAAAAGAAATTACATATTTGAATTATTCTGAAATGTTTAGCAATTTCTCTACATTATCCAAAGAATAAAAGAAGCATTATAGAGTGAAATAGCAGGGCATAATGGTTAACACACATTTTATGAAGAAGCTTGGATGCCTGAGTTTAAGTACAGTTTGCCATTTACAAACTGATAGTGAATGAGAACCTCTGAACTCTAATTTCCTCATCCTTAAAAATTGAATTAAAAGTTAAACCAAGTGTGGTCCACAGTCTATTGGGGGGGGTGTTGTTCGCTGAAGTTAACATAGACATTATTTGCCTTTTCCACTGTGCTGACATTTGCCCTGATTGTGCAAGAGACTGGTGGCACCAGATTGTGCTAGAAATTGTCTCATTCTTCACCATATTATACTAGCAGTTTTAAAAAATGCTGTTTTTATTTAAGAATGTCCTTGAGGCGGGCTCGGTGGCTCAGCCTGTAATCCCGCGCCTTGGGAGGCTGAGGTGAGTGGATTGCCTGAGCCTGCGGGTTCGAGACCCACCCGGGCAACTTGGTGAGACCTCATCTATACAATAAATCAAAAAAATTGGCTGGGCATGGTAGCGTGCGCCTGTAATTCCAGCTACTTGGAAGGCTGAGGCGGAAGGACTGCCAGAGCCCAGCAGGTCGAGGCTGCAGTGGCCAAGAGCGGCCACTGCACTCCAGTCTGAGCAACAGAGACTCCACCCCCCCCAAAAAAAGAATGTCCTTGAAAAAGCAGTAAATATATTAATTTACTAAATTTCTACCCTGAATATACATAAAAACATTTTGTCTAACAAAATCAGAAATACTTATAAATTATTTCTCCTACAGATTAAAGCATGATGGTGTTTTCTAGAAAAGCACTTGTAATTGTTTCAGTTTTGAGCTAAACTAGTCATTTTTTTCATGAACTTCACTTTGCTTTGAAAGAACAATGAATAGATAAGCAATGCCCACTTGTACTTTGGTATTTGGCAGATATTGTCTCAAAAGTGAAGAAAGTGAGCTGATTATGTCAAGGAAAACAGATAATATTTGTTGCTAGTGTTAAAACTCAAGCTTTCAAGTGAAAATCAAAGTTTTGAAAACTATCTGTAAGCTTGGCAGTTTCCCAATACTTAAGGATGTTTCTGATGCGATTGGTGGTGCTATATACATGCATACTGTATTTGATACTGTGTTTTAACACTTGAAAGATCCTAATAACTTTGAGTGCATGCATTTAGATTGCCCAACACATGATGTTAAAAAATCAAGCATGGGCAAAAGATGTATTCTAAGTGTAAGACAGACACATGGATTTTAATGTAACAGAGTAGAAAATGATTATTGATATGGTTTCAGATTCCACATAGTTACTAGCTTTAAAAAACTGCTACTTAACAGTTTTGGTATATCAAAGAAATATTTATGATTATGTAAGAAGCTTATTAAGAATGATTTTTCTTTCTAACCACATTTCTGGATAAGGCAAGATTTTCATCAACTAAAATGACATATCACAAAAGAGTGAATGCAGAAGCAAAGTAAGAATTTAGCTGAATTATAGAATGCTAGATATTAAAGAAATTTGTAAAATACAAAAAAATACTATACCTTTTAATATTTTGTTCTGTTTTGGAGACTGGACACTGTGGCTCATGCCTATAATACCAACACTCAGGGTGGACGAGGTGAGAGGATTGCTTGAGCCCAGGAGTCTGAGACCAGCCTAGGCAATATAATGAGATCTCGTCTCTTCAAAAAAAATTAAAAAATGAGCCAAGTATGGTGGTGTGTGCCTATAGTCCCAGCTACTCACAAGGCTGATGCAGAAGGTCCTCTGAGCCCAGGAGGTCAAGGCTGCAGTGAGCTATGATTATGCCAGCACACTCAAGCCTGGGCAACAGAGCTAGACCTCGACTCAAGATGATAATAGTAATAATAATAATAATTATTTCTGTTTTGGAAAACAGTTTTATTTATAAATAAACTATGTCATTTATGCCAATATGTTATATTTGCAGTAATATTTAAAATCAATAGCTATATATTTTAATTCTGAAGTTTTAATTTATAATGTGTTGAATAATAATCTACAAAAACTAAAGCTTTTTAAGATTCTTAGTAATTTAGAGCATAGAAGTTGCCTTGAGACCAAAACATCATTCCTTCTTTATAGGGCTATTATGAGATCTAACGTTTGAATGTTTGTAAAACTCTGAGAATAGTGCTTGGCATATAGTAAGTGTTACATAAATGTCTGTGGCACAATAAGGAACAGTGTTATTTTTGGTGCAGTATAATGAAAGGCAAGGCAAGAGAGAGGGGAAATTTGACATGTCACTGTAATATCAGATCTTCCCAAAATGTGATGTGATCCCAACATCACATTCTATCATTCATGTCTTCTATCTCATCCTTACTATGAAGCATAAGATCACAGCACAAAATAATGATTTTAAAAATCCCTAATACTTGAATTGTTCATGCCTGCTTTTTCTCTTTTTTTCTCGCTTGCCTCTACTCTATAACCCTCTCTTTGTGTGTAGTTTAATCTGAATTCAGTAAAACCTAAGTGTTATGTAACTATATTCCAGTCATGGTTCTAGAAAAAAATGATCAATAAAACCCAGGATTTTCCTAGATGAAAAACTCAGTCTAGTGGGTAAAGCAAAAACAAAGAAATAATTAAAATATTGTCATGTAAAAACATAATGTTCAGATGAAAAAGCATGTGCAAATGTACAGAGGTAGATGCTTATGGATGAAACAAGACCTCAAAAGGCACAGTTGTCTTCTAATTAAGTAGTAATGATTAACTATAACTTGCCAATTGGATAAGGGCAAAACAGTATTTCTGGGATGATTATGATGTGAAACAGAAAATGCTTGAAGTCTGTAAGCTTTAAGTATATCTTAATAGAGTACAAGATGACTGGTGGTTGAGGGGAAGAAATAAAAGATAAGGCTGAAAAAGCATTTGGGTTTTAGATTAAGAATGCTAATGTGTCTCATTCGGAGTTAGACATCTGGAACCATGGCATCACATTAGGTAGGTGACTGGTTAGTGATAGCACTTAACACTCTTGTCCTTGCTGTCATGCCCTAGAGCTCTACTCCCATGCACATGACCCTGTACTTATGAAAGCAGGAAGCTCTGTGCTTTCATGGTCTTTCACAGCTGTTACTAACTTGCATGCTGGTGCCAATGTTGGACTCTACTTAACCTGATCTCCTGGAGCACTCTGGGCTTTATATTTCCAAATTTATTTGATTCCTGAAGTGCACAAGAGATTGATCAGATGAATGCACTAGAAGAAAAACTTCTAGCACTGAAATTTTCTGAAGATCTGTAAAAATACTGGCTACTGGGGTCCTAATTGTAAGAAACATTCTGATGGTTTATTTTCAAGGCCTATCTAAGCAGGCTGGCGGATGTAGCAATCTTTAGCCACTAGCTCTCAGTGGGCTCCTAAACAATCAGAAGATGGAAACAAGCCAATGAGAAAACAACATGCTATTCTTAAGACAATAGAGACTTAATCAAGGAAGGGAACCAGGGATAACCTTATAAGGGAAAAAGAAATGTACATCGCGTCGTATGCAGCCAGTGAAGAACTAGGGGGGAATGTGCGTGCTAGGGAATAAGTTGCTTGCTATAGTCGCCCTACCAGGTGCTCAATCTTGCAAGACTGCCATTAAAGTCTTTCTTCTGCTGTACTCCATGTCTCTGTGTTCATCCTTTGATTTTGGATGGTTGAGTTTGTTTCTCACAATTTAGGGGCTCTTCTGGGATTATCTGCATCCATGAGAGGGGGACCTTAGCAGAAAGGGAGACTCACCTGATTTTCAGGTGGCCTATTCTGAGTCTAGCAGAAGGGAAGACTCACCCCACCTGATTTTGTGGTGTCTCAGCCCCCACAAGACCATAAATATGCCTGAGACAGTGGAGGTGACATAGGGAAAGAACTAGCAGCAACCAGGCAAACTTGTGCCTAAGCCAATGTAGGAAAATTGTACCCTAAGTACTGCCTTGCTGGTTGGGCATTTTCAGAGGTTGAGTGTGTGTGACTCAAATATATCCTAGATACAAAGCAAGTGCAAAGTCTCAATTCGCGGTTCCGTTCTCCCATGAGGAAACAGGTCCCAGCATGTGCGAGAAACCTCCAGTGGGGGGAGAAGGGGATGAGTACATAGGGAAACACAGGCACCAGTGTTATCAACTTAACCAAAAATGGGGAATAAAAATTCTAGGTCTAGGGTAATAAAGGAGGGCCAAATAAATGACCCAGGAGGAGGAGAAGCATGTTCCTGCAAGAACATTCCTCCAGATAGTCCATTGGGGGAAATGTTGAGACAATGAGGAAGCAGTCCTCAGACTAAAGACAAAAAGAAGCAGAAGATAATTAAAACTTCTGTCTGACAAGGGAGCCAATTTGCAAACCTGCAGTTTTCTGGCCACAGTTTGGCTCAGAGGAAGACTGGGTGTGCCAGACCTCAGTTCTCCATGTTATTGATAATGCTTCATCCTGGCAGGAGGAAAGAGATTATGCTCTTTCTGTTGCCAGGAACAGAAAGATTATGCTCTTTCTATGTTACCCCTCAAGACCAAGGGAATGGGCATCATGGAAAAGTCCTGGGACCTTCTTTCCAGTCTCCCTCCCCCTTATGGGAAACAGGAAAGTCAGAGGCAGTTGGGGACCCAGGGTCCCCTGTGGGTTCTGACCCAGGGGGCTCAAGGGTCCAAAAAAGTTCTGAGCCTGCTGCCCCTACAAGCCTCTACCCAAGTCTAAGGTAGAAAAAGTGATCCCTCTTATGACTTTCAATAAAGACTAGGGGCTCAGGGGTTCCCTTTAATAAGGTCCCACCAGGAACCCTTGATAAATTTTAGGGTGGGACCTAAAGAAGAAGAGGTGACATTTTAAAATGATACTGGAGTGGTTTGCTGCTCAGTAACATATCAGTCTCAAGGGACTGAACTCTCTAAAGAAAAATTGCTTGAGTCAGGGACAAAAGGAGGAGGAATTCAGATCCCAATATTCAAGCACATGGAAGTTAGGTTTGAATCTGAGAATATGGAGTGGTCTTTCTTATTTGTCCCAGAGGCCAGGATAAATCTCCTAGACCAAGATCTAGTAATAAGACTTAGCCTGGGACTAGAAGTAGAGGAGGGACAAATAAAGATGGTAATGGTCCTCATTATGGTGGAGGAACAAAGACCAAATCAACCCCTTGGTTTGGGTCAAACACGGAAATAGGGAAGGACTAAATGCTACCCCATTAAAAATTAAGTTAAAACAGCCAGGGGAAATAATTTGTAGAAAATATCCAATTCCTGCTAAAGGTAGGAGGAGGAGCCTACAGCCAGTAATCAAGGACCTCATTAAAGATAAATTGCTGGAACACTGCATATTGCTGTATAACACACCCATCCTCCCAGTCAAAAAGTCTAATGGGACCCAGCAGCTAGTGCAAGACCTGAGGGCCATTAATCATAATTGTTCAGCCCAACATGCTGTGGTCTCTAACCCCTACACCCTCCTTAGCAAGATTTCCTGTGAATACACCTGATTCAATGTGGTAAACCTAAAGGATGCCTTCTAGGCATGTCACCTAGACCCTGACAGCAGGAACTTCTTTGCTTTTGACTGGGAAAATCCTATGACTAAAAAGAAGCAACAGTTCTGCTAAACAGTGCTACAGGAGGGCTTCACCATAGCCCTAAATTTATTTGGGCCAGATTTAAAAAACTGTCCTGGAAAAATTTCAGCCGAGGCCAGGGACCCAGCTGTTGCAATATTCAGATAATTTGCCAATCTCTGGAAAGAAAAGAATGTATTGGAGACTACTATTAGTTTGCTCAACTTTCTAGAACAAAAAGGGCTATGAGTTTCAAGGAATACGCTATAATTTTTAGAAAAGGAGGTTAAATATTTAAAACATTTCATCCATAAAGGGAATGATGAATTAACCCAGAGAGAATAGCTGGCATAATGAGCCTGGCCCTGCCCAAAATGAAGAGAGAACACAGAAAGCTTTTAGAAGTAACTGGCTATTGCTGGATATGGATTTACTCTTATGCCCCGTATCCCCCACAACCTTCCCCAGCCAAAATTTGTATCTGAAACTGTTAGAGGAGGAGCCTGACCCCTTACAATGGTCTCAGGAGGAAAAACAAGCTATAGAAGTTCTAATGAAGGTCCTCATTACAACCTCTATCCTGGCTTTTTTAATCTCTGGACAAGCCATTTCACTTGTTTGCCACAGTGGATCAAGGTGTGGCCTTAGAGGTACTAACTCAAACTTGGAGTAGGGGGGTGGTTGGATGGGGGGAGCAGCCTGTTACTTTTCTAAACTCCTTGACCCTGTCTCTCATGGATGACCAGAATGCATTCAGGTGGTGGCAGACACTGCCTTGTTAGTAGAAGAAAGCAGAAAAATGAGCTTTGGGAGAGTCTTAATAGTCAGTACTCCTTATCAGGTCAGAACCATACTCAACCAAAAAGCAGGAAGATGACTAGGTGATTTCCAAATTCTTAAATATAATGCTATGCAATTAGAAAAAAAAATGACTTAATTTTAACCACAGGTGCTTTTCTAAACCCAGCTAGTTTCTTACGGAAAAGTGATGAAAACCCGAGACAATAGATCATAACTGCTTGGATATAATTGAATATCAAACCAAAGTTAGATCTGACCAATGAGAGATTCTGTTATGTGACGGGACAAGGCTTTTTATAGATTGATCCTCCTGAATAATAGAGGGAAAGAGGCATAATGGATATGCAGTTGCTGACAGGAATCAACAGTTTATATGTGAGAAAGGTAGACTGCCCCAAAATTGATCTGCACAAACCTGTGAATTTATGCCCTCAATCAAGCCTTAAAATTCTTTGCAGAACAGGAAGGTATCATTTATACTGACTCCAAATATGCCTTTGGGGTAGTACATGCCTCTGGAAATATTTGGACAGAACAAGATCTCACCAACAGCAAGGGAAAGGAATTAGTACATGGGGAACTAATCAAAAAAGTCTTGAAAAACCTCCTGCTTCCAATTGAAATAGAAGTAGAACATGTGAATGGTCACCACAAAGGGAGCACCTTGGAGGCCATAGCAAACAGGCTGGCAGACAAGGTTGCAAAACAAGCTGTTCTAGAAGAAGAGGTTAAACTTTTGAGTTTCATTCCTAGCATCCCCAAAGTAATACCAAAGCCTCAATTCACTAAAAAGGAGGAAGGGGAACTAAACAGGTGGGGACCTATTTGGAATGGGGACAGACAATGATTCCTCCTGGATAGGAGGAAGATGATTAGCAAGTCTTTAATGAGAAAATTAATAACTATGCTACACAAGGTGAGCCACTGGGGCCCTCAGGCCATGTGTGATGCCATATTAAAAACTTATGGATATGTGGGCATTGTCAAGCAAGTATATAAAGGCTGTATAATCTGTAAACGAATAAACAAAAAGATAATTCAACAGCACACTGTGAGAGAAAGGCCTCCAAGTCTGAGACCATTCCAAAGTATTCAGATAGATTTTGCAGAAACGCCAAAAATAGGGAAATTAAGATACTTATTAGTGATAATGGATCATCTCTTAGGTTGAGTGGCGGTCTTCCCCTCATAACTGCCATTGCAGGGTCTGTCATCAAAATAATTCTAAAATAAGTTATTCCTCAATTTGAACTAGTGGAAGATGTAGACTTGGATAATGGAAGTTAATTTACATCATGGGTATTGAAGGGGGTAATAGAAAGTTTACAGATTCAATGGGATTATCACACCCCCTGATACTCTCATTCCTCAGGACAAGTAGAAAGAATGAATAAAACTCTCAAAAAGCATACTACTACATTAATAATGGAAACTAAATTACCCTGGGTGAAGTGCCTTCCAAGTGTGCTTCCCAAAGTCAGGACACCCCCACGAAAAGGCTTGTCTCCTTATGAATTATAGTATGGACTCCCAAACCTGGGCAGAACTACACACCTTCTCACTATGGATACAAGAATTCTAAATTCTAAAAACCTATACACTGACCACATCTTCTACTTTATCATCCCTTAGGTTAAAAGAACTTCTTGCCCAGACTCTGCCTCTTGAATTTGCTGTTGATATCTTCTACTCTGGAAATTTTGACCTCATAAAGACCTGGAAGAAAGACAAACTCCAGACAAGTTGGGGAGGTCCCTATCAAGTACTCCTGACTCCTGAGACTGCTGTGTGAATGACTGAGAATGGGTGGACTCACTACAACTGAGTTAAGGGACCAATAACTCAGGAAGAAGCCAAAGATCAATGGAAAATATCTAGGTCCCCTAGAGAATCCTTAAGGGTCACTCTAAGAAAATTTCCATAAGAAACGTGGGCCGAGTTCACATTTGGTATTTAGCATGGATAGATATATGATCATGAATGGTGTGGAAGTCAGTGGAAACTGGCAGGGAACATATAAATGCCTAATTAAGTTGACAATAATTATAACAAAAACTCTAACACCCCCAAATAGTTTGGTTTGATGTATGCCAAGTTCTACCCTGTGGGGATTTACAAAATCAGAGACAATTGTCACAAATGGAAAAATACCTTTGCCCAGAACCAGGCACTGGCTACAGTAACCCTAGTCCCTGCCCCAGCTGGGATGATGTCTGGTGGAACATCCAGTTGAAAGGATGAACAGTAAACTTGGGAAAGACCACCGCAAATTGAAGACCTTTCAAAGAAAGTACATCTTTCTAAGGACACTCTGCCAGAAGTATGTCAGAACTTAAAATGCAACTCTATACTTTTAACTATGAACAACCCAATTGCCCTAGATCGATAGCCAAGGGTGACATCTCAGGCATACGAATTAGGAGCAAATGTCACAAGAAAAAGCCCCCTAGGACAGCTAGTCCTTAGATTAGTTAATAATAACACATCAGATATACCTAAACCAACCCCAAGTCCCGGAGGACATAACAATCCTCCTAATAATGATCCCAAGAAGGTAACTAAATTGAAGTCAAGGATTTAAGCAGATACTTAAAACTGAGACAGGTTATGGTGATATCAATGTCTGGATAGAAAGTGGTTACATTCTCTGTGCATGCACTCAACAAAGGCAATTACTATGCTTGTGCTGCAAGGCAGCCACAGGTGTAGATGGCTCCATTTCCTCTTGGATGGGATGACCCTACTGGGATGAGTAGCATTATGGCTCTATACCATGACAAGGAAGCAAGGGGAAATGAAACCTGCAAGAACTTGTCATTGCTCTTTCCTACATAGCAGAGGTCAGACCTGAGGGCAATCTCCTCCTCAGTAGAGGTGATGAATTATTCCTCTTGCCTCTCAGGGCAGGGGGAAGAGTTCAATAAGCCCATAGGAGACCAGTTGACCTGTACCCATATCCTGAATGTCAATGGTGAGTTGATCACAATTACTCTAACCTGCACTTCTTGTGAGCAGATGTTTGGTGGTATTGTGGAAAGAGGGCTTGCACAACCTGCTGCCGTCCAGCTGGATTGGGACTTGTGCACTAGTCCAATTGGCCATCACATTCACCTTGGTATTTCAGCAAACTGCTTAGAGTAACAATGCCCATTATTTTTTAACTCCAACGTGTACATAGATTCAGTAGGAGTCCTGAGAGGAGTCCCCAATGAATTTAAGGCCAGAAATCAGATAGCTGCCAGATTTGAATTATCACTCTTCTGGTGGTGCACCATTATTAAGAATGTGGATTGAATCAATTATATATATATAATTATATATATTATATATATTATAATCAGCAAAGGTTTATTAATTACACCAGGGATACCCTCAAAGTGGTAGCTAGTCAACTGGACATCACAGGCTGGATGTCACGAGAAAATCAAATTGCATTAGAGATGATCCTAGCGGAGAAAGTAGGAGTTTGTGTCATGTTAGGAGAGACATGTTGTACTTTCATCCCAAATAACACCGCCCCGATCATCAAAACCTTACAGAAGCTAACAACCCTAGCTAAAAAATTAGCAGAAAATGCAAGTATTGATGATCCATTCACAAACTGCTTAGAAGGATGGTTTGGGAAGTGGAAGGGAATGGTAACATCAGCCCTAAATTCTCTTATATTTGTGGCAGGAATCTTAACGGCAATGAGATGTTGTGTTATTCCCTGTGTCTGGGGCTTAACACGGGGGACTCATAAAGACTGCAGTTAACAAACAGATGCACATGACATACCCACAAAGCAATCTAATACTCATACTCATGGAAACTATAGTAGATTATGAAGAGGAAAGTAAACAAATGCTAAGCAAATTTAAAAAAATATGTAAGTTGACAATGGAACTAAAAATTCATAAAGAAATAGGGGAGGGAATTTGTAAGAAACATTCTGATGGTTCATTTTCAAGGCCTGTCTATGCAGGCTAACGAATGTAGAAATCTTCAGCCACTAGCTCTTGGCAGGCTCCTAAATAATCAGGAGATGAAAATTGACCAATAAGAAAACAACACACTATTCTTAAGACAATAGAGACTTAATCAGGGAAGGGAGCCAGGGATAATCTTATAAGGGGGAAAAAATGGAATTTAGGCAATGCCTGGGAAAATTTCACACCCCATAATATTCAACCAATGAGGAACCGGGGGAGGATTTGCACGCTAGGGGATAAATTGCTTGCTATGGCCACCCCAGGTATGCCTGCCTACCAGGCACCCAATTTTGCAAGACTGCCATTGAAGTCTCACTTCTGCTGTGCTCTGTGTCTCTGTGTCCAACCTTTGATTTTGGATAGGTGAGTTTGTTTCTCACACTAATTAAAGCAACAGCTGTGGGAAATAGACAAAGGGGGTGAATTTGAAAATATTCAGGAGACACAACTGACAGAAAATTTTAACTGGAGATGGGTGTAAAGAAGATGGAATTTTTGACTTAGATGCTTGGGAATAAAATTATGATGACACTAAACAAGACAGGAAATTAATGATTTTCTGATTTTTTAAAATTGGCTTATTTGTTGTTTATTTTATCAGCCTTCTCAGAGGGAGTACCTGCATCTGTTTTCCCTTCTTGACTCCCTAAATGAAAAAAAACAAAACAAAAGCAACACTTTCCCTAGGAGCTGTCAATAGGACAGGACCTCTAAGTATGGACAAGTCAAACTATTGTGACAAAGTCTCGCTTTCCTTTACCTAGTAGACTTAGGCTACATTCTGACCTTGCCTCCCACCTTAGTCTGACAATAGCTAGCCTCTTGCCACCATAGAACAAGACACAGTTGCCATTGCCTTCATCATTTTGATTATTCAAGCAGTGGAGGGGGAGACCCCTGGTCAAGTGAGTGTGACTTGGCAGGTGCTTCCTGCCTCAGGCCTCTTTACTTCTGAGGTAGATGGAGCTGTTCTCAAGTGCCCTTAGAACCAGTTGTAAATTACTTTCAGTGAATTAAGATCAAAGGCATGGGAAGAATAGAAAGTGACAACTCTGAGGATTTATATGGTCCCTTTCTTACAAGCAGGCCTAGCACTTCAAATATATGATCTCATTTGCCCTCCTTGGATCCCTGGAAAGTAGAGGGCTTGGGGAAGGCAGTGGTTAGAGGCAGGCATGGAGGCTTTGGTTAGCAACCTTGAATTATGAATGAAACAACATGCTTTCTTTTCTCTCTCAGTTTTCTTTAGGGTGCCCTCCCCCCAAAAAATAAAACACACCGGTATTGAAAGATGATTTCTAACTTTTTTATTCCTCTCTTTCAGTTTGATGGACTTAAGCAAGGTAGTGAGAATTTTCCACATTTAGTGGAGTGCTTTTGATTAGATTCCTCAAGAAAATAACATTCTGATACCAAACTGAACATTAATAATAGGCTAAATGAACAAGTAACCAAACTGAACATTGATAATCAGGCTAAATGAACAAGAAATGTATGGTAAGGTTATTTTAAAAAAACACTAAATATTGAAGATAAATAATTATGACTGAAATAAGTGGCCAAGATTGAGTTTCAAGCATTTGCATCTACCACTTGCTATTTGAAACTCTTGCAATTGAATTCTATTTCATGCTTCCTCAAAAACAAAGAGAAGATTTTAAAAGGGAATCATGGTTGGTAGTTCATATCTGACTAATCCAATGTCACAGAGTTCGTGGAAACACTGGATTTATTGCAGGTTTCCTAAATTTCTATCTAGGTCTCTGCCTCATTTGAGCATTGTATCTTTTGCCATTTTCCAAACCAAAAAAAGGAGTTGAGAATGGTAGATATAAACACTACAAAGGGAAAGTACAATGGTAAAAGGATTAAAGGAATGACACAGGAAAAGAGATTACAGAAATTTAATCTGTTACATGCAGCTTTGGGCAAAGAAGATAAAGGAAGGGCAACTACTTACAAATTGCACAGGACTATAAAGGGAGGATTTGGGAAGCCTAGATCTGACAATGGGTAAATGAGTCTAGTCAGTTAAGTGGGATTTCAGGAAAAATCACTCAGAAGAGCAGGCTGAAGACAAGGGAAGCATCATTCAGCAACCATAACCAAGAGAAATGATAGAGATCTTGAGGCTGTGGGCAAATGATCCAAAATATTTGCTATGTTAATTAGCAACATATTCATGATTTTCAGTTAAAAACACTTAGACCGAAGATAAGATACATGGAATGAACTGCCTTGGGGGGAAGATTATAAACTACCAAAGGTGCCCTGGTGGAACATAGTTCTCCATGTAGCTTTTGGTATCTCGCTGATGGAGGTCAGAGTGATGGTATTGGGCAGGTAGAAACTTTCATGTTTCCAGATCCTCATAAATTGAGTTAACCGGTCTTTGAACAGCAGAGATCTATTTTGGAAGTTATTATGAACAGTCCTGCATGCAAGTAAGAGAGTATGCCATCAAATGATTGCTTGGAATCCTATTATTTTCAGAAAGTCTTGACATGGCAGGCAGATGAATTTTATTTATTAAATCTCCTAATCTATTCTAAATGTTCATCATGTTCTTAAGTCACAATTTACTACCAAAAGTGGCAATAATATTTATGCCTAACTATAGATACTTATGTAATTAAGACATTTTCTCCCCTAACTATAGATACTTATGTAATTAAGACATTTTCTCCCCAGAGATCTAAATCAGAGGTCTAATATGTATCTAATTTTGCTCTTTATTTTAAAAAGCAAACAAATAATTGCAAAATGTCATGAGAGTAAAATCTGGAATGTTACCTGGATCAGGCCAATAATTACACACATGCGGATACATATGAGGCACAGAGAGATTCTATCTCATCCACAGGGCCACACAACAAAGAGAGGCATAACTGAGTTTGGGTTGGATAGTGTTCATCTTATCAAATCATAGTGCTTTTCTTTTCTTTTTCTTTTTTATCTTATTTTTTAAGCGTAGTCTTTTCTTGTTTGACAGAGGAGAAGTAATAACTAAAATGATGCTATTTTAGTTAAAATATTTAGTTTAATTTTAGTTATTTTTGAAACCATAGTTCTTTTAATATTTATTAGTGGTTACTAAAAATTGTAATTTTTAGGTTGAAATAAAAACTGCCCAATTATATCTACAGCACTATCAATATAATTGTTCTGTAGTATTATGATTACTGTGGCAATATGTGGCTGTACTTGGGAACTGGAGGCAAAAGATAGAACATAAATACAAAGCATCCCCTGAAGTGAGTTGCATTGATTTGAGAGCTCTAGAATGGTCATCCTCTTAGAAATTGCAATGAGAATCAAACTGCACTGTGTACAAAAAGTCAATATAAGACTATCTAGTTTTTAAAAATTACATAAAAATCTTGACTTTTTTTTTTTAATGCACTGTTGATTTACAAACATTGCTTCCAAAACAATTCTCTAGTGGACACATTTAAACTAGTAGCAACCCTTAATGAAACAAATTAAATTATAACCTGATGCAGTATAATTTCAGCAGAAATTAAGCTATGGATATTGAAGTGGTTTCTAAAACAAACTGAAACAATCTGGAGGTAAGAGTGTTTTAGAACTTGACATTATAAAAAGAAATTATTAAAAGGCAAACAATTGTCAAGTAAGCTTGTGACCTATAGTAATAGCAGTTAGATTTTGGGTAGAATAAATCACCTTTGAAATATGATAAAGTTATTGCAGATATAGTTAACAAAAGCAGACCAGTCTGAAAAATATGCATTTCTTAATGAGTCAAAAGTGAAATGCACCAACAGAGAGGTGCATGCCTGCCAGTTTTGTTTTGTCTTCTTTTCAATATGCAGTATTTAAGCTCACAACTTCTATTTCTAGGGATGTTCCAAAGGGGAACATCCTTCCTCTTCTCCAATTTTCTAAGGGGTATTTCTTACTGGTGAACTCATTTTAGGCAACAGCTGATGATCCTACTGCTTCTCCTTCATAGTATATCCATGACTCTTTTAACTAAAGGCTCGGGGTTGGGCATAGTGGCTCATGCCTATATGCCCACACACTGAGAGGCCTAGGTAGGGAGAATCACATGAAGCCAGGAGTTTGAGACCAGCCTGAGCAACATAGCGAGAGCTTGTTTCTACAAAAAAACATCAAAAAAATTAGCTGGGCATAGTGGCTTGCTCCTGTAGACCCAGCTATTTGGGAGGTTGAAAGGGAAGGATCATTAAAGTCCAGGAGGCTGATGGCTGCAGTGAGCTAACTGTAAGTTTGCCACTTCACTCCAGCCTGGTGACAACATAAGTCTTCAGCTAAAAACAAAGCAAAACAAACAAACAACAACAACTAAAGGCTCTAAGGTCAACTAAAACATAGCATAGACGAACGTCAGGCTTTGAAATACATTTTATTCAGTATATTAAATACCAGCATGAGATATTCCTTCAATGCAAAAAGAGTAACTCTAAATATACTATCAAGTCCTCCAAATCAGGGTTTTGGTGAAAATTTTAGTTGGGTCCAGTTGGTGAGTCTTTTTCATATTTAGTTTTTAGTTTCTTATGTTGTCCTTTGGAACCTGTGGTTGACTGACATTTTTGTGTCGTAGTCAGTCCACTTGGACTATCTGTGATATCAATATAGACCAATTTTGTATCTTCATCTGCAAAGACAAGAATTTGTCTTTTCAACTGCAAAAGCTCAGGTTTAAGGTTAGAGTTTTCCTCAACTGCATGTTTATTGCTCAGCTTAGTTGATTTTATCACCCTTCTTCATACTGATACAAATACAGAAAATGGCTAGAGGTCAGTCTTTATTCTTAGGTGGGTGTGTTGTAATTGCTGCAAAGAGCCTACCTTTCAGTGTTATTTTTATGAGATGAACATTATAATACTTCATAATTAGGGGAAAATAAGTTTTAGGATGAATGTAGCCAAAAAAAGTTTATTCTTCCTTTATCCCATAAAAATTATAATAATAGTATTATCTAAGTATGTGCTAGATACTTATTGGTGTTCAGTATCTACCACATCCTGAGATAGAAGAAACTCAAGAGATATTTGTTGAATAGAGAATAATAATCACCCACTCACCACTAGTGAGAGCTGTATAAATGAGTAGGTATTAGTTTTCTTTCACCATGAGGAAAAAGACTAGGAGAAATGATATACATTCATACATTAGTAGACCTAGAAAATTGTAGCATTATAAAAATTTTCTCTGATTTTATTAGCTGGAGTTAAAAACTGTTCAATTACCTCATCATTAAAACTTTGCTATTGAAAACATTTTTTAACTATTTATTTGTCATTAAATTATTCAGATTTCCTTACCTCTAGCTTTCATTTTGTTCAACAGACATTGGCCATTTATGAACATCATTATGAGTGGTAACAGAGTGCCATTTGAACTCTGACCATTTTAAATGTAATCACAAATACTGTGAAACCATTTATACCTATGTTCCACTTAGTCAAAACTCGTGAGATTATGAAGTAGTAAGGAGTACTTAGGACTAAGTCCTATTAAACATACTAAGATTTAATCTCTTTATCAAATTAACAGCATGATACATAGGGGAGTGTTGTGCTCTTGTAAAAAAAAAGGGGGCAGGGAGATAAGTAAACATGAATCTTAATTATTCATTAAAAAATTCCAGTAATACTTTAGTAAAGTACCAGATTTTAATTATATATGTTAGAATATATATGTAATTACATTATGTACATGTGTTCCTTGTTCCTTTGTTTTTTTTTTCTTTTACAGTTAAAAAAAGAGAGAGAGAGGATGAAATTTGGTTATATAACTAATCAATCAATTCTGAATGTATGATGGTAAGTAATGCTATTTTTGTACTTTTAGGAAAGTTTTCTTAATGTGAATGAGCTGCAGGGAGACCAGTCTGAATTCTTGAAAATCAAACATACTTTCGTCACACTACAGGGAGTGTTTGCTTCTTTAGTGAGTCTCAGGATGGAAGGATGTTCCTGAGTTCCAGTCTCCTACTGGCTTCTTTATTCCCTGGAGGAAGCTGTTTCCTAGCCTGCAGCTATAAGTGCAGCTTCTTATTAGCTAATCAATTATTGCAATTGATTTGCAAATAAGTGTTCTCCATAACCGGGGGAAGGAAATGAGATTCTATAGATTTCCTTCATTCCTCATTACATTTGTAAAGTAATTTGGGTTTGACCCTTGCCTGGATCTGTGGCTTTGCTCATTTTGCATTTTTCACTCCTTAAAGGCATTGCAAGGCTAGAAGGTTCCATGCCTTCCTTATTGCACTGACCAAGTTATTCTGACTTGAGCCTGGTCTTCTCTGATTTCTAGTTTCTATTGCTTCAAAGAAGACTTATTGTAAGAATTGACCCCTCAACTGAGTCTTAAAAAATGAGCAGGAAATAACTAGGGGAAGAAATAGGAAAAGAAAGCGAACGCACAGGGCTCCATTATGACTTTTATGAAAGCTAGACACCTTAGTTATTGTGAGCTCCTTCCTACATAAATCTATCTATGGGGACATTATAAATGAGAATAAAATTAAGAGCATGAGAAGATGACAAAGATTTTATTTTATTTTTAAAATTCTCCTGGCCATCTTCAAAACTTCTTCATGATATCAGGGCAGAATGTAAGACTGTATTAGAAATGCACATGTTTTGGGTTTTTTTCTTTCTTTCTTTCTTTTAAAGGGAGAACTGGTTAATCCTCCTCCAGGGACCTACTCACAGTCTGTTAAACCTTTAAAGAACATTTTATGGGGCTTTCAAGTCTGTTGCACTCAAAGGGGCATACTTATGAAAGCTGTTTATGCTCTGAATTCATAACGATGAGGTCTGCAGCCCAACATTTTGATACTCTGTTCCAAAGTGGAAGCAGAACAAGCACTGATATCAAGATTTCTGTGTTTATTTCAAACTGTGTCCTTATTTAGATTATTTTTTCCACCCAAAATTTTATCTGCCTTATTGACCTACAGGTTGTATTTTTATGTTTAAGCTTCAAGTTTATGGTACCATACTACCTGAGTCTTTCCTAACAGTTTTATGAGTTCATTTCCAGGACACCTTCACAATAGTTCAAAAAGATAGATGCGGCAGGTAATCTCCTCTCCATCATATGCTTCAGGCATCTGAAGCCCTCAGAAGGAGGTGCTCCGTGATTATTGTCATAGAGCTTTATGTCACCTGCTGGTATTATAAACTGGTTGTCTTAATTCTCACAGACATGGTTGTGGTTGGGGACAGGATTTAAAGCAGGGGTAAGAGGAGCTTTGCAGTAACCACCAAAGGTCAGCCTGGCAGTCCAACATTTCCTGTTTCTCCTTCCCTGGCTTCAAGAGAAGACACAGATGACTACTTCTCTCCTTTTGCACTGGTTTGAGGGTGTGTGAGTCTTTTCACCATCACTGGGCTCAGAATCATAGGATGAGGATCAGAACCCAGGAAACACAGGATGGAGAAGTCGTGACTCCATGTGTTTCTGTCTTTACCTCTCCCAGAACTCCAGGTTTTATTCTTCTCTGTCTCCTCTGGTGTCTCTTCACATTTCCAGCATGCTCAGGGCCTGAGGGAGCGGCCGTGTATCTATGAGTTCATCCCTGTCACACAGGGTCTTGTAACCTCTCATCTTCC
Organism: Cephalopachus bancanus; assembly: GCA_027257055.1. Classification (NCBI taxonomy): domain Eukaryota; kingdom Metazoa; phylum Chordata; class Mammalia; order Primates; family Tarsiidae; genus Cephalopachus; species Cephalopachus bancanus. Next base: position 4,308,237 of record JAPVLO010000046.1, on the reverse strand, counting down.
TACAGAGAGCACTTGGAGAGGTTCTAAAACTGTAGTGAAGACTTCTCTGCACTGTAAAACAGTGCTCATTTAAACCTCCCCAAGGGTTAATTACCTTTCCCTGGGGTGGAGGGGAGAAGTAGACTTAGGGTATTTTCATGAATTTTTGTTTGTCAAGAAATAATGCTTTTGTTTCATTCAAACAACAAAGGAACTTGGAAAGTGTGCCAGTTTGGTCACAATATTTGAAAGGTACATTAGGAATAGTTTTAGCTCTGGGCAGGAACACATGTTTTGATAGTGCAGAATTGAGTCAAACCTGCAAATGGGAACTTATTGAACCTCTAGTTTTAAAAATAATGTACTTTTTAGTGGCAAAATGTAGAAATATTCCATCTTTTCTTAACTTTTCTCTTAGAAAATAAAAGCTGCAATTTTAATAAATAAGTAACCCTAAACTTGATTCAGAAACTTTATCATATTCCAAGTGAATGCATTAAATAGATCTAGTGACATCTTTGAGGAGAAATGCTGAATTTTAATTTATTTTAAAGTAAAAATGATTTTGATTGATTATTAATCTCATGGAAATGTGTAAAAGTGTGAGGAACATGAGACTTAGAGTCAAGAAAAGGATTTGGTCTCTGGCTCTGCCATTTATTAACCTAAACCCGTGCCTTTGGGAAAACTCATTTATCCTTCCTGGGTGTTAATGATCTTAATTGGTAACATGAATGTCTGCTTCAAAGACCTGTTAAAATTTAGTGACATAATAAATGTGGGTTTTATAAACCACAAGATATTATACAAATGTTAGTTCATATTTTCTTTTGCCCTTTCAAAAACAGAAGCAATTTGTGGTTTAAAAATCTGGAGTGTCTGCATTTGGGGACTGTGAATTCAGAGTATTAGAACTAGAGGAATTTTGCAGATAACCAATGTCTACAGTTCCCCTATGTGTGTATGTGAATTGAGGCTCAGAGAGGGAAAGTCATTTGCCCGAGTCAACATCTTTCTGTTGGCTGGCTCGTGGTAACAATACTATTCTGTTACCTGTTCTTCTGTTTCACAGCTCACAAACCCCATGTCCACCAAGATTTGGGAAAGGGGGAGAAGGACAGCTGAGGTAGGTGTGAATTGAGGACTGCACTTCCTTAAGGGTTCATGAATAGTCCTGTGCATCTTTGTCCCAGCATTTGCCGCTGCTAATTGTGTCTGTGTTTCACTCTTACATACTTCATAGATTTTGTTGTTGTTTTGTTTTTTCTGGGATGGAGCTTTGTGCCATAGCAAGAATATCTCTGCCTCCAACTAGCTGTCTATGTCAGGATAAACTCTTTAAGCCATTTACATGGCTGAGACCCAGGATCCTCATCTGTGATTTTTTAAAGACTTAAATGCAATAATTTATATAAAACATACTGCATAATGTCTGATAATGGTCCACTTCATCATTTGATTTTAACTGAAGGTTTTCAACTTCCTCTAAGTCTTCTTTGAAGGAATGACTTGCCCTAAATATGAGGCTTTTGTTTGTCTCCGTCTATGTTTTTGTAGCTGAATGTGAAAATGTTACAAACCCTCAGAGGCAGGAAGAAGGAACCTTAGGGGTTACCTTCTTTCTTTTTTTGACTCAGAGTCTCTCTGTTTCGCCTTTACATTCTTCATCTCCTGCTAATCATGCCAATCCTTATAGAGGTCAGAGGGACAGACAGGTGGGTCCATGGCTGACTTGCAGTAATCAGGAAGACACTGGCTCTCTGCTCCTGATTGAGAGAGATGTTCCATTGCCCTGTGGGGCATTTTAGTAGAAAGGTGAGTTTCTTAAGTGCTGCTGACAGTCCTTTGATGACAGGGACAAGGTCGTAATTGTATTGAAAAGGTCACTGGAAGAGAATTTCTGAAAAGTGTCCCCAAACATCTTGCTTTTATGGCTAATGGGTTCCATTCAGAGGTTGTTTTTTTTTTCATCCCAAATGACTGATCGTCTTCACTTACATCTGGCTGTCTCCATTCTCATGCTGACAAAAGGAAAGGAAACATCTTAGAGCCAGACACAGCCACTAATGCAATGTAATTCATTCTTACACTTAGAAAGTGGAGATGCTGTGAAAAACATGCCCAGAATTTGGAGCATAGGATCTAGGTTTGGCTCTTATCTCTGATTCTTGTCAGCTATGAGAACTTGGTATGGGCATGCTATTTAATGTCTCTGAGGTTCATTTTCTCAACAGGGGACAATTATACAATTTGGGGTAACAGAACATGGGCCTTAGAGTCAAGCAGAACTGGGTTCAGATCCTGCCTACAAACCACAGTACTGTAGTTTTGGAAGAAGTTACTCAAACTGAATGAGTCACTGTTATTCTTAAAGGTATCTCACAATATTTATGTTGGAGAAGATTAAATCAGTCTGTCAAAGTTAAATGCCCAATAGTAAATAGTTGCATTGATTGCTATTAGTTTTTCCTCTATTGCACAGAGATATGACAGATTGATAAAAAATAGTTAATGGAGTATAGCATAAAACAGTAATTAGAGAGTAACATTTTGATAAATTACTATCTTTTCAGAAGACAGGGAAAGCAAAATATCTTGTATTTAGTATAATCAGCTGCTTTACCAAAGGTTTGCCTTGACAGTAACAATATTTTATTTTTCTTTCTTTAGCACTAGAAGTACTGTATACTTGAACCTGGGGTTCAACAAGCAGACACATTATTATTAAAATGGATAATTACCATCAATCAGATTGTGTAGGGCAAATGTCCATAAAAATACAGAGTGACTATAGGAATTTATGACACTACACACTGGTTGGAGCCCAGTTTATTACATGCTTGGCATTAAAGGAAAACGTTAGCCCTCTGTGTCAAGTATTACTGGAGTATATTAATAATTAAAGGAATAGAGGACAAATATTAATATCTAGGGAATTATTCAACTTCCTGCTAATAAGGAAATGAGGTTTTAGCAATTAGAGGAGAAAAATTAAAGGGCAATTTTGTTTGCAGCCACAGTTTGTAGAGACATATATTGGGTACATTAGACAGCATGCTTTTGTTTATATTTCTGTCTTATTTTCAGTGTACTTCCTAGCGCTGATCATGTCACTGAAACTCTAAGGGATCAGTCAGGATCCTGTTGGTCATTACACAGAAAGCCAATCTTGAGACAACTAATATTGCCAGGGGAAAAGAAATTTTATTTGGGTGATATCAGACAAGGAAAATGAAAGATCCCTTCTGAAACCCCTCGCCTGTCCCACTAAAGTCAGAGGTTTACATAGTGGGGCTAGGATGTAGAAAACAGAAATTAGGAAGAAGTAAGGAAGAGGTGTTGGTAAATAGAAATTAGGGTGGAGTAAGGAAGAGGAGTTGGTAAACAGAAATTAGGAAGGTGTATGGAAGATGAATTGGTAAACAGGAAGGCATCTCGTTGTCTGGATGCAGTGATCTAGTGAATTTTAGTTCCTTGATACTATAGGCCTGAGAGTCAGTTACTTGAAAGGAAACTCTGATAAGACAAATACAAGTTTCAAGCTTTCAGGCCAGAAAGGTCAATTTCTATGTTTATTTAAAACAAAGCAAAACTATAACCATTAGTTCTATGGGGAATTTGGGCCAGTTTCAATCTAAACTTTGAAAATCACACATTTCCCTGCATATGGACAGGGTACTTCATTCTATGGTAGGAAAGCCTGAATATGTATAATGTATAGTGTCCCTACAAAGTACGGTGGAGAGGGCTGTGAGGGAGACAGGTTTTTACTTTGAAGACTGTACATGTGAGTCACTATCATTAGGAAGAGGAACATAAAAGCAAGACCAAACTCATTTCTAGTAACCTTCATCTGGCCTTTGATTGGGTGTCCCAAGCAAAAATTACTAAGAAATATATGTACTATAGAAACAAATCACACAAATATTTTTCTTTTACTATAGTTAAGGCTGATCCTCCTCTCATTCTCCTTGTTTCATTGTTGATGTTTTATTTGTACTTTAACAATTATGTAAACCTTTTCAAAGTAATTTGAAATCATAGAATACTCACCTTGTTTCTTATGACTGGCATTTGACTAATTCAACTGTGAGTTGCTTTACTAAGTATTTGAATTTACGAGTAGAGAAAAGGTTTCACATTATGAAAAACTATTCATATTGTGAATAGAGAAAAAACTTCACATGGGCAAGAATGGAATTTCTACCCATTTAGATGTAATTATTTGATTGGTTTGGCAAGGAGTAAAAATCTTCAGAGGTTTAAAGTAAATATTTAAAGTCATGGACCTTTGCTTGCCAACACCTGAAAAAAAAAAGTAAGAGACATGTAAGTGAAGAATGGACATAAAGTTAAAGAAATTTTTCCCAATAATTACTTCTGAAATTTGAGATTTGGTACATACTGGTTGAACTATATGACTATTTTAAATCAGAAAATAAACAAGAGTTTGTTTAACAATACTATTGTATGATTGACTCTATTTCATTTCATGAATGAGTTCTCTGATGCGGAGAATTTTTAATGTACTTTAAAAAAATAAGTTAGGTTTAATTAGCACAAGGGAGGGATTGACAGTCGCTGGGTGCTGCCAGGGGAGCGGTGGGGGGGTGTCAAGTAACAACACAAAGGGTACCTGGTCCCATACCAAGGGAAGTGAGGGCCAGTTGGAGGCCCAAATTCACCTGCATGCTGCCTCCCTGTGTAGTTTAATACTTACTTGTACCCCACATCTCCACAATAAAATAAAATTTAATTAAAAATAATAAAATGTATTAGGTTTAAAGAAAGAACAACCTTTTTGCTAAAAGGTATATTTTTTATGAAATAAAAGAAACAGATGTTTATTATAACATTTTCCAAATTTACTGATTTCTGTGCTTATCTTTATTTACTTTCATCTACTTGCTTTTGATTTATTTTGATTTTGCTGTGTTTTTCCTTAGTTCTTTAGGTTTGGGCTTATCTTATTGACTTAAGACTTCCTTTTTTTATAATATAAGCATTTAATGCTATAAATATCTCTCTCAACATTGTGTTAGCTATATCCTACAAATTTTGATATGTTCTGTTTTATTTTTATTCATTTCAATTATTTTCTTTTAATTTCCCTTGGGAATTTCTATGTGACCCATCGATCAGTTAGAAATGTGTTGTTTAGTTTTCATATGTTTGGGGATTTTTCTGTTAATTGATTTCTAGTTTGCTTCCATTGTGCTTACAGAATATGCTTCATATAACTTCAATTCTTTTAAAATGTATCAGAGCTTGTTATATCACATAGAAATGTGATTTGTCTTGGTCTATATTTTGTGGATACTTGAAAATAAAATAATGTATATTCTGCTGATCTTACATGAAATGTTCTAAAAATGTCAGTTGGATCTTGGTTGATATTGCTTTGAGTTTTTCTGTATTTCTGATTTTCTAATGAGTTGTGTCAGTTGCTGAGAGAGGGTCATAGATGTCTCCAACTATAATGTGGATTTGTCAATTTGTCCTCTCAATTTTGTCAGATTTTTCTTCTCATGTGTTGCAGTTCTGTTTGGTGCATACATATTAAGAACTCCTCCATCTTCATGGTGAATTGACCCATTTGTTATTCTGTAGTGTTCCTGTCTATCAATGGTGATTTTATTTGCTCCAAAGTCTACTTCATTTGACATTAATATAGCCACTCTTGCTTTATATTAATTAATATCTGCATGATATAGTTTTCCATTATCCTAGTTTCAACCTGCTATGTCATTATATTTGAAAGGAATGTCTTGTAGACAGCATTTAGCTATATTTTATTTTTTAATCTACTCTACCAATCTTTTTATTTTAATTGGTGCACTGGGTCATTTGCATTTTGCATAATTATTAATATGTTAGGAAACAAGTATTTTAAAATTCTTATTTGTTTTTTGTTTTTCATTCCTCTCTTTTGCTTTCTTTTTCCTGCCTTCCTGTGGATTACTTGCTGTTTGTCAGAATTTTATAATTTACAATTTATATAATTTAATAATGGTGCTTTTGAGTGTTTCTGTATGATTGCTGTAGTGGTTGTATGAGGTATTGCATTATTATATTACTGTCTACCGATGTTGACATTTTACCAGTCCATGTTAGCAGCAGACGTTTTGTCTCCCTTTAAAACATCAATTGTTATAATAAAGTTGCCTAAATATTTTCTGCATATATATTGAGAGCCATACCAACCATTGTTATAATTTTGGTTTTAGCCATCAAACCTAATTTAGAAATTCAAGAGGAGAGGGGACATTTGTTGTATTTATCCATATTTTTTGCTTTTCTCATTGTTCTTTCTTCCTTCTTGATATTCCAGGAATCTTTTTATCATTTTCTTTCTGTTTAGAGAATTCTTAGATATTCTTTTATGGAAGGTCTTTTGGTAATACAATTTCTTAGTTTTTTTCTTCATCTGAGAGTATTTTGATTTCTTATTAATTCCTGAGTGATATTTTGCAGGATATAAAAATCTGTGTTGACAAGTTCCCTCTCACTTAAAAAAATATTTCTGGCCTCTACAGTTTCTAATGCAAGATTAGCTGATAATTCAAATTGCTTTTTTCTCTATAGGAAAAGTTTCATTTATCTCTTGCTGCTTTAAAACATTTTGTTAGTGTTTAATTCATTTTACTTTCAGAAGTTTAACTATAATGTGTGTGGTAGACAGAATAATTCCCCCTCAAAGATGTCTATATTTTAATCCCTGGAACCTGTGAATATTTACCTTACATGGCAAAGGGATTTTATAGATGTGATTGAGAATCTTAAGGGGGAAGCTTTTATAATTTGTCTGGATGGTCCCAATGTAATAAAAAGGGTCTTTTTCAGAGAAGTGTCAGAGATAGGGAAGGAGATGTGATTAGGAGAATAGAGTTGAGACAGATAGGAAGAAGAGGTATGAGAGGAAGAGAAAAGGAGAGGAGGAGAGAAAAGATAAAGGGAGGGAGAAGAGGAAAAGAGAAAGAGGATTCTTCATCTATGTTTTTTCTGTATTTGTACCAAACTGATTTTTTCCCTGACTGCTTCTTTTTTTAAGTAGGGCTAGTTTTACCTGGAGTTATTTGTCTAAAATGAATTGAGAGGACACTCCTTAATTCTGCTCCCATGACTGGTATTCTCTCTGAATAATTCTCTTAGAACTTGAACTGGAGGTATGCATATCAATGGTTGTGTTGAATTTGAATTATTCTCTGCTAGATGGTGTCACAGCAGTAAGAGCAAGTAGGGCAGCGTGAAGCAGGTTTCTAAAAAAGTTTTCTAATAGTATTGTGGAATTTTATGCTTTCGAGGAGGATGTGTTAGTAATCCCCTGAGATTTTAGACATTTCCTCACTTTGTGTCAAACATGATAACCTTGAGAGAAGCCAAGTCTACATGCAGTCACATTACTATTTTCAAATTTTAACTTTTTTTGAGCATGAGCAATTGCTTGCTTGTGATAAACTGGATTTCCTCTACAGTCCTAAGTTTGCTGCTAGATTAATGAACGCAGGTTCATGAATAAATGTTGCTTTTTCTTCTATTTTTGCTATACCTCCTATCCGGGCTTCTTGTTGGAAAGCTGTCTAGGAAATAAAGTTGTTAATTAAAGCTGACGAGTCTCCCTTTCAACTCTGTCTTTGCTACTTTTCTGAGGAAGGGAAATGATCTCTGAGTAGAAAATACATACTTCTCCTATGACGTATATTGTCATTTTTCTCAAGTCACTTATTTTTTAAAATTTGGGTGGGTCTTGTTTTGTTGCCCAGGCTGGTCTCAAACTCCTGGCCTCAAGCAATCCTTCTACTTTGGCTCCCCAAAGTGCTGGGATTATATATGTGAGCCTGGCCTCAAGTTGGTCTTTAGTAGGACTCGTGAGAAATCCTTGCTTCCTGCAACCTTCTGAAAATCCAAGGAAATGAATAATTTCATCAGACTCCTCATTCTCGTCTTCGTATCTGGAGTCCATGTCTCCTAGGTCAGTTATTATTACCCTCACTCTCCTCTCCTACTGCTCTGTAAACATTCTCTCATCAGATATATTTTTTCATTACTCTCCTTTCTCTTAAAATCTTTCTTTGGGCTCTTCTTAATTTCTGGACTATTTGTCAATTGTTTATACTCTGAACTTTTTCAAAAGAATATTCTTTCACTACTTTGTCTTGAGTCAAATAAAGCTACCATGAGGATTCTACCATCCTTGCAGTTCTTTCAAAATTAAGCTAATTGTGTTTTGCTTGTTTGTTTCTGTTTTCTTTGTCCTCATCCATTTTAGAACTAGGAATTTTCTAGGTATCTTCTTGTTCTATTGCCACTTTCAGATTATGTACTCTCTTCCTTCTCTTGGGAAATGTTGGGCAGACCTTCTACTTTTTAAAACTCATGTTATCTAGCTAGGACCACTTTTCCTCTCCTGGTTACTATCTTCTATGAATAATCTTGTTCCATCTTCTCCTTCTCCTTCTTTATCTCCATCTTCCTCTTCCTCTTCTCTCCTTTTCTAAATTTTAATGTACTAAAATATAGTCTTTCTCTTTACTTGCCATTGTCAAGAACTTCATCTACATGGATAAATCATTCAACAACTTCTCAGTCCTTTATCTCTTCAAATTAGTATTATTATTTACAAATAGTCAAAAACTCTAGAATTTGGCATTACCTAACACTTGATCATTTCATGTCACTACATTAAATACCCTAATTACCATGCACAACTTTGTATTTTTCTTGCTCTTAAAAACCTCAATTTCTTTCACTTCACCCCCTATCTTATAAACCACATGAAGGATTTCAAACCAAGGATTTTTTCACTTTCTCATTTTTAATAAGTTCTTTACTTTTCAGCTTTTGGCCATGGCTTGTTCAGTCTACTATTATTATTTTCTTGAAAATAGCTTCAATTCCATTGTCTTTATCTTTCACTCTTTTACTCACTCGAATGGAAATTATCATCCATATTCTCAGGGTCTGCACCTGAATGGCTGACTCTGGCTGAGGCGAATCACACAAGTGAGCTCATTTGTTTTGTTTCCCTGCATGATTGCTAGGTTGAGAGGAGGACTGCCTAGGAATTCTTCCACATGTCTTTAATAGATCTTTTTATCATGGTCCAAGATGGCTATCTCAAAGCAAATTCTCTTTTCAAACCATCCTTTCATCACTCTTAACTGATGACCTAACTTCATATTTCAAACTGAAAATTGACGCTATCAGATGTGAATTGCTTTATCATTTTTGTCATGGGAGCCCTCTTAATATATACTATGTGACAGCTGGTGTTTATCTTTCAGGTGTATATGTCTAGGATCATAAATTTTAAAACTAAGACATACCTCTCTTCACAACTTCTAAGCTGCTTATGTGTTCCATTCAACATTCTTACTGAGATGAGTTTCTGAGAAAGAGGAGATAAAATTTAGCTTTTATTGTACCAATAGTTGGTGCAGATGCTCCACCTTTCCTGCTTATTATTATTATCATCATCATCATCATCATCATCATCACCATCAGAGTAATACATTTGGAAGAAGGAGTAATTTTAACACAAGAAGCCAAAAAACACCTGCATGTATGTATGAAAACTGATCTTTGAGGTAGAATGCAGATTAAGGTCAGCAGTATCTCTTTGGAAACCTCCCTTCTTTAGTAACAATTTATTATACATCAATACATTTTCTTGCAGACTCACTTCTTCTATCAAGACTGGATTTCTGTGGCAACAACAGCAGATTCTGGCAGCTTCTGTACTCCAATGGTGATTGGAAAGTCACTACTCTGACTTCCCCCTAACCTATCGGTAGAAATAGCTGCCCAGATTGGGAAAGACTATAACGTTCCTCACGTCAGCAAACCTGTACAAATTTGGATCTATCTTTTCTTTCTTTTTGTTTTCAATGTAGAAAGCATTTTTCCACCTAGGAATGACTCCTCTATTACGTTAGATTTATTTCCCTCTTGCTTTTTGACAGCCTCTGTCTTTGGTTAGTCACTGTCTCTTCTGCATCATTAATTTTAGCTTCTCTAGTGACTCTTCTCCAATGGCTTAGAAACATTCTTTAGCATTATCCATCTTAATAGAAAATTCCTTAACTCTGTGTCTAGTATTACTCCAGAAACTGCCCTGTTTCTTGGTTCTCTATTAATTACCAAAACTTTCAAGTGCCATTCTACTCATATTTTCCCTGTTCTTTATTTTAGAGGTCACTGAGTGATTTGTTCCTGTGTGTATATTTTTTTAAATTTTGAAACTTAAAAAAATTCAGAAGTTAATATCAGACACCCATACACACAACATATAGAATTAAAATATTTTATTATTTAACTTCCAATCATGTAATACATTAGAACATTTTTTGCTCTTCAATTGCATTTTAAGCCTCCCTCCCCAAAGTAGACATTTATCTTGAATTTGATATGTTACCTTCAACTCTGCTTTGTAAATTTGCATTAAAAAATTGTCTTAATGCTGTCATGCTACAATTAATCATTCAGTATAATATTAGGAAGATAAGCAAAGATCTGTTTATTTTAGTTACTGTGTGCATTTTTTCATATGAATATGCCATATCATTTGGGCATTTATACTGTTTCAAGTTTTTCTGGTAGGTGTATACAAATTTTGCTATAGTGTAAACCAGACAACAAAAATGCTGCATAGTAAACTGTACTTATTTCAATTTCAGTTGGTTTCTAATTGCTCTCAAAATTAGTTTCATAAATTGATAATGTCAGATTTGCTGACTTTTACCAATCAACTGATGGATATGCAATAGCTTCTCATTCCTTTAGTTCACATTTTCATAATATTCTGTGAGGTTATATGCATTTTTACAGGCTATTTTCTCCTGAAAATTGCCTGTTCAGAACAATTAATTATTTTGCAAATTTTTCTTATTATATTATTTTTCTTTTAAATATTGACTTGTAAGTATTCTTTTCATTTTCATAAGATTAAATATCTGTCTTATATATATATTGGAAATATCTTCTGCTAATTTGACCTCTTTTTTTAAACTTTTTGTATGACACCTTTATATTAAAGAACTTTTAAATTCTGATATTGTAAAAAGTATCAATCTTTTTCATTGTTGTTTTTGAAAATTTTTTACTAAGAAATTTTTACATTCTCAACAGTCCCAAAAACATTCTCCTATATTTTCCTTTAAGTGCAGTTATAAATGTGATTTTATGAGTTAGATATTTAATGCATGTGGAAGTTATTTTTTTGTTGTGATTTAAGATAGTGTTCTAGATTTTATATTCTGTAAGGAAAGCCAACTGAATCACTACACTTATTTATGAACAGTTTACTATTGCATATTTATTTGTATGCCATGCACACCAGGTCCTAATTGATTTCCTTTATCAGTCTACTTCTGGGCCTCCAACTTAATGTTTTAATTATCACAGCTTTATACAGTCTTAACTAGTAGTGAAGGTTATCTTACCTTTTGTTTATTTTTTAAGATCATTTTGGAAAATATTAGTAGATAATTCTTCTTTCAAGTAATTTTAATTCAATTTGGTGGAAAAATATATTTTTAATTTAAATAGTTCTAAATACATGGATCATTTGGGGAAACCCTAAACTCTTTAGGATAGTGAGATTTTCTATTTATGAATAAATTATACATATTTATATAAATATTCTATTACCTTTTTCAATAGTGTTTTATAATTTTATGTAGGAATTCTGCATATTTTGTTAGGTTTATTTCTATTCCTTGTAATTGCTGTTGTGAATAATATCTTTTTCTATAAAATGTTATTGTTGATCTATATACTTGTCTTTTAATGTTGATCTTGAATTCAGCAATGCTTCTAAATTCTTTTATTAGTTTTCAGATCTTTAAATCTAGATAATCAAAATGTTCTGTAATAACGATATTTTTCTCTTTTTTTTCAATTCTGAGAAACTTTTTACAAAAAAATTGCATGCTGTTAAGTGAAAGCGTGATATCATTGTCTTTTTATGAAAGTTCAAAGTGTACAGAAGGGAGTGTGGACGCTAAGTAGTCTAAGGGATGGATCTCTCAAAATAGGTACAGAATGTGCTGATATTTGTGTTTCATGTGACAGTTCACTATAGGACATCCACTGTAAAGGAGTCCTTGATCATAAGATGAGTAGGATTCCTCTTTGTGTGAATGTTGATCATTCTCTTGCCCAAAACTACCTTAGTGCTTCCTCATTGGGCCTGCATATACAGTGGTCATGGAACAGGAGATGGAGGCTATGCATGGATTCAGCAACATGTACTTACTTCCCCTTACCAATAATGAGGGACTGCTACCTGTGATGAACACTCAACTTTCCAACAGCAGAGACTGTACTGAGCCCTGGTAAATAGTACTATTCTCTAAAGAACCAGTCAGGCACCCAATAGCAGCTTAATTATAGTGGACCTTGTCTAGCACAGAATGGTTATTATTTACTATTATTGAAATAATGATTTACTTTGGATATAAACTTGCCTTCTCTGACTGGTATATTAATGCCAACATCATCATGCATAAATTCACAGAATGCCTTGTTCATTCTGACATGATATTCTACACAACATTGCTCTGACCAAGGAATTCATTTAAAGCATAAGGAATGTAGTAATGTACTCAATCTCATAAAATTCATTGCTCTTTTGATATACTCTATCACTCAAAAGTCATCTGGTCTGACAGGACACAAAATGGTCCATTAAAGGCCCAGGTCCAGTGCCAATTGTGAGACAACATTCATGAGAATGCAGCATATGATTTGAATAAGCCATCAGTATATGACGCTGCTTCTCTAACAATTGAAACATGATCTGATAATCCAGTGGTAGAAAGCAAAGTGACTCCTTTAATCATTTGCTAAATTTGTGTCTCTTGTTTCTATAACTTTGCACTCTCCTAATTTGTAGACCTTAGCTTCCAAGTGGAGAATGCTTCCAACAAGGGACTCCAGTGGTTCCATTAGTTTGGAAGTTGAGACTGCCACCTGGCCATATTGAACTCTATATCACTGACCCAGTAGATTAAGAATTGATTGGGGTGATTGATTTTCTTTACCAAAGAGAAATAGATTTTTATTTTTATTTTTTTGGTTACTTAATGAGAGCAAGGAGGACTTTGTTGGGAACCAAATGAGTCCTTGCTTGTCTCTTAGTACTTTCATGTGTAATGAAAAAATGCATGAAAAGTTACAAAAATGCAGACCATTTGTGATTTCAGATCCTTTAGGTAAAGAACTCCTACCAGGTGAAGAACTGAATGAGAACAAAGTGTAGACAGAATTGATAGTGAAAGCAGGAGGCGACACCTATAACCAAAGATTTCATGACCAATTATAGAAAAGATAAGTATAGCTGCTTTGCATACATTTTTCTTGCTTATTGTATACATATATGCATTTGTAATCATAGGTGTAATATTTACTTGTATGTGTTAACATATACAAATGTACACATATTTCTAAATATTAATTCATTGCTTTCCTCTCTTTTTCTTTCTCCTTATTGTAATTTATTATGATTTTTGATAATGGTTTATTCTACAATTTAGTCTTAATGTACAGTATATTCATGAGATTTTGAATTTGAGGAATAAATAACTTTGTCCAAATGTGGTTCATAAAGGAATTTGATGACTACTAATATTTTATGTTTTCACCTTATGAAGAAAGAGTGACAGATATTTGTTTTTATGGATGATAGTTTCATATATGAAAATATAAGGTATAATAGACATGGCATGGAAGTTCAAGTATATATAAAAGAGTATGAATGAAAATTAAGTAGATGCTGAGCTTTCTCTTTACCACCCACATTCATATGCTATAAGAATTATCTTCTTCAAATATTTACCTTATCACTCCTGTGCTAAACATTTTCCACTAATGGCTTTTCACTGTCCTTCACTAAATACAGATTTCTGACTGAGAGACTATAGAGCTCTGCATGATTTTATTCTCATACACTAATTCCAATGTTATTAGCCTTCTTTCAGTTGCTCCCAAATGTCCTTTCGATTCAGACAGTTCTCATACTTTTTCAGTATTCTGAACATTTTAGCTGCACAAAAAGTCAGAAATAAGGTACATCAGTCTCTTGCATTTTCATACTCAAATTCCATCCTCACTTCCTCTGATAGTATTTCTTTGAGCAGCATATTCAGAACAATGCCTTCTTCCCACAGCCATTCTTCTAACTCAATCCTTTGTCTTCCTATGACTTTCCTTGCTATTATAGCAACAGATATAATTCATTTATTAGTTTGTGAGTTTTGTGCTTCAAAATGAAGCAAGTGAAGTTAGAGGTCGCCATGTTTTCCTTGTTCATCATTGTAACTCAGCACTGAGCACAATTTATTAAATATATGTGTACCCAAAATTTATTTAGTTTTTTTAATATCTAAAAGATGCAACAAGAAGTGTTTACAATTATATTCTACTTTTATTTTAAATGAAATTATTCTATCTTTTTATATCTTTCTCTTTTTTCAGTTAATGGCTTTTAAAGAAGAAAACTGTAAGAAAGTACTTTTTCCACCATCATTGTGCATTCTGTTACTTGTTTTCAGTTAGATTTGAAGCCCTTTGAACTTTTCCATCGATAAATCTGACTTATCCTTCAAGGCCCAGTAGGGATCCCTGAATATCATACCCAAGCAGACTTTCCTCCCTCTTTGAGCTTGTGCTCTCCAGTGCCCCTGCCACTTACTGGGTATTCAGCATATGATGACTTGGATTGTTGCCTAAATTCCAAAGTATGGTCTTGTCCCCTTAGGTAACATGTTAAAATGTTTGTTAAAAAAAGGTTGGTGCATGGGTATTGAGTATAAATGGGGCTTTTCAAAGGAAAGTTCTTTTTCATTTGGGGATTTAGTCTAAATCTAAAATAAACAAAGTGTGGGCTTTTTTGAAGTAGAAAAAGAACAAAAACATGCCTTTGGATATGCTATTAAATAGATGATCCACGCTGGGGCCCGTTTTAGGTATTTGATGTAGTAGTGTATTAAGTTGTATAAATGCTAGCTTTAGACAAAGGAAACGATGATTTCCACTGCTTTAGTTTTTTAATAATTTAAATTCTCAAAATTTTAGTCCTCTTACTCATAAAAGAAAATAAAACTACTAGCCTTGCAAATTAGTGGGCAATATGAATGTTTTTCTTTCTCCAGTAGGAAAAAAAATGTTATGTGTAAATGTATAATTGTAAGTTCATTAAATGGTGTGATCTGTCTTCTGTATTTTTCAGAATGACTAGGGTAGGCCTAAGTACATTCTTACTCATTACATTATAAATACAAAATAAATAATTATGAAATATTTTCATTTTAAAATAAAAATTTGTATAAAGTGATCACTTGAAGAGAGGATTTGAAAACATAAAATAACGCATAGAATTTTGAAATTTGGCACAGTGGCTCCTGCCTATAATCCCATCACTTTGAGAGGCTGAGGTGGGAGGATTGTTTGAAGACAGGAGTTCAAAATCAGCCTGGGCAACACAGTGAGACTTCACCTTTACAAATACTAATACTAATACTAATGCTAATTAATTAATCAGGTGTGTGCCTCTATTTCCAGGTACTTAGGAGGCCGAGGCAGGAGAATCGTGTGAGCCCAGGAGTTCGAAACAGCAGTGGGCTGCCTCTGCACTCCAATCTGTGCAACAGAGTGAGACACTGTTCTTTAGAAAAAAAATGAAGAAAAGATATTTGAAATTTACTTACATATTGTCAAAGTACAGCACACTTATATTAAGGTTAATTAATATGAGAGCCAGAGAGAGATAAGCTTGCCTAAGATCATGTGGTAGAGGCAGAGTTAAGTCTAAAAAGGATGAATTTCCTGTGTGCAAGTCCAGGAAGTTTTCCATCGTAGCTTTAGGCATCTGGTAAAGAGTAAGAATTAGATGTTCACACACACACACACACACACCACACACACACACACACACACACTACAAAAGTCTCTAATTTTTACTTAAATTACTTCTAAAAGTCACTTTTTCTAAATTTGAAAGGGACATTCTTATTCATAGATAACTTTGAAAACTCAGTAAAGAGAAAAAGTCTTAAGATCCCTGGTTAACAATTGTTAATATTTTAAATAATTTATTTCTGTTTCACTTCTTTTTTTTTTTTTTTTGGCTTGGTTTGTTTTTTTACATAACTTATGTTAGATTATGTGGATGACAAAGTCAAAATTAGAAAAAAACCTACTTTATATTATAATCATCTTTATATAACTAATAATGCTGTATAAAGCAGTTATTTAGAACTACATAATTTAGTTACAGCATCTTCTCTATAATTTCATTAATCATTTCATATTGTTGGGCTTGGCTTGCTAGCAAATATGATTATTAGCAAAACTTTGATAAACACCTTTGGACATAATGTTTTCTTTCCTTTCTTTCTTTCTTTTTTTTTAGATTCTTACATAGCAGCAAAATTACGAGGTAAAAGCTAACTGCATCTTATCTGATGCACTGGTTGATTCCTAGAAACTTTATCATCTCTAACACCAGATTTTTAATAAAGAGACATAATGCTTATACATCTCCAAGTCTTGAAAAATGGTACTCTCCATTTGCAAAGAACTTTGATGTTATGCATGGCTATGGGTCAGCTTCCGAAATAACCCTGTTAAACCATATGCCGACAAGCTTGAACAGAAACCTTTCAGATCTTCCTCCATGGAGACTTGCTTGACAGCCCCAATTTAAGTGGTCTTTTCTACTCTGATGTTTTTTTTTGATAACCTCTTCGCCGATAGAGTTTCCAAAACCTGTTCCGCAAACTTAGAAAATAAAAACGTTTTCTTATACCTGCTTCCTCTTAAGTTCTCTTTCTCCTGCATATAATTTGGAACAAAATCTCTAATCTGTACTTAATTTTTCTCTCAACATATACTACCTTGCAGACTTCATAAATTATTCTTTCCAGTTACTGTATAAGGTGCTCTAGCAGCAAGTGATAGGATTTAAAAGAGCTGTTTCCTATCATCCTCAGACCTAAGACCAATTTTCCCCAAATAGACCCTTAACTAAATAAACACAGGGCTCTGAAATAAGCAAGCTAATGTATATGAACTTTTGATGCTGGCACTTGATAGCTCTGTAACTCTGTCTCCACCATCTAACTAGCACAATGATGATACACACCGGGTTATAGTAATTATAAGTTTTAATTTATTGTTTACACTATTTGTTCTATAATAAATAATTTTTCCAGAATTAAGCCATCTCATGTGCCTTCAACTTAAATTTTTAATATTTAGGTAATGAAAGACATGTTTTATTGCTTATTGAAAGTTCTAGACTTGGTGAAATAAAAGAACTTTGTGATCCTCCAGCCTCTGCCTTTCAGTCAAGTTTTGTCACCTCTCCTTTACTTTCTCCTGGCTTGACCTGGGGGGCATTGAAATGGCCAGCCGAGTATAATAGCAAAACTTTAATTTTTAAAATCCAGTTTAAAGCTTCCCTCCCACTTCTACCTCATCCCCACCCTCAACTCAGATCTGACTGAGATTTGCCCACCTTTTGCTTGAATATGGTAGTGGCCAGTTTTGCATTTTTTCTTTCTTTACTCTTCCATCCTTCTGTACTCATATCCATCTTATCCAGTTTGAAATGAGAGAGAGAGAGGAATGGTAAAGGTCACCAAATATCTTCCTTGAGTGGAGCAGTTTTGATTGGCCATTGATGCCTTCTGGGCATTATAGGTATACAAATGCCAATTACTGTTTGTTTCATAGAGTACTTTGTTGGTTCCTTTGAGAGCTCTTTGCTTGAGATCTTCCAGGAACCCTTTCAGAGTATGAGTGATGGGATCTATAGATAATTAGCTATTGCCTCCTCCCTTTCCTCAGTTTCTCCATCTAATTACACAGCTATAGCTTTTGTCTGGTTCTGTCACCCATCAGGAAGCCCACTTGGATACACCTCTTTCAAGATGACTAAAGCCTGGCTTCTTTCAGCAGATTCACTTATTTCCCATGAAAACTCATAGTATGTGTCCAGTTGTGCAGTGTCCCTGCTGTAGTTGTCTCTGCTCACCTGACTGTCAGAGCAGCTTGGGGTAGCCTCTCATCTCCAGACTCTTCCAAGGAAAAATATACACTAGACTCAAAAATCCAAGTGGCACATTGTGCATCCCATCCCAATATCTCTCTCTTCAAACATTGTTCTGGTCCTTTGGTAACAATGTGCTTGCGTTTTATGGTCAAAGAAAGTGGTAGAGAGCTGATGTTGACATAATTAGAAGACAAGGAGCTGTAGAGTTGATAGAAGAGAAGGCTTACAGTCAGGAGACCTGAGTTTAAGTGTGGCCTGCTGTTTTTAGGTTGTGTGGCTTTAAGAATATTACTTAATCAGCTGGGCTCGGTGGCTCAGCCTGTAATCCCACGCCTTTGGGAGGCTGAGGTGAGTGGATTGCCTGAGCCCACAGGTTCGAGACCCGCCTGGGCAGCGAGACCTCATCTCTACAGTAAATCAAAAAATCAGCTGGGTGTGGTAGCGCACGCCTGTAATTCTGGCTACTCGGAAGGCTGAGACAGAAGGATCGCCGGAGCCCAGCAGGTCGAGGCTGCGGTGGCCAGGAGCGGCCACTGCACTCCAGTCTGGGCGACAGAGTGAGACTCCAACTCAAAACAAAACAAAACAAAACAAAACAAAAAGAATATTACTTAATCATTAAAGTCTCAAGATTCCTAAGAGTATAATTTTATGCAGATTTAAAAGGAAAATGAATGTGAAATAAGTGTTGAAGGTCATATAGCACTACACAGACATGTTCTATTTTACTCTTATTTTGATATTTGTCTTTTTAATTTTTTAATTGATACATGATATTTTACATATTTATGGTGTACATGTAATATTTTGTAACATGCATAGGATGTATAATGATTACAGCAGGGTATTGGAGCTATCCATCACTTTGAGTATTTATTATTTCTACTGTTGAGAACAATTAAAAGTCCTCTCTTTTAGCAACTTTGAAATATACATTCCATTGTTTAACTATAGTGAAATTTGTCTCTTAAATTCATAAGACATCCGCCCACCTTCAAGGAGAAAGGGTTTTTTGTTTTTTGTTTTTTTTTTTTAAACGAAAGATTCAGGCATCCCGTCTAATGCAATGCAAGGGTAAAATGACGCAAAAGGAAGCACTTCAGGAATTGCACAGTGGGTTTAGCATCTGAGAATGAAATTCTTTTCTCTTCAAGTTAGTGACCCCCTTCTGAGAACCAAAATGTCCACAATTTTGAGGGCAAAGTAAAGAGATGAATAATCTGGAATAAGCCTGAGGAGTTTCTTGCCTTACATCTGACCTTGTTTTATAAATAGTGTATTTTTTCTCACTTGACACACGTAGTGCAGGTGAGATAGACAGATAACCATAAATTATTTCCCAAACTTATTCCTTCTAAATGTGTTTAGAATTGATTTCAAGAAAGTACAAGAAGGTATGAAGTTCCTTTTAATATTTTACCCATCACCTAGTGATAAAATTAGACTTTGAGTTTGATCAAAGTCATTGGCTATGAAATACCTACTTAATTTGGCTTTAATTCAAATTATATGTGTGAAATACAGGTGAGCTGATCCATACTCTTTTAATTTGTGTAACCTTTAAATATGAAGGACACCTTTTCTAATTTCTCTGGATTAAGATAGGACCTGTTTCTCATCATTAAACATATTTTACTTTAGTGCCTTGTTCTGAGGTTTATCCTCAAAATTTTCCCATATCAACTATCATTGAGTATCACGAGGGATACTTAAAGCAAAACAAAAATATTCATTTGTTCAAGTAAAGGTTTTGCATTCCTGTCTCAATTCTTTGTGTTTGTAGCATTCTCCTACTAAAATGATTGCCCTATTATCATTCATTTACTCATGAACACAAATTTATTAATAATCTACTCTGTGATGAGCATTTTGTGCTGAAATTTGATCTGTCCTTTAAGGACCAAAGTGTCTTCTCCTCTATAAGTCTATCCCATTTTGCTTAATTGGAATTAATTTCTCTTTACTTCTTATAGGCTGATAGTAGTTTGTTTGAATGTTTGTAATATTATGTCTCACAATATTACAATTATCTCATGATTGTGTTTGTGTCCGTCTCCTCCCACTTGATTTTACATGTATCTTAGAAGTCACACCAATGGAATAAGCCTATTCAAAACTTGGCCACTCTCTCTCCTTTCTTCTGAAGTATAGGCGCCATTAAGACAGAGACCCATCTTTCTTAGTCACTGATGTTTTACCAGAGCCTCTAGCACATAAAAGGCATGGAATACATATTTGTCTAACAAAGGTATAATTGAATGCTTTCATGAATTGGTTTCAGCATATGCCAATATGGTGCAAGAATAAGACAGTTTTCATAGTAGAAGGTGAGAATTCAGGTGAATCAGGACAGACTTGATTATTATTATTTAGTCAACATAATTTTTTTCACTAAATCTTTAGTGACTACATACTAGAGGATATCCTGTTTTATGTCAATTGAAGATTTTAGGATACATTGATTTTCACATGAGCTTATAACTTTCATATACCTAAATTATTTCTGATTATTTATGAACACATCTTCAAGTTGCTACTACACATTGTTAAGAGAAAAATGTGAAGAGTCTGGACACTACCAGGTTATTGTGGTAATAATTTTGTTACTCAAATTGACTAGCCAAGGAAGAAGTTACTCTGCAGAATGTTGCCTTAAAAAGTCATGGTTCTATCTGCAAGTACTTTATGCTATGTAACCCAGACCCTAGGTATATATTAGGTGTTCAATTCAATTTGTAGGTTTTAGTTTCATTTGAAATTAAGGTTAGGCAATGTCTCAGAAAGAATTTTATATTTAGATTATGCTAACTGAATCTCCTACTCTTTGCCTGGATAGGGAATACTGAGAATAATAATAATACGATGTTGATGTTGAAATACCAAGTCAATGATTTTGCAAGTTCCAATTTAGCAATGATAGAGGCTAGACAATTAAAAACAATATTAAAATGCTAATCTAAAGTCTATACACTGAAAGCAGAATTCCAATTATTTCAATTAACAGTACAAGAGACTGAAAAAAAATTAAATTCCTAAAAATTTTTGTCCTCTGAAACTAGAATCTATCATTCACATTTTTGGAAAAGTAGGAAAATTAGATCCTAAACTCACATAATGTTATAGAGGATTAAAAAAAATTCACAGGGGCAAAAACACCAAGATTTCTCTATTACCCGTACAATTTTAAGAAAACTAGACATACAGAATATTTTTTTTGAAAATCAGAAAATACTATCAAAATGAATTTTCCAAACAGTAGGAATGGTAGGGGGCAAAATACTTTCTCAAATATTATGGAATAGCCAGAGCAGTGATGTCTGGATAAAAAGATCCATCACAGTGTTTGCTATTGTTATACTATTTATTGGTTTGTCCTTTACTCCTAATGTCTTAACCTCCCAGAGATGGCAGAGATTCAACTAATATGGTAACCAGTAAGCTTTTTAGGAGTAACCACAGGCCACCATGGGGACTCAGAGAAAAAAATAGATAAAACTATCTGAATTTTAGTGAAGATGAATGAAATTGATGCAAAAAGGAATTCTATGACTGGTGTAAAGGAATCATGTTCTAATAACATAGTAAGTATCTGTGATTCAGTGTGTGTACACAATAAAGCCTATCTACCATCTTGGAACCTTTGGGAAGTTCCAAGCTTTAGCTTTCCCTGAAATATAGTAACCAATTCTGAGATCATATCTAGAGTATAAACATGCAGTAGATAAAACTGTGCCAAAGGTAAAATTGGGTTGAAAGAAAAATTATACAATGGGGGAAAATTTTCCTCCACCTCAGTTACAAAAGCTTCTCCTTATTCCTTTCCCCAATCAGAATAAGCTTTCAAGTAGTGATTTTATAGTATTTAATATACTTAGAATGAATTTACTTTAATTCATTTCACTTTTCAAGGCAAGTAGAAAGGTAGAGTGATTGACATACCCAGAGTAATATTTCTTGAAAGAAGTAGGACTCGAAGCATCCCCCCTGTCCATGACATTATCTTGGTGCTAACGAAGATCAAGAATCGAACGTGCTGCTCACTGTCATACATAAACTGAGGAAATATAGTGTCAGGGAGAATATGTATTCCTGCTAAATTGAAATGCTATTTCTGTGTAACTCACTTCTCAAACAGACTTTATCTAAAGAGTGACCAAACAATCTCCACAACTCCACACATGATACCACCTTTGAATACAGAACACTGATTCAACACGTGTCTTTTAAAATATGAACATTCTTTTTCTTCCCCTGCAGCACATACACTGGTGTTTTGATACCAATTATCCAGAATCTGTTGTTTTTCCTTATGAAAGAAAACAAACTGTGACTTTCAGAAGTGACTACACAGAAGTTTGTTGTTACTGTTGTTAGTTAGTTTTTGATGAGATACTATTTCTGTGCCGATTTTCTATTTAAGTGGTTTTCTGGGCTGGTGGTTTTGGGGGACTAAATAGAGGATACACAAACTAGGAAATGGAAATACGTCAAGAGTTTTCTTCCCCAGAGAGAAAACCAGTAAAAAAGAGGTACAGTCTCTAGCTGCAGCTTAAAAATACTATGAGTTTAAAAAATGCAAGTTCAACTAGTCTTTCTACTTCTCCACCTCATGAAAATATTTTTTTGTCTTTGCAGCTTAACTCCTCAATGCCCCAAAGGAAATTCTAGCTGTTCAGGCTGTATCCTGGAGTTTAGTGATGCAGAATCAGAGAATAGGGTGAGAGAGGCTGGTGTGGTGACAGAGTGGAAGGACAAGGGAGGATGAAAAGCTGCAGATCATAGAATAAAGGATAGAGAAGAGTTGCTCTTGGAAAATAAGAGGCATTAGCATGTAATGTGAAAAAAAAAGACAGGAAGAACAAAATAGATGTTCAAGAAGGGTTGGCAGGTATTAATGAAAACTCTATTACTGTTTTATGGAGGTGTAAATTAAAGATTGAAATTGCATAAATTTGGTGTAAAGACTATGTTTTAACTTAATACAGTTTAATGCATGAGCCATTTAGTGACCACCACCCAGATACTAGTTTTAAAGGAAGTACGCATTTACCCAGCTGAGGGGAGTACTGGCTACTGAGAGCTAACAGCAGAAAATTGCTCATGACTAAAAGGACCTCCTCCCTGGGCTACCATTGTGCACTTTCCAAGAGGACATCCCACATCAGTGTTTGGTCAATATGAGGTGGGGGAATATGTCTGAGTTTCTTTCCTCAGTATACAATTATTCAGTTTCCTGTGGGATTGACTAGAATCTTTGTTAAGACTACATTACAATTCAACTTCCCTTCTGCCCAGGGCAGCTTTGCTCACCCCTTTACAAATGCTGATTTCAAGGGCATTGGGAATCAACCTCTTGCATGCAAACCTCCATCTTAGTGTTTGTTTCCAGGAAGCTGACTCATGACACGGATTATAAGATGGTTTAGTATATCTTAAGTTAGATAAATAGCATTCATGGATTCGTTCACCTAACATTTGTGAGTAGCTATCATGTGGTAGTCACTGAGCTATACATAGTAAGCGTTGAATAATAGTCCAAATACTAGCAGGTCAGAAAGGAAGCTAAGCCTGTAAAATCTAATTGCAATGCCATTGATACTATAATACAGACATGTAGTAGTTATGAAGATACCACAAATGAGTAAATGATGTTGACGGGTCATGAATTGCTTCATAGAGCATTTGATGTTTGAACTTGTGAGCAGGCATTTGATAATGTTATAAGAGAAAAAGAAAATATCAGGCAAGGAAGTAACAGGAAGCAAATGAAGAAAGCCATGGAGGCATTAGAATATCTGTTTCCTTCGGTTAATTCCTTCAGTTTGATGTGGTTGGAATGTTGACTGGGTGGCAGTAATGGTTCGTAAATGAGGCAGAGGAAGCCTCTGTGCTTTTTTAATATACCAAGTTAGTGTTTGAACATTACTAAAGGGTACTAGAAAAACATTAGAGGGTTTTATGGAGGAAAGTGATATAGGCAGGTTTTTATTTTTGTTATTTTGTCACACTTGAAATTTCAACCATGCAAATGATATTCACCGATGCAATGCCTTAGCTGTGGTCTCCAGATATATGCAGGGTCAGACTAGCTTTCATAGGATTACACAGAATCCCTCCTAACAAAATAGACCCAAGACTTCTCAAACATCTAGCTGAATTAGAATCTCTGAGAATAGGGGCCAAGAGTTTGAATTTTTCACAAGTGTTTATAGACTTTCTTGCAGCCAGACTTGTTTGTGACTGTGATTCCGTCAAGGAGCTATACCAATAGACATCTTATGCCCCCTGAGATGGCCACAACAATACTCCAACTGATCATAGCTTCTGACTGGAGAGAGAATCAAATGGTCAGGAGTAGCTCTGGGGTGTGGGCCTTGGGATTACTGGTGCAGAAAAGGAGACTATGGCAAAAAAAATTGGCTGGGCGCGGTGGTCCAAACCTGTAATCCCAGCACCTTGGAAGGCCGAGGTGAGGGTACTGCCTGAGCCCACGGGTGGGAGAACAGCTTGGGTGACTTAGTGAGACTTTATCTCTATAATAAATCAAAAAATTAGCCAGGCATGGGTAGCGCGGGCCTGTAGTTCCAGCTACTTGGAAGGCTGAAGTGGGAGGATCTCCAGAGGCTAGCAGCTCGAAGCTGGAGTGGCTGTGAGAGTGCCATTGTACTCCAGCTTGGGTGACGGAGTGAGACTCCAACTCAAAAACAAACAAAAAATATTGTTTCTGCTACAATACTCCTGTGCATTTTTTCTGGATGTGATGTTTCTGGCTGCATTATTCCTGACTGTGTAGCACACAATCTTAGTTCCATGAACCGCCTGGAAGTTCCATGAGTTACCTAATATTCTTTATTAATTTCACTTGTGTCCTGGTGCCTGCTGGGCAGGTGGGGTGGCCGATCGCGATGACCTGTGGCTCCTGTTCCTGGCAGTGCTGCCACTGACCACGGGCTACGTCGTCTCGGCCCAGCGCGTCCGGACCCATCTGGAGGCGGCAAGACACAGCCCATCTGAGATTGTCAACCTCGTCCCGGCCGAGAACTGCGAGGCAGCCTTGGCTCTGCATCTCTCCAGAGGAGGCAGACTTCTGCACGGTCTTCGAATTCCTTTCGGAATCATATTTGGTGGAACTGATGTAAATGAAGATGCCAACTAGGAGAAGAAAAAAAATACAGTGACGGGCAAGGTTCTCGAGGAAGCCAAGTTTGCTGTCTTATTGACTTTTTGCATTCATCATGATTTGCTTATTGACTTTTGTGTTCATCATGATTTTGGGGGCTGGTGGAAGGAGCTGGTGGGAGTCGACCCTAGTTCTCTGTGGGGAGTCATGCAAAGGCACCATAGAGCTGGTGCCTGCAAAGCTAAAGAAAAGCCAAGGTCAGTTTCCTGGGGCGGACAGGGCTACTCCTTCTTACTGTTGGGGACTGCAGTGAGCCTGTGCCACCCGTGCTGTTAAACCCAGGCTCTGCCAGCTCACTAGGTCTATACGGGGTCCCTAACATGTGCAGGCAATATTCCTGTTGATGGGATTTTTTTTTTTTTTTAGTCAGAGTCTCACTCTGCGGCCCAGCTAGAGTGCAGTGGCACATTCACGGCCACCGCAGCTACCGCCCACTGGGCTCAGGCGATCCTTCTGCCTAAGCCTTCCAAGTAACTGGAACTACAGGCATGTGCCACCACACCCTGCTAATTTTTGAATTTATTATAGAGATGAGGTCTCACCAAGTTGCCTAGTCTGGTTTTGAACCCCTGGACTCAGGCAATCCTCTTGCCTCCGTCTTCCAAAGTGCTGGGATTAACAGGCATGAGCCACTGTGACCCAGTTGTTGGCGGGATATATAGGCTAGGTCCATTCCTCCCCCTCCCACCTTCCACCCCTCACCCCTCAACCCCCTCACCCCTTTCCCCCCCCTTCCCCCACCTTTCACCCCCCCCTCCCCTTTCCCACCCTCTGCTTTTTTTTTAAACTAAGGCAGGATCTTAACTCTGTTGCTCTGACTGGAATACTGCAGTGGTACAATCATAGCTTACCACAGCTGGGCTCAAGCACTCCTCCCACCTCCGCCTTCTGGATACCTGGGACTACATGCGCATGCCACCAAGCCTGGCTAAATTTTTTTTTCCTGTAGAGATGGGGAATCTTGTTATGTTGCGCAGGCTAGTCTTGAACTCCCAGCCTCAAGCCACCGTGCCCAGCCTCCTTGTTGGTATTTTTATTCTGAGATTGACAATTCATTAAACTGCACTGAGAAATACAGCCTCCACTCTCTGCTTGGAAAGTGTTGGATGTGAAGACTATACACAGTCTAGCTGTAGTCAATCTTCATATTTTGGTATTCTGAACTTTAGGAAGAGAAAGGCCAGCACTTTGGGAGGCTGATGGGGGAAGATTGCTTGAGCCTAGGAGTTCGAAACCAGCCTGGATGATATAGTGAGACCTCATCTCTACAAAAAATCAAGAAAAATATTAGCCGGACATGGTGACCCACACATGTAGTCCCAGCTACTTGGGAGACTGAGACAGAAGGACTACCTGAGCCCAGGAGGTCAAGGCTGCAGTGAGCCATGATTGTGTCAATGCCCTCCAGCCTGAGCAACAGTGAGAACCTGACCCTCTCCCATAAAGGAGGAAGAGACCACAAATAACTGATGCAGTAGTTTCTTCCAAGTCTTAAGTTTTTGCAAATTGAAATTCTACAAAGAATGGGCCTAGCTGGCTGAGTGTGATGGTGCAAACCTGCAATCCCAGCACTTTGGGAGGCCAAGGTAGAGGATTGCCTGAGCCTAGGGATTTGAGACCAGCCTGAGCAAATTGGTGAAACCTCATCTCTACAATAAATCACAAAAATTAGCTGGGCATAGTGGCATGCATCTGTAGTTCCAGCTACTTGAAAGGCTGAGGCAGAAGAACTGCCTAAGACCAGCAGGTCGACGGTGTGGTAGCCGTGAGTGTGCCACTGCACTACAGCCTGGGCAACAGAGTGAGACTCCAACTCAAATAATAATAATAATAATAATAATAATAAAACCCAACAAGAAAAAACAAATTTCATTTGAAATGGATAGAATAAATTTTATCTACAATTATGTACCTTAATAAATACTGAGCAACATACATTTCTGATTGAGACGGTCACAGGAAAAAGCGCTATACTATTGTTATCTATAAGTATTATTTTAAAGAAACAATGTGTGATAAAGTATTGCAGAAAAATTATTGAGAATTTTGTGATAGAAACTTCCTTTGTTTGAAAATAACTGCTAGAGACATGGGTTTGGAAATCATTTTTTAGTTTATAAAATGCTTTCTGGTACTTTTTTTTCCCTTTATTTAGTAGATATATTAAGTGCCTGTTGTCAGCCCTGTAAAGCAGATATCTTACACTGCAGATTTTACAACTGAATAAGCATAAATTAATTATTTAAAATTATATTTCAGTCAACGGGAAATTTGGAATTTAGGTCTTACTCTTTTGAATCAAGATGTTCTTAGAGCCTTTTGGTATTTATTTGATCAAATCAATGATTCTTGACACTTATTGTTGATCAACATTTTTCAGCCCATGTTTTGTGTAAGGCACTTTGCCAAGTGCCATGTGGATATGCAGATGCTTCAGATGAAAGCCTCCACTTTAAAATCTGTGGTAAAGAGAGGATAGCATTCATGTTCACAACTATTCATAACTCAAAACAGAACGGGCTACATTTCACCCCTATCAGAGGAGGGAGTAATTTATTCCAAACTAGAGTTATTTGAAAAGTTGCTATTTGAACTGAGTCTTGAAGTGTTGCTCAGCAGAAACAAGGACACCTTCAAGGGTGTGTGAGTGACCTGTGCAGTGACACAGGGCTCCTTGCTCAGAAGGCCTCTGTTTTTGATTTAACACTCTGCTGTCTTAAATTCTCTTTAAAAAAATTTATTTTAAAATTGTGGGGTACAATTCAGAGTTAGGTATACAAATATTCATTGTGCAGGTACCCTTGTTGATGAGGTATGTCCCCCCTTCCCCAGGCAGTTTCCCACTACTGTGACTGCTACCTTCCCGCCCCTCCACGCCCCCACAGTTTCTCGCTACTGTCAATTCTTTTCTTATAGTATTACAATAGTTGTTCAAGGTCCACTTATAAGTGAGAACATGTGATATTCAGTTCTTTGTTTCTGTGAAAGAGCACTCAATATTATAGATTAACTCAATCCATGTTGCTGTGAAGTTCATAATTTTGTTCTTCTTTATGGCTGCATAATATCCCATTGTGTATATGGATCACATTTTTTTCCTCCAGTCCTCTTTTGATGGACAGCACAGTTGGTTCCATGTTCTTGCTATTGTGAACAATGCTGTGATAAACATATGTGTGCAGGTATCAATTTTATAGAGTGATCTGAGTTCTTCTGGGTATATTCCCAGTAGGGAGATTGCAAGGTCATATGGAAGGTTGATTTTTAGAACTTTTAGGAATTGCCACACTGTTTTCCACAGAGGTTGTACTAGTTTACATTCCCACTAACAGTGTAGAAGTGTTCCCTTTTCTCCACATTCTCCAGCATCTGTTATTTTTGTTATTGATGATGGTCATTCTGACTGGAGTTAGGTGGTATCTCAGTGTAGTTTTGATTTGCATTTCTTTGATGACTAGTGAGGCTGAACATTTTTTCATGTATCTGTTGGCTGCTTGTATGTCTTCTTTTAAGACGTGTCTATTCATATCTTTTGCCCACTTTGTAATGGGGCTGTTTGTTTTATTCTTTTTAGCACGTTTTGAGTTCCTTGTAGATCCCAGATGTTGGGCCTTTGTCAGACATAGAGTTGGCAAATATTTTTTCCCAGTCTGTGGGCTGTCTCCCTGCTCTCTTGATGGTTTCTTTGGCATTGCAGAAACTTATCAGTTTGATGAGGTACCACTTGTCTATCTTATCTCTTATGGCATGGGCACTTGGGGTTTTGATCAGGAACTGGTTGCCAGTTTCAATTTCCATAAGAGTGTCTCCTGCATTTTCTAAGGTTCATATAGTTTGAGATTTTATGTTTAGGTCTCTGATCCATTTAGAGTTAATTTTTGAGTATGGGGATAGGTAGGGGTCCTGTTTCAATCTTCTGCATGTGGTACACAGTTTTTCAGCACCATTTACTGAATAGGTTCTCCTCTCCTCATTGGTTGGTGGTGGAGGCTTTTAAGAAGATGAGTTGGTTGAGAAATTGAAGTTTTGCTTCTGGAATCTCAATTCTATTCCTTGGTCTATATGCCTTTTCTTGTACCAGTGCCAAGCTATTTTGATTGTTTGGGAGTGCAATACCTCCTGTTTTGTTTTGTTCTTTTCTTTTTTCTTGCTGAGGATTGTTTTGGCTACTATTCATGGTCATTTATGTTTTCATATGAATTCCTGTATTGTTGTTTCTAGGTCTGAGAAGAATGTTGCTGGTAATTTGATGGGTATTGTGTTAAATCTGTAGATTGCCTTAGGTAGAATGAACATCTTAGCAATGTTGATTCTTCCAATCCATGAGCATAGAATATTTTTCCACTTGTTTGTATCATCTTTGATTTCTTTGAGCAGTGTTTTGTAGTTTTCATTGTAAAGGTCTTTCACATTAGGAAGATGCCAAAGTATTTCATCTTTTTTCTGGCTATCGTGAATGGAATTGTGCCTTTTATTTGGGTTTCTTTTGTTTATTATTGGTGTATAGAAATGCAGTTGTCTTTTGCACATTTATTTTATACCCTGAGACTTTGCTAAATTCCTTTATCAGTGCAAGGAGGTTTTTGACAGATTATCTTCGATTTTCAAGGTATAGAATCATGTCATCTGCAAAGTGGGAGAACTTGATTTCCTCTTTTCTTATTTGAATACACCTGATTGCCTTCTCATCTCGGATTGCTGTAGCTAGAACTTCCAAAACTATGGTGAACAGGAGGGGTGAGAGTGGGCACCCTTGTCTTGTTCCGGTTTTCTGGGGAAATCGTTCCAATTTCTGTCTGTTTAGCAGTATGCCGGCTGTGGGTTTCTTGTAGATGGCTCTTACTATTTTGAGGTATGTTCCATCTATGCCTAGATGTTCGAGGGTTTTTATCAAGAAGGGGTGCTAGATTTTATCAAAAGCTTTTTCTGCATCTAATGATATAATCATGTGGTTTTTATTTTATGTCTGTTGATGTATTTAATTATGTTTATGATCTTATGAATGTTGAACAAAGTTTGCAACCCAGGGATGAAGCCTACTTGGTCGTGGAGGATGATTTTTTGATATGTGTTGTTAAATTTCATTTGCTAGGATCTTGTTGAGAATTTTAGCATCTGTATTCATCAGGGATATTGGCCTATAGTTCTCTTTCTTTGTTGGATCTTTACTTGACTTGGCTATCAATGGGATGTTAGTTTCATAAAACGATTTGGGGAGAGTTCTATTTTTCTCAATCACCTGAAATACTTTAAATAGGATTGGCATCAGTTTCTCCTTGTATGTTTTGTAGAATTCTGCTGGAAAGCCATCTTGTCCAGGATTTTTTTTTTTTTGTAGATAGTTTTCTTATGACATAGTCAATTTCCTGGATTGTTATTGGTCTATTTAGGGTCTCGATTTCTTCTTGTTTCAACCTGGGGAGTTGTGTGATGTCAGAAAGTTCTCCATTTCCTTTAAATTTTCAAGTTTGTTTCCATACAAGTGTACATAATAGTCTCTGATAATCTTTTGTATTTCTTCAGGGTCAGTTGCTACTTCATCTTATGTGTTTCTGATTGTGCTTATTTGGGCCTTTTCTGTCTTTTTCTTCATGAGTCTAACTAGGGTACTGTCAATCTTGTTTATCCTTTCAAAGAACCAGTTTTTTTGTTTCATAGATTTTTTGTATTATCTTTTTGTCTTCTATGTCCTGGATTTGGGCTTTTATTTTGGTGATATGGATTCTTCTGCTGAAGCTAGAGTTTTGGTGGTCTTGCTTTTCCAGCTTCCTTAGGTGACTTGTTAGGCTGTTAACTTGTGCTTTTTCCATTTTCTTCATGTGTGTTTGTAGAGATATGAATTCCCCTCTTACTACTGATTTCATGGTATCTCAGAGGTTTGGGTAAGATGTTTCTTCATTTTCATTTGTTTCTGGGTTTCTTTTAATCTCTGTTTTTATTTCCATGTTGACCCAGAAGTTGCTTAGCATCATGCTGTTTAGTGTCCATGTCTTTTTTGCTGTTGATATTTATTTTTATTCCACTGTTTTCTGAGAAGATGCATGGCAGAATTTCAATCTTACGAAATTTGGTTATGGTTGATTTATGGCCAAGGATGTGGTCGATGTTAGCTTATATTCCATGTGGTGATGAGTAGAATGTATATTCTTTGGTCGTTGGGTGGAGTGTTCTGTAGGTAGCAATTAAGTTCATTTGGTCAAGAGTCACACTGAGGTTTCGGATCTCCTTACTGATTTTTTGTCTTGATGATCTGTCTAGGGTTGTGAATGGGGTATTAAAGTCCCCAGCTATGATAGTGTTAGAGTCAATACCTTTTTTAAGTTTGGCTAGAAACTGCTTTATGAAAGTTGGTGCTCCTATGTTGGGTGCATATATGTTTATGATAGATATTTCTTGTTGATGGATTGGAACTTTTAGCATTATGTAGTGACCTTTTGTATCTTTTTAAATTTTTAATTGCTTAAAAGGTATTTTGTCTGATATTAAGATTGCAACTCCTGCTTTCTTTTGTGTCCCATTCGCCTGAAATTTTGCTTTCTATCCTCTTACTTTGAGTCTGTAAGTGTGCTTTCTGGTGAGATGAATCTCTTGGAGACAATATATTCTTGCCTCATGATATTTTATCCATTTTGTCATTCCAGGTCTTTTCAGTGGTGCATTTAGTTCATTCACATTCAGTTAATTATTGAAATGTGAGAGTTTATCACTGTCATGAGGTACTTATAGAGTTTTTGTTGTTCCTGTTTGTTTGTTGTCTTTCTTTTGATATTTGGGTTTATTCATGTGTGTTTTCAATCTTTTTCCTGCACTCTTGTGAAGAACGTTGATGTTTCTTTTTCCCTTTCCTCTGTGTTTAGTACTTTCTTAAGTGTTTCTTGTATAGCTTGTCTAGAGGCAGCATAAGATCTTAGGAATTGAATGTCTGGGGAAGATTTTAATTTCCTCTTACTGATGAAGCTTAACTGGATAGGTTATTTTTGGTTGAAATTTTTTATCTTTGAGAACTTTGAAGATTTGGCTCCAAACTCTCTTCGCCTGATGTGTTTCTGTAGATAATTCTGCTGCTATTCTAATTGGTCTTCCCCGGTAGGTAGTCTGACCTTTTTCTCTTGCTGTCTTTAGGATTTTTTTATTTTGTACCTATTTATTTAGGTGAATTACTGTGTGTCTAGGAGTTGGTCTTCTCATTTGTTGTCTCACAGGGGTTCTCTGAATCTCTTGTGTTTGAATGGCTGCAACTGCCAATCCCACCCTCCTTTCCCTGGCAGTTTCCTGTTACTGCCAATCCCTTTCTTATAGTATTATAATAATTGCTCAAGATCCACTTATGAGTGATAACATGTCGTACTCTCTTCTTTGTTTTTGTGATAGAGCACTGAGTATGATAGACTCTAAATCCATTCAAGTTCATATGTTTGTCCTTCTTTATGGTTGCATAATATTCCATTGTGTATATGCACCACATTTATTTTATCCAGTCCAGCTTCGATGGGCAGTATGGTTGGTTCCATGTTTTTGCTATTGTGAATAGAGCTATAACAAACATGCATGTGCAGGTATCTTTTTTGTAGAATGATTTGAGTTCCTCCGGGTATATTCCCAGTAGGGGGATTGCTGGGTCATACAGAAGGTTCATTATTCTTTTTGTTTTCTTCTTTTCAGACCTGCCAACCATTATTTTAATCAATTCAATATCTGCTTAAATTTTTTGACTTATTAATATCTGGAGTTTTTGTATTTTCTATTTTCTTGCTTAGCTTTCACTTTTGTCTTTTGAATTGTTGTTTCTGCTTATATATTTCTTGAATATTGTATTGCTTCATATTTATAAATATCTGGAAGGGCCAGTTTCATTGATAATTTAGACTTTATCTACTGCGGTGAAGACTATTTTTTCTCCCCAATACAGGAGTCTCCTTCAAGATTTGGAGTGATTACAGAATCCAGAGGTAACCATATTGCCTCTTTTTCTTATATATTTTCTATGGAAAATGAAGTTTGGGATCAATCTAGCCACACTTGATGTAGAAGGCTGATGGAGTGCCTACATTTTAAACTATTTGATGACATCAAATGCTCTATCCTTCAGATTTTTTTTTTTTTTTTTGAGTTGGAGTCTCACTCTGTCACCCAGACTGGAGTGCAGTGGCTGCTTCCGGCCACCGCAGCCTCGGCCTGCTGGGCTCCGGCGA
This sequence comes from Cephalopachus bancanus, assembly GCA_027257055.1. NCBI lineage: Eukaryota > Metazoa > Chordata > Mammalia > Primates > Tarsiidae > Cephalopachus > Cephalopachus bancanus. The sequence goes on along the minus strand of JAPVLO010000046.1, from coordinate 4,274,831 downwards.
TCCTTCCGCCTCAGCCTTCCGAGTAGCCGGAATTACAGGCATGCGCCACCACGCCCAGCTGATTTTTTGATTTATTGTAGAGATGAGGTCTCGCTGCCCAGGCGGGTCTCGAACCCGCGGGCTCAGGCAATTCTCTCACCTCAGCCTCCCAAAGGCGCGGGATTACAGGCTGAGCCATCGAGCCCGGCTCTCCTTCAGGTTTTGATGGTGAGAGTTAGGGTGCTGTATCCTGTTGAAGCTACAGTAGATACTGGGACATAAGGGAAGAGTGAATTAGGAGTAGAAACATAAAAGATTTTCTTTTTTTTTTCCCCAGTGGCAGCTCTGAGTTAGCTGAGGTATTGCCCTTCCCTCTCTTCAATTGACTATTTTTCAATGACTTCATATACTTGTTCTTTACCTTAAATTCACATTAAAGTTCAGTTTGTTTTAGATGATTTTTAATTACTGGATAATTATTCAGTCTACAAAATTGAGTTGGCAAGAGAGTCACAACAAACTATATGTTCTTTTTAGCTGTGAACTCTACCTGGCTTCTATCTGCATGTGGCAAAATTGAGGTGAAGGGAAAAAGGAAAATAAGCATTAGTATTTTGTGTGGGAAAAACTTCTTTTTTAAAATAGGCATAATATTCTAAAAATATTTTAAGATTTAAAGAAAATCTATGACGGCAGTTTCACCAGTTATTAATGGCTTATCCTTCATATGGCACATTTGTTGTAATTAATAAGCCAAAAATTAACTAAGGTTCATACTTTATATAAATTACCTTAGTTTTTAGTCAAATGTCCTTTTTCTGTTCCAGGAGCTCATCCAAGATATCAACATTGTATTTAGTCATGGCTCCATAGGTTCCTCTTGGCTGTGACAGAATCTCAGACTTCCCGTGTTTTTGATGACCTTGATGGTTTTAAGGAATATTTGGTAGAGTATCCTTTAATCGGAATTTGGATTTTTTTTTTCTCATGATTTGACTACAGTTATGGGTTTTTGGGAGGAAGAGAAAAGGAATAAAGTATTTTTATCTCATAATTTCAAGGGTACATACTATCAACATTATGTATTTATGTTGATGATAAACTTGATCTCCTGGTTGAGGTAGCCTTTGTCAGGTTTCTCCACTGTAAAGTTTTTGTTTGTTTTTGTTTTCCCTTTTTGTGCTGTATTCATTGGAAGAAAGTCTTACTAATTTGGTTCTGTCCTTAAAATGGAGTTCTTTCCTATCTGGTGAAGAAGCCAATATATGAAACTGAAAATAGGTGTTCAGCAGTGCCAGCTTTATTCTGTGACCATAGAATGAGGAAGCAGGAGTGTAGCTCGCAAACGAACTTTCCTTAGGATGGGAAGTGAGAAGATTAAAATACAGGGTTTCTCTAATGAAGGGATTGAACATTAAAAGGAGGAATATTCTTGTCTTTTCTGGGAATGAATAGTGAACTTTTCAGAACTGGAGTGCCATGTTCCTTTTGTCCATTCATGGTTTCATCCAGTTGTCCTCATAGTAATCAGCAGCTGTCATGGTGCTGGTGAAAGTGTCATTCAGCGTGGAAATTAGAGGTCAAGGGAGCTGTCATCTTGGATCCAGTTGGTTTCAGCTGATCTGGTCAAGAGCAATACTTCTGACTGCAGGCATCCAGTTGTTGGAGATAAAACCGCCCATAAAAAATTAATATTGGGCCACAGGGTAAAAGCTAGAAGAGCCCTGCAAAGGTATAGCTATGGTTAGGAATTAATAAGCCAGGCTCGGTGGCTCAGCCTGTAATCCTGCGTCTTTGGGAGGCTGAGGTGAGTGGATTGCCTGAGCCTGTGGGTTCGAGACCCGCCTGGGCAACTTGGCGAGACCTCATCTCTACAATAAATCAAAAAATGAGCCGGGCGTGGTAGCGCGCGCCTGTAATTCCGACTACTTGGAAGGCTGAGGCGGAAGGATCGCCAGAGTCCAGCAGGTCGAGGCTGCGGTGGCCGGGAGCGGTCACTGCACTCCAGTCTGGGTAACAGAGTGAGACTCCAACTCAAAAAAAAGAAAAAGAAAAAAAAAACGGAATTAACAAATCTTTTTTTTTTTTTTGAGTTGGAGTCTCACTCTGTCACCCAGACTGGAGTGCAGTGGCCGCTCCCGGCCACCGCAGCCTCGACCTGCTGGGCTCCGGCGATCCTTCCGCCTCAGCCTTCCAAATAGCCGGAATTACAGGCATGCGCTACCACGCCCAGCTGATTTTTTTGATTTATTGTAGAGATGAGGTCTTGCTGCCCAGGCGGGTCTCGAACCCGCAGGCTCAGGCAATCCACTCACCTCAGCCTCCCAAAGGCGCAGGATTACAGGCTGAGCCACCGAGCCCGGCTAACAAATCTTTTATTCCTAAATTTGCTTTCAATTCAATAAAGAACAATTGATTACCTCATGTCCTAACCCCTATGAAGAGAAGTTGCCCTGCAGGCTGATAAACATATTTCCCCCAAACAATAAGTCTGTGACTGCACAAATCTCCTTGATGACATCAAGGAGATGTCATCAAGGAGGTTTGATCAAACCAAAGTTTGATCAGCTGAAGGACATGATCTCCAGGCACCTCACCTCCTGCATACCTCTTTAATGGCTTACTGCCCAAAGGTCAGTAGCCCATGGTCAGGACTTGCTCTATAGATCGCCTCTCAATCATAAAACTTAAGAAAAGTGTTTGAGATTGTTTTTAGACTTTGTACTCTAATGGACCTGAGGCCCACTTAGACCCACAGCTTATACCAAGAAGCTGGCTCCACCGGTCTTGTGAGCCCCCCTTCCAAAATCTGTCTCTGTGACTTGAAAACAGTTTCAACACCCCCTCTCTCCACATCATCTCCAACCAATCAGCAGTCCCTAGTCACCAGCCACCAAATTCCCTTTAAAAGTTCTAGCTTCTGAATTCTCCAGGAATTGGATGTGAGAAATATCTTTTGTCTTTCTTGCTCAGCTGCTTTGTGATATTAATCTCTTTCTCTGCTGTGACAGCTATGTCAGTTCTCTTTTCTGGGCAGGAGGCATAAGAAAAACAGGGTGTTGAGACTTCATAGCCAGGCACTATGGTTTTACAGGCACCAGAGAGGATCATATAACTATAAAGGGTGCTATAACTATACCCTAACCACACCTAAGGAATGGGAAGTTATGCTCCCCCTCCTGGAGGGCAGAGTATTTACATAAAATTACTTGAAATTTTTCTGCACAGGAGATTCATGTCTTCCCCTCCACTCACTTATTAGTTAATTCAATATTTATTCATATTAATATAAACTCATGTATATTTATTTTATAGTTTGAGTTAGGATATAATACTTTGTATTTTATGGCTTAAATTGTTCTAGCTTTGGTGATTGGGAGCTCTTTCTATTGATTTCTTTGTTTCTTTGATTTACTGCTATCAATGTGAATTTTCCTTTTCTTTCTCCTTTTTCTCTCCCTTCATTTTTTTCTCCTTCCCTCCCCTTTCTCCCTCCTTTCTCTTCTTCCTTCCTTTTTTCCTTCCATTCATCCTTTTAGTATTTCCTTACCTTCTGATATTTACAAGATATCTGAAGCTCATTTTATATAATTTCTGCTCCAGGCTTAGAATCTTTTTTTGATTTTTTCTGTGGTTCTTTTTACTGAAGAACAGTGTTAGAAATCACGTTCTGTGTACTAGGTATGCTCATTATTATTAGGATACTGTTTCTTTTTTTTGAGTTGGAGTCTCACTCTGTCACCCAGACTGGAGTGCAGTGGCCGCTCCCGGCCACTGCAGCCTCGCCTGCTGGGCTCCGGCGATCCTTCTGCCTCAGCCTACCGAGTAGCCGGAATTACAGGCATGTGCTACCATGCCCGGATGATTTTTTGATTTTTATTGTAGAGATGAGGTCTCGCTGCCCAGGCAGGTCTCGAACCTGCGGGCTCAAGCAATCCACTCACCTCAGCCTCCCAAAGGCGCGGGATTACAGGCTGAACCACCCAGCCCGGCTAGGATACTGTTTCTAGTTTCTCTTATATGATAGAGAAATCTTTCTTTTTATATTGTAGGGCATGATCCAGTTTCTTCCCTATCATAAAGAGTCATGGCTAACACCTCTATAACAAAAAGCAGGTTAACAAGAGAGAAGTATAACAAGTTTATTACAGGCACAGGTATGCACAGGAGTCATACAAAATATAAAATATCAAAGAAAAAGGGTCACACGTTGATATACCCTTTTTCTTGGGGAGAAGGAAGTAAGAGCAATGTGGTCAATTATTTTGCTAAGTAAATGATTATTCAAAAGAATGAATGGGCACCATGAGACAGAAGTTAAATGAAATGTAATCATTCAAGTAAATGATTATCTTTAAAATTTAAATGAGGCTGAGAGTCTGACATTATCTTGTGAAAAGTCCATCATAGTGTAGTTACATTCCTCAGTCTTCTATTCTGTTACTGATAATGAGATTTCTAGGAAGGCAAGGAAGGCAATCCTGTTCCTTTTTGGGAGTCCAGTTTCTAGGTAAATAAGGGGACTTCAGAAACGGAGAGACAAAGGTTTAAGAGATGGGAACGGTGGGGGATGTGATCTTGAGGCCCTTTCTTTAGTTCAACATGTCAAAGTGACATGCATCAGGGGATTACTTCTAAGCCCCAACAATATGTAAATAATTTAGATATGGTTGACGTGCAAAATAATTCAATTCTAGAACTGTGAACCTTTTTGTAGCCTAGTCTGCTGTCTATACAAAGCTGACTGTAGTCAAATTAATGCTCAGTGTCAGGGGTTGAACTTCTTTAAGCTAAACAAAACAAAACAAAAAACAACAAAAAATAAGTATGTACAGCCTTTGTCCTTTTAATCCAAAATCTGTCCCAAGAATAGAAATAGTACAAAATGTTAAAATCATCCTTACTCAGGATATCTCATGTAAGTACACTGAAATTCTCTACACAATTTTATTCATTCCTTCTTGCCCATTATTGGCTCCCTTTACATTACTTTGAGCTCTCACTTGCTATAACACTTCATATTTAACAACTCCAAATATTGGCTTCTTTGATTTTTTTTCATTTTAAACATATTTTTTATTTTAAAATTGTGGGGTACTATCAAGGGTTAAGTTTACAAATATGCATCATTCAGGCACCCTTGTTAATAAGGAAGGGGTGTCTCCCCGTCCCCAGACAGATATTGACTATTGCTAGTCCCACCTCCCTTCCCCTCCTACCCCCCCCCATAGTTTCCCACACTGTCAGTCCTTTCCTTATAGTGTTATGATAGATGTTCATGGTCCACTATATGAGTGAGAACATGTGATACTCAGATCTTTGTTTCTGTGAGAGATCACTCATTATTGTAGACTCTAGTTCCATCCAGGTTGCTGTGAAATTCATGATTTTGTTCTTTTTTATGGCAGCATAGTATTCCATTGTGTATATGTACCACATTTTTTTAATCCAGTCCACTCTTGATGGACAGCATGGTTGGTTTAAGGTCCTTGCCATTGTGAACAATGCTGCGATAAACATACGTGTGCAGGTATCTTTTTTATGGAGTAATTTGAGTTCTTCAGGGTATATTCCCAGATCTTTGAATATTTCTGTTAGGGTACGAAGGGTGAGGGTGGACGGATGAATAGGGAGGGGTGCAGCAGCACTGGATCCAGTATGCTGGAGGTGCACTCTGGTAACTAGAGATCTGAGTAATGCAAGGATTTGCAATATACAAAGAGGTGAAAGAAGAAGATTTATTTAAGGAAGGTTCACTTCCCACAGACAGGAAGTGGGCCTACACTCTAGATAAGTGTGGCACCATAGCCCCCTGAGCCCTGGTCTAAGTCCTTTCCCCTGGAGATGTTGCAATCAGGTAGACGTGACTACTGTGACTTCCTTGTTGACCACTTGTGGCTGTCTTGGAGACCAAGAGGGGGTCCTGGTTATCATGCACTGAGTATACAATGGGTCAATACTGGTCATGCTTGAGAAGTCTAGGTTTCTAAAAAAAATGCTTAAGGAGTCTGTGTTTCTGGAAAGATAAAGTCTGTAACGTTAATCTTTAACTAGAGTATGTATGTCTCCAGGACACAGCCCTTACTTTCTCATTATTGTGTTAGGGTTTAGGAACAAGATAAAAAAATGCATTTCTCCAGGACATGGCCTCCACTTTCCCATCATTGCATTACAGTTTAAGAATAAGATAAAAAATGACTTCCCGTTCTCGGTCTGTCCTTTCAATTTCTTCTTCTCTTACAATGTTGTACCTACCACTTGCAGTTTGAATCAGTCCCATTTCTTGCTATTAACCTTCTTTGCTTTATTCTTCCAATGAACACTCTACTAGTTTTTGATCTCTTATTTCCTTTTGCCATTGTGGCTTTGCCCTCCTAAAGAGGTTATAACAAGTATGGGCCAGTTTTATAAACCTAATTTAGCAACATGCAGGGCTATGGTTAAAGTTAGCATATTTTGGCAGGGGGCATGCCTTTAGAACAACTGATTATAACTTCAGATTAGAATGATCCCTCCTTGGAGAGCTTATCTTAAAGGGAAAGCTCTGACAAGTGGCCAAAAGTCTCTTTTAACTCTTTATATCTCCATTTCAACTATAATGACAAAACACAAAAATATGGACTGAGTGTGGTGGCTCATGCCTGTAATCCCAGCACTTTGGGAGACCCTGGTGGGAGGATCTTTTAAGCCAGGAATTCAAGACCAGCCTGGGAAATATAGCAAGATGTTGTCTCTACACACAAAAAAGGATATTAGCTAGGTATGATGGCACATGCCACTCGTCCCAGCTACTCAGGAGGTGAGATGTGAGGATCACTTAAGCCCAGGACTTTGAGGTTCCAGTGAGCTATGATCATGCCAGTGCACTCCAGCGTGGGTAACAGGGCAAGACCTTGTCTCAAAACAACAATAAAAAATTGAAATATGGATTTATAAATGGAGGCCTTGGATAAGAAGAACATGGCAAACTATGCCCCCAGTTGGCAGATAACATGGACTCCCTGTGGCTCAAAAGTTAAAAGCAGACCCAAGAGGTCATGGCAGGTTAGGGAGTAGTCATGCTCTCTGTGTTTTTAGAAAGTGTTACAAAACCTGTTTTTCTTCAGACAAGCCAAATAACAGCTTCTGAAAACAACTGCAGGTGGAAATTCCCCAACTGATCACCAACAAATCTCCTGGCACCAACCCACCGACCACCTGCAACCAGCTAATTCAGAGAGATTGGTGATTTTGAACTTAAAGGTCAACCAATCAAAATTGTGTTCCTCACTCCCCTAACTCCCTTCCCCTGCCCTGTGGTTTGCCTTCATCATCTCTTACTCCCCAGTCCCTCCCTCAAAACAAACTTTCTTTTTACATCAAAGTCTGCATCTCTGCATTCTGTAGATTTCTTTTAGAAAATAAAGTTCTGCCTTTGCCTCTGCAGATCTCATTGGTCTTTTGTTAACTAACAGTTTGTCCTTTTGGTGTTTTTGAAACTTGAATAGAGAATCAGAATAATATTTTACTTGTTTGTGTCTACAAATATAATCTGTTACTTTTGAAATCTCTGAGCGTTTTTCAGTATTAACTTTCAGTTTAAGATAACAAATAGTGAATCAATCCTCCCATCCTCCTTTTCTAAACAATCTTCTGGAAATGTGTTGCTTTCTACACGGATGTTTAATATTTATCTTGACATGTATGGATTGTTTATACATGCCCATTTTTCTCTTCATCTGGAAAACTTGTATTCATCATTCAAGGATTAATGAAGACTTCCCTCTTCCCAAAAGTAAATCTTCATTCCTTATACTTCTCCTGTCCAGCCAGGATTATTATAATTATTTGTCTTGACAAGAGGAACTGTATACTTTGTTTTCTCTTTAGATTGTATAAATCTTTCACTTATTTTGAAGATGAATTGTATTTTACTAATCATAAAATCCTCAGGGAATGTCCTTGTTTCTGACTTTGTCATGGAAATATTTATTGAAATAATGTGTATTAATTCTGTTGGGTGACCAATATAATTTGTAATATATATATTGACTTAAGGTTATATCCAAGTCTAGCTAAATATGAGCAGAAATCAATTATCCTTATCTAAGCTCTCTGGCCTCCACATGTCTGTCATAGTAATGTTTTCATTTTGCAAGCCATCTCCCAAGTTAGGAACGAATGAGAGGCTTCCTATTTCACCAGAGGTGTTACGCACATGATGGCATAATGCCCTAGGGAACATTTAGGAGAAATTTCTTCTCAGATTTAAATTATTACTGCTTTAATATCTTTTCCTTATGTCTGAAGCAAATTTAATTAAAATACCCTGCATAATTGGTGTATATGGAATTCCTTGGATTTTAATCAACTTCTTCCTGGAACTTCATTCTTAATCTCTACATTCTGGAAACAGTCTATTGGCTCTCCTAAAGTTCTCAGCTTCACAGGAAATGGCAGATCCCACCTCTGCCTAATTGTACCTGTTAGACACAAACAATCCCATACATATCAAAAACATCTCAACATCAACCTCAACTTCAGTTGGCTGACCAAAGTGATTTTGATGTCATGCTATTACCTTAGTTGATATACTGGTAAAAAACCAAAACAGTATAATTTGGGGGGAGAGGCATAGCTTTTGGTTAATAATTACCTAATTATCACAATCAGGTATATGCACCGCATTTCATTAAACACACTAATATCAAAACAGGATATTAGTTTTGATGATAAGCAGTTCAGTTTCATTTCCTAGGTCAGGCAATTACAGTTGCTTGGCCTTTGTAAAGTAATTTATTTGTCTTTGTTGGGCTGACCCAGCAGTTAGACTCCAAGTGTGGTTTTTGCGACTCCTGGTGGGGCGCAGTGGGTAGGGAGGGGTAGTCTTTCAGTTTCTTTCAGAGCATCTACAAGCAAAATAAAAACTACATTCATATTAACATTGATTTTATTGGCCATTTTCATTCTCAGACAGAGATTTACAAAAATGCAAAGTAATGGCATTCTTCTCAAGAATATATTTTTTAAAAACAATAATTTGTGTACGATATACTAACATAAAATGGATTTATGTTTATTTTACATGACAATAAGTAACTTTAATTTTTTTTCAGTTTTTGTGTGCAATATAGTAGCTTCTGATAGATATAACCCACATAAATATCTTAGGGGCTCTTGATAATCTTTAAGAGTATAAAGGGGTTCAGAATGTTCATATATCCTAAAATGAAATTAATGTACTCGTACTTGGGGTTCTTCTGAAGGTTATCTAATATAAAGCACCGACAAAGTACTGTGTAAACTACAATACATTTTATAATAGCAGATTATATTATTCTTATAACATTCATTTTGGAGATGTCAAAGATTTTGACACCCAGTGAAAACAATTTAATTCAACCTCATTGCTTTCTTTGCCTTTAGAGAGGGTTCAGCTGTTAGTGGCAACTGAAGAAGTAATATCAGTTATACTAGTTCTGTGTATGTCATGGGTTTTCATTCTTTTTTTTATAGCTTAATGGGAACTGTTATTTCAAGTTATTAGAAGCAGAATGTGCTGTCCTGATAGGTGTTTGAAATTTTAATCTAGCTTGTTTTAATCCAGTCTTTTTAATTTATTTTTTATTAAGGGCTAATTATTTGTTTAGACACTAGAAATTCAAAATTCAAACTACTGTTCTTTTTTTTTTACAGATCATGTGTTCAAATTAAGATGTGTGTGTTCCTGGATTATCTTAATACAATATGCTTGATAAATCAATTAAAGTTAAAGGAGTAGAGTGGGAACACAGAGATAGGCCCATAAGTCAGCATGAGGAGTGTTAGGGAAGGGTTTCTAGAAGAGGTATTACTTGAGTCTGGCATAATTAATAGGAGCTATCCAAATGAGGGCGAGAAAGTGAAGAAAAGGAGGATGTAACATAGCTGGGACAGAGTACACAGCATCACGAGAAACCAACTGCATAATTTGTGAGCTCCTGCAAGAACAAGACACTTAGGATGACTAAAGCATAAAGGGGGAGACAGAAAAATAAACCGGAAACCTAAGATCTAAAGAGAAAGACCCTATGAGAATATGAACTCAATTCTACAAGTAAAGAAACTTCATTGAAGGGTTTGCATCATTAAATGGTGAGATTTAAAATGTAGAAAGATGAGTATCCTTTAATGTTCTTCAAAAGTGTCTTGCTTTATGGCATAAACACTGTAGTTACTGAGAATTAGTTTTGCTAAGTCCAGTTTCAGGTCACATACCACTTCCCAGTTGTATCAGTTAGATACAATGTTTTAAACATTAAAATGTTTTAAACATTAAAATGTTAATTTAATGTTTTAAACATTAAAAACAAACAAAAACAGCATTTAACTGTCCAATTAACATGAAATCTGGAGGTAGGCAGTTGAAGTACACAACTGTCTCTTTCCTTTGGAACCATCATTTTTAGCACATCAATGGTTTCTTCCTCAGGTTTACCAGTTGGCCTCTAGTCTTCACACAGCAGAGTTTAAAGCTGGAACAGCATATTTTTTCATGTAACTATGGGGGGGGGTCTCACTCTGTCATCCAGGCTAGAGTGCAATGGCTCACCACAGCCTCAAACTCCTGGGTTCAAGGACTCTTCCCATGTCAGCCTCCTGAGTAGTTGGGACTACAGGTGCATGCCACCACACCCAGCTATTTTTTAAAATTATTTTTTGTAGAGATAAGGTCTTACTGTGTTGCCTAGACTGGTCTCAAATTCCTGGACTCAAGCAATCCTCCTGCCTCAGCCTCCCAAACTGCTGAAATTACAGACATGAGCCACTATACCTGACAGATTTTGATTCTTACTGACCTGTTTTACTCCTAGAAAGTCCCTGGGCTTTCAATGACTCTGATTAGATTGCAAAACCTGCCTTTTCAGCTCCTACCATTTCACCATGCAAGCGCACATGCAGGCTCTCGATTGCCTCCTCCCCAGATCCTGCCTTTTTTCTCTAATTTCTCTGCTCCCAGTCCTTTTCCATCTGCTCTTTGAATACCTTCTTCTTTGGCTTTCCAGAGAAAGAGAGTAATGCACACATTTAAGTGTGAATTATTTAATACACTTTACAATATATGCATAGGGCTTTCCAAAACCCTGTAGCCATTTTTGTTGCGATTAATCATTTCCAGTCATGATTTCAGTCTGTTCCTCCTTTGAATAGTTGGATCTGGGGTAAAATAAGAGCCTAACACTAAATAATAAACCTTGGTATTTTATAACATCATGAAGTAGAACATATATGTCTAAAGTTGTGTTTCTTATACTAACAGCATTACTTAGGAATGTGTGAGAAATGTAAACTCTTGGGCCCTAAGACAGACAATCTGTGAATAGGACCCAGTAATCTCTGACTGTGTAAGCCTTCCTGGTGATTCTTATACACATTCATGTTTGAGGACCACAGCAATAACAATTTCAGTAATCTGAAGTTAAGCAGTTGACTTTGGTTGAAATAATAAATCTTTCTGAACCACTTTTGTAGTTGAGAATACATTTTTAAAAACATATTTGTCTTGTCATAAGTTTATTTACAAACATATCTAGTATGCTATATGAGTTCAAGAGTATGATCCATTTTTCAGAGACTGTACCTCTTAAAACATTCCTCATGTGTATGAAATAGATGAACGAAAACATCTTTAGTTCTTATGCAGTTGGTGTCATACTTTAAAGAAAGGCACAACAAATCCAGACCCAAAGTACAAAGTTTTTAGAATCCACCACTTGTTTCCCACTAAAAACGGGCAAAGTTTTCCCTGGGCCCTCCTCATAGTGGCTCCTATGGACCATAGTACAGTGATCTTCAGATACTCTATCCCCCCATAGCACTGTGGAGAGCTCCTCTAACAACACAGAGACCAAAGGAAGAAGAAATAGTGGTACCACACCAAGTCCTCCTTTTTTCAAGATCTGTTCTTATGTGTCTGAAAGACTAAATTTAAATGGTATTAGTACAAGGATGAGTTTGATATTAACAAGGACTAATCAACTTTCAGAAGTTGGATCTTTGGAATAGACAATTATAAAAATCTGTACAGGACTCTTCAGTTACTTTGTAGGAAGAAACTGATAAGTACTTGGTAATATCTTGTCTTTAATAGGCAAGTCCTAAGCGAGAATAGCATGACTAACTAATCTGAATTCCTGCCAGTTTCTGGAAGGTGATATAAGGTAAAAGTTTATGATCCCACAGGGCCAGACATCATCACGTCATGTAGCTATTTCTGAATTAGAAAAGCCTATTCACATGCAGGGACTCTGGGCATGAGTGGGAATTCTGCAAAAGTCAAGCTACAAGGTTGAAGGTACCTAATATTTCATATATAATATTTCATATAATTCATAGGTATTTCATAATAAAATACCTACCTGATGAAGATTAAATGGACAATTATTGTAAAGCACTTGATTTTTGTCACTCATTAGGAGTATAGTTTTGCCCTTATCTTTTTCTCCTCCTTATCTTTTGAATATTAGTTATAATTGTTTCTTTAATCATAACTTTTATGTTAATTCTAGCTACTCATAATCAAATGACTCTTCAGAAGTGGTTTTATGTTGTCCTCTTCCTTGGATAAGATCAATATGCGTTAAGTATGGAATCTTGCCTTTATCTTCCTTGTATTTCAACTTTGCCCTCTGTCACCTGCATTTTGGCTCTTCAACACTCAACTATTTTGTCTTTAATGTTCACTGTGCTCTGAGAAGATGGCTACAACTGATTTCCCAAGTTGTGTTCTCTCTTCCTTCCTCCCTCTCTTTCATCTCTTGGTTGGGATTCATGCTGTTCCTATTTTACTTCCTTAGAAGGCACTTTACTCCAGGGTGAAAATGATATCTGAAAATGCTAAGTTTCATGACTGTGGGATTGTAGTTGAGAAATATCACCGTCTGTTCATATCCTGCCTGAGAAATGCTCTCCAACTGGTGCTGATGGTGGCTGCAAATGGTTTTAGTTACCACTCTGTCATGTCATTTACTGGTACACGACGTCACAACATAAAATGAGCATAATTTTGGATACTCCACACGTTTCTAAATAATTTTCAGCTCTGATTCTTTTGAGCAGAGCTGAAAATTATTTAGAAATAATGTTGGCTTTCCTTAGTTTGTATAATTGTAATTCTGTTTCTGAATGTTTCTTAGAGGAAAGACTGTGATGATTTTTTTTCCTGACAACGATTATTCTAGGAACTATAGCACAGTTAAGTGCCAGCATTTTCTGAGCTCCTACTATATGTAGATATTGTGCTAGGAGATTTTAAAACATTGTCTTGATTTTTACAACAATCCTTTCCAATAGGAATTCTAGCCTTATTGTACGAATGAGAAGACTATGGTTGAAGGAATGTAACTGATTTTTCCGAAGTCACACAACTACTAAGTAGGAGACTTTTCTTGCTACCCAGATCTCTTTGATTCTAATTTCTTTGTAAATGATGAGCAGGAAGGCAAATTATCAGGAATGCACAGTGAATTCATACATACTGAAGATTTTGATAGCAATACAATTTGATGTAAGGCAATCTGATCATTTATTTGCATATGTGTTATGCGTATGTTTGTACGCATGTGTGTTTTAGACACTGAACTTGCTACCAGCTAAATAATTATGATAACTTTTGGACTGCTAGCTTTCAGTTTACACTTCTGCTACATATTGCAGAATTATTGTATGTCTAGCTAAAAAGGGGAGAAAGGAGCATGCGTTTATTCATTTTTAACTGTTCAGTATTCAATCATTTATTAGTCATTTAATAAATATTAGGCACCTGCAAAGTAATACATTATGCACTAAGAATAAATAGATAAAATCACAGTCTCTACCTTTGTGAGTCTTTGACCTTTTGCATGTTTTAAATAAGTTATGCATTTTACATTCAAGATGATCTTGCATCGGTTATTTAAGAGGTTATGAGGGTACTTTAGTACAGACTTCTTTCCGCTATGTTAACTGGGTATATGTCTTTAAATATTTTACCTTTCTGCATTAGTTTAATCATCTGTGAAATGTAGTATATAAATAACCATGCTGGCAATCTCTCAAAGTGAGGATCAAATAAGAAAATGTATGTAAGGGCAACTCTCAATCTCTAAAGTATGATACAACATTAAATGTTAATATATTATTGATAACGTTTACCATGACTCTAATTATTATCACTGGTATTTTCAATAGAGAATTTATTAACTGTAAATCCAATGAAAGTTACTACTTTACCTTCCTTCCTCAAAAACTGGGGTAACGGCACTTTACTTTTAGTTCAAAATGTTTGGAAATTTAAATAACTCTCATCTTTGTCCTGAAGATGCTCCCATGGAAGCTTCATTGGGAAGCACTACATAAGATTGAAGAGGCAGGATATGCTGGGGAATCATGTAGACCTCCTTTAAAAACCTGGGTTTTTTTTGTTTGTTTGTTTGTTTTTGATTTTTTGTTTTGTTTTTCTGAAAGACTCAGGGATAGCGTAGAAATGTCTTTCAGGAGAGAATAGCAACACTTAACTTACAGAATTGCTGTGATCATTAAATATAAACATATAAAAATAATTGATGAATTATAAAACATTATAAATGTCTTAGCTTATTTATTATGATGAGAATATTGCGAAAATCACCATAGAAAGTAGACTTGTTTTTCAGTTCTTCAGTTTTTAACCCATAATTTCTCCATTTCAAGAAAATTCAGATCGTTTTTGTCTACATAAATGTTTAAAACCCAAAATTTGCCTATTTGTTTCCTCCATTTATAGAGGTATGTGCTGTAGCCAAGAAACATTCAAGATCCAACTTGTATCTTCTCAATGGATGCTTTCCAACTTCCATGAAGAAGCTATCTCACTTGTTCTCTTTGGTCCCCATTCTTCTCTGTGTAACCTTTCATCCTATCATCTACAAGACATTATTGCAGTTACATGCATATTTGGGTTCCTCCCCGAAACATGAACTCTTTGAGTACAGCAACTCTCATTTATCTCTTTATTCGTGAAGCATTTCGCAGCTATTGGCCCATGGAAGGCACTTACTAAATATCTGCTACATTCATGCATGGCTGTTTCTGAATATGACAAGGAATTCTTTATTTTACAAAGAAAATTGTACTAGGATTTAAAAAAATATTTTATTTCTAAGTATACATCAATTGTGACTCATAAAATTGATTCAGACACATCTTATATGGATTTCAGGATAAAGCTATATATAGGTGCTTAATATAATCTCAAGAAATATCTTCTGTACTTCTACATAAGAGTTAGTTGAAAATGTTTTAGAGTAGAACTTTTCAGTACTTTTACCTCATAAAATACATTTCTATAAATCTTTTTTGATTTTTCAATTGTTTTTGAAAGAAAACTAATTTTATGCAAAAATCTATTTTAAAACCAGTTTGTTTTGTGTTCCATTTCTTAGTAAGATTATTGGTTATCAGTTAATTCAGAACAATCTCATCTGTGTTAAAGAGAGCTTGCAGCAACAGAGAAACACTAGGAATGTATAAAATCTCATCTGTGCTAAAGAGAGCTTGTAGCAACAGAGAAGCACTAGGAATGTATAAAACTGAGAGTTAATTTTCTGCAAACCCTGAGAAGAGTGAATTAACTGAGTGCTCAAACCTGTGCAGGCATTGTAAATGTGTATGGCATACTGTGATACTATTCTTTACCAATATCAATATTTAACAATTTTTCTACTCACCCTAGAGCAGAAAGTGTGTCACTGTGGTAAATGCTTCAGTAGAGAAATAAAGAAGGAGTGTGAGTGGTGTGAATCTATGATAGTGACACATGTTGGCTCTTTTCTATTTTTCCTCATGTAGTTTTGGGATTTCACAGAAGATAATATAAAAAAGAAATTTTCAGGAAGTGATATATACGGTTCCAAAGAAAGGGAGCAGTGGGCTCGATAAGATGTGAAAAGAAAAGGAATCAAAGGATTGGGCTGAGGAAAATATCTTAAATTATACAAAACATGACAGGTTTTGTAATAGAACTGTTCTGCATCTTAACTGTGGTGGTGGTCTCGTTAATCTACATGAGTGACAAAATACATAGAACTCTTTCTTATACATACATACACACACACACACACACACACACACACACACACACACACACACAAATACAACTGGTAAAAGCTGAATAGGTTGGTGGGTTGTATCTATGTTAATTTTTTGGCTGTGATATTATACTATAGTTATGCTAGATGCTGCCCTTGGGAGAACCAAGAAACCAGAGTATATAGGATCATTCTGTATTAGTTCTTAAAACTGTATGTGACTTTATAATTATCAGAAAAAGATTTAAACAATAAATGAGAGTTTTTGTGAAAAAATGTATATAAGTATGGATCATTTTTTTTAGTTTTAAAAAAGGAAGCTTTGTGGGAGATGTAGGGAAAGCATTATTGTCACCCATTTATCCATCCATCCATCCATCCATCCATCCACCCATTACTTCCTTTTTCTGTTTTCCCAGCTTTATTAAGGAAAAATTGACAAAGAGGAATTGAGTATATTTAAGGTGCACAACTTGATGTTTTGGTATATGTACTCATTATAAAATAATTACCCAAATTAAGTTAATTAACATACTCATCACCTCACATCGTTATCAATTTGTGTGTGTATGTGTGTGTATGTGTGTGTGTGTGTGTGTTGTGAGAACACTTAAGTTGTACTTTCTTGGCAATCATCAATTATATAATACAATATTGTTAATTATAGTCATCATGCCATACATTGTATCTTCAGAACGTATTCATCTTAAATAACTAAAACTTTGTTCCCTTTAACGACCATCTCCCATTTCCACCTTCCCTGCCCTTGACAGTTACCATTCTATTCTCTACTTCTATGAGCTTGACCATGGTAGATTCCATATAAGTCAGATTATACAGTATTTGTCTTTCTGTGTCTTATCTTACTTAGCATAGTGCCCTGCAGATCTATCTATGTTGTTGTAATGGCAGGATTTTCTTCTTTTCTAAGAAATATATTTTGTATTTCTTTAATTTTTTTAACTCTTTATCCACTGACACACATTTGAGTTGCTTCCATATTTTGACTACTGTGAATAATGCTGCAGTGAACACAGATATGTAGATAACTTTTTAAGATCCGGATTTCATTTGCTCTATATACATACCCAGAAGTGGAATTCTGGATCATATGATAGTTCTACTTTTTAATTTTTTTTGCGAAAACTTCATATTGTCTTTTATGTTGGTTGTACCAATTTACATTCCTACCAAAAGTGCAAAAAGATTTCCTTTTCTCCATATTCTCACCAAACCTAGTATTTATCTTTTTTGATAAGAGCCATTCTAACAAGTGTGAGGTGATATTCCACTGAGGTTTTGATTTGCATTTTCTGATGACTAGTGATACTGAATACCCATTTAATGTACCTATGGCTATTTATATGTCTTCCTTGAAGAAATGTCTATTCAGGTGCTTTGCCCATTTTTAAATAGAGTTATTTTTTGTTGTTTTGTGTTTTTTGGTTGTTTTTTGAGTATGTGTTCCTTATATATTTTGGATATTAACTCCTTATCAGAATAGGGTTTACAAATATTTTCTCTTATTCCATAGGTTGCCTTTCACCCTGTTGATTTTTTTCCTTTGCTGTGTAGAAGATTTGAAGTTTGATGTAATCCCACTTAACTATTTTTGCTTTTGTTGCCGGTGCTTTTGATGCCATATCCCCAAAAACTGTTTCTAAAATCAATGTCAAGAAGAATTTTTTATTTATGTTTTCTTTTAGTAGCTTTACAGTTTCAGGACTTTTGTTTAAGCTTATAACATATTTTGAGTTGACTTTTGTATATGGTGTGATACACTTGTCCCCATATCCATAGAGTGTGAATTCCAAAGAACCCTAGTGAATGCCTGAAACCCTATGTAGTATTAGATTCTAAGTACACTGTTTTTTCCTACACATACATACCTACGATACACTTTCATCTTTCTATTTAAAGGAAGCACTTTTAGGCTTCTCTTTGACAGCCTCACTAACTCTTGCACTAAGAGCCTATTATTGAGTAAAATAAGGGTTACTTAAATACAAGCACTGTGATACTGTGACAGTTGATCTGATAATCAGGCTGGCTACTAAGTGACTATTGGGTGGGTAGTATGTAGAGCATGGATACACTCTACAAAGGAATAATTTGCATCCTGGGTGATGAATGGTTTCATTGAATGGAACAGCATGAGATTTATCATGCTACTCAGTATGGCATACGATTGTGAACTTACAAATTGTTTAATTTCTGGAATATTTTTTCATTTAATATTTTCACATCAAAGTTGACCATAGACAACTGGAACAGTGGAAAGCAAAACCATGGATGATGGGAGACTACTGTATAAGAGTCCAATTTCATTCTTCTACATGTAGATATTCAATTTTCCCAACATCATGTATTGAAGAGACTATTCTTTTCTCATTTTGCATTCCTGGCACTCTTGTCAAAGATCAGCTGACCATAAATAGGTGGATTTACTTCTGAGCTCTCTGTTTTCATCTATTGATCTATATGTCTGTTTTTATGAAAGCATTATACTGTTTTGATTATAGTAGCAAGTTAGGAATTATGATGCCTCCACTTGTGTTCTTCTTGTACACAATTCCTTTGGCTATTTGAGTACTTTTTTCCTATATCTATAAGGAATGTTATTGGGGTTTCTATAAAAAATTTATTAAATCTGTGGATCAAGTAGTTTTGAAACATTTAACTATTTTAATTCATGGATGTGAGATATCATTTTATCTTTGTCATCTTTAATTTCTTCCAACAATGTTTTATTATTTTCAAAGTATAAATCTTTCACCTCTTTAATTTTCCTTCTAAGCATTTCAAAATTTTGTTACTATTGTAAATGGGATTTTTTTCAAATAGTTTATTGTTATTGTATAGAAATCACTGATTTTTTGTATGTTTATTTTGTATTCTGTAGCTTTATTGAATTCATTTATTTGTTCTAACAGCTTTTTTGTTGAGTCTTTAGAGTTTTCTACATATATGATTATGCCATCTACATAGATATAATTTTATTTTTTTCTTTCCTACTTGGATGCCTTTTATTTCTTTTTCTTGTCTAAATTCTCTGGCTAAAACTTGCTGTACTCTGTTGAATACAAGTGGCACAAGGAGAAGTTCTTTCTACTAGATCTTAGAGGAAAAGTTTTTGATTTTTTTTCTCTATTAATTATGATGTTAGTGGTAAACTTTTTATATATGGTTTTTACTTTGTTGAATTAAATCTCTTCCACACTTAGCTTGTTAGGAGGTTTTTAAAAAATTATTTTTTCTGAATCTATTAAAATTATTATGTGTTTTTTATCTTGCAGTTTATTAATGTGGTATATTACATTGATGAATTTTCATATGTTAAACCATCCCTACATCACATTAATAAATCTCACTTGATCACTGTTGTATATTTAATTGTGTTGTTATTTTTTTTTATTAAATATTTTTGCACCTATGTTCCTTAGGGATTTGGAACTTTATTTTTCTTTTCTTGTAGTATTGTAGTACCTTTTTCTGACTTTGGTATCAGGTGATGTTAGGGTCATGAAATAAGTTTGGAAGTGTTCTCTCTTCTATTTTTTTGACGAGTTAAAGAAATATTGGCATTGCTTTTTTGTTAATCACCCATGAAGCCATATGGTCTTGGGCTTTTCTTTGTTAAAACATTTTGATTTATTGATTCACTCTTCATATTTATTGATTATCTATTTAGGCTTTTTATTTCCTCTTGATTCAGTCTTTGAAGGTTGAATTTCCAGGTATTTATCAAACTATACTCTTCACAATAGCCCTTATGATGCCAAAGGACTAACATGACAAACAGAAAACAGTTAACAAAATGGCAATAGTAAATTTTTCCTTAACAATAGTTACTTTAAATACAAATAAATTGAACTCATCTATCAAAATATTTAGTGGTTGGATGAATAAAATAAAACAAGATCCAACTGTATGCTGTCTACAAGAGACTTATTTTAGATTTAGACCACACATAATCTGAAAGTAGATTAATAGAGAAAGATATTCCATGCAAATGGCAACCTAAAGTAAACAGGGTAGCTGCTCTCAAGTTACACAAAATAGATTGGCAAGTCTAGACTTTTGTTTCTAGAGAAAGAAGGTTATTATATAATAATAAAGTTTAGTTTAACAGGAAGATATAACGGTTGTCAATATACATGGCCCCAACATCAGATAACCTAAATATATAAAGGAAATATTGACTGATCTGAAAGCAATATTGACAGCAATACAGTAATCAACACACCCTTAAACAATCATTGAATAAAAAAAGTCAAAAGGGAATTTAAAAAATCTTTAGAGAAATAGAAGCAAAACAAAACACATTATACCAAAACTTAAGGGATGCAGCAGAAGCAGTGTTAAGTACTATGAGGGACATTCGTAAACAATCAATGCCTGCATTAAAAAAAAAAGAAAAATCTTAAATAAACAACTTAAATTTATACATTAAGAAATGAGAGAAAGAAGACCAACCTAAGCCTAGGATTATCAAAAGTTATGAAATAATAAAGATTAGAACAGAAATAAATCAAATAGAAATTTTAAAAAATAACATGGAAAAAAATCAACAAAACCAAAGGATTTTTAAACAGATACACAAAATTGACAATCTCTTAGCGAGACTGCCAAGAAAAAAGGAGATAAATTCAAATAAATAAAATGAGAAACAAAAGAAGTGACATTACAACCGATGCCTCAGAAATGAAATGATCATTATTTCCTAAGCACTATTATGTTCCAGAAAATGAGCAGGGAACCAGACATAACTCTGTGCCTGCCTGAGAGGATGTCACTATTAAAGAAAGAAAAACATGTAACCCATACCCATGGTGAAGCATAACTGGTACAAGGATTAAAGTATAGAACAACTGTGAGAGCTATGTATTCACTAGAGAAGGCAAACATTTTCTTAGAAGAGATACATCTTTAAATGTTTATGTTTCTAGGCAGATTATCCACTACACCATCAATCCTACCTCAGAAAAACCACATATAGGTTTTCAAGAAGGAGCATTGAGAATAAAGGCAGAAGTACAAAATTTTGAATTAATATGATTTGTCATGGAAATTACCTTTTTTTTTTTTTTTCCTTTTTTTTTCTATTGTTGGGGCAAAGGAGGTTAAGTGAATATGAAGCAAGGGATGAGATTAGACAGTAATCAGGGGCTAGCCATGAAAGGCATGACATTTCTTAGGTAAAAAGTATACATTTCATCTGGGTAAAAGAAGTGGATGTTTCCAAGAATGGTCAAATTTAAGCACTATCTTGGGGCTTTGTTGGGAAAAGGATAGGATAGCCAGTGAAACTGAAGCAAACTCACAAACACGTGATTTTAAAGTTTAGGAAAGTTATTATTTGAAGGGGTAAAGGTTTGTACATAGGGAGACATCTGTTGAGCCATCATGGTTTTGGCTGTGTGAGCAGGGACACTTGAAAATGAAGATGGATCATTCTCATGGTGTGGACCATAATTTTTCTCAGTTGGCCACATTGTCGTTATCCAGTTCATTCAATCTTAAGATACTTGAAATGTCTTTGTTTTCCTCCTGATCGCCATGCCTCACAATCAGTAAGTTGCAAAGCTTTTCTTTTTGTACCAGAAATGAGTCCATTGCTGATTGTCTACTGCCATGTGTTATTGCCATTTTTTAGGCCCTATCTACATTTGCATGGATTTTCTGAACAGTTTTCTAATAGATTTTTCTCTCTAGTTTTGCACTACTCTAGAATATCATACACATGATGCTCAAAATTATTAGTCTACAATATGAATGTGGTCATGTCACTCATTTATTCTGATGTTTTATTGGTTCCTTAATGTTTATAGTATTAGTTTTATTATTCAACTGTCTCATGAAGTGAAGAAGGTGCTATAGAAAATGGAAGATATTTTGGCTTCAATAGATAAGTGTTTAAGTGTTAGTTTTTCAACTATTAGCTATAAATAATTTCTGTGGTAAAGGTAGACTCAGAACATGTCTACTAAAAACACAATGTCATGGAAATAGATGGAGTACAAATTCATGTAATTTGCTTGTGACAAAAAAATCCTAGATTGTGTTTAGCAATGATGTGATCACTTCCTCAGCCTATATTATAAAAGAGAATCTGTGTCCTCTAATCATATAGATTCCTTTTATGCAGGGTCCTCTATGGGTCCTCTAATCATATAGATTCCTTTTATGCAGGTGTTATATTAATCAATGATACACAAATACTCCACTTCAAGGACTGGGGAGTATTCTGTCTATTATCTTGCATGTAATATTTGCACCATTTGTTTGCTGGTTCTGCAGGAAAGCAACATGAAAGCCACCTTGGACTGAGTCCTAGACATTACTTTTGCCACTTTTTAACCCACTTCAGACTATGTTCACATAGTCAAGCTATCTAAACCTCTTGACTCTCTGGTTTTCTCTTAATTAAACTTTGAATGGTTAATGTTTTCTAAATAGAATTATTGGGAAGATTAAGTTATATAATCTTGACACTGTTTCTGGATATGGTAAATAACAAAAGGTGCCATCTTTCCCTTCCACAATTGAGCACCGGTCCTCTTCATTCTCCTTACTTCCTTCCAGTTTGAGTGTATCATCAATTAAAGCCACATTTACTTACAGTCCTCATCAGGTCTTGTGTTCCTTTGCTTCCAAGCCTTTGCTCTGTGTCTCTGTACATACTTTAACCTCCAATCTTGTATCCCCTAGCTCCTTTGACATTTGGTACAGCCCTACTCATCCTTCAAACACAGACTCACATCCACTTGGCTAGATTTCATCTTCTTGCCAAGGTGCTGTGCACATCATTTCTACTTCTTACTTCTTCACAGTCTCATTGGTGTTTGTCTCTCTCTGATATATAAGAACATAAGGTTAGTAATATTTATTAGAATATGGTGTGCTTTTCCAATAAATAATAAAGCAACAGATCCCCCATATCTGTGTAAATTAATATACAACATATGATATTTCCACTAAGAGTGAAATGATGGGAGTAAATATGCTACATATATGCAAGGGAATATTGTGCAACTATGAAATCTGATAAGCTAGACCTATTTCTGTTTTAGAAAGAGGTCAATTATATACACCCACATATCAATAATTTCAATGATATGTGTGCCTATGTATCTTTTATTTGCATGATAATAATGCTACTTTATTACATCTTAGTAATTGCCAAGGTAAGTCATTAGCATATTGCATAGCTTTCTACTGTGTGGATGGTCTATTTGTACTTGTTTTTGGTTTTCCCTTTTTTCCCTGTACCCATTTCATGAAAAGACATTTTTACAAAATCCAGGTTTTGATATCTATTTTACCTCTTTCTTTTCCTTCAATTTTAAAATAATTTAAATCTGCAAACAAGCTGCAAAAATAGTGTAGTATATACCACCTATATAAATTCACTCAGCATTTTGCCACAACAAAAAAATTATTATTGAGTAACAAAAGCACATTGGAAAATTATGATCCCATTTTGGTTAAAAATAATCAGTAAAAACCAAAATTCTACACAATGCACATATTTCTGTGTAAGATTGTATGATGAGGAAAACATTGCAGAAGCCTATTTAAGAACCTGTTTAATTAGTTACCTCTGTGGGCAGAGAATGGATGCAAAAGCCTGGAGAGATGTTTAACTTCTCTTCCCACAAAGGAATGTTTTATTTGTCACAATTAATAAATATTTATTTTTACTTTAACGAACATAAAACAGAAAACAATCAGGAATGATCTCTTTCACAGATGGTCTAAACATTTTCCAACACACTGGATGAATGAAAATTTTCCCATTGATAAACAGAGATTGTTGGCTAGACATAAAGTCCTGGTATCAGGGAGTCCTCACCCCTAGAAACCAATCTTAAGCTTTTTCTCTTCAACCCAGGTAGTCCTAATGTGTGTATTTATACAGTTACTTTCAAGTTCTCAAGTGAAGCTCTACTCATGGATAATTCATGAAATTTCTGTCTTTTCATGCAGTAGGATTACAGCAACATGTTTATTTTCTATGTGTTTTAGAGAAAAGGACTCAAACAAAATGCTCATTTCTTGAACATAAGTAGCAGCATGGCCTTGCTCATAGTGGAAAAATAAAGAGCTAAAGTAGTGAACATTTTAATCGATAAAGTATTGAGTCAACCAGACCCATATTATCAATAAAGAAGGAATATGACAAAGAACACCAAAATGAGAAAAAGGAGACTTGTGTTCTGGTTTTGATCTGTGAGACACTGACCAGAAAAATCCTTTAGAGGCTGTTTGCTCCTCTGTAAAATGAGCCTAATAGAGATATTTGAATCAGATAACTAATAAATACTCTACTGAGTCATATTGGAGCCTAAGTCAAATGAAAAAATCAGTAATACTGGTCTTGTCTTTATTTAAAATTATATCTTGCTTACAATACTTTCTTTGGATTAATTTTGATTTTTAAAAAATATTCCATTAAAATATAATATGTCATGATTACTTAGTATTTGGCACCCTCTTAAATTCTGAGGTTGAAGAAAGTGCCTCATTTACTGTGTCCTAGTCTTGGTTCCCAAACAATATTTTCTATGACTCTCAATTCCGTAAATATTCATTTCTTCCTCCTCCACACTATCAACTGCATAGGTACATTCTCATCTATCCATGAGTCTATCATCAAATTCACAATAAAGGTCAGGAATGTATATTAAAGTTTAATCCAAAATAAATCGAATTATTTCTGTTTAATCTAAAATTAAACACATCTGTTTCATCCTTAACACAGTGAGAAAATCTTAGGAAAAATTAAGTAGGTTTAAAAATATCAGCTAGCTGCCTGTGATTTTTCTGTGAAGATTGAAAATAATGCTCAAGCTACCTGATAGCTTTTTAACTCCAAAGTCTCCAGGTCTAAATTACACCTATTTGGTAAATTGCTAAATCTTTGGATATTGCCTATTTGAACCTAGTTTAAAGAAAAGGGTTATAACAAGGTTTTGATCAGCAACCTTGCTGGAAATTTTCCATACCCTGTGTATTCTAAACCATTTATTTTACTTCAACCATATCCTCTTAGGGCACGTGAAACCTTATAGTATAATTGGTGGAGTCATGAGTGCTTGGAGAAGGAATGTGAAAAAGAACAAAATAATTTCCTTTTGATTTCACCTATAATGTCTTAACATTTTAAATACTCAGAAAAAAATATGTCAATCATTGAATGTTAAGAGTTGAAAGCGATAAAATCATGGAAGATAATCTTGGAAGAGATAATCATGGAAGATAAATAAAACATGAACAGAAACAAGTTTCAAAGCAGTGTCCATATATTGAAAAACTTTAGAGCAGAGGTGATTAGCAACCATTTTAGGGTTTGTGGGTAGCTGGGGATTTGTTAAGAAGGACTCCTAAGGAAAGATAGCATCTGATCTTGACTTTTCCTAAATTAATAAGAACTAAACACTTACCATGAGCAAGTGCTGTATCAAGTAAAATACTTGTCAGAACCCTGTGGTGGGTTGTATTATTCACAGTTTTCTCCTTTTCCCTTCCCTATAAGAGCACTATACATTCCTTCCCAATGCCAATGTCTTCCCAGTGTATATCTTATCTACCTTTTCTGAGAGCCACATGCATCCCACTCCACTGACTTTCAGCTTAGTCATGTGACTTGCATGGGCCAATAATATAGGAACAGGTATGACTATGCCCATCCAAGTAAAATCTCTAAGAACAATAGCATGGTTTGACTAGTTTCTTGCCCTTCCTGTCTGCAGTTAGAATAGGTGTATCCAGTACTGTGTCTGTTCCTTCAACCTGGGAACTAGAAAGAGAAGACATGTGGAGTAGAGCTGTGCAGAATTAGGCAGAGGCAAGCAGTACTACAACTGCCCCACAGACAAAAACAAGTGACATAAGCAAGAAATATTTATTTTTTTCACAGGCTACTAAGATATCACTGTTTATTTTGTAGCAAAATTGACCAACAATACAGGTCCTATGGAAAACAGACTATTATTGCATGTGTTGTTTAAGGACAAAAGTGAGACACTGAGAGGATTAATAACATGCCTAATCACAAATTTAGTAAGAAGAGAGATCTATGACTTAAAGCAAGGTTTTCTGTATTGTATAGTTTTCTAGATATGTAGTTCAAATTTAAGAAACAGATTGTACAAAGGCACAGAAGCATGAAAAATTTTAGTATGTAAATAAGCTGCTATTACTGAATACAAAATTGCAAAGAGAATAAGGAATGGTGAGAGATGAGGATAGAAAACTATAGACAGAGTTGGTGTTGTCCATGAATAGCCTTTTAAAATATGCTAAGATGATTGACTTATAACTCATAAACCAATGCCTAAATTAATATGTTTTAGTATTCTCAAGTTGCCATAACAAGCTGCCACAGGCTGGGTTGCTTAAATGACATTTTTCCTCCTCATTTGGAGGCAAGAAATCCAAGATAAATAAGATCAAGGTGCCAAAAACTGCAGTTTCTGATGAGGCCTTCCTTCCTTACTTGTAGATGGTCACCTTCTATCTGTGTTTTCACATGACCTTTTCTCTGTACGTGCATAGAGGGGGGGGAGAGAAAGGGAAGGGGGAGAGAGAGAGAGAGGGAGAGAGAGGGGGAAGAGGGGAGAGAAAGAGAGAGGTAGAGGGAGGGAGGGAGAGAAACTCCAGCAAGCACAAGCACTCTGGTGTCTCTTCATTTTCTTATGAGGACACCAGTTCTACTAGTAGATTAGATTAGGGCTCCATCCTTATGACATCACTTAACTTAATTAACTTCTTTTTTTTTTTTTTTTGAGTTGGAGTCTCACAGTGTCTCCCAGGCTGGAGTGCAGTGGCACACTCACGGCCACCTTGGCGTAAACTTGCTAGGCTCCAGCAACCCTCAGCCTTCCAAGTAGCTGGAACTACAGGTGTGGGCTACCACGCCTGACTAATTTTTGATTTCTTGTAGAGACGTGTTCTTGCCAAGGTGCCTGGGCTGGTCTCGAACCCACAGGCTTAGGCAATCCACTTGCCTTGGCCTCCCAAAGTGCTGGGATTACAGGTTGAGTCACCAAGCCCAGCCTAGTTAAATTCTTACAAAACAAACAACAGCAACAACAAAAAGGTCAGACAAATTTAGTGCAATAAATATAAAAACACAGGTATATAATGTTTTAGCCCATATTTATTCAATTATTTTCCTATATAGACCTATTCAAGAAAAGAGTCTTAGGCCAGGGTCACATGAATGGTTAATGTCAAGCAAATGCTAAATAGCAATCTTCTGACTTCTACTGGGATCCTACTGTCTAGATTAATCTTGATATAGGAAAAGAAACTTTTTTACACTTGGGATTACCGCAAAGTGCTGACTCTTCTCAATGTCCAGATGCCTTCCCTTGACCTCAATTTTCTGTTTTAATTCTCAGGTAATTTACTTCCTGAATTCCTGAATTTACACAACACCCACTTTATACCATCAGTCTCTAATGTCACATTTCCATCCAGATTCCTGCCCTTGGTAATGTTGCTTCCTGGGAGAGCAAATGAGCCATTATATGCACCCAAGGAGCTGACCCAGTAATTTACTGAAGTATGGGGAAAAAAGAAGTCTAGAAAATACTAATAAAAGTTTCCCTAATGATAGGTCAGTTTTTTAATTCAAATATCATGCTTCATTTTCAGAACATGCCAACTTGGAGACAAATATTATTTTTCTACGATTGTTCAAGTTAAAAAACAAAAACAAAATCTCTTCTTAAATGCAAGTGACTATGAAAGCATATATGGGAATTGCCAGCTCTGTGGCCGTCTACACAAACAAGTAGATTTCAAACATGTGGGATTTGTTTCCTAGGCGATCTATGTATTTGGTCAATGGTAGAATTTTATTTGCAGACAAAACTTCCAATTATGGAGTCTCAGTGACTACTCTAATTACAATTCAGCTGCCATTAAAGAAACTGCTATGAGAATGGGAGCTTCTAAAAGTAACAGGAACATAAAATTATCTCTATTGGTTTAAATATCTCACAGTCTCATTTATACTTATTTTGAGTATAAGTTTCATTAAATGCAATATATATTTTCTGATTATCTACTGTGGGTTAAGAAATGTTTCTGGTGACTGAAGGTAAAAAGAGTTGAATGATTCTGCTTCCCAAAATCTTAAAGTCTAATTATGAAAATAAGGCTATGACACAATTTAAGGCTACTTTTACTTTTGAACTGGATTCCTCTGGAATATTGATTGACCTGGGTTTATGACATTTCTCTCCTTTATTTTAAACACTCTCTGTCAGCTGACTTATTTGCAGACTTTGAACAATCACAAATGTCTCTTAAAAGATCCTTTATTTAACGTTCCATTCTCTGTGAGATAACCTTTCATCCTTCCCCTTCTTAGAAACATACAAGCTCTCCGACCAAACACTTGTCTCCACTTCTGGAACTTCCATTCAGAGTTTAATTATCTGCAGTTTGGCTTTCCCTCCATTCCAACAGCTTCTTAAAAATGCCCTCAGTGGCTTTACAATTGCCAAATTCATAGTGCTCTTTTCAAATTTTATCTCATCTTTTCCTTAATGAGCTTGATACCATTGGCTACTCTACTTAATTCATTTCTTCTACACTTTACATATCTATTCTGATTATCCTCTCTCATTGTTTGTGGCATCTTTTTTGGGTTCTCCTTTGTATTTTGTTGCGTTATATAGAATTCTGTCTTGACATGCACTTATCCACTCGGCCATCTGATGGACACTTCCATAGTGTGAAATGCTGATAATTCTCACGTCAGTTTTCTTGTCCAAATTCCTTGAGCTACAGACCTCTGTATCCAGCTGCCTAAGAGAACGCTCCATTTTGGATGCTTCATAGCCCTCAGATCTGCACAGGCAGAAGGAATGTCTGTGTTACCCCAGGTGTGCTCTGCCTTCTGCACTCCCTGTCTCTGGTGATTGCTACACAGAACCAAATGAGTATCTCACCAGAGGTTTGGGAGTAACCCTTCCTCTTCGTCTGTCTTACATTCTTCTGTAATTAATCCAATCTGTAACTTAGCCCTGTAGATAATATTTAACAACTTATAGTAGGTATGGCCATCTCTTATCTCTTGCCTCTTTACTATAACAGCCTTTCAATTGGTTCTCTCTCTCTCTCTCTCTCTCTCTCTCACACACACACACCATTTTTGTTCTCCCTCTAATCCATCTGGAATAGGTTGACTTGTTTATGACACAAATCAGATCACTTTTCTGGTTAATTCCATTTAGGTGTCTCATTGTTAACCTATGAAACAGAAATTATTGAACATGACATTCAAAATTTCCATTATCTGCCTCAATTCCTATTTCTAACTGCCTCTCTTTTATCAGCCCCAATTCAGTTTCTTACGGTTTTGATCACACATATATGTTTCTTATTTAAATGTCTGTGATAATTCTGTTTTTTTTTTTTCTCCGAGAAAAAATTGCCTTGACTAACACTAACCTTTTAAGACACCACTTATAGCTCATGTATTACCTTCTTTGCATAACACTTTATGGTCTTTTAGCACCCTAAGTAGAATTGACCTTGTTTCTCTACCATAAACTATGTATCTCTCAATGTACCTATACTATTTGGTTGAACAAATGTATTTATGCCTTTATATTTTCCTAATTAATATCTTCTTTATAAACCTAACATGGTACCTAAAATATAATAGAAATATATATGAAATTTTTTTAGTCAATGAAATGTATAAATACCTAAAGAAATATGCAGGATTTAACAGAAATTATTAGAGAGAAATAAAAAATGCCTCATGTTTCTGAGATAAGAAAGAAAACAAATTTTTTGACATCAAGAAAGACTTCATGAAGGAAATGCAATTTCTTCAGGTCTATAGAACATTTAGAAACCTGGAATGAGGGTGACAAGAGACTCAAACTATACTCTGGCATATTATCCTTTATTACTCATCCTTTTTTGTTGTTGTTGAGTTGGAGTCTTACACTTTGTTGCCCAGACTGGAGTGCAATAACACGCTCACAGCCACTGCAGCCTTGACCTGATTTGCTGGGCTCAGGCTTCCAAGTAGCTGGAACTACAGGTGCGCACCACCACATCCGGTAAATTTAATTTAATTTTTTATTTATTGTAGAGATGAGGTCTTGCAATGTTGCCCAGGCTGATCTCGAACCCCTGGGCTTAGGCAATTCTCTCACCTCAGGTTCCCAAAGTGCTGGGATTACAGACTTGAGCCATGGCGCCTGGCACTAATATCTTTCCATAAATATACTATGAAGAAAAATAATTTCTGACTGAGTGGAATTTCTGGAAACTTCTGGAATTTGAAGTTTTCCTCTGTACAATCACAGTTTTCCTGAAAATTAGCCATAAAACTTTAATATTCCATTGCCCTAGATAATTCTTTTCTCTATTAGACATTACTTTGCTAGCTTTTGTTATTATAAATGTTTAACTAATATCTAAGCACAGAATTCCATTTTTTTCAGTGATTTTCCTGGACAATAGTATTTTTTTTTCCAGAAATCGTTAGAAAGGTAGAGAAAATGTAGCAATGCCCTTTTTATTTTCTATATTTTATCTTTCCACTGTACCCTTGAGAATATTATGGAACGTGCTTCTGTATAAGCAAAAAATTGTCTATATTTCAAAGGCACTGTGCCCTTTGGTGTCCAATTGTTAACTTGATTATGAGAACTCTAACAACAAAAAAAATTCTTTTATCCTTGCACAAACTGTAGAGACAACAATTCTTTACTTGTGTGTGAGTCATAACAATTTACAAAACATTTTGGTTTACATCATTTCTTTTAAACCTCACAACAAATTAAGAAACAGTGTTAACATTTTCTTTATGGAGATGAGAAGAAAAACTCAGGTTAAGTTTCTTATTTAAAGATGAAAGTGGAAAATGGGAATACTGAAACTTTAATTCAGGCCCTTTCCACTAAGGATTTACTTCAAAATTGCACTTGCCTCAGTACTTCTCTTATTTCTGTTCTAAATATTTTGTAATAGGGCTACCAAATCTCAGCTCCTTTTGGGCCAGTTCTAAACAATAATTGAAGTCATCTCTATTTGCAAGGTAGTGTTAGATTGAGTACCAGTCCTCTAAAACATAAATATATATACATGCATATATATATTTAAAATATATCAAACATTTCAAATTAGTGACAATTAAAATTTTTACCCTAACATAATATAAAATAATAAAATGTAGTAAAAAGAAACAGGGACTTTTGATTAAAACTCCGAAACAATATATCCTATTGATAGGGGAAGAGGGAAATACTGCTCCCTGGAGCTAGAAAACTTGACCCACCATGAATATTTATTCATACATTAATTCATTAGTTTGCATTCATTTACTCGCTCAACAAACGACTTGTACCAAACAAAAAATTACTATGAGACAGAAATGTGTTGGCCCTGGATGATCTACCAAGATAACTCAGTGATAAACTCTGTTTTTAGAGGTTGATTATATGTTGGCAAGATGAAATTCATTTAGAATCTTATGTTATACAAAAGTTACTATGTAGGAATAACTGTAGAGATATTTTGACCATCTGATCCCCCATATTGCCAAGTCTAGTCTTTATGGGAACACCTAAGATAAAATTCAGAGATTAGAACCAAGAAAATGCATTGCTTCTTCTAAGCAAATGGCTTATTCTTTTCACAGTAATACTGAATTTGTCACTGTGTTTACACTTCTTTTAATTTGGTCACTAATAATCTTAGAACCAAATTATCTTGGCCACTAGAAAGCACTAAGTAAAATCTATGGCTTACTTTCAGTAAATACACATCAGCTGATGGTTCATATTTTGGATTTTAATGTTTTTCTTAGTATTATCTAATTTTTTCTATTTTTACTTTGCCTCCATTTAAAATTTTTCTTTATTTGCATCATGTTTTACTTGAAACATCTGTGAGTTCTATTTAAGTATTTTTTTCTGAAAAAAATAACAATAAGGTATATATTTAAAAACAAAATGAGAGAGGAGGAGAAAAAAAGAAGATGAGAAAGAAAGGGCAGAAGGAAGAGAGATTTTTGAATGTATAAGGAACTTTCCGAGTTAATTTAGCCAAAATTTGTCCCCTTGTAAGTATCCTCTGCCCAAGGTTCCTAGGTGATGTGCATTTGCTTTCCTCTTGTACATTTTTACAAATAAAGAAATCATTGCCTCTCTCTCTCCAGTACAGCCCATGCCATTGAGAGACAGCTCTGATTATCTGTAAGTTTGTGTTATGTAAAATCTGCCTTGGACAAAACTTTCATTTCCAAATTCAAAGCTTTGAGTTTTATTTAGAATCATAAACACAGGGAAAAGTAAACAGCTTTCTCTTTTCAGTTTTCCTTTGAGATGACATGAAGCCCAAAACCCAGTTGTTAGAATAAGAGGTGTTAATAGGATCTGGAGGAGAGGCACACAGTTGGATATTCAGAGCCCAAGACAGGCTTGCTGGGCTGTTTCCTCTATGAAATCTTCATTATCCACCACACTGTGTCATTCCTCACAAGCGTTAGCATCAGCAAACTACTCTGACATTCCTCCGCATCCTCCCTTTCTCTCTAGAAATAAATGCTATTGATCAGCAGTAGCCATATCTAAAGCTGGCAGGAATGCAGGAGCTTATTAAGTTTCTTTATTAAAGTTGAATATAATCTGGAAAGAAGAGTTGATTCCCCTTGGATTTATGGTCATTTATATTTTTTCCTTGTAATCCTACATTTGTAACATTTCATTACACACTGTCTAATAGGGTTTGGGGGTATTTTTGTTTGGTAAACGATTTTTGTCATGCTGCTTTTTCTCAATCATTAAAAACTCAGTATAAGGTCTACAGAGAAAGAGGCAAAGTATAGCTGTGGATCTCTATGGGCTTAATATGGGGTCAATTATATTTTCTCTAAATTATAAGGTGATTTGAGACCGGGTTTTAAATTCAAAGAGCTTAACTATAACATTCACCCTTTAGTATCCTGTCTACCATTTTCCTTTCATATCTCCCAAATCTCAAAACCTTTTTTTTCCTGCAGGTTTTAAAATTCATGTCTTCTCCTGAATTTCAACAAAGCCTCCTAACATATTTCTCTATCATCAGCCTATCTTTTCCATCTCCATTTTCCCTCCCATCTTTTACTTTTCTTCTGCAGCCCAAGTGATCTTCCTAAAATGCAAATATGATGTGCCATCCCACTATGTACTTACATTTTCCAGTGACTTCTCATTACATTTAAGCTGCAAACCTAAATTCATTGCTAAACTCAAGATGCCTTGTCTAATTCCTCGGTTCTGTATTTAGCTAGTCCTTCCTACCCTACCTATCACACACACGTTATCCTTTTAAAAATCTCCTTATTGTTTTCTTCAACATCTGTGTGACTGTGCCCACAACACCAAGTCCCTTCTTCAACTAACTTGTATTAATCTCGGAGAGTCACTTTTCTGTCTTTTGTATTTTTTAATTTTTCTGCTATAAAGTGTGTCTCCCAAGTTAAGTGCCTTGGCACTCCCTTACACCAGTGCCTCTCTGTCAGGACTCTTTACACATTCAACTGTAATTAATTACCTGATTACTTGAGTTTCTAACCACAGAGTTCTTGTATCTTTATAAATCCTCTCTCTGTAGTTTCCAGCTCTGTGCCTGACACAAAGTAGGTTTTTAATAAAAATCTGTCGAATGACTGAGTGAAGTAATAAACACATAAATACATGAAATAAACTGAAACAAAATATACAGTACTGATAATACTGTTTGTCAAATAATTTTCAGCTCCAGAAAGCAAGAGTTGTGATGTCTGAAAAAACAAATCTAGATAACAAGTTATTCAGACCTGTGACTCTGAGACAGATTTGCAAAGGACCTTAACAATTCTCTAAGGTGTTCAAATGAGTTTAGCTCAGTTCCTTGATAGAGAAAATGTATCCTGAAGAGGTTGAAGGACTCCCTGGGTTTGCAGAACTAGAGCTAGATCACAGGCCTTTTTTTTTTTTTTTTTTGAGTTGGAGTCTCACTCTGTCGCCCAGACTGGAGTGCAGTGGCCACTCCCGGTCACCGCAGCCTCGACCTGCTGGGCTCCGGCGATCCTTCCACCCCAGCCTTCCCAGTAGCCGGAATTACAGGCATGCGCTACCACATCCGGCTGATTTTTTGATTTATTGTAGAGATGAGGTCTCGCTGCCCAGGCGAATCTCGAACCTGCGGGCTCAGGCAATCCACTCACCTCAGCCTCCCAAAGGCGCGGGATTACAGGCTGAGCCACCAAGCCCAGCTGATCACAGGACTTTAATTACTGTTTCTGTATAACTGTGAAGAGCTGGTCACTTCATTTTTTGTCAGAATTGCAATCATTATATAGTATGCACTATCTTCACAAATATATATATATATATATTACTCAGCAACCCATATGGTAAGAGGCTGAAGTTCTAAAAGAAGACTGTTCAAACCACAGGGTTCTCCAAGTTCTCAAATTTTACTGAGGATAATTTCAACATTTCTCTAAAATATACTCTTGACTCATCATAAGTTAAGAATCCATTAACACCCCACACAATGTAACCAAGAAAATGTGCTTCACCTGAAGGTGTGTTGTCTAATTAAAAGTGAATAAAACCTGATATCTCAGTTTTTTTCTCATACTTATTTTCCTTTTATACAGAGTATATTCAAATTATGTATTTAGACCTTTCCATCGAGTATAAGGAGATAGTTAAATTTATCAACTCTAGGGACTATAAGAATAATTTTGAGCAATAAATTCTTCAGACTTGCTAATGTTAATATCAGAGGCTTTATTGAACTTTTAAATATGTATAAAACTAAAATGAATATTATGCATTACCTCTCAATGAGATTATACAATTTCACTGGAATGTCAGGTTGGCTGAAATGATTACAACTGGAAAGAGCATGCTGATTACAGCTACATATTTATTTGCCCAATAACAAATGGAATTTTTTTTAAATTTTAAAGATGTGGGGTACAATTCAGGAGTAGGTAGATAAGTGATCATCGTACAGGTAAAGTTTGGGCCTCCCTTTGGTCCCCACTTCACCTTGTTTGAGATCAGTTTCCCTTATTGATGTTACATTGCCCCTGACCTAACCAGGCAGCGTTCTGCTACTGCCAATCCCTTTCTTTTGGTATTATGACAAGTGTTATGATAAAGATTCAGGGTCCACTTATGAGCAAGAACATGTGGTACTCTGTTTTTTGTTTCTGTTATAGATCACTGAATATTATAGACCCTAAATCTATCCAAGTTGTTAGAAAGTCTATAATTTTGTCCTTCTGTATGGCTGTGTACTATTCCATCGTGTATATGTACCACTTTTTAAAAATACAGTCCACTTTTGATGGGCAGCATGGTTGGTTTAATGTTTTTGCTATTGTGAATAATGCTGCAGTAGACATGCATGTGCAGGTATCTTTTTTATAGAATGATTTGAATTCCTCCAGGTATATTCCCAGAGAGGGATTGCTGGGTCCTATGGAAGGCCAATTTTTAGATCTTTTAGGAATCACCACACTGTTTTCCACAGAGGCTGTATTAGTTTATACTCCTACCTACAGTGTAGAAGCATTCTCTTTTCCCCCATCTCGTCTCTAGCATTTGTCATTTGAATTATTGATGATGGTTATACTGACTGGAGTTACGTAGTATCTCTGTGTGGTTTTAATTTGCATTTCTTTCATGATTAGTGAGGCTAAGCATTTTTTCATGTGTCTGCTGGCTGCTAGTATGTCTTTTTTTTAAGAAGTGTCTATTCATATCTTTTGCCCACTTTCTAATAGGGCTGTTTGATTTTTTTCCCCACTTTTGGCACATTTGAGTTCCTTGTAGATCCTGGAGGTTAGGCCTTTGTTAGATACACTGTTGGCAAATATTTTTTCCCATTCTGTAGGTTGTCTCCTCACTCTTTTGAGGGTTTCTTTTGCTTTGCAGAGGTTTCAATTTGATGAGGTACCACATGTCAATTTTATCTTTTATGGCATGGGCATTTGGGGTTTTGATCAGGAATTGGTTGCCTATTCCAATTTCTGTAAGAGTGTTTCCTGTGTTTTCTAAGAATCTTATAGTTTGAGTCTTTATGTTTAGGTCTCTTATTAATTTAGAGTTGATTTTTGTGTATGGTGATAGGTAGGGGTATTGTTTCAATCTTCTGCATGTGGCCAGCCAGTTTTCCCAGCACCATTTACTGAATAGGTTCTCCTCTCCCCTGTGGTTGTTGGTGAAGGCTTTGTTGAAGATGAGTTGGTTGAGAAATTTAGATTTTGCTTCCAGAATCTCTATGCTATTCCATTGGTCTATATGCCTGTTCTTGTCCTAGTACCAGGCTGTTTTGATTAATGTAGCCTTATAGTAAAGTTTAAAGTCTGGAAGTGTGATACCTTCCACTTTGTTTCTTCTGTTAAAGATTGTTTTGGTTATTTGTGGGTCTTTTATGTTTGCATGTGTATTGTTGTTTCCAGGTCTGAGAAGAATGATGTTGGTAATTTTTTTTTTTTTTTTTTTTGAGTGGGAGTCTCACTCTGTCACTCCCGGCCACTGCAGCCTCGACCTGCTGGGCTCTGGCGATCCTTCCGCCTCAGCCTTCCAAGTAGCTGGAACTACAGGTGCACGTTATCATGCCCAGCTAATTTTTTGATTTATTGTAGAGATGAGGTCTCACCAAGTTGCCCAGGCAGGTCTCGAACCCGCGGGCTCAGGCAATCTACTTACCTCAGCCTCCCAAACCGTGGGATTACAGGCTAAGCCACCGAGCCCGGCTAATATTGACTCTTACAACCCATGAGCATGGAATATTTTTTCAACAAATGGAAATTTTTTAAAAGATTTAACTGTTATAAAATAAATGCTGTTTATTTGGTAGACATCTGCTTTTTAAATGTTGTGTTCAAAAAACCGCACAAAGTTAACAAAGGGTTCCGTGATTATAATAGGGTTGCTGCCTCTTATCTCTCACGTATGATATTTTGAAAAAAGAAAAAAGACTATAGAAAGTCATGAGTAGAAGACATTATTTCACTACAGCTAGTTCCTGAAGTATTGGAAAGCTCTAAGGTCTGAGCAGTATCTTGAATTGAGCCTCTCAAAGATCCTTGAAGTCAAAGATAACTTTGGTCACACAGTTATTACAAGATTTGAAGAACTTGGGTAGGGGCTCATGAGTCAGCAAATTGACAGAAAATTTGCTGGGGCCCCTTCTAATTCTGGGCCCCTTCTAATATCTGTACTTTTGATATCAAGCAAAAGCAACTAGATATGATAACTGGAGATGACTGTTTCTAATTTATATAAGAGCTCA
This sequence comes from Cephalopachus bancanus, assembly GCA_027257055.1. Taxonomy (NCBI): domain Eukaryota; kingdom Metazoa; phylum Chordata; class Mammalia; order Primates; family Tarsiidae; genus Cephalopachus; species Cephalopachus bancanus. The sequence continues at coordinate 4,237,470 of JAPVLO010000046.1, read as the reverse complement.
CAGTTGATCAGTTGTTTCTCCATGCTTATAGGGCAGCATCTTTCTTTGATTCTTCAGTATATACAAATGATCTGTTAATCAACTAATTATAATGTATAATGAATCTCAGATTCATTTAATGAGAAGAGTTATCTTCAAAGTGCTTTTAATAGAAGTACACTATTCAAAAAACACTTCTCAGTAGACACCAAGATGCTGGGCTTTTGCCACTTTTCAATTCCAGATGCATGGAGAATATGTATTTTCCAGAAATGCAGTTTCTTTTTTTTTTTTTTTTTTGAGTTGGAGTCTCACTCTGTCGCCCAGACTGGAGTGCAGTGGCCGCTTCCGGCCACCGCAGCCTTGACCTGCTGGGCTCCGGCGATCCTTCCGCCTCAGCCTTCCCAGTAGCCGGAATTACAGGCATGCGCTACCACGCCCGGCTGATTTTTTGATTTATTGTAGAGATGAGTTCTCGCTGCCCAGGCGGGTCTCGAACCCGCGAGCTCAGGCAATCCACTCACCTCAGCCTCCCAAAGGCGTGGGATTACAGGCTGAGCCACCGAGCCCGGCTGAAATGCAGTTTCTTACTAAAGATGATAAATAGAAAAGCAGCAATAAAATTGTTGTAGATAACTTGTATCTAATTTTGTTGTTTTTGCTGAATTGCCATACGACCTTGAATAAATCATTTAACCTTTCTAACTCTAATACTTTATCTACAAAATTAAACAGGGTGTTGTTAAACGTGTTCTTGAGAGCCTTAGGTCTTTTTAAAAGTTATCTTAGGATGAAGATGAGGCAAACACTACTGTTACCAGGGTTTGATCATTATCTCTTAAAGGAGACAATTATAATATCTCATTTATTTACTTTTCTGACAAATTATTCAGCTGCATTTGCCCCTAAATACTCTCGACTTAATGGGTGGTCTGAATGTCCAAATCTTTTGGAAATAAGTGATTTCTTCAAACCATAGACATTTTTTCTGCTAGGCTGAATTGTTAAGGCTTTTTTAAAGTTCTAACTCAAGTTATTTCTTTTCCTTCAGTGATTGATTGGTAATGGTTGAAAATAAAATTAGAAGGTGTCCCCCAACTGTGAAATGACTCATAAGAAAGGTTCAAAGTGTTCTTTTTTGAGAAGTTCTTAGATTAAGAAAGTGCTTTATTCCCTTAAAATATCTTGGATGAAATGTCCAACCCACTTAGAATGATCTAATGTTAGAAATAGAAAGGACCTTAGTTTCACTTTCTACAAGTATCTTTTTATGGATGTGAAATTTGAGGTCCAGAAATATTTTCCTGACTGGGGGAGGGAAATGAGATGGTGAGCAACCATTCTTATGGTATGTTTTACTCTCTTTTAAGAATCATCTCTAATATTTGTATGATATTTTAAAGTTTACAAAACACTTTCTTACATAATACTTAATTTCATAAGCATCATCAGCCAGTGAGAAAGGTAAGACTGCTATAAACAGTCTGTCTTATGTTATAAAGATACTAATTAGCTAAATCAAGAAGAGAATCGAGACTTTCTTCTTCAGGCCAGTGTTATTTCTATTTAGTAATCTACCCTAAACATTTTAACTTTAATTTTTTAAAACAAGTAAAACATTGTTGCTGTAGTTATTTTCAGTGATTTATCATTGAGATTGTCCCTTTTTTTTCTAATAGAATTATTGTCAACAGTGAGATACAAAAATTCTATAGGGGAGTTTGTCTAATCCTACAACATGGAAACACAAACTTAAGTATCTTTGTATGATTCTTTCAATATTTGTTGCTGAATGATAGGCAATAAGGAGGGAGAGCTGACGGATCTCTAGTGATAGAAACCATTGGTTACATATGTCACAAACTGCTGGACTTTGCAAGGAGAAAGAGTCTAGCCCTATTGTGACCTAAGTAAAATTTTGTGAGTTTATCATATTGTTATACCCACAGGGGATGGCTTTTGTGGGCACAGTTACATCTCTATCTTGCTGACAGGTTTTAGAAACAAAGAACAAATACAGCTTGCTCCATCTTCTTTCTAACACTTTGCCAGAAGGTGATCAGAAAACAAAGTTATTAATTAATAACTCATGACAATCATTAAGTATATAAATTGAATAAGCAAAGTAAAATTAAACTGTAGGTGAGCAGATTATAGAATTTCATCCTATGCTGTGGCATGTCAATGTTGTAGGTTTAGCATGCATCATAGAAAGGGAAGAAGGATGGCAAATTGATTTGGAATGAACTTCCAGATCAGGGTGGAATTGGCTTTCTGTTGAGCACAAACCCTTGGCATGAGATGATGGCTAAGCCCCCCCCACCAAAAAAAAGAAAAAGATACCATGCCAATGAAAGACTGAGATGGCTCTTCTACCCAGCCTCGCCTATCATCTGTTGCTTCTACATTAAAACTGTGGTGCATGAGCATTACATTTTAGAATCATATACTCATTCCAGAGAGGCTATATTTCCTGCAGTTTTTAGGAAAACTGCATTGAAGGCTTCCATATGCCCAAGAGAATAGAGCTTGTAGCATCACTTCACAGGTCTCAAAAGAAAGTCCAATAAAGAAGAATATCACTCCAAGTCTTATGCTGCTATGAGTAAGGAGTTGGTATTCAAACTACTAAAATTTGCTAAATATTTTATTTACTTTCATAAGCAACTTAAAGAACAACTGTATAAGCAAATTAGGAAAAGATGTCTTTGATGTATAAGTAAAGAACATGAAACTCAGAGAAATTAAATTATTTGCCTAGTGTCATATGAGTGGCAGGATGACACTTGACCCAAGGGTTTTGACTCATAATTTGTGAGATTTTTCTACTAAGTGACAGTTACTTCTTATTTGGACTGGAACCTGTGCTTTATAATTTATTCATCATTAAACCACTATGTGTGGGTCAGGCATAGATAAGTCATTTTCACTTAGTGTATTGTGCTTATGTTCTAACATCTACAGAAGAGGAAATTTCTGATACAATCCTCTTTTCCCTTTTTTCTACTTTAATTTTCTTTTAGAAATATAGCTATTAGTGATTTGACCATTTCTGAACCAAGGAAGGTATATAAGAATTAAGACATACACTAAGGTAGTGGCCCTACAAAGTCCAAAGATTTCCTGTTCTCCAAGGAGAAAATAAACATGTACAAGTTGAATAAAAATAGACTTTTCTGTAAACTCCTTTGAACTAAGAGATAAAAGGTACTGGGAATATTGGAAGCAAAATTCATATTTCTCTTTCCATATCCCAATCTCAGGTGAGTTGGAGAAAGGCTAATAATACTTTGTCTTTTATCCCATCATTCTGGTTACAGGCATAAACATAAAAATTACTCAATCACCATCAAACCTTACATGTTTATAATCCTCACAGAATTTTAATGAGGTAGTGACTTTGGTAGGCAAGGCTAATAGACTCCACCAGATCTCCATGTCTTAGTTCTTGGAGCCTATGGCTATGTGGCCTATCGTGACCAAAAATACTTTGAAGGTATGACTAAATTAAGAATATTGAGATGAGGTGGTTATTCTGGATAACCCTTGTGGGTCCAGTGAATTTGCAAATGTCTTCATAAGAGGGAGGCAAGATGCTTAACATCAGTGAAAGATGTGATGATGAAACTGAGAATGGAGTGATGCTCTTTGAGGATGAAGAATGAGATCCAGAGTCAAGCCATTTAGGTGATCTCTAGAAGCTTGAAAAAGGCAAAGAAGTGAAATATATCTTAGAGACCTCAGGAAGAATGCAGCCCCGATGATACTTTCATTTTAGTTATCTGACTTCCAGAACTGTGAGATAATACATGTGTGCTGTTTTAAGTCACTAAGTTTATGGTACGTACAGCAACTATAAGAGACTAATGTAGGGTTATTTGTAGTGGGAGAGATAGTACATTATGTGAAAAAAAGTAAATAAAGGAACAGAGAACTTAAGTAATTCAATTTCACATACTTATTGAGTGCAAAACTGTGTTTTAATTTAATCCTTTCTTTTATTTTTTGTTAATGCAGTCATGTTAAATATATTTCTAGAGTACCAAAAGCATTTTCCAGAACTGCTCAATGGGTTTATTATTTCAGGTTCAATGATGACTTCTGAGATGTATGATTAATCTTGAATGAGTCATCATTTGAAGTAGAAACTCGGTGGGAGTATAGAAGCTCTTAGCTGGGAGGCTCTTTTGACACAGGAAGATTCAAGAGGCTTAGGCAGGTAAAGAAGTGGTAAAAGTAGCAGAATGGTAAAAAAGCAGCTTGTTGAGTCAAGTGTGGGTTTGAACTTCATAAAAGAGATGATGGCAGATTTAGGCTTGCTGTTTGGATTTCCTGACTAGGGAAAATGGAGGCTCAGAACAGATGCTCTGTCTAGGAATGAAGGCAGTACATTTAGACAGCCCTTTCCCGTGCTGCCTCTCAGGCATTTGCATATGGTAGATGGAATGTGGGAAAGGAAACATTCTTTCCTAAAAATGTGGCTTAGGAAAGAAATGGTTTGCCTTTGGGTACAGTTAGAGGTGGGCACTCTTGGAGGACTTATATGCTTCTGGTTCCTGAACCAAAACTCATATTCACCCACTCTTAACGCCCTAACCCCCAAACCCAGAGTCACCACATAAAAAGCACTTGGCACATATAATTCAGAGATTGAGCTTTCCTAATCATTTTGCCATTGTGAAAGAAAGGTGTGGAAGCTGTTGGAAATTGGAAGCTCTTTTACCTGGTAGGAGTTAATTGTGCTAATAATTGTGCTAACCCTCCAGGAACATTGTGTGCACTTTTAAAAAAAATCTCAAAATAACTCTATTCATGAGAGGTTGTAATTTTATATTTTTATGTATGTTTTTCTTTGAAACATCATTATTCTTACTAAATACCTTTGTGAAACCAAAATAGCTGTCATAACTATACTATTAATAATAGTTCTACTACTGGAGATAGTAGCTAATATTTATCAAGTACCTAAAATATGAAAGTTGCTAAGTTTTTATATGAGCTCTGTGTTGTTATTAAACCCCACCACAATTAAGTAAGGCAGGAAGTATTATTATTTTCATTTCATTGGTAAGGAAACTGAGGTTCAGCAAGGAAAGATAGCCTGTAAAATAAAGCCAAGCTGTGGCAAAAAACAAAAACAGACAAATAAATAAAAACAAAACAACAACAATAAAACTCAGAAAAAAACAAACAAAAAAACCCCCGAAAACTTTGCAACCTAGGTCTCCTAACTCTCAAACTATTCACTTTATCCAATGATCCATGCTATTACTTGAAGGTAAAAACATCGTATTGAACTTTGAAAGCCCAAGACATAGCATAATCCAAAGACTGCACTAGATGTTAAAACATATTTATTGAATTTTCACTTTGAACTCAAATACTGGATTTGTATCAAATTATTCTGTACTCATCCCAAAAGTCTGAGATACTAAATCACCAGGAACTATATGAAAAAAAGTAAAGTAAATACAATCACAATCTAAATTTTTTGGTGAAGAAATGTAAATTAAATGTATCCTCCTGGCATTTGTTCTGCCATTCAAATGCTAAAATACAAATGCCAAAGTGTTGGGAGGCTCATGGATTGCCCTCATGTCTTCATTTTGATAAGACAATTGACAGAAAGCATTGTGTACTTCACCCGAGGATTTGGTAGGTATCCAGGTAACTCTTCAAGTGCAGTAATCTCCAGTGCAGATGGGAGAAAATAACTGATAAGCTCTCTACCCAAACAGGTTATTTTCCCAAGACTTATGATGCATGTGAAACAGGTGGTCAACTTCAAAGAGAAGGCATTTTTGATTTGGTGTTGGAGGCAGAATGGATCCTGCTTCAGGCATTAGTCCATCTTCTTTCCTTTAATGTCATCACACATCTAATACACACCTCCCTAACCCAACCATATCCAGCATGACACCACACAAACAACTTGGCAAATATTCATAAGCAGATAATTTATTAGTGAATTGATTAATTGATGAAGTTTCTGGTTCTAAAAATAACTTTTTGATCAATACAAAAGGACAAAATTCCATTGCAGAAACAGATCACTCTGGCATGTTTCACAGGGTGAGTGTGATATTTTCTTAGCTTTGACCAATGAAGGATCCTAAAATTTTTCATATAAATAGCATTTCTAAAGCTGTCTTAAAAATACTGTTGAGTCCTGCTATGGTTTGAATGTTTACATGCTGCCAAAATTCATATGTTGAAATCCTAGTCTCTAAGGTGATAGTATTATGAGTTGGGGATTTGGGGAGATAATTAGGTCATGGAGGTGGAGCCTTCATGAAGGAGATTAGTGCTCTTATAAAAGAGGACTCTAGAGAACTCCCTTTCCCTTTCTGTCATGTGAGGATACAGTGAGAAGATGCTGTGTATGAACCAGAAAGCAGGCCTTCACCAAATACAGAATCTGCCAGCAACATGATCTTACACTTTCCAGCACCCAGAACTGTGAGGAATAAATTTCTGTCGTTTATAGGCCACACACTCTATGATATTTTGTTGTAGCAGCTCAAACAGACTAAGACAGGACCTTTTCTTAACCCATTAAGAATAACATTTTTGGCTGGGTGCGGTGGCTCAGCCTATAATGCCAGCACTTTGGGAGGCCTAGATTGCCTGAACCCAGGAGTTCGAGACCAGCCTGGGCAACTTGGTGAGACCTCATCTCTACAATGAATCACAAAAATTAGCCGGGCATGGTGGCATATGTCTGTAGTTCCAGCTAATTGAAAGGCTGAGGCAGAAGGATGGCCTAAGCCTAGCAGGTCGAGTCTGTGGTGGCCGTGAGCATGTCACTGCACTCCAGCCTGGGCAACAGAGAGAGACTCCAACTCAAAAAAAAAAAAAAAAAAGAAAAGAATAATATTTTTGTTCGAAGTTCACTAATGAGTGAGAACATATGGTACTCTGTTCTTTTAATTATCATAATAGTATAAAAAAGGATCCGGTAGTACTGGGAAGCTGCTAGGGGAGGTGGGGTAGGATTGGCAGTTGAGGGAAACTGCCTGGGGGCGGGACACACCTCATCAACAAGAGTACCCACATAATGAACATTTGTATACCTAACCCTGAATTGTACCCCAAATCTTAAAAGAAAAAAAATTAAAGTTAAAAAAATGGGAAAAAAAGAATGGCATTTTTAGTAGAAGGAATTTGTAACCTATCAGTCTTGTATATAAATGCCACCTTTTTTTGTTCTACATAACAAATAGGGCAAGAATAGTTGCTCTAGAACTTGTTGCACATCAGACAGTGGGGTGATTTAAAAACACAGATCCTTATGTGCTATTCAAAACTTTCTTAATCAACATTCAGGTGAGGCTTTGAAATTGTCTTCTTGATGCAAATGATTAACCAGGTTAGAAATTGCTAAACTGGTACTATTTTTTTCCTTTTTCGCTTTTTTTTTTTTTTTTGCAAATTACAAAATGCGTTTTTAAACAATTCAATCTTCCTAAGCATTTTTTAAATTTTTTTGAGTTAGAGTCTCACTCAGTCACCCAGACTGGAGTGCAGTGGCCGCTCCCGGCCACTGCAGCCTCGACCTGCTGTGCTCCGGCGATCCTTCTGCCTCAGCCTTCCAGTAGCTGGAACTACAGCCGTGTACTACCACGCCTGGCTAATTTTTTGATTTATTGTAGAGATGTCTCGCCAAGTTGCCCAGGCAGATCTTGAACCCGCGGGCTTAGGCAATCCTCTCACCTCAGCCTCCCAAAGCGCAGGATTATAGGCTGAGCCACCGAGCCCGGCTTCCTACGCATTTTTAACTGATTTTTTAAATCACTTGTTCCCAGATTATAGTAAACATTTTGCTTATATCAGGCCAACTGCTAAGGGTTGGATTAACCCTCCTGTTGACTCTTGGCTTATATGCTAAATCGTGTTCCACATGCAGGCGCCCTCTGAAAAAGAAGCAGTAAAAAAAGGTGTCAGTGTGTGCTGGCGAGCAAATCCAAGAAATCGTGGGTATTTCGCTTTTGAGCAGTCTCTTATGGAGAAAACAACAAACTTTGGTCTCTTTGTTTTTAACTATTAAGCTACTAGTAAAATAGGAAGATTGGCGATCATTTGGGTGAATAAGAATGCAGAAGCTCAAAGAGTCTAAGAAATACATACAAGAGAACATATATTTGAAAGTTTTTCTAAGCAGAAACCAAACTTAGTTCTCCTGATTCAGATTGTCTTTTATCCTTCACTGTTATTGATGTGGCAATAATGGTTAAATATGTGCACAACTGCACACATACACTCACACACACATTTAAAAACATACACATACACAGAAGGATGGATACCCTTTGATCTGGATTAACTAGAACTGTTTTACAGTAATTTTTTCTATAACTGGACTAGTGTAGCATGATTAATATATCTCTGTTAAATATACTTTTTTCTTTAAAAGTTCATTTGTGTTTAGTATCTGTCTATATATCACTAAAATTAACTGTATCATGTCTTTCAAGCTCCTACAGTATGTTTTAAATGTTTACCAATAAAAAAAACTTATCAGTTGCCTTCAGTTCTGCTAATTCTCTACAAATGCATGATATGGCTTAGACTTTTCATTTTCAAGGACCTAGCTTTCTTCTCTGTAACATGGGGTGATCTTTGGAACTCAACTTTGACATTCCATGGTTTTTATCCTATTGTTTGTTTTTATGAAATTTTGTTTACCATCTACTCTGCCATCCACAATTCCTATCTAGATGACGTGACTTCAGATGTCAACCTTGGGATCCAGAGCAGGCCAAAATACTACATCTAGCTCTGAATGGTTATGGCTTATTATCTATACTTCCTCATGTCTTACTTCCCACCTTATATTTTAGTTATTTTCTCCATCTTGCTGAGCTATGAGCCTGCCTTATTCATCTGAGAGGCTCTTGGCCCTAGCACAGTGTAGTGGATGAAAGAAGTCTTCACTTTTTAAAAACTACAAGATAGAAACTATTATTATACTCTCCTAACAGACAAAAGCAGAAGGCACAAAGAAGTTAAGCAAATTGCCCAAAGTCACACAACAATTATGAGGCAGTCGCAGATTCTAGGCTTGCAATCACTATTATACTGCCCCACTCGTATGTACTTCTTGAAGAAAATCTATAAACTAAACTAGTCCCAGTCCCCTTTATGCTTGCAAATCGACTTTCTGCTTCAGAAAGGATGGCAATGAAAATAATCTAGTCACTTTTTTCTACCAATGCACAGTATTAATCCACACAAGGAACCAATCAGTGAAAGCGAGAACACCTTGGGACACGTTGGTGTGATTATTAACGTTCATGTGTAGCTACACTGTTGATCTAAATAAATCCAGATAAAACTGAAACTGCTTTTGGCAAATGCTAACAACGACAAACAAAGCCTCTGCTTTTCCCCACCACTTCATTTTCAAACCCTGTGTCTCAACCAGTACTTCGAAAAACAAAGCCATAAGGCATAGACTCCACACACCTAGAGTTATTCTCCTGGAACACGTTGAAAATGAAAAAGAAATCAGCAGCTCTGGATAAAATCAATTTCATACTTGTTTCATAACAATTGCACCAGGAAGGGCATTGAAACTCAATGAATCTATGGGACAGTTTTCAGAAACAATTTTGAAATCCCTTTTTAGAGAGGCTGTAGTATTTTGGGGCAGAGGGCAAAGACTGGCCAACTTTTTCTCTGAAGAAACACATAGTAAATATTTAGAATTTTGGGGCCAAAAGGCCACATTGAGGATATTATGTGTATACTATGTAACAAGGGATACCACAGACAAAGCTTTCCCCTGACTCTGTTTGCCTCAGGTGGTCCACAGTCATCAGGGGCAGTAATCATGCTTTGGGTTCAGTTTCTGGCAGAAATTCTCAGAGGAGGTATGAATGTCAGGGAGGGTCAGGCTGGACTGAGAGAGGTTGTCACTAGTTGCTTCTGTTTCAGAGATACCCAGATCCAGGCATATTCTTTTCTCCTCCTGGAGTGTTTGGCCTTCTCATCCGGAAGCTGACTGGGGTAAGGTAACTCACTGTGTCACTGACTTCCAGGTTGAGATTCTACCACTCCATATCTGGAAGTTTCCAAACAGCAGAAACCTCAACATGTAGATGGCAATCAGTGCAGGTGTGGGTCAACAGCAAGGCTTTGTTGCTGGTCAGGAATGCAAGGCCTGGAGTGGAGTGGGGGAAAAGATTGAAGGGAAAACCTACCCTGGTTTCCACAGCTCAAAATGCTAGTCTGCTGGAAAAGTGCCGGTGAGCTATACAAAAACAGGCAGCAGGCTGGGCTTTGCCTACTGGCAACCCCTGTTTTAGAGCTTGGCTGAGTACTGACATATTACCTAGAAGATACACTCAAAGGAAATAGAAACTGGAGAAAGATGTGGCTATTAAAAAGCTGAGAAGATAGATCCAGCTATAGAAAGATTAATATAGTCCAAAAGGCAGAATTTGAAAGATGTAGACATATGAAGTTGATTGGCACCTTGGATGTTAACATGAAGGATGAAGATGGTTTCAGAGACAAGGATTCCTTCATGACTGGGAACTCAGAAGCAGGCATGGCTCATTGTATTGCCTGATTGCTTACTTTCCCCTTTCCTGTAAGAGATTGTACATCCCTGCTTATTGTCCTTTGACTAGTGGGACCTTTTGGTGGGATTATAGTTCCCACCCTATTATCAGGTTTGGCCATAGGATTCTCTTTGATTAATGACTTCTAAGCCCTCATGATGTAATGCTAGATTGGAGGAGAATCTTTCCAAAATGTTTCATGCTTCTATCAGTAGATCCCCCTTTTCTTCTGTTAACAGAATATCATTTATTTTGGATGTGGAGCAGCTGCAGCCACACTGCCACTCAGCCCACAGGTCATGAGACAGGAAGACAAGAAGCAGTTGTATAAGTTACTGAGATTTTAAAGTCATCTGTTGCTACAGCAAAGCTAACTCATAGGTGAAATTTAGAAATATAGAAAAGAGGCTTGTATTGGTGAAGTCTGCTGCTATTGGGCAATTGGGTCCCAGATGCCAAGCTGAGTATTAAGGCCAGGACTCAAGTTTTTAAGATGATAAGTCAGGACGTTGTGTCTAGAGACTCTGGTGCCAGGATTCTTGACAGGATGCCAGGACGGGAACCCAAACTGGAAGAAGTATGTCTTCCTTGAGCAGAAAGGTAAGGGCTAACGGTAGTAGGTAGTAACCATGAACCCCCCCCCCCGCCTCCGCTGATTCATTTAATTGTCTAGCTGAGTGTTAAGAATTACCTACTCTATACCTTGAGGCAGATTAGAAGCTAAGGATTCCGAGACAACTCAGCAGTTGAGGGCCTCAAAGATTAGTAGAAAAGACACACATATCATTCAAATTTTCCTGAGTGGATTGGACACTATGTTATAGTTATGGTAAAACCATATAAAGGGAGAGATTGATTACTCATGGGGAAATGATGTCATGAAGTTTCTAAAGACAGAACTGGGTCTTGAAGAATGAGTAGATGTGTCGAGATTGAGGAACCCTATGTTCAACAGCATAGGGACTTTAGGATTGACTCAAGCACCTTAAATCTTTCCTGCCTAGTCAGAAGTAATACAAGAGCAGTTCTCAAAGTGTGGTACACTGGTCACCTGCACCAGAAGCAGCTTCATGTCATAAACAGGTTCTGTGTCCTCAGACCTCCTAAACTAGAATTTCTAGATCTGAAGCCAAAAGTATGCAAAACCAACTGACCCTTCAGATGACTCTTTGTACATTCAAGTTTGTGACCCAGAGATCCAGCACAGTGTGTCTCAAACCTGGTTACACATGAAATCATCTGGGCAAATTGTACAATGCTTGGGCCTCACCCTAGAGATTCTAACTTGGTTGAGCTGGTATGGATGGGGCTAAAGTACTAGTATATGTTTTAGATGTTCCCTAAATTTGTTTTTGTACATAATCAGTTTGAGAACCACGGCCTAGAGAGAGAAAAAGATTTTTAAAAAAAGTTCCCAGTTACTGCATATCCATCATGTGCAAAACAGTATCCAGATTTCTATAGTGGCTACAGTGATTAAAGTGGTAGTGGTCTTTCTTGAAAGGAACTTTAAAACATTGAAATCTGATAGGAAGATAATGTCTGGCACAGATTGACCTCCAGGGTCATATGTTGAGTAAATGTATCAAGAGAAACATATCCAGAGGTTGAACATTTTTATCAAGCACTCCAGGTCATTCACAAGTACTCTAACTGAAGTTTAGGAACCACTGTCCCAGGAAGAGTGTGGGAAGGGAGAGAAGGAGAGGAAAGTTGGGTAGCGAAGGGAGAAAGCCTACTATAATGACTGACTGAGGGCACAGGGGTTATAGCATTCAGAAACCAGGCAGATCCTGACAGGATGGTCTGGCTCTAAGAACACAGAGGCTCCTTTCTCATTGCCTTGGGAGCTTAGAGCTTTTTGTGCTCTTTCTTCTAATACAGAACTTATCCTCAGAATGCATGTTATCTACCAGTTTTGGATTTTTGTTTATTGCATTTTCAGAATTGAATTTTTCAAAAGCAATTGCTACAATACAATTTTGTAAACTTGTAGAACTGAACATTTCTAATTAGGTTGCTATAGCCCTTAGCCAAATTACTGCAAATGTCATCTCTCCATTCTCTTTTTGATGCAAAAATGTAGGGCAGTCAGCAATATATACAATTTAATCTTAACACAGGCAGAAGCTCTTCATGGTGACAGAAGGGTCTGTTTTCCATTAACCCAAAATTTGCTTAGTCAAGCAACTCCCTCATTACACAGCTTGCATTCAAAAGGATGTTTTTGTCTTTCAAGCAAGCTGCTACTTTAGCAATTAAATGTCCATAAAAATTTGAGTAATTGCTCTATCTCAGGATGGTTAGTGAGCTGGTCATTCTCAAGGGCCAACCCTGGCCATGTTGAGTCTTCTCCAAGGGCACAGATGCAGGTTTCAGGGATTCTGCACCACTGGAACACTTGGCTGCAATGGTAGTCAGCTTACTGGTCTTGTCAGAAATCCATTTTCATTTAAAGAAAATATTAATTTGTGAATATTACAATTTGATCAACCCCAGAATTAAACTCCCCTGTCTTTGTCCTTCTATCTTTTCACAGATTGATCCATGAGTTGTTCCAATGGGAGGTTCATCCCTACCTTTCAGTCTAGATTGGCTCATATACAAAGCATAGTAAAACAAAATGAATGATTGATAAAGAAAGCATTAGTGATGAACATTCATTCAATCATGGCCACTGCAGTCCCAATCTGCTGGGCTCAGGTGATTTTTCTGTCTCAGCCTTCCAAGTAGCTGGAACTACAGGTGTGCACCACCACGCCAGGCTAATTTTATGATTTATTGTAGAGATGAGAACTCACCATGTTGCTCAGGCTGATCTTGAGCCCCCTCTTGCCTCCACCTCCCAAAGTGCTGGAATTACAGGGTTGAGCCACTGCACTCAGCTATAAGTGGCAATCTTTTTTTGAGTTGGAGTCCCACTCTGTCACCCAGACTGGAGTGCAGTGGTCGCTCCCGGCTACTGCAGCCTCGACCTGCTGGGTGCCGGCGATCCTTCTGCCTCAGCCTTCCAAGTAGCCGGAATTACAGGCATGCACTACCATGCCCGGCTGATTTTTTGATTTATTGTAGAGATGAGGTCTCGCTGCCCAGGTGGGTCTCGAACCCGTGGGCTCAGGCAATCCACTCACCTCAGCCTCCCAAAGGTGTGGGATTACAGGCTGAGCCACCGAGCCCGGCTTACGTGGCAATTTTAATGTTACACAGCTGAGTCATGAAATGGTTAGTCATGGTCTAAGGTGATTCTGTAGCTTTTATATTATGTGGCATCATTGCCATGAACTTTAGTAATGGTCGTTCTTTCATACTTGGAATCCTTTCATAAGCAATGTGTCATGTGCCCCACTTCAATTTGCACTTTTTTCTGGAGATGAAACTGGTTTCTAGAGGATGATTTTCTCTAGTCTTCAGAGTCTGCTACCTATGGACAAACACCTAAAATAAGGTTTACTAAACTCCCAACTCCTGTGATGTGGAGTATTCCAGATGTTTCATTGCCGAACTTGATCCATCAATGAGAATCAGACCTCATTCCCTGCCCTCACCAGAAGGCTCCTTTTCTTCTGTCTTGATTGGGAAGACAGGGTATATGTACACATATGTGACAAAGAACAACATGCTTGTGAGATCTTCTCTTTCACAGAGACTGCATCACCTAAAACGAGAGTCTTCACATCTCATTTACAACCTTGGTCATGAACTGATTTTACTTAATTGCTTTTCCCCCATTGCATATTGCTCTGTTTATGTAAGCTTTTGGTTTCAGAAGTTCATTTCTGCCTTAAACCTCATTTTCTGCCTTAGTTCCTCTAAAGCAACTATAAGTTTCTTCCTAGACAATTTTTTGATTTTTCTCTCTGTCTCCACTGTCTTCTGTTCACCTGAATTATCACGTTTAGATACTCCTCATTCCTTCTCTCTCCTCTTTCAGAGCCAACTAGAAATCTCAGAAGCGTTCTTACATCTGTTTTCTCCATCCCATTGCTACTTTCCTAGTTCTAGATGCTTGTCATTTATTGCCTAGTTTATGAAAATACCTTCTAACTGTTCTCCACACATTCACCATGAGATCCCCCATCATCTATTTTCTACTTTTCCACCAACGTGAACTTCTTAAATATTATGTTTTTTGTTTGCTTGCTTGTTTTTTGAGTTAGTGTCTCACTCTGTCACCCAGGTTGCAATGCAATGGCATGCTCACAGCTTACCACAGTCTCAACCACCTGGGTTCAGGCGATCCTTCCACCTCAGCATCCTGAGTAGCTAGGACTACAGGCATGCACCACCACACCCAGCTAGTGTTTTTATTTGTTTTTAATTTTTATTTTATTTTAAGGATGTGGGGCACAATTCAGGATTAGATATACAAATGGTCATTGTCCGGTTAAGTTTGGGCTTCACTTTGATCCCCACTTCACCTGGTCTGAGATCAGGTACCCTTACTGATGAAGTGTGTCCCCCATCCCCTGGCAGTTTCCCACTACTGCCAATCCCTTTCTTATGGTATTTTGATAATTGTTCAGGGTCTGCTTATGAGTGAGAACATGTGGTACTCAGTTCTTTGTTTCTGTGATAGATCACTCAGTATTATAGACTCTAAGGCCATCCAAGTTGCTGCAAAGTTCATAATTTTGTCCTTCTGCATGGCTGCATAACATTCCATTGTGTATATGTACTGTATCATGAGGTCTCACTGTGTTGCCTAAGCTGTGTCCCACCTTTTTAAAACCTTCATTGGATACTATGCTTTCAAAATAAAGTTCAAAACCCTTTGTTATCTTTCTTATCTATATTTCAAATTGTATTGTTTTTTCAAAATCCAATAGAAATTTTATCTAGATTTATGTCTATCTCAAAACGTTCCCACTATGGCTTGAATGTTTGTCCCCTTCAAGACTCATTTTGAAACTTAACCCCCAATGTGGTAGTATCGAGAGGTAGTTTGGGTCATAAAAATTCTGCTCTCGTAAACAAATTGATCTATTCGTGGACTAAATAATTTATGAATTAATGAGTAAGTGAATTAATGGAAGGTCCTATGAGAGTATAGCTGGTGATTTTTAAGAAGAGAAAGAGAGAGTTGAGCTAGTGCATACAGTCTCATTGCCATGTGAGAATCTGTACCTCTTGGGGACTCTGCAGAAGTCCCCACCAGCAAGAAAGCCTTCTCCAGATGCAGCCTCTCAACTCTGGATATTAAAGTTTTCATAATTTTAAGAAACAAATTTATTTTCTTTATAAATTATCTATTTTAATTATTTTTCTATAAGCAATAGAAAATGAACTAAGACATCACCTCAATCCCAAGCACTAGTTACAGCATTTCTTCAGTTTCACTGTATTTATTTATGCATTGTCCTTTCTTTTTACTCTGAATTTTAGGTTATTTAACTAGGCAAGGTCTGTGTATATTTAATTTCTGTATCCACAAATTTAGCACAGTTCCTGGCATTTCTTCGATATTTAACAAATGTTTGTTAAATGCATGAATTAATAAATCAATCAGTGGAAAAACAGAGGTCAACATCACCTTCCTCTTTTTCCTGCTGGGTTCAGAGTGTTAGCTTAGTTCCATACATGGGATAAATACTGATTTATTCAGATATACGGATAGAGGTAGTTACTGAAAGACCAATGAGACTGCCCAGCTTCTTTTAGGTTAGATATAAGCCAAGCTAATATTAATTGGTCTTAATGTTGCAGGAAACTTTCAATCACAGCATTTACTTTTTAAATTCAAATTTTCATATGCCCTTACCTTGTAGAAGTGAAGATGATGTTGTAAATTTATTTTAAAATAGGATTTTGCAACTTCAGTAGATAAGAGATGAAAGCAAGGAACTTTCTAATGCTGATACCTGAGAGAAAATGAAAATTTGGTTGTGGCTGAAGAATAGGATTAGCGAATGATTTCTCCAGACTCAGTGACTCCGGGACAGAATGAGGAAGAATGGGTGACCTTGAAGGGGTTCTGGAACCAGTTCTTCCAACAACTTCTTATTGAACACTATCTTGTATCAAGCACTGCTCTAGGCTCTAAGAATAAAGAAACAAAAAGGACCTATTCCTTTCCTGCTACCTATTCCTGGAGTTTGTGTTAGGGGGTGAGGCACAGAATGGGTAATTAAAAAGCAATGTGGAAAGTGTTAAACGTAGGAAGCCCTCTTATACACATTGGAATAGGCCATAAATTCTTGACCAAATTCTCAAAAGCAAGTACCATACGAGCTAAGATAGACAAGTGGGACTTAATAAAACTTAAAAACTTGTGTACAACAAAAGAAACCATGAAGAGTGTAGAGGCACAACCCACAGAATGGGAAAAAAATTTGCAAATTGTGTATCTGACAAAGGCTATCCAGGATCTACAAGGAACCCAACAAACTGAAAGAAAAGAGAAAAGCAAACCCTATCAAAAAGTAAGCAAATGACATGAATAGACAGTTTTCAAAAGAAGACAGATAAATGAAAAAAGTGCTCAGCTTCACTAATTATCAGAGGAATGTAAATCAAAACTACAGTGAGATACCACCTAACTCCTGTAAGGATGACCACCATTAATAAATAAATACATTTAAAAAAAAAAACAGATGCTGGTGCAGTTGCATAGAAAAGGGAATGCTTCTACACTGTTGGTAGGAGTGCAAGCAAGTTCAACCTCTATGGAAAGCAGTGTGGTAATTCCTAAAAGAACTGAAAATTGACCTTCCATATGAACCAGCAATTCCTCTCCTGGGTATATACCCAGAGCAACAGAAGTCATTCTACCAAAAAGACACCTGCCCCTCAGTCACAATATTCGCAATAGCAAAAACATGGAACCAGCTCTACTGCCCAACTAAAGTGGACTGGACAAAGAAAATGTGGTAAATATATATGATGGAGTATTAGGCCGACACAAAGAAGAACAAAATCATGGACTTCGCATCAAATTGGGTGGAGTTGGAGACCATCATACTTAGTGATCTATCAGAGAAAAAAAAGAACGGAATGGTGCATGTTTTCACTCATAATTGAGACCTAAGCAATAATCACATTAGCACAAGGGAGAGATCAACAGTGACTGGGCACTGCCAGGGGAGGGAGGGGAGGAAGGGAGCATGTAAGAACACAAAGCATACCTGGTCCTCTACTAGGGGAAGTGAGGGCCAGTTGGAGGCCTGAACTTTACTTGCATGCAGCCTACTTGTGGACTTAAGCCTTACTTGTACCCCACATCTGTATAATAAAATGCAATTTAAGAAATACATGTAACTCTGAATGAAAAAAAGAAAGTGTTAGAAAAGAGAATGAACAGAGTGCTCTGAAAGCATGCCAACAATTGAAGTTCTTTCTCATAGACTCCAGGAGAGGTTTGCAAAGGTAACATTTAAGTTGGATCTGAACTGGTGAGAAAGGCTTTTCCAGATTGATTCATGTAAAATAGCATTCCTGCTAGAGGGAACAGTTTGTATAAAAGTCCCAGGATGTGAATTGGCTCAGCCAAGTGATGATATAAGAGGCAGTGGTGAATGGAAGATAGTGGTATCAAATAAGTCTTGTGAAGAAAGTTGGGTAGAGTCATTGGTACTTCATAGACAGGGAGTGGGGAGACAAAGGAGAATTTGAAAGAAGAATTGACTTGGTGACTATATGATTGTATGACCAGAGGCATCTTAGAGCTTAAAACTTACATGGTATAGAGTGTTCTCTATGAATTAAATAATATTTTCTATTTTTATTTTGTGCTAACTTAAAATGAAGTGAAAACCTGTGAAAGTGAAGGACTCTGAGTTTAAACTTTATCAGCCTTAAGGTAAATCCCATGCTGGTTCATGGAAGGTAGATATCATTGGTATAAACTGCCCTTAGTCCCAAATAAATTCCAAGAATAAGGAAAGACTTGCTTTGTTAGATAGAAAATTGGCAGAACTATAAAACATATAGAAACTCAGTTTAGATGGATTGAGCAGGCCTGCATAAAGATGTGCCCTGTCTACCTCTAGAAAGCTGTTCTCTCTCACTTATATAGGAGTGACAGATTGTACTTTCTAACCCTCCTATCATCATCTTGTCAATTTTACTTCTTGTTCCTCTTGAAAGGGTACCAATATGCTGGGATAGGAAGATGGGAAAGCCAGTGGTGGGAGAGAGGGCTTTATATTATTAAGTTTGCCAGATATCCTATGTTTAATTACATGTCATTTACATTTCAGTCAATTGTATGGAAGAAAATCTCGTCAGGACTCATACATTTTGTTGCTCTTCTTTTTAACAGAATCTAAAATAATCAATTAAACTATACAAGCTATTTCTTTCTTTCTTCAGGTATCTCTTGAAAGAGAATGTGAAAAAAAAATCGCCATGCTTTCCCCCAAGATTTTCTACATGTCATAAATCTTGCACTAGTTAGTGAGTTTGAATTTATGAGCATTTCTGATACCTTTGCCTCTCTGCTGTATTTGACATGTTATACTCTCTATAACATAACAACATGACATATAGAACACCTGAAAAGTTAGATAATTCCCAGTGATGCACAGGAGATCAAGTAATTTGTCTGAGTCTCCATAGTTCACAAATGTCGGAGTTCACATTTGAAACCTGGTTTTACTGGTCCCAAAACTCAGTCTGTATTCAGTAAGAATTTTAATTCTTAAGGGTACCAAAGTTTTAAAATATGTTTGAGGACATCAAGGCATTGCTCGGGCACTCACAAAAATATTCTAATTTGCTTTTTAACTAGAGGAATCTTTAAAGAATTCGATATATTTCCTGATGTTGCTCATTATAAGTTCTAACGAACACAAATACTTTCTCATGTTTCTCTTGTTCTGTCATGACTACTACTAATCTAATATTGTCACTGCAACACCGTCTTATGCATAAAGAAGCCCTTCCTCCTTATTTGGCATGCAGTGATTTGGTGCATGGTGACATTGAGTCCCAATTGCTCAACATCATGTAGCCCTTACGTTAATCAGACTGAGCTTCTAGATATTGCCATCATGAGTTCCTTGAGTTCTTTCTATCATGAGTTCTTGAGACTTTATTCTTTCTAGTCTCACTAGTAGAGTGGTTTGCCACATTATTAATTTTTCTTTCACGCTCAGAGCGAATTTTGGCACTTGTATGTCAACTGTGTGAAGAATCTTCTTTGTATCATCTTATTCAAATGTATATCCTCCTATCTTCTATAATTGACTATGTCCTCTAGAAGGGTATAATCAGTTTCTGCTTAATCTTTATATCTCTCATAGCACAGAGCACAATTCTGAATATATTTCCTATAATGACTATAATGAATGGATGGATGCATTTAGGTATAATGATCTTTGACAAACCTGATTGCTGCCATAACGTTTCTATACTGGTAGAAGTCAATTAGAGACAGTTAGCAATTTTATGAAATATTTTCAGTTTTGATACTATATACTTATTCTCAGAAAGGTCTAAAAGTAGTTTATATATTTCAGTGGTAGAAGGAGGAGTAGTTTCTGATGCTGAGATTTACCCATATCAGTGATTTCACATTCTCTTCTCCAAATAACAAGCAGATATAATCATTTGTATTTTAGTAAAGGAAAACCTGATTTGTTTAACGTAAAGAGTTTAAGCTTAAGTGAATAGAATTTAGTAAGATAGTCACACAATAGACTGCAGATTCTTAAATTAGTGTCCCCCCTAGGATCAATATTCTTCTACAGTGACAAAGATCATTAAGTGTCTTATAGAAAACATCATGTAGGTCTGAAGAATGAACTCGTCTGAATTCAAATAATTACATGTTTGAAAAGTAGAGAAAAGCAAGTCAGAGAGATATCTGATAGAAGAGCCACTGGAAGAAGGATAAAAATTTCAGTGTATTTCCACAGTTTTAAAATCTCTCTCTCTCCCCATCTGATAAAACACACAAATGCCATAAACGTGGTGAATTTTAGCACCAACAAGGATAAGGAATTTGACAACATTCCTGAGGATACATCGATTGACTAGAAGGAGACAGTAAATTCAAAGCTTGTTAAACACTTATCCAGTGAAGGCAGAACATGGATGCTTGCCATTCTAGAGAAACTCTCAGTTTAATGAAATGCTACAGAACTATCTCTTTTGCGATGTTTGCATCGACAAATTGTATGAAAATATACATACTCCATTTATAGAAGGAACACACATAAAATAAAACTGAGTGGGAGAACTTTACATATGAAAGTGCATTTATAGAAGTATAGAGTGTAAAAAAGAGTGTTCTTAGCTACCTAGTGTAAAAATGAAAGTGATAATGAGGAGTCTGAAAGTAAATTTTTGAGAAATTTTTTGTAAATGATTTTGAAAACTTGGACTAATTGGTAAGGCTTAGGGTATTTTCCTAAAGATAAAAAGACATATTCAGGGAGATCTAATTATTATATATCTTAAAGTCTGCCGTGTTAATGATTGCTTCCCTTTATCCATGTCGTTTAGAGAGCAGAACTAGGATCAATGAGTGAATGTTACCTGAATCAAAATAACCCTGCATGCAGAAATTAATTAAATTGGAAAACATTTCCAAAACACTCTAAAGTACTAAAAAAATACTATATGATGGCATAGGAGAGAAGGCAATCTAAGGAAAGAGGCAAATTTGTAAAAAAAAATAACCGAATACCTCCAGTGACTGAACTATATTGCATATGGTCATTTGACTCTTCATCAAGGACAATTTCAAAAAATATCTACATGGCTTTTCAGGGTTTGTGTTTTGAAATTGAGCTTTTTTAAAAAATATATATCAAAATGCTAAAATAGTCTAGAAGATGATAGCTAAAAAAAAAAAAAGCACAGATTTATTTGATTTACAAAAGGACAGACAGTGAGTCTTAATGACCTACATGTGATGATAGGACATTCCACTGGAAAGTCTAATGAGCAGCTGGAGATGAAGGGTTGAAGCTCAGGGTATATAAGGTGAGATAGCAATCATGGCTGGAGGAAAGGCATGAGAGGTACGGGATCCCTGAGGATGCACTGATACCCATTACAGTTTTGCACAGCACACCCATGAAATCTCTAGTGTCATGGGCTAAGATGTGATGGAGAATGAGCACATTTAGGAATACCACTGTTCTCCAGTAGAGGTAGTACATTAGTTTGGGAGGCCTGCCTTAACAAAGTACCACAAACAGCTGACTTCAACAACAGAAATACATTGTCTCACAGTTCTGGGAGCTAAAAGTTCAAGATAAAGATGTTGGCAGGGTTGATTCCAACTGAAGGGTGTGAGGGAGACTGTTCCATGTCTCTGCCCCAGGTTGTGATAGTTGCTAGAATTAATTGGCATTCCTTGCTTACAGAAGCATCACCCTGATCTTTGCCTTCATCTCCCTGTGGTGTTCTCTCTGCATGCATGTCTTTGTTTCCAAATTTCTCCTTTTTATAAGAACATCAATCATATTAGATTGGGTTTACTCTAATGAACTAATTTTATCTTAATTACTTGTGCAAAAACTCCTTTCCAAATAATATCACATTCTAAGATACAGGTGGTTAGGACTTAAACATGTCTTTTTGGAAAGACACAACTCAACCCACTGCAGGCACCTTATAAATATTAAGGCATTAGTAGAATTTGATCATATTTTCTTGTAGATGTAGGTAACTCTCAATAAAACAAACATTACAGCAATGGTGGTGAAATGGCAAAAGTTAGTTTGAAATGGTGTTTTCACCATTTAAAGACAACTGAGTGTAAAACAGTGTAAAAATTACTTCCTAAGATCAATAATGCATTATTTCATTTTTTCTTTCTTCACCATTTTTACATAAATCTACTTTGTTGTGGAATATATTCTTTTAAATAGTTGATTTCAAAGCTAGTATTGCAAACATAGTAATTAAAACATCAATAATAACTAGATATACTAGACTGTGTATTGGATTTAATATCAAAGCTGGTATTGTTTCTCTTCTTATGCAAGTCCCTTGATAATCCTGAGCCACAGTGTTTTACTGAAAGTGGAGGGAGATTGTGTTTTGGATTGTGATTATACATATTCTAAGAGTCTCTGTGCTACTTCTATACTGTGACACTTATGGAAATAAATAGAAATCCAACAGAATTCTCGATAACAAGAGATGACTATAGACACTGAGGTTAAAGGAAGAAGAAATGTGAGTGAATTAATATACAAAAGAATTTGGTTTGATTTATGAAGAATCACTTGATCATTGTGTTAATTAAACACAATTATTTTGGGAAATTTCAAGAAACCTCTACTAGATTTTTAAAGAGAATAAATTGTGACTTTTCCATCTAAAACAATGTTTTCAAGCCACTGTTTCTTGAACTATGAGTAATTCTGTCTATTAAGTCAACTTAGTGTTTCATGACCAGAATTTAAAAAATGTAATAGAATAGAACATAGTAGAACATAAGATCATAGAAAAGCAGTATAAAATTTTTGTCACGTTAATATATATACTTTTGGGTACTGAGTTGCAATGTATAGTGCATTTCTAACAGTCATCTTAGAAGCATAAAAGTTCCTGCCAGTTTTAAATGTCATCTATGGAGCACTGTGTTTTCAGAGGTTAGAAGTTACTAATAGGTAAGAGTATCAAAAACAAGATAATAAAATAAGTGTCAATTCTCATTTTATTTCCATTCTTTAAATTCATAAGCCTGCTGGAAATAGAAAACAAAACAAAACAAGTTCTTTATAGAGAAATATTTAATCTTAGTTAAATAAAAAATACATTAGGACATATAGGTTTTAAATGAGCCCAGTTCTCCAAATCTAGGTGAATTTTACATCAGGTTACTAAAATTATAATAATACATTGCAGTCAACTTTTAAGAAACGGTTTTAAGCAGAAAATTTTAAACCTTGAGAAAAGCAGAGACAATTGTATATAATGAGTAGCCAAGTGCCTATTACCTGGTTTCAATGGTTAACAATTAATAATCCATCTGTTTCATTTTTACTCCTTTTCTCAGTTTCTTCTCTTCCTCCCAATTATTCTGAAAAAAATTTCTGATATAATCACTAAGCCTATAAACGTTAAAAATAATTACTATTGTTGGTAAGTACCCCTTAGTGCTCAGATTTTCAGTGCATATACTAGATTGACTGAAAAACATAATAATAAGTGCTGACCGAGATGTAGAGAAATTGGAACCCTCATTCATTGGGGAGAATATAAAAGTGTGCAGTCATTTTGGAAAACAGTTTTGCAATTTCTCAACGTGTTAAATAAAGTTGTCATGTGATCCCATAATCCCACTTCTGATTATCTACTAAAGAGAAATGATACATACAGCCACACTAAAACTTGTACCTGAATGTTTATAGCAACATTATTCATAAGCCACACTAAAACTTGTACCTGAATGTTTACAGCAACATGATTCATAATAGCCAAATTTAGAAACAACCAAAATGTTCATCAACTAATGAATGGATAAATAAAATGCAGTGTTTCCATATCATGGATTGTTATTCAGCAAAGAAAAGGAATGAAGCACTATGACACACTAAATGTGAACACTCCTTGACACCATTATGCGATGTAAAAGAAGCAAGTCACAAAAGCTCACATATTGCGTGACTCTATTTATATAATGCCCAACATAGGCAAATCCATTATGACAGAAAGCAGATTAACAAATGCAAGGAATGAGGTGAAAAAGTAGGAGAAATAGAGTGACTACTAATGGTATTTGGTTTCTTTTTGTAGTAGTGAAAATATTATAAAATTAACTATAACAATGATTGTACAACTCTGTAAATATACTAAAAACCACTGAATTATACATTTTAATAGGTGAATTTTATGGCATGTAAAATGATTGAATCATTCACTTTAACTGGGTGCATGTTATGGAGTGTGAATTATATAATAATAAAGGTGCTATTTTAAACAAATGGAGGGAAAAGTAAATATAACAATAAAATTCCTTGATTTACAAAAAGTGAAGTCCTGAAGTTGATCATTATACATTTAGGCTGACTTTAGTGTCTAGACACTTTTGAAAGGGGGAGATGGGGAGAAACGAGGTAAGAGAATTATATGTTGTAGTTCCTTTATTTGTCTCTGGCAAGGGCCGCAATTTGAGTAAACTCATGTGCACATCTGCTGAATTCCTCACCTGTTACCATCCCCTGGTAAAAACCTAGAGACAGTTCTGGTGAAATGATCTCTAGGCTTCATATCAAATGGCTACTTTTGTACTTCCAACACTAACTTTTGACTTTAACCAAATAATCTTAATTTTAGAGGACTTAGAGTTACTCATATCTGTTGTCTACTTAGGAGGATTGTTATGAACTACAACTCAAATAATTGACATAAATACATTTTGAATGCCAGGTCATTGTATAACTGCCATTATTGTTGATATGTTTGTATAGCAACAAAACCTACACACACACACACACACACACACACACACACACACACACACACGCAAGTTGAAATTTGACCTATAGACCATAGCTGCTGTGGCTGTTGGTGGTCCATTGTAACTCATGGCTGGTTTCTATTTTTTACCTGACAATCCTGCTAATTGTGCTAACTGCCATTATTGTTGATATGTTTGTATAGCAACAAAACCTACACACACACACACACACACACACACACACACACACGCAAGTTGAAATTTGACCTATAGACCATAGCTGCTGTGGCTGTTGGTGGTCCATTGTAACTCATGGCTGGTTTCTATTTTTTACCTGACAATCCTGCTAATTGTGCTGTGAAGTGCATTTAGAAAACACGATAAATCCTATCTCTGTGGTTATTTTGTATTTATATATGTATTAGTAGAAGGACTTTTTAAAGGGGGGGACATTTATATTTTTTTATAGTATACTCTTATTTTTATTTTATTTATTAAAATTTTTAATTTAAAGATGTGGAATACAATTCAGGGTTAAGTATGCAAATGTTCATTATGCAGGTACCCTTGTTGATGAGGTGTGCCATCCCCTCCCCTGGCAGATTCCCACTACTGCCAATCCCTTTATATTTTTAAAGGGCAGGCAAATCCTTCTTAGTAGTGTAGCATTTCAAATTTCCTCCTGGACCCTTTATTACATAAATTCTAAGTTATATCCTTAACTCCAGTGCTTAAATGGATTTTTTATTTTAAGGAGTGGGAGAGATGAACAACCGCAGCTTCTCTTTTAACAAAGATTATATAAAATGTACATACATGTCTCTTGTATCACTCTGAATAGTTTTAGGATTAATTTTTCCCTGTCTCTCTATGACCCTTTTTCTGTCTAGCCAGAACTTGCATAAATTATTAGGAAGTAAAATCTAAAAATGGTGCAATCCTATTGTGACAGGTCTTTTCAGATGGAGCTCTTGGGACACCAAGATATAATCTTGGCATCATAACACCTTGTAGCTGGAATTGACTTTTTATAGTATTTATTGTAAAGCAGGTTGCTTTTACAGATGGAAATTTTTAAGAGAAAGTAAAAAAAGCCTGCACAGCGATAACCTTCTCCAGTGCTTTTCTGGCCCTTGTGGCGCAGGGTGAACTTTCCTCTGAAGCCCTCAGCACTCTTAGCTCTTACCCCACAAATGCACTCATAAACTTGCTCAGAGATCCACCAGGTTGCTTATTTCTCTCCTTCTAAGCTCTGAATTTTTTTAAGGCAATTACTCTTTTTTAACTTTGTTGACAAAGACTAGAGTAGTGCACCTACCACAGGCAAGAGTTCCTTTTAGATCAATCCTCATGTAACAGCAGTCACTAGTAGGCAAATTGTGTCCTTTGCCTTAGCTAAGAGACATTAATCTGAGCATAAGCAGTAAAACTAGGGACAAAACAACGCGAGGCATCACTACTCTGCTTCTATATTTCATGACGGTTATCACTCCATATGACATTAGGTCATTAGACTCCAAAATCTTTGATCAAGAAGAAACTGACGCTTGAATCACATTTTTGTGTCATGCAAAAATACAAGTAAATCAAACAAAACAAAAACATACAAATGGTAGACTTTTCTGATCCACTTGAAGAAACTTGCTACACAGCTCTTTGCATTTAATGTCTGTATGACTCAGACAGAGTAAGCTTGTTTTTTTTCCTTCTCAAAACGATTTTAGAAACCAAATTTCGATCTATTTTTTTTTATCTTAGCTTGACAACATTCCAGATGAACTGTCACTTTTGCTTCATAATTAAAAAATGAAATAGAGCTCTTTTTAGCTATTTTTCTCCAACTTGCCATTAGGAATGAACACAAGTCAGTGCCTATACATGGATTTATATTTCCTAGAAATAGTAGAAGTTGATGGACAAGAAGATATAAACCAACTTAAATTAAACTGATTCTGCATATGAAATGGCTGGCTGCTTCTGGGCAGACTTCATTTTACCCATAAATACTTAGCAGAAATTGGTGGTTTGTGGGTTTTACTAGAGGGAATGGTTCTCACACTGACTTCCAGGGCCCAGGTGGCCCTAGAAAAAAAGTATAAATTGCTCTATGTGAATTATTTTTTCAAAATTAGTTTGTGGTCACATGCTTTCAATGGATGACCTTGGGCATGTTGAAGTATTTTTCTGTGCCTCAGTTTTATCATCTGTATAACAGATAAGTATGTTTCTCTTATGTCTGCCAGATTTAAGATATACAAGTAATAAGAAGAAAGGTAGAGCTGTAATCCATGTGGATTCATCCACAAGGCATTTTGGAATCTCATTAGCAACAGATAGGAAAGAGGCAGAGTGAGATTGACCTACAGGAACTTGCCTAGTTCTAGGACTGGCTGATGAATAGTAACCAACAGTCACAATTACAGTTTCTGAGGAGGCACAGAAGTTGAGTGTTCTTTGAGGTTGGGTCAGGTTTCAGGGAATCCAGTTCAGATCATGGTGCAGAGGATCAAGAACTTCCAGGAAGTAATAATGTTAATGGGCAGTACATGGCTGGATGCCTGCACGGTGTTTCCAGTTATTCTGTCTCTTATGATCAATGTCCTAGCCAGCACTTGAGAGTGGTATGTGCATGTGTGTGTGTGGGGGGTGGGGGTTGTATGTGTCAGTGAATGTGTGTATCTGTGAATGAGAGAGAAGGAAGAGGCAAAGACAAGGGGGAGAGAGAGAGAGAGAGACAGAGAGAGAGAGAGAGAGAGACAGAGAGAGAGAGAGAGAGATGCAGAGAGATTGAGAAGAGACCAGGACCACGCGAGAGACACAGAGCATGCAGAACATACTAGCTCTTAGAAAGGTAACCTAGCAAAGGCAAGGTAATATATTTAGGCCATAGTGAAAGGAAATGGAATTCAAGGCAGTAATCCCAGGAGACACCTAGATGTGGTCTTGAGCCAAGGAAAAAGAAGGTGGATTAGAGTAAGTGAAAGTGTGCTGCATAATGGGAACAGATGTGTCCAAGGGCTCACTCAGCCACGTCACTTACCAGCTTGGAGCAACAAGGCTAAATCCAGACCAGGTCTGCATGTGGGCTTGGGCTACCTAAAAAGTAATTTGACTAAATCCAATTTTACTAGCTTAGCAGGATGAAGCCTTCAGTCTGAAGCTTTCTACTGCCTACTGCTTTCTGGGACTAAGGGAGATTAGCAGGGATTCTGGGTCTGGCCTGTACAGGCTGCCTTAGAAGAGATATGAGACAGCAGTCCCATGATGGTATCATCCAGGCTTATCCACTGACCTTTAGTCTCATTCTTAAACTCATTTAGCTCCCACGATTGTAACAAAATTGTGTGGGTTTTTTTTTAGTCCCATCAAGTTTTGTCAGTTAGATTTAGAAGCAGATTTTTAAAAATTTAGATAAATGTGAAACATAACATTTATTCCACTGAGTTTCAGCTGTTTGCTACTGTTAGATGAGAGACATAAATCTCATGTTTTTAAAGGTTCTAATGATGAGCATATGCCATCAAGATAAAGCTTTCAAAAGAAAATCTATTTTTACCTGACATATTAATTCTGGGAATAAAAGTAAAATGCAAAGTATGTGTCTACGTCAATCACATCAGAACTTTTCACCTTAAACATATCTTAGTACGTGCCCATCTCTTAAGGTGTCTCTGATAAGAATGAGGGAAGGTGGAATGTAATTTCAGCCATGGAAAAGACAAAAAGCTGACATTCCTGTTCCACTCACCTTGGTCCCAATATTATCTGGTTTCTATTTACTCTTGCCTTCTTTGTGTTTGGTGGTGCCTGATCACCTGATGCCCTGAGTCTTGGATATAGTGTGATGCAGTTGAAGCTGTAGTAGAAACTTCCTTGAGTTTCTTATTGAGAAAAAATAAGGAATTTATGTAAAAAAAAGGAAGAGGTGACAGATAAGGTTCTAGAAGAGAGCTAACACTCTAGAAATAAAAGGAAACCCAGGCTGAGGAGGGCACAGAGGACAGTGTCTGACCATAATTAGCAGAGTTAGGAGAAGGAAGCAGTTGACAGATAACAGTTCCTGCCATGGGGAAAGAGTGGAACTTAAGTACCAGGAGTCTTAAGATCAGGGGCTCAGGCATAAGAGAAAAGACAAATGTAAAGTATGAGGGCACAAGAAGAGGCGGGAGGCAATTATTGAAAGAGCAGAGAAAATAGCAAGGTCCTCTGGTTGTAGAGTTACCAGATCCCTAAATTGGTCCTCATAAGAATAGAACTTTTCTCTGATCCCAGAGGAATACGGTTTAGAGAACGAACTTTCACAGAAGAACAGACAATCTAGGAGAGGATAGCTGAGACACTGCAGGTGCTGGGCACTGGACAGCTCATCATAACTTCTCCTTTTCCTCTTAACTTCTATGAAACTTGTGTTCCTTCAGTATCCAGGCATTCTCTTAGGTGTCAGAAAGAATGGAATCAAATTAGACTCATTCACACTATGGTGTAGGTAGTTAATAGCTTAGAGTACAGTAGTAGTCTGAAATATCCTAAATATCCCTGCATGACTTTGGAAGAAATTTTCAGAGCACTTTGTGAAGCCAAATAAATCTCTAAAGATGGACTTTCAGTAAGCATGACAAAGATATATTGAGAAGTTCATCTAGAAAATGTGTGTCTCTAAAATATCGCTTATCATCACAATCACTGCAATACTATGGCTTTTCTAAACTCCACAGAAGCTATATTGTGTATGGTCATCCTAATATTTCTTTCTCTCTCACTCTTTCTCCATACATATATGTATATATATATGTGTGCGTGTGTGTATATATACATACATGTAGATACATATACACATATTCACATACACACATATGGAGACAGATATATATGCATATATAATACATATGTGTATATTATTAATATTTTCCTTCATTTTTGAATATTATTGCCATTTTAAAATAAGTGGGCTTGTAGCAGATGTTGTTAGTGTTCTTGCCCATGTCCCCATGAATGCCCTTACCATTTCCCATGAACCAGGCTGACTTCCAATGATTAGCACCTGAGTCTGTGACTGAGGGCTGTCTTCTTCAGAGTGTGAAAACCAGCTCTGACTTTGCAGCAGTCACAGGAAATTCCTGGGATTACAGTCTCTTTCAAAGGAATTCTCTCAATCAATGACTGTTTGAGGATGCAAAGATTCCGGCTCTCTCACTCTTGGTGGAGATCATTGTAAAGCAAGCCTTGTATACCAATGCAGAACTTCTCTGTTGGATTAAGCTGATAAAAGTTGGCTTCATAATGCTCTCGTAGCTGTGTACATGAACCTCACTCCCAAACTGGACACACTCAACCCTAGACTTTGCTCCTAGAAGACACCCAACCAAGAGTGGGTAATCGACTATTTTTTGCCATTTTACTAAAATGTTTTACAAACAGTGGTTTGATTTTCCAGTGTGTTTTAAAATGTTTTGTCTTTTTTTCTGGTATATAACACTAATTTATTTTTAAAATATATCAGCATATCAAAAAATGTGGCAGTATATTAACATTCAGCTTATTTTAAGACAGAATCTCATTTGCTTTAGTTTTTCTTTTTTTTATCAATTTTTTTATTATGGTTTTGTGGGGTACAGTTAAGGGTTAGGTGTACAATTGCATTTCATTCAGGCACCCTGTTGATAAGAGGTGTTTCCCCATCCCCAGACAGATATTTGCTACTGTTAATCCCATCCCCCCCATAGTTTCCCAGTACTGTCAGTCATTTTCTTATAGTATTACATTGGATGTTCAAGTCTTTTGTCTGTTTAAAGCATAATTCACTTTAAAAGTATGCCATCATGTCTGAAAATTCAAAAATATTTTAAAATTCAAAAATATTCAAAAATATTTTAAATGATTACATAATCATTTGTCTTCTAAAATGTGATAAATAATACTATGTATTATGACGAGTTTTCAAATAAATGAGAAAATGAATGTCATTCTCAATGATTATAAACTCTGACTTGATTATATCATCTAGCCTGTCATTCGGCATATACCTAAATCCAGTTTTACCAGCTTGTGGGAGATGACATAATAAAAGATTTGGGAAACATTCAAGAAAGTCCTCAGAGTATGTGAAGAGTTTTTGATGAGTCCACTCTCTGCCAGGTACTATTTCAGATACCGAGTGTAGTGTGAGGAAGAACACCAAGACATTGCCTTCCTCGAGTTATGTTCTTATGGGGCTAAATCCCACACTGAATAACTGCATGGTCCTATGTACCTGGAAAGTCTGACTTCATCTCAAGAAAGGATTCCCTGGAGAAACACTCATGAACAGCAGGACATTTTGCCCCTCTCGATACTCCTAAGAAAAAGGTCATCTTCTACACAACCACTGAACCATTATCAGACCTAAGAAAATTAGCAATAACTCTACAATGTCATTTAAGATAGAGCTCACATTCAAATTTCCTAAATTGTCTCAAAATTGTCTTCCATTTGTGTGTTTCCTTTTCAGTCCAGGTTCCAGGCTTTTATTCTCTTTTAGTCTAGAACAGTCTCCCTACTTTTGAATGTCTTTACACTGCTCTTTTTAAGAGTCCAGGCAGGTCGTCTTTTAGGTGGTCCTGCAATCTGAATGCATCTGTTTGTTTCCTTTTGATTCCATTCACATAAAACATTTTTTTTGTGCGACAGTACTTTATGCATTAAATCATATGCTTGTTAACCACACCAGAGATGGTCTCACTATTGACATTTGACTATTTGTTCAAGATGGACTCTATGAGATTTCTCCATGGCAAAGGCACATCTTTTGCTTTTGAATATGAAGTAAACTGCAGATGATACTTTGAAACTGTTTAACTTTTCTGGTCCCCCAAATAACTTTTATGTCAGTACTCTGGCTCTTATTTGTCTCTGGAAAGGGGCTTCATTCTTATAATAAATTCAATCTGATAACATCTAAATAATGAGTCGGTCATTTATAGCATCAAGGACAAACAGAACCCAAGGAGTAGATTATCCTCAATAGCCCCTGCTTGGGCTTTGTGGAGAAGAGTGTCCAAAAAATGCCACATATTTACTTTTGCCTCTCATCAGAACTGCCTCTTTCCTCCTCACATCCTCCACACAGTTTTGAGTAAGAGGAAACCCAAAATGTAAAACCTTTTTGAGGCTTGCAAATCCATCTCAGTGATAATATGAGCACCAGCACTTCAGTACAACCAGCAAAACAAGACACATAAATACTTAAAGAAGCACTTGCTGTGAGTAGTGCCAGACTGTAAAAAAAATTCCTATTCAGTTTCATGTGAATTTCATTGTCTTCTTTTTCAGCAAGAATAAGCTATGCATCTTATAATCCTAGAACAGAAAATCCAATTGGCGTTTTTTTCTTTTTTTTTTTTTCTTTTTTTGAGTTGGAGTCTCACTCTGTTGCCCAAGCTGGAGTGCAGTGGCACGCTCATGGTCACCTCAATATCAACCTGCTGGGCTCAGGTGATTCTTCCACCTCAGTCTTCCAAGTAGCCAGAACTACAGGTGCATGCTGCCATGCCTGGCTAATTTTATTATTTTATTATTTTTTTTATTGTAGCGATGAGGTCTTGCCAAGTTCCCCGGGCTGGTCTTGAACCCGTGGGCTCAGGCAATCCACTTTCCCCAGCCTCCCAAAGTGCTGGGATTACGGGCTGAACCTCTGAGACTGGCCGGAGTATTTTCTTTAGGAAGCAGCTTTGTGCGTGCTCTGTCTTAATATATAAAGGGAAAGAGGGGTTAAATTGTAGTATGACAGGGTAGATTTCTGAGAGGGTTTGGTGGTATGCTGGGGCTTGCAATGTGCTTCTTTCTTTCCAACTCTGTTACTCTGAAATCATATTAAGCACTTGAAATCAGACACAATGGGAGTTTGTACATCACAAAATTATTGCTACAAGTAAATGTGTCAAACCGAGACTTTTTGCTTTTCCTGAAGAGCTGTCGTTAAACATTTGCCAACACACCACTGGATCCAGACTATCCCTTGCCTCAGTATAGATCCAATATGGGGAAGGTCATACCAGATTGAGTACTCTCAGAGGCAAAATGCATTATCCACAGAAAAAGATGAGAAAAAAAACAAGTGGTCATTCAAGTGAGGATGCATCATTGAAGGCATCTTAGAGTATTATGGTGATGCTCGTGTGTGTATGTGTGTGTGTGTGTGTGTGTGTGTGTGTGTGTGTGACACTCATGGAGCAGCTCCAAGCAGACACTCAGAGGTTCTGTCACACAGCATCATGGACGTCAGTTATCAGGTAGCAAAGTCCAAGTGAGGTTTCAAGACTCAGTCCCACTGCGGCCCATGTCATTGCCTATGGTCCTGTTTTTGGATATGGAGGATAAATGGCAAAGGAGTTTTCACACTTTATGGTAAAAGAAACTCAAGCGTTGGTATCAAAAGGGAACCTCCAACCCAGGGTGTAAGTTAGTTCTGTTTCCAGAACAATGCCACAATTTCTGGAGAATATCGTCTTTTAAAAAGTCCAGGTTATGTTTTATTATGTACTTTTTCATCACCCCCTCCTATAGCATCTTTGAATGGCCCTGGGCCAGCGGTTCTCATTTTGGCATCAGGTACCAGTTTCACGGAAGACAATTTTTCCATGTTTGGCGATGAGGGGCGAGGGGAGTTGGGGGGAGGAGGAAGATGGTTTGGGGATGATTCAAGCACATAACATTTATTGTGCACTTTATTTCTATTATTATTACATTGTGATATATAATTAAATAATTACACAACTCACCATAATGCAGAATTTGTGGAATCCCTGAACTTGTTTTCCTGCAACTAGACAGTCCCATCTGGGGGTGATGGGAAACAGTGCTAGCATCACCACCTCAGCTCCAACTCAGATCATCAGGGCATTAGATTCTCACAGGGAGCGTACAACCTAGATTCCCCGCATGGTCAGTTCACAAGAGGGCTCACTCTCCTATGAGAATCTAATGCTTCTGTTGATGCGGAGCTCAGGCAGTAATGCGTGCATGGGGAGCAGCTGTAAATACCCATGAAGCTTTGCTCACTCACCCACCACTCACTTCCAGCTTTGCGGTCCGGTTCCTAATAGGCCACAGACAATACTGGCTAGGGATCTCTGCCCTAGGCAACCGAGGCTTCCTTCTGCGAAAGCACACAAGCTTGGTTTTGATATGGTTTGCCAGAACTCCTTAAATCCCATTTGTCTGAAGTCAGAAGGGATTTCAGACCCTATGAAGAAACTGGACATCAAGACAGGAAGGGGAACAAATAGCCTGGTCCTAATCTAAACAAAGCAGACTTGTGGGTCTGGAAATAAGGTCTGTCTTACAGTATATGCTTTAATGCTGTAATCTCCAAACGTGAGCAAGCAGCAGAAACCCCTGGGTGAGAAAGGAGTATACCAAGATAGATTGCTTGATGCTACCCTCAGAGTTTCAAATTCAGTAAGTTTAGAGTGGAGCCAGTTGTTTTTTGAGTAAGTTCCCTTGGGATGCTGATGCTGTTAAGGATAACACCTTGAGAACCACCGTATTAGTGCAATAAAATGCAAGGCAGTGAGCAGATAGGGGTTTTCATAAGCCATTTTAGTCCAGTTTAACAACAGAAAATAAAATTCAGTCTTGTTACTGTTTTTGCCCCCACTGAACTGTGCACCATTCTGAGAAACTTTTCTGGATATACAGAAACAGGTGCCCAACCACCTTGATAACAATACTAAAAGGTCCCAAAGGAAATGCTGCTTTTGGTGCAATAAACAAGCCTCTGGGAATAATCAGGTGCCGAAAACTCCACAAACTTCTCATAAATTCTGACACACCAGGCAAGAAGGGTTCTGCTTTCCTGACGTTCTAAAGTTAGCATTTTATGGCCTCACCATAATAAGATCATCTTGCTTTGGAATCATTTGTTTTGTAATTGCTTTAAAATTTCAAAGAGCTCTGGATTTCTACACCTCATTAAATTGGATTACATCGAGAGAATTGGGGTTTAAAAAACAACAACAACAACAAAAAAACAGGAAAGTGACCTTTATTTGTTCCTTTACCCTCTTGTGTGATTTCCTGCTGTCCTGTTTTTACCACTGAATATTGCTGGACTCTTGCCCGCAGACCTCATAAACTTCACAGAACAGCATGTGGTGCCCCTCCTGTGTTGATCACATGTTCCATCCTTCCTTTCCATTTAGATAAAAAGTACCACAAGACACCCGTGGCCTTGGGTTCGAAGTCTACATCTAGGGACTACTCTGGCCTGACTCATTTATTCCATTATCCTTCTATATGCCCTTGGGAACAAGCTCTGCCGCCTCTCAGCATCTGACATAGCAAGACATGGTGATAGGAGGAGGCTGAAAAGAAAGAAGACTTTTTTCCCTCTCTCTTGTATTTTATTATCTTTTTTTTTCCCAATAAGATAGTACTTTTTAAATGGTTACCATGTAACAGACATTGAGCTAAATGATGTGTGTGTGTGTGTGTGTGTGTGTGTGTGTGTGTGTGTGTGTGTACACATTGTTTCAGATGACTGCACGTCAGCACGGTTCAGTGAGTGGAACGTTCCTAAAGGGCTCAGGGATAGTAAGTGGCTCTAAAGCCTAGAGATTTCCATTACACTATGATGTCTAATAATTTTAAGGTACTATAGGGAAACATATGTAACATATATGACAAACACACCAACCGTGCTCTCAGGAAGTTCAGAACCTGTTTCAGTACAGCAGAAAAATACTGTATTTCATCAGTTTTGAGATGGCATTTATTTACATTTTAACATATCGAAAGTTAGCATCTTATAATTAATGCTGTGTTGAAATTGCAAGCAGCCAGGTGCCTATTGTGACACAGCTATCAATGTCTGTGCCAGACAGGCTTGGTCACAGGCATTCTTCTTGTCAGCCCTGTTAGCACTAAATAAGTTGAAAGGCTCTTTCAATAAGTTTAAAGTAAGACTTCCAAATGATAAGATAGCATGATGTCATAGTTTAATTGGCAAGGATTTTCTTTTTCAGGATTACATAAAATAAGAGTGCAATTTGCAATGAAGAGGTGCCTTAGTTTCCATGGAATATG
This sequence comes from Cephalopachus bancanus, assembly GCA_027257055.1. Taxonomy (NCBI): domain Eukaryota; kingdom Metazoa; phylum Chordata; class Mammalia; order Primates; family Tarsiidae; genus Cephalopachus; species Cephalopachus bancanus. The sequence goes on along the minus strand of JAPVLO010000046.1, from coordinate 4,201,506 downwards.
GTAATTGATTAAAAAAACAATTTCATGTATTAGTTATTAAGAGTAGTAAGAATCTAGAGGAGGGAGAAAATGTGGGGTGGGGAAGAATCAGGAATTTTTGTATAGAAAGTGACTGTTTTGTTTAAGTCTGAAGGAAGTAGAGATATGCACAGAGGGATGTTGACATGAACCTTCTTGGCAGAGGGAAGGTGAAAACAACATTCTGTATTTTTGAAGCGGAATCTCTTCTATTACCTTCTAGGTCTATCCTTTTAGATGGTCAAAAATAAATGGACTATTTATTTGCCTATACATATAATACATGTGTGCATACATGCATAAATATAAATACTAAGCATAATTAAATATACACATATATTTGTGAAAGTACCTTCTGTTATCTTTTTCCTACTGTCTGTCTCATTTTCCACTGTCTGTGCCCCTGGCTGCCCATCTCAGTTTGACTATAATTTGGAATTTCAAGTTGCTTTTTATTTGAAATTTGCTTTCTTTCTTGAAGAAAGCATCCATTCCTCTTTTCATAATTTAAAATAAAGCAAGCTGAATGTTTTATATGACTCCTCACAGAGACAGCAAGTGCACTTCAGATTCACTAAATCAGGCAGCTCAGCTTTTTACGTAGTCTGAGGACTAATTTGAGATTTGTCAGTGTATCTGACCTCCAAGGAGGGGGCTGTGGTAGCATTTTTCTGTCCTGTTGTAAAACTCTCTTGTCTTTCTGACTAAAAGAAGAGTTTCTCTATCCTGACAAGAAGAGTTTATAAACCATCCTTTCATGGCCCTTCCATATATTGTTATTTTTCCTTTCTATGGCACGGGAAAAAAATAATGAAAAGATTAATAAATTTCTTTCAATATCTGTATACTAATTAGAATAGCCCAGTTTAATCTTTTGTCAAAATATGGCAGAATTTTTATTGCCTATGTGATTGGGTGTTTCTGGGTGGCGAGAAGACCTCTGGAGGCTACTTCACTCACAAGATAAGCCTGCAGAGCTATTTTCCTACTATTGTCCACTTTCTTTCCCTGTTGCACATGCTGCTATGTTAGTCAGATGGTCTTGTCCTTGGCTGCCCATCTCACTTTGACTATAACTTGGAATTTAAAATTACTTTTTATTTGAAATTTACTTCCTTTCTTGAAGGAAGCATTAGGTCCTCTTTATATACTATATATTATTATTATATATTTCTTTTCATTTTTACTTTTAAGTGAAATCATAACTGGAAAAAAATGTCCAAACAATCACAGGGAGTTCTTGAGATGAAAAACAGATAGGCTCAATTACATTTGGAGTCAACATAAAAGTTATCAACCACATTGGAAAAGGCAGAAGATTAAGGATATCCATTTTTCATGTGACCTGGTGAAAACTCAATCTCAAATCTCTTTGTCACAATGCCACTGAGATTATAGAAAGTGCTAAATTTAGATCACCACCAATTACAACAGTCAACTCTGTAAGGATTCTGAAAATGGGGTATATTTCTAATGATCATACACTTGAAATGATAATATTTTTGATGCATTAGAATAAATAAAATATATTATTGAAATATATTTAACTTTTTTAAAAAATACACTGCTGGAAAAGTAAGTATCCATTTATGGCTTGCCTTATATTTATGTTAGATGACACTGCCTCAGACAATATTCTGGAAGTGCCTCAGGCACTTCCTTCAAAGTATCTTGTGAAACTAGAACTATAATATACATCTTATTTTATTTTTTAAAAAATGTAGATTCAGAGGGTATATATGTGAAGGTTTGTTATATGGGTATATTGTGTGATGGTAAGGTTTGAGCTACTACTGAACCTGTCACCCAAGCTACCTCATGGGTAGCTTTTAAACCCTTGCCCTGCTCTCTACTTTCCATTTTAGGAGTCCCCGGCATCGGTTGCTTCCAACTTTGTGTCTGTGTGTATTCAGTGTTTAGCTCACGCTTATGAGAACATGTGGTGTAATATTCATTTTAAAGACAAGTGAGCTGAAGCACAGAGATATCAACTTGCCAGTCACTCAGCTTCCATCCATAGTCTCCTTCCTTTTTTTTTTTTTTACTCTAAGTCTAGCTCTTTCCAAGAACAACAGCATTTCTTTTGTAGCAAATGCTTTCTCTCCTTTAGAAGAGTGTCCATCTGAGTTCAAGCAGGGATGGCACAACCTCCTACAACTGACAAAAACTAGGAGGGTAGAAAGAGTGAATGGATCATAGCTGTTTCAGGAAAACAGTCTGCTTGTCTACCTTAAGAAGAGACATAACAACCAAATGCACAGTTAATGAGAATTATTCCAAAGAAGTTCAAGAAGGAAATAGAGTGGCAGCATAAATAACAAAAATCAATCACGATGATGATATTCAGAGTAAAGTAGTGCTCATCATTTCAACATTTCTTAATGTCCTTCATTTCATTAACTGCTGATCTGATTCAGCATCTCTGGAATAGCCACATTTGCATTTATAGATAGAATATCATCCTCTCTAGCTTGTCAGAATGATCTTCTCATAGATTTACGTGTTGGTCTTCCCAGACTTGAGAGTAAAGTAGTTGCTAACCTTATCTAAATGTCATTGTTCATCTAGACTACACAGAAGACTGATTTACTATTTCAACAAATATTGACAACTCATTTGCTATGTTTATTTAGCATCTCTCATACACCTAGTTCTGTAAAAATAAGCCACCTTTCATGAATGGAGTAAATGAAACACTGATGGATTTTATGGAATAAGTCATTTTTTGAGTAACCTATCTGTCTTTTTAAGCTTTGGATTATTCAGCATAAAATGGGAATAATATTTTCAATTGCAAAGTTGTCATTAAGTGGTAATGGGATAATAAACCAAAGTCGTCAGGTATCATACCCAGCACAATTAGGTGTGCAGTTGATGATTTGATGATCTTTAGAATTCAAAAATATTTCCATAGATACGGAAATAAAATTGACCTGGTGTGTGTTGAGGGGTATTAAGTGCAGAACAGAGAGCATTTCTATCATTTTCATCTCCTTATAGAAATTAATCACTCAGGATTCTCTTACAAATTCAAAATGATGTATCCAGTGCCTTCTCCTTTATGCAGACTTGGAAGAGGAAGCCTGATGAATGATGGGAAGGGAATACTTGTGCTTTTGTTCTCTCTTTGCCCTCTCTCTAGAGCTCAATTTTATCATCTATTAATGGACAAAGCATGACTGAATGACCTCTAACATCCTGTTCAATGTAACATTTCACAAAGCTCAGATATGCTCCCTATCCAGCAAAAATGCATATTTTAATATAGAAGATCAGAAACAAACCATTAACTATAACAAAATCTTTGAAAGAGAAGTAGCATGAGGGAGACAGAGATAAAGTAGTCTTCGAGGTCAGAAGGAGGGAGACCACTTTCACCAGGGGGAACTGGAAAGTCTTCTTAAAGACACTGACATTTGAAATGCATTTGAAGGTTAGACCAGATTTCAAACACGGAGATGAGGGTGAAAAGGACTCTAAGCTAAGAGTTATGCTTGTGTGGGCAATGACATGTATGAAAGGGAGATGGCAAGATTCCTGCAATGACCAAAGCATGGGGCAGGTTGCTGGATTTCATATATGATGAAGCACAAATTATAGATTGTGGTCAGATTGTGTGTAGATATGGTGGTAAAATTTGAGCAGAGGAAGCATGAACAATAGAATTTGCTGCAGTGGGGTTATCTATAACTGGAGATGGTAGGGCAGGGAAGGGTAAGGCAAAGAGTAATAATCACTTAACAAATGACTCACACTTTGAATCTGAAGAGCAGGTAGAATGTGGGGCCTAAAGGAAAACATTTCATCAAGATTATCCCACCACACCTTGATATTTTGAATGAAAAATTAACTTCAGTTATATGTGTACCTTTTCATCTCCTGTGCTGTCCAAACCTGTGGGAGAAATTGTAAAACCTAGGCTAAGTTTCTTTTGTCCCACCTTGGGTGGATATACATGGGTCTAATGAGTTTCACAGCACCTGGTGCGGCATGCATCACCCAATGTTGACATCACGTGGACTCCTAACCATATATTGCTAAAAGACAGCACCTCACATATATGCACATGCCTGGGGCCCTGGCTAATCTCCAGATAAAAGTGTTTCTCAAAATTCCACCTTCCACCACAAGATATAAAGGATTCCCATGGGAGAGTGATTACCTGGAGGGTGCAAAGGACTGATGAAGTCTTCAGCTCCCCAGCAGTGTATATTCTGGATGCCACTATAAGAGAATCCAGGGTTTGGCAAGTCTCTTGAAGTGGCCAAACAGGTTTGCCTTCATTCATTCCCTGGAGAGAAGGCGACTGAGGCATGATAAAAGCTGTCCTTTGTCAGTTTGTGCGTGTTCAGGCAAAGGCACCAGCCTCCATTAGGCCCACACAGAGGAAAACTGTCTGATGAGCTGGGCTGAGTCCTTAGGAGAAGGAAGTTGGGCACAACTAGTGGCAGAGCTCTCCCTTGTGCCTTGGCATTGTAAAAACAGTAGCAGCAATCGACTATGGAAAACTGTCCTTTCAAATTTCTTCAGGACAAACTGAATTGTGGACACTATTCCATGAGGCAGTATGGAGAAAGGATAAATATCTATAAGTTAGACAAACCTGTTTTGGAATCCTGGTTTTGCCATCTATTTGCCGTGAGTGAATAATTTCAATTTTCTGTTTTCTTTAAATGAGGAAAAACAATATTTCTGGTTCCAGGTTGTTGTAATGTCTGGAACCTAATAAATGTGAAAAAATGGCTGTGGCTTGAGAAAGCCATTAGGTAAAAATAACTTTTCTAAGTGTTATGAGGAAAATAAAGGGATAAATAAGACAAATAATTGTGGAGAGTAGATGGTATCCATTTTTTTCCTTACTTTCACATTTTTTATAAATAAAGACTATTCACACTATCATGCTATTTGCTTTTAATCAATTCCTTAGCAGTTATTGAGATTAAAATTTTTTAATGGTTAAGTAATACATACTCTCACTTGAACTTGCTGCAAAGCAAGGTTCAGTAGATAAACTTAGCTCAGGTAAGTCCTCTATGAGAATCCAATCAGTTTTCTTTTTCTGGGAAAAAAGAAAACCAAAAACAGATATGTGGGAGACATTCATATGTAACAGATATTTAGATATTTAGACTTTGTGGTGAGATCCTAGAATAATGTTGATATAGTTGAGTATAGTAGTTAGTGGACCATACCCTCTCAACATTCCCCCTTACTCTCTGGAGGCTGCTGATTGAGAATAACTGTGGCTTGTTTTTAGTCACTAAGAGGATAAGCTGAAAATTCCAAGAAGCGAATGCCTCCCTCAAAAAGTCCTCAAACAATGTTGGATATGGAGTTGATGACTACAACTTCCTGGGTAATTGTGAATTGTGGTTTATACTGTCACCTAGAATGCCCCAAGCAGACTTGCACATCAACTGCCTATGGTGTTTACTGGTTGTTAAGCATTCACTGGGTTCCTTCCTTTTTCAGTCTCTCTTCTCCACTTTTCTCCCAATATTTCCTATTGTTGTATTCCAAACAATCTATTTCCCCTTAATGCCTTATCCTAGGGTCTTTTCTAGGGGAACCCACACCTAGACACATTTTGGCTTCTTCCAGGTAATTTGCTGTTGAGTTTTGTAGAGTGTACCCTGGAGCCAACTCAGATATTTTGAAAAGTATAGAAGATGGACATCCTATCTCTAGTTATACACAGAGGAAGGATTCAAATCTTCTAACAAGTTTAGGTGATGGCGTTGGCCATGTTTAGCATCAGGATATTACAGACAGAAATGAAGAGCATAGAATAAAAAGGGGTAGAGACTAGGACACGGGAATTGGGAAAAGAGAGAATCATTATCCTGATGATGTATCAGTGGTACAATTGTCTCAGATTACTGGCATGGGCATTAGGGTTTGCCAAATGTCCAGTATGGGGTCTTAGAGTAACAGACAGGGTCATCAGAAGTAGGAGAGTACATTTACATAGCTATGTGACAGGTGAAAATGGAGACAATAGGGTACATTACTTGAGCCTGACACTAACCTCTTCTGTGTTTGTTACTTATTTAACTCTAACAAAGACAATGAAATAGGTATTATTATTTCCATTTTGTAGGTGAAAAACTGACAATTTGAAAATTTAAATTGCTTTCTCAAGGTCACCCTCTTGGAAAGTGGTGGTAAGACTGTTAAAACCCATTTCTGATTGATTCCATAGTTAATGTGCCTGTGGTGAAAATCCAAATGAGAGTCTCCTGGTTTTAACTTTTGTAGGTAGCAGTCCTCAACAAGACTGACTGCAAGGTGACTAGTGAATCTCAGAAATGATGCCACATTTTATTGTCAGATCCCACATCCAAGAAGAGGAATCATAGGGCTGGTTAAGGAACTAGAGGGCAGATTAGATCACAAAAAGAGAACACAGTTTTTGGTGTGCAAGAAGCCAGAGAAGATGTCAGAAAATGACATCCGTTAATAGTTGTGCATACAATGCTTTTGGATGCTCTGATATTAGAGGCACCGGCCAAGTTCACCTCGTATTTTATTGACAGGGAAGATACTATAGTGATTTTGGTCCTAAGACTTTGTAGCTATAGGAAGATTTATTTTATTATTGTGAAGTATAACAAACAAACAAAAAAGCATGTAAAACTAAAACGTTCAGTTTATTGAATTGTAAAGTGAACATATATGAACTCTCTATCCAGGTTGAAAAAAATGAATTTTACTGTTAAGACTGCTAAAACAGATAGTCTGTTTTGTGCTGCTACAACAGAATACTACAGACTGAGTAATTTATAAAGAATGAGAGCTTATTTGGCTCCCAGTTCTAGAAGCTGGGAAATCCAAGGGCATGGCATTGGCATCTGGTAAGAATTATCCCATGATGAAAGTTGGAAGGCAGAAGGACAAGCAAGCATGATGAAAAAAAGAAAAAATAGGGGCCAAATGGAGACATTTGATAATGAACCCACTCCACAATAATGAAATTAATCCATTCATGAGGGCAGAGTCCTCATGGCCTGATCCTCTCTCAAAAGTCTCACCTCTTATTACCTTTACAATAGCAATTGAATTTTAACGTGAGTTTTGGAGGAGATATTCAAATCACAGCAATTACCAACACCTGGAAGCCCCAGAGTGCCTTTCGAGATTATAACCCATTTTTACCTGTTAATCATACCCTTAATCTTAACAACATATGATACTCACTGCCTTTGTTTTTTTAATAGTCTTAATTACCACTTTTTCATGCCAATACAATTTATAGCTCAATTTCTGGTTTTGAGCTATATACAAATGTGGTATGTAGACTTTTCGGTATTCTGTCCCATTGTACCACTACAGGCTGATTTTTAAAAATTAACCAGATATTTTAGGAGTTTTGAAAACAGTAATCCATTGGGATCAGGTTACATCCCTTAGAGAAAATATGTCCAGGAGATACATTATACGTTAAAATACGTTTTCTGGTCTATCAATGGCTAAGTTACCTAAGACAAGTCACGTATACATCTCACCTTCAGTTTCTTTATTGGTACAATATGGATAAAAAGATGCATACAAAGGAATTGAATTTGAAGTTTAAATACATAAAGTGCAAAAGCATGTTACATTGTAAGTAGCATACAGGATAGGTTAATGAATACTTATAATAATTAATAGTAAACTAAATTAAAAATAAGTCCTGATTTTTAGCTATGAGCCACTTTCAGTACAGAAAGAAAAGTGATTAAATAGAATTTTCTTCAAAAAATGTAATCACTCCGTTGCAAGCCAGATTATTGACTAAAATTTTCTGATAGAGTATAATAATTGAACTCTTTCATTATTAAAGGTCAATACTTTATCAAACATGAAATGTAAGTACAATCCTTGAAAAAAAAATATTTCTTCTATGTAACAGTTACAATAACAAACAATGTGGATGACTCCTTAACCATGGGTCATCTAACTTCTGGGAGGGGGTGGTGATGAGTCCTAGAAAAAGAAAAGTTTTAGATTCATGCAATGGAATGTTTTAAAATCTCAGCTCCAGGATAATGTACTTTTATTTAAATTTACTGAACTTGATTTTCCCTAATGATGAAATGAGACAGGACTGGCATAAAATTAAATGATATTCAAGAGATAATATTATCTTTCATAGAACCACTCACATGCAAAGTTTGGAATGAATTTTAAATCCTCTAAAATTGTTGACCAATTGACTGAAAATAATATTGTAAAGTAAATGTATATTAACAAATCTCTAATTTAGTTTATTCTTACAAACAGAGAATCTTGTCTAGTAAAGACAGTGAAATCTTTGTGCATAGGAGAAAGATTCAGACAGAACATTCTCCAAGTTTTGATTTAGTCTCCTGCAACTTGTGTCATGTGGGTAAATGACTTAACCTTTTAAACATCAGTTATTTTTTAAATAAAATAAATAATAATACCTCATAGAGGATTTGAGATTTTAAAATTTTACAGATAAATTGCACGATGCAGATTTTAGGCCTCAATATATGCTAGCTAGTATTATCATTTTGGTTATTAATATGTCTTCCTTGTTAAACAAGTTAATAAAAAAGGTGAAATGTTTATCACCTCAAATATCCAAATTTGGAACTTCCTAAATGAATTTTTCTATGGTATTTGAACTATTGACTTAGAATATATGACTAAATGAGATATTTGGGGAAGACTTCTATGTCACATAAACAAGCATATTAATCAGGGGTAAAATTTTGGACACTGGTTCCGAAAAGATAACTCTGTCTACTAATTCAGTGTCATTGACACAAATACTGTTTTTCTGCATGACACACAGGAAGATAGAAAATTTCAAGTGTACATGTAGTTTGGGGTAATAGGGCTTAGAGGGCTGGGGCATGTGTTTGACATTACACACTTGATAGATTTTATTTTTGTAAAAAAAAAAAAAACAAAACTCTACAGTCTCATCGGGATAACTCCTACTCCTCCATCCTCTCCCCCTTCAGCCAGAGAAGACAATACAGAATTCTTGAACAAAATTTTTTAAAAAATAAGTTCTGGTGACTTGATTTATGCTTTTTCCTACCCTGAACACCCTGGGTGAATGCTTCTGCCCTGGAAAATTCTTACTGGGCCTTCAAGGTTCAGCTCAAATGCTACTTCTCAGATTAAGGCATTTTAATATCCTCTCCTTGAGGGAGAAATAGCAATCTCTTAAAATTCACTACCTTGAGATAGTATTTGAACTTAATTCTATTGGCAATAATGTAGTCATATAATTATGTTTGTATGCAGGTCTTCAGCACATGGTGAGTAATTGAGGAGAGGGACAGTATCTCATTTATCTTCCTCCCTTCTCAGTGACTAACATATAGGCATTCACTCACTTTTGCTGAAGCAATCAGTCAATCAATCAATGAAGAGATAAATAAAGTCCAGTGGAGGAAAATTAATTAATGTCACAGACTCATCACATCTTAAACTGGAAGGGTAAGTAAGGCAAGGTTATAAATTATCAATTATAATAGTCAAGCAGAGTTAGGGAAGGGATCAAGAAGTGATCTATGGGGGTGATATAATGGGATAGATGATATAGGTACTTAATCCAAGGACACAAGGGAAGTCACAGATGCAGTAATGGGAAGATTATTATTTTAGTAGAGCCTAAAAGGAAGCCTGTCAAAGTATGCTGATCTTTTTCATATAAACTGGATATGTTTAATAAATTATCAATTTTACAGAAAGTATTTACTATTTCCATAAAAAACATGAATGGAATGCAAAAATAGAGAAGTTTGTGGATGAACAGAACATGTATGACCAGGTATTTTGGGAAACTTGGAAAATTTTACATGTCATTCACTTTTAAATTATTTGAGAAAACTTCATAAAAAGGCATGTGCTTCTATAACAAGAATTTTAAGTTTGAAAATATCAGCAGCCGGGTTGGTGGCTCAGCCTGTAATCCCAGCTTTGGGAGGCTGAGGTGAGTGGATTGCCTGTGCCCGTGGGTTCGAGACCCACCTGGACAACTTGGTGAGACCTCATCTCTACAACAAATCAAAAATTCGCCTGGCATGGTAGTGCACGCCTGTAGTTCCAGCTACTTGGAAGGCTGAGGCAGAAGGATTGCCGGAGTCCAGCAGGTTGAGGCTGCAGTGGCCGGGAGCCCACTGCACTCCAGTTTCGGTGAAAGAGTGAGCCTCCAACTCAAAAAAAAAAAAGAAAGAAAAAAGAAAGAAAATATCAGTTAATTTTCCTAAGACTTTAGGAGTCTACATATTTAATCCATATAACATAACCTGGTGAAATATAATTGAATATTATAGTACACTTGATGGTCCCCTGAAAATTAAAATGCAGAGCTATTGATTGACCACATTATTGCTTATGAAATTGAGTATTTTGGAGATCAAATGCCCTTGCTGTCAAAAATCATTGGTGATCTTCCTTTTCCATGTCTTTTTTTCACTTTCTATCTTTAATGTCTTTCCCCACCCACCCCCCATGCTTCTAAGTTCTGTAATATGGTTAATAATAGAACTTTACCTTACCACAGGGGGCATTGATAATAAACCTGATAAAATACATATATGTGTTTCCATTCAGAGGTGTTATACAAATACAGAGAATGTGATTACTGGGTAATGGAACTTGGCATACTAACCTGTTGAATTTGCACATCAGGAAACTATGAAGTGAACAAGGAGAACATTCATTTTCTTGAGCAAGTAAAGATAGAGATAGACTTATTGAAGTAGTTCATTTTCTGACTGGTGATTGCATTTTATAAATATTCAGGGATTCTCTACAGGTGAAAGTAAAATGAATTTAAGTCTTTGATTTGGCACTGCTCTTTCTGGCAGTTCAGTTTTTTGCACTGCTCAAATTTTTTCAAATATATGTATTTCATTCCTTTACATTCAGCACATCTTGGAGTATTCTTTCTGGGTTGTGACCAACGCACTCAGGAAACATTGAATAAAGGAGGTTCCTGTACATACACTGACTTGAGGTTGTTGGGCTGGGCCTCCATGTCTCTTTCTCTGAGCTCTTCTCTGGAGCATTCATTGTTAATATTTCACCTTTCAGTAGAAGGGACTCCTGCTCTGGAATTTTGGACATTGACATTTCTTTGAGATAATATTCTTTTTATTCACTATGTATCAACAATGTCAGTAGGAACATGAACTCAACTTAGACATTCTGGCAGGGTTTTTCAACAAAACAAGGATTTAGGATCAGTTTCATTAATTTTTCTCACCCTAGCATTCATTAATCACTGCTTAGTTACCAAATGAAAGACATGTCTGTAAGGTGCTGAGACTACACTAGTGCAGTTGGCCCCAAAGTTTTTGTCATCATGAATTGGTTTCATGGAAGACAACTTTTCCATGGACCAGATGAAGGGATGATTTCAGGATGATTTAAACACATAACTTTTATTGTGCACTTTATTTCTATTATTATATTATAATGTGTAATGAAATAATTATACAATTAACCATTAAAAAAAGAGGTGCAGTGGAAGTGGTAAATAAAATAATGATTGGGCAATGTGTGGACTAAAATAGATGCTAGATTCTGACTTAAAGCTTGCCACCAGATGCAGCTGTACAAATGAAATACATCAATTCACTTGTCTGTCAGAGTTTTGATATGAGTCTGCAAACAATTGATTTATTATGGTCTCTGTGCAGTCAAACCTCATTGCTAATGTTAATTTGTTACTTGCAGCCACTCTCCAGCACTAACATCACTCTTTCTCAGATCATCAGGTATTAGATTCTCATAAGGAGTGCCACAACCTAGAACACTTGCATGGGCAAGTCACAATAGAATTTGTGCTCCTGTAAGAATCTAATGCACTGTTGATCTGACAGAAGGCAAAGCTCTGGTGGTAAAGCATGACGGGCAGCACTGAGAATAAAGATGAGGTTTCTAGTCACCGGCCCGTCATTCACCTCTTGCTGTGTGACTTGGTTCCTGATGAGGATGTCAGGACCCCAGCACTAAGTGTCTCTTTCTCTGAAAGTCACTGTCTTAGTCAATGACCGCAGATATTGAGATGGAATCCTTTAGTTGTGACAGCTGCTACTATGAAAATGCAAAAGGAAAAACAAAGGAAAAAAAAGGAAGAGTTAATATTAATCTAAAACACTGTTTATCAGTTTATATAACAGTAAGACATTAGCACTGAAAATAGTAAACAAGAGAAAATTTGTATTGGATAAATTATTTACAAAAATAAATATGGCATTGTTTTTGTGTGAATTTCAAACCCACCTACCTCTAAAAGTCTCAGCTTTCTTTCCTCCACATTGCCCTGCACTGCTCCTTACTGCATAACATACTTCCTTTATTGACTTCTCCATGTTCTGTTATGAACTTTTTAATGTTCTCCATAGACCCCTGTTCCCCACTTCTAGAGTTTTCTTTCTGCACCAATTTAACCCTTAGGTTATCTCTTTGGATGGGTACACCCCTCCTTCATCTTTATTCTCTCCCTAACTATCTTTTCCTTTTCTGTTTCTTTAGATTTTGGTAACCCTCATCTCACATACAGTTCTTAAAAGAATACATAAATAGTATATCACATTATGCTTTCTAATGATCTGATCATTGTCAGCGACTGTAGGGTAGAACTCAGACTACTTAGCATTACATTTTGACTTCACAATTTGTTCCCTTCTGCAAGTTTTCATTCATTCAAGAGGTTTTCACTCATATGCTCTGCCCTGGACAGAATCTACCCTTAGTTACACATAAATCTCTCTACCATTACTAGATTGGCTCATACCAATTGCATCATAATTTTTTGTATCTTCCATTTCTCTATGCATGTTATTCTTATCCTCTAGAATGACTTTACTCATTTATTTCCAAGAAATTTCTCCTTTAAGACTCATCTCAAAGATTATCTCCTGTATAAAACTTTCTCTGATAATTCTTGTTACATTAGTATCTCTTCCCTTTTATCTACACAGTTCTTGTTTCTCTGCTGTTAATGAATTTCATGACTTCTGCTGACCTGCTTGCATTTCCCTTGATATATCAGTGCTGTCATGTTTTGATATCTGTGTTCATGGTCTCCTTCTGTCTGGAAGAATCTACCTCTACCCTTTGTCCCTCTAAAGAACATCAATCACTCTTCTAAGTTCAAGGATCAAATTTTTTATGACACTTTTGCTGATCCTCCCGCTAACTGAGGTCATGTTAGTTCTCCTTGTGTTCTATGAGAAGTCTATGTTCATATCATAGATAATATGATCTACCTTGTATCTGTTACATCTTGGAAAACCTACTTTTATCTATTTTCTACTCTAAAGCCATAAGAATCTTGAGGGAAAGAACCACATATCATCTATATGGGTACGTGTGTGTGTGCATGCATGTGTGTGTATATAATATACAGATATACACATTCTCTGATTGCCTCATACTAATTGCATTTAGTGTGCATTAGGCATTGTCTAAGTGCTAAATATATATTACAGAGCAAGACAAACATATTCCTCCACTTTATCTTGCTTTATAGTCTACTAGAAAATAGAAGCAATAAACAAGCAATGTGGTATGGTGAGTGTTGCAAATAGATTAAAGATATGCAAAAGGATATATCAGAGTTGCTTAGCCTAGGTGGGATGCAGTGGACTTGGTTGAGTAAACAAGCATAAAGTATAGTGGTTGTCTTCTAGAGTAAACATGTGAATTTGCAGTTTCAAAGATAGATGAGTTAAAAAGGATGGAAAGTATAAGGTGTTACTGTGGTGACAGTAAAGAGAAGAAAGTTTCCTTAATCGAACACCGTTCTGGAGATATGGAATATGAGCAGGAAATAGTACTTTAAACAATGTACAGCCAGGCTCAGTGGCTCAGCCTGTAATCCCGTGCCTTTGAGAGGCTGAGGTCAGTGGATTGCCTAAGCCCGCAGGTTTGAGACCCGCCTGGGCAGTGACACCTCATCTCTACAATAAATCAAAAAATCAGCCGGGCGTGGTAGCACGAGCCTGTAATTCCGGCTACTTGGAAGGCTGAGGCTGAAGGATCGTCAGAGCCCAGCAGGCGAGGCTGCGGTGGCTGGGAGTGGCCACTGCACTCCAGTCTGGGAGACAGAGTGAGACTCCAACTCAAAAAAAAAAAAATGTACTATATGAAATGTTTTCTCACTTGTTATTATCCTCTGGTCCATACAATTTTCCTTATTCTGAAGTTGATATTTGTTTAACTTGATGTACTTTGTTTCATTGTGTATTCAGAATTTCATTCATTGCTTTTTTTATTTTAAAGATGTGGGGTACAATTCAGGGTTAGGTATACAAATTTTCAATATGCAGGTACCTTGTTGATGAGGTGTTCATTCATTGCTTTTAATGTTTTCTTTGTTTTTTTATTATAGAGACATGTTTGTTATATCTTGAATGAATCACTCTTTTCTTTGAGGACATTATGCTGACAAAAAAATCTTGAAGCAAGAGACAGAGAAAGTGTGGAGTTGGATGACCCAGAGTTGAGCTATGTAGTCTCATCTTAACTTTCTTGTCTCTGAGTTTAGAATATCTTATCTATAGAACATGATCAGTTGAACAGTTATTTCTTTACTTTCTTTATAAGAGGACTAATGGGTTAATTAAAATGCAGAAACAAAATAGAGATTCCCAGGAGACTCTTCCAGGGGAGACGAAGCCTAATGGCTAATAATGGCTTATGTACTTGGATGGTGAAACTAGACCCTTAGTTATGAAAAAATATTGCAATGTTTCCTTCCTTTCAGTCCCAAGAACTGCAGATAAGCTTTTTTTTTTTTTTTACAATGATCAGACGATTGTATTTGGAGTCTGATTAGTAAAAGTGATACCGCCAATGAGTGTGTCAATGATCATAATTGTTTTAAGATCGGGGTCCCACAGAAGGGGATAGGAGTGTTGCCTGGTTTTGCTGGCCATATATATTTACCCTATTATAGGCTTGCATGGCACCATGAAGTAGAGAGGCGGGTTCTGTTTTGGTTCAGCCTTCTATTCTCTGAATCTGTATAGATAAACTATAATATTTATTCCATGGATGAATAGATGTATGTACTAAATAACAACACTAACTCACAGTGGGGGTGAGATGGGAGATATGGGATAACTGCAAAATCAGAAAGAAATCAGAAAAGTATAATCTGTCTCTTTACCTTGACTCAAGCTAAAAGTATTTCTGGCTCTTAACCTTGACTCAAGCTATAAACTACTATGTGATCTTAAATAAGCCACTTAGATTCCTTAAATTTGGTATGTAGGTAAATAGAAGCAATTCAACCCTTTATAAGTAAAGAGATTTATTATAGTTAGTGAAGCTCCATTTCTGAGTGAACTCTCTCTCTTTCTACACACACACACACACACACACACACACACACACACACACACACACACACAAATATATAGTTTATATATGTATATATACATATATATCTATATATACATATATTATATATATGGTTAACCTAGATGTCCTTTTAGGCTTGTTTTAGCTCTGAAATATAATGTCTATTGTCTATATGTACCAGAAGGTTGTCAAATTATGTGCAATTTATCTAAACTAAGCTGATTAATGGAAAATATATTTTTATACATTTAAATATAAATTGTAATATGTAGTATGATTTTGTTGATAACCTTTAATAACTCTACTGTTGGCATTTGCAGATGGTCATTTTCAGGTTTAGATGAAGAGTAGGTTTATCTGACTCTTCTCAGGACTTCTTTCAGATTTTTCTGTCATAATAAGTCTTTTTATTATGTTCATAGCGCCTCCTCTTTGAATCACGCTTTCAATATCCCTAGTTGTTTTATGTCAAGCTTTTATATACAAAATTTATACACGTTATACAGCATTATCAGTTTCATTCTCTCTGCAGAATCTCATAATTCATATTTTTGCTGATAGTTAGCCACATAGCTTGGTGTTTTTGATCTGTATTACATATCATGAGAAAGACAATAGAGCTAACTTGCTGTATATTATTTTTTAGTACTCTCAGATAACCATTCCTAAGTGTTTCTGTGTACTTCTAGATCACGATTCTAGGCTTTTGTAATGTGGAGCTTACATTCAAGTGTAAAATTTTCAGAAGTTTTGTAATCTGGTTACTAAATACAACCATGCTAGAGTCCAGCTCCAGGAGAGAGTCAGGGCTTGAGATGGGAGAATCGGGAAGCGGCAAAAAAGAAAAGATGAAAATGACAGGAATCTTCTTCCTGGGGAGAGCTCAAGACTCTGCCAATTTTTATCTATTTTTCACAAGCTTATATAGGTTTTCCGCTCAGCCCTGCACCCACAAATCTTTCTTTTGTTGCTAACCAAATGCCCACGTACATCCTCTTTGCACTCACAATAAGGTTGACCTTTAACAATTTCAACCACAGATGGTGTTTTTCTTAAGTCAAACATTTATAAACGTCCTGGTTTTCTTCCTAACTTTCTCATAACTATTTACTATTATAGGCCTATAATATCCTTACCCTATAAAGCTAAACCTTAACCCTAAGTCTTATTTAACTTACTTACTACTATATATTTATTTCTATTAATCTTATTTCTATCCTTATGTCCATATATTTTCTTAACTATCACTTATACTATTATATATTTCTTATCTTACTAATTTATCTTATCTTACTATCTTATTATTAATATTCGAAATTCTATCTTCATTAAACTACTTATTTAATCCTAAAATATCTTAACCTATTTTTTATCTCAAATGGTTGTTTTCCACCAGCTCTCAGCTGGGGTCTGTTGTTTATGAGGAAGTGGCCGACTCATTCTTCTCGGCCTCCTGCTGTTTACTGAAAAACATCTTTACACACCCTAAGGGGCACCCTTTTTGCTGCAATCTCACCTCCATTATGCCTATGTATAATTTTTGCTGTCAAATGCCATCATCCATTTGTGCATCTATTATCTAAGTTAAAGAGGGAACATTCTCAAGCCTATGCACGCAATCCTTCAAAGTTAGGGAAGGTCCATCAACAGGATCCATGGAGCTTTGCCTCTGTCATGGCCTCATTTTACTGGGGCCTTGCTCCCAGCTGGCGTTTTTCCTGTTTTCAGGTCCCTTTTACCTTACTTTTACTAGTGATTGCAGCTCCTGACACAACCACAATTAAAAATTAAATTATATAAAGTTATAGTTAATTTATATTAAAAGTAAAATTAACAAATACTCGAGACTTATGTCTTTCTAAATATCTTACTACATATATTTTATATATGTTTAGTATAAGTCAATGTATCTGTAAGATGAAATGCCATATGTGTACTGCTGGGAATCTCTTTCTGACTCTGTCAGCAAGCACACCACTGTTTCTAGGTGCTACACAAGGTCAGAGTCAAGAAGTAGCTATGATGTTCAGGAAATTCAGTGGTGTTACATAATCATTGTCAAAGATGAAGAATCAGGGCTTTGAATGCTAGTGAAGATTCATAATTAAAAGGTAATGGGCAAAATAATTAAAAGGTAACCAAGGGAAACATTCTGCATTTTGGGTCAAGTATTATAATTATGTTTAATACATGCTTTACCAGCTAGGATAGAGTATAAAGCAGGTATTGCATATCCCTAGTGTAATAAAAATACATTGGTCAAAGCTGACAGATGTTTCAACGGGCTTTGATTAAATAAAATGGTAGTTGCTCTCTCTTTGCTATTATATATATATGTATGCATATAAACATGTATATGTATATATTAGTTTTATAGAATGTCTGAGGTTTAAATGTAAAATCTGTCTTCCAATTTTTATTTAGGTAAGTATGATGCAGATGTTTCAGCCTGTTTACCTTTAACACTTTTGAAAAAATACTTGGCAGCTCTTTAAGAACACTCTGATATTATAAATCCCCCCTCATCTTATTGACGCTTGCCAGCATTTAGTGAGCATCAATATGGTTTCAGCCATCTTGTTTGACAACTAATAAAGGTGATTTCTTGCCTCCAGCACCTTGTCAGAGGGTATGAACAGGAAAGAGAGAATAATATACAGTTTACCCTTGAACAACAGGGGGGTTGGGGTTGACGTTATGTACAGTAGAAACTCTGGGCATAATTTTTGATCCCCTAAAATTTAACTACAAATATCCTACTGTTGACTAGAAGCTTACTGATAGCATAAACAGTCAATTGATATACATTTTGTATGTTCATGTATTCTTATAATAAATATAGAGAAAAGAAAATGTTAAGAAAAATAACATTTACTAAAATTTACTAAATTTCAGCAGTCCATTTATAAAATTCAAACAATACAGAGAAGGTTAGCATGGCCCCTGCACAAGGATAACATGCAAATTCACAAAGCATTCCATCTTTTTTGTATGCTTGTATCAAAATACAGCTTGTACTCTATAAATAGTACAACTATTACCATCAACATTAAAAATAAATTTAAAAGAAAAAAGCCATAAGAAAGAAAAAATATATTTAGTATTTATTAAGCAATACTGGATCAACATGAAGGTTTTCATCCCTTACACTGAGTAGCCCGAGGAGGAGAAGGAGAAGGAGTAGGAGGAGGAGGAGGAGGAGTTGATCATGATGTCTCTGGAAAGGTGAATGAAGTAGGAGAGGCAAGGAATACTCTGTAACTTTTACTGAAAAAAAATTCATGTTTAAGTGGATCTGTTCAATTCTAGTCATTACTGTGCAAACGTCAGCACTGAACAGATACAGATATTGCTCAAAAATTGTCTGCAAACAATGCAACAGTTTAAAAAGTGATATTATTTGTTCTTGTTTTATAACAATAAAGTGAAGGTTCAAAAATTTTAAGGAACTTTTTTAGGATGACATGGCAAATAAGTGACAGAGTAAAGTAAAAATACATCTGTATCTATGATCCTTTCATTCAACGAATGCTCCTTGGATGGTTGTTACATGCCAAGAGGTATCCTGGGTACTGATGAAAATGATTAACATTATTCCATCCTTCTACTTATAAGGAAAGTTGATATTCTCCTATAGGAAAAAGATAAGTGAATTGGCCATTATAACCACATGTGCATAATCAACATGGTCTTTGTAACTCAGTGCAGACATCCTGGACTACTTTAAGATAAGATTTAAAGGACAAACAAGAATTACGCAAGTTGGATGGAATGGACTGGCTACAGAAAATTCTAAGCGCAAGGAATAATACCACAAAGAACCAAAGGTAAAAGAGCAAGGCAAACTAACCACAATAGGAGCTAAGATTTAATTGATCACTTAAGGTGATTTATTATGTTAAACCTTTAAAGAAACTATGTGCAGACCTAGCTATCATAAATGAGGTTGTTCCATGTGCTGGCATGACTAGATCATGGATTTTCATATCATTATAAAAAATTTGAGTTTTTAACTTGAATATAGATTAGTCTGGACAAGGAAATAATATAACCAGATTCATGGTTTAGAAAGACTACTCTGTTTATGTAATAAATAAAAATCTGACTAGCAACTTTCTTGTTTAAGATATGCTATGCCCCCTTCACTTTTCTCATTTTTTTTGGTAATAATTTAATGCATTTTATATTTCAACCTCTTGATCGAGTACTTGAGATGTAGTAAGTCTATTATTTTTGCTACTCTTTCATGGGCTGTTCTCTGGCTAACCTTCAATCTCATTTCACTACTCTTGTCTTGAGTTCCAATATACCACCCATGTGGAATGTTTTTCCACACAACACATCTTTTTCCTAAAGTGCCTCCGTTTACATAATCTACTTAGTGAGGTTCTGGTATATTTTCACAGAGGAAAGTCTGAAGAAGAAGCAGTAACTGGAAGAATAGTGCATCAATCACATTTTGGGAGTAGCTGTTAGAAGTGCTCAGGAAGGGATATTTTAAAGGATACACTTAAGAACCAACCAGAGAAATAGTAGGCTATAAATGACTGCCAGGCCTGGAAATCATGAGGCCATATGATGACAGAAAAAACTTTAATTTCCTTCACCTTGCTTGCTTTCCACTTTGTAGCCCCAGAAGGGTCAGCTATAGCAGCTAGCAAATTAAGGAGTAAGTAAGGGACAAAATAAAAAACAAAAAATTAAATTCCTTTCAATTTGTATCTAGTTTAAGTTAAGGAGAGGCCTTAAACTACTGGAAGTTAATTGTAATTAATATCTGGAAGTGAATGCCTTTTTAATAAAATTGAGATTGTACTAAACTAAAAATGACCATGAAACTTGTGTGCTATCTGTGAGTAATCAGAAAATTTGTGGAACTGCCTGCATTTTTATGCAGGGTAACTTAAAACTTTCCTTACTATATATTTTTGAAAGAAAAGAAGGAAACAAAATACAGTTGTATTTTATTATATTCACCAATCAGGCTTTTTCAAATCCTAAAAATAGAATTTTTGAATACCACATTCTATGGGATTGGTTTGAAGTGGGGAAAAAAAATGAAGAAAAGATGGCAAATTCTTAGATGTATAACACTATGGAAAAAATTGAGACCAGAATTTTATTCATTTGATTATGTTTAAATAAAAAAGGGAAAACACAAAATTCATAATTAATGCATGACTCCTCAAGGCTATATTAAAGATTAATCATACAGGTCATAATCCAAAATTTCAGTAATTAAAACTGAGAAAAATGAAGAATTTGAAGCTATTTATCTTTTAACACATCATGTTTTATAAACTCAGGACATCCACATTTTGAGCTCATTCTTTCTGTGTCTCAACGTCCTTTTCAGGATATCCCTGGGTAGATGTTTCCACACTGCAATGCCATTTTTTTGAAGAGTCAATTTCCTGCGTACTAATCCCATCCCCAAGCCAACCACTATGCCATTCTAAGACAACCCAAACAAAATCTTCATTTCAGTTACTCTCCAACTCATCTCTCTTGGACATCTAGCCTGGACAAGGACATTTGATTCTTGTTGTTCCCTTTACCAGGTTTTATATTTTTAATCTCATGGCTGAGACTTATATTCTTCAAGATGAATTTTTTGATTCTCATAACACTTTATTCTCACAATGTAGTAACCTGTCATTTTGCATCATAACAGGGTCTTTTTGTTTATCCTCATAGACTGTTGGTTTCTTTGGGTATAAATTGTGGAGAAGGCTTGAATATTTACAAGTACTTCCTAAGTGTCAGAAACTATTCTAGATGCTTTTAAAAACATTGTATTAATATTCAAAATGTCCCTATAGCATGCTTTGTCATCTCCATCTTATAGATGAGTGAACCTGCTCAATAAATTAACTCATCTAAAGCAACACGGCTGGTAAGGATATAAACAAAATAGTTTTGAGTTAAAACCTCTGATCTTTTTACTATGGTACAACACATGAAATCATGAGCAACAATTTATTTTTATTCCTAGACTTTGTACTTGTTGGATGTGGCATCTGGATTGCTATCCTCCTCTGTCTTTCAATGAGTGTGTGTATGTGTTTCCCCATCTTTCTCTTTTGCCAATTAATTATATTTCCTTGGTACTTTTCTGGAGATTTTAACATACATATGAATGTAGAAGGGGATTCCAAGTGAGACTCACCTTAAAGAAAGTGGGTAGTATCAGAGAAAAAGCATCAACTAATACAAAGAGTAGACTCCATGGCATCAGAGAGGAGGTTCAAGGATAGTGCTTCTATATTTCAGCCTAAGTCTGAATAACTACAGGCAATGAACATGTGGGGGAGCATCTGAAGCTACCAAAAAAAGGTCAAGCACCATGTTAGTCATCTATGATGCTCAAGTGAGAACCAAACCTCTGTGAAGATGGGCAGTGTTCTATTGGTCAGTGAAAGAAGCAGCATTCAACTGTTTTCACTAACATCTATTTAACCACCCTTCTACTACCTTCATATAAAGAGAAAAACCGAAAGTACTATTCAGCCTATAAACTTGTAAAGTCTCTTTTTCTCTGCAAATCATTTTTTCTTCTTACATAATGATTATTCTGCAATTGAACTGGAATTTTTTTTAGCTGAAGAATAGAGACCTTCTTAAATAAAAGATTTTTTTTACTGTTTTCTGTTATCAGAAAAATAGTGCTATCATTTATCTCTATGCTACTATACTTTTAAAGGGCCTTTATAACTATAACTATAACTATAACTATAACTATAACTATAACTATAACTATGTGAAGGAAACTAGTTGAGGAAACTGAGGCCCAGAAAAGTAATCTGACCCCCAAAGTCATAGAGCAAGGTAGCATCAAAGTTGTGATGCTGTCTCTTGACATTTGCATTAATGTTATTTTATCACTTCTGTCACTTTTCTAAAAGCAAAAAAAAAAAAAAGGAAGAAGAAGAAGAAGCAAAGGACTAGTAAAAAGAATCAAGAATCATCCTGGCTGATTCTTTGACAAGACATATACCCTCTGGAGTTATTAACTAGAAGTTCAGCATCTAGTGACAAGGGTTTGAACAGTTCAGAATGCAATTGGTTAGGGGAACAATATCTCTTCTGACACAAATCACAGCTTTGAACACTTTCATCCTTTATCTACATCAGACATGCACATGAAAGACTTCGAGAAATCACATATGAAAGCTAGTATTTTTAAAGCTCCTTCTGAATATTTGTAAAAACTGATGGCACTGAAGGACATTGCTTTTCAAATTAAAAAATAAGGCTTTGAAAAGGAGATGGAAGTGATTTTTACTCAAGGTAACAGAATCCATTAAAAATCTATTCTCTTATTTTTCAGCATGCCTAATATCCTAATGTTCATTTATTCCATTTCAAATGAAGCCCAGAAAGTTGTCACTTTACAAATCCACACACTTTACAAATCTTTAGACTTCTATCATTCAATTGGTATTCAAATCAGCAATAGGAGTTTCTCCAGGAGGTAGATGTGCTATTTGTGGTTGTAAATATCCCCAAGTTCCCCAATTTTCAGAGGTTACTCACTTTCTTAATTTGTAGCTTCACAGTCTTAGCTTTTACTCTATGTGATCAAAAAGGGTCCCATCTTTTACTGGCGTATCTTCCCTTAGTCTCTGTGAAATCACCAGAGTGTTCTATATCACAGCAGTCAGCTTTTTGGCATGGTTGTAATATTCTATGAGCGCTGTCTACTCTGAAATTAAAATAAGCATATGAACAATAACAATAATATGAAACACATGCTTTGTATTGCTGAGTTCTGTTATTTACCTGATTATGTACCTTCTTCCTGAGTTGTTTGGATCTTCTCTATTGCTAGTGATTTCTATAGCATTGTATACTTTCTGTACTCTAGAGTAGATTAATTAATTTTAACTTTTTTCAAACCAGTATTTTGATTGTTAATTGCTATGCCATTTATGTTTGTTTTTTTGCAAATATTTGAAATTTTATTATTATCAGTGCCAGGAACCTCAATAGTTGGGCATACAGTGTCAATTTGTTAAGCATTATCTACATCAGTTGCAATTCTCCCAGGCTTCATTGGATTTTGCCTTCTCACCCCACAGTCTTGGGCTGAATTCCAAGAGCTTCCAATTTTGTCTGTTTTTTTCTCACTCTTGAATTAATTTTATATACTGATTTTTCCCCTCTAATACTTCTCTGCAAATAGGCTGACAGTCACTAGTTTTAATCAAGACAATCTTGTTAATGTCAGCTATATGACTCTGTATCAGTTAAGATTCAAACAAGAGAAGAAAAATTAACAATAGTTGAAATAGATAAATTTAACATAAAGAATATTATTGATAACTATAAAGATAATAACTTCAAAGAACCAAAGAGTATTTTAAAATATTTCATAGTTGATGGAATAAAGGCACAGAAACAACAAATTTGGAAAGGGATGTGGAGTTCCTCCCCAAGACTAAGATTCAGACCTGATTGAAGAAGGTGTAGTTACAGCTTTTGCATAATTCAGAAGTTCCCTGAGTTGTCTTGAACCCAAACTGGTCAATATTCACTAGTGAGGTAGAAAACATTTCTTCTGAAGTGGAGGAGGAGCAAGGCTTGGATGTCAATTGCTGTGGTGTGGTGCCTCCAAGCCTCACTGGAAATCTACAAACAAGGAGCCACTGAAATGTAATGATAAGTTTTGCTACGATGGTTTATCCCTTATAATACATTATGCTTCTTGATAACCCTGTTCCCACCATAATACTCTATATAGATGCAAGAGACAGCTGGTGACATCCACATTTCTTCTTGTTTTATTGTGAGCCATTCTGTGAATTGTGAGCAATTTAGGAAAAATAAAAAGCCTCCCCCCTCCAAAAAATAATAAAAGAATAAGAAAAAGAAAAAATAGGTTGTGAAAAATGTCTCTTTCACTCACTCAAAGTAGCTAGAAAACAAGTGAAGTAAATACTTGACCTTCTGAGAGCAATGAAAGCCGTATATTCAATCATTTCAATTTGTCCCATGAGAATCTAAGTGTCACAGTCAGCTAATCAAGGAGCATTTGCTTTTTGTAGACCCATATAAAAAATTGTCCTTATTGTTGTTGAGGACAAAAGAGAAGTAAAGACGTCATTAAATCAACAAATTTCCCAAAATTTGTCAGTCTCCAGAGCTTGTGCTCTTCCTGAAGTGTAAATTTTGAATATTATTGTTTAACTATGTCACATCATGGTTGGTAGATGAGGTCTTTCTTATCCTTTCACTTCAAATATTTCTGGGTCTTTATTTTATTTTGTTTTGTTTTATTTCCTCTTATGGAAGAGGAGATACTGCCTTTATAGAATTTTTTTAAGTGTTGGACCTTGATGAAGGCTGCATTCAGTCATCACTGGCAAGCAACTGTTTTTATGGTCAAATCAACTTACCTCTATGAATCTGTGAAATGGGGAAATAATATCTGATTCTCTAACAACTGTTATAGTCATCTATTCCAAGAAGTAGTCTTCTATATTGCCTAAGCTGATGCTTATCAGAAGCCTCTTCAAATGCTGTATTCTTCAGATAAAGTATAAGGAAGTGAATTGGGATAAATTGGCCTTTTTCACACATATGATTGAAAAGTTTCTACATTTTCCATGAAGTGGTACAAAATTAACTATAAACTGATCCTGAAAATTCTATATATTTTAAGCCTTGCAATCACCAAAAATGCAAACAAAAAAAAGTATAGATAAGAGTCAAATAGATACACTAAAAGGTAATCATAAAAATATTTAAATCCAAAAGATGGTAGAAAAATCAGAAAGAAAATTACAGATAGCTAACAATAAAAGGAAAAGCTTAAGTTCGACCATATCAGTGTAGCAAATAGATTAAACCTTTTCAGAAAAAAAAACGCTTACATAAAGAAAACTAAAAACCTAGATGGTTTAACAAATGAATTCTACCAAACATCTAAGGAAAAAAGTAAATGATGTTCTCTCTTTACACAAACTCTTTCAGAAACTGAAGAAGCTGGATGCACTGGCACATCCCTGCATTCCCAGCTTCTTAGGGAGCTGAGGCAGGAGGAATGCCTGAGCCCAGAAGTTTGAGGTTTAGTGCTCTATGATTGAACATGTGACTAGCCACTGCACCAAAATAGGAAGAGAGAGAGAATGAAATGAGGAAATGAAGGAAGAGGAAAGACTGCTTGACTCATATTGAGGCCAACCTCACTCTGATAGTAAAACCTGACATAGACATTATACAATGAAAGGAATAAAGAAAACAAATAAACAGCAAATATCTCTCATGAACACAGATTTAACAACCCAATGAAATAGCAAATCAGTATCATCGATATGTAAAACAGATAATAAATCAAGACCAGAGAAAGTTTATTCCAGAAATGCAAGACTGATTTAAATTTTGAGAGGTCATGAATTTAATTCATTACATTAAAAGAACAGAAGGAAAAACAGTATCAGTATCTCAATAGATGTGTAAAAAACTATTGGATAAAGATCAACACTCATTTATGACAAAATCTTTTAGCAAAGCAGGAATAAGGGAGAAATTTCTCAGTCTAATAAAGAACATCTACAAAATAACTACAGCTAACATCATAATGAAAAATCTGTTTCTACCTAAAGATAATATTCCTTCCTATTATGTTCCCTTGAACTGATGCCCTTCCACTAAGCTCTCCTTTTTCCTAAAAGGAAAATGATCTTTCCCAAGGATCATTTATATGTTTTGTATTTATATTTTTATTATTTTCTCTCTTCCCAAATCTCTATAATCTAACATTTTAACCCATCAATTAATATCAGAATTCTCAAGTATCTCATAACAATTTTCCTTTTCTTGTTTCTTTTTCAAAGTTTCCACAGCATTTTCTTTCTCATTCTTGGGTCTCCTCAAGTACTGGCTGTTCTTTCTCCATTTCCTTCCATCTCTGGGATGATCCAGACAGATTTTTGAATCTTATTTTCATGAACTTTAGTCCTAATCTCATATCTTTGCCATGATAATTTTTCTACCTTATAGGGAAGAGAAGTTCAATAAGACAAAATTGCCTCAGCTATATTAAATTGTGGTTATGTGATGTCAGAAACTGGAAAATCTCTTCAAACCTATCCAATTCTTTCCTTCTACCTAATGAAACTCCTGTTGTTGATCTAGACCCTTTTAATTGCCTCTTAACTTGCATTTGGGTGAATACTCTGGTCTCTTTCAGTCCAGTATACACATTCCAGAATTGTCTTTTCCAATAACATATCTTATTAGTGTTCTTTATCCCCTTTCCATTTTTTTTTTGCTTCCACTTAAATGTCTTCCATCACATTTGAGATAAAAAACAAGCTCATCAATATGAAAAACTTAGTGTTCCCAATAGTGCCCTAAGTGTGACACCAGCTTTACTTATAACTATATAGCCCTCCTATCTCAGTTCCAGCAGTTCAAGCCAGCAACTTGCTCCTGCTCTTACCACAGAGGTTTTATACTTAAATGTCTCTCTACCAGAAAGCTTTTCTTTCCCCTCTTAACCTATGTTCTAATATTCCTTTGGATTCAGTCCAAGTATCATTCTTTCTGCAAACAGTCCCATGACCATCCTGCCTGGATCAAATCTTCCATATATTAAGTATTCTCATGGCATCTTGAACCTCTCTTGTATAGCACTTACCAGCATTACAGTTTTACATTGTATTTATGATGTAATTATCAATTATTCTTTCTCCTCCCTTAGATCATTTTGCTTGAAGTGCTCCTTGGCTATGGGTGTGTTTACTTTTCGTTGTATCTTTGACACATAGTCATATATATATATATATATATATATATATATATATATATAAATGTATATATGTATATAGATACATATAGATATAAACATAAAGGGTTTATAGATACCTATACAGACACATACATAGGTAGCTAATTTTTATGTATAAAAGAGACTATCTATCCACCTGTCTATTTGTCAATATATCTGCCTTTCCAGAAGTCTTCTTGGTGATTCCTACTTGTAGGTCTGTGAGCTTACTTGGATCTCACCAGTTCCCAAATTACTCATTCTACTTAACTGCCTGATACTTGATTGCTCTTCTTTAATGCATATCAGCCCTGCCTGTGCCTGTTCCCTGCTCAAATTTGGATTCTCTGACCTACATCACTTGTTGCAGTTCTTATCAACTTAAAGGTTGTTTGCCTTCTTCAAAATTACATTTTTTTCTTTTTGAGGCATTTATTTTAAATCTTCAGAATATTCTGAGTGTTTGCACGTAGGAAATACCCAGAGCCCTCCTCTTCACCCCTTTTCTATGTCATGCCTTCTTTCAGAGGCTGGTCTTCCTGACTTTCCATTATCTTAGGGTGAGTTTCCTGTTTTCTTACTCCAGCTGCAACATAAATAAACTCACATCCTCCAAAGCACTATTTCAGCTCAAATGAGGGGATCCAAACCCATATGCCACGATCTTACCAGCTGACATGGATCTTGCATATCTAATTAAGATGATGCTCTGGAGGCTGGCATGAGTATCCCAGAGTTTCAGGAACTCAGGAGCTCAGTCAAAGAGTGAAAAACAATCTTCAGAGAGCTAGTGTTGTCAATGACCAATGACAAAGCACTTAAGAATGTAAAAGGAGCTCAGCATTAAAAGTCTTTCTTTTGTAACATTTATTTTGTTTTATAAGTAAATATTTTAATTGTAATAAATTCAAAATTTTAAAATTTAAATCTTTATTGATAATGCCTACTGAATACAGTAATGAAAAACTCTGAGGATTCTTTTCTCCTGATACTCCAATCAGTAGCCTAACCATATGTCAAAACAAAAACCCACAAAAATTAAAAGAAAAAGAAATGAAGAAAATAAACTAAACAATATATGCTTAGCATGTCTGAATCACAAAAGCCCAACAGACAGCATATTACAGCAGTGCTTCTATTTAGAGTTCTATTTCAAAAAATACAAATAGTTCAATAAAGAATTTTGCAAGTCCTTGTCAGTTGCATAGTTTATAATCTTGAGCAAGTGCTTATAGTTTTTGTGCTTCAGTTTCCTCGCCTATAAAATGAGACTGTTAACAGTATATAGGAATGCTCTGAGAAATAAATGAGTTCATATGTAAAGTGCTTAGAACAATCCTTGCTATTTTCCTGCTCTGTCTCCTTCCTGTCTGGTTTTTCGCATCAGGATGTTAGACTCATCAAATATGTTCATTTTGGATCACCTCTGATCCTGGCAGGAGGCCTTCATATAAACAACAAATTGTCCTTGAGGAAAATGCGCACAAATGATCAATTAGAGTATTTGCAATGGATCTTCCCTGCTGTGGACATGAGCCTGTATTCTATCTTTAGTTGGAGCATATGCTGTGCATCTCACAAGCTTTCATTAGTGCTTTCAAACTCCCAGATGCCCAAGGGATATTCAGACAATGAGTTCCTTTTCTTTCTTGGCTGATCATAAAGTAAATACACTGTAGTGAAAGAGCACTGGACAAGGAGACAACAGATATGGTTCTGCCATTAGTTTTTAATCTTGATTCTTTCAGAACTTCAGATCCTTTTCTGTGAAACCAGGAATCCATACCACGAATTTATAGAAAGACTTTGAATACCAAATATGATGATATAATAAATGCACTTTAAAAACTGTGAAGCTTTGTATAAATTGAAAGTTTATAAGAATTATTGGGCTAGGCATGGTGGCTCAGCCTGTAATCCCAGCACTTTGGGAGGCCAAAGCAAGAGGATTGCCTGAGCCTGGGAGTTCGAGACCAGCCTGGGCAACTTGGTGAGACCTAGTCTACAACAAATTACAAAAATAATTAGCTGGGCATGGTGGCGTGCGGCTATAGTTCCAGCTACTTGGAAGGCTGAGGCAGAAGGATTGCCTAAGCCCAGCAGGTCAAGGCTGCAGTGGCCATGAGCATGCTACTGCAGCCTGGGTGACAAAACTGAGACACTAAATAAAAAAAAAAGAATCACTGGAAGCATTAATTGTTTTTATTATTATCAATAGGAGAAAAATCATTACCGATTTTATTATACTGGAGGTATCTATTAAGTTAGATTGCCCCTAAGTCTGGGGACAGAGCGGCATGGAAGTTTGTTATTTTTCCATTCAAACTTTCTCCCACACTAGCATTAGAGCATGGCCACAGAGTAAGCATATGAAAACCATATAATCCTCCCAGGAGAGGCAGAAGCTGAAAAAAGTACTCACTGTGCAGTCTCTGGAAGTGATTCTGTCCAATTATCCATAGCAAATAAGCAGGAAGTTGGGACCTGAGGGTACCACAGAACTTGTGGATTCTAAAAATTACTGTGATTTATCAGACCTGAATATACGTGTTACATAGGGTTTAGACTAAATGAACTTTGAGTCCCTCTTAACTCTTATATTCTAGGATGCCGCAATTTTTTGACTGTGAAATAACAGCAACCACTACTCCAACCATAACCAACAATACCACACCACAACTGTCTCTTATACATGCTTAATCATGTGCTTTTATCTATTATTTTTTTAATCTATGCAGTCTTATTGAGTTAAGCACCATTACTATTTCATTTTATAAATAAGGAAATGAACACACCAAAAAGTTAAGAAACTTGCCCAAGGAGTAGAGTCATCGAAGTAGAGCCAGGATGTGAATGCAAGCAGTCTACTTTAGAGTCACTGTCTTAACCACATTCCTGTTTGAAGTCAGAAAACAGAATCTTTCCATCAAAACAAACTCTTATCTACTTCCCTTTCATAGCAGATATAGATTAAATCATTTTCGGAAAAGAGCATTTCCCTGAGAACGTGTTGTTTTTAAGCTTGGTGCTATCACAATATCCCAGAATATGCATCCTTCCAAACAGGTTCATTCTTTAATTCAATAGTTAGCAACCGGGCTCGGTGGCTCAGCCTGTAATCCCGCGCTTTTGGGAGGCTGAGGTGAGTGGGCTGCCTGAGCCCACGGGTTCGAGACCCGCCTGCGCAAGTGAGACCTCATCTTTACAATAAATCAAAAAATTAGCCGGGCGTGGTAGCGTGCGCCTGTAATTCCGGCTACTCGGAAGGCTGAGGCGGAAGGGTCGCTGGAGCTCAGCAGGTCGAGGCTGCGGTGGCCGGGAGCGGCCACTGCACTCCAGTCAGGGCGAAAGAGTGAGACTCCAACTCAAAAAAAAAAAAAAATCATTAGTGAACAATAACTCTTGGTTACTGAGTTGGAATGAAAGGATGAATATGATTTACTGATGTTTCTATCGTACTTATAATCTATAATGGTGTATATATATATATAAATATATATATAATTTTTATATATATATATAAAATCATGGTAGAAAATTGAAAGTGCTACAGAAAAGGAATGCTTACAGTGCTACAAATACACAAAGTCTAGAGTACTCTCTCTGTCATGGGAATGCCTCATTAATAAGATCAATTAAAAACTAACTCAAAAAGACTTAGACAATTTAAAAGTATTTCTCCTATTGGGAAGTTTCTCTGCTGTGAATAGTTGCACCTCTGTGGTGAGAAACTAGCCCTGGACGGTGGATCTTTGAAGTTCATATGAAACCCTTAAGTGAGATTTTGTAGAAAAATTTCAAAAAGTATTCTCTAAAAGAGTCTGTTTTCCAATGGGACTAGCCAAAGATAGTAAAAACAAAGTTATTGCACATTACATTTGTAACTTAAGATGAGTTTGAGATACTCCAGACCCCTTGACTGCTTTGAGAATGAGTCAAAGGATCTTAGAACTTAGGTCTAAGGTGGGCCATCAGGCTGACTTTGTAAACCTCTGAGGGGTCTTCTCAGAATGAAATAAGTATCTTTCTATTTTGCTCTCTTTTCATTTGCAAATACTCCACATATTTCAAATTAATGCTTTATTAGCTAATGTATTAAGTTACACATTCATTCAGAACATAGTTAAAGGTGCGTATTCTATAATATTTTGTAATATATATGAAAACATATTCAGTACTCATGGAAGGAGAGGCTGGGCAGAATCTTGATAACCTCCTAGGGAATTGAACAGATTTATATCTGATTCTGATTTTTTAGGCAAAGACAATATACAAAGAAATAAAAGTGTCACAAGTATCAGACAACATATAAAATTCTTAGGATTCTGTTGTTGTAAATGAATGGGAAGAGACTCTGGGGTTTAGGAAAGTTACATGGCTTGCCTAGCCTCTTTGAGATCTGAATCCTTTTCATAGGTCTCTCTGGAAGTGGAGGAAGAGTCCTTTTGTCCTTTTCCCAGTAGTATGTAAATATTCTAGCTGTGTCTGGCTAAACTGCTCATGGTTGTATCCAACTGTTCTGCCTTCAATCACAGAAGGCTCTGTACATATATTTGATCTCCTGGCCACGTCTCTGTTATAATACTGTTGACTCTAGAGCACTTTCAGTGCCAACAAGATATGAAGAAAGTAAATTGTGTTACTTATAGTGAAATTACACAGCAACATGGGCAAGTGAGAAAATGCCTTTTAAAATTTATTACCTCTCTTGATCCTCCATGTTTCAGTTTAGAGTCCAGAGCCCACTATTGAATTCTTTATTTTTGACCAGAAAACTTTCAAATTCCAGTCCTAAACCTCATTCTGGGTTTTTCACAGATAAAGTACTGAATTTAAGTCTGTGTGTTTTGTGTGTGTGTGTGTGCGCACACACACACACACACACACACACACACACACACACACACACATATTCCTTAGTATTTGTATGCATATACATAAACACACACACTTAGGATTCCAAGTTACCTTTAAGAACAATAAAGTAATGGCAACATTATTTCCATATTGACTCTCAATATTTTCCTAATTAGCTATTTCTAAGCTTAGTGTACTGTATGATATGTTAATTAGGTGACTCTGGTGCTTAATACATAATTTTTAATTTAATTTAATTTATTTCTTTTTGAGTTGGAGTCTCACTCCATTACCCAGGCTGGAGGGCAATGGCATGCTCACAGCCATGCCAGCATCCACCTGCTGTGATCTGGCGATCCTTCCGCCTCAGCCTTCCAAGGAGCCGGAACTACAGGCATGCGCTACCATGCCTGGCTAATTCGTTCGATTTATTGTAGAGATGAGATATTGCCAAGTTGCCCAGGCAAGTCTTGAACCCCTGGGCTCAGGCGATTCACTCACCTCAGCGTCCCAAAGCTCTGGGATAACAGGCTGAGCCACTGAGCCCGGCCTGATTTTTTATCTTAAAAGTTATAAGTGGTTCTATTTTTAAAATGGAATTAAATAATATCCCCCAAAGATTTTGGTGTCTTCAATTGCTTCTATCTTTCTGAAGAATTCCTGTTAGTCACTTCCTCCTCATCCCTTTTCTCAATCTGGCATTTTCACCATGGAAGTGGGGATAGAGATTAGTGTTCTAAAATATTGCCCCCACAATTTGTTAATACACAATTCAGCAGGCAGAAGGAAACCTCAAATGATTTAAAGCTTGCAATCTGGGAGCCTAAGTGCTCTAAGTTGAGTCTTCTACATTGTACAGGTCCTCCTTTATTGTCTATGATATGTTGGCAGGAATGAAGCATGGAATGACATATTTTAAAACCTAAGCCCCTCTCTAGTGAAAGTTCTGAAGAGCCACAAAAGAAATGCCCATCTCATTCAGCAGTCAAGTGAAAAGAAAGTCTACCTTGATATTCCTGTCATCAGCAGCATAGGTCCAGTGACTACAGAAAACCACATCCATGGGAGAATGTCATGGAATTTGTTCTCTATTTTCCATCCTTACCCTCATTTTCTTCATTCAAGACTTTCATTGGTTCCCCAAGTTTAATACATTTCAATTCTTCCCTCTGTGTTTATCATCACTCCATTTAATTTTCGTATTGGTATCAAATATTTTGAAATCAGTATCCTGATGACCCTCTCTCTTTCTTAGAGCCCTTGAATGGCCATTTATTACCTTCCCAATAGAGTTCAGACACATTTGTACTTTTTTGTCCTGCTGAGATCTTGTGCTCTTATAGTACCATGTCTCTTTTTGCTTCCTGAATTCTAGCCATATTGAAGTAGTTCTCAAGCATTCCAAGATCTCTGTGTTTTACCAGGCTAGTTAGAAATTGTTATTCCCCTATAAACCTGTGGAACTCCTTTTACATTCCTTTTTAGTTTGAGTTAGGTGCTTTCCATTTGGTTCCCATACCTTGTTGTGCAAGGATATATCAGTGTCTAACACATTATATGATACTCCTCTCTCTATATATTTCTGTCCTCCATGCAACTTGTAAACTCTGTGAGGGTAGAGATTGTGCTTTATTTACTTTGTTCCCTAGTATTTCACAAAATAGCTGGTATATTGAAGGCAGTCAATAAGTGTGTTGACCATGGAATAATATGCAGCCTTAATAAAGAATGTAATCAAGTCCTTTGTAGCAACTTTGATGGAGCTGGAGGTCATCATTCTATGTGAATTGACTTAGAAACAAAAAATCAAACATCTAATGTTCTCACTTATATGTGAAAGCTAAGTGGTTACAAAAATGGAAATAATAGACACTAGAGACACCAATAAGGGGGGAGGAAGGGAAGAGAGTTCGGGTTCAGAAACTGCTTATGGGGCAAAATGTTTACTATCTAGGGAATCGGCCACCTGAGACCCAATCCTTACCACTTCACAATGCATTCATGTAATGAAAATGCATGTGTACTCCCTGAATCTAAATTTTTTAAGTAAAAAAAGTGTGTTGAATGACAATAGACTATTGCATGAATCAATTAATAAGACATCCATTTTCCATTGTGACATAAACTGGTTGAGATAATAGCACTTTAATCCAGTAATCCCCATCATGGAAGCCTTGAATGCCAGGATGGCAAGTTTAGGATTATTTTGTGTTTGATCAGGAAATCATGGTATATTTTGAGAGAAAAAATGATTTAAAGACTCCACTGTTTGAAGAGTAATCTGTCAGGTCTGACATGCCAGAATGAAGGGACAGGCAACCAGTTACGAGTGTATGAGTAACAGAATTTCCCTCTGTGGAAAACTTTTATAGTACCATTTAAGTTTGAATACATGGCCAAGGCTGCTTCTTTCACCTCTTTAGAGATTTCTGTTCTGAGCTTGAAGAACGACTTCTCCAGCTTCACTACTGTACTTTATTTAACTAGTCACAGGATGATTAAGTAATTTTCTCAAGGTCATATAGCCACTGTTAATAACAGAGGCAAAATATGAATCAAGGTTTGTCGCCTCAACTTGAGTCAAAGATCGGTCAATTCCATATTTTCTAACGGTACTTGTAATTCTTATTTGCATAAACCTCTGAATTTTATGTTCCAGAAATTCTCACATTTCTTATCTGCAAGTACTTAAGTTAGTCTAAGTGAGAATCAGCAGACTGTACATATTGTCAAGAAGTTATGGAACCACATGCCATTTCTTTCCTAAGGTCTTCAGAATAGTGAGAAGCAGCCCACTTCATGTTTACTTTATAACTTTTAATTTTAACTGCTTGAGTTCTCTATGCCTTGCCTTCAATAGTTTTTTTATCCTAAGAAAATACAAAGAAATTATGAGTAACTATACACCATGATATTATATGTAATTATACACCCCATTTTCTACTGGTGCCGTGGTTATTCCTGTTTCCACTTTCGGCTATGTTTAAGAATCCAGTCCCACATTGCCATCATTAAGGCTCTATTTCCCTGGAACCATTTGCAGTAATAAAAGTGATCAGTTAAAACATTTCAGGAATCAAAACATATTAGGTAATTTTATTGGATAGAGATTTAATATATGGAAACAAAAATTCATACAATTATTTGGGGGGCTGAGAGTGTCAAAGTCAGGAGTCTGCTTCCAATAAATCCAGAAGTATAGAGATCAGAGGTAGCCACAGGCAATGATATCAGCTGCCCCCAAGACAAAAGTGGGTGGTTTTCAGGAGCAGCTTAGAAATCAAGAAAAGCCACGTTCTAGGTTCTTCGTTTTCTAGAGGCAATAAATATGATCTCTGTTGCTTGTCTACAGAGAAGACTCAGTGAGTCAAGGAATCTGACGTGAATATTATATGCATCCTGCAGTTGCTGTGAAGAAGCGCTTTTCTTCCTCACTTTTTTCCAAATTTCACTGTAGTGGCTTTCATTAGCTGAATCCGCAGGACAAGGGATATTAAGAATCAGCATTCCTGACATTCTTGACATCCTGTGATGTCAAGGAAAATGCAGAAAGGGGCGGGGCACAGTGACTCACATCTATAATCCCAGCACTTTGGGAGGCCAAGGAGAACTGCCTGGGAAACATGGTGAGAATTGTTCTCAAACAAACAAACAAACAAACAAACAAACAAACAGGTGTGGTGACACACACCTATAGTCCCAGCTATTTGGGAGACTGAGGCAAAATAATGGTCTGAATCCAGGAGGTTGAGACTACAGTGAACTGTGATTATGCTACTGCATTCCAGCAGCAGCACGAGTGATAGAGTGAGACAATGATTCAAAAAAAAAGAGAGAGACAATAATGGCGTTTCACTGAGCACAATCTGGAACAATTGCATTCTTCACAACTTTTGCAGTTTCTTAGAAGTCAATTTTGTTTAGGGATGAGGGGAATATAATAGCCATAATACACACTATATGTAAGCAATGTAAACATGAAATGGAATTTCTGTCTTACTATCAGACCAGCTAGAATATATCACACATTCTACTTCCTCTCCTCTAAAGGCATGTGGTACTCAAATGTTTTCATTGGGGTCTCATGCAGATTTTTAGTACAGATAGTGAATTTGAAGTAATTTCAGACTATATTTGGAAACATATAGTTTATAAAATGATGGATATTTTATGTTATATTAACGTAAGTAGAATGCTTGCTACATGTCTATCATGATTTTATTACTTATTTTCTAGGCAACAGTAATCATTAATAAATTTTTATTAAATTGAGACATGAGTGTAAGGATTTAGGCTATATAAATATTTTTGTCAAGTATTTAACTTGAAATGTATGGCCAGTTGAGATTTTTTTTTTTACCTTTTTAATTTACATCAGTAAGCTTTTGCTGCTAACTTAGTGACTTAAAGCATCAAGTATTTATTCAGTTTGTGATTCAGCCCTTGGCTGGATGGTTCTGGTTTGGACCAGTTCGGTAGATCTCCGCTGGAATTGCTCATATATCTATGGTCAGCGGGCAGGTCAGTTTGTGGCTGAATGATGTATAATAGCCTCATGCTATGTCAGGCAGAAATCAAGTTCTTGGTCAGGGTGACAAGGATGACTAGGTGACATTTTTCTCATCATCCAACAGATGATCCTGGGCTTTTCCACCTGGTTCAAGGGTCTCGAGATCATCAGTAGAGGGCATGTCACAGTGCATATATGCTTTTCAATTCTCTGCTTTCACCATGTGTCCTTTTTCACATTAATCAAAGCAAGTTACACAGAGAAATCCAGATTCGAGGAGTAAAGCATAGACTTCACTTCCTGAAGGAGGAAGATGCAAGATCACATTCAAAAGGGCATGCATACTGACATAGGAATAACTTGTGGCCACTTTTGCAATCTGGCACAACATACCACAGATGGGAATACAGTATTTCTTGATTAGTCGGGCTAGGTGACATGCAGTGTCTTTACCCTCCGGGATGCCTGATTTGTCTTTTCACTGAGTTTTCTGTTCTTTAATGGCAGAATCTTTATCATCTCCTTCACACTGCTTAGCACAGAACTAGTCCTACCTCATCTACAGAAATAGTGACTGCTGACTTGCGAAAAGTATTTCCCCACAGAGTTTTAACTGAGCTATTTCCAAAGAGCGTATAAGGAAAGTTTATAAAAGTTTACAGATGTAGAGTCACAATAATAAAGCTGATAATCTTTACAAGAATTTTTATTAGACCCTTTACATTTTCCGAGGAATGTAACAAAGGTAGAATATTATAAGTAATGAATAAACCAGAACATATGTGTAGTTATTCAAATTTGATCTTACATGAAGGGAGTACAGAGCAGAACGAAAACTAGCAGTAGCTTCCTTCAAAAAAGGGAAAAATATGTTTTAAAATGGAAAGTTCTCCTAGAACTGATCAGAGTTGGGACTTAGAGCTCTAATTCTCAGTAGCAAAAGCTCCTTTCCTTTTTATTGACAGAGAATAAAGAGCTAAATGTGTTTCGATGTAGCTAATATTGTTTGGAGACTTTCTGCCAAAGCTGGATGTGACATGGAACCTCCCTCAAATTACCAACTATGAAAGATTGTGACACATTGACAGGGAGGCTGTGATACCAAATTAAATAAGTTTTTAAAATGCAGTAAGTAAAGATGCCCATCATGATTATGCTGAAGCCAAGGATTGTATAGAGAAAAGGGCAGTTGAAACAATTATTTTTTTACTTAATGATTTATTTATTGTTCACTCATTCGTATATTTTCTAATTCATCCAGTAGGTGTTTATTGGTAACCCACCACTTGTAGAATATTAGTGATAAGGATGTCATAAAACAACAAACAGCAAAAGTAAATAGCTAAGCAGTCAACAATACTACCACTGATCTCTGCTTTCAAGAAGGTAGACAAGAAAACATGAAAAATGTATCCATAATGAAGAAAAATATTGGCATTTTTTTTTGTTTGACTACTTGACATGAAATTTGTAGAGCCAGACTTTGGTTGCTGATTTTCAACGCATTTTTCTCCATGAGGAGATGTCACTTTTTCTACAATATTAAAACAACAACAAAAAAGAAAACAAAAATGTTCATGTTTCGTTACAGCAGAAGTGTGTAGTACATCTCAAAGAAAAACAGTATCATAATAGAAAGAATGATGAGCAGAGATTCTCAAGAGTTTCTAATCAGTGGAATAACACTAAAGGGCAAAATTTTTACTCAGATGGAAATAAGTTAAAGCAAGTTATTTGCTATTGTTATAAACAATCAAAGATCACTCTGTTCTGGGTGATCAGAAAGAATTTTGCTTTTTGTGGTCAGGCTGCATATCTGAACCTTAAAAAAAGTTTCAGTCAACTGTGTTGAATTGTAAATTACAAACACAAAATGCACAGTTTAACTGAACTTTCAATGTAATTTTTGTAACCATTACTGACGTAACAGGTAGAAAATATTTTCATTCCCCCAAATGTTCCCTTGTGCAACTCTGCAGTCTCTAGAAATCACATTTGTCTTTTCAAGATTTTTACATAGATATTTTCATACAGTATATATGCTGGCGTTTGGCTTCTTCATTCAGCATAATGTTTTAGAGATTCATCTATGTTGTTGCTATTGGTAGTTCATTACTTTTTTTTTTTTTTGCTGATTGGTTTTTCATTGCATGTATATACCACAAGTGTTTATCTATTCACCACCACCATGGTTAACACATTTGGTTGCTTCTAGTTTTTGTATAATATTTGTGGCACAGATATTTATGTATCATTCGTTGTTTGGATATACATTTTCATTTCTCTTGGGTAAATATTGTAATAGATTTTCAGTGTGTGTGTGTGTATGTGTGTGTTTTTTGTAGTGGTATCTTATTGCAATTTTGAGTTGTATTTCTGTGATGACAAATGATGGTCAGCATTGTTTTATATGCCTATTGGCTATATTTTTTCTGAAGTATTTTTTTCAAATCTTTTATAAATTTTTAAATTGAGATCGTCTTATTGAGCTGTATTTTTTAAGAAGATACATATATTTTTTACCATATCCACATACGCATGCACCTACATAGCAATATGAAAATGTACAAAATATTGCAAATATTATCTCCAGATCATGGTTTTTCTTTTTCTTTTTATCAGTGTCATTCAAAGAGCAAAAACTGTTAGTTCAAATTAGTCCAATTTATCAGTGTCTTTCTTTTATGGTTTGTGCATTTCTTTATGGTTTGTACATCTCATTGATTTGACTATTACAAGTCCTTAGCATTTCCACACTTACTCTATAATGGCTTGTCAAGGTCTCAAAAATAGACTGCTGAGGTGTTTATTGGGTTTGTTTGAGTTGATAACTCAACTTGAGGAAATGTACCATTTTAGAAATTGAGTCTTCCAACCCTGGCACATAGCATTTCTCTTTATTTCTTTACATCTTAATTTCTCTCAACAATATTTTAAAGTTTTCAAAGTAATATTTTAATGTAACAAAAAATATTGAAAGTGTTTTTCACGTGACATATTCATCTAAAAGTATTTAAAGATTTTTATATTATTTTATGTTTTATTAATATTGTAATTTGAATTTCCTTTTGTTGTTATTGAACATGAAAACAAACTGATTTTTTTATCTGGTAAAACATTTTAAATGCACTTTTTCAATAAATACAATGTCAAGTGTACTTTTTTGTTTATTTGCAAGCTTTTCTTTTGTTTCTGTAGTTGCCCTTTACCAGATTGAGGGAGCTCCCTTTCACCTTCTCATTCCTGCTTCCCAAGAGGTTTGTTTGCTTGGTTGTTTATTTATGAATAGGAGATAAATTTTGTCAGATGCTTTTTCTACATCTTCAGGGATCCTACAGTGTTTTATTAGCCTGTTAAAAAGGGAATTACATTGGTTGTTTCCTGCATGTTTATTCAGCCTTGCATTCTTGGAACAAATACCACTTGATCATGATGCGTCAATCTTCATCCATACTGCTGGATTCAGTCTGCTAATGTTTTGATAAGGACCTTTCCTCTATGTTCACAGAACATATTGTTTAGTAGTTTTCTTGTGATGTCATTGCTTGGTTTTAATATCAGGTGTTAGAATCATAAAAAGTTGAGAATTATTTTTTCTTGCTTTATTTTCTGATTATTTAGTAGACTCAGTATTGCTTAAATGTTTGATAGAATTTATCTTTGAAACAATCTAGGCTTAGCATTTACTGTTTGCTTGTTTTTGTTATTTTGCCTGTTTGCTTATGTCGGGGAATGGTTAATTAGTATTTCAATTTTTAAAATATATGCAGAATATTGAGATTTTTCATTTTTTTAATTAAATTTTTTTCAATTGTGTCATTCACATAACTTGCCTATTGTGTCTAAGTTGTCAGATTTATTGACATACAAATTTTCATAAAATACTCTTATTGTAATATCAGTGTGTAAAATCTTAATAATG
Source organism: Cephalopachus bancanus (assembly GCA_027257055.1). Taxonomy (NCBI): domain Eukaryota; kingdom Metazoa; phylum Chordata; class Mammalia; order Primates; family Tarsiidae; genus Cephalopachus; species Cephalopachus bancanus. The sequence goes on along the minus strand of JAPVLO010000046.1, from coordinate 4,161,087 downwards.
TCTTCCATTCCTAATGTTGCTATATTTTATCTTATCTCTTTTCATTTTAATTCAGCTAATTGAAATTGCAGTGCTTTTATTGTGTTGTGTGCTATTTTTCAGTTTAATTTTTTTTCTATTGCTTATCTGCTTTCTATTTCATTGATTTCTGTTAATATACACAAACACACACACACATACATATCTCTATATACAGGTGAACCTTGTGCAGTACAGATTTGAAATGGGTGTAACTTATACATAAATTTTCTTTCACCTCTGCACCCCTTGAGACAGCAGACCAACTTTGTCTTCCATCTCCTCAGCCAACTCACCATGAAGATGAGGAAGATAAAGAGGTAACTTTATGATGGTGCACTTCCACCTAATGAATATTTAATATATTTTATCTTTCTTATGATTTTCTTCATAATATTTTATTTTCTCTAGCTTACTTTATTGTAAGAATAGAGTATATAATATATATAACATAAAAGTATGTATCACTTGACAGTTAGGTCAACAGTAGGCTATTAGTAGTTAACTGTGGGAAAAAGTTAAAAAGCTCTACACAAATTATACACAGATTATATACAGATTTTCAACCGTTGGGGGCAGCATCTCTAAGTCTCACATTGTTTAAGGGTCAACTGCACAAAAATAATTATATTTTTTTCTCATTTTGGTTGTTTAATTTCCTATTTCTTATTTCTTAAGGTGGAATCCTAAGAAATTTACTTCCGAATTTTTTCCAAAATTAGTTTTTGAAGTTAGTTAGTTTGTTAGTTTCCCACGAATCACTGATTTAGTAACATCACGCTAATTTTGATATGATATGTTTTCATTAGCCTTCAGTCAAAATATTTCAAAATTTTCTTTATGAGTTTTTTCTGTGATTCATGGTTTGTTTGATAGTAAGCTGTATAATTTTCAAGATTTTTGGCTTTTCTATAGTCCTTATGTTGTTGTTTTCTGATTTAATTTCTTAAATAGAGAACATGCTTAATATTATTTCAATCTTTTTAAATTCATGGAGAATAGTATTAGTCTATTTTTTCAAGTATGTCAATTTTAGCTACAGTTGTTTAAAACTATTTTATATACAGCATATTCAATCATCTAGAATTGTATGCCCTTTTAATGTAAGTTTTATTTTATCATTTAAAAATTTCCTACACTATGTTTGGTAATATTTCGATTTTTGAAGTCTAATATGTATTATATTAATATAGGCATTTTTGCTATCTTATTTGTTAGTGTTTACATTGGGTTATCTTTTTTTATTTGTGTACTTTTTAGATTACATGTAATTTTATATTCAAAGTATCTTTTATGTAGTCAGCTGCATCGATCTTGCTTTTTTATGTAGTTTGGCAATATATGTCTTATAATTAGAGTGCTTAGGCCATTTTATTTAGTGAAATTATTAGTATGATTTAATTTTAAGCTACCATTATGATATTTGTTTTCTATTAGTCCCATCAGTTTCTTTGTTCCTTTTATTTTTCTGACAAAATAATTAATGTTTTAAGATTATATTTGATCTCTATCATTAGCTTATTACTTATAACTTTTCTTTTCATTTTATTATTTTTCTGGCTGCTATCAGTTTTTTAAAAATCCTTCTTTAACTAATTTTGATATTTTTCCTTTGAAGGATATACTACTTTCCCTATAATGGCTTTCAATTACTCCTCTGATTTTTGGACTATTGTTTTCATGGATTTTAATGTCTCCATGTGTGATAAGCTTCACAATACATGGTTATTATAACTGCTTCTAAAAGTCAATGACCTTTTAAAGAAATTTTAAAATAAGAAAAATATTTTATACTTACATACATTTATTTTATTTCACACTCTATCTCCTTGTATAGATTCAGGTTTCTAACTGATACTTTTTTTTCATTTAGAGAACTTCATTTAATTTTCTTTTTTTTTTCAGGTTAGTTTTTTTAGGCAGTGAGGTCCTGTATCTTTTGTTTGTCTGAAAAGTTCTTTGATTCATCTCCATTTTAGAAAGATATGTTGAATAGGTATAAAATTGTAGTTTGATCATTTTAAATAATTTCAGCACTTTAAAGATGCCATTCTACTGTCCTCTTGTTTAATAGTATTTAGTGATTCTTACTTTTGTTTCTATGCACAAAAACAATTTGTTTTCTTAGATTTTTTTCTTATTACTAGGTTTCAACTATTTGATTATGGCATGCTTTGATATGATTTCCTTTGTGTTTCTTTTTGGAGTTCATCAAACTTCTTGGACCTATAATTAAATAATTTTTATCACATATTTCAATCACTATTTCTTTAAATATTTATCTGTCATTCCTCTCTAGACCTCAACTATAAATTTCAGAGGGCATGACATTTTTCATAGCTTATTTCCCAAAGCTGTGTTTAATATTTTGTATTTTTTGACACTTAATTTCCAATAATTATTATTGCTGTGTCTTTGAGTTTACTGATTTTTTAATTTTGAAATGTTTTGTCTGCTTTTATTCCTAGCTGATTAATAAAAATAAATTGTATTTTTATTTATTTTTTTAAAATAAAGATGTGGGGTACAATTCAGGGTTAGGTATACAAACGTTGATTACACAGGTATCCTTGTTGTTGAGGTATGCCCCTCCCTCCCCTAGCAGTTTCTCTCAACTGCCAATCTCACTCTCCCTCCCTGACAGTTTCCCACTACTGCCAATTCCTTTCTTATAGTGTTATAATTGTTCAAGATTCACTTATGAGTGAGAACATATGGTACTCTGTTCTTTGTTTCTGTGATAAATCACTTAGTATGATCAACTCTAAATCCATCCAAGTTGCCGCAAAGTTCATATGTTTGTCTTTCTTTATGGCTGCATAATATCCCATTGTGTATATGTACTACATTTTTTTAATCCAGTACAGCTTTGATGGGCAACATGGTTGGCTCCATGTTTTTGCTATTGTGACTAGAGCTGCAACAAACATACGTGTGCATTTATCTTTGTTGTAGAATGATTTGAATTCCTCCGGGTATATTCGCAATGGGGAAATTGTTGGGTCATATGGAAGGTCAATTTCTAGTTCTTTGAGAAATCGCCACTCTGTCTTCCAAAGATATTGCACTAGTTTGCATTCTCACTAGCAGTGTAGAAGCGTTTCTTTTTCTCTGCATCCTTGCCAGCATCTGTTGTTTGTTTTATTAATGATAGCCATTCTTACTGGGATTAGATAGTATTTTTATTTCTTAAAGTTTCATCAGTAGTTTTTCTTATCTTTTCTTATATGTATATTTTTCCTTTGGAGAGTTGTTGGTTCTAGTCATCAGTTGTTGATGAATAATATGTATCTATGTATCTATTTGTACCTTTTTTTAAAACAATGATCATGCACCATTTTGTTTCCAAATATGGTTTTTAAAATATTGTAAATACTGCTTAGCGAAAATGTGTGTCACTGTCTTCTATGCATGAGTTTAGTCACACCTTTCAAGCCCTCCCTAATTTTCTCTGTTAATCAAATATAAGACACCAGTATTCTGTGGTGAGGAAAATACAACTTTCACGTATGATTGCTAATGGTAAAATATGCATATATGTTGATCATAGTCTAATCATATTGATCAGAATTGGGCTAAATACAATAGTTTTTAATTTTTAGAATTATTTATCAATTATTGTCTTTTCATTTAAATTTAAATTATCTCATTTGATACTAACAACAGTCTTGTTGAAAGTTATATCTCTTTTTAGGCTTTATAATTTTCGCTTTTATGTTTGGGTACCCAAAAGTCAGAGACATTAGCGATTGCACAATGCCATTGTACTGTGGTCTTTTGATAACCCATGCAGACTTCTATTTTCAAAAATTTTGCAATATTGTATTTACTGTATTAATGGCAAGTGAAACAATATTCTTCTGAACAAAAATTTACTCATTTTATTGTCATATCAAAAAAATGGCTATCATTACATCCACACATTCCACTTTTGTGCATGTATTCATATATATTAGATTTATAGTAAACAAATGTTGCAATTTATTTTTTTGATATGGGGTCTCACTCTGGCACCCAGGCATGATCATGGTTTGCCACATCCTTGACCTCCTGAGCCCAGGCGATTCCCCCTCTTCGGCCTCCCGAAAAGTTGGGACTCCAGGTATTTACTACCACGCCTGGATGATTATTTGATTTTGTGTGTGTGTGTGCAGATGAGGTCTTGTTATGTTACCCAGGCTGATATCTTGCCCAGATAATATATTATAGCTATGTAATATATCTATCTATAAAAAATTATTTTTTATTCATCTACATAGAAAATGTTTCTAAGCAGTCCTCCTGCCTCAGCCTCCCAAAGTGCTGGGATTGGGGGGGGGAGTCACCATGGCCACCTAGGGTATTGCCATTTGAATTCCTTAGTTCATATTGTTTTAACCTAGTATCATCATTTTGGTGCTCTTTTTGTGAGATAGCTTTGACTCTCCAGAGATGAAAACCAATGTAAATTGTACAATAAAGTCTCTATTTATTGATTTGTAGCAACCTGAGATGTCTATGACAAAAGTATGAATTCAGAAATAAGAAAACAGTAATCTTAGAGTTAATATAAATTTAATATATAAAAGGGACTTTCAGAAATTATTGGCTCTTTATTAGCACAAATTCTGATATCCTTGGTTTTCAGATTTTCTAAATCATATCACATTTAAGACACAAAATGTAAAGGCAATTTGCTAACTGTTTTCTTCACTGAATATTTATTGATTAATTGATACAAAGTTCTTTGGTAAACTCTGTGGCTTCAAAAACGTAGAACACATGGTCCTTGTCTTCAAAGATCTTAGTATAAAGTTAGAAAACTTGACATATATAAAAATACTAATAACAGAACAAAATAGAGCAATTGTAACATCAAAAGTGACTTACAGAAAAATGTTTCTAGGTTTTAGAGGAAGAAATACATTAACAAATTTAAAGAAAAGAGGACTGGATTTAAAAAATGTGGTACATATACATGATGGAATACTGCGCAGCCATAAAAAAGTATAAAATCATGAATTTCACAGCAACCTGGATGGAACTAGAGTCTATAATACCGAGTGATCTCTCACAGAAACAAAGATCTGAGTATCACATGTTCTCACTCATATAGTGGACCTTGAACATCCAACGTAATACTCTATGAAAATGACTGACAGTGGTGGGAAACTATGGAGGTGGGAGGGAAGGGAGATGGGATTAACCGTAGTAAATATCTGTCTGGGGGCGGGGAGACACCTCTTATCAACAAGGGTGCCTGAACGGAGCATATTTGTATACCTAACCGTTAACTGTATCCTACAATATCATTTAAAAAAAATTAATTAAAAAAAATAAAAAAGAAAAAAAGAAAGCGATTGGCAGTAGTAGGAAACTGTCAGGGGAGGGGGTGGGATTGGCAGTTGAGGGAAACTGCTAGGGGAGGGAGGGGCATACCTCATCAATAACGGTAACTGCATGATCAATGTTTATACATCTAACCCTGAAATGTACCCCACATCTTTATAATGAAAATTAAACAAACAAAAAAATAAAGTTTAAATAGAAAGGCAAAATGAAAAAAAATATATATATATATTTATTTTTTCAAGATGCCTTCATAAAATATACATATAGAAATTGGTTGATTAATGTTATTTTGATTCATTGAGTACAAAGAAAACCAACTGCACGGTAATGGTGATCTAACATGGAGTCTACAAGGTTGGGCTCAAAAGTCACACCACCTAGAATTAAAATTCTAACTTCAGCAACTGCCAAATTGAATTATTTTGCAAAATATCAAATCCCAAAGTGAATTATCTTGGTTTCTTCATCTAAAAATGAATTAATACGAAAATCTTTATCACAGAATTATTATAAAGATTGGCAAAAATCTGTAAAGAATATGAAACAGCATCTGGTACATAGATAGCTCTCAATAGATGCAATCTCTCAATAGTATAATAACAATAAACACAAGTATGTTGATAACACTTATTGTATGCCAGGTATAGTTAAAAACTCTGTATATATATTAACTCACTCAATTTTTGCATCAACCCTAGGAGGAAAATACTGCTATTATCCACATTTTCCATTTGAGAAAACCAAGCCACAGAGGTATTAGTTATTTGCTTATGAACCCACCTATTTAAGAGACAGTGCTAAGTCTTTAACTAAGTGGTTTAGCCTTAACACACTTCATTAATATTTCTACTACAATATTGTACATAAGACTAGCTATAAATATTTGAGTGGCTTGGAAATAGAATAAGCCTGTGATTTCCTGAGGCAATGATCATGGTTTTATTAGAGGATTCAAGCAAAATGGATTCAGTTTGGAGGCTAGATTAAATACTCTGTGTGGTTGCTAATGGTGTATTTATGTTACTATTGGGCCATGGCCAATGAAAAGTAAAAGAATGTTTCATTTTTATCATTTAAGTGGTACATATATTTAGACCCACTTAAAAATATACTCTCAGAAATTGCATAAATATGGGATGTAAAGCTCTTACCAAAATTATATATATACTTACATATATATAATATCTATATTTATTTAATTATGTATAATATATTATAGCTATATAATATGTCTCTCTATAAAAAATTCTTTATTATCCACCTACATAGAAAATGTTTCTTACCATTTCAGGAGGCACATAGCATATTGGTTTAACACAGGCTCTAACATCAGACAATTCAGGGTTTGAGATATAGCCGGGCTGCCTGCTTGTCTGTGTAAAATTATCATTGTAAAAACGGGGGCCGGGCTCAGTGGCTCAGCCTGTAATCCCGCGCCTTTGGGAGGCTGAGGTGAGTGGATTGCCTGAGCCCGCGGGTTCGAGACCCGCCTGGGCAGCGAGACCTCATCTCTACAATAAATCAAAAAATCAGCCGGCCGTGGTAACGCATGCCTGTAATTCCGGCTACTTGGAAGGCTGAGGCGGAAGGATCACTGGAGCCCAGCAGGCGAGGCTGCGGTGGCCGGGAGCAGCCACTGCACCCCAGTCTGGGCGACTGAGTGAGATTCCAACTCAAAAAAAAAAAAAAATGGGGGAAGTAGAAATAACAATATATACATGATAAGATTATTGAAAGGAATCACTGAGACAATTCATTAGAAAATATCTGGCACAGCACATGATAAGTGATAATTCCTCATTTAGTATTATTAATACTTTTTGTAAAAGAGATATTAATTCATTAGTAAATGCAAAGGCTAATATACACACACAGGATTTTTGTCAATAATAACAATTAACTTGATAATAAAACAGATTCTTCATTCCTTCCTTTTTATTGTAAATATAAAACCCATACAGAATAGTAAAGAAATCAGAAATCTGACTTACCAGAGGAAAGGTGGCAAAAAACAAGCAGACAAATAGAAAAAAGTTTCCAGCCCAAAAGATTTTTTTATGAATGTAATTTACAGCAAGTGACATTACTGCTCTCTTTCAGGTAACACAAACAGACCATTCCTGGGTAATTAAAAAAAAAGAATGTGTTCTAAAGGTGAGCTTATTCAATGGTTCCGATGGGGAAATGATAGGGGAGGGAAACAAACAGGGTGCTGGAAAGTTCCTACTGATTGGTATTACTGTGAGCTGGTTTCCTTCTCCCTGACCTTGGCAAACATTTAGTTCCTCTTTCTTACACAAGAGCATGTTAGTTGATTTTCTGAAACCCGCTCCCACTGGGGAATCACAAATCCTGTTCTCTTAATGAGGGCAAATATGTTTTCTTCTGTGTTATCACTTACAACTCCATCTGTAGTTTCTAAATGTTCAGCAGGGCATATTCCGTATGCTGAGTTCCCTCAGACCCCTAGGTGCCTTGTTTGAAAAGAATCTGCTGCCCTTTGAACAGAACAGAGCTGACTCATGTAGACATTCTCATGTTCTTTGACAAACTCATAGCTCAGGACAATCTTACTGCAGCTACTTGCTCTGTCATAAGCCTAGCAAGCCAGATGAATTCTCTCTATTTGGACTTCTTTGTCTTTTCCTGTGGGTCAAACTTCAGTCCCCTCTGTCTTCTAGACTCCAGGGGATAAAGTATATTTTCTATGATTTTCCTTGAAAATACATTTCCTTAGTGAAAGGATATAACATGGATGAGCAGCCATTTTAACACTACCTAGTCGTCATGTTTTTCTAGTAGTTCACTTTACCCTCTGATAACTAGTCAAGGACAGAGCCAGTTTCTCAGAGATAGCTATTTATAATTGTTTTACATTCCCTCCTCAGCTTGTTTTGTACTAATTAGCTTTTCTAGTTAAAGTATTTGCCTCTACCCATAAGACCCAAGTTAACCTAATCAGCCCTTCTAACCTTCATGACACAGGCAGACCCCATCACCAGGGCAACTATCATGTGACTAACTCACCCATCTGCCTGCTGTCCATCTCCAAAAAAAAAACCTGCCCTACCTGCCACTTTGTGATGACATGGAGCAGACCACCACCCAAACACCTTAATGACCTTCTCCCATCAAAGGGAAAATTCAACTTCAAGCAGCTGGCTGCCATTGTCTTGCTAAGTTCTGGTGTGGCCATGTGGCTCTTTGAGCTATGACTGCCATGTTTTTCTCAGCTTTGGTCCCCTCCCCTACCTTGGGAATTGTCTCTTTCTTTCTCTAATTTACTTTCTAAGTAAACTATATTTTCCGATCTAACTTCTGTGCAATTCTGTGCATCTTTTCGTGGCAATTGATCGTACTACCCCATCCCAGGCAGGTCTGTGTTAACATTTGGAGGCTCTACTGGGATATATTTTTAACCTAACACCTAGGCTTGGAGTGGTACAGGTGTTATAGCCGAACCACGAGAGAGGAGAATCACCAGCATACCGGGTTCGAATTTTGAGTCCTTTAATAGTGCATGGTCAAGAGTAGACTCATGCCAAGAAAGCTCTCAACCCTTAGTGGAATCAGCAAGAAGTTTGTAAAGGCAAAATTTGCTAGTGGGCTACATAGCAGGATTTCGGTTAACAAGGCATATAATTACATGGAATTTGTGGCTAGGGAGTTTTCAAACAGTCAGCAAGAACGGTCAGCGTGAACAGCTCAGGGGAGCAAGACCATGGGTCTGTGGTCATGGGAACATTACAATAATCACATGTACACACGGGGGAGTCATTTTTAGGTCAGGTAGGCAGCTAAGATGGAGGAATTTAACAAAATGGAGTTACTTATGTCAAGCAAGCTATTATAACCATTTTAAATATTTCATTAGATTTAATTCCCCCCCTTTAGTTGTACATGAGTCAATTCATTATCTCATCAATCATGGGTATGGAATTATAATAAGTTCTTACATGCAAAAGTTTTACATAATTGATTTGTTGTTTTATGAAGTTAATAATCCAGTTTAATATACAAGGTTTTATAAGCAAACCAAGGAAGAAGAAGATAAGTGGGAACCAGGGGTTCCAGTCATTTAGGGTCCCTGGCTGGCACACCACAGTTGATGGAGTGAGGTGGTGGTGTTGCATTATTTTCCGTGACTCTCTTGACTCGTGTGTGGTGAATTCAGGCCAGTATCCATGTCGACTTTGAGTGCTGTTGGAGTGGTGATGACAGTAAAGAGTCCCTTCCAGGCAGGAGTTAGTAAAGGTGTGGAAGACAGAGTGGGGAAAACAGCATGGATGCCAGAGTGGACAGCAGCCTGAACCTAACGGAGGGACTGAAGATACTTTAACAGAGATTGATTAGTAATTTTTTCTAGGATGGGATTCTGCAACCGAGGTAACAGAACAGGGGTTTTTAAAAAGATTATTTTATATGGGATAGACCCAGACTTATATGGGGTGCATTGGGGTCAAAGAAGAGCTAAAGGTCAAAGGCTTACCCATTTTTTACTGGTCTCTATTATTAATTTTGTTAAAGTAGATTTAAGTCCAGTTTATGTGTTTTACCTGTCCAGAGCTTTGTGGTTGGTAAGCACAATGTAATTTCCAGTCAATGTTTAGTGCTTTACTAACCAGCTGTGCTATGGATGGACTATGGTTGAGGTTAAGGCAGGACTATTATTAGAGCTAATAGAGAAGGGAAGTCCAAACCTAGGAATGATTTAATTTAACAAAAACCTAATAACTGTAAGTGCAGTTTCATTTCTTGTGGCAAATGTTTCCATACAATCCAAAAAAAGTGTTTATAAAAACCAGCAGGTATTGAAAACCAGTATGAGGAATTTTTATCTCAGTAAAATCCACTTCTGATGTTTCTCCAGGGCTCAGTCCCCGGGTCCTGTTAGCATTTGGTGGTCTTGGTCCTTGTTTGGCATTTATTTGCGCACAAGCTGGACATAGTGCAGTGGCTGTGGCAGTGAGGCTTTTTAAGCCTTGAATGTAGTAATACTGGTTTAGCATCTCAGTTAATTTAGTACCTCCCAGGTGTGTAGTCCAAGGGCGGCTGGGAGGATGATTTTAGAGTCCTCGATTATTCACCATTCTGAGGGGGTTTTGTGTGCTTCTGCTAATGCAGCTTGTTCCTTTTCCTCTTGGGTGTAGACAGGCTGTTTTGGAAGTGAGGGAACTAGAAAAGTTTTAGTTAGCAGAATAGTGAGGGGCTGGACTGGAAGTTCTCCTGCTTTACATGCTGTCCAATCAGCTAGGTGATTTCCTGTCGCCTCTGGAGTGTCCGATTTCTGATGTCCCCTGCAATGTATAATGGCTATTTCTTTGGGGAGTCATATAACGTCTAGAAGGGCTAAAATTTTCTTTTGACATTCAGTGGCCAGAGGCTCCCCAGAGCAGTGTGTTTACAGTGTGGGGAACTGTTAAGACCAAGTTTTGACCAAAAGTTAGCTTATCTGCCTCCTTAACCAGTATAGCAGTAGCAATGATGACTCAAAGACAGGATGGCCAGCCAGAAGCCACTGGATTCAATCTTTTTTGACAAGTAAGCCATAGGTTGCCTCCAGGGTCCTAAGGTCCAGGTAAGAACCCTCTGTGAGATTCCCCACTGTTCACGCACAAACAAATAAAAAGACTTGGTAACATCTGAGAGAGTTAAATCTGGGGCTTGGGTAAGAGCCATTTTTAACTGCTGAAATGCTTGCTCCTCAGTAGCAGTCCGTTTCAGGGACTGATCCCCTGCAGTGGCTGTGTACAGAGGCTTGGCAATTTCAGCAAATTCTGGGATCCACAGCTGGTAATACCCTGCTGCTCCCAGGAATTCCTGTACCTGTTTCTTTGTGGTTGGCATGGGAATTTGAAGAATGGCTTCTTTCTGGGCTGAGGTCAGGGCTCACTTACCCTTTTTTAGCTGGTATCCCAGGTAGGAAACTTCAGTTGAGCAGAGCTGTGCCTTTTTCGCTGACATATGGTTACCCAAGTCTTGGAGGAGCTGTAACAGAGCCTTAGTATGTTTTAAATAAGTATTCAAGTCTGCAGTCACAAGAAAGAGACTATTTACATACTGGAGTAAAGTACATTCAGGGTGTAAGGCATGGAACCCTAACAAATCCTGTTGCCAAGCTTCCTTGAAAAGGGTTGTGGAGTTCTTGAAACCCTGTAGTAACTGGGGTTCAAGTTAGCTGGCTGGTGTCCCCTGAGTCAGGATCTGTTCATTCAAAAGCAAAAATAGGTTGTCAGGACCGGAGGGTCACCAATAGAGGGCAGGACCAGAACTGATTGGGTCCTCTGTCTTTGGGTGGCAAGGGCAATTTTTTTTTTTTTTTAACCCAGTGACCCAGCTTTTTACAATATGCACATTGATTCTTGGCTAGCTGGATGCATGCAGTTTCCTTGTGTCCTTCTTTTAGTTTCTCTTTTTGTTTTACGTGTTGACCTCAAGACAAGTTGAGAGGCCTGGATGGCAGCAACTAATACTTTCGTTTATTGTTGTGTTGCTCTGTCCATTTTCTTGTCTTCCTGTTTCTGTTTCTCAGCATTTTGGTTATTAAAAACCTTCTAAGCTACCTCAAGCAGTTAAGAAATGTGTATTTCTGTGACCTTCAAGTCTCTGTAACTTTCTCTGGATGTCAGGAGCCACCTGAGCCACAAAAGCCAAATTGATAGCCAGAGCATTCTTGGGTGCTGAGGGGTCAAACAGGGTGTAGGTAAGGAAAGTCTCATGAAAACATTCAAGAGGTGCCCCTGGTGACTTCTCAGGACCCTAAATAATCTCAGTAGCTTTGGAAAGATTAATAGGTTTTTCAGCTGCTCCTTTCAGGCCAGCTAATAGAGTCTGGTGAAAAGTTTTTAATGTTCTAGACCCCGCCAAAGTGTTAAGGTCCTAATCTGGGCAAGAGGAGGGAAAAACCTCCCTAACATTGCCTGACTTTCTTCCTGTGTACCTGCAGTTGAGGTTAGAGAAGACTTTTTAGCCTCAGCTCTAATACACTCTGGCTTTTCAGAAGTACATAGGGTTAAAAGGAGCTGATGGCAATCATCCCAGGTAGGATGATGAGTGCACATGATTTATTTTACCAGGGGGATTAAAACCTATGGTTGTTGTGAAAACGTTGGATTTTGGAAAGATTGCATTCTCTTGAGAAATAGGTAAAACAAGTTTTTCGTGAAGAGTTAGCTAGGGGCCTTTGTATATAGCACCCTGTTGTTTTTAAGTTAGAAGCTCTGTTTCCATATAGTGTGGTTTATGGGAAGGTCCTGAGTTTTAAGAGAACATATCTGTAACTATGGAGGGGGGTTTTGGACTAAATTTAACATTGGTCGATATAGGGAAACTTATCAGTATGACCAGGGATCCCTGTAACGACCTTTTAAATAGACTGAGTAACATGAACATTTAAAGACCCTGTAGAGGGCCAATCAACATTAAATGCAAGCCACTCTGTTTTATAGAGCATCTGGAGCCCACCTTTTGAAAGGTGGACACCATAGTCCTCAGCGAATACAACAGAGAAATTTTTCAATATACAATCCAGAGGACTGACAGGTTGTGAATTCTGTGAACCTATAACAAACAACAAGCAAACAGTTAAAATACACAGTTAAAACATAATGACAGATGGGGCACATCCAGGCCAAGTCAGAAGAGTTACAGATCCCTGGAACAACTTCAGGGCAGAAAACCAAAGGACTCTATTCAGCTAATGTCTTGGCCTAAAGAATAGTGTCCAAAGGGCAGCCTTGTCAGGCCATGACTACCTTAAACAGAATTATGGCCACAAACAGAACAAAATAGATTTTTACCAGTAAACAGAACAAATTCTTACCTCCTAGGAGAATGCAGACTGACTCAGGAATTTTTGAGTTGGGAGGAAATCAGCAGTTGTTCCTTCTCCCTCTGAGCCAGATGAGAGGTTATATGGCCGTGGAATGATTCAGGGGGTTCTTCCCCTATAACTCCTTCATCAAGCCTGGGAGATCTGGAGTGAGGCCACCTCCCGAGCTTGGTAACGATTCTCGCTGGGGCCTCCAAACATTATATCTGAATCACAAGAATGGAGAATCACCAGCACACTGGGTCCAAATTTTGAGTCCTTTAATAGCACGCAGTCAAGAATAGGCTCACACCAAGAAAGCTCTAAACCCTGAGTGGAATCAGCAAGAAGCGTATATAGGCACAATCCACATGTGGGCTACATAGCAGGGGTGAGGGTACAAGGAACGAAAAACAAAAAGAACAATTTCTTGGATTTCTGTTAAAAAGGCATACAATTACACAGAATTTGTGGCTAGGGAGTTTTTAGGTTTTAATTTGCATTTATTTGATGATTAGTGATGCTGAAGATTTTTTCATATGTTTATTGGGCACTTGTATGTCTTCCTTTGAAAAATGTCTATTTAGCCAGGTGTGGTGGCTCACGCCTATAATTCTAGCTCTTTGGGAGGCAGAGGCAAAAGGATTGCCTGAGTTCAGGGGTTCAAAACCAGCCTGGGCAACTTGGAGAAATCTTGTCTCTACAATAAATTAAAAAAAAAAAATTGGCTGGGTGTGGTAGTGCACAGCTGTAGTTCTAGCTACTCGGAAGACTGAAGCAGAAAGATCACCTGGACCCAGCAAGTAGAAGCTGCACTGGCTAGAGCGTATCACTGCACACCAACCTGGGCTACACTCCAGCCTGGGTGACAGAGTAAGACATACTCAAAAAGAAAAAGAAGAATGTCAGTTTATGTCATTTGCCCACTTTCTAATAGGGTTATTTGAGTTTTTCTTATTGACTTAATTGAGTTTCTTGTAGAGTCTGGATGTTAGCCTTCTGTAAGATCCATTGTTTTCAAATACTTTCTCCCATTCTATAGTTTGTTTACTCTGATACTGTGTTGATTATGTCTTTTGTTGTGCAGGAACTTTTTAATTAGTCCCTTTATGCTATTTTTGTTTTTATTGTGTTTCCTTTTGAGGACTTAGTCATAAATTATTTTCCTAGACTAATGTCCAGAAGAGTTTTTCCTAGGTTTTTTTTTTTCTATAAGATTTGTAGGCCCAGATTTTACATTTAAGTCTTTAATTCATCTTGAGTTGATTTTTGTATATGGTGTGAGATAGGGGTCTAGTTTTACTTTTCTGCAATCATCCCAGTACCATTTATCAAATAAGAAATTTTCCCCCAGTGTATATATTTGTTGACTTTTTCAAAGATCAGTGGGTTGTAGGTATGTGGCTTTATGTCTAAGTTCTGTATTCTTTTCAGTAATCTATGTATCTGTTTTTATATCTGTATCATACTGTTTTAGATACTTAGGTTTGTGGTATAATTTGAAGTCATGTAATACAGAAAAAGCATTTTACAAAATCTAGTATGTCTTTATGATAAAAAAATATATATTTACCAAACTAAGCCTAGAAAAACATACCTCAAAATACTAAAAGCCATATATGACAACCTTCAGCCATTATTTTCTAAAAGGGAAAAAACTGAAAGCATTTCCCCTGAGAATTGAAACAAAACAAGGATGTTCACTTTCATCACTTCTATTCAACGTAGTACTACTAGAAGTCCTAGCTAGAGCAGTCAGACCGACAAGAGAAAGAAATAAAAGGCATTCAAATTGGAAAAGAGAAAGCCAAATTACTTGTGTTTGTTGATGATATGATCATATACCTAGAAAACCCTAAAGACTCCTCAAAAAAACTCCTAGATTTCATGAAAGTGACATACAAAAATTGCTGTCATTTCTATACAGCAATACCAATTAAGCTGAGAACTACATCAATAATTCAATCACATTTGCAACTGCTACATAACTATAAAACAAACAACAACAACAACAAAATAAAAAAATAACCTAAGAATACATTTGACCAAAGATGTAAAAGATTTCTACAAGGAGAACTACAAATTCTGATGAAAAATTAACTGAGTGCTGTTTTCTATATGAACTAATGTTCCAAGTTAGAGCTCAGTCACAGAAATAGTCAATGTTTGCAATATTAAAGTAATCTAGTATGTAACTTTACAAGCTAATATATAACATTCATAGAAATATTAAAAATAGATTTATTTACCCAAAGAGAACTTATATTTTATTGAGAAGGGGAGTAAACAATCAAGAATAGTCAAGGTATGCTTTGATGCAGTTCTCTATACCTGCAGTTCATCTTTTCCTTTCCCTTGCCATCTCCTTTTTACTTAACAAAAACAAATATAAATTGACGCCGGGTGGGGTGCAGTGCAAGACCTGTAGATTATTTGGCTCATTTCTACAGTGAATTTTAGAGTGGTCGGCAAAATTTTCAAACAAAATTTATTAGAGAAAGAAAAGAGAAAAAAGATGGTGATATGCCAGAGCTGGCATGGGTGAAAAAAATGGAGCCTTTGCTCTTTACAATAAACCTGATATACCTTTACAACAATTGATATGCTAAAGAAGGTAGAGCCTAGAGATCCCACTCTGGAGATTGATATCTCTGGCCTCCTGAGGGGAGGAGAGAAGGGGAAGGGTGGTCTTTTCCTGACCACATTGTCTTTTATGGGAGACCTATCAGAGTTTCCAATCCACAGGTTCCTTAGCAAAAAGGTGATCTTATTTTCATTTCCATGGCTTTGGTCAGTTAAGGGGTGGTCTTTGGCCTTCCCCCTTCAACAGGAAACCTGAAAGTTTCTTAGTGATTATTATGCTAAACCGTGAATTGAACGGTTGGGCTGACCTAGTCTTGCTGCTGATGGAGTTTTCTTTTGATTCCCCAAGGGGGTGAGGAGTGGGGGTGGACTGCCAGCTTGACTTGCAGTAAAATGTAATTTCAAAAATGTCTGAATGCTTCCTAAAACCTACCTCTTAGAAACTTATCAGTCTATGTGTGACCTGCGCTAGCTGCCATACCCCATAAATAGTTGGTTGAGGTGCATACTAACATACTAAAAATCATGTGTGTTTATATACACTTTAATCAGTTTTTACACATGTATAAATCTGTAAAACCATCACCACAATCAAGATAGTGAACATGTACCTAAGTCCTCCAAAATTTCCTCTTGCCCCTTTGAGCCTCTCTCTGGTACCACTATCTAGTATTTCTACTCAGGAACAGCAAATATAGATTAGTTTGATACTATAGATTAGTTTGCGTTTTCTAGAATTTTACAGAAATTGATTTATATTGTATGCAATGTTTATCTTCTAGCTTATTTCACTCAATAAAATTATTTTGAAATTTGTCTTGTTTTTATGTTCATTAAGAATTCATTCCTTTTTATTGTTGAGTAATATTCCATTATATGGAAATAAAAATGATTCGTTAAACCATTTATGTGTTAATAGACATATGAGCATTTTCTAGTTAGAAGCTATTACAAATAAAACTGCTATGAACATCTGTATATAAGCTTTTGTATAGACATGTATTTTCATTTGTTTTAGGTAAATACATATCAGTGAAATGGGTGAATTATATGATAGGTGTATTGAAAGGAGGACCCCCGAGAAACAGAATAAACTTAGTTCACATTTTGTCTCAGTATAAGCATTTTCACTTAGACTGATATGCTTTGAATCTAGCACAGGTTAGATATAGATACATTTTCAATAGGCAGGTTTTAGGAAGTATTTAGATGTTTTACTGCAGACCAAGCTGGCAAACTACCCCACACCCTTGGCAAATCTCCATCAGACGCAAGACAAGGACAGCCCAATCTTTCAATTCATTGTTTAATCTCTAAAAAACTGTTGGTGGGAGTGTAAAGTAGTTCAACCTCTGTGGAAAACTGTGTGGAGATTTCTAAAAGATCTAAAAATCGACCTTCCATACAACCCAGTAATCGCCCTTCTTGGAATATACCCAGAGAAACTCACATCATTCTATAAAAAAAATACTTGTGTAAGTATGTTTATTACAGCAATATTCACAATAGCAAAAACATAGAGCCAACCATGCTCCCCATGGAAAGTAGACTACATTTAAAAATGTGGTACATATACATGATGGAATATCACTCATTCATAAAGAAGGAAAAAATTATGAACTTTGCAGCAACTTGGATGGATTTAGAGTCTGAAATACTAGTGATCTATCACAGAAACAAAGAACTGAGTATCACATGTTCTCGCTCATAAGCAGACCCTGAACAATTATCATAATACTGCAAGTAAGGAATTAGCAGTAGTGGGAAACTGCCAGGGGAGGGAGGAGAGGGCGTTCTTCATCAGTAAGGGTACCTGATCTCAAACCAGGTGAAGTGGGGACCAAAGTGAGGCCCAAACTTTACCTGTACAATGACAATTTGCATACCTAACCATGAATTGTACCCTACATCTTTAAAATAAAAATTAAAGAAAAGAGAGACTTATAGGTTCCTTGTCAAAAGTGGAAAGCCCAAGATCACCCCTTAGCAGGCCGAAGCCATAGACATGACAATAAGACCACCTTTTAGCCAAGGAGCTTGTGTATTGGAAATGTCTGAAAGGTCTCTTGCAGGAAAAACCCCTCCCCTTCCATCTAGCCCACCACTAGAGGTCATGAGATGCTAATGTCTTACCATGTAAAGATCTAAGTCTCATGTGGCTACTATCAACATCAAAGACTGCAGCCTTGGACATTTTTTTTTGGCCCAGAACCCTCTGGGCCTAACCTCCTCCCCCCTTAACTTAAAGGTCCTTAAATATACACATTTCTTGGCCCTTTGGGGTCACACTTGTCTCTGAGTGTCCATCCCCTTTCCAATCTCTGAAAGGTGAATAATAAACTTTACTTTCTTCTACTTCTTACTTGCTTGCAATCTTGCATTATTGTCATGGTGCCCACAGGGCCCATCTTGTCTCAACTTACCCTTTCATGTATGTTTCACTTTTTAAAAGATTGTGAATAACGGCAGTTTTATTTCTTTCTTTCCAATCCAGCATTTTTTTACTGTTATGACATGTGGGGAAGGGATTCTTATTTCACTGGCATAGAACTTCTAATACAATGTTAAATTGAAAGAACGAGTACAGATACCTTTGTCTTGTACTTGTCCCTAAAGGAAAAGCATAGCCATTCACCATTCAGTATGATGCTAGCTGTAACTTTTTACAGTTCCTTTCTAGTTTTCTGAGAGTTATTATCAGGCATGGGTATTAGATTTTGGCTACTGCTTTTTCTGTATCCTGAGAAATTATATGTTTTCATTCCTTTTTTTCTTATATTTTTGGTTTACAGATTTGGTGAATACATCGGTTGGTTATGATAAATCAATCTTACATTCCTGGGATAAACCTCAATTGGTTATAATATACTTTTAAGATATATTTATTTTAATTTCATAATTTTAAAAAAGAATTTTAGCATTGATGGTAATGAGGGATATTGACCTCTTGTTTAATATTGTTTTTGCTTTTAGTATTGGGTTAACACTGGCTTCATGGAATGTATTGCAAAGTTTTGCTTTTTTTCTTTTTTTTTGCTTCAATTTCCTGAAAAGTGTGTAGAATTGGTATCATCTCTTCTTGTTCAGTGGAATTCACCAGTCACATCATTTGAGCCCAGAGTTATCTTTATTAAAATATTTTAAGCTATAGATTTACTTTCTTCAATAGACATAGTTATCTCATTTTTTTTAGTGGACAAACTTTGAAAATTTATATTTTTCAAGGAATGTGTTCATTTTACCTATGTTATCAAATTTATTGGCATCACTTTGTTTATACTATTACCCCATTATTTCTTTTCATGTATCTGGAATCTGTAATGGTGTCACCTTCCTTATTTCAGATATTGGTGATTTGTGTTTTTCTTCCCTCTTTTTTTCTAATCAATTTGTCTAGAGGTTTGTTCATTTTATTGATTCTAAAAAAATGTAGCTTTGGGTTTCAATTTTTTTCTGTTTTCTATTTTTTATTTATTACATCTTGATCTTTGTTAACTTATATATTTGCTTACCTTGTGTTCAGTTTGCTTTTCTTTATTTAGTATCTGAAGGTGGAAGTTAAGTTCATAAATATAAAACTTTCTTCTTTTCTAATATAATTGTTTATTGCTATAAGCATCTCTCTTCTTTCTCTTGATTTGCACCAATAAATAAAAATTAGGCAATATAAGAAATAAATGACAAAGAATTATTAATCATTATTATAATTATTGCCAGAAAGTAGTCTTGGTAAAGAGTTCATCTTAGAAACAAGCTTGACCTAAATTCCAGAGGTTATTTTGCAACGTATCTGATTATATGATAATACCCGAAATGTGTTCAAAACTATTGTGCTTCGTTATGTTGGAAAAAATCCGAGGAATAAATGAAGCAGTATTAAACACCAATAAAGAGCACATTTACGTACAATCAAGTCTTATGTATCTTCATATATTTTGGTCTAATTAAATGTTTTTTAAAATATAGTTTTCATTAACACTAACATTATTTAACAGTGACTTTACATATTTTATTTTTTCAAAGAATCAATGGGTATTAAAAGCAAGTTGATATTTTCAACCTGCACAAGAATCATTGTCCTGAAAATTTCTAAAGGAAATATAAGTGAACACATTTATTTTGACTATGTCATTCTCTTAAATAATTTATTAATAATCTAACATATGTAGTAGTTTTTACTTAAAATTACTCATTTTGAATTTGTTAAATAAATGCAGCATTACTAGTAGTCCTCATTGTCACCATAACTCATAAAATAATTTAGTAGAGAGAGGCAGACTCAGGTTGATGAGCTAAGGCATTATACAATGACAGAAAAACTAATTCTCTCCTTGCTGTTAAAACATCAGACCAAATGCTCACCAAGCTGACCAATGGGAAGAGTTTTCACTGTTAGTCTTTTTGCATTTTTTTCTGTGATAACTCAGCATACTCACCTTTGGTCAATGCTGAGTGTTAAAAGTTTTCCCCTTTAAATCTTTAAGCGTCAGTTTTACCTTCCACACACTTTACTACTCCACAGACTTATTTTGAGGCTGAATTTATGCAGTAACTAAGAAAGTTCATTGGAATTTATTAAAAAAACACACAAATGTAAAGAAGGGTTGAATGTTGAAATGAATTCAATGCAACCATAGACTTGTCTTATTGCTTACAATTCTTTAGCGCATTTTTATTATCAACACAGCTGTGTTGTGTTCGAGAAATTTAGCTTGGATTAGCCTTTTTGACTAACTTCTGAGACACCAGGAAGGAATGCAACCTAGAATAGAAATATGCTTGAATAAATAAGCAGAAAAAAGTAAGAAAAACTTGCTCTTCTGTTTGTTTCTCTTTACCTGTTTCGTTTAGAGCAGTGTATAACACATTTATAACACTTAGTCATTTTAAAATATCTAAATGTTTGACCACATAGCCTTTGTGGGAAGAGTTAATGAGGATGTTTATCTAGTTGCTTCCTCCTAATGGCCACATCCTCCTTCCTGTGTCTGTTCCCTCCTTATGGTACCTCCCCGCTCAGATACAGACAATGATTTCTTTGTTTTTCATCTGAAATCTGTCTTGGAGCCACATTATCTGTTCTTGTGCAGTCCCTCTTTTTTTTTTTAACCTATTTCTATTCATCTCTTTTTACAAAGGCAATCCCTCAGCAGGAAGCATGGTATCCTGACCTGGATGTGTTTGTATGCAAGAAATCAGGGTGATGGAATTTGGGACAGTAATGTTCAATAAATTTTTGTTGTAATTTCCACAAGTTGAAATTTTTGACCTGTTATATGAAATAGACATACCACAAAACTTGCAGAATTGTTTAGTGATGATATATAATGTGTTTAGCATGGACTTAATTGGGCAATTTGGGGGATAGGACTCCTATTGTAATTGTATAGTTCTTAATTTTTAAAAATTAAAAAAATGTTAGATTCCAGGGGTGCACATGCATAGTCCTTACATGGACATATTGTGTAGTGGGGATTTGGGTCTCAGGTGACCCATTCCCCAGATAGTGAACATTGTACCATATAGGTAGTTTCTGAACTCTAGTTTCCTTTACACTTCCCCCTTATTAGTGTCCCCAGTGTCTATTATTTCCATTCTTGTGATGTGTTCAGTTCCCACATGTGAGTGAGGACATGCAATGTTTGGTTTCTGTTTCTGAGTCAATTTCCTTAGGATGATAATTTCTAGCACTATCCATATTGCTGCAAAGGTCATGATTTCATTTTTTATGGAAGTGAGAATAGTCCTTAAGTTTCCAGTGTAGTATGTTTAATCAGCTTCTCTCTATTCTCTTGAATATCGATTTACTGATTCCAGTGCCTTCTAGAATGAAAGAATGTATACCAAGTTCTTCTTTGATGTAGTAACCTTTCAATCTCTGAGGACAGTTATTGTGCAAGTCTCTTCTATTTTGAAATATTATTGGACAAAGGAAAATTAAGGTGAAATAGAGGCAAAACATAGTGGTTATACCAACGCTTTGTTGTAAAATGGCCCATACTTCTCAAGTAGGTTTTTTCAAAAATTGTGATTCTTCTCTGAGCATTTAGAGATGAACTCCTAAAATACAGAGTGATGATAATTTGTTACTGTAATTAGCTAATAGAGCAGGCATCCTTCAAAAGGCAGCTTTTCCTCAGTCATGCTGTAACAGTAGCTCACATGCATATTCTTATGTGCACGTTAGCAAATCTTATAAAGTTGTTAAAAATTTGCTTGTCCCCATTTCAGTTCTGTGTAAATTACTTATTTGTTGGTGATATTATAAAAGATGAAACCCAATACTTTTCACTTCTGTGTCAAATGGGTGATTGCATCCTTCTCTGAATATCAAGCTACAAGATATGGCTTCTCCAAGCAGGAAGATTATTCAGTTATTTGTTCATGTTTTTATCATGCTGGGGATTCCTTCCTTATTTTTAATGAAATGATTTTGGTCTGTATTAATGAATGATGGGAAAATGCCCAAAGCTTAAGAAATCTTGCAAGCGTTCCAGAAATACTGATTTTTCTAAAATTCTTGCAACCAAGGAAGTGTATCTTTCTCTCTCTTTCCTTTATTATTAAAGAATTAGGAGAGCATTTCCACTTGCTGCAGTGTTTGCAGGAAGTCTACTATCAGCAACTGCTTTTTGGGTTATTTATATTCTCACAGCTAATTGATTGTTGCTGTGGTGGGTACATACCAATTTGTAAAAAAGTGGAATATTTCCTCAGACAAAAATAAAAATCAGATTATGATAAAGAATTTGTATAATATTACCAGGACTTGCAGTATAACGGATCCGCGAACATTGTGGTGATGAGTAAGGAATGCTGAGCTGGGAGTCTTAGGTTGGAAAATCAAGTCTGTCATTAATACACTGTGTGACCTTGGACATGTTACTTACTACTGCCAAGCCTCAGTATTAGCATTTGTCAACTAAGATGACAGTGTTGATGCTCAACCTAGATTCCCTGATATGCTTTTTACTCTTCTGGGCAAATGTTCCTTCACCTTCTCTCTGCTTTGCTTTTACTGGCTTGTACCTGTGAGTTTCTTCAAGGTACTGTTTTGGGACTCCTGGAGCCTCCTTCATTCACCCTTACTCAAAGTGAGCCAAGGTGTCAGAGAGTTTGTATTCATTAGGCACCCCCAGTCTTTACATAAGAACAGGCTAACATAGAAGTACAAAAATACATTTGCCTTGCCTTGAGGTTGAACAAATTCCAAAGGTATAATTTATATTTCAGAGTTCCCTAGGGTATTGATGAAACCTCCACCTTACTGGACTTCTCTCATTTTCTGTCTTCCTTCTCTCATACCCTCACTTGTTTCTCCAGAGAGCATTTTCTTAAGAATCACTTGCATATAGTCCCTCATCTCAGGATCTGCTTCTGAAGAACACCAGTTTAACCAGCTTTTCAAGACTAAATACATATTTGATCAATATAGATTTCTTGTTCTTTTAGCATTTCTTATAGTGTTTTAAAGATTGCCTAAGTAAGCTTATGTAATGAGATTATTGAGGCCATCACCCTACATTATTCGTGTTAGTGTAAGTGCAAAGATTTGGTCTCTAGGATTCAGATTTAAGTTAAAAAAAGAGTTACTATTTTACTTTATAATATTTACTTTTTTCATCATAGGAATAACTTATAGTAGAAAGGAATTATTACTGTATTTTATAAAAACATCACTTGCTACATACCTAGAGAACTATGTTGCACCATTGGAACCTAAGTTTTCCAGATCTGAAGTCGAAGTCCTCTCCAAGTACAGACAAGCTGTATATATTTCTTGAAACCTTTTGATGCCTCGGTTTCTTCAACTATCTTTCACAGTCTCTACTATAGTCTCAATATCATGTTTAATTTCTGAGAAAACTTGCAAATGTTAGCTAAGATATTAGCTGTTGGGGACTTAGGAAGCATAGAAAAATTAATATGATGCTTTAAGACATCCAAAACTTAATATTCAAAATAATCAAAACTGAAATAACACTGATTGATATCTTTTCTCAAGTTCTTCTAAAGCCATAATATATGGGTAGTGGAAAGAATATGGGAACCATATTTTTACTTATTGTCATATTCAAATTGAGATTCATTTATTCCCTTTTAAAGAAACTATTTCACATTAAAAAAAAAATAAAACCATTGTGATTTTGTTTGCTCTCCAAATAGTTTGGATACTGAACATCAACTTTTTCAACAAGAAGTGCATGATATCTTAGAAGCCAATTTGTAAACTAAAGACATAGTTATAAGAGAAGAGCAGGAGCAAGTCAATTAAGGTTCAAGGGAACATTTGTTTTAACTAGACTCTCACATCAGGAATAAAGCACACTCAAGGGATTGAGGTTCCTGCAAGGCAGGTAAAATGCAGCCTTCTCTGATGGAAAAGAAGAAAGTTATTCTTGCAGTCACTTGGAAGTAGCTAATAGGTAATTAGCACCTTTCTTCTCCTTTGTACTTGACAACTGACTGATGTCTTAAATCAACCCAGGTGGCAAGAAAAAGATAAAAGCTTTTAAAGCATGAGCTCTATGCTGAGAGTGTGAATGCTTATCTGGGCTAGAGGTTGTGAAATGCTTTCAGATTCTGGGGCCCAGTCTCTACAAGATCTGTTTTCTCTAGTTCTAGGGGAATCAGCTTTTAGTAACAGGCATGGAGACTTTTTCCTTGTTCCTCATATGTAGAAACATAATTGGTAAAATACTATTTTAATATAAGTCAGTAATCCTAGCAATTGAGTAATAGGAGTTTTTTATTTTGTTGATGTTGTTGTTTTTCCTTAGTATCTTGTAATAACTTAAATATGTGCCCGAGAATCATAGATGTAACAGAAAATAAAATCGTCTGTGGTGAGATTGTTTTTATCTCTAAGAAACAATTCAAATAAATAAAGATATATAAAAAAGAAAATAATTCTGAATAAGTGCTAAATGTTGTCAAATACTCTGTTTATATGAACTCCCATTGAAGAGAGATTAGATCTTTTTTTTTCTGTATATCTTCAAGGAAACAATTGATGATCAATGAGTAGAAGTAATGAGTAGACTCTTCAGGTATATAGATTTCTAATAGTACTGTAGTTCTGGCTAGACTCTCTCAAATAAAATGAGCTCTAAGTTCCAGGAATGTGCAAATAGCGAATAAATAACCAGCTGCCAAGATTAAGTAGCATAAAGCTCATGAATAATATTCTTGTTCCTGCAATTTGTATGTCTCCTTTGGATTCAGCAAGTCACTGGATCTCCTCCAAACAGAAAAAGAATAGTGTCTTTTTCATTCACATTTAGACACATGCACCTATCTCATAGGATTACTTTTCTTTTTCTCTTTATGAGTGTGGTTTTTTCTTCTAACGTCACTATAAAAACTATAATTGTAAGAAATGTAATTAGGTGCAAACTTAGTTATGTAGAAGTGCGATACAAATTAAGCTAATAACAAGGTATCACATCTATCAAAAAGGAAACATTTGCAAAAGCAACAATTTTTTTATTGGGAATGTAAAGAAAATAGTACTCTAACGACTGCTGGTATGAATATGCACTATTGTCTTTTATTGTTAAGCAATCCTAAAGATGTTATTAAAATTTCAAGTACATTTTTTTATTAATTAATACTTTATTTCTAGAAATGTGTGTTATAGAAACCAAAGAATCACTAAAATGATCTGTGAACATGGGGCTATCTTGCACTATTTTTCATATAAAAATATATTGGATATTATTATTTACTTAGAAATATATTAGAAAAATATCCACAAAAAATGATGAATTGGTTATACAAACTAGTGTACATCAATATCACAAAATAAAGTCATTGGAAAGAACGTCTAGAATTACATCTATTACTGGAAGAAATACAAGGTTTTAAAAAAAGAAGATAAAAAATGTAAATAACATATTTTAATTTTCATAAGTTATCATTTAAACATGTTCATGTATTTTTAAATTTATGATTATGTGTTTACCCATATATGCATATATGTGCAATATATTTGTTGGTATATGTAAATATGAAGGCAAGTATGGAAGATGTTAAACTACTTTACCTAAAAGAGGGGCCATAAGAATGGAGAGAGTAATGAACGAAGGAAGCATGAAAAGCAAAATAAATACTAGCTTCATTAAGCAAATAGTATGTGTTATATAGTTTGATTATTTGTGTGCTGTGTAAAATTATACATGTGTAAAGAAAAGTGTATAAAATCTTTTTCTTAGAAATGGGGAAAATAATACATAGTCTATTAATCTCATTTTAAAATCTGAATGATAAATTTTAGTTGAGTGAAAATTCAGCAAATAATAGACCCGTATTCAGCTTCCTAGTGTATTGGCTTATTTATTTATTTACAGTCTTTCTCATTCCAGCTCTGATTTAATACAACTTGCAGTGAAAAATGTAGCATAACCTAAAAAATAATTGAGGAAATTATAGCATAGGGAATTTCGCTGCATTTTTTATATTTTATAAACAATAACAAAACTCACATTAGGTATCTGACAAGTCCCTCATGACTGAAGGGTTTATGCATCCAAGCAGAACGTCATCAATATTCTTATTGAGTTGGGTCTCCTGATGAATTTACCTCATTTATCTCTATGACATAGCACAGTGATTTCTTTCACTTGGACAAACATTAGGGCATTGTTGAGTATTGTCAAACTCAATAAGTCAATGGTAATTTCAGGCAAGAAAACACAACTTCATTTTAATTGAATCCTAGCATAAGACCCACAGAAAAGTGTCTACAGGATAAGAGTTTAATTGCTTCAACCTTTCCATCTTCAGTTTTGTTTAATTTAACACTTGAGTAAACTACCCAGTGGTAACATACCACTATAGACATCTCTAGCTCCCTTTAGGTTATTTGCAGGTTTTCACTAAATACCACAAATTAAGGAGTTTAAACTGGGTCAGGGTATGTTATTTCTGATGACATATATGAGAATTCTGATTCATGTATCACTAAATCTATCAAGTAATAATTGTTTCCCTAGAGCTAATAGACATGAGAACATTTTTAAAGTGGCTCTGCCGGTACTGATGGGTTTTTTAGCTTAAAAATTTCAGACAGAAATGAATGGATCTCTTAAAGCAATGAGAGGATATACCTTCACCTCTGAATTTCACCCACTTTCCAATTATTGGAACAGGCCTGCAAGCTCTCCCTTAGAAAAGAACCTTTCCGGTTTTTACTGTAACCTCTTCTTGCAGAGGTTCATAACTCAGCTGAAAAAATTCTCTCAAGGTGAAACACATCATGTAGTCTTCCTTCCAGCCTCAGGTGTAGATTTAAAAAACATAGTTTCTCAGACTTGGATAGAGGACATTTAACTGAAGACAAAATATCTTGTCTTTTCATTTGGGAGATCAGTAATGTGTCCCAAGTCAAGGAAAATAGGGCAAATATCAATTCAGCATCGAAAATGTTGGTTTTCCTTGTAACTTTTTTCTTCCTTTCTTTTCTCCTTTTTTTTTTCTTTTACAACATTTATCAAGCATTTGTTGAGCTTCTTCCATATGACAGGTACTGAGCTAGTTATTGGATATATGGGTTTCATGTTACTGCTCTAAAAAATTACTACAAATTTCATGGCTTAAAATAACAAACATTTATTCTCTTGCAGTTCTAGAGGTCAAAACTCAAAACTGAGTCTTACACAGCTAAATCAAGGTATCAGCAGGGCGATGCTCCCTTGAGGGTCCCCAGGGAAGAATCTGCTTCCTGTTGCCTCTTCTAGTGTCTGGGGGCTGTTTTCCTTGGCTATGGCCCTATTACTTTACTCTCTGTTCCTGTTGTCACCTCACTTTCTCCTCTTCTCCTTTTATGTGCCAATTTTCTCTGCCCCCCCCATATAAGGACACTTGTGACTGCATTTGGGGCCCATTTGGATAATCCAGAATAATCTTCCCCTCTAAAAATCACTAATCATATCCAAACAGTTTAGCATTCATAAGTTTCAGGAATTAGGATATGGGTATATTTTGAGACCAATATTCAGCCTACAATACAGAAGATATACAAAACATATAAATGCATCAACCTTCAAAGAAGCCTACCCAAAAGACATGTAAACAGATTTCCAAAATCTTAAAAAGTATAAGATGTGCTCTGAGTACACAGTGTTTTATTGCTAAAAATGGTTAAGAATTAACTGCTTAACCATTAATAATGATTAAGAATACACTGCTTCCCAAATATTAATTTCAGTTCCAGCTTGAATAGGAATCAATGCCTACTTGAGTATATGAAAAAAATTAAAACCTAATAAAAACAAAGTGTATTTCCATGTCTGTGGTAAATTGACCAATGATCCCTCAAAATATCTAAGTCCTAATCCCTAGAGTGTGTGAATATTACATTATATGGTCGTGTAGTCTTTACAACTGTGATTAAACTAAGGACTCGGAGATAGGGGAATTATTCTGGATTATCTGAACTGGTTTTAAATGGAATCGCAAGTTTCTTTATAAGAGGGAGATGGAGGGAGACTTGAAGATAGATGAGGTGAGAGCAAAGTGATGATGAAAACAGAAACATTGGAAGATGCAAAGCAAGCTACACACAGGGAAGATGGAAGAAGGGCTCGTGAACCAAGGAATACAAGGACAACAGCTCTAGAAGCTGGATGAGGCAAAAAATAGGATTCTTCCTAGATGTCCTGCAGGGAACACAGCCCTGCTAACATCCTTACTTAGTCCAGTGAAACTTAGCCCAAAACTGTTAATGAAAAAATACGTATTGTATTGTCACCTAGTTTTGGTTAATTTATTAAAGCAGCCATAGGACATTAATACAGTTTTTAGAGCCTAAATGTTTCCTGCAGAAAGAGCACTGGTCTGAGAGAAGGGAGACCAGATTCAGAACTGCCACTTACTCATAAACTATGGACCATATGCAGTTACCTTTTTCTTCGTCTGACTCCCAGGTCCTCTATCTATATGGTGTGAGGTGGGTATTTTTCCTTTATTGTCCAATGTTATTTACCTAAAATAAATTTTATATAATTCTACACAGTATAAAACTTTAAATGTCCAGTTAGGAAATACCAAATAAGAAACCAAATAATGATATAATACTTGAATTCCTGAATTAAATTCTAGATCAGCATGATGACATGAGAAATTTGTGCTAAATAGAATAGATTGTCTCACTGTTGTCCTTTTTTTTCTGAATCAGAATTCAGTCAAAAACACACATTGCATTTAGTTTTCATGTCTCATTAGTCTCCTTTATTCTGGAACAGTTGCTCAGTATTTCTTTGTTTTTCATAGCTTGGAACTTTTAAGGAGTATTGCCCAGTTGTTTCAAATTATGTCCTTCAGTCTGGGTTAGTCTGATTGTTTTCTTGTGATTGCATTTTTAGGTGATGTATTTTTAGCAGGAATCACACAGAAGCCATGTTGTGTCTTAGTGTATCCTATTAGAATGCACGCATTGTTAATTTATTCCATTTAGAGAATTTGGATACATGGCTTATGAAAATTCTTTGTATTCATTTGTAATTTTGTATATGTCTAAATGGAAAAAGTAAGAAAACATTTCCTACTCTCAAGGAGTAGAATATCAATTAGTAAATTTGTATAGCTTTAAATGCCTTGCATATTATATAAAAAGATGAAAGAGTCAATGTCCTTCTAAGATGGCCTATATATATCAGGTTCATTTTTGCTACTTATGGCAATTATCTAAATTATCTGCACCTCTTCTTCTCTCAAAAATAAAGTCAGGTTACAATGACATCTATGATATAATAAAATTAACATTTAATGTATGCCTAACATCAGTCATAAATTTAAAAGCCTCTCAAATGAAAATACAATGTTATTCATGAAGAAGGCATAAGAAAGCAACAATAGAGATGTTTAGGGAACATTGTGTGATGGGTAAGATCCAGGGCTTCTACCAGACCAGACCAATAGCTGGTTTGGGTTCTATCATGTGTGGTGCTGGGATCTTGGACAATAAATTTTGATGATGGCAACTAGTCTACAATTATTAATAGTTACAATGCTCCATGTGCTGTTTTAATAGGTGTATACTTCCCATTTAATCTCTACAATAACTATATGAATTTTTTATTAAGGTTGTTCCATTTTATATATCAGATAACTAGCAAGAGTTTAATCACTTTCTTAAGATCACATAGCTAGGAAGTAGTGAAGGCAGAATTTAAACCCATTTTGTATTCAAATTCCATATTCATCACCACTGC
Organism: Cephalopachus bancanus; assembly: GCA_027257055.1. Lineage (NCBI taxonomy): Eukaryota > Metazoa > Chordata > Mammalia > Primates > Tarsiidae > Cephalopachus > Cephalopachus bancanus. Next base: position 4,131,132 of record JAPVLO010000046.1, on the reverse strand, counting down.
GTTATACTGCCTCCCTAAAACTGCTAACTACTGTTTCTCATCTGGAAAATGGAAATAGTAACAATAATCACACCTGTGGTATAGTTATCTGTGATTTAATAAAGAAGGCATTTAAATTTATGACACATAGGCATATGATAAATGTTGGTTGTATTATCTCATAGCTATCATTGCAACCTAACTTTACTTGTGGGAGAGAAGAGGCTCAGATAATTTAGATAATTGTTAAAGGTAGCATCATGAGGAAATACAGATTAAAACCTTAAGCCACTGATTCATTCTGTGCCTCTTTCTATTTCATGCCACTTCTCCTGGAAAGTGATTGTTATATTAAAAATCAGGGGGCAGATCCTATCATAATGATGTATAAATTAAAGACATAATTTGGCCGGGTGCGGTGGCGCAAACCTGTAATCCTAACACTTTGGGGGGCCCAGGCAAGAGGATTGCCTGAACCCGCATGTTTGAGGCCAGCCCAGGCAACATGGTGAGACCTCATCTCTACAATAAAAATAAAAAAAATTAGCTGGGCATGGTAATGCGGGGCCTGTAGTTCTGGCTACTTGGAAGGCTGAGGTGGAAGGATCACCAGAACCCGGTTGGTTGACGCGGGGTGGCTGTGAGTGTGCCGCTGCACTCCAGCCTGGGCAACAGAGTGAGACACTGACTCAGGAAAAAAAAAAGACATAATTTACTTATAAACTCGTTAGGGATCACTCATAGCAGCATCTCACTTAAGAAAGGAAATAGCAACCCTTTGGTTCCAGAAGCAGATGCAGAAAACGCATTAGCAGCCTTGTCTCTGGAAAAATTGTGGTGACTTCTTGATCACTCACCAATGGTATCACTCCTAAAAAACCTCTCAACCAGCAACCACTTCTAAGAAGTGACCAGTAAACTCTATACTCTGGTAAGAGACTAGTAATGGCCCCATAACTACAAGTGGCTGGTGGCTTTACATAAAGCACTTCTATTTATTGGGCATCTGTTTTTATAATCACAAAATGAAAGAATTGAGTTAGAGAAATTTTAGGATCTTTCAAAGCTTAGTAAGTTTATGATATTCTGAAATGCTTGATTATTAGCTTTCTCATTAGTGTGGGTTTTTAGAGCAGGCATTTAGAAATCAATCAACTAATAATTAATCTTGTGCTTTGTACAGTGTTAAATATTCATTTTTGTCATTTTTTGTAAATTACATAGCTTTTCAACCCAAGATCTAAAGTTTGAAACATGCTGTTCCCTGTGCTCACTTGTCATTTGATTTCTTGTTGCAATGTGCATATTTAGACTTTTTCTGGCTATTTGCTCAAAAATCCAAGTCATTTTCAGAGTCTCAAGTGACCTTGTGTTAAACTTGTTTGCCATAAGATGAAGGTATGTCCATACAAACTCTCTGTCTTTAATCTACCTCATTAACTTGCTCAAGTAATACTGCAGGATATAAGAAGTTCATATCAATGTTTGGTAAAGCACTATTTTAAAAAAAATTGATTGCTTTTATATGAAAAGGTATTCTGAAAAACTTAGGAAGAATAAATTTGCTGTGAACTTTTCTACCACATGCCACAATTCTAATATCAAGATGAAAAAAATTAAAACAGTATGTGATTGAGTCAATGAGAACATGTGCTTCTGTCTTCTTATCCTAGCCTGTATGTTTTCAAATTGTATTAGAACCAATTTCAAAGTAATAATACCAAGAGCCCAAATAAGCCAAACTGCTGCTTATGACACTTTAATGCAATTGGTATATTGTTCTGCTCTTCAGCAAATTAGCTTAGCAAATAGTTGAAACAACTACTCTTTAATGTGTTTAAACTTGGGTTTTCTTCTGAGAGGTAAAACTGGTAAATTATATTCTATAAATTAAGCTTCTTGTTTTCTTTAATGGATATTTTTAGTGCTATTTTAATATATTTTTTTAATGAAGTAGGGCCTATTCAGTAATAGATTTTTCAAGGCTTTTGCATTTATTTGGTAAAAAATCTAAATGATGATTTTTAAACAAAGAGTTACTGATACAATATTCCATGCACAGAATGCACTATAGGCCTAAGTATCGGGGGACAGGCAAGGATGAATTCAAAGGACAGGCAACAATGTTTTGCCCAGGTTACTGCCATCCAGACAGGGAGAGAAGAGATGCACATAAATTAATTGAATACAAAAGAGACTGTGTCACATAACTTGAAAGATTCATAGAATATTTGGGGGGTTTAGAAGAAAACGAAACTGCTTCTAGGTGGCACATCAGGAAAACTTTGCAAGCAGAATAATAATTGAGCTGGATCGTGGAAAATATATCAAAAGTGGACATAGAAAAATTCAGAGTAAAGTCACTTGAGGAAAAATTGATAAGAAGAGGCACAAATGGGGGCAAACATAGGATATTATTTTAAAATTGGGGATAATTTAGTTTTATCGAAACATGAAGAGTATAAAGAGGAATTCTAGGGAAAAAAAGGTTAATTAAGTACAGGCAGTACTCAGAAACCAAGTGGTTAGGAGGAATAAAGTATAACCCCAAATTTTATTTTCATCCCAGTAACACTGTTTGGCATTATCCAACTGGAAATACACATTTGATAGGAAAGGAGGCAAAACATGTAAAAGCATAAAGTAACAGGAAGGGATAGGCAAGTTCTATGCTTTGAACTACCTCATTTTTTCCCCCTAGAGCAAACTTCTTTCTAAAACCCAGGAGAAGCAGGAAAGTCTTTTTAATAGCCTTGTAGGTAGAAAGAGTATAAAAATGAAAAAAAAAAAAAATTCTGCAATTGTGATTGCTTGCAAACCCATGTCAATGGGTTTGCTTGGAGTGTTGAGTATTTCTTTTTGAAAGATGCCCATTGGGGAAAAAAAAGAAAAAGTCAGAATGCAATTTCAAGAGGAGAATAGGTTTTGTGAACTCTGTCATCACTTTATTTTGCCTCTATGCAAAGAAAATTGTATCTTATGTTCCAAGTCACAGTACATTTGTCCTCAGATAGTTTTACGCCATAGTCACCAATCCCAATTTTCTGTCAAAATGTTTACATTATCTGCTGGTTTATTTCACAAACTAACAAAAATTGTTAGGCTGAAGGAAAGAAATTTCAGTGAGTTTAATATATACTTTGGCGTCTTCACCAAATTCAAATGCTGCTTGCAAATTATATGTCATTGCAATGTTATGTCAACCCCCTAATTTAAAAGATCTGTTTGAGAATATCGGTTTTAACTGTTTTGTTCATCAAATATTTGGGAAAGTTGACTTTGGAGATTGCTAATCTGAGATTTAACTTTTATTAAATTGGAGAGTTTCCGAGGTTAGACAAAAAAATAAATAAATAAAAAATAAAATTACTGTTTCTCTCTCTCTCTTTCCCTCACTTTGTTGTAATGCCATCCATGTTTACATTGCTTTTCCTATGGAGAATGATTTATCTCAGGCTAACTTGTGATGGATATGTTTTCCATGATTAAAATGAATACTTTTTGACCGTAGGCTATGGCAGATGGGTGCATAAGTATGAAGCAGAAACTGAGCCAGGGATTGACTTGTTTGCTTTTTAATCCTTTCTTTCTCCAACAATTTTTTGGTTTTTTTTTTTTTTTTTTTGGAAAATAAAATCTCCGAGTTTTTAAGAACTCCAGATTGGATAAGTCAAATTTCTTGGTTCCAAAGCCCAGAGTGTGTGTGTGTTGTTGTTTTTTTTTTTTGACAATGACAGGAGCTGTTAAATTTACTCATGGGTGTTACACACCTGGCCTATCTATTTCTGATGGTTGGGGGCTGTTCAACTGCTAATTGTTGGTGATACCAGAGGAACTCTTCCACTTGGAAAATTATGAGGACAACTAGAAATAATTAAAAACAGTTTTTATGGTCACTTAAGACATTGGTCTGTGTTCTCTTTTGTGCATAATAATTTTAACTGGTTTTGTGATCATGGTTAATGAATAAATCATGTGATGCTATTTGGCTAATCTAAAAGCACATTGTGTCAAATGGGAGATCTTTGTTCATTAATAAAAAAAATTAAATGAGAAAAGCTAAACTCATATTGAAGAAAAAAGGCATACATATTTTGAAGTACTAATTTAGGCAGAGATTCATACAATAAATTACGTATACAAACTACACAAATGTAATTCCAGTTTTACATTTTTATTTCTCTTTTCTGGGCTAATTAACAGTGAATATCTTGTCTAATTTGGTCTAGATTTTCTTGCATTTTTGCTGTGCTGTTCTGAATATTTTTTATCTTGGTCCACATTATCTATTTTCTTGTCACATTCTGCTGCGTGCCAGATTACCACTGTTAGTAGTATTATATCCTAACTGCTGTGATTTCTCTGACTCCCTGTGATTGCATAGAGATAGAAATTTGCATGTGGAAGTGTTCTGCCTCTGATGCATTTCTGCTGCTCTGGATCTCTTTGATTTAGTTCTGAATTTCTGGTGCAGCAAGTCTTAATATAAATTCCTTCAAATTCATCCAAATGATTAAAAATGTTATCTGCCACTAGTGGGTTGGAATTTAACTTCATCAGGGTACTATGGGTGGATAAAGATTTTATTTTCTGAGTACTACATTTATGACCATTTTTATCTTTACAAAAACCCTTTTTTTCTCTGCTAACTTCCTTAATTTTCATCACCTGAGTTGTGGAACACTCCATGGAGAGGAGTAAGTTTGCCTGATTGGCAAATAAGAATACCTAGGAGGGGCACATGCAGGAGTTTGTTTTGATGAGTTTCTGAGCTATTTACTAGGTACCCAACTGGACATGTTGAAGAGAAATAAGATATTTAAGTCTGGAGATTGGAAAAAGTTTTAAATTGAATTAAGAGTCATTGGAATATAGACATTCAAAAATTAAACCCATGAAACTGGAACAGAACACCAAGGGAGTGAGTATAGATAAAGAGAGGCAAAAATTGGCTTCTGACAATGACAACATAAGAGATTTTGAATATGCTTAATATGTTTATATATTTGTTTTGGCCTAAAACACTATTTTAGAATTTTTTCCTTTGGAGAAATTGAAAAAATAAGGTATCAGAGTGTTTGTGAAGGGGGTGGGACACTGATGAGAGCTTTTAGCATGCCTGAACTTGTGTGATAATTAGCTGGTTTCTACTGTATACCTTGTGCTTATTCATATTATATAGAAAGAGAAAGTTGGCTTCACCAACTGGAACTTTAAGTTAATTTTCTGTTTTTGAAGCACCAAAATCATCTTTCTTTGATTATTCATTCAGTAGCTTTTTCTCCATCTGAAGGGAAATGTCTTGGCAAGTGTGAATGTGCTTCCATTTTCTTTCTTGTTAATTCCTTTCACATGATAAATTGCAGGGAACTGTACTGAAATCCCTTGAAATTGAAAAGTCAGCCTACATGAATACTTAGGAGCAAACGTTTTAAACATAATAAGTCTGCAGATATTCAGCTGAGGGAATTTTCAGAAACACTTGCAGCAGATTGCTACCTTTTATTGGTACCTATAGATTAATTTGCATACTCTTCAATAACTCAATTTGAATTAGCTAAAATGATTGCAAAACCCCATAGGATTAGTAGAAATATATATATATATTTTAAAATAAGTCATTCATAAGGTAACCCTTCCTTAAAAGCACAGCAAATTGAAATGAAAAAATGTCTTTGGGTTTCTCCATATTTCCATCTATAGAAAGACAAACTACTTCTATTTTTTTTTATTAATCAATTTTTTTATTATGGTTTTGTGGGGTATAGTTAAGGGTTAGGTGTACAATTACATTTCATTCAGGCACCCTGTTGATAAGAGGTGTTTTCTCATCCCCAGACAGGTATTTGCTACTGTTAATCCCATCCGCCCCCCATAGTTTCCCAGTACCATCAGTCTTTTTCTTATAGTATTACATTGGATGTTCAAGGTCCATTATATGAGTGAGAACATGTGATACTCGGATCTTTGTTTCTGTGAGAGGTCACTCAGTATTATAGACTCTAGTTCCATCCAGGTTGCTGCGAAGTTCATGATTTTGTTCTTTTTTATGGCTGCGTAGTATTCCATTGTGTATATGTACCACATTTTTTTAATCCAGTCCTCTTTCGATGGGCAGCATGGTTGTTTCCAGGTTCTTGCTATTGTGAACAACGCTGAGATAAACAAATGTGTGCAGGTATCTTTTTTACAGAGTGATTTGAGTTCTTCAGGGTATATTCCCAGTAGGGGGATTGCAGGATCATATGGAAGGTTGATTTTTAGAGCTTTTAGGAATCGCCACACTGTTTTCCACAGAGGTTGCACTAGTTTACACTCCCACCAACAGTGTAGAAGTGTTCCCTTTTCACCACACCCTCTCCAGCAGCTGTTATTTTTTGAGTTGTTGATAATTGCCATTCTGACTGGAGTTAGGTGGTATCTCAGCGTGGTTTTGATTTGCATCTCCCTGATGATTAGTGAGGTTGAGCATTTCTTCATGTGTTTGTTGGCTGCTCAGATGTCTTCTTTTGTGAAATGTCTGTTCATATCTTTTGCCCATTTTATAATGGGGTTGTTTGTTTTCTTCTTTTCAGTACGTTTCAGTTCCTTGTAGATCCAGGATGTTAAGCCTTTGTCAGACCTAGAGTTGGCAAATGCTTTTTCCCAGTCTGTAGGCTGTCTCCCTGCTCTCTTGATGGTTTCTTTGGCTTTGAAGAAGCTTGTCAGTTTAATAAGGTCCCATTTGTCTATCTTCTCTCTTATGACCTGTGGGTTTCGGATTTTGTACAGGAATTGGATGCCAGTTCCGATTTCCATGAGGGTATTTCCTTCCTTTTCTAAGGTTCTTATGGTTTGAGGTTTTACATTTAGGTCTCTGATCCATTTGGAGTTAACCTTTGTGCATGGGGATAGATAGGGGTCCTGTTTCAATCCTCTGCATGTGGTTAGCCAGTTTTCCCAGCACCATTTACTGAAGAGGTTCTCCTCTCCCCAGTGGTAGGTGGTGGGGGCTTTGTTGAAGATGAGTTGGTTGAGAAATTGAGGTTTTGCTTCTGGAATCTCAATTCTGTTCCATTGATCTATATGCCTGTTCCTGTACCAATACCAAGCTGTTTTGATGATTGTAGCTTTATAGTAAAGTTTGAAGTCTGGTATTGTGATACCACCTGCTTTGTTTTTTTTGCTGAGGATTGTTCTGGCTATTCTTGGACGTTTGTGTTTCCATATGAGTTCCTGTGTTGTTTTTTCTAGGTCTCAGAAGAATGTTGTTGGTAATTTAATGGGTATTGCATTGAATTTGTAGATTGCCTTAGGTAAGATGGACATCTTCACAATGTTGATTCTTCCGATCCATGAGCATGGGATATTTTTCCACTTGTTCGTGTCAACTTTGATTTCTTTGAGCAGTGTTTTGTAATTTTCATTGTAAAGGTCTTTCACATCTCTGGTTAGGAAAATGCCAAGGTATTTCATTTTTTTTGTGGCTATTGTGAATGGAATTGTGTTTTTTATTTGGGTTTCTGTTTGTTTATTATTGGTGTAGAGAAATGCGATTGTCTTTTGTACATTTATTTTGTATCCTGAGACTTTGCCAAAGACCTTTATCAATGTGAGGAGGCTTTTGACAGATTCTCTTGGGTTTTCAAGGTACACAATCATATCATCTGCATAGAGAGATAACTTGACTTCCTCTTTTCCTATTTGAACACCTCTGATTGCCTTCTCTTCTCTGATTGCTCTAGCCAGGACTTCCAATACTATGTTGAACAGGAGGGGAGAGAGTGGGCATCCTTGTCTAGTTCCAGTTTTCAGGGGAATTGGTTCCAATTTTTGTCCATTTAGGAGTATGCTGGCTGTGGGTTTCTTGTAGATGGCTTTTACTATTTTGAGGTATGTTCCCCGTATGCCTAGATGTTCCAGGGTTTTTATCAAGAAGGGGTGCTGGATTTTATCAAAAGCTTTTTCTGCATCTAATGATATGATCATGTGGTTTTTGTTTTGACATCTGTTGATGTATTTAATTACATTTATGATTTTACGAATGTTGAACCAGCCTTGCATCCCAGGAATGAAGCCTACTTGGTCATGGTGGATGATTTCTGAGATGTATCGCTGAATCCAGTTTGCTAGGATCTTGTTGAGAATGTTAGCATCTATGTTCATCAAAGATATTGGCCTGTCATTCTCTTTCTTTGTTGGATCTTTACCTGGCTTGGGTATCAATGTGATGTTGGCTTCGTAAAATGATTTGGGGAGAGTTCCATCTTTTTCAATTGCCTGGAATACCTTCAGTAGGATTGGTATCAGCTCCTCCTTGAATGTCTTGTAGAATTCTGCTGGAAAGCCATCTGGACCAGGGCTTTTTTTTTGTAGGAAGTTTTCTTATTACGTAGTTGATTTCCTTGATTGTTATTGGTCTATTTAGGGTCTCAATTTCTTCTTGTTCCAACCTAGGTAGGTTGTGTGATGTCAGAAAGTCCTCCATTTCCTTAAGGTTTTCAAGTTTGTTTCCATGCAAGTGTACATAGTAGTCTCTAATGATCTTTTGTATTTCTTCAGGGTCAGATGTGACTTCATATTTTGTGTTTCTGATTGTGCTTATTTGGTTTTTTTCTTGTTTTTTCTTGGTCAGTCTAGCTAGGGGACCATTGATCTTGTCTATCCTTTCAAAGAACCAGCTTTTTGTTTCATTGATTTTTTTTGTATTATCTTTTTGTCTTCTATGTTCTGGATTTGGGCTTTTATTTTTGTGATCTAGATTCTTCTGCTGAAATTAGGTTTTTGTGGTCTTGCTTTTCTAGCTTCTTTAGGTGACTTGTTAGATTGTGAATTTCTGTTCCTTCCACTTTCTTCATGTGTGTTTGTAGGGATATAAATTCCCCTCTTACTACAGTTTTCAGGGCATCCCAGAGATTTTGGTAAGATGTTTCTTCATTTTCATTTGTTTCCAGTTATCTTTTGATCCCTGTTTTGATTTCGTCGTTGACCCAGGAGTTGTTTAGCATCATGCTGTTTAGTGTCCATGTCTTTGTGGGTTTTTGGGGGACTTTGTTGGTGTCAATGTTTATTTTTATTCCACTGTGGTCCAAGAAGGTGCTTGGTAGAATTTCAGTCCTTTTAAATTTGCTTATGCTTGATTTATGGCCGAGTATGTGGTCGATCTTAGAATTTGTTCCATGTGGTGATGAGTAGAATGTGTATTCTGTGGTCTTTGGATGGAGTGTTCTTTAGGTATCAATTAAGTCCATTTGGTCCAAAGTCACACTGAGGTTCCAGATCTCCTTGCTGATTTTTTGTCCTGATGATCTGTCTAGGGTTGTGAGTGGGGTATTAAAGTCCCCAGTTATGATAGTGTTAGAGTTGATATCTTTATTTAGTTTTCCAAGAAGTTGCTTTATGAAAGTTGGCGCACCTATGTTGGGTGCATATATGTTTAGGATAGATATTTCTTTTTGATGGATTGAGCCTTTTATCCTTATGTAGTGGCCTTCTGTATCTTTTTTGACTTTTAATGGCTTGAAGGGTATTTTGTCTGAAATTAAGATCGCTACTCCTCCTTTCTTTTGAATTCCGTTCTCCTGATAGTTTGTTTCCCATCCTTTTACTTTGAGTCTGTGGGTGTCCTTTCTACTGAGGTGAGTCTCTTGAAGGCAATAGATTGTTGCCTGATGATATTTTATCCATTTTGCCATTCTATGTCTTTTCAGTGGTGCATTTAGTCTGTTCACATTTAGGCTAATAATAGAAATGCAAGAGTTGATCCCTGTCATAGGGTTCTTACAGAGTTGATCCTGCTTGTTTGTTGTCTTTCTTTGCGTTTTGGAGTTGGTTCATGTGTGTTTTTAATCTTTTGCCTGTACTCTTGTGAAGAATGCTGTTGTTCTTTTTTCTTTTTCTTCTGTGTTCAGTACTTTGTTAAGTGTTTCTTGTAGGGTGGTCTGGTGGCACGTAGGTTCTTAGGGATTGGATATCTGGAAAAGATTTCAATTCTCCCTCACTAATGAAGCTTAGTTTGGCTGGGTAGGTTATTCTTGGTTGAAATTGTTTCTCTTTTAGAACTTTGAAGATAGGGCTCCAGGGTCTATTGGCCTGAAGGGTTTCTGTGGATAAATCTGCTGCTATTCTAATTGGTTTTCCCTGGTAGGTAGTCTGGCCTTTTTCTCTTGCTGCCTTTAGGATTTTTCCTTTTATAGCTACTTTGTTTAGGTGAATTGTTATGTGTCTGGGAGTTGGTATTCTCATTTGGTGTCTTGCAGGGGTTCTCTGAATCTCTTGTGTTTGAATTTTTTCATCCTTAATGAGATGAGGGAAGTTTTCTTGAATGATTTCATGAAATGTTTGTTCCAGTGTGGCTTCTGTTTCTCTCTCTGCCTCAGGAAGCCCAATTACTCTTAGGTTTGGTCTCTTGAAGTGGTCATTCATCTCTTGCAGGTTTTGTTCTGTCTTTTTGAGTTTCTTTTCTATGCTTTTGACAGTTTGGGTTAGTTCTGTGTTTTGGTCTTTGAGTTCTGAGATTCTTTCTTCAGCTAGGCTGATTCTGCTTTCCATGCTTATTAGTCTGTTGTTCATTTCCATCACAGTATTCTTTACTGCTGTGATTTCTGACATCAGCTCCTTCCTATTTTCCTCTTGTCTCTCCTGAATTTTTTTAATTCTCTCCATTAATGTCTTGATGTCTGGGTTTGTTGCATGTAACCAGTCATTCTGGGGGCTCTTCATTGTTTGTGTTCCAGAATCTGTTTTCTCAGTGTCTGATTTCCCAGGGGTCTGTATGAGACCTATATTCTTCTTTTGGTTTTTCTTCATTTGTGTGGTTTCCCCCTCCCTACTTTTTTCTTCCCTCCATGTCACCGTCTTCTTTAATTCTGTTAATCAGGGGTAAAGGGATTGGTTTTACTTCTGTTTGTTCAATCTCCTATTCTTTATGTATGTCCTCTTAGTTTGTTCAATTCTGGAGTTGCACTGTAGGTTGGAGGTGGTCCTTTTTGCAGTTTTGAGATTTACTTAAGGGGAGAGCTGTGATTCAAAGTCTGTCTGCAGGTCCTAGTATTCGCTGACAGGTGTGTGGATAATGTGGAACCCACTTCCCACTGCCCTGGAATCTGTCCATGCAGTGGGGCTGTAGGTTTACTCCCTGAAATAAAATGTGGTTAGCAGAGGGGAGAGAATAGATCAGATAGTGGGTTGAAGAGGGGAGTGGAGAGGAGTAGGGGGAAAGCAAACGAGTGTGCCAACAAATAGAGAGAGAGGCCTATACTGAAACAGATAAAAACAATAGATCACAGCTACAGACAAACCAAATCTCATACAAAAAATAAAAAATAAAAATAAAACATATAGTGATGCTAACATACGAGCTAACCAACCACCTTGTTAGTGTGCTGTTCCTCTATACAAAGATATGGTTTACAGAGAGAAGAAAAGAGAAGAAAAGGAAAAGAAAAAAAGAAAAAAGGGAACAATACAGTAGGAATAGAATTAAGTCATTAAACTAATAGAATCAATGAAGCACACTCTGAGACATTTTGTTTAAGTCCAATGTCCTTTCAGGTCTGATTTCTAGTTTTCTTTTCAAGCTGGTAAATTAGTTTTCAGTTAGGGCCAGTTGCCCCTGATCTGCTGTGAAGGACAGTTCAGATTACCCTCCGTTCAGCACTCTGGTCTATGTCTTTATCAAGCTTGTTTCTCCCGTTTGGTGTTGTTACCTTGAATCACCAGCTGGTGGTGCTATCTCAGCTGCTTGCCCCAGAGGGGGTGGGGCCGGACAGGAACAAGATGGCTGCCTGCCTCAGGGCAGACAACAGGAGCCTTACGGCGGCAGGCAGGACAGTCTGGGTCACAGGAGAGGTGGCAGCGATCCCAGCAGATCTTCCCTGAAGGGGTTTGATGTGGATCGCCTTGGGCCTGGGTAGTGTGATGTGCTATGGCCATCACAGAGGTTGTGGTGGCAACAGCAGTGGGGGGAGGGGCTGCGGCAGCGGTGGCGGTACCATTTGTGCCGCAGTGACTGTCCAGTCTGTTGCGATGTCCCAGTGGTGGCAATGGCCAAGCTCCGTATGAAGAGCAGGCTGCGATGTTGTGGTCCACAGCCCCCCGGGGCTAGAGTCAGAGACGCACTGCAGATCTCCTTTGCAGAGGGCTTCAGAGACCGGGTTGCCTCATTGCCATCTTGTCGCTTCTCCTGTACTTCTATTTCTAATCTGAACCCTGTGTCCCACTGTGCCCTCTGGTCATAACAAAGGTCCACAAGGTATTTTTAAAATTGAAAATGACAACAAGGGTTGCCTGAACGAAGCATATTTGTACACCTAACCCTTAACTACACCCCACAATATCATAATACAAAATATTGATTATAAAAAAAAGTGGTGCATATACACAATGGAATATTATGTAGTCATAAAGAGTGACAAATATATGGACCTTGCAGCAACCTGGATGGGTTTGGAGTCGATCATACTCAGTGATTTATCACAGAAACAAAGAACTGAGTTCCAAAAGTTGTCATTCATAAGGTGACCTTGAACAATGATAATGCTATAAGAAAATGATTGGCAAGCCAGGCTCGGTGGCTCACCCTGTAATCCCGTGCCTTTGGGAGGCTGAGGTGAGTGGACTGCCTGAGCCTGAGGTTCGAGACCCACCTGGGCAACTCGGCGGAACCTCATCTCTACAATAAATAAAAAAAATCAGCCGGGTGTGGTAGCGCATGCCTGTAATTCCAGCTACTGGGAAGGCTGAGGTGGAATGATCGCCGGAGCCCAGCAGGTTGAGGCTGCGGTGGCTGGGAGCAGCCACTGCACTCCAGTCTGGGTGACTGAGTGAGACTCCAACTCAAAAAAAAAAAAAGTGATTGGCAGTAGTGGAAAACTGTCAGGGTAAGGGTAAGGGGTGGGGCATACCTCATCAATAAGGGTACCTGCATGATCAGTGTTTGTATATCTAACCCTGAATTGTACCCCACATCTTTGTAATAAATAAATTAATTAAAAAAATAAATAAAAAATAAAATTGAAAATGAATGCATGTCAATAAAACATTTTAAAGCACCCTCAACTTATTCTAGCAACTAAAAAATCTTTCATTAATTCATAATAAAGTTTTATATAGTAACTTAGAACATCAAAATTATTTTTGCTTCTCAGTCATCAAAAATCTGTGTATTAGATTTATGTGTTTGTATATATATTAAAAAATTAAAACAAAACAAAGCAAAACACATACTACGTATACTTACACTAGTGAAAATATATTTGGAAAAGAATAGTCACACAATCTCAAAGAATTGCCCTCAAAATTGTCAATTATGAAGAAGAAAGATACTTCTACCATAGAGAGATCTGACAGACACCACATTAAATGAGGGCTAAAACTTTATATTACTAAGATAGGAAACCTGGCATTGTGTTCTTCCTGCTGAAACACTCTGAAATGCACACTGCACCTTCTGAAAATCATCCTTACTGAACATGTTTAAAATCTAAGCATGAGGAAACATCAGAAAGGTATGCATTGTGGAATACCTACAATACTCATGGCCTGTCTCTTTAAAAATTATCTTTAATGTAAAAAAAGAAGGAATTATTCTAGATCTTAAAAAATAAGCACCAAAAGACTGTTTGTTAGTGTTAAGGTTACCCAAGAAAATGTCTTTGTTTTTAGAAGATATATTTAGGGATGTAGTGGATTAATGTCTGCAACTTATTTTGACAATTTTTTACATACATACATATTAACATACATATAGGTAGAGAGGGCTATATGAAAGAAATTTGGCAAAATGTTAGCAATTGGTGAATATAGCAATACTGGTAAAGGGTAAATAAGTATCACTCTATTATCTTTAGCCTCATCATAAGTTTGAGATCTTTTAAAAATAATGGAAATAAATCATATCTAAAATTGACTTTTTAACAACGTGGGCTTGAACTGTGTGGGTCTGCTTCTTATACATGGATTTTTTTTTTTCAATAAGAATTATGTGAATGTCTGCCTCTCCTGCTTCTTCTCTTACCTCTTCCACCTCTTCTGATTCTCCCACTCCTGAGAGAGCAAAACCACCCTTCCTCTTCCTCCTCTTCCTCAACCCACTCAATGTAAAAACTACAAGGAGGAAGACCTTTATGATGATCCACTTCCACTTAATGAATCATAAATATATTTTCTTTTCCTCATAATTTTCTTAATAGCATTTTATTTCCTCTAGTTTATTGTAAGAATACAGTATATAATATCCATGACATACAAATATGTTTTAATCTACAATTTATGTGATCAGTAAGGCTTCCAGTCAACATGCATAGCTAATTTTCAGGGAGTCAAAAATAATATGAAGATTTTTGACTGCATAGGAGTTTGGCACTCTGACTTCTGCCTTGTTCAAGGGTCACCTGTATTTCAAAGGAAAATGAATAGAATTGGAAAATATACTTCTCATTATTCATGGCCCTTATTTAAAGGGAGTACTTTTGATGTCTGTAATTATTGTAATTATGTTTCTGATAATAGCCTATTTTTCGTATAGTGCTTTGCACTTTACCAAGCACCAATGTGTGCTATTTACTTAATGCTCAGAAACTCCAATGGTGTCATATTGAATGATTATTATTATTAATTTTCACTTTTTACAGATGCCAATGTTGAGTCACTGAATTTGAATGTCTTGTCCATGATTTTCTAAGTTAAAAATCATGGGGAAACTCATCTCAAACCCAGGTCACCCAACTCTAAATTGCCTTTGCACTTTCTGTACTAGAGTCATTGGAATGACTTATGTGTGCGTGGTTTTCCAACACTTAAAAAAAAATTTGTAATTTTGTATCTGGCTCTTGCTTTGGTAGATAGGTAATGGAACTAGTAAAGCATAAATTATAAGTTCAATTTTCATATTAAAAAATATTCAGCATTTTTCATTACTCTGCTATAAATGAGTGAACTTGGTATTATAGGGCCAGGACACAGGGTATTGTTGCTTTAAGAAAATGTTATCCCTACAACTTGCACGTATTCTTTTGATACTGGCTTAAAACTTTTGTTTTTTATTTACCTATTTTGC
Organism: Cephalopachus bancanus; assembly: GCA_027257055.1. NCBI lineage: Eukaryota > Metazoa > Chordata > Mammalia > Primates > Tarsiidae > Cephalopachus > Cephalopachus bancanus. The sequence goes on along the minus strand of JAPVLO010000046.1, from coordinate 4,116,116 downwards.
CTTTTTAATAACTGTAATTTTTATTCAGAAATTTAAACTGTGATAGATTTTGACTATTTCATGAGCCTTTTCCTTTTGACATCTGGAACATTCAAATTAAATAAGAATTTCTTCATTATGTATTGGAAACTTGAGAAGAAACATATTTATACACTACACAAGTAAAAGAGGTTTCAGAAGCAACTTTCCGGTAGTTGCATTTATGATGATTAGTTTTACAGCTGCTTTAATGATAAGGTGATAGACATTTATCATGTGCAGTTGTTGCTATTAACTTACTTTTTTTTGTTTTATCTGACATTTTTCATTATTTAAGCAGATTCATACTAACACACCCAAACAAATTACTGTACAAGTGTTTTATGGAATCCTGTAAAATGAGCCTTGAGATGTGGATTTTCACTTTGTAATTGTATCATTATACATCATGACTTCAACTTACATAGTTTATGACTGATTCTTTAATCACGTATGTAATTCCTAGGCTTACTATGCAAGACTCAAAGTTATAAACTGATCTGTATAGACACTCTGTTGCTATTGCATTACTGTCCAGTGACTGCAGAGAAACAGCTTTCTCTGCCATTCCTGCTGTCTCTTAAATGAGAGAGTCATTAAACGGTTTGATTCATTTACTGACATGCTATGTCCTTTACCTTCTTTATCTATCATGAAGTGTTCTTTGAATATTTAAAAACTGAATAGAGTATTTTGGGAAAGAAGTTTAAGGAGGGAAGCCAGTTTTAGCAGATATTAAAATGCATCCCATAGCTATAATAATTTTAAAAATTGGACATGTATTTAAAAAAAGGAAAATCAATAGAATCATAAGCATGACTAGTTCTGAAACAGACTGTACTTTAATAATTCAGCATAAGGTAAAGAAGTTTAAACAATAAACAAATAAAAATATTAAACAAATTCCAATGACATAGTGCCTAGTCTTTGAAAAACTAAACAAATAAATTTAGAGCCGCACATAACAACAAATGTCAAAATAAATATTTGATGGGCTAAAGGGTTAAATGTAATTAAAAAATTAAGGAATAAACATCTAAGAAGAAAATAGAAGTAAATACATATCAAATTTGGCAGGCACATGAGCATTTATGTGGGAAGAATTTATTTGGTTTAAAAAAGCTAATAAAAGAAGATTTTTTAAAAAATGAAGACTTCTGGATGCTTAAAAAATATACATAAAGTAGATAAAAATTTGACTAAGTGGTTCATAGTCAACAGAAAAAAAAAAGAATATTTTTAATGCCACTAATCTGTTAAGAAAAAATATGTAAAAAGGCAAAGCCATGAAAAGATTGTTTTGCTCTTAAACAATTCTTAAAAGGAATTAAAGAATGAAAGACTTGTCTGGGCATGATGACTCATATTTATAATCCTGGGATTTTGGGAGGTCGAGGTGGGAAAATCGATTGAGGCCAAGAACTTGAGACCAGCCTTGGCAACATAGCAAGACCCTATCCCTAAAAAAAGAAAAAAAAAATTAGTCAGCTGTCATGGCTCCAGCCTATAGTCCCAGCTACTCAGGAGGCTGAGATGGGAATAGCTCTTGAGCCCAGATGTTCAAAGCTGTAGTGAGCTATGATTGCACCACTATACCCCATCCTGGGCAACCAACCGAGACTCTGTCTCTCTCTCTCTCTAAAAAAAAAAAAAAAAAGAAAAAGAAAAAGAAAAAGAAAGATTTTGGAAAATTTTCTTTAGCCTGTTATTTAACACAGCATCCTTAGAGCTGGTAATTCTGAACGTCTAGACATGTGCATACTAGCTTTTTATCTTTCCTGTGTTCCTAATAACTAATTTTGGACACCTTGGCAATTTTAAGAGGGTTATTTAAATCCTTCCTAAAGGTACCAACTCTATTCATGCAAAATGTAGATAACCATTGCAAGTTATAATGTAAGGAAAAAGTGGATGAAACCTCTAATGAGCATTTGTATGACAGCCTTGTAAACCAAGTCTTATCAGAACAGCTGCTCTTTCCTTTTGATGACTTAGTATTGAAAAGATCCAGAACAACTAAAAAAGTGGGAATCCTTGTAGTAGTAATAAAATTTAATAGCAAAACAAGCAATAATTCTAAGGTGTAATTCACAGAAGAAAAATGTAAACAAAAACAAATGAGAAAAAAATTCGATCATATTATAATTAGTTACCTATATTGTTTTTATGAAAATGAATGTATTTTCACCAACAAAATTAGCAACAGTGTTTTCAAAAGTAACTTTTATTCTAGTCTTCCGTGAAATGACTGCTACTGTGTATTTTTTCTTTGCTGGAATATTATTTGGAAAATAACAGGAACTTAAAAAATATGTACCTCCTTTAGCTCCAAATATAATTTAACATTTTTATCCTAAGTATGTAATCTTGAATAGTATAAAAGCTTTTTGCACAAAGATGTTTATCCTATACTTTTTTCAGTATTGAAAAATGATAGCATTGAATAGTTTAACCATAGTACGAAAAGTTATACTGTGATTTTAAAAAAAGATAAATAGAAAATGGCCAAAAAATTTGAACATCAATTTATAAAAAAATGAATAATACATATATGAAAATATGCTAAAACTAGGTATTGTTCAGTGAAATAAAAATATAGAGTATTATTTTTAATCTATTATATTTTTGAAGACTAAAAGACAACATAATATCTGTCTTTTAAGGCTTTGGAAATATGGTACTCTATATATTATAGATTGCAGAGTAAATTGGTGCAACATTTTTAGAGAGCAACTTGTCAGTACTAGTCAAATAAAAAAATAAATGAAACTGCTGACCAGCAAATTCTACTTTTAAGATAACTCCCATACGAAAACACTCAAAAGAGAGGAGAACGATGTTTATTGTACCCTTAGAACATTAAAATATTGAAAAGAACCTAAATGTCCATTAGTGCATCAATTATGATATAATCATATTGAGGAATATTGCACAGTCATTGAATAGAACATGCTCAGTTTTACTTACTAAAATAGAAGAATGTCCATTGTATGCTATTAAGTCAAAAAAGCAAATAGCAAGTCAAGGCATAAAGCATAATCTTATATTTGAACTCTGTCTATCTATCTGCCTACATATCTATTCATCCATTCTTGTTTGAGAATTTGGAAGCATACATAAATAATCAGGAAAGTTAAGAGGTGAGGGTTTTTACATTGGTACTTCTATGCTTTTTTTTCTTGCTTTACATACATAATTTTATGATAAAAATTTTAAAAAGCATAATATTCTGAAAATAAAGTTATAACATAATATTGAAAGCTCACATTGTCAAGTGTCAATAGAAAAGAATGCAAAATTATTAGGTATATGTAGAAGAATGCGTAACTCTTCTTTGTATTAAGGCTGATTATGTAAAAGTAACAAATAAAGCTATATCTATAAGACAATATAGAAGGATATATACCTGAGTACTAAATGCGCTTATTTCTGGAACATGAGGGTTAGAATTAATGTTTATCTTTTCTTTCTGTATTTTCTAATTATGTCATAATGAGTCAGCATGCATAACTTTTTATGATGATAAAGTGAACTTGGAAGAGTGTTTTTAAAGTATTTAATTTACAAGAAGTGTTCTTGTAAATATTTCAGGAGTGGGAGATAAAACAGATTATTGACATATTCACAAACGTAATCCCCAATTTATCAAAGGTTTGAACTGTGTAATAGTTAGGATCATTCATTGATCCTGGAAGTAGATCATCTAGGGTTCATATTCCATGAGAATTAAACTAATTAGTGTAAGTGTATGAATGTTTTATGGCTACTATGGCAAATAACCACAAACTGAGGATTAGCACACAATTTTTTCCCTCTCTCATAGCTCTGGAGGTTGAAATCTTAAAGTATTGCTAGGTTGAAGTCAATGTAGAGGGAGAGTTCTTCTCCCTTGGATGTTTTAAGGAAGAATCAGTTTCCTTGTCCTTTCCAGCTTCCCGAATAGCATTTCTTGTATTCTCTGGCTTTTGGTCTTTTCTTTATCTTCAAAGCCAGCAGCCTAGCATCTTGCCTCAGTCTTCGCATCGCCCTTCACTCTCTGCATGAAATAACCCCCTGCCTCCTTCTTATAAGGACATTTGTAACTACATTCAGTGGTCACCTGGATAAACCAGGATAATCTCCCTATCTCAACATTCTTAACTTAATCATGGCAGCCTAGTCCCTTTCCGAAATAAGGTGAGATTCACAAGTCTGAGGTATTGGGATATAAATATCTTTAGGATCCTTTTGTCAACTTACTAAACAGTCTGTAAAGCACTTAGGACAGTGTATGGGTCACTGTAAAAGCTAGATAAATGTTAGTAGTACTATTTAAAAGCAGTCCCAATAAAGTGCTAGGGAAGTGCATGGGAATTTAGAAGAGACCAAATTTACTTTCATCTGGCAGTATTCAGGTGACATAATATATAGGGAGAATTGAGAAAAAATAGGCAAAATGGCTTCACAAAGATGGAAGATAATCCAGGTTGAAGGTTCTATGTAATTCAGCTATCTGTCCTGACCCTCCATTCTGTATTCCATCATTTGCTTTGTACACAAACAAACAAGGAGGGTATGATTCATGAACATGAATATAACTTCCTTCTATTGTTAGCTATCTCTTAACTGAGATTAAGTTTTCTTGCACTTTTGAGCCTCAACTTCCTCTTCTACAAGATGGAGATGAAAATACCTTTATCACAAACTCCAAGATTAAATAAGATAATGGTTGTGGGAGTATTTTGTAAAAGGTAATTTATTTCACAAATATTAGCTATATGTTTGTCTCCATATCATTATTTCCAGGAATAATAAGATAGTTGTCCTCAGGGCTTGAGCAGATTGAAAATGCACTTTGCACAGAGTCATACTGTTAAGAATGCCTGTAAAAAGAAACTGTGGATCAATGTAACAATTAAATCTAAATTATTTGTTGAGATGATAGACCCATTCAGATGGCAGATTTGGCAAATAGGTAAAATTCTTTCCTGAATCTGACTATAGGTTAATTTATAAAATTCATCATGAAAGTAAAATCATTACTTTCCTTATTTGCTCTCTTTTCATATTTTGTCAAAATTTAATACTAAAATATTTTTATCCAAATCTATTCACCTTCCTCAAATTTTTTTTTTCAGATGTGCTATTCAATTCTTTTCCTTGACAACCTCATCAAACATCTACAAAATTTACTCTGGCAAAATTACTTAGAAATGAAGTGGTTTTCTTTTCTCATGGGTAGTTCTAGCCACCCTGAGATTATCAGCATATCTCCTTGAATTTTCTTAGAGACAGAATTTGGGTTTGCATCCACTATTGGTTTGGCTGAATAAAGCACTTATTTTTACTCTAGTGTATCTTAAAAGAGCAAATTTCTGTGATTGTAAACACTTTGTTGTAGTTATTAGGAAGAATTTATCTGATTTCCCTTTCTGTGAAAGTTAACTTTTCAGCTTACCTAGTAGTGGTTAATGAAACTCTAAGTGTAATGTGTGATGAAGGGAAGTCATTCATTTGCCCTGAAGCACTACAAGAACCTAAATCAATTTTTATTTCTACTATGGAGATGAGAGTTTCACATTTTTCTTTCTGCTTTTTTTGTCAGTGAATAATGAGGAAAATAATCTTGTTACATGTTAGTCTTGAATGATGACATTTTCCTCCTTCATTGATAAGAAATAAATTGATGCTTGTGGTACATTGGTCATAGGTGGAGGTTCCCCTGGGTTACTCTAATATGCCATTTTCCTAAAGATTGGAGAAAGTATTATCTGTAGTCTAAAAAAAAAATAAACAGAGTTCTGTGTGATTAGAACTCAGTGTGTCTCTGAAAATATGTCTTTATGTCAGTGTCCCTTTAACACAGACAAGTCAGTGGCCCCATCTGGGTTATGTAGGGCAGAGGGCTGATTTTGTCTTTATCTGGGTCAAGGTGCTCTGACCCGAAGGGAAAATAAATTAAGCCTATTAGTCAGTGACAGGCCGTTTTTGCATCTTTAAGTTTTAGTTTCTCTTCACAAAAATTATAAAAGCTATATTATTATCTACTTAAACTATAAAGTAATATACGGTATTAAAGGAACAATTGGTATATGAAAAAAGACATTAACTGATATAATTTGATAAAAATAAACAATATTATTGTAATATAATATATACAGTGTTTAGATAACACATACAATTAACATGAAGATGCTTACATTAGTCAAGCACTTTACAGTTTGCAAACGTCTTTAGATCTATTATGTTATCTGATCCTTACCATAAACCTACAACTGTGACAGTGAAAATCCTCCCATTTTATAGACAAGGAAACTGAGAGAAGGTGAAGAATCAATCTTCTCAATACCACTCACAGAGCTGGAGTGGCAGAATAGAACTTGAGCCAAGTTTTCCTGGTGTTAAGACTAACCTAACAACTTATCCTTATAGAAGCAGTTTCTATGTGAAAGAAAATGTCATGACTAATTGTAGCCTGGTTGGTTACTTGCATCACTAACTGCTTGTCTAAGCTGCAGAAAGTGTCTTGGAAAGAAAAAAAGTCATGATGCCAAATAAGATTTCTAATGCGTGTAAGTTTCATAAAGCAAAACAGAAGCCTGGATATGTAATACACAGCTGATGATGAAATGGAGCACTTACTGAGATGGATGTCTTTTTAAACACAACAGTTGCACTGTGTGTGTGTGTATCTATCCTTATGTGTGGGTGTATATAGCTGTGTAAAAAATATGGTCCTGAGAATGGCAAACCCCCAAGCCTCAATAAATGCAAGCTTATGAAATATACTGATGTGCCAATGAACACAAAATATTCATGTATCTCTGATGGAAAGTATCGTTTTTTAAAGAATGTTGGGTAAATATGATGCTATAAATCCAGGGCTCCCCAAGTAAAATTGTTCTAGTGAGCTTAGTAGATAGAAGGGGCATCTGGCCCATTGTGATTTTATTTGCTTTAGAAAATGGGGAAAAATATTTTCATTGCCCAAAGCTCCTGGGCACATAAATTTAAAAAAAAAAAAGAATTACAGCCTTAGCAGTCTTGTGGTAAACTCATAGGTTAATAAAATATAAATACCAAAGAATTATACATTTGATTAGGAAAGTATGGGGTGGGTTGCCAGGAGACTGATAAAGGTGCTTATGAGCTCTCTCTGTATAGATTCAGAGACTGTGGCTGTGTTTCCCCCAGTGGCACCGCCAACTGCATTTCTTAATGAGCTATTACATCCCAGGCTGAGCAGGCAACATGGCACATTAGGAAATATGTTAAAGAAAAATTTGATGCCTTACAGAGTTTACGTTCTGAAGAGGCTTGAAATGAACCTCTGAGACCTTTCTTGAGAGGAGGTTAAAATAGAGAGACTTCCTGGGAAAAGCCAAAGTGACTTTTATCAATGCTATAAAGGTGGAAAGCCAGCTTGCCAATACAGGAGAGAAGTTACCACAGTTCTTCCCTCCCACAAAAAGGTTCTTGTGACAGTGAATAAGTGAGTATTACTGAAAGGAAAACAGAAACTAAATAGTCCCCAAACACGAATGCATATCAGGTTATTACTTTTAACGGTTTTAGCATTGATGATAGAAGAAGCTCCTGGCAAGTGTTCATCAATAAAATATAATGTGAAGGAAAGAATCAGTGCCTCATGGACTTAGCAGGAAGATAGAAAATGTAGCATTTTTTGAACATCTACTAAGTGAAAGGTAGTATGATTGTTCTTTTCATAGATGTTATCTCTTTTACCCTGTCAAGAATTTTGAAAGATGAATATTTTGAAGTCTATTTTTTGAATAAGAAATTGAAGCAGAGAGAATTGAAATGATTCAGATTTCTTAGACTTGAAACCCTTGTGCTATGCTTATTCACTGTAATTCTACTGTTGATAGTCTTTCTTCATATTGTTACGTTGTTGTTTTCCCTCTGCAATCTATCCCTTTTCTAGCTTTTAGTGAAATCAATTCAAGTCTTATGTATCTCATACCCCAGGAAGAGATGATGTACTGCCAATTGTTAGACATGTGTGGTGAATATCACCACAGTTTTCTCATGTTCCATTTGTTCTCTGATCTTAATCCTTCCTCCTTCTTCTAATTCTCCATGGTAATGCTAGCTCCATTAATTTGTGGAAGCAGGCAACAGTTGGTAATTTGAAGCTATGAAGCAGAACAATGTCTCTTTCTTGATGAAAGCAACTTTATTTTTTGGTGTGAAATGCATTTCGATTTCAAAGTTTCTCTAAGGGTATCTTACAACATGCATTTATTGAATACCTGTAATTTGCCATGGATGCCAGTGGAAGCTTGATATTTTTGTTTTTGTAGTGTGCAAGTAATAACAGTAATAATTCACCAATGATTATGGTGGTCTTTCTAGTACTTGGGAGTTAAAGAAAAACCTACATGCATATACACATATATATATCTACACACATACATACATATATAAACTAAAAAATAAGAAAGATTAGCATAAAAAGTAGGCAAGGTGTCAACACTGCAAAGCAAAGAAAAATCAATTCTGACTGAAAAAAAATGAGAAACTTCTTGGAGAAGAGCTGTGTCTTATTATAGACAAAAGCAATTTGGGTCGGTCTTATGTGGTACAACTGGTCAACATGGTAAATAACAAACTGTTTCTCCTGATTTTTTTGTGGGATAAACTTTTACACATAATAAGATGATTTTATATTTTTATTATAATTTATTTAACTTTCTTGATTTTATTTTCTTCTACCAATTGTTTCCCTACTTTTTCGTCTTTAAAAAACAATTTAAAATAACAAAGTGATGTTCAAGATTTTGTCTTGGGGGCTGGAATAGAAAGTTGAGATAGATCTGTGGCTAATCAAAGCACAAGAGACACTCCCTGACTATCACAAGTGTTCTGAATCTCAGTGAAATATACAAATGCAATGGCTGTCAACTGGTGCTCCAGTTTTGGAAGATACTAGTGGTCTGGGAGAAGGATGTTCCAGTTCACACGTAGGTTGGTACCGTGAAATCTTCAGTGAGTACTGCACAGGCTAGCTTTAGGGACATGAGGTGGGAACCTAATTGAACTCAAATTTTTCTTTAGTATATGTACGTAATATTCCTTTTATAAGCTGTTGGGAGCCAGCCATGAAGGCCTGCCTGCTGACAAAGTCCAGGGGGCTGAAGACCCCAGGTCACAAAGCGAACCTGGGCAGCTGAAACCCTTGCCACAATATTCTTTATTATGCCTCTATCTAGGATTATAGCAAAATACCTTAAAACTTTTTCTGTAATATTTATTAATTCAGCAGGCATTTTAGTATCTATTATAAACTAGATCTGAGTAGGTATCTTCCACTTTCCAGCCAAATTTTTGTTACTGTTGTTATATAAATCAAAAGTCTCCTCACACCCTTTACTCTTTCCATTTTGCAAGTTACTAAAGGACAGAAGTCCTTTAATTTCTTCATTTTAAATTATAATGATAATTGTGTCACCTACTTAATATAATTTAAACATCTCCAGGTGCTATAGTGGCAAGCACAATTGGAGACTTGTACAAAGAAATTTCAAATAAGAAGATAATTAGACTGGAAATCAGAGTACCTGTGTATTAATAACAATAAGAAACAGTTAAAAATGTTAATAGAAATTCCATTTAGTACCTAGAACATGAACTGGGCTAGTATATTAATATAGACTACTGTATCTAGTCCTATTTGCATGAACTTGGAGAAATGAGTTTCTTTGCTAATTCCTTATAGTCCAGTTGTCCAATTGGTTTTATACTAGATCATTGATCATTATACTTCTTTTAAGCATTACAAGAATCCTCTTAAAATAAAAATATTTATCAAAATTCTATCAGTAGAAATGCTTTGATTGAAGCACATGGTCTCACTCTGCTTAGAGCAACTCCTAGGAGCCTCCAAAGAAACACTTTTAGATGAAAAGATACCTGTTTCTTCTCTCAGACATATGACTATAAGAATGTAGCATCATGTAAATTATTGGTAAAGCTCTATGAGCTTTGCAGTTGATTTTCATGGCCTATAATGATCTACAGATTAGCAGTTGAGGCAATCTTAGTTCTTATAATTAGGGAATTGGCAAGTTATATTGCAGCAGTTGGAGTGACCTTAAAATTTGCCACATGGTGAATTAAATAAATTCAGGTTTTCCATTTGTTGTTGTTATCAATTTTGGGGGCACCTAAAGCCATCATAATAAGCCATACCAGCCTAATGCATAGAATAGGTTCTATGCAAAGATCCCTAGTTTTTAACTATCTCAAACTTCCTGCAAAGAGATATTGGCTGGCTGGACTCAGTGGCTCAGCCTGTAATCCCAGCACATTGGGAGGTCGAGGATAGTGGATCGCCCAAGTCCACGGGTTTGAGACCTGCTCGGGCAACTTGGCGAAACCTCATCTCTACAATAAATAAAAAATTAGCTAGGCATGGTAGTGTGCTCCTGTAGTTCTAGTTACTTGAAAGGCTGAGGCGGAAGGATCGCCAGAGACCAGCAGGTCAATGCTGGGGTGGCCGCGAGCAGGCTACTTCCCTCCAGCCTGGGTGACAGAGTGAGACTCCAACTCAAAAAAAAAAAAAAAAAAATGGATAGTAGCTGATAAATATTGTGCACTCAGGTTTTATTCCTATGAACCCTCCTTGTACCTGAAATTCCTGTGAAATAAGTTGAACCAGAGATTTTTCTAAGTAATTTTTCTCTTAGAGGCTGAAATTAAAGTAGCCCTCTCTAGCCAGGTCTGCATGACTTCAACATTGGATTAAAGGACAATCAAGGCAAGAGAAATTTTTGAAACCAAGTCCTGACTTTATTTATTGGTATATTTATTGGCTTTTCCACACTCTAAAAGCAATAATTTCTCATTGTAATACATTGGGTAAAGTATTTAAACTCTGTATTTTGGTTTTATTTTATATCTGTAGAATGGATATAATAATTAAAATAACACCTACTTTGAAAGTGGTAAGGATTAAATGAGTTAATACATATAATATGTTTGAACAGTTCTTGGTGCACAGTTTTATAATTATTTGCTATTTAATTATTACTACTATTTTTACTTTGTTAAAAAATCAAAGAAAGTATATAGTGAAAATAAATCATAAATAACTTTTCCGTTCAGAGGTAACATATTAACAATGTACCACAGTATTTATTTTTATTATTTTATTTGTTATTTTCTGATGTGTATAATTACATTATATTGTAATATAGTATATTATATATAATATATGTATAAATAGCATATATTATCTTGTGTTTTTCTTACAGAATTAGCTCTGTACCACATATTTTTTAGTAACCTAATGCTGTACACACCAATGTATAGTGAGTATTTTTCATGCCATGAAATAATCTTCATCACGTGATCTTCCACTTCTGTCTGCCTGGTGCTTCTCTCTGTAGGTTGTTAAAAGTAAATACATAGCCTGGTTCTTGTAGTGAGAGAGGTATAGCAGGCAAAGGGAATATCTTTCAATTTCTCGTTTTCACTTCCCTTAGTGTCTTCTCTGGATCTCTAGCATGGTTTTGTCAGAGTGTTTTTCCTTTCTTAGAGCAGGCTCAGACCACTGGGATTTTTTTCCCCCATGTGTTAGACAATAGGCATAGGGACCATTGGCCATAGCTGGGCAACTCCCTAGGCTATTGTCCCTTACCCATTGGTAGGTAGCCAGCTAATAAGGTTAGAGAGCCAATGAGATTAGGGTGTGATGTTCCTAAACTGATGTCGCTTGCAGCCATTGATTACATCTTTTAAAATTTCTTAATAATGTCTATTTTCAACCTATTGTAGGCCAAGCCCTAGACTAAATAGACAAAAAGGACAAAATATCTGCCTCACAGAGACAAAAAATAAAAATATATAGCATATCAGAATATAGTATAGTAGAAAAACAAAGCAGTGTAAGGAGAACAGATAAGTGTGGGTGTTAAATTTAGTGACAGAAGGCCTCAATGAAGTGCTATTTGAATATACTTTGGGGGGGACATCAGAGAAAAAACCATTAGGGTACAGAGGATTGGGAGAAAGATTCAGGAGAAGTCCCCTATAGAGAGAAGAGCAAGCGAGATGAGGGTGGCATAAATTAGAGGAGCTGCTAAAGTAGGATAAGATTATAGACATCATGTAAAGTCAGCTAGTATTCTTACATACTTTCTGTGAACCATTATCTGTGCTAGCCTCATCCAGTTAGTAAATGACAGAATTGTTATTCCAATCCACACCAGTTTGATCCCAAAATGTAATCAATCTTCTATTTTATTCATGCAAATCTTTTTATAAATTTTTGCTTGGCATAAGGTTGGCCACTGGAGAAACAGAATAGTAAACTGGATCTTCTCCTCCCCTCATAGAGATTACAGTCTATTGAGGAAAAAGAGAAGTAAATAATCAGTGTGGTTATGAGGCTAAAATTTCAGGTGTCTATGAGTCTCTAAGTCAGGGATACTGGCCCTCTGTTGAATATACCAATTCTGTTTATTTTCTCCCTTTAATGTTTTGGAAAGCATACATTGTATTTTTACACTTCCCCTAGCTACCTTTAAATTTTTATTACATAAAGATGTTTGTCATAACTAACTAAAAATAAAATTTTTTAAAAGATGAATTTCTTTTTGTCTTATCATCCTTGAATTCCCAAATGGCACTTTCCATTAATTTGTGTGTGTGTGTGTGTGTTTGGAGTCCCACTCTGTCACCCAGACTGGAGTGCAGTGGCACTCTCACAGCCACTGCGTCTTCACCTGCTGGGCTCAGGGGAGCCTTACGCCTCAGCCTTCCAAGTAACCAGAACTACAGGTATGCACTACCACGAGGTCTCACCATGCTGCCCAGGCTGGTCTTGAATCCATGGACTCAGGCAATCCTCTTGCCTTGGCCTCCCAAAGTGCTGGGATTATAGGCTTGAGCCACCACACACGACTTTCCATTAACATTAACTGTACATGTATTTGAGTGTGTTGTTATATTTTTAACATCACATATCAACAATGATTTATATTCAAAATAAATTATAATAGTGTTTATCTCATTAATATCCTATTTCTTGTTGCCTATCTTTTCCCTTCTTTTGTTGACTTTTCCTACCCTTTAATGGTGGTATATCCTTGAGAACATTTTTTAAAAGCAATGTTCCTTGGATGGTTAATTTCCTGTCATTGAATGTGCAAAAATATTTTTATTTCTCTCTTTACAATTAACTTACAATTTGGTAACATTGAAATTCTGGGGTCAAAAATCATATTTTTCCCTTGGGGGAGAAATATTTCATACTGTAGAAACCAGTGTTGCTGATAAGTCCATATTAATTATATTCTTTAAAAATATTCTGTCAAGTGTTAGGGATTTATATTTATGTTACTGTCCTTAAATTTTATATGCATGTTGTAAGGAATGGCCTTTTTTTAAAAAAAACAGGATTTATTGAGAGGACAGAAAAGCTCCCACACTGGGAGGGGACCTGAGGGGTTACCCGGCATGGCATTTTTTTATACTATTTGATATTTCATAGGTTCTTTTAATCTGAAGATTTAGGTCTTTTGACATTTTGACAGTTTTGGAAAATTTTCTGCGGGGGGCCAGCCCCAGCAGAGAGATTTAGGGGGTCTCTGGGTAGGTGTGGTGGTGTTGGTGATTATTCTGGAGAAATAAAGAGAAAGAAAAAGAGAGACAGGGGAGAAAGAAAGAGATTGGATTCTGTCTAGTGCAGAAACCAATTCTGTAGGATAGATATTAAAAGAAAGAAAGAAAATGGACAACTGTTCAACGAATTGAGCAGAAGCCATTTATTGGAACTTACAGAGGGTGTTTATCCCCAAATTTTACACAGACAGTCTCACAAGTCTTTCACGTGAACACAAAGCCAGGTGGAGAAGGGGCATCCCCACCCACCAGGTGTTTCCTCAAGCATGAGGAAGAACAATCCCAATTAAATCACAAAACTTTTACATGAACACAAAGCCAGGTGAATGAGGGGCATCCTTCACCCACCAGGTGTTTCCTGGAGTATGAGGAAGGGTAATCTCAATTAAATCACAAGACATTTGCATGAACATAGAGCCAGGTGGATGAGGGGCATCCCCCACCCACCAGGTGTTTCCCCAAGCATGAGGAAGGAGGATCCCAAAACTATCTCACTGTTCTTCATGCTTGGTTAATATTTCTCAAAAGCAATACAACAATTCTAATATAATATTCTAATAATCAATAACTTTTGAAACTTATGCATACATAACACCTAATGACCAACCTAAACCCCAATTCCTCTCTATTTACACTAATTCTACCTACACTATAGAAACTCTCAACCATAGGCCAAACCAGTTCCTAAAGAATGTGGCCCAGTCAAAAGGTCACGCTGGGCCCTTAGGATGTGGCCCAGCCCAAAGTTCATGCTGGGCCGTTTCTAGTAACTCTAGATAATTATCTATATTATTAAAGTTTAAATAGCACTTTATATGTATATACTAATTCTACAAATATATTTTTAAATATTATAAAGAAACTTGTACCATATTAAAGGCTCCCAAATGTGACCTGAGTTTGAATTATGTTAAGTTTAAAGCTGAAACCACAGTCTGTGAGAAACAGGAACAATGGGCAAAGTAAGCCATGCCTGTCATACTCTGAGAACTTCATGCTTAGATCATCAAAGTCCCTGCTAGTGGCACGTGCCAAATAGCAAAGAAGGGAAGAGGGAATAGGCCATCAGCTCCTGAACTCATCCTAGTGGTCTCAGGGTCTGCAGCCCACCTGGATCCCTAACGCTCAGGCAGGCCTCCATGGCTGGTTCCCAACAATTTTCCTTTGTCATAATAATACTATACCCTGGTAATACCTTTCCTCCTCCTCCTCCTCTTCTCCTTCTCCTCTCCCTCCCCTTTCCATTCTTTCTTCCTCTTCTTCTTTTCCTCCTCCTCTTCCTTCTCCTTCTCCTCCTAATCTTCTTCTTCTCATTCTTCTTCTTTTCCACCTCCTTTTCCTCTTCTTCCTCCTCATCTTTCTTCTTCCTCCTCTTCCTGTTCTTCTATCTCCTCTGTTTTCATCTTCTTTCTTTCTTCTTTCTTCTCCTCATCTTTCCCCTCCTCCTCCTCTTCTTCTTCTTTGTCTTTCTTCCTCTTCCTCTTTCTTCCTCCTTTCCTATCTCCCTCTCTCTCTCTTTCCCCCATCTCTATCTCTTTCTTCCTTTCCCTCTTTCAGTCTTTCTTCCTTTCTTTCCTCTCACTGAAATGTCTTTTGACATATGTCGAAATTTTGGAGTCTATATTGTAGTCTTCACTTTTCTTATAATTTTTATTTGTCTTTGTAAGTCATATCCCACATTCAAGGAGAATCTAATTTTTCCTTCTTCTAATCAACAATATGATCTTAAATAGCTTCATTTTGTTATTCAGCTATTTAGTTCAATTATGCACATATTTACTTATTCTACATATATATTCATAATTTCTAAGAACTCTGGTTCTTTTTGATAACAACCTATCCTTGTTTATAATGAAGCTACCTCTCTCTCTCTGTCTCTCCCTTTCTCTGACAAGACTATGCTCTGTGGCCCTGGCTAGAGTGCAGTGGAACAATCATAGTCCACTGTAACCTCAAACTCCTGGACTCTGATAATCCTTCCACCTCAGCTTGCCAAAGTGCTGGTATTATATATGTAAGCCACCATGCCCAATCTGAAGATATCTTTTTTATCCCAAAATAGATAATGTTGTATGAGAGCCATAATATTTTTCTCTAATAAATTTGAGTTTCAGTTTCTGTATGTTAAATTTTGTATATTTTTTTCATAACTTTTTTTGTATTTGATGAATCTTGATTTGGTGCTAGCCTTTTTTATCTGAGATCTCCTTTTAAACTTTGTGTGACTGTTGTTTCTGATTACTATATGCAGCATCCAAGGAGTGCAATTTGTGCTGTAGTGTACGGCTAAATTTTCTCCTGAGTCTGATGATTACTCACACTTTCAAAAGGGAGTAGCTACCTAGGGCATTGCTGCTACTTATTTGGCTCTTATGTGCAAAAGCACTGTCTTCTGAATTCCAATGCTGAGGATAAGCATGCTACAGGAAAGGGCTCATGATCCAGCAGATCCAAAAGCTGTTCCTTACTTTTTTGAAAAATAATTAAAAAAAATTTTTTTTTATTCAGAGAGTACATGTGAATGTGTGTTACATGTGTATGTCACATACTGCTGGGGATAGGACTTCTAGTGTACCTGTTATTCAAATATTGAACATTGTATCTAATAGATAATTTTTCTCCCCTTAGCCTCCTCCCACTCTACCCCTTTATGGAGTATTCAGTGTTTATTATTTCCATCTTTATGCCCGTGTGTATACATCATTTATCTCCCACCTATAAGTGAGAACATATGGTATTTGTTTTTATGTTTCTGAGTGAGAGTTCACTTTGGATAATAACCTCCAGCTTCATGCATGTTGCTGTAAAACACATTCTATTATTATTTTCTATGGCTGCATAGTATTTCACCGTGTGTGTGTGTGTGTGTGTGTGTGTGTGTGTGTGTGTGTGCACGCGCATATATTTTTCTTTATACAGTAAACAGTTGATGAGCACTTAGATTGGTTCCATGACTTTGCTATTGTAAATAGTGTTGTAATGCACATACGAATGCAAAGGTCATTTTCCTATAATGATTTACTTTCTTTGGGTAGATATCCAGTAGTAGGATTGCTGGGTCAAACGGTAGTTCTATTTTTAGTTCTTTGATAAATCTCCATATTGCTTTCCATAGAGGTTAATTTACATTCCCACCAACAGTATATGTGTTCTCTTTTTTCCACATCTGCACCAACATCTGTTGCTCTTTGATAATAGCCATTCTGACAGGTGTAAGTTGATATTTTGTTGTAGTCTTAATTTTCATTTGTCTGATAATTAGTTATGTTGACCATGTTTTCACGTTTGTTGTCACCTGTCTTTCTTCTTTTGAGAAATGTCTGTTCATGTCTTTTGCTCATTTTTCTAATGGAGTTATTATTACTATTATTTTCTTGTTGAGCTGCTTGAATTCCTTACAGATTCTGGAAATTAGTCCTTTGTCAGTTGCATAATTTACAAATATCTTTTCCCATTCTTTGTCTTCTTACTCTGTCAATTGACATTGCATTTGTCTATTTTTTTCTTTTAATTGCATTTGTTTTTCAGGTCCTTGTCAAAAATTCATTGCCTAGGTCAATATTCAAAAGAGCTTTACCTAGGATTTTTTCTAGAATTTTTATAATTTCAGGTCTATAATCCATCTTGAGGTAATTTTTGTTTATGGTGAGAGAGAGGGGTCCAGTTTCATTCTTCTGCATATGGCTATCCCAACTTTCCTGCCATTATTTATTGAATACAGTGTTCTTTCCTCATCATTTATTTTTATCAAACTGTATCAAAGATCAGTTCATCATAAATATATGGCTTTATGTTGGGTTCTATATTCTGTTCCATTGATCCATTCTGTTCAATGGAACAGAATGTATCTGTTTTTGTATCAGTATCATTCAATATAGTTGCGATAGCCTTATAGTATAATTTGAAGTCAGGCAATGTGATGACTCCACTTCTGTTACAAAAGCTGCTCCTTTTATTAATCACTTTCTAAAAGACCCAGAGAGCCTGCTCATCACTCTGTCCTGGCTTGGTATTTCCAGTAGCAGAAGTGTTCTCTATGATTGAATTTGGCTGAAGTTTCCTCTAAGAGTTTGTTGTGTTGTTTTACCCAAATATAGTTATAACATTTGCATTATCAATCTATATGGCAGAAAGTTGTTAAAATATCTGTTTCTCTGATGTCACTCTTGTTTTCTGTCTTCTTTTTTATTAAACTTTTCAATTCAAAATAATCTCAAACTTACAAAATAGCTGAAAGAATATAGTAAGAGGCTCTATTTACATTTTTCTAGATTCACTTGTCATTTTTCTCTTCCTTTTGTAATTTTTATCTTACCCTTTTGCATATAGATGGCATATATCTTTATAGCCTTTACCAATTTATTATTTTATTGTATTACTTTTCAGTATTTTCTAGGAACAAAGATTCTTCTGCATACAAACAGTAAAATTTAGTTCAGATAATTTAACATCAATACAACATTTTTATCTAATCTACAGTCCAAATTCTAATGTATAAAATTTCCTCATGAATGCCCTTTATAGCATTTTCCATCTCCATTATAGTGTCAGGCCCAAATCGCACATTTTGTCTAATATTTGTGTTTTTTCAGCCTTTTGGAATCAAAAAGTTCCTCAATCTTTCTTTGTGTTTCATGACACTAATTTTTTTAAAGACAATAAAACAGTTATTTTATAGATTGTGGCACAATTTGTTTCTGTTTCTTCATAGTTGAATTGAATATTCTAGTATATTTAGCTATTATACTGCATAAGTGATATTATGTGTTTCTCTGGGTTTGATTTCAGGAGGCACATGATGACAATTTTCTCTTAATAGTTAGAAGTGCTATCCATTTTCTTCAGAGTACAGTTAATATTTTCCTTTAATAATAAAGTAATTTGTGGGGAGCTATTTTGATACTGTAGATAATTACAAAAAAAGTTCCCGTTAGATTTAGTATCCTACTAATTCATGCCTTATTCTTTTGAGTATGATGGGTAAAAAATAGTCATTCATATTTTTATCATTCTTATATATTTATTTGTTGGCTTTCTGAAAATAAAAAAGAGAGGTTTTGCCATCCATATCTATCGATCTATCTATATCTATCTATCTATCTATTTTTTATTTCTTTTCTAGATTCTTATTTTAAACAATGGGATATGTTTCATTATGACTTTATTTACTTTTAGGCTACAATTTTCCCAGAACCAGCCAACAGTGAGGACTGCTTCAAGGTGACATCAATGTCTTTTAGATATATGTTCACGCGTTCATTCAGGAGTATTCCTTTACTTTCTAATGAAACAAGATGTTCCAGGTTCATCTTGTATTTTGTTTCTCGAATGTGGAGATAGCCATTTCTTTAAAGACTCTTGGTTCCATTTAGTGGGAAATAGTGTTTAGAACCAAGATCTGGGCAATAGTCATTAATGTGGGAGTGTTGTTGACTTTTGTACCTTTCAGTGGACAGAGGGCAGAAATAGAATACCTCCCTTCAATTTTTCTTTAGCCCCCAAATGTTCTTCCATATTTTTCCCTCATTCATATTTGTATCCTACTTCTTTCATAGTAAAAACCTTAATTCTCAAAACATCAATATATTTATTGCTTAGTCTTCTGATACACACAAATATCAAAGTTGCTTCACCTATACTAACAAAAAATAAAACTACTATCAATTGTTTAGGATTTGTTTGCTGTTTTTATATTTTCCCCTTGGTCTGATAGTATAGAAATAAAGTTATGAGTTTCAATTATTTGATGTAGTCCCTCTATCTCCACAATGTATTTGCTATTCGTTTGAAATACAACTCAATTTGAGTTTGTTTACATCTAGTTTTAGAATTTTCCCCCATTTTTTTTAGATTTTTAAAAATAAGTTGAATATTAACATGGCTCCAAAAGTAAAAGTGATATAAAGGTACATTCAGGGGAGTATTTCTGTTTTTCCATTCTTTTCATTCTCCTGCTTTCTACTTCCATACCTCTTTTGGGTATCCAGTTTTATTAACTTCTGGATTATCTTTTCTCTGTGTGTGTTTATGTGTGTGTGTATTTATATCTTATGTTTAGCAAAATTAAGTAGAGATATGTTTCGTGAGAGGCAAAATAATGAGGTGACCCCCAATGAGTCAGTTATGCCCTTGTATAATTCCCTCTTCTTGAGTACAGAAAGAACCTTTGACTTGCTTCTAGTTGACAGGGAGTGCTCACTCCCTTCATTAGGTTATGATATATAAAACTGGAGAGAGAGAAAGAGGGGGGGAGAGAGAGAGGAAGGAAGAAAGAAAGAAAGAAAGAAAGGAAGAAAGAAAGAAAGAAAGAAAGAGAGAGAGAAAGAAAGAGTGAAAGAGAGAGAGTCTCCTGTCAACTTTGAGGCAACAACTAGCCACAATGTGTGAATATCTGTGGGACTACCCTTTAGGTGCTGGGCATGCTGGCAGGAAAGGAAGGACCTCAGTGCTCTAGTCACAAGAAAATCTGCCAGCAACCATATGAACTTGGGAGAGAACTACAACTCCAGAAATTTATGCATCCTACTGGACACCTCGATTTAAGCCTTGTAAGACCATGAACACAAAACCAAACTAAGCTATGCCCAGATCCTGACCAAACTCATATGTGGGAGCTAAATGGTCACAAGGAAAAAGATAATAGATACTGGGACACCAATAAGGAGGGAGAAATGGGGTTAGGGTTCAGAAACTACCTACAGGCACAATGCTCATTATCTGGAGAACGGGCCACTTGAGACCCAACCCCCACTACTATACAATATGTCCAATGAATGAATACACATGTGTACCCCCGAATCTAAAATAAAAATAAAAAACATAAACCACTAAATTTGTTGCCTAGCATAGAAAATAAATACATATGTTTCCTTATTTTAGATTTC
Organism: Cephalopachus bancanus; assembly: GCA_027257055.1. Taxonomy (NCBI): domain Eukaryota; kingdom Metazoa; phylum Chordata; class Mammalia; order Primates; family Tarsiidae; genus Cephalopachus; species Cephalopachus bancanus. The sequence goes on along the minus strand of JAPVLO010000046.1, from coordinate 4,095,588 downwards.
TTCTTGCAGAAAAAATAACACTTTAATACATTTTTTTCCCATTTTTTAAAGCATTGTCCTGGAAATCTGCATACTAGTTAATTTAAAGAGATTTTTCTCATTCTGATCACAAATGCATAACACTTCATTTTTGTTTCAATAATTTTTCAACATTTGAGCAGTTAGTTCATTTCTAATATCTTGCAGTTATAAGTAATGATAGTTTAACTTCTTAGAAATGTGAATATCCCTAAGCTCATTCATCCTTATTGACATAACTAATGCCTAGTCTCAACTGTATCATAGATATTTTATTTTATAATTTCTCTTTATTTAGTTTAATTTTGGTTGTGTGTCTCCTTTGTGTTCTCCCTCTCTCTGTCTCTCCTTGATGTTTATTCAGGTTCATATTTAATGGCCATCTTTATATTTATGCCTTTTGTCAGTGCCTTCAATCCTCTTTATTCTTCCTTTTACTCTCCACTTTGCTAGTTTTGTATCACTTGATGCCTTTATTATTTATACAGAAATCAATTATCTTATTTTTCATTCCCTGTTTTCTCTTCCTTTTTCCACTTTTTAAAGTTATAGTCTTCCTTCTATTTTAGTATATATAACATGTGTTTATCATTCATGGCATTCACATCCCTACCGTTCTTAGATCTACTATTACATATATTACATCTTTATCTGTCTCTTAGTATTACTGAAGCTGTGTCATGTGGAGTTTCATTTGTATTTAGTGTTAATTCCATATAGAATTTTTTTAGGGGTAGGGTATGTGGGAAGATTAAAAGTTAGGTGGTCTTCCATTTCCTAGGGTTATCCAGTCTGGTTTTCCTTTTTTTTCCCTTTGACATCATTTCAATGACATTTAAAAAAATAACATTTTTGAGATTTTGGCTTGGAGAAAAAGCAAATGCATTTCCTCATCCTGCAAAGCTTATACCATGTCTATAGCTGTTAGTTTACCCATTGTAGCTAATTTCTGAATGAACTTGTTTTAGGTCTTTATCCTATTAGCTACTGTCCCTGTGCTCATTTAACCACAGCCTTGCAAACTTTAGGATTGCTTTTGCAAAAATTATTCTGACATAATTTGGTAAGTAGGAGGGCACAATTAAATAAATTTTGTTGTCATTTTACCTCCAAAACTTCTATAAACATCCTACAGCTTTGGTCTTCTGTAGGTCATTCACGCAGAATGGGGAATTGGGAACAATGTCAGTAAAATTCTGCTATAGGAAGGTGATGGGTGAGCAGGGGATCACCAGGTAAAAAAGGATACCAATAAAGGTTCGAGACAAAGGACACAGTGTGAGAAGTGTTATGTGGCAGTGGTGATGTTGTGAGTTAAAGGTTCAAGGAATTATATAAGAGCTGAACACAGCATTGAAGGAAGAGGGCAGAGAGAGGAGTTAGGAGGAGACCTGAACAACAGAGCCTCCTCTATGCCCTTGCTTTGTTCACGAATGCTGTCACTTGTAAGGAAGTCCATTCTCTAGTTACATAAACATAACACTCCAAGAGGAGGTGAAAATTCCTGCAGAGGTGAGATAGACTGGTTTCCTAGGATAAACAAGGCTAACTTTTCAAGACCAGTGGCTAAGACAGTTTCTCTAAACAAATAGCCTCATTTTCTAAGCCCCTGCAGAGAAAAATAGGATGTGTTTGAGAACCTGTTAGAGCCAGCTAGAACCAAGATGGCAACTAATTTGCCTGCTACCCGAACTTGCCCCTTATTATATGCACATTATAATACATTAGCATGCTAAATGACACACCCTCCACTGCCATGACAGTTTTGACGCTGTCCATTTATAGTAACATCCCAGGTGGGTCTTCAGTTCTTAGAAATCTCCACCTCTTTCCCAGGAAACCCATGAATATTCCATCCCCTTGCTTAGCATATAATCAAGAGATAACTATAAAAATAAAACCTCAGAAATATTCAGGGGCTATTCTTGCTAACTGCTCTACCTATGGAACAGCATGCTGTCACTTCAATAAGCTTATTTTCATTTTCCAGCTGAAACCCCAGCTTCTTCTTTCTGTTCTGCTTCTGGCGTCTTCTTTCTGTTCCATTTTTCTTTTAATAAACTTGAGTTTGCTTTACAATGTTGAATCACTCTTGAATTCTTTCCTGGTGAAGCTCAAAAACCCACTTAGCCACTCAGGGTGGACTCCAACTTTGAGGTCCCCCATCTTATGTCAGGGTAAATGGTATAGGTAGCTGCTTTCTTTCATTCTGACATTTCTTAGGAATGTTGTGTGTGTATGTGTTTTGTTTTGTTTTGTTTTTTTTCTGTTTGAGTTGAAATCTCACTCTGTCACCCAGACCGGAGTGCAGTGGCTGCTCCTGGCCACTGCAGCCTCGACCTGCTGGGCTCTGGTGATCCTTCCGCCTCAGCCTTCCAAGTAGCTGGAACTACAGATGCACGCTACCACGCCCGCCTAATTTTTGACTTATTGTAGAGATGAGGTCTCACCAAGTTGCCCAGGCGGGTCTTGAACCCGCGGGCTCAGGCAATCCACTCACCTCAGCCTCCCAAAGCACTGGGATTACAGGCTGAGCCACCGAGCCCGGCTATGTATATATATTTTTAGTAGTGAAAATACATTTATAAATACCCAGCTGGACTCAGTTTAGAAGATCCCAATTTTGTTGACATCATCCAAGGCATTGTAATCGGGAGCCAGTAGAGCATATGCCTTCTTCTCTCCATCAGATTTAATCAAAGAGTTTACTTTGACCTATCAATGTCTCAGAGCTTCTTCAAAGTCTATTTGATCTGGTTCTTATTGGCTTTAGCATTCACAATGAATACAAGTGTGTTGTTATTTCTATCTTCTTCAAGGCAGACTCAGTGGTCAGAGGTAACTTGATGATGGCATAGTGGTCAAGCTTGTTTCTCTGGTGCACTCTTCTGAGAATATTTGGGCTGCCTCTGGAACTGCAGTGTCTTGGACCTCCAAAAGGTAAGTGAAGTGCAGATCTTATTTTGTGGCTATGGACGCCTATTGGCATTGCCTTCTTGGCCTTAAAGCCCTTGATTTGGCTTTGACTTTAGGAGGGGCAGGAGTAAGACATGTGCCAGGAGCTTTATAGGTATCATTGCAAAATCACAGTGGTGAGAAAGGGGTAGTTGACAGCCCTGTTTAACATGAAACAGAAGAAACATGAGTAAAGCTAAGGAGGCCAATTCTTTCCAGGCTTGGAGACACGAAGCACCAGCCCAAGGATGCCTATAGCTTCCCCAAGCTAACTGTGTGTCTTTCTTTGATGGGGGATGCCAGCTGCATTGCCTCCCCAGTCCCCTTCACTGAAACCTGCCTGTGCAGCTGGCCTCATGGCCCACATTGACAGCAGCATGTCCCAAAGGCAGGGAGCAGCTCCAGAGCAGAGCCCTTAGGGCTTGGCTGAGCCATGGTCTTCCTAGTTCTGCAGTGATTCCAGGCAAACCAGCCATGGCCCCCATCCCACCCCCAGCACATAACTTCCTCAAGAATGTGATGTTTTATACATTAAGAAGATGATTTTCCTACATGAATTTGTTCTCTTCTTCCCTGTATCTTTACATGACTCTTGGCTTTCTTTCCTCATATAGTAATCTATTTTAGTATGTATTCTTTACTGAAGTTGTGGCCAGGCTTCCCAATGAAACCCTTAGGTCTAAAATGACAGTTCCTACCCAGTTGTACATAGGATCCTTGAATGTAGTTCCTAGGGCAATCAAATAGGGCTGTGATCATGGTCAAGTCTTCAGGAGCCTCCTGAAATAAACTTATGGATTTGGTTATGAACAAGAAATAATGCAAGGTATTTTTTAATACTCATATAGCATGCCTTATTTTTACAAATTATTTATAGATATAAAAATGGAGAGCGAGGGGGAGAAGAGATAGAAAGGAAAGGGGAGGGGAGGGAAGGCTAGGGGAGAAAAAGAAAAAAGAGAAGAAAGGAGAAGAGAAAATGTCTTACTATGCAAATCTATCCAGTATATTAGCCCCTTTTCTACATTTGTAAAATTCCAAATTATTAGTGAAAACTTAGGTCTGTCACTATGGAAGTTGAAAATTCTACATAGTTGCCTTCTCAGCCTTTTTTTGTCGTTGTTACAGTTTTTCTCACAATTCTGGTACATGACCTAAGTTATTCCAAACAGATTGGTTTACCCAGATTTTGAATCATTTACTATAGATGCAAAAAACCTAGAGACCATAAAGAATTCACTTTAGTGAGAATGAGAGCAGCTGCTGTCCATTGAATTCCTAAGAATGGCAATGCCTGCAATTATGCTGGGTGCTGCCCAGTTTCCAGGGACTGGGATTGGGCACTGCAAACTATGTCACAGGTGCTCAATAGGGGAGATGGGACTGGGAGTGGTGGCTCATGCTTATAATCCTAGTACTTTGGGAGGATGAAAAAGGAGGATTATTTGAGCCCAGAAGTTTGAGGCAAGGCAAGGCAATATAGGCTGACCTCGTCTCTAGGAAAAATAAAAAGTTAGCCAGGTGTGGTGATGCCTACCTGTAGTCCCGATACTTGGGAGGTTGAGGTGAAAGATTACCTGAGCCCATGAGGTCAAAGCTATGGTGAGCCTTGATCGTGTCATTGCACTTCAGTCTGGGTGACAGAATGAGACCCAAACTCAAACACACACAACAGGGAAGATAGTAGTACTTCCAGTAGACCAGCTTGCCCCCAAAGAAGACTTCCTACTCTCCCAGAGAGCTGTTCAATATTATTTTGCATAAATTTGCCCTATTTCTGGCAAGTCAGAACTCTGATTACATAATATGTCACTTTGTCTCTTTAGGACTCAGTTTTTCTTTCTGTGAAATTGGCTGGTGGATCTATACATTTCAGTAAGTCAGTCAAGCATCACAATGATATTCATTAAAGAATATTCATTATGTTAGAAATTGAAGAAATAAGAATAAGAGTTCTATCTCATACCAGGGAGAGTAGAGACCAAAGGCAGGCCCAAACTTTACCTGTACAATGATCACTTGTATACCTGAATTGTACCCTACATTTTAAAAATAAAATACAATTTTTAAAAAGAATCAGAGTTCTTGGAAGTAAAACTAAGCCATAGAATGGCTCATTTTGACTTTTCAGAAACAATTTTACATTCATAGTTATTTTTTAATACCAAAATGATTAATGACACAGCAGTGAATTTCTTAACTTCATTTATCAAATTCCTGTTTATTTTAGAGGTTTGTTAATCACAAAAGGAAGACATTATGTTTGTAAAAAGTATTTGACTATAGTTCTGATGAGAAGTGAGTTTTTAAAGGGGTGTACAATTTGCCAGTGTGGATGAAATAACACCTTCTAAGGGAATTGAAATATTTAGACTGAAGAGATAATAAAAGGAACCTGAGATGTTTTTTGGGAAGGAAAAGAGCTCTAGGGGAAAAAGGACTGATAGTCAGAATATATAAACAGTATTCCATTATTTTTCAGGAGAAGAATAAAGATTTTTTTTTAAGAACAAAATAAAGACTTTTATAAGACCATCAGTTTCTTTCTGGAAAATATTTCAAAGTGTTTGACATTTACAGTCCTTTATGGGCAATGTGAGATAGTTTTTTTAGGTTACCAGAATATAAATATATTTCAAACATTGACTAGTAAAGATAGTTGAGCCTTCTTAAGCTTGGACATATATTTTATAGTGTTCAAAACTTGTTTTGTAAAACATGTAAATTTAGAAGAAACACATTTATTTATTGAAATTTCACCAATAAAACTCTTTGAAGAATGAGAAAAACTGATTTTCTTGTAACAGCATGAAATTTAAAATGTATAAGATTAATTTCTCTTGGGTGATTTTAGGATGTTTTAGAACAAGATATAACAAAACAAAAAGGCAAAAAGCACACTTTTCGAATCACCTGAAACATCACTGACGCTTTTATGATGAACTGTTTTAATGTTAAAATGTCCAAATTATTTTACTAGCCTAAAAATACTGATAAGAAATAAATACATTTTCAGAGTCACTCACTTGAGACACTCATCAACTGATGAATATGCAAGAATTGTCTGATATTTGTGACTGACACACCCTTCTTTAGATGTTTTATTGGTCTGAGTAGCATTTTATCTCAGGTTGAAAGCCCTTCAAAGTCAAAGACTATGCCTTTCACCTCTTTTCAGTAGTGGTATTGAACACCACAGGTTTTCATCAGATATTTGATGATGGCCTTAGTGTACATTTAGACATGTTTGCATTTCAAAGCCCACCAAGCAAGCATTTGCAGGAAGTTACATGAATCTAGAAACCTAATTAGCCATGTTTTGGTATCCTGAACAATCTTATTGTATTTTGCTTTATTATTTAAATGCACCCATTTTTTCAGACATTACATTCAGCTGAACTTTACTGAGTACAGCCTAGGTACCAAGCACTGTGCGAGGTGCTGAGATTCAACAGTGAGCAAACAGATCTAGTCTTTCACATCAGGCCTTGAGAGATAAAAACAATAAAAAAAATTTCATCAAAACCCATAAAATTGGGTCTGTGATAAGTGCTCTGAAAACATGTTAAAATAAAATAGAGAATGTGGAAGACGTTCTGTGTTCTGATGAGCTTTATACTTCCAAAGACAACCAAATGCCAGGTAATATTCCTTCATTAAATGCTAGTTTAAGCCGGGCTCGGTGGCTCAGCCTGTAATCCTGCGCCTTTGGGAGGCTGAGGTGAGTGGATTGCCTGAGCCCTTGGGTTCGAGACTCGCCTGGGCAGCGAGACCTCATCTCTACAATAAATTAAAAAAATCAGCTGGGCGTGGTAGCGCATGCCTGTAATTCCGGCTACTCGGGAGGCTGAGGTGGAAGGATCGCTGGAGCCCAGCAGGCGAGGTGCGGTGGCAGGGAGCGGCCACTGCCCTCCAATCTGGGCGACCGAGTGAGACTCCAATTCAAAAAAAAAAAGGGCTAGTTTAATTAATAATTTCCACCTCTCATCAAGACTTACTGTTTGTATTTATATTAGAGGGATTAACCTGGTTAGAGAGACCAGGACAACATCCCTGAGGAGTAATTTCTATCCACGAGCTGAACAATGAATCTACAAGTACCAGGTAAGTAGCAGGAGGAAGAGTACTTCAGGCAGAGGTAATGGCTTGTGTAAATAATGCACGTCCTTGGCAGTTAGTCATTGGTTCAATGGGTCCTCCCTCACAACTCACTGGACACTTTTCACTCACAAGATTTGATGACTATTCACACATTACAAACTGTCAGCATCCGGTGCTTCAATATAAATTTCAAGAGAGAAAAAAAATGGAAGCAGTGCCCAGGCAAATGGAGGGCAAAGTTAAGAAAATTCCATTCACAGTGTTATTGGGAAAAGAGATGACTCAAAAATAGCTGCCTGTTCAGTAATAAATAGCAAGTAGGAATGATCAATCTAGAGGAGCATGCCAAGCATAGAATTTCCACAAAAGGAACACCAAATTCATAACAAAGATGAAAAATGAACTTCTTTAAGGAAATATTTAAAGAAACAAAGAAAATGTTAAACAGATGCTGACTTGCATTCTCAAATAAATGAAAAGAAATAAATAATGATTAGAGAATGAATCATAGTGGACTCAAAGATGGGCCATCCAAATCTCCCTCAGAGAAGACGTGCTGCTTGCGTGATGACAGCAAAGAGCTGTCAGCCTGTGAGTTCTTCAGCTGCAGAGAACCATTTGGCACAGATCCTTACTCATCTCAGGATGGCCAATGTCCACTGACTGACAGCAATAGGGGTATAAAGTTGTGGCAAATTTGTCCCAACAGGGGACATCACTAATGAATTATTTCAACTCCAGAGCTCCCCTTGATATTGGCAAACACTACTATTTGAAACTACAGCAGAGCTTGAGTTTTGCCTATTCCAATCCGGATGTATTCCTCTACCTTTCACAGATGTTTAACCCAGCATCACTGCCTATGAACATCTTGTGCCAAACTGCTTTAGACGCTGCCTCCCAAAGAATCCAACCCGAGACAAGACGCAAGATTTCCAACAGGAGATACAAAGTTAAGAGCACAAAATAAAGTGAAAAATGGCAGCCTTGAAGAAATTAAAACAAATTATGTGTCACATTTAAAACCAGGTTAGAAGCACAATATATAGAGTTGACTTGAAGAAAATGATCAGTTCTATGAAGACAAGTTTGAAACACACCTAAAAACATGGTGTTGAAATGAGCTAAGAGAAAAACAATGGAAGATAAGATGAATTATAAGAAAGTTGGGTGCCTCCAAAAAGATTTGAGTTTTTTTAAAAAAATTGAAATTTTTTCCTGAAACATGTGAATCTTTACGTATGCATGATATTTGCCTTAGTTTGAGACAAAAATTTGAGTGCACATAGTTTCTTGGAGAGATGATTTCAAGACATTCAAGAAGGAAGTGGGTTATCTGGGACAAAAGACAGGTGTGTTAATTAGCAGATTTTTGCTATGAACCCCTGGGCCTCAGAGGTACAATGTGCAAAAAACCTTAAAATAATTCCACCAAAAGGCCAGAGCTGGGCCAGTTAGCTCCTGATTCCCATTCTCCATTGATAAATGTGGATTCCAGTGGCTTCAACTCTCTTACTCAGCCAAGAAAGCTCCTGGCACTAGAGAAAGACTTTAGGAAGAGAAGAAGAAGAAAAATCAAGTTTTTGAGGTAGGAAACTGAAAACTTCCTGAGAACTATTTGTACTGACAAATTCAGGTGGAGCAAAAGGGTATTGGGCAAGACTCTTTGACTTCGAAAAATAATTTTTAAAAAATCATGATTGAAGTTAAATTTAGTAGATCATTAAAATTGAAGAATAAAAATAAAATTCCACAAGCACATGGAAAGATGAAAAAAAATTAGCCTATAAAGAAGAAGAAGAGATCCCTGTTTACAATATAATGACAGAAAAAAATCAAGATTTGCAGAGTGTTGTGAAAAAATAAACATGTCCAGTAAACAGAAAGATGGGCACAATCAATCTGCTTAAGTCAAATAATCTCTCATTGATGTGAAATGTATGCCACAAAGTATTAAGAATGAACACTCGATCCATGATGTCATCTCTGAATAATACTGTGTCCCTTGTACATTGAAGTCACTCAGGAAATATTTGTTGAATAAATGAACATGCAACCAAAGACATTTAATGTAAAATAGTACTGGTTATCATATTCAAGAAGAGAAGGTAGTTGCAACAATTATTTTGTTCAGAAAAATATCTTAAAATATTATACAAAATGAGTATATCTTCCAATTAAAGAAGTAATAATTCCACAAAAGTGAAAGTAATTAGGAGAAAGCATACTCTTCCTCTGTTTGACTCCACAGTCATAATCATGGCTAAATCACTACACAGTGCTTGACTTGCCTATGTATGTGCACACATATAATCACTTATGCAAATGTTTCTATATATGTGTGTACATATGAGAAACACAATGTTATTATGTCTTTAATTCTTGACATCACAGTTAGATAAAATATAAACAAAAGTGTAGTGCTAATAAATTATACAAATTTAAAGTTACATATAATAAACTAAATTAAATTGAAATAAATACAAACACAAATATACTGAGAATTTTAAAAACACTTATAATAAGCTTTAATATCAAAGAGGCATTAAAACTGTAATATGAGTATCTAGATAATAACAATTATAAAAACACCTCAAAGTCTATAACTTAATGTATAACTTAATGTCTAACTTAATGTATAACTTAACAACTGACATTGTTAATTCCATAATAAAAGATAGTACAATTAATTAATTGCTCTTCCCACAAGAATTTTAAAGTAGAGTAAAAGGGCTATCTATGGGAAACAACTATGAAAATCAATAACTACTTTAAAATTAATGAGGAATGAAATGGTATATAGGAGACTTAATAAGTTTCACAATTAGTAAAACAAGTGCATAAACAAGTAATACAAGAAAAGAGTGAAAATACATAAAACTGAGAATTAAATGAGAGAATAATGACAGACATAGTGACTCTCATTGAAAATGTAAAGCCAACATGATATGCATAATTTTCTATAAATTACAGTAACTGCAATGGACTTTAAGCTACTATTTCCAAAATATTATAGAGGCAAACACAACATAAATGGTTGCAGGTAAATTATTTCAAGAAGTAGTGAGTTTAATGACATTTAAACAAATGCAGAGAATTCTATATGAATATATGGAAATGAACAAGTAGGTTCATTGCAGATTTATTTGTAATAGCAAAAAATGTAAAAGCCATGTGAATGTGTTTTGAAGGGGCGCAGATGAAATAAATTAATACTCTTCTATAAACAAGGTGCCGTGGGGGCTGGAAATTGGGACATTACTCCAAATGGAACACCAAAGAAAAGTTCCCCTGAGAAAGTAATACAGCAATGCATGAGCTGGTTTTTAAAGGGTGAGTAGGTGTTGCTTATATGAAGAATGGGTTTAAGAAGGTATCTTGGTGAGGAAACAACAGGTTTAAGGTTGCACAGGCATGATCCGAGCAAGAATGATAAGAAACCTGTATTTTTTTTTTCATATGTATGCAAAAGAATGGAAGAGAAGACTAGAGACTTGGTAGATGTGGGTAATATATCAGGGCAAACTTAGCCCCTCATGCATCCATCAAACAAATAATTACTGAACACCTGCTATAAACCTGGAATGTGGCATAATTAAACAGGCTGTTAAAATTACCTGGAGGAATTATGAAATTCAGAACTTTATAATCAAAAAGTATGATTGATACAATACTATGAATAAAACTGCATTGTAGAATGTGTTTCAGTTTACAGACTAAGTAGATGAAATATGTACATAAGCTAATGTTTATTACTAACTTTAATTTCCCACCCCTAGAAAACTGGTTAAATTATTAGCCAAGTGAGGCTATTGGAAAGTTATTGTTTTCTTCTTTTATTGCCCTGGTTATTTTATGTTACTGCTTTAGTTCTGAGTCTAGCTTGTTTCATGGTCCATGCTCTTATGTTCTAGAATTGCTACTTCTTTGTATAAGCCTGACAAATTACTGCAAAGCATTCACATTTGTTCTGTTTTTGCTTGTTTACAAACATTCACAATTCTGGCTACACCCTTTATTGCTATTTTTCTATACTTCTTAATATATTTTTGTGAACATTGAAGTTCAAAAAGACTCACTCCTTTTTAAAATGTACATTCTTCCAAGCAGTAAGCTGTCCCATTTTAGTGGCATTGGGAGCAGTTACACAAACTGCCTTGGAGTTTAGCCAAACAATTCGTATAAGCTAAAAGGTACCTGAAAATTTTTCATACTGTTCAGTAGTAATTTATCCCTTTAGTTCCCATGTTACACTTTCAAATAAATATTACCCTATGGAGTTCCAACTTCACTTTGCATTAATTGCCTCACATTGCTCAGTTAACAGGACCTTGTCATTTGACTCTTTTGGTTTGAAGGTCAGGATTCAGAATTATTGGAGAACCATGTCAGAGCCATACTGTAGGGCATCTCATGAGATGTGTTCTATCCAGACTCCTTAGTCATCCATCATTCTCCAAGAGAGGAACTACATTCAGTTTTCTCATCTATTACTTATTCAACAAATATTTTTTACAACCTATTATTCACAGACATTAAGCTAGATAATAGAGATACAGATAGGTATAAGACATAATTATTGCTTTAAGTGATCTCACTTAAGTAAGAAAGCTAAACAGAGAAAGAACACAGAGTGGTACAAGTGCAATGAAAAAGTGTTTTTTGTTTTTGTGAATGGGGAAAAAGAGGTACCTACATAACATGGGGAGAAGTGAGATGGGGAAGACTTTGGAAGATCACATATGAGTTATGTCATGAAACAGATTAGGATTTATTCAGAGGAAGATGGTGCGTGTATGTTTGCATGTGTATGTGCACACGCATGGGGTAAGTGTGTATGTATGTGTGTGTATTAAGGGAGGTTGTCAGGAATGTGCAGGCCATGAGGAAAATAGCATAAAGCTCAAAACCAAAAGGTAGGCCAGAACTCTCTGTACCAAAAGATGGGTGGGAGATGCGCTTTTACCACCAACATAATAACACATTAATTCAGCTTGTTAGTTTTTAATTTAAGCATTTGAATTTCTTAAAATCAGATTCCTACATTTTAAGCAATCTAGAAGCAATTCACATAGTAACACAGTAAAATAAAATAAAATAAAATAAAAACTGTGCCTTAGAAAGAATTTCTTTGGCATGATCTTTCAGAATGCCATTCAAATGATCAACTTAATTTCCACCTTTAAAACAGTTTGGACACAGGAAACTCTTGAGCATATAGAAAAGAGATGAAAGTAAATATTTATCAACACACATTCATTTTCTCTTAAGCTTTCACTTGTGCTTTAGATCAAACAGAACTAAAAGTCTTCAAGGATCAAAGGGCTAAATATCATGAATGGGCCACATAAATTCCAAAGCTGTCTTTCATTTTAGGAATATATTAAGAGTGTCTTTGGTGACCTATAGAAAATGATTTTCAGCTCTTGCTCCCAATTTGAAATAAACTCTTGCTAGCACACAGGAGACATTCATAATTTGCTTAATGCCTGCCTTGCACAGTAGGAAAAATAAATAAATAAAAACTAATAGAATATGTGAAAGCAACATGCTTAAGTGGCTGCACTTTAGAGTTATTCATTCATTTATTTATTTATTCAAATAATTCACCAATGCAAATTCACAGTGTAAATCTCCAAAGATTTAAGTAGACAAGATAAACATGATTCCTACCTCTAGGGTCTGCAACCTTGTGGAGGAGACACACAACAATGAGTAAACACAAGAACAAAGGCCAATTCTAATAAAAGCTATGAAGCAAGTAGGTGGGGTAATTTGATATGGAATACTTTAAGGACACTACTTTAGAGAAGGTGTAAGTGAAAGTCCTTTTGACAGGTGGCGTTTAAGCTAAGGTTGAATCCTCGCTTTCTTTAAGTTTATAGATATGTAAAATGGGGATAATAGTACCCATCTGATAGGGTTTTTGAGAGCACCAGATGAGATAATAAATGTAAAGAGCCATGTGTCATGCCTTTTAGTACTTAATAAATGTTATTATCATTAAAATGGTTATGTATGGAATACACCCCCATACATTTTATCAAAAAAAGATCAATAATCTTACAAAGTTACACCCATACAGGGAAGTAAGACTGTGCACTTTCAAAATCCACATCTTCCCAGACTTTCAGTATACTGAAAACCAAATTGAGAAATGACCCACCGCTTCTTTAAAAATGGTAAATTAACGTATATCAACCCATTCCAATGCAAGAGGCACACAAAAGAAAGTGAGATGTGGGGCTTGCATGGAACAGATAGGAGGCATTCAGAGGCAGGCAGTCTTTGCGAGGGTGTTCTCTATTCTGATTCTTACCTGTTCTTCATCTTTTACACTTTGCTGATTCTGATTGGTGCTCTAGAGCTGCCCTCAAGAAACTGATCTGTCCTTCTTTATGATTGCATATTATTCCATCGTGTATATGTACCACACGTTTTTCTCCAGTCCACTTTTGATGGGCAGCACGGTTGTTTCCATGTTTTTGCTATTGTGAATAGTGCTGCAATAAACATGTTTGTGCAGGTGTCTTTTTAATAGACTGATTTGAATTCCTCTGGGTAAAGGGTTTGGCAGTAGTGGGGCCCTGCCAGAGGAGAGGGGGCACATAGCATCAATAAGAGTACCTGATCTCAGACCAGGTGAAGTGGGAAACAAAGGGACTTTACTTGTACAATGATCACTTGTCTACTTAGTCCTGAACTGTACCTCAAGTCTTAAAAAAGAAAAAAAAATTTAAAAAGAAGAAGAAACTGATTTGCAAAAAGCCTGGAGTCTTCACACAGAAGAATGTAGCTGAAGGTTTAAGTGAAATATCCATCCCTAGGGTTTGGTTAGATCTGGACTCTATAATGAGGACCCAGGTTAAATTAGAGGTTCCTGAGAAAAGTTGAGTCGGATGACCACTAAGATTTGTGTCAATTGTGTAGGCGTGCCAAGCTTCTTTTTGATCTTCGCTATCCGTGCCCTTTACTAGACATAACAATAACAATAACAACTTCTGAAATGCATATAATATTTTACAGATCATAGGCTGCTATCTGATACATTGTCATAAATGGGTCTAATACTAATTTATTCAATTATTGTTAGCCAATATTTTTGAAAAGAGAAAAATGATTTTGAGAAACTGGATGATTTATCAAGGAATACTCACGTAGGAAAGACAGAAGAAGGTCCTGCTTCATGCTAAATTATTATTACTTTGGTAACCTAAGTTCCCATTTCTGTCTTTTATTTTTGCCACGGGAAACAATACATGGTATTTTCATTATCGTCCACTAAAGAGAGCATTGAAACTAGGATTGACAACTCAAATTTGCCTCCTTTGTGAAACAGCGTGGAAGATGTGATAGACAACCCGTTAGAACTGATTATGATTAATACTCGACAGAATGCATCTGGGAGACCTAGTTGCTATGTAATCAATTCTCTTTCCCTTTTTATCTTGGCTGCTGGGGAGTCCTGAATAAATTTTAAATTGGTTCTTGACACAGCTATCACCTTCATTCTTCATAAATTTCTTATTTCCTTTTCAACTTTCCTGTGTGTATTTTTACACATGCATTGAAATCTCTATCTCTATCTATTTGTAAAACTACATTTTACACTTGCATCTTTGTAGCAAGTTGCCTCTCATCTAGTTTGAAAGCAGTCAGGATGTAAATCATAAGCATACAGTAAGACTACTTCATTCAAAGTAGTTGAGCAGCTTGTGAATGTAGATAGACTATTTTGGCATTACAAAGTAAAACCAACTTTTTGATTTATTAGCCTGAATAGAGATATAAATTTAAGTCAATTTGAATTTTGCACTAATTTCATTTGGATCTCACTTCTCTTTGCTTATTTTCTCATTCTCAGATTTAAATAAATTCCACTCCTTTGTAGACGCTCCTGTACCATTTCCACAGTAAAACACATGGGCATGTGGGGACAAACCTTATGTTATTAACTGAAAAAAAAAAGAAAGTTCTGTTTCTGCAAAACTTGAATGATGCATTATTAATTTATTTGTCAAAACATAATTGGGCTGCCAACAAATTACCATTACTTTTGACTGATTCATTTTGATGGCAAAGTGGGAAGTATCTCATTATTTTTTACAGACAATTACAAATGTGCAAATGAAGCATTTTAATAAAGGCTTTTCTTTTGAAATAAATAATAAAAAAGTTTGATTTTCTAATTTTGGAGTGATTTCAAACTGATTCTTCTCTTTTAGCTTTCAAGTCATTGTGTGTGTATGTTTATGCACACATTTTGTGTGATAATTCTAATAAAAGGCACCTATGGTAAGGCATGACAACTGCATTACTAGAGGAAACTAACTCAGTGGGAACAACTATCTCATTTATAGAGAACATAGTTCACTGAAAGATACCTACCCAGTTGAGGAGTTCTCTGCCAATTTTGTCTATACCCATGTCCATTTCTTCTTTCCCATAGGTCATAGAATGCTCCTGATATTTCTATTGCTTTGTTCACTTCACAGACAATTATTGAACACTTATCCTTACCCACCACACTTAGGAGTACAATATGTCATTTAAACTGGGGCATTTTTGAGAGCAATTAGGGTTTATTAATAATCAAGCCAAGATTTACAGGATTTGGAAATTCAGTGGCTTTGGCCACACCAATAGTAAAAGGCAGATAGGAAGCTTGGGTCTGTGTCAAATGTCTTTCTTAGGGGTTCCCTTAAGGGCAGGGTATAAGTGTTCAACAAATTTCTGACAATTAAATGAAAGAATAGATCATTACTTTAGGTTCACCATGACACCTAAATAAGTCTATGGGAAGAAGTATAGAAGTGTAAACTAAGATGGTCTTTGGCAGTCTGGCACGTATGTTTGCCCTACATAAATTAGATCCTGAACATACAAACAATAATTTCTTTCATAGATTGTTTTGTTAGCTATGCCATGAGAAGACATACATTATGATATCACAGAACATTGCATGGGGAAAACAAAAAGGGCTTTGGAAAACCACAGGCCAGGTGCTGAGTTATATTTTCATCATTTTCTGAGTCACTATCTTGGATGTCCCTTCACATATGCTAACAGAGTTTCTTCATATGTAATATATGAGTATAGTAGTTAGAGTTCTTTTCTAAGCAACATTATTCACCTTTGTGATTTGTGTAATTCTTTAAGAAAACTTACTTATTGTATTGATATTGAGGTGCCACAGAAGCACTGGGAAAGTTGGATAACTAGACTAAACTAAGCTTCAACAATCAAAGTCCGAAGCTTTACCCCACACCTAGCCAGGTGAGAAGACTGCTTTTCACACTTGACACTGGGTCTCATACTTTGCCTTTCTTCAAGGAATTCCACTGACTGTGTTATTCTGTATCAGAAATACCCTATCCTCATTTATTGCTCCAAACTCAAGTCTAACCTGGGTGCTTCTGATTATGGGTATTTTAGTCACATGATTATACTTAGCTGCAAAAGAGACTGGGGAGAGTGGATGGTGGGACTCATAAGGGAGAATTCTCCAAATAATAGAAAGATATCCAAAGTTGTGGGGCAGCTAGAAAATATAGCAAATATCTATCATAGAGAATGACAGGGTGTACTTTTTTTGTAAATGGTAAAAGGCGTTGTTATTCATAATTACCTGCTCTATTCTAATCTCAATTGCACTGGGAAAGTTGGATAACTAGACTAAACTAAGCTTCAACAATCAAAGTTCGAAACTTTACCCCACACCTAGCCAGGTGAGGAGTAAAGCTTTACCATTATTAGTATGCAGAGGAAAGGGATCTCACAGCTAGTAAACTTTTCCTACTGTCTATTTAACGGTCTGACACATAGAGAGGCTCAGAAAATGTTTATTAAAGGAATGCAGACAACTAAATAAGAAGTTATGGTTCATCTAATGTCCAACTGGGAGAAAAGAATCACATTTAGAGTTGAAAAACTAAACATGGTAGTGAATTTAGAAACACCTTTTGCACACCTAGGGAAATAAATATTTGCAGATGTTTCTCCTTGTTCCATATCTTTTCTTGTTCATGCATTTTATATGAGCATCCATTTCAATGTAATAATTTTGACCCCTCCCTAAAATGTGCAGACTAAAACAACCTGAAGCATTATGCCCCTAAACGACCAGGAATCACTCTTGGTTGTTGCCAGCTCCACACTCTTTTTGTACCTCTGTTTTTGACTCAGTATAAACTGTCTTAAACCCTTCCAGTAGGGGAAATGCTTAGACTGTGACCCCATGTGGGTCCTCAGTGTCCCATCCCACTGTTCCCTTTGACGACACGGTCACAAGGTAAGTAGTCCCAATGAATACTGGTTCAGCATTTACAAGATTCCAATTTATAGTTACAGTAAACCTTTGTGGAAAGCATAGTTAACACACTGAGTTTTTTTATTTTTTGACCTGAAAAAAATGAGAGCTTAAGTGTCTTGTCCAAGTTTACATAGTTTGTGAGAGGTAACCCAGATTTTGTCCCTCTAAGTACTATTAAACAATTATCCCAGCACTTTGGGTGGTAAAGGTGAGAGGATTGCCTGAGTTTAGGAGTTCGAGAACAGCCTGAGCAACATTGCAATACCTCGTCTCTACAATTAAAAAAAAAAATTAGCCGGGCGTGGTCGTGTAAGCCTGTAGTTCAAGTTACTTGGAGAGCTGAGTCAGAAGAATCACCTGAGCCCAGCAGGATGAGGCCACAGTGGCTGTGAGCATGCCATTGCACTCCAGCCTGGGCTACAGAGTAAGATGCTGACTCAAAATAAATAAATTGGAGTTCTGGTAAGATGGCGACAGCATAGGTGGATTTGTGAGACTCTCCAAATGTGAGTTCCCAAAAAGACTCTTACTTTTCTTCCCACAGCCCCCTGCCCACCACCAGTAACACTGATACGAGGCCCAGGGACCTTCAGTCCCACGCAGGGCCAGATATTGTGGCACCTGGCTGCTGCTTCTCCACTGTATGTGACTCCCACCTGCATGGGAGTCCCGGGTCTTGGCTCTCTCCCTGGCTACATTGTCTCACCCAGCACCCAGCACCAAGCTGCCGGTCACTCAAGGAGGCTCTGGGCGCCTGCCCCTCAGAGATACCAGTCCCATTTCTGGTTGAAGTACCCGTGAGGGACCCAGGGCCACTGCCTGCCCTTTGGAGTTTTGGAGCTCTGGAGCCCTGGGCCCACCCTGGCTGAGGCACTCAGCGCATGACCCCAAGCTTGTGTAAGGGAACAGAACCCCAAGCTTCTGTAAGGTGCTGATTGGAGGCTCCCAGCTCCAGAGGAGGGAATGCCCAACCCTCTCCTCCACCCCAGCCTGCTCGTGACACCTCAGATCCAGTATCTAGCTGTGCAGCTGATCCCCAGTGCCTCATGACCAGAGACTCAGATGAACAGAGAGAAAAGATCCCCAGAAGTGAAGCTGCCACCTCGGTCATTCTCCAGGCAGATTTGCATTGCCCTGCCCACCTATGAGAGCCTCCACCTAGGGTCCTAAGGTAATGTCATTAAACAGGAGACAAAGCCCCTCCCTTACACTGAACAGAGACAACTAAGCATCGCGGACCTCCCAGGCAGCAGCCTAGCTGCCCGCAACAAAAACAAAGGGGAGAGGCTGGAGATCAGAGCTGAAGTGACTTTAGACACTCAGGAAAAATTCCAGAGCTAGTCTGATCTCTTGTTTTGACTTTTGATTTTATCATTCTGACTGTATGTTTTGCTCACTTTTGCTTGCTTCCTGACTTACCTATCTGTTTCATGATTTTATTGGTCTGTCTCTGTGTAGCTACCAGTTTTCTTTAGGGAATTTTCCTTCTGTGTTTTTTCCACTTCTCTCCGTCCTTGTGTCTCTTTTTCACCTCTTAGTTGGTATGTACATCTGTTTTCCCTCTCATTCTTCTCTCTTTCTAACTTCCTATTTATCCCTCCTTCCTCCATTATTTTCCTCTTTTGTACCTCCTTTTGCTCCAGGGAACAAAGCTACAACCAGCTGCACAGAGAGATTGTAAGGCAGTAGGAAATAGGTTCCAGTGTCCTCATACACCTGTTGGTGGATGCTGGAATCAGCATATAGATTCTGAATCACAGCTTCCCCCTCAATTAAACCTCAAAACTGTAAAAAGTACAGCCCACAGTCCACCCTCCAACTTCAAAAGTGAACAAAACCAGAGGACCCTTATAAGGAAGAACAGGAGATTATACAAGTGAAACAAAAGCAATACCATCTTCCCTGAAAAACAGAATTAAAGAAGGGGAGGGAAAGGGGGAGAGAGAGAAAAATTTACACAAATGAAGGGAAAAAAAAAAAAAAAGAAGAATATGGGTCTCTCCCAGACCCCTGGGAGGGCAGACACTGAGAAAATTGACTTTGGAATGCAAACAATGAAGAGCCCCCAGAATGACTGGTCTCAAACCACAAACCTAGATATCAAGACATTAATGGAGAGATTAAAGTATTGAGGGCAGACAAGAAGAAACTACGAAGGAGTTGATATCTGAGAAAACAGTAATAAAGAATACTGTGAATGAAATAAATAACAAACTGATAAGCATGGAAAGCGGAATTATCCGAGCAGAAGAAAGAATCTCAGAGCTTGAGGACCAAAATATAGAACTAACCCAAACTCTTAAAAATACAGAAAACAAGCTCAAAAAGACAGAACAAAACCTTCAAAAGTTGAGTGATTACTTCAAGAGACCAAACCTAAGAGTAATTAGCCTTCCTGAGGCGGAAAGAGAAACAGAGACCACACTGGAACAAACTTTCCATGAGATCATTCAAGAAAACTTCCCTTATCTAATCAATGATGCAAAAATTCAAACACAAGAGATTCAGAGAAACCCTAAAAGACAGCAAATGAGAAGACCAACTCCTAGACACATAATAATTCACCTAAACAAAGTAGGCATAAAAGAAAAAATCCTAAAGGCAGCAAGTGAAAAAGGCCAGATCACCTACCATGGAGGACCAATTAGAATAGCAGCAGATTTACCTACAGAAACCCTGCAGGCTAGGAGAGCTTGAAGCCCTATTTTCAAACTCCTAAAAGATAAACAATTTCAACCAAGAATAACCTACCCAGCCAAGCTAAGCTTCATCAGCGAGGGAGATTAATATCTTTCCCAGATATCCAATCCCTAAGATCTTACGCTGCCACCAAAACACCTCTACATGAAACACTTAAGAAAGTACTAAACACAGAAGAAGAGGAAAAAAGAACAACGTTCTTCACAAGAGTACAGGACAAAGAATAAAATACACATGAATCAACCCCAAAACCCAAAGATAGACAAAAAAATCAAGTGGAAGAACAACAACTCTATAAGAACTCTATGATAGGTGTCGGGGTCTCTGCCAGCCCCGACTTATGTGAGGGTAAGGTTAGACCGCTTCGGTGGATCAGGATGGAGAGAAGAAAATGACTCTAAGGCCATTCTTCTGGGAACAGTCTGATCAGGACTGAAGCCAAATTTTATTTGAACTCCTTCCAACTTATATACCATTTTCTATACCCTCCAGCAGTGTGACAATCACTTGCTGGGGGCGTACACATTCCTATGCAAATTACGCATCATGAGACTTGCAAGTTACAAGCAAGCAATTACAATTCCATGATACATGACGTGTTTCACAAAACTTACATTAAATTTACAGGTATACAATTTTAATACAGATTGTTCAAAGTGTTCTCCACAATGTTCAATAAATCATTCACATTATACCCTTTGTTCCAGACCCTGATTAATACAAAAACTTTTCTAAGTTAAATCCAAGTTTACTGACTCCTAATATTTTTAATGATTAATATTATCAACTTAACACTATACTATAATCTGTAAGTTTACTTAAATGACTCAGTTATTCTATTAATCTATTATGGTTTAATGTAGTGTCCTGTAATTCTATAACGATCAAAACTTATTCTTAAATTATAAAACCTTACCATGACTTAAATGAATTTCCTATGTCTAAACTTTAATTTTTCTAATGATTGACCTTTAATACTATGCTATATCCTATTAAGTCAATACCTTATCATTAATTCTTTTATAAATCGTATAGTAACTATTATATTTGAATAATGTAGCCAAAAGAAACAAAACAGCAAGCATAAATTTACTCAAATATACTCTAAAATGTAACTATAAGTGTATAAATTATATTTTATCCTAACTAACAAGTCTACTCTAGAAATCATATAGTAGCTTTCACACTCCTGAGTAAGGAAATGGATGGGCACATGGCCTCGGGCTGAGGTAAACAGAGGCAGACAGAGTTTCGGTATGAAACAAAGGCATAGTCGCCAAGTTAATGGCTTTGGGGTGCAGACAGTTTTCGGTATTTAACAAAACAAAGACAAGGAAATGCATAGCCTGTAATGGGACCAGGCAATAAGACTATGATAGTAATTTAGTCTCTAATCTTAGCTCTAGGGGAAACTGCTTAAGAGTTGACTCACCAGTCTATCAAGAAAATAGAAGTTTGAAAAATATCTAAAAAGAAATACAACTTGGAATCATACAAGATAATTCTGCTGAGCAGCTTTGCATCAGGCTTTACTGCCACGTATGCACACTGGTCACCAATCACACGCCAATATTATAGGTATAACTGACATCCTATGTCAGAGGCGATCTTCCAGATGGGCCTTTACAGGCCTCAGTCATGTAGCTATAGATGTTGGCTCCCAACAGATAGGGATGAACTCTCACATTTCAATAATTAGCCTGAATGTGAATGTACTAAATGCACCACTGAAAAGACATAGAATGGCAAAATGAATAAAATATCACCAGGCAACAATATACTGCTCACAAGAGACCTGTCTCACTAGAAAGGACAAGCACAGACTCAAAGTAAGAGGTTGGGAAACAAATTTTCAGGCGAATGTAGCACAAAAGAAAGGAGGAGTCACGATCCTAATTTCAAACAAAATACCATTTAAGCTATCAAAAATTAAAAATGATAGAAAGGGCCACTACATAAGATAAAAGGTTTAGCCCATCAACAAGAAATATCTATCCTAAACATATATGCACCCAACATAGGTGTGCCAACTTTCATAAAGCAACTTCTAGGAAACCTAAAGAAAGATATTGACTCTAATACCATCCTAAATGGGGACTTTAATAACCCACTCACAACCCTAGACAGATCATCAGGACAAAAAATCAGCAAGGAGATCCTTAATCTCAATGTGTCTCTTGACCAAATGGACTTAAGTGATACCTACAAAACACTCCATTCAAAGACCACAGAATACATATTCTACTCATCACCACATGGAACGTATTCTAAAATCGACCACCTAATTGGCCATAAATCAAGGATAAGCAAATTTAAAAGGACCAAAATTTTACCAAGCACCTTCTTGGACCACAGTGGAATAAAAACAAACATTAACACCAACAAGGTCCCCAAAACCCACAAAGACATAGACACCAAACAGTATGATGCTAAACAACTCCTGGGTCAATGATAAAATGAAAACAGAGATCAAAAGATACCTGGAAACAAATGAAAATGAAGAAACATCTTACCAAAATCTCTGGGATGCCATGAAAGCTGTAGTAAGCTTATATTGCTACAAACGCACATTAAGAAAATGGAAGGAACACAAATTAACAGCCTAACAAGCCACCTAAGGAAACTGGAAAAGCAAACCACAAAAACCCTAATTTCAGAAGAATCCAGATCATCAAAATAAAAGCCCAAATCCAGGACATAGAAGACAAAAAGACAATACAAAAAATCAATGAAACAAAAAGCTGGTTCTTTGAAAGGATAAACAAGATTGATTGTCCCCTGGCTAGACTGACCAAGAAAAAAAGAGAAAAAACCCAAATAAGCACAATCAGAAACACAAAAGATGAAGTCACATCTGACCCTGAAGAAATACAAAAGATCATTAGAGACTACTATGTACACTTGTATGGAAACAACTTGAAAACCTTTTGGAAATGGAGGACTTTCTGTCATCACACAACCTGCCTAGGTTGAAGCAAGAAGAAATTGAGACCCTAAATAGACCAATAACAATCCAAGGAAATTGACTACATAATAGGAAACCACCTCCAAAAAAAAAAAAAAAAAAAAAAAAAACCCTGGACCAGATGTCTTTACATCAGATTTGTACAAGACATTTAAGGAAGAGTTGATACCAATCCTACAGAAGGCATTTCAGGCAATTGAGAAAGATAGAACCCTCCAAATCATTTTATGAAACTAACATCACATTGATACGCAAGCCAGGTAAAGGTCCAACAAAGAAAGAGAACTACAGGCCAATATCTTTGATGAACACAGATGCTAAAATTCTCAACAAGATCGTAGCAAGCCAGATTCAACAACACATCTCAAAAATCATCCATCATGACCAAGTAGGCTTTATCCCTGGGATGCAAGGCTAGTTCAACATTTGTAAAACCATAAATGTGATTAAATACATCAACAGATGTCAAAACAAAAACCACATGGTTGTATCATTAGATGCAGAAAAAGCTTTTGATAAAATCCAGCACCCCTTCTTGATAAAAACCCTCGAACATCTAGGCATACAGGGAACATGCCTCAAAATAGTAAAAACCATCTATGAGAAACCCACAGCCAGCATACTCCTAAAAGGACAAAAATTGGAACCATTTCCCCTGAAAACTGGAATAAGACAAGGATGCCCACTCTCACCCCTCCTGTTCAATATAGTATTGAAAGTCCTAACTAGAGCAATCAGAGAATAGAAGGCAATCAGGGGTATCCAAATAGGAAAAGAGGAAGTCAAGTTATCTCTCTTTGCAATGACATAATTGTGTACCTTGAAACCACAAGAGAATCTGTCAAAAACCTCCTTACACTGATAAAGACCTTTGGCAAAGTCTCAGGATACAAAATAAATGTGCAAAAGACAATCACATTTCTTTACACCAATAATAAACAAACAGAAACCCAAATAAAAACCACAATTCCATTCACAATAGCCACAAAAAAATGAAATACCTTGGCATCTTCCTAACCAGAGACGTGAAAGACCTTTACAATGAAAACTACAAAACTCTGCTCAAAGAAATCAAAGATGACACAAACAAGTGGAAAAATACCCCATGCTCACGGATTGGAAGAATCAACATTGTGAAGATGTCCATCTTACCTAAGGCAGTCAACAGATTCAATGCAATACCTATGAAATTACCAGCAACATTCTTCTCAGACCTAGAAAAAACATCACAAGAATTCATATGGTAACACAAATGACCAAGAATAGCCAGAACAATCCTCATTTAAAAAAAAAAAAAAAAAAAAGCAGGTGGCATCACATTACCAGACTTCAAACTTTACTATAAAGCTACAATCATCAAAACAGTATTGGTATAGGAACAGGCATATAGATCAATGGAATAGAATTGAGATTCCAGAAGCAAAACCTCAATTTCTCAACCAACTCATCTTCGACAAAGCCTCCACCACCTATCACTGGGGAGAGGAGAACCTATTCAGTAAATGGTGCTGGAAAAACTGGCTGACCATATGCAGAAGATTGAAATAGGACCCCTATATCCCCATACACAAAAATTAACTCCAAATGGATCAGAGACCTAAATGTAAAACCTCAAACCATAAGAACCTTAGAAAATAAAGAACATACCCTCTTGGAAGTCAGAACTGGCATCCAATTCCTGAACAAAACCCGAAACCCACAAGCCATAAGAGATAGGATAGACAAGTGGGACCTCATTAAACTGACAAGCTTCTGTAAAGCTAAAGAAACCATCAAGAGAGCAGACAGACAGCCTACAGACTGGGAAAAAGTATTTGCCAACTCCAGGTCTGACAAAGGCTTAACATCTTGGATCTACAAGGAACTCAAACGCGCTGAAAAAAAAAAAACAAACAACCCCATTATCAAATGGGCAAAAGATATGAACAGACACTTCACAAAGGAAGACATCCGAGCAGCCAACAGACACATGAAGAAATGTTCAACCTCACTAATCATCAGGGAGATGCAAATCAAAACCACACTGAGATACCACCTAACTCCAGTCAGAATGGCAATTATTAATAATTAAAAAAATAACAGTTGCTGGAGAGGTTGTGGCGAAAAGGTAACACTTCTACACTGTTGGTAGGAGTGTAAACTAGTGCAACCTCTGTGGAAAGCAGTGTGGTGATTCCTAAAAGCTCTAAATATCAACCTCCCGTATGACCCTGCAATCAATCCCCTTACTGGGAATATAACCCTGAAGAACTCAAATCACTCTATAAAAAAGATACCTGCACACGAATTTTATCTCAGCATTGTTCACAATAGCAAGAACCTGGAACCAACCATGCTGTCCATCAAAAGAGGACTGGATTTAAAAAATTTGGTATATATACATGATGGAATACTATGCAGCTATAAAAAAGAACAAAATCATGAATTTCGCAGCAACCTGGATGGAACTAGAGTCTATAATACTGAGTGACCTCTCATAAAAACAAAGATCTGAGTATTACATATTCTCACTCTTATAGTGGACCTTGATCATCCAACGTACTACCATAAGAAAATGACTGACAGTGGTGGGAAACTATGGGGTGACGGGAAGGGAGATGGGACTAATGGTAGTAAACATCTGTCTGGGGATGGCGAGACACCTCTTACCAACAAGGGTGCCTGAACGAAGCATATTTGTATACCTAACCCTTAACTGTACCCCACAATATCATAATAAAAATATTGATTTAAAAATAAATAAATTAATTAATTAAATTAAATAAAAAATTGAACTTTGGTATCTCTTCTATTTGTGTTATTGAATATGACTTCATATTTTGTATACTAGGTTAGAAATTGAGCAGTCTGAACTTATTCAAGGAAAAAAAGTTTCACAAATTGCTCATGAAACTGAAGGTATTTGTGGTATAAAGCACACCAGAGAGGAAAGTCCCCAAAGTTGTTACAGTTCTATTTAAGAATTCTGGAACTTTCATTTTCTTGTGGCAAGACCCTTAAAATAATGAATAGAGGAAACATGTCTTAATTATGGGTATGGTGTTACCCAAATTTCTCATGATTAAAATTTTAGAAGTCTTAGGACCAGTGATAAGTAACTCACAGTCCAGAAAGACACATTCAGACAAACGGAAAACAACAACAACAACAACAACAAAAACAAAAACAAAACCCTGAGCATCTTTTAACTAAAGTTCTTGTATTAAAGACTTGACTGTAAAACCTCATACTATAAGAATCCAGATGAAAACATAAGAAACACCATTATGCACGTCAGAGTAGGCAATAAATTCTTGACCAAGTCTCCAAGAATGCATGCTATGAAAGCTAAGATAGACCTCATCAAAGTGAACAACTTTTGCATAGCAAAAGAAACCATCAAGAGAGTAAAGAGACAACCCACAGAATGAGAAGAAATATTTGCAAATTATGTATTTGGCAGAGAACTAACATCCAGGATATACAAGTAACTCAAACAAAGTAAAGGGGGAGAAAGTGAGCAAAGGACATAAACAAACACTTCTCAAAAGAAAACATACAAGCAGCCAACAGACACATGAAAAAATGCTTAGCCTCACCAATCAACAGAGAAATGCAAATCAAAATTGCAATGAGATACCACCTAATTCTTGTAAGGATGGCTATCATTAATAAGTCAAAAAACAATAGATGCTGGCACAGGAGCAGAGAAAAAGGAATGCTTCTACACTGTTGGTGGGAGTGCAAACTAGTCCAACCTCTGTGAAAAACAGTGTGGCAATTCCTTTAAAAAGTAATAATTGACTGTCTACATGATCTAGCAATCTGTCTCCTAGGAATATACCCAGAGGAACATAAATTTTTCTACAAAAAAGACACCTGCACATGCATGTTGATTGCTGCATTATTCACAGTGGCAAAAACACAGAACCAACCCTACTGTCCATTGAAAGTGAACTGGATAAAAACCATGTAGTGTATATACATGATGGAGTATTATGCAACCATAAAGAAGATCAAAATCATGAACTCTACAGCAAATTGGATGGAGTTGGAGACCATCAAACTAAGTGATTTGTCACAGAATCAAAGAACTGAATAGTGCATGTTCTCACTCATAAGTGGAACTTGAACATTAGTCACCTCAGCACGAGAAAGAGATCAGCATTCACTGGGTACTAAACAGGCGGAGGGGGGTGGTGAGTGACAACACAAAAAGTACAAGGTTCTTTACCTGGCAGAGTGAGGGCCAGTTAGAAGCAAAAACTTCACCTGGATGTATCCTACATATGTAGTTAATCCTCAATGTATCCCACATTCCTAGAATAAAATAAATTTTAAAAAAGATTTCATAGTTGTAGCTGTTTGGGGGTAGGTATGAGGCGAGGTAGGGGACTGAGTGAGAGCAATCAATAGTTAGGCTAATGTGTATCAACACACTAAGAATCACACATTGTGTGTGTGGAAACATCCATAAAATAGAAGGAAGGTGAGTATAA
This sequence comes from Cephalopachus bancanus, assembly GCA_027257055.1. Classification (NCBI taxonomy): domain Eukaryota; kingdom Metazoa; phylum Chordata; class Mammalia; order Primates; family Tarsiidae; genus Cephalopachus; species Cephalopachus bancanus. The sequence goes on along the minus strand of JAPVLO010000046.1, from coordinate 4,068,059 downwards.
TCCAGTCCCAGAGTGAGGAAATAAAGATCGAGCCCATGAGTGTCAGGTATAAAAAATTACAACTTCTGAGAAACACAAATACATTCACTTCTTTTCTGTGTTTGTAGCTACTGTTCATTTCTTTCCAATAAGGAATTTTTGAGGTAAAATTCACTCATAATTCTCATATTTCTTTAAGCTTTAAGTGGATGCTCACTTGAAGAAGAATATTCAACAATTCTTAGTTTCATTCACACACATGCTCTAGCTTTCTTTCTATCTATCTATCTTGTCTATTGTTCTATTATCTACCTATTATCTATTTATCACCTATCATCTATCTGCCTATCTGTCAATCATCTATCATCTCTCTACTTATCTATCATCTATCTAGCTATCTATCTATCTACCCATTTATCTGCATATCTATCTGTATCTATCATCTATCATCTAGCTATTACAACATTGAAATGAAAATGTAAAACTAAAACATGACAAAATAGAATGCCACAGAAACAAAAAGAACTGCAATTTGAGAGTTCAAATATACCCCCAAAGCAACTATTTAACTTTCATTGAAATTTTCTCTCTGTCATATTGTGGAGTTGTAATACAGGGATCCAGCTACTATGATAATATGCTTTTATTTTTCTCTGATTAGGGATTTAAATTCTATATAAAAGCTCTACATTCCTAGATTGAATTTAATGCAATCTTAATGGCTTCCTGACATTATGACATCTTTAGTTTATTCTTAGGTGCTACAGGGGTAGGGGATGTCAAGGGAGTTGGGAAAGAGAGGTAAAAGGGGACTCCTGAAACCTCACTTTAGCCACTACAGCTACACTTTGACAAGTTTTATAATTGGGCTTGCTCTTAAGGTTACCAAGCTAGAACCAGTGTGAAGAGATAGTGGCACAAAACTACAGGGGGTACCAAAATGTCAGTAATTAGCATAAATAATACTTAATGCAATATTTAAAAAATAAATAGGCAAACTATGATGCCTGTTTTTTTTTTTTTTTTTTTGAGTTGGAGTCTCACTCTGTCGTTCAGACTGGAGTGTAGTGGCCACTCCCAGCCACCGCAGCCGCGACCCGGTGGGCTCCGACGATCCTTCCGCCTCAGCCTTCTGAGTAGCCGGAATTACAAGTGCACGCTACCACGCCCGGCTAATCTTTTGATTTATTGTAGAGATGAGGTCTTGTCAAATTTCCCAGGCAGGTCTCAAACCAGCGTGCTCAGGCAATCCACTCACCTCAACCTCCCAAGGCGCGGGATTACAGGCTGAGCCACTGAGCCCGGCTGATACCTGTTTTTTAAGTAAAGCTTTACTGGAACTATAGCCAGAATAAGGGTGAGGCAAGCAAGATTAAGTTGTACAAGTTCAGTCCCGGATTCTGTTTTTAAAATTTTAGTATTCTGTTCATTATGGATTATAAATTTTTATTAATTTTCATGTTTTAAAAAGTTGTATTAGATATTGTTTATATTAATTATTGAATTCTTTGTGTGTTCCTCTAAATGTGGTAACACTTTCTCACTTACCTCACCCTAATTCTGTGTTTCTGATATTTGGATCTCACATTAAATTCTGAACAAAATGTATGCTCAGAAAAGTCACAAATCACAGCTCTAAAATATGAGCAAGTAACAGTATGTTTAGGAAGAAAGAGCTAAAGAGAGGGAAAGAAGTATAAAGGGAGGCAGATAGGGAGGAAATGAACTGTTTTCTTCAAAGCAAGGGGAGAATTCCATCCCTTCTACCAACAAATTGCAATTTTTAAATTTCATTTATTTTCCCAAACACATAGTAGAATGGAAAAGGAGTCATCTGGATTTTAATTTTTGCTCTGCCGTTTACTAGCCACAAGTTTTTTAAAGTTGTATTTTTTAATTTCCTGCACTTCGATATTTGCATCTGTAAAATAGGGATACAAAGAATATCTTTGTCACAAGACTGTAATAATAAACAAAGATGGTGCATTTCATGACGTTTAAAACTTAGTTTCTGGTACATATGGAAGTCTCACTAAATATTAGCCATTACAGCTGGGCTCGGTGGCTCAGCCTGTAATCCCGCGCCTTTGGGAGGCTGAGGTGAGTGGCCTGCCTGAGCCCGCGGGTTCGAGACCCGCCTGGGCAGCAAGACCTCATCTCTGCAATAAATCAAAAAAAGCAGCCCGGCGTGGTAGCGCATGCCTGTAATTCCGGCTACTTGGAAGGCTGAGGCGGAAGGATTGCTGGAGCCCAGCAGTTCGAGGCTGCGGTGGCCGGCAGTGGCCACTGCACTCCAGTCTGAGCGACAGAGTGAGACTCCAACTCAAAAAAAAAAAAAAAAAAAATTAGCCATTACTTTTCTTGTTTGTGATGTTACTGACGTTATTAAAATTCTAAAATAATATTTTATCTGTTACATAACAGAATTCAAAGATATAATAGGTACTATATCTTGTGTATTAATATATTGCAATATATAACAATATCAATTACATTATGCATATTATAAGTATATTTATATATTTTAGGATACATTGTATTTTATATTATCTTTTTATTGTATCAGTATATATCTTTTTGTCTAGTGTATAAGTTCTTAGAAAAAATACTTAATACTGCATATATTCATTGTATTTTGCTTGCACGATTCAGTTTAATCTAAATTTTATACAGTTAATACCACATTTCCAGCAAGAGTAATTATGACAGCTATTTTAATATTTGGTAGTTTGTTAATCATCACAATCTTCTGAGATGTATACTATTATATACATTTGCCAGTTGAAGAGACAGAGGCTCAGAGAGTCTGTTATTTTGCTGAAGATCCCAAAGTCAGTACTAGAATTTCCATCACAATATAATCTAACAGACATTTAGTTCAATTGTAATTTTTTTTTTAATTTTGCATTTGTTTTGCGTTAATTCCACTACTGAATTACACTGTCTCCAAAGGTGTGAGCATATTATGTAGATCTACTTAAGGTTCAATTAATAGTCATTTCTTTTCATTCAAGAATAGGCATCATTAATTCTTTTCAGAAGACTTTGTTGGCATCCTCAAGATGGATTAGATGTTGGCGTTATATCAACTTTTTGCTATTTCAGCATATCTCAGGCACTATGTAGTCATGTTTTTATATACTTACCTGACACTACAACACACTGATCTTGAGGAAAGTAAACATGCTTTATTTACTTCTTTATCTCCAGCACTTCATGCAATCTCTGTAGGTGCTCAGTTAGCATTTCCTGAATAAATGAATGTGCCTATGCATAAATATTATGATCTGTTTGAAGAATAATAACAGTAAGATCCTCCATATATTATTTGAAAAGATTTGCTTTTTACTCTACCGTACCTCGATCTCTTGATTAATTCGTAATATTTTTATTTATTGTTCAAGCCAGTCAATACATAAACAGCATGAAATGATGTACCAAATATATCTCCCTTTCCCCTGTTTTTACATATATTAGCAATTGCTTTTGTGATAATAATAAAATATTTGCTGTTATACAACTCTATGTTTAATATTGCCTGGGAAGTTATATTCAACTTTCAGAAAGTCTTGCATTTGGTAAATATCTAATAACCCTTTCTTGGTGGGTGACAAGTGCCATGTTAGGCCTTAGGTATACATACATGAATACAAGTACTTTCTGAGATGTACCATTTTCTATTGTGGAAGATGGAAATGTAGCCAAGGAACATGACAATGTACTTCAATAAGTGTTTCTTTTGGTTGCTGTCGATTGAGGTAGTCAGACAAGGTTAATCTTTTAATTACTTTGTCATAAATTCTTTGTTGTTATTATTTTGATTGGTGTTATTAGACATGACTATAAAGAGAAAAGGGTATAAAATTTGCTATATAATAAAAATTGATTCGTGGGAGAGAAGTGAACTAATTTTTTTTTAGTATAGTTAGATAAAACTCCTTGATGATCTAAGGAGGACACAGTTAGTAAGTAAACTTTAGAGGATAAATCTAAAGGAATATTTAAATTTCCAAAGTTGTACCTTGGATAATCATTCCTATTTGGACTTATTTCATTGTCCATTGAACAAAGTCATGTATCAAAAAATAAACTCTGTTGCTGATGAGGTTGTTTCCAAACTATCTCAAGAGAAATAAGATTTAAACAAGTTAAATTTCTTCTACTTTTTAAATTGAACAAGCCAGGATCCTCAGCCCTATATCTCTTATTCCCATGCTGGAGTGAAATGAAGACCAATTATAATTGGCAATTAATAACCTCAGAGTCTATTATAGAACTCTTGCAAATTTCATCTGCACAGAAACTTTGCAAGAAAAGTGCATGTCTAGATCATTGTGACCACAATCTGCCCTCTCCCATAGAATTCAAAATGTCAGAATGACATTGAGACTGTACCCCTTGTCCCTGGGATCATCTGCACAGGGATAATCAGTGCCTGGCTGTCCCACTGTTTCTCAACCTCAGACTGACCTGAGCAGGAGTTAAGAGGTTGGGTCCATGACCGCCCTCAGTTCTACATGGCGTAAATTGGCAGAATAGTTTCTTAAGCCAATGAGTTACATTTCTTCTATGCAAATGCCTTCATTATGTGTATTTTAAAAAGATACAAAGTGCCCTATTTCTATACATAAGTTGGAATGTTAAAAATCAAGAAATATAAACAGAAAATTGGTATGATGAATATATAATCAAGCAAGTTAATCAGAAAGAAAATCTCAAATTAGAATAATGATTTATTAGTTTCCCCATGAATAGATGAACATTTAAAAAGTGGAGGAAAATTTGAGATGTACATTCTTATATACCTCTGTAGTTGACAATTTGAAAATGTTGAAAATATTTGTGTATCCTTTGAACTAGTAATTTGACATTTTTGGATTAAAAATAAATAATTCACAATGAACACAATTCTAAATAAATGTCTAATATTTTAAATTATCATTTACAATAGATAAAAATAGGAAGCCACGTACATGTTCAAAGATTGGAAATGTTAAGTGCCTTTCTGTACATAAATAAAATAAAATCAATGAAGTCATTAAAATTGTATCATAAGTGAACAAAAATAGACAATTCAAAATGATTTCAGCAGTTTTCTCTGAGACATGAATTTATATTTGTATACTTTCAGTATGGTATAAGGTTCTAAAATTTTTAAAAAGTTGCTTTTCTAAAATTAAAAAAATAAATGACGGTGTATATAAAAGGCAAAATATATGCTAAAAGTATCTCATTGTGAATAGCAATAAAAAATTATAAAAATGCCTAACCTTGAAAAATGTAAACAGATACGATTTGACGTAAAGTACAAAAAATTAGTGAAAGGCTTAGAATCATACCATAACCCTGGGTGGCAATTGTAAAGATGTAAATTCTTCCCAAATTAATGTTCAAACTATTAAACATACCATAAAATTTAGTCAACATTGCTGGAGGTGAATGGAGGAAGGGCTGCAGCCATGAAAAAAATAAATTCCCCATGAGTTACCTCCATGAGAAAATAAAAAAAATGAAACTCATACATTTTAAAATATAGAAATATGAGGCAAAAATTTACTTCATATCAGTGGCACCATAAAACTGAAGTAGTTCATGCAGAATGATGATAATTTTAGCAAGATTGTCAGATCTATTGATGGAACAGAGTAGGAGCACAGAAATTGAACATGCAGATCCTTAGAGGGGGAAGGGTATATGATATTCTAATATGTTTTGTATCCAGCTCCTCTTCTTTCACCATAGCCACAGTCTTAATTCAACCCTAATAATCTTTCTCTCATAAAAGGAAAGTTCATGTCAAGTAGTTATTTGCAATTATTCTGAGATACGAATTTAAATAAAGCTCTTTGAGACTGCTGATCATTTAAAAATTGAGTCACATTTGAAATGCAGTTTGTTGCTGTCTTTTCATTAAGTAAGAAATGTGTTAAATGTTGGCACTTTGTAGAGGTAAAAGTCCATCTTTTGAAAAACCAAAACCTAAGTGTAATTTTAAAAGGCAAAAAACTGGTTATGTGAGAACTTGTACCAAAACAAATGAAAACAAGACAAAACAAAACAAAAACAGGAATTTTTTACAATGTGATTCCAGAGAAGGCTGCAATCCTGCATCCCTTTTTCCATATTGCTGAACTTGCTGAATATTAAATCAGTAGTGAAAGGAAATTACCTATTGACCAAAAATATAAGTATTTAGGTCTATAGGTCACTTTATATCAAACTGAATTTTCAATTGCCCGAAGAACTAAAATTTTAAAAATAAACGTAAAGGAAAATTTTCAGGATAATTAAGTGACTATATAATTGGTTTTGATATGGAGAGAAGTTTTGCAGCAAATATAAAAATTTAAGAGAAAAAATAGAAATAATTCAGTAAAATTATTATAAAGCACACAAATTCTGACATTAATGTGAATGAACTTCACAAAAAAGTTCAATTTTACTTGTAATAAAAAATGAAATTAAGGAATACAATTTCACATTTTGCCTATATTGATTCAACACACAAACAAAAAGTATAACAACAACAAAAAAGCAAATGTCTATGTCTGGTAGAACAGAGTTGAGAAAATTCTTTTTTATTACACTTTATTTTACTGAAAAGATGGGGCGTATAGGTGAGGTTTAACTACATAAGTAGACTGCATGCAAGTGAAGTTTGGGCTTCTAACGGGCCCTTAATCCCCTGGTATAGGACTAGGTACCCTTTGTGGTGTTAAGTTCCCCTACGTTCTTTCTTCCCTCCTTTTCCTGGCAGTGCCTAGTGACTGCTGAACCCTCCCTTGTGCTAAGTGATTAATGTTCAGGGTCCACTTAAGAGTGAGAACATGTGGTATTCAGCTATCCGTTTCTGTGATAAATCACATAGTATGATGTCCTCCAACTCCATCCACTTTGCTGCCAAGTCCATTAGTTTGTTCTTCTTTATGGCTGTGTAATACTCCATTGTGAATATGGATCATATTTTCTTTATCTAGTCCACTTTCAGTGGGCAATAGTATTGGTTCTATGTTTTTGCTTTTGTGAATAGTGCAGCAATAAACATACATGTGTAGGTATATTTTGGTGAAACAATTTATGCTTCTCTGGTATATTCCCAGAAGAGGAATTGCTGGGTTGTACGGAATGTCAATTTTTAGCTCTTTTAGAAATCACCACACTACTCTCCACAGCGTTGAACTAGCTTGCACTCCCATCAACAGTGTCAATGCATTCCTTTTTCTTTGCACCTATGTCAGCATCTATTATTTTTTGACTTATTAATGATGGTCATCTTGACTGGAGTTAGGTGGTATCTCATTGCAGTTTTGATTCACATTTCTGTGATGATTACTGAAGCTAAGCATCTTTTTATGTGTCTGTTGGCTGTTTGTATGCTTTCTTTTGAGAAGTGTTTGTTCACGTTTTTACCTACTTCTTAATAGGGTTGCTTTTTGTTTCCTTTCACTTTGTTTGAGTGCTTTGTATATTCTGAATGTTAGCCCTTTGTCAGATACATAATTTGCAAATATTTTTCCCATTCTGTGGATTGTCTCTTTTTTTCTCTTGATAGTTTCTTTTGCTGTGCCAAAGCTTGATAGTTTCTTTTGTTATGCTTCAGTTTAATGAGGCCCCATTTGTCTACCTTAACTTTTATGGCATTCACTTTTGGGGACTTGGCCAAGAACTTTTTGCCTACTCCAATGTGCATAAGTGTATCATCTATGTTTTCTTCTAGGATTCTTATAGCTTGAGGCTTTATATTTATGTCTGTGATCTATTTGAGTTTATTTTTGTATATGGTGACATGTAGGGGTCCAGTTTCATTCTTCTGCATGTAGTCAGTGAGCTGTCTCACCACCATTTACTAAATATAGTCTCCTTTGCCCAGTTGTTGTTTGTAGATGTCTATTCCACTTGATCAAGCATTGAGTTGAGGTTCAGGATTTCTTTGCTGATTTTTTTGTCTTGATGAAACCTGTTAGTGGGGTATGTAAGTCTCCACATATGATTGTGTGAGAGTCAGTGTCCTTTATTAGATTATTTAGTAGTTGTTTTATAAACGGTGTGCTCCTGTGTTGGGTTCATATATGTTTAGGATGGATATTTCTTGCAGTGTATTGAACCTTTTATCATTATGTAGTGTCCTTCCATATCCTTTTTAACTTCTGATGGTTTGAAGACTGCTTTGCCTGATATTAGAATGGCTACACCTGTTTTCTTCTGTTTTCTGTTTGCCTGAAAGATCATTTTCCAGGCTTTCACATTGAACCTGTGAGTGTCTTTTGCAGTGAGATGAGATTCCTGTAGGAAGCAGACTGTTGATAATGCTTCCATCCAGTTAACCACTTTATGTATCTTCAGTGGTACGTTTAGTCCATTCACATTCAAATTAATTATTGAAATCTGAGAGTTTATTTCTGTCATATGGCTCTTTAGGGGATTCCTTTGTGTCCTTTTTACTTTAGTATTTATATGTGTGTGTGTGTTCATTTTTGTGAGTGCTCTGTAAGCTCTGCTTGGTTGTACTTTTGTGATTGGTATGACCATTCTTTTCTTTTCTTTTCTTTCTTTCTATCTTTCTTTCTTTCTTTCTTTCTTTCTTTCTTTCTTTCTTTCTTTCTTTCTTTCTTTCTTCTGTGTTCAACACCTTCTTAAGTGTTTCCTTAAGGACTGGTCTGGAGGTAGTGTTTTCTCTTAGTGACTGTATGTCTGGGAATTATGTTAGTTCTCCATCACTAATGAAGCTTACCTTGGTGGGGTAGGAAATTTTTGGCTGCAATTGCTTGTCTATAAGAATGTTAAAAATTGAACTTCAGTCCCTTCTGGCTTGTAGTGTTTTTTCAGGTAAGTCTGGAGTGAGTCTGATGGGTTTTCCAGTAGGCAACCTGACCTTTCTCTCTTGCTGTCTTTAGAAAATTTTTCTTTCATGCATATTTTGTGGGGGTGGATTACTACATGCCTTTGAGATGGTCTTTTCTTGTGAGGGTTCTCTGAATCTCTTTTGCTTGAATGGTCACCTCTCTGGTGAGGTATGGAAATTTTTCTTGAATGATTTCAATTAATGCTTGTTATATGGTGTTTTCTGTTTCCCTGTCTGTTTTAGGAATACCAATCTGTTGTAGATCTGGCCTCTTGGCATAGTCTCACATCTGTCAGAGTCCTTGCTCTTTCTTTTTAAGTTTGTTTTCTCTATGTTTTTGACAGACTGAGTTAATGCCATATTTTGGTCTTCAAGCTTTGAGATTCTTTCCTCTGCCAGGTTGATCTGCTTCTTATGCTTGTTACTCTGTTCTTAATTTCCAGCATGAAGTTTTTCATTTCCATTATTTCAGAATGGACTTTTTTGAAATTGGCCAATTCTGCTTTTACTTTCTGTATGACTTAAGTGAGTTTTGCTTCTAATTTCTCTTAGTTCTAGTTCATTTTTGCCATACAATCTCTGATTTCTGTGACTGTCGTCTGGCATGGGTTGTTCTGGGAGTTTTCCATTGTTTGTGCTGTTCATATCTGCTTTTTTCAAGAGCTGTGTCTTTAGAACTCCGAGGATTGCCTGTATTTTTTTGTTGTTGTTAATTTTTCTCTATTTGTGAAAAACCTTTCCTTGCTCTCTGTAATTTCTCTTTGATTTGATGTTCTGAAGCTACTAAATTACACCCTATTGTAGGGTCATTTCTGTGGTTCAATGTATGTCAGTGTGAGAGGGAGTGGCTGAGAGAAGGAGGCATTCACATCAGTTCCTTGCTCCACCTTGTGGCAGGTTTCTGACACTGCAGAATTTCTCTCCCATGGCTAAATCTAGTCAGACCAGCTTTCAGCCCCTTCTGCTAGCTCTTTGTGAGGGAATAGATGTCCCAGCTGCTTTCTGTGTCCTACAATCCAGGAACCTTCCTACTGAGAGATCCCTCTGGTGTCTTTCATGTTGCTTCCTCTCTGTTCTGGTCTGCAATCTGCTTTTGAAATAGAGTAAGCTCTCTGCCAGGAGAAGGGAGCAGGCGTCACACTGCTGGCAGGCAGGTTTTGAAGGGGGTTCTTTCTTATCTAGCTTTTTGGTTTTTTGCCTTTATGATCTACGTAAAACTGTTGGTGAGGCATATAGGTCTCCAAATATGTTTCTGGAGCTGGCCAGAATCTGTTGGCAGTGCATGTCAGCTTGGTTCACTCGGCAGGTGAGTCTTCCCCACCTGTGTGTCTCCAGTCTGGTAGGAAGCTGTGCTCATGGCAGCTGATGCAGCGTGGGTCTATCACCCATTCTCTTTGATCTGCAGTTGTCTGCCACTTTGCCTTGCCCATGACTCCTCCCACATGGGACCAACAACCCACACACAGGTGGGAGGGGATGAACCATCCCAAAATGTCTTTGGTTCATTCACCAACTTTTGTCCGTGGGGCGGGGGCTTCAGTTCTTGTGTGAGCCTGGCGCACAACAGGAGGTAGAATGGTCAGATTTTCATGTCTGCCATTGCTTTCTGGTTTCTCTGGGTTAAAAGAGGCCTTTGTTGGGTGCAGGCTGTTTCACCCATCCAAAATTGTTCAAGGTATCTCTGTTTATTGGCAGCTGGATCCCTACTCCCTGTTTTGCTTGGTGAAAGAGGGGTCATTCTGCTGTTTCACGGTGTCCATCTTGGGTTCCCCTCCTCAGCGAAGCTTTTTAAAAGTATACTTGTTTCACAGAAACTAAGAACTGAGCACCACATATACTCACTCATAAGTGGACCCTGAACATTTACCATAATATTATAAGAAAGGGATTGAAAATAGTCAGAACTGCCTGGGGAAGTAAGGGGCACGTAACATCAATGAGGGTACCTGATCTTAAACCAGGCAAAGTGGGGACCAAAGAGAAGTCCGAACATTACCTGTACAATGACCATTTGTGTACCTAATCCTGAATTGTACCCCACATCTTTAAAAATAAAGAAATAAGTAGATATAAAAATAAGTAAATCAATATAGATGCCTAAAAATAAATAAATAAAAGTATACTTGCTTGACATAATATTGAATAAGTGGAAATTTATATTTTAACAAATAATTTTAAAATAATAAGAAATAGGGAAACTGGAACACTCGATACTGCAGACCACATAGAGGGTGATTGCTGAGCTTCTCATGACCCATATTCAGGCACCAAGATGATGCTGAATGCGGTGGGGCACAAAACTTGTGAATTATTTGGCTCAACACAGAAAGGCCAGGTACAGACACGTCTCTATCAAAAAAGAAAGACTGCTGAGAGAATTCTTAAATGCTGCTGATAGAATTATAAATCATGACAATTTTAAAAAATAACAATGTGAATCAATCATGAAACATGATCCTATCTTTTACCGATTTCCAGAAGCCTATTTTAGGGAATTAAAATTTTATTTGTAAAAATCTCTCATCGCTACCGTATTTCTAATAGAATTTACACTAGTAACATTAGCATTTATAAAAACAGTACTTTATAATAGTAAAAGTCAGAAAGTAACAGCATTGTCAAAAATATGAAATTTGATTAAATGCATTTTGTTGTACTATAAGGGACGTTTTTGTCTTATTTTATTATTATTATTTTTTGAGTTGGAGTCTCACTCCGGAGATCCTTCCGCCTCAGCCTTCCAAGTACCTGGAACTACAGGCGCGCGCTACCAAAATTAGCCTGGCTAATTTTTTGACTTATTGTAGAGATGAGGTCTCGCCTGCCCAGGCGGGTCTCGAACCCGTGGGCTCAGGCAATCCACTCACCTCAGCCTCCAAAGGCGCGGGATTACAGGCTGAGCCACCGAACCCAACTAGGGACGTTTTTAAAACCATTATTTAAAAAATTCTAAAATGCGTACAAAATATAATATAGTGTTAAATATAAAAGAAGAATTATCAAACTGAGTAAATTACGTGATTTTATTTTTTATATAAATGTGTGTGCTTATGTATTTGTGTGCATAAAAACAGTTTTCTAAAACCCAGTAGCCCTAACCCAAGTCACCAATGGCCATTTCACAAATGTATTGTGAATTTCTCTACCCATTGCATGATTAATTAGATACATATTTTATTCATATTTTGTGTGTATTGTTGCATTTGTGAATCAAATCATATGTTTTTCAACCAATCTTTGACATATCCATCCACATCTGGCGATAGATAACACTACATACTGTTGTATTAAAAGCTTTAATTTTTTTTTTTAATTTTTAAACTCAAAAAGTACAAGTACAGGCTTGTTACACGAGCGTATTGAATACTGGTGGGAAGTTGGCTTCTGGTATCCCCATTGCCCAGATAGTAAGCATTGTACCAATAGGTAGTTTTTAAGCCCTCATTGTCTTTCCTGCCCTCCCCCTTTTGGTGTCTCTTTTGTCAGTTATTTCCATCTTTATGTCTATCGCTCCTCATTTTTAGCTCCCACATGTGAGAACATTCAGTGTCTGGTTTTCTGTTTCTGAGTTAATTCACTTAGGATAATGGTCTCCAGTTTCATCCATGTTGCTGCAAAAAAAAAAAAAAAAACCATGATTTTTTATTTTGTTTTGTTTTGGCTGTGTAATATACCATGATATACATATAGTATAAAAGAGTATAGTATGTATTACATTTTCTTTATTCACCCAGTCATTGATGGGCACTTAGCTTGGTTCCGTGACTGCTGTTGTGAACAGTGCAGCAAATAACATACAAATACAGGTATGTTCACAAATGACTAACCTTTTTAAATGTAGTATATATATTTTTTCCTTTGAGGAGAAACCCAGTAACGGAATTACTGGATCAAATGGTCATTTTTTTTAGTTCTTTCAGAAATCTTCATGTTGTCTTCCATAGAAGTTGAATTAGCTTACAGTCCCACCAGCAATGTATGAGCATTTCAGTTTCTCTGCACCCATGCCAACATCTGTTGTTCTTTGCCTTTTTAATGATAGCCATTCTGACTGATATAAGACCATATCTCATTGTGGTTTGAATTCAAATTTGTCTTATGATTAGTGGTGTTGGACATTTTTCGTGTGCTTTTTTGCTGCTTGTATTTCTTCTTTTGAGACATATCTGCTTATGTCCTTTGCTCAGTTTTTTGTGGGGTTATATTTTTCCTTGTTCTGTTTCTTGCTGAGTTGTTTGAGTTCCTTGTAGATTCTGGACATTAGCTATTTGTCAGAGAAAATTTTGCAAGTAATTTATCCTAGTTTATATGTTTTCTGTCTTTATTCATTATTTGCAGTGCAGACGCTTTTTAGTTTAATCAAGTCCCATTTATTTTTGTTGCATTTGTTTTTCAGGTCTTCATCATAAATTCTTTACCTAGGTCAGTATACAGAAGAGTTTTTACTAAGTTTTCTTCTAGGATTTTTATAGTTTCAGGTCATACATTTAAGCCCTTACTCCATCTTATGTTAGTTATTGTGAATGGTGAGAGATAGGGGTCCAGTTTTAGGTACTAAAAGAATATCACCAGTTTTTGAATTAGGTAGACATAAAATCCAGTTCATCATTTCTATCAGATGTGTTCCTTCCATTTTTTAAGTATCTTTATCCTTAATTATAAAAACAAATTATAAGTGGACCTCTCTCCTAAGGGGTAGGAAGTATAATTAAATACAATATATAAAGTACTCAATATAATTTCTGGAACATAACATGTCTTCAGTCATTGGCTAATGTTCTAGATATTTAAAAAATCTTAATCTGCTTGAAACAGTTTAACCCACATGTATTTTTTTCTTTTTTTGAGTTGGAGTCTCACCCTGTTGTCCAGACTGGATCTGCTGGGCTCCGGCGATCCTTCGGCCTCAGCCTTCCAAGTAGCTGGAACTTCAGGCACGCACTACCACGTCCGGCTAATTTTTGATTTGTTGTAGAGATGAGGTCTCACCAAGTTGCCCAGGAGGGTCTTGAACCCGCGGGCTCAGGCAATCCACTCACCTCAGCCTCCCAAAGTGGGGATTACAGGCTGAGCCACCGAGTCTGGCTTAACCCACATATTTATGTGGCTTTTCTCTTGTCATGTGTGTCTCAATTGTCCTGTTGGTTCATGTATTATCTTACCAATGAGATCATCCCTAAGAGTTCAGTATAATAATGTGGTCTACCATATATTTCCTTCTCTGTTATTCTCTTTTTACTTGATCTGGTTTATTATTCTGTATATAATGACTTGACATAAATTATTTGATTGTTTATTGTCTATTTTCTTCTATCAGAATGGAGTAGTAGCTATGAGTATCCTCAGTGCTTACTACAGCACTTGCTACATGGTTGGCACTCATTTAATATTGTTGAGCGAATGGTTGAATATAAGAATAATGAATACGTATTTTATATTTAAGTTGTAATACATGAGTCAGGAAGTGCTTGCATTAGTATATAGAAATATCTTTTACAATTTTATTATTTAGTTTTTATTATAATTTACTTAATCCACATGCATTGAAAAGTGCACTTATGTTTTTTCTGAGCAATTGAAATTATTGTCTTGTTATATCTGACTTTTCTTTTAGACATAATCATTCTTCTAAGTGATCACATAATACTTTGATGTGGCTATAAGGGAATTTAAAGCCATTTGCATTCTGTCTCTGTACTACATAAAATTTTATGATATTCCTTTCTTTGCATTTAGTTTTACTTTATTTTTCCACCATTCTTTGCCCTTCCCTTCCATATTCATAAATATTTATTTTTTATTTTGTTACATGGTCTATATGCCATCTAAATTTTAAAACTAGGAAGAGGTAGAACATGCATGCACATACAGACATAAAAATACAGTGTGTGTGTGTCTGTGTGTGTGTGTGTGTGTGTGTGTGTGTGTGTGTGTGTGTAATCACAGTGGTATTAAGTGGAGCATATATGCACTGTCTATTATTTGCAATTTGTCAACCTGTTTAAATTATGTGATATTTAAATGAAGAAAATATGTATTCTAGACATATACAAAAGGAACCCCCAAAATGGAAGTTATAAAAAAGTGTATATTTATTCTTATATTTTTAAACTTTTAAACTTTCAAATTCTCTACATTTGATGCAATACACTTATCAAGATGCTTTTTCCACTGCTCAAAACAGTTTTTAGTGCTTCTGCCATTTTTTGTTTCATCTCTTCCACATGGCAAAATGTTACCCTTTGAGGACTTTTTTTCTTTTTAAATGTGGGGAAACAACAACAAAAAAAGTCACTTAGGGTGAGATTGGGTGGGAGGGGGGCATGGAGGACATGCAGATTTTGGTAAAAAATTGCTGAACACTCAGCAGGATGTGGGCAAGTGCATTGTTATGGTGGAAGACCAGTCACCTGTTTGCCCCCATAAAACTCACTGAACCTGAACATAGCTTCTCACAGCGCTAGTTAGTACAGTGATGTCAGTGTCTTCTTTGAACACCCATTTAGCATGGGAAGCCTGAACTACAGAAGGTGCTTCCTCTAAAAGATAATTCTGTTTTTTAATTTTGGTTTGCTTTTGGTCTCCCCTCATATGCAACTTTTATAATCAACCAGAGAGTTAATTCAGTTGACGTACATAGTTAATGGAAATAACTGCTTCAAAATGTTCTGGCTTTAGGTCAAACACAAACATTTTTAAGAGGTCTGTCTGTCTACTCTTCCATCCCTTTTAGTAGTACTGTAGTCTTAGAAGAACTATCATAAGTTATGGGCATGTCTTCTTTTATAGCATAAGAGATGCTTAAATATGATACTGTGTTTTATCCACTGCTATATTCAAAATTTTCCCCTTTTAATAACATAATAATTAAATAATTTAGTGGATTTTGTGTATTTATAAAGTGGATCTTATATTAAGTGATGAGATAGCTCACAAATGATTCAATTCAAAAGTAAAATAATGACTCCGATGTTATTCTAAGAATAAGTTCTTTTTGGACACAAGCATTAATCTGCTTCAAAGTCCGATTTTTTAAAAATGGATTGAGGTGAGAGATTCTGTTCAGTGAGATAAAATGTTTTAGAAATTTCTCTCTAAAGAAGATTTTTTGATTATTTCAGTGAAACAGATATATCATGATAAAATTCTTAAGTAGACACATTTTGGGGATTTTTTTTGTGGCAAACAAAGAAAAAGAAGAGATTAAACTCAATAGTGTTTTATAGAGATTTTTTGTTGAGTCAATATTGATGTCATATAAACAAACATAAATATTCATTTAAAAAGGGCTTAAGTTATAGCCTTATGACAAATATAGATGGTACTTTTTGAAAAGCTGTGTTGAAAGAAGGAACAAAGATTGTATTAGCTCAAGTCAAAATTTTCTGCACATTGACTTTCAATAGTTTTAGTGAATCATGTATAAATCTCTTAGAATCTGTAATAAAATGTGTGCCAAATTAAAAGAATCTTCACAGCCGGACTCGGTGGTTCAACCTATAATCCCACGCCTTTGGGAGGCTGAGGTGAGTGGGTTGCCTGAGTCCGCGGGTTCGAGACCCGCCTGGGCAGTGAGACTTCATCTCTATAATAAATCAAAAAATCAGCCGGGCGTGGTAGCGCATGCCTGTAATTCCGGCTACTGGGAAGGCTGAGGCGGAAGGATTGCCGGAGCCCAGCAGGTCGAGGCTGCAGTGGCCGGGAGCGGCCACTGCACTCCAGACTGGGCGACGGAGTGAGACTCCAACTCAAAAAAAAAAAAAAAAAAAAGAATCTTCACAAATTTCTATCCTCCTAATGTTGCAGGAAGAAGTAAGGAAAGCATGGCTAAAATATGCAGCTTTCTAACTCAGGAATGTTTATGTTTTATGTAGACAAGTTACTAGAAACCTGTTTCTTTATAGGTTTTTGCTTCTCATACTTTTGCACAGTGCTACAATTGCTACAATGAAAGTTTCCATTATCAACATGACTCCTTCAAGACTTCAAGAATTTCATGCAAGGAACAAAAATAAATAGGCAATATCTCATCTTATTTTCTAGTCTTGAATACTTAGTCAAACGTGTATTTATTATTAAATGTTAAAGTAGAATTTTAGTGTTTTCCAAAGATATTTTCTAAGTATATTGGTCTATAGGATATTCTTGCCTCTTAATTTTCTGGGACAGTTTTAATTTTTTTTTTCCCTCTGTGTCCCTATTCCCTTTCTCTCTCACTTGATTACTTATTTAGTTATCTACCTATCTGTCATAAAATCATCAAATAATTCGAACCATAAAGTAGGAAATTTAGAGAGCATGTATTTATATGCCACATATTGAGGGCATGTTCTCTGTATGGGATTTTGGGAGTTTAAGCTTGCCACAGAAATATTGCTAGCAATATTATGAGAGTGAATTTGATTGTTCACACATTCATTCTTGAAAAAACAATTGCTCAGCACTTATGGACTGCCAGGTACTATGTTAGGCTCTACAGAAGATAGATAGCTGAATTAGTTATGAACTGCAACAGCACACCGGTTCCCTGCCATATACTTTATAGTTGTCCTTCTTCTAGTTCACTTTCATTTTTATAATGCATTTAGTTTCCATCAAATATGTGTTTCCTTATACAGTAGAGTGCAAATATGTAGAGTAATTAAAATGTATATAGAGAGATATTTTACAAAATACACACATATCTACAGAGGTTTAAACATCTCTGTACACATTTTATAATTCTCCTTATGAAGCAGACTTCTTTACCCTTGTTATTCTATTAAGTTGTATATTTCTCTCCCCCCACCCAGGGTTTGGAGAGTTGGAACAGGGTGGTTTTATTTCTATTAATTCATAGTATACCACAACAAGATCTAATTGGTTTAATTTACATTTACATATCATTTTCATATGACAATTATATAATAAATGATTAGTGCTTTTGTGTGTATCATTTTTGAGACCTCTGAGTTTTTTCATATCTATATAACTTTCACACCTAGACATAACCTTCTAAAGCTTACACAGCCTAGGGCAACTCCCTTGGGTCCCCTCCTGCTCTGGGAGCTTTTCTGTCCTCTCAATAAATTCTGCTTTTTTTAAAAAAAGCTTACAGAGTCTATTACCCTAATTTTAAAAACAATACATTGAAGAAGAGAGGGGGTTAAGTGAACTGCTGTAGGTTACACAATAAGCAGCATACTCAGGTATAAAATAGTCTTGACTCCTACTATGTACACTAGATACTCAATTTTCTGCTAAAAGAAAGATAATCTAGAATGCTTTTATCCATCAATCAAAAGGTTTCTGACATTGAAAGACTAAATTTTTTATTTTTCAGAGAAGGTAACTTCATTTTAAACTCTTAATATTTAGTATAAATCAGGAGAATAATAAATTATGACAAATACATGAACTATCTTACTATATTTCTAAAATTTTTTATTTTTAATTGCATAGAGTCTTAAAAAGAGACTCTCTTAGCTGGGCTCTGTGGCTCAGCCTGTAAACCCGCGCCTTTGGGAGGCTGAGGTGAGTGGATTGCCTGAGCTCGCGGGTTCGAGACCCGCCTGGGCAGCGAGACCTCATCTCTACAACAAATCAAAATATCAGCCGGGCGTGGTATCGCATGCCTGTAATTCCGGCTACTTGGAAGGCTGAGGCGGAAGGATCGCCGGAGCCCAGTGGGTGGAGGCTGCGGTGGCCGGAAGCGGCCACTGCACTCCAGTCTGGGGCGACAGAGTGAGACTCCAACTCAAAAAAAAAAAAAAATAGAGACTCTCTTTTACTCAAATCAGTCATCTCTTCGATTTTTTTGCATACAATATTTTTCTAGATCATTGCCAGGGAACTTATATTAAGTTCTTAATACTTATATTAAGAATTATATTCGAATTCTAATAAGGTATTTTATTTAACTCAATGGTTATTTCGAATTATGTTTTTTATTTTCAAGCATTGAATTATAATATAGTGTTTTTAGCATAATTTTATTATAATTAGAAAATATGCCATACATTGTTTCATTTCTTTGAAATCTGTGTGAATGTACCATTGTCTCAGACTATTTATTGAAATAACTGTCTTTTACACGTTGAATTATCTCACCGAAATCTTTGAAAATCAGTAGACTTTATATGAGTGAATCTATTTCTGTGCTGTTTTTCAATTTTATCTAGCTATACATCAATCACATGCCAATGCTGTATACTATTGTATCTGTATGTTTTCCATCATTTTTTGCTAGTTATTGAGTTTTAAATTTTTTTAATTTCGAAGTATTATTTGTTAATACATAAAAAATATAATTGATATAATTGATCTTTTCAATTTATCTTTATGATTATATCTTTGACCTATGAATTATTTATGAGTGTGGGGCTTATGTTTCAAGTGCTTGGGAATTTTCTAGGTATTTTCTTTTCTTTTTTTTTTTTTTTCAGTTGGAGTCTCACTCTGTCGCCCAGACTGGAGTGCAGGGACTGCTCCTGGCCACCGCAGCCTCGACCCGCTGGGCTCCGGCGATCCTTCCGCCTCAGCCTTCCAAGTAGCTGGAACTACAAGCGCGCGCTACCACGCCTGGCTAATTTTTTTGATTTATTGTAAAGATGAGGTCTCGCCAAGTTGCCCAGGTGGGTCTCCAACCCGCGGACTCAGGCAATTCGCTCACCTCGGCCTCCCAAAGCGCTGGGATTACAGGCTGAGCCACCGAGCCCAGCCGGGTATTTTCTTAATACTAACTTTTAGTTTAACTCCAATTTTAGTGTTTGCACTGTATTATTTTAATCCCTTCTAAATTTATTGAGATATATTTTATAGCTCAGCATATATTAAGAATAAGACAATTAAAATTTCTCCAATAAGAGACAATAAATGATAATGGCTTAACCTAACAAAGAAGATGTAAAAACTCTAAAATGTATTCTAAAAACATGAACTCAAAATACAAAAGCACCCATTGTTTTTTGAGTTATTGATGATGGCTATCTTGACTGGAGTTAGGTGATATTTCAGTGTGGTTTTAATTTGCATTTCTTTGATGATTAGCCAGGCTGAGCATTTTTTCATGTATTTTTTGTCTGCTCGAATGTCTTCTTTTGAGATGTGTCTGTTCTTACCCTTTGCCCACTTTTTAATAATAACAGGTGCCGGAGAAGATGTGGGGAAAAGGGAACACTTCTAACTGTTGGTGGGAGTGTAAACTAGTACACTCTCTGTGAAAAACACTGAGGTAATTCATAAAAGATCTAAAAATCAACCTTCCGTATGACCCAGCAATCCCCCTTCTGGGAATATACATGGAGGAAGTCAAATCATTCTATAATAAGATACCTGCACATGCATGTTTATTGCAGCGTTATTCACAATGGCAAAAATATGGAAGTAACTGTGCTGCCCATCAAAAGTGGACTTGATTTTAAAAATGTGGTATGTATGCATGATGGAATATTATACAGTCATAAAGAAGAATAAAACTATGGACTTGGGTGGATTTAGAGTGTATTATATTCAATGATCTATCACAGAAAGATAAACCTGACTACCACTGTGGGGGGCCAGCCCCTGCAAGTTTTGTGGAGTCCCTTGGAAGATGTGGTGGCGTCGGCGAATCTGTAGGGACAGATATTAAAAGAAAGAAAGATGGAAGGATAGATATAAAGAGGAAGAAAGAGAAAGAAAGAAAGTGGACAACTATTCAGTGAAATGAGCAGAAGCCATTTATTGAAAGTTACAGCAGGTATTTATCCTCAAATTTTACACAGACAGTCTCACAAGTCTTTCACATGAACACAAAGCCAGGTGCAGGAGGGGTGTCCCCCACCCACTAGATGTTTTCTCAGGTATGAAGAAGGACAAACCCCAAGATTGTCTTATTGTTCCCTTTGCTAGTTAATGCTCTTCAAAAGCAGTGCAATAATCCCTACTAGCCTAATGATGTTCTGATAATCAATAACTTCTAAAGCTCACGCAATACCCTTGATGACTAACTTAAACTTTATTACCTTTCTATTCTATGCTAATACTGCTTACACAATGCTACGGAAGCTCTTAATTATAGCTTAAACCAATTCCTATAGAATGTGGCCCAGACCAAAGATCATACTGGGCTCTATAGGATGTGGCCTAGTCCAAGATTCACAGTGGGCCACTTTTTGGAACAATAGACTACAATCTCTTAACAAAATGACTATTCTAAAGTCCTATGTATCTATCCTAATTTCTGTGAAACTTTCTAATTCCTGATCCTAATATATAAAGCTGATTATCAGCAACAAAACTTCTAAAAATAAAACCTAAATATAAACTGTAAATGTACTAAGACCAAAACCACAATAGTAGAAAATGGAGACAATGAAATTTCTAAAGTTAACTGTATTCTTATTAAACCTCAAAATATCATGATTGATCATGCTTGAACTAACATGATTCTCTGACGTTAGCATGACCTATTCTACAATATTTTCTATGAATAAAATAAATTCAATTTCTATAATAGATAGAAAAACCCTACACTAACTGTAGCTAAAGCCGGCCTAAAAAAATGCAGCTCAGTCCAAAGTACGCACTGGGCCCTCAGGAATGTGGCCCAGCCCGGACTTTGTGCTGGGCCATTTCTGATAACTCTAGATAGTCATCTATACCATTGAAAAGCTGAAAACAGCTCTCCGTAAGTATATACTAATTCTACAAATATACTTTTAAATCTTATAAAGAGACTTGTACTGTATAAAAGGCTCCCAAAAGTGACCTGAATTTGAATTATATCTAATACCTAAGCCAAAACCACAGTTTATGGGAAACAGGAACAATGGGTTTCTAGAGTGAGCCATGCCTGTCACAGTCACAGAGCCTTCAGCTTAGATCAGCAGAGTTCCTTTAGATTACTTGGGCTACATGGTAAAAGGAGGAGGAAAATAGGGTCAACAGCTCCCGAACACATCCTAGCGGTCTCGGGGTCCATGGCCCTCCCTGATCCCTAACACTCAGTGGACCTCCGTGGCCGGCTCCCAACATACCACATGTTCTTATGTATAAGCAGACCCTGAAAACTTATCATAACACTATAAGAAAGGGTTTGGTAGTAAGGGGACGCTGCCAGGGAAGGGAAAGGGGCACATAACATCAACAAGGGTAACTGATCTCAAACTAGGTGAAGCAGGGACCAAAGGGAAGTCCAAACTTTACCTGTAAGATGACCACTTATCTACCTAATCCTGAATTGTACCCCAACCTTTAAAATAAAATAAAATAAATAAATACACAAAACAAAATAGAATGAGCAATGGAAAAATTCAGAATTATAGTAAAGAATTTTAGTGTCTTTTGGTAACTGACAGCACAATATTCCATACTTTTAAAAATTTTTGATTCATTCACCCTAAAACTTAGCCTAACTACACTCTTCATATTCTTTATAAGTTCAAGATAAACCTCTTTCTTAGTTTTGTTAGTATTGTTTTTATTTTCTTGAGAGCCTTTTCTAATATCTTTGCATGCTCATTCTGGTCTAATTAGTTTAATTGTCATAACCTTTAAGAAGGTTTTTCAATTATTCTTCCACTTAATATTAAATAACATATTTATTGAACATTTATTCTATGAAAGATATTGTGCTAGCTACATAATCATTCAGTTTATCTTTGTAAGACAACTATGAGTTATCATTATGCCCATTTTATGCATCATAAAGTTAAAATTTATGTAGGTTGAATAACTTGCTGTGTTTCAAAATTTCGTGAATGACAAAGTAAGACTTACACTTAGTAGCTCCTAACACAAGTTCGTAAATTCTATTTTAAGAGGAATTATATTTTTTCTGACCTCTGTTGCTGTAAACCACTTTAATAGGATGTACCAGAGTCTAATTAGGTTTCCAGTTATATGTAACAACCTGGATGTTAGACACCTCTTTTTTAGAAAAAGACAAAAGCCAAAACACATTTTCTAGAAGTAAGAACAGATACTTTTTATTCTTTCTCTCTCATTTGTCCTCTCTCTCTCTCTCTCTCTCTCTCTCCTCTGTGTGTGTGTGTGTGTGTGTGTGTGTGTGTGTAACTTTTTAATTGAATTTACTTGAACAAGTGCCCTGATACCTGGTATTGCCCAAGGTAGACTGCTTTTATGGTTCAATACATGGTATTTGATTTTCTATTTACCATCTTGCCAAAAATCATCAGTTAAATATATATACAATAATGAAGAAATTTAATCTAGCATGTAACACATTTCTTTGGAGGACTTGTAATTTGGCTCTGGGTAAGGCACGTATTTTCAGCAGGAACAGGGACCTTCTCACTAAGAACTCTCCTGAGGCTCAATGATGCCACAGAGACACATTTTCTCTCCTGCAGGCTCTTGGGATTAGTTTATTGAGACACGAGTTATTAGAGGGAATGGCTGAGCAAACTGCTCTTAGCTACAGTTATATTGAGAGCATAAGATATATATTTACTTATTATGGACAAAAAAGCTTCCACAAAATACTGAGTTCTTGGTTATAAAGTGCCCTGAGGGGTAGCATGGATTAAAAAAAATAACTAGCAAATTAACTAAATTCTACTTTGAAGAATTGGTTGAAACGAGCATTTAATAAGCACTTTCATTTTTCAGTAACAACTCATTGATTTTTTTTTCTGAATGAGATTAAGTATTTATTTTAAAAAGATAAAAACCAAACTAATAGATAAGAAATATCTTTTTTACTTACTTTGAGTTATTGTATAAACTATGTAACAAAAACCTTATTGAAAATAAAAATCATGTTAAAAATATAACCCCTACTGCCTTTTCCTATTTTAAAAAAATAATCACATTTTATATTTTTCTCAAAACTGAAAGATTTAAAGAGCAAAGCAAGAATGTTTTTTGTTTATCTCCCCCAAATATTTCCAGGGTGTGTAGAAAAAACTATACCATGTTGAACACCAAAGTAAAATACTTACAGCCTGATTCCATGTTAGGCAGAGTTACTTATAAAATTAGTAAAATTTACAAACTAAAAATTAAGTATTATCATTCCCAGTAAGCAGGATAAGATTGAAGCAAAGAGACTAAAACAAAAACTCCACATAAATGTCAAAGTTACCAAGTGATGAGGCTATGATTCAGATTAGGTCTTACTAACTTTTTTTTTTCTTCTTGAAGAGTCTCACTCTGTTGCCCAGACTGGAGTGCAGTGGCTGCTCCCGGCCACCGCAGCCTCGCCTGCTGGGCTCCGGAGATCCTTCTGCCTCAGCCTTCTGAGTAGCCGGAATTACAGGCACGTGCTACCACGCGGTCTTAGTAACTTTCTAAGCATTACTTGCTCCAATTGCTGCATTGCTAATTTCTGCTAGGCATAAAGACACAAGGAAATTAGCACCTGAGTTATTTAGAGGTCAGAGATTCATACTTAACCAAGCAGAGCTCTTTCCCAGGTGCCTCAAGTTCCACTCAGGAAATAATGAAGTTTCCAAATGGTCAGATTAGTCTTTCATTAGAGTGATATTTACCCATAGTAACTGTCCATCTTAAAGTATCTCTTAATGTTGATCAGCATATTATCAATTTTTTGCATCATTATTATTATTCCTATTCTAAGTAAAGATATCGAGTTGCTGCATGTAATCTAAGAATTTCCATGGCAGACTTTAAAGTCAGAGTGTCTGAGTTTATCCCAGTCATTTATTCAGTGAACTTGGGCATGTTTGTATCTTCTCTGCGCCTCAGTTTCTGAACTGTAAACTGAATTAATATTAGAATAATATCTACCTTAATGTGCTATTGTTGGAATTTAATGAATTTACAATGAAAAATCTCTCAGAGAGTGTTTTACACATTGTAAGTCAAATATTGGCTCCCTTTATTATATGAATAGGTAGTTACTCTAAAATATAATTTAGACAAATGAATGAACGTATTGACATTGTTCTGACTTCCAGAATGTGTAAGAAAATTCTATAGACAATATTTTTACTGAACCCTAGTTACAAAGTAAAAAAGACAAAAAATTATCCTAAATTTTTATAATAATCATATATTTTATTGTCAGAAATGTCTGGAAAACAATCCACTATTTATAATTCTTTTGGTATTATAGTAATTCTTAAAGTTTCATCTTGTGCATAGAAATTATTCATTATCTACACATTGTTACTAAATTAGTTAATTGACCATGACATAATTAAATCTAAGGTAGAGATTAAATTATTCATGCTGTAAATAAATTAATGCTCAGAGATTTTGCTTTCATTTTTTAGAATATTTGATTAGTATTCCTTTACTTTGTAACTTACCATTTTCATTTCTAATGGGCTATAATTTTTCACAGAAGGACACTGTGAACCCATAAACAGTTGGTATGACTAATTTGAGTTTACCCTACTTTGTCTTGAAAATCTTTCAGTAGTTCTTTCTGAGGTTACTAATTGCATATGACAATAAGATTCAGCACATATCCTTGAAGTGTGACTTCAATATAATGTACACAAAAATTTAATTACCCAGATCAACATTGGGTATCAAAATTATCTCTTTGTGACATTATAAATATATTTATAGAGTTATAACAAAATTAAAATGACCATGTAAGATGTAATATGACTAGCGTAGTACAGTGTAGATAGTAGACAACAGTGGGAGCAAACCACAGCTTCAAATGCTAATTGATATCTAGTATCTTTCTTGTGTGTGCAAGTGTGCACACACAAATGGACACACACAATATCCTCTTTTGGCACTGTAGACAATTTACAAAGAAGAGTTTGAGTCAGCAAAATGCTCTGTTCAATTAAATAAATAATTGATGAACTCTTCTACAGTGACCCTGACATTGCTCAACCAGGAGTTTAGAAGAATAACTGCTATCAAATACAAAAGAAAGACATATAAGAAAGTGATGACTGCATATCATTGAAAGTGATCCAATAGAGGAAAGGTAAGGGTCTTACTAGAGCACAGCAGAATTACTTCTGACATGATCAAGGAAAGTTTCTCATTGAAGGTGTTGCCTAAATGGTCACTGTCTTGGTGGCAGGTTAAAAAAAGGTGTTGAGGCATTTCCATCATCATAGGTTTCATAGAAATGGTGTTGCGTTTGCTGAATAGCACTGACCATTTTAATGATTCTAGAGGATTAGAAACACACGTTTAAAATCCAGCAAGAACCTGGAAGCAACCATGCAGTCCATCAAAAGAGGACTGGATTAAAAAAATGTGGTACATATACATGTTGGAATACTACGCAGCCATAAAAAAGAACAAAATCATGAATTTCGCAGCAACCTGGATGGAACTAGAGTCTATAATACTGAGTGACCTCTCACAGAAACAAAGATCCGAGTATCACATGTTCTCATTCATATACTGGACCTTGAACATCCAATGTAATGCTATAAGAAAATGACTGACAGTAGTGGGAAACTATGGCGGGGGAGGGAGATGGGATTAAAGGTAGTAAATATCTGTCTGGGGGTGGGGAAACACCTCTTATCAACAAGGGTGCCTGAACGAAACGTATTTGTATACCTAACCCTTAACTGTACCCCACAATATCATAATAAAAAATATTGATCATAAAAAAAAATCCAATGCCTCATCAGTTAATGTTTCTTTCCAGGGAATATTATTCACAATATTTCAAGCTTTCTGTCCATCAGCATTTTTCCACTATTTTAGTGTATAGAAGGTATACACTATGCTTTTTGAGTATATGTACATATAGTCAATTATAGTTAAATATAGAGCTAAGTTATGATTAATGTATAAGGTTAGATAAGATATGGTCATTGTCCTTAGAGACCTGACATTCTAATAATGGGAGTCAGACTCATAATTCTTACAATAAAGTTTTGGGTGCTGAAACCACTAAAGTATTAGGTTGTTTTGAATTTGACAATGTATACACTTTCCATACTGAAATAATAATGCTTACATGGTCCATTTCAACACAGATTCATGACAAGTTATAAAACTGATTGAATCAGTTTGATATCTGAAATTTTAAAAACTGAAGTGTTTATTTCATTTTGGAATTTTATAAGAAAAATAACGATTTATGAAATATTTATTAGTTGCTAAAAGTTAATATATGTGTTTGGGAACATTGATTTATGGAGGAGAGTTTTGTAAAAGATGACACAATGATTTTTCAGATTTTTGGTCTGAGTTTTGATGTAATCCAATCTCTTTAAGAATAGGTAAATTATTTTTAAATAAATATGTAGCCCTTATTAGGGATGAGATAAACATATCTGGGAACTAAAAACAAAATGGAAGATCTCAGTGATAAGCAGAACTAATGACAGAAGATACCTGGGTCTTGAATTCAAAGGCAGATGCTGTTTGTTAGAAGTACACCTGTGGTAGGATAAAGAGTATCAATCTCTCCCCACATATTTTGGGAAACTGGATCCAGGTTTACTAAGTGAAATTGGAATAAAGTTCCTTTGATGGAAACAGAGAGAATATGAAAGACATATGAAAGTATATTCTGCTGTTGTTGAGTGGAGTATTCTACAGATGTCTGCTAGGTCTTTGGGAGTATAGTGCTTGAGTTATGTATGGAAACGTTACTCCTATATAGCTCTATTCTCTACTTCTTGTTTTTCTTGTATTATTGCTATTCATATTTAATTTATGCATGCTACAAAACAATAATACATTGTTACTTTTTTACTTTATATAATTTTGTATCTTTTTTTTTTTGTTTAGTTGGAGTCTCACTCTGTCACCCAGACTGGAGTGCAGTGGCCACTCCAGGCCACCGCAGCCTCGACCTGCTGGGCTCCGGTGATCCTTCCGCCTCAGCCTTCCAAGTAGCCGGAATTACAGGCATGCGCTACCACGCTCGGCTGATTTTTTGATTTATTGTAGAGATGAGGTCTCGCTGCCCAGGCGGGTCTTGAACCCGCGGGCTCAGGCAATCCACTCACCTCAGCCTCCCAAAGGCGCGGGATTACAGGCTGAGCCACCGAGCCCGGCTAATTTTGTATCTTCTAAGAAAACAAAGAGGAAAGGAGCACAAGTATGTATTTATAGTTTTTGTTATATTAACCTTCTTATTTTTCATTTTTATTTTTCTTCATGTTTCCATGGATTGCAGTTACCATCTGTAATCACTTTTTTATCTGGTAACAACTTCAATCCAACTCACCTACTTTGTGTTCTTAATGGCGAATATATTACATACATAGTACATTTCTGTATGTTACATGGCAAACAATATATTGTATTTATATTAATTTTCACAAAAATATAGAATACATTGTTACTACTATTATTGTTACCAGAAAAACTTGAAATGAAGGTAAAATAAATTAAATGTCCTAAACAAGAATATTTAAAAAAATAATAAAATGAAATAAAATATGTTATAGACTGTAACTCCTAACTGTTTAAGCTTTGAAATGAATACAATCGATGTATGTGAAGTAAAACTCATGAAAATGCAGGTTAAATGGTATAAAATTTGTGGGCACAGAGATCTCAACTAATACAATCAGTAATTTGACATAATGGGTAGATGTAAGCAAAGCTAAATATTTAGATATACAGATAAAAATAGAGCTAAATTTAAAAAATTCTACTATTACTTTTAAAATTAGTTAAGCGAATAAAGGAGAAAAATACATTATTTATACTGTCTTCATTGACATAATTACCTCCAGTGCTCTTTGTTTTTCCATGTGGGTCAGTTTACCACATAGGGTCATTTGCGTTCAACTTGAAGACCTTTTGTTCTGTAAGGCAGGTCTCAAAACAACACATTCTCTTAGTTTGTACATGAGAAAATCTTTCTTCTTCATTTTTGAAAGACAGCTTTCCTACATACAGAATTATTTGTTAAAATTTTTTTGAGTGCTTTGAATATATAATTTCACCATTTTCTAGTGGTGAGTCATTTTTCTCTTGCTACTTTAAAGGTTTTCTTCTTGTCTTTGACTTTCAGTATTTTATGTTGTGTTTCTTTGTGTATGCATTTGTGCTTATCCTACTTGAATTTTGTTGAACTTCTTGAACATTTAGATAATGCTTTTAAAAATAAATTTGGAGACTTTCCAGTCATCATTTTTTAAAAATGGTGCTTTCTCTCTTCTTTCAGTGCTTTCATTATGCATATTTGGTGCTTTTTTTTTTTTTGAGTTGGAGTCTCACTCTGTCACCCAGACTGGAGTGCAGTGGCCGCTCCCGGCCACCACAGCCTCCACCTGCTGGGCTCCGGCGATCCTTCCGCCTCAGCCTTCCAAGTAGCCGGAACTACAGGCATGCGCTACCACGCCCGGCTAATTTTTTGATTTATTGTAGAGATGAGGGCTCGTCAAGTTGCCCAGGCAGGTCTCGAACCCGCGGGCTCAGGCAATCCACTCACCTCGGCCTTCCAAAGGCGCAAGATTACAGGCTGAGCCACTGAGCCCAGTTATATTTGGTGCTTTTAATGGTAGCCCACATTTTCTGAGGCTTTATACATTTTTATTAATTATTTTATCTCTTTTCATTGGATTTCACAATCTCTACTAATTTGTATTTATGCTTATTAATTCTTTCTCTTGCATGTTGAAATTTACCACCCTATTGAATACCTAATGCTATGTAAGTCATATTATAGTTATTTAATAAATAATAGCTGTTTGAGTTCTACTTATCTTGGATAGTAGAACTGGGGGGAACATTCATTGACATTCTAGTTCTAGTCTTGATATATCTAATTAATTGCTGCTATAGTGACTTGAGTGCCCTCTGCTCTAAGCATTTCTGTTTTGTTTTTTTTTTTTATTGGCAAATGTGGATATTACCTGTCTTTACAGGATTAAAGTAGAAATAAATAACATGTGAAAGAGTGCTTTAATAATATCAATACAAGATATGATACCAAATATTCAAATGGAATAGATTCTGTTAAATTTTTTACATGTGTATTAAGTGTTTATATGGCTCCAGATAACTTAAAAATTACGTAAGTATAATTACGTGGGAATGGCTCTAATGGAATATGTTTTCTATATTTCTGAATAACATTTTAAGAAACTTATGAATAAAATAAATTGAATTCTGAGAATAAGACCTAAATGAAGATGATTCTAGCAACAAAGTATAGGAAGACTATTAGTTCTCAGGTGTTGCCAAGATGATAGTGTTAAGAGGTAGGGCCTTTAAGCAGTGATTAAGCCATGAGAGCTATTCTCTAGTGAATGGCATCAAGGCCCTCATGAAAGAACCCTCATGCATCATTTGGCTAGCATGTTCATCTTCTTTTCTTCCATATGAGGATACAGCATTCCTTCCCTGTGGAGGTCACAGCAAGGAGATCCTCACTAGAAACCAAGTACCAGCATCTTGAACTTGAACTTTTCAACTTCCTGAACTGAGAAAAATAAGTTTCTGTTCTTCATAAGTTACCCAGTCTCAGATATTTTATTATAGTAGCACAAATGAACTAAAACAATGGATGATTTCAAACGGGGTTCAGTTAAAACTAATTTTTTACAAAATTAAATCAGAGGTCCAAGTTGAGGACAAAAATGGGAGCTGACCTATTGGAATATTATTTTACTCAATTCAAAATTCCAGCTATTGGTTAATATTAGGAAACAGTATTATACTCCTTGGGAAAAAATAAATACATAATTTAAAAACATTTGTAAAACAATGCTTACAGTATAAATCTGTAAGCTACTGGACTAGGTCAACTCTTAAGCCTCTTTGTGGTTTTAGACTTATTTTTCAATTATGTTTAAAGTTAGAAAACAGTTAAATGAGAACAGTTTCTCTACTTTGGATTTATGTACTTTCTGAATTTTTTTTTCTTCTCAATTTTGTCAAAGTTTTCCTGACTTACCTCCAACTTTAATCTTCACTTGCTTCTTTGGATTTTTCTTCCATCCTCTCAAGTGTAGAATATTCCTGGAAGAAATGGCTTTTCTCTAACTAAAGAGGATGTCTGAGGTACTATTGTTAAAAAGATCTCATTCTGAACTCTTCATCACAAAAAGAGAAGAGATTTTAACCCAGCTTTCCCTTTTCTAGCGAAAGGACACAAATGTCAGATGCAATGCACATTTATTTTGTCATTCTTCTTTCCAGTTCTTTCTAGGCTGACAGTTGTATGGCATGAAATAAGGGGTGATTTTGGCCAGCTAGAAATATAAAGGCTATAAAGAAATAGCAAAACTGCACTCATTTCCCATAAAACAGGACCAATTTTATTACTTTGATTTATAATAGAAATGACAATTGCATATATTTCTTCATGTGTGTACAGAATCAAACACAAAGCATAAAACTCTCTGAACAACTCAGTACTGTTTCAATTAGGTCCCAAATCAAATCATTTCCCTTGAGTTTAAAAAAACCATTCCTGAAGGTCTCCCTCTCTCTTGCCCTCTTCTCTTTTTCTCTTTCACAGACAAATATACACACAAATTTATTTTAAAAATCAAATTAATTACAGCATCTTGGAGTCCAATATGCTACTATTCTTATAATATAAATTTATATCTAAAATTATTTTCCATGAAGATAAGTTCAAATATCTCAAGAGATTTTTGGCACTGTAAACAATTTAAGAGTACTTTGCCATATATCACTTTGAAAACATAATGCTACATAATTGTATTTTTTTTTTTTTGTAATCCTAGGAATAGAAAGATCTTTTTACCTGGAATGGTCTGTTCATCAAATAATTGGACATATACCCATACATGTCTATTTACAAAAAATTTCATGGAGTCCACAAAATATAATCAGAAACTTTCGATCAAAGAGTTCTTTATTTGGGCAAACTCTTTGGGTCTCCTCTTACTGTGGGAATTTTTCTGTCCTCTCTAATCATACTTAAGTATGATTTAAGTAAATCATACTTAAAAAAAAAAAAAAACGAGTTCTTTTTTAAGAAAAAAAAAAACTAGTAAAAATGCATTGTGCACTTCCTCAATACTATATACCACTTTATACTTAACATCTTATGAAAACTCCAATAAGGTTTAGAAATGAGTACTTTGAGACTCAATAGGAAAATTAGTTCAGTATCATAGTAAGCACATGACAGAGCTGGGTCTCAACTGATACCGTCTTCCATCACAGTTTCCCATTTTACCACCTCCAAAGTTAATCAAGAGATAATCAAGATGGATCTACAAATCATGCCTCTCCAGGATTCAGTAAAATGATAAAAAGCATGCTGTCC
The DNA here is from genome assembly GCA_027257055.1 of Cephalopachus bancanus. Taxonomy (NCBI): domain Eukaryota; kingdom Metazoa; phylum Chordata; class Mammalia; order Primates; family Tarsiidae; genus Cephalopachus; species Cephalopachus bancanus. Next base: position 4,036,095 of record JAPVLO010000046.1, on the reverse strand, counting down.
CACCACTTAATAGTTAGATAAACTTGGTAGAATAAAATTCTCTGTGCTTCACCTTCTTCTTCTGTTAAATGGAGATAAACACAATCATTTTGTCATGTGGCTATTGAAAAAAGTAAATGATTTAATCCATGTAAAGTGTTTAGAACCAAGAAGTTTCATATAACATAGGATGTTTCACATATTGAAACATGGAATTTTTTCAGTTTGTTCTAATAGTCACTATTATTTTTCTGACCTTGATACCTTGGTTCTTCTCCCCTATTCTGTGATTATGGGGCTGGTGTTTCCTTTTTTCTCCTGAAATTACTTTTTTTTTCTCTTTGCTCTTTTAGATAGCTGTGTTCTAATGTTTCAATAAAAAGACAATGCAAATATGTTAGCAAATAAGGTAAAAATGAGCTGAGGGGAATTGAGTCTATTAGCCTATTTTCCTGTCACTGAAGACTTAATTCTCTTGCTAAACAAAGTATAGCTGATGTGGCAGCTCCCAAGGTGTTGGTATGCAGACCTGGTGCTTCTGTAAATTCAGATTGAGGTTCCTTTACACAGGATTTATACAGGATTTGACTTTCTATTTTTTGGTGGCATTATCATAAATCAAGGTTTTAAGAACAGATTATCTTCTATCACTCTGTCATATATTTATAGCCTATATTTATTGCCTAGACATCACTCCTGAGCTACAGGTCTGTGTATTCACCTCTCTAATAGATATTTTCTGTATTTTCAAGAGGCAGCTTGAACGTTCTATAACCTAAGTGAGTTACTTTTCATTTCCTTCACAGTACTTATGCCCATTGTGCAGACTTCATCTCCATAGAAGATTTGACCTGTGTCCAGGTCCTTGGTAGAAAGCTTGGAGTCATCCTTTATTCTTCCGTATTTTCCATTTTTTTAAAAAGTTAAATATTGTAACATTCTTCCAATTAGTCTTCCTAACTCTGATCTCTCTCAATGCCAAATTCTACATTGCTACAAGCACGATATTCCTTGATGCACAAACATGGGCATACTTTTCAAACAGCTGTCTCTTATGATAGCCATTCTTGCTAAATAGATGTCAATGGAAATCTTTTTCCTGTTAGAAAAATATCAGACTAATTAACATGGCACATACATTTCTTCATGATCTGACTTGTGTCTTTTAATGTCATTTCTCTCTCTCTTTCCACCTCCTTCTTATGGAAATATGTCTAGTATTTCAGCATATATAACTACTGAAATTTCTAAAGCAAACCATGTACTTTCAGTCTCAGAAGAAATTTCCTTTGGTTATACTATGTGGCTTCCATTTCTCTCACTGCTTAGTTCCCTCTGATCATTTAGGACTTGATCAATACCACCTCACCTGTGAAATCTCTTGATAGCTTAGGAAGAAGCAGGATCTCATAGAAACTCAAGAATACTTTGTGCATACCTTTGTAACAACTTGCATACCTCATTTCCCCAATGTTTAATTAAGAACTGTACCACTACTAACAACAAAATGTTGCTGGAAGGATTAAAAAGGTGTAATGGCTAGTTTTATATGTCAACTTTGCTAGACCATGGTGCCCAATTGCTTGGTCAAACATTGGTCTAGATGTTGTTATGAAGGTTTTTTTTTTAGATGAAAATAACATTTAAATCAGTGTACTTTAAGTTAAGAGGATTACCTGCCACAGTGTTTTGTTTGTTTGTTTTTGTCAGAGTCTTACTCTGTCACTCAGGCAGGAGTGCAGTGGGACACTAACAGCTACCACAGTCTCAACCGACTGGGCTCAGGCATTCTCCTGCCTCAGTCTTCCAAGTAGCTGGGACTGCGGGTGAGTGCCACCATGCCCAGTTGATTTTTTGATATATTATAGAGATGAGGTCTTGCCAAGTTTCCCAGGCTGTCTCAAACCCCTGGTCTCAGGCCTTCCACAGTTTGTTAGGCCACATCCAATCAATTGAAGGCCCTAAGAGAAAAGATTGAGGTTCCTAAGGAAAAAAATTATACTGTCTCCAGACTGCCTCTAGACTCAAAATCACAGTATCAACTCCAGCTGAAATTCCCAGGCTGCTGGAATGCTGGCAGCCCTGCAAATTTCAAATTTGCCAGACTCCAAAATCTCTCTCTCTCTCTCTCTCTCTCTCTGTGTGTCTGTCTGTCTGTCTCTCTGTGTGTATATATGTCTATATTGATCTATCTATCTGTAGATAGATAGATATAGATATGAGGTTCATACATACAGATATGTTCAATATATACCATTCTCTGATTAGTGGGCTTTCCCACCTCTCCATTCCTCTTTACTAGACAGTATTGACAGTAGTATTGATATTCTTTGTATAAGACAGGCCTAAGAAAGTTGTCCTTGGATTTAGGTTTGGTTTCGTGATGCACGTACAGTTCTAGGAGTGGCAGTTTTCATACTCAGATAGTTTTCCCAGAGTACAGTGCCTTCTAGGGCAAAATTTGTAATAATGTCGGTTAACTGAGAACACATTAAGATTAGATCGAGTGCCAAGAGATGGGTGAGTCTAGATTTTATGGTTGTTTTCAATTGCCACATTGCAAAGGGAACTAGCCCCCTTGGAGATCCACCTAATTCTGTCTATAAGGCACTGATGGATGTATTTAAAGTTTTTTTTTTGCAAGTGATTCTAACATATAGCACTAGTTAAAAATACTGGTTATATTTTTCCACACAGCCTGTTTTTCTCAGACAGTGAGAGGAAGGAGTTAACATGGTTAACTTATGATCTTCTCACTTCCTTTGGGGATCATTGGAGTAGTTGTAAAAACAGAAGACAGGTGATGGTGACTTAGTCTACCCTTCTTGTCATCCTCTAAGTAAACAGACTAATAACATTGGCTCAGGGGATAGAGGCTTTATCTAGTGAATGCCCTTGGCGGGGTTTTTCTGAAAGAATTGCTAATGGTGAAAAACAAACTCTGAACAGACGAGACATGACTCCCTGAAGAAAGTTGCATAAATGATATGACTCTCTGGAGTATAAAATTGAGATGTTTCATAACATAAATGTTCCTCACTGTGCTCTGTAATAACCTTTAAATCTTCACCTGGAGATTCTCCCTCTTACACTGGAGTGCAGATTTAACATGGGGAGACACACCAAGGAAGCTACCCTGATGTCCCAGGCATCATCTTGCTTCTTTATCTGAGCCTCTTTAATGTCTATATCCTTTGGGTTATTAGTAAAAATTGACTCTAGATAATATCTCTGATGTGTTTGAGGCTGATGTGACAATTCTTTTTTTTTTTTTTTTTTTAGTTGGAGTCTCACTCTGTCACCCAGACTGGAGTGCAGTGGCCACTCCCGGCCACTGCAGCCTTGACCTGCTGGGCTCTGGCAAACCTTCCGCCTCAACCTTCCAAGCAACTGTAACTATAGGAGCGCGCTACCACGTCCGACTAATTTTTGATTGTAGAGATGAGGTCTCGCCAAGTTGCCCAGGCGGGTCTCGACTGGGGGCTCAGGCAATCCACTCACGTCAGCTTCCCAAAGTGCTGGGATTACAGGCTGAGCCACCAAGCCAGGCTTGATGTGACAATTCTATCCTGTGTGTTAGCTCAGATTCCAGTGAATATTCTAGACATTTTGGTTTGCCAGCATAAATAACTTGGTTGGAGGTGGGAAAAAGGCAATATTTAATTTTATCCTAGCAGCCATAGGCTATTAACACCAATACCTAGATTGGTAAAAGACGCCAAAGGAATGATTGGCCTCTAAATATTGGACTAGATCATTTCTTGAAACAGTGTTTTGGTGCACTGAAAGGAAATAAGTTGTGGTGTAACAAGCTGTTAATGCTGTCTTCTTCATGAGATGGATTAACACTATGGAGATCTGTGATGATGTTAGTTTTAAAAACATACCCATCTCCAGTGAAATGCACTCTTAATTTTATGTCTTAAATTCCAGAGACAGCTACTATAACAATCCTGATTAGGAATACTGTCTCAGATATCCAAGGTAATGCCCCTGAGACTCATGCCAATCAATATGAACAAAATAAACAACATGGTGCCTGTTCCCAAATTAGCTAAATCACATCTGCTAATGATCCCTTCTATTTTGTCATAAAATAGTCTATCAAGAAATCTGAGAAGTGTTCTCTGAGTACTAATGAGACTTCTAAATATACCACAGTTACAAATGGAAGCAAACTTACATCAGAAAAATCCCACTCAAGGGTTGGGTGATCTATATACATTTTCCATTTTCCTTCTCCATGATAGGAAGAAAGCTTAAAATGCCACTTTTCTTTCACATATTAAAGGTTTCTCATTGCTGTACTTACTTGCCATAATGTATAAAAGAAAAATGACTGACGAATATGGCTTTTTTTGTGTGTGTGAAAGTAGTATTGAAGGGAAGCCTAACTTGGTATGACAAGCAGTAAAGAGTGGGGAATAATCTAAAAAGTTCTGGCTTCAGAGCTTGGAAACCCAACCTCTCAACCTGACTTTGAAACTGACTAGCCACACAGAAGTGAGAAAGTCACTAACTTCTCTGAGCTTGGCATTCTACTTCTAAAATATAAGGCCACTAAACTTGGTAATGGCTCAGTATTATTCTGGCTCCCCTTAGTTTGACCCAATGAATATATAATCTACGATATCTAAAAATACTTTCTGTTTTCTATTAATTATGAAGAGATACAAATTAATATATGGAAAAATCAAATTCTCATTTCAGTCAAATTTTCTCAAACATATCCATCCAAGTTACTCTAAAACTAGAAAAAGAATCTTCATGGACCTGGAGATTAGTTCCAACAGTAGCAAGCAAGATCCTGTTTTGACGTTCTTGCTTTAAGGTTACATATTAATTCAATGTGCTTAATCTATACTGTGATTTATCAAGATGTTTTGTATAAAAGTAGGTGCTTTACTCACTCTCGTATGATTCTTTAGTAAAAATGATGCTCAGACTGTGCTGCCTATTAGAGCATTCATTACCCACATGTAGTGATTAACATTTACATATAAAGTAATTGAATACAATTAATTATTCAGATCCTTGAGTGAACTAGCCACTTTTCAAGTACTCAGTAACCATTCGTGGCTAGTTGATAATGCATTGGACAATGCAGATATAGAACATTTCCATCATTGCAGAAGGATCTGCCAGGTCATCCTATGCCGGAAATAATCCAGTAGTTTCTTATTGCCCGGGAATTCTTCTGAGTACTTTCTGAAATATAGAAATCCAATTTGAGAATTAAGGCTCAAAGAATTATGAAGAATGTTAGATTCTGACATAGTAGAAACAAAGCTTAAATTGGGAATTGAAAACAATAGGATTCATGTCAAGTTCTGCAATTTACAGGGTAGAGGAATTTAGGCAGTTCACTTAGATTATTAATGTGTCTATACACAGTTGCTTTATCCATATTATACTAACAAAAGCAAAGGCATTTTTTTTAATCTCATAAGGCTGTCTAAGGACAAAATGAGGTATTGCACAGACAAACTTTGTGTCTCAAAGTTTACATACACTGAATTTATCACAGTGTTAGACCTATCTGTGTATTCAATAAATATTTAATAACTGATGGACTGGATTATGGGTAATCATGCATTTGTATAATAATTGGCATGGGAAGTTTGCAAATGAATATGTGAAATTTTCCAAACACAATTTTGGTTATCAAGACAAAATATTTTTACTTTATTAAAATTCATGCCCAAAGACTTATGTCTAAATTTAATGTGTTGGAGGGAAAGAATTGGCAGGTTGGTGTAAATTATGCTACAAATTATGAAATTTTATGCAAATTTAGTTTCAAAGTTTTGGCCAATATTTGCATAAGTTCTAGGGCTAAAGAAATGACACCAGATTTCCTTACAACCAAATCATCCCTGAATATTATTCATTTCTAATACTTAAAAAAAGTAAACCTATATTTAGAATAAGGTATTTCTTTTTCCAACAAGGCTTGCCTGGATCCCTCTACTATAGCAGAGCACAGTATTGAACAAAGATGTAAAAAAAAAAAATGCTTGTAAGAAATAGGTAGAACTTTATAAAGGACCTTATAAAGTCCCTTGAACTGTTAAGCAATGTCTGGTTAGTTTTAATTTATGGAAGAATTCCAACAAAGTCAATGACATATCTGGTTTTAATTAATGGCAGATTATAATTTGTAGAATTTGATGTATCTCAATGGAGAAGTTGTGCACAAAATAAAAGTGATCACTGGAAGTCTAACATTAAGAAAAATAACAAGTCTTCTCTTGAAAAAAAGTTCAAAAAATAAAAATAAGTACAGCACAGAGCACAACTTTCTCTAAGCTTTTTAGATATTCCAAGGACAGCTTTGGAAACTAGTTTAATATTTGACAGAGGTATTAAATGAAATGAAATAAAACATGACTTACAGAGTCTGAGAAACTGATTCTAATCTGGACCTTGTTATTCAGTGATTGTGTGAAGTTGGCAAATATTCTTCTTGCTCTTTAAGTACCCTTCTCTATAACATGAAGGTAAACATATATAATTGCTTAAGTCATTTTTGGTTTAGGTATTTTATAACTTAAGTTGTAGCAGGGTATTAATGATGATCCTCCTTTTTCTGAAGAATGAATTCATTCCTTATGTTTCCTTGTCAGGTATGCTCACGTATGTGTCACTCAGTTACTGATAGGATTACAGTTTTTAGACAGTAATGCAAAGAATACACATGACTTAAGGACTGCACAGGTCAGGCTTTAATTCATAGCTCTGGCAGTTCTTAGTAATGATGATCTTGCTTTTTTGAAGAATGATTTCATTCATTATGTTTCCTTGTCATGTGTGCTCATGTATGTACATGTCACTCAGTTATTGATAGTATTATAATTTCTAGACAGTAGTGCAAAGAACACGTATGACTTAAGGGCTGAAGAGGCCAGGCTTTAATTCATAGCTCTGGCAGTTCTTAGGTATCTAGATTTTGCTAACTATTGCATACATCTAAAGACTCACAGTACCCTTCTCTGTAAAATGAGAACTGTATTACACAATTTGAGAATAATTTTTATGGAGAATAAAATCAAGAATATGCATTATATAGTTTTATTTTGCACTTAATATAGGAGATTAAATAAAAAGTAATCATTACTCTTTGTATCTGCCCTGTCTCCTTAAAATTTTCATGGCCTTACTGGTTAACAATTCAGTTAAAATATATGTGTTCATTTTAATTCTGAAACTGTAAGTAATTTAGACTAATCTAGGAAATTGCTAAAGTAGCACATTAAAGAGGACTATGAACAAATTAAACTAATTAATCTTAAATAACATAATATTTGTAATTCTAAAAATCTTTATTCGAATTTTTGAATTTTTCTATAGTTCTTTTCTTGTGCTTGTTAGTCACTTAGTTTATAAGTGACTTTATGTTTATTTTATTGTCATCATGACTTATGACTCTGATTTTGCATTTCCAGGACTTTCTACTTGCCTAATTTTGTAAAGACCAAGAACTAACAATATATATCAGACTTAAACACATACAAATAATTCAATCATATAAAATGCAAAAAAGACATCTTTTCTCTTCAATGCATCATATACATTATTTTCAATTGTATTTTTCTTTTTATGTTAGCTGATGCTGGCAAATGTGTGATTTTTGGCTGATGAAAATTAAATTAATATGAGTGGATATTATTTTGGCAAAATTTATCCACATATCAATTATATCAGATATTTTGTTTTAGTGTTGAATTAATAATTTCAACTGTGAACTCTAAAAAATACAAGTAACCAGATGTGTATCAAAGTATATGTACATGGACATAAAGCATTATTTATTTTTATTCACATGTTTTACTGTATTTTAACATTTAAAATATATTTTTCTGTTTCATCATAGTTAACATATATTTTACACAAAATATTACAGGGCTTGAACTGGCATGTGTCCTTTACCTATAGGAAGTATACTTATGGTGTATGCACCAGAAATGTTGCACTACTTTTTTATGTGCTTGTTCAGTAGTAGAGAAGTATTTAAATTATGCTACATTCATGTTAAACTAATGAGTTTCAAAAATTAAAAATGCTGCAGTTTCATGGACATTAATGTGTTTAGGATATTTACTGACAAACTATATGTTCACTACATGTATTCCAACATGGGTGTTGTCACTCCCAAAAGGGTGAAAATTGGTTTTAGGAGAATGCCGAAAAGGTACACTTTTTATGTTTCTAGATACACATATAGTACATAAGATCAATGGCATATCTATAATACACAAATTCATTGCTTTGTTAACAATATGAATTGTAAAGACTAGAAATGCTTGTTTAGAGGGATAATAATTTTTAAAAGTGTGGAAAACACTGTTTTAATGGTAAATGATAACAACAGGACATAAAACTCAACTTTCACAATCTTTTATCTTTATCTTTGGGAGATAAGTCCAGGATCTCCTTATGGATAGCAAACTCCACAGATACTTAAGTCCCTTATATAAAATAACATAGCATTAGCATCTAACCTATATGCCCTCCAAAATACTTTGTCTTCTCTAGAATACTTATACCTTATACAAAGTAAGTGCTATTTAAACAGTTGTTAGACTGTATTATTTTTAAAAATTTGTATTATTTTCATTGTTGTAGTGTTATTTTTTTCCCCAAAAATATTTTAGATCTGTGATTGATTGAATCCTTGGATGTGGAACCTGTGGATACTGAAGGCCAATTGTATTTGTGTATTATATATGTATAAGTGTATTCATATATGAGATGCATACATTTTTTAAAACATAATTTTGAAGACCAGTAATGTCATTAGATTTATTTAAGCCCAGTACCAGACCACATAGAAGATTTAGTGTTATAAGAGACAAACGTGGAATACTTGGAGATTAGCATGTAACTAGAAAAGTAATCATACATACTGATAATACAAAGTGTGTCTTTTTATGTGTCAAAAGAAAGATTAGAACAACAATATCCTATGATTTAGAAGGAAAAGCATTCTGCTAATCTACATACTCAGAGAAACACTCAAGGAGGAGGTAGGGTTTGAACCTGGCTTTAGAAGATAAGTATACCAATGGGATTATATTTGGTTTATTTAGCCAACATGCTATCGAATGGTCGATTAAACAAGATGAATGCTTAATTCTTTCTCACATAAAATCTGCCTTAGTAAAAGCAATCTAGGATTAGCATGTAACTCCATTGTCCTGGACATCTTTCTACCTTGTTGTTTTACAATTTTAAGGTTTGGCTTCTGTCTTCAAGGTAACCTCATGGGATATACAAATGATGCCAGGTTTATATCTAAGTTTCAGGTATCAGGAAGAAGAGAAATTTTTATTCTTTTCTTTTAAAAGGCCTTCTTGAGAGACCTGCAAAACATTGCTACTTATAACTCATTAGATAGAGCTTGACCATATTATGACCATGTCTAGTAGGACAAAAAAAGCATTTATTATTTCAGGAGTCAATGGACTCTCCCCCAAATCTGGGTTTACTAAAGAAATAAAAGGAGGATAGATATATATTAGTAAATTGACTGTCTTAATGTATTAATAGAACACCTTAACAAAAACATGAAACCTACTGTGCTGCCCATCAAAACTGGATTCGATAAAATAAATATGGTGCATATACACAGTGGACTATCATGCAGCCATAAAGAAGGACAAATATATGAACTTCACAGCATACTTGGATGAATTTAGAGTCTATCATACTCAGTGATGTATCACAGAAACAAAGAACGGAGTACCATATGTTCTCACTCATAAGCGGGACCCTGAACGTTTACCATAATAATATAAGAAAGGGATAGGCAATAATGAGATATTGCTAGGGTGAGGGGTGGGACACAACATCAATATGGGTACCTGATCTCAAACTAGGCAAAGTGGGGACCGAAGGGAGTCCAAAATTTACCTGTACGATGTTCACTTGTATACCTAATCCTGAATTGGACCCCACATCTTTAAAATAAAAAATATGTATATTTAAAAGAGCACCTTGTCCCTGTCTCCATAAGAAAATATGTCCATAGTTTCATACAATTACTATATCTAACCTGAAGTCCATAGTCTCTAGATGAAATACATCGTTTTTTCAGGTCCAGAATGGACTCTAATTAGCCAACATTAAATGAACTGGAAACATCTGTTCACCCCCATTGGAGATGGTTGTAATAGTAACCTCAAGTCTGAGAGGGCTTGCCTAATGCAATGTTTACCTATTCCAAAGGAATCACTCAGAGAGCCAGCAGGGAAAGACACTGGTTTATTAAAACAGGTGGGAGGCAGCGATGGCGGCCAGTCGGTGATGAACCTGCACTGCGGGGCATTATAGCAAGCAATTTCATAATGAAAGCAATAACGTTAATCATTTGACCAGCCCGCAGGCTTGTGACCCGCCTGGGCAGGTGAGACCTCATCTCTAAAATAAAATCAAAAAATTAACCGGGCATGGTAGCATGCGCCTGTAATTCCGGCTACTTGGAAGGCTGAGGCGGAAGGATCGCCGGAGCCCAGCAGGTCGAGGCTGCAGTGGCCAGGAGCGGCCACTGCACTCCAGTCTGGGCGACAGAGTGAGACTCCAACTAAAAAAAAAAAAGAAAAGAAAAAAATAATTTGGCCAGGCTTCGTGTCTCAACCTGTAATCCCGGCACTTTGGGAGGCCTAGGTGATTGGATTGTCTTAGTCCACGGGTTCGAGACCAGGCTAGGCAACTTGGTAAGAGCTTGTCACTGCAGGGTGAAAAAATATGTATATATATATTAGCCAGGCGCAGTAGTGCATGCCTGTAGTTCCGGCTACTTGGGAGGCTGAGGTAGAAGGATCGCCGGAGCCCAACACGTTGACTCTGGGCTGCGGTGAGCATGCCACTGCACTTCAACCTGAGAGACAGAGTGAGACTCCAACTCAAAAAAAAATTTTTTTTACAGATAGGTCTGGTATGTAAAATTACATTGACAAAAAGTGACACCCACATTATTTTTAGCTTTGCACAATCACCTGCATTCCATGACTCATTACTGAGAATACAAATAACTTCAGAGACCAGCCTTGGCCAGAGAGCGTTCCCTGAGGGAGGGGCAAATATAATCCTGATAGGAGGAAAAACAATTTATTTCCCCACAATACCTCACATTGATATAGAACAACTCAGTAAGAACTGCTATTGCTAAAATGAAGTAATTATATTATTGCAAGAAATGATATAATGAAGTACTATGTGCTAAAGTAGCATAGAACAGGAGGCAATTATTTGTGATTAGAGAGATCTGAAAATTATTCACAAGGAATAAGATAATTCATTTGGACCCCCAAAAGTGGATAGAATTTAAAAAATAATGATGATGAGAATGATAATGACAATAATATTAATGATAATATAATAAAACTGGTGATTAACATTTATTAATTTTTTCTATGCTTTTTTCATCCGTTTTATGTTCTACATGTGTTAATCTACATATCCCAGCTAGTAAGTGGCAATGTTGTAATTTGATTTTGCTTAGTCTTGTGCCTGCCCTTAATCACAATAGACTTATTTGCTGTTAACATTGAGAGAACACCTAAGGAATTGTTTGCGGTTTTGCACAGAATGTACTAGAAACTAGCAGGTGATTTTAATTTATGCTATGGCACAAGACTAGTTTCCATCCCACAGAAAATAACCATTGTGTATGAGTTGATGTTTGTGTGGTGTCTATTTTTTACTGTTTTCAAAAACCTATTTTAGACACTCTGAGTTCTAATAGTGATGAGATGATTACAGTACTAAACCAATACTTATTTTACAGATTTAATACAGAAATAATAATGTACTTGAGACATGCACGCATATCAATGCTAAAAGCCAATGTGCTTTAAATGAGAATTTGCTAGGCATGGGAATAGCACCATATTTATATGCCTTAAACAAAAGCCAGTACAGAAAGGAAATTAAAAATGTAGTGCTAAAAATACTCTGTGCACATCCTTTTAATTATTTTTACAATGTTATGTTCAAGGTTAAAATACTAATTTACAAAGGAGGGATATTCTGAAGTAACAATAATGGAATGCTTTATTCATGTGCTTTTTGTTTTATGATTGCATTGTATGTAAGACTGTATAATGCAAACAAAATGTGGCTTTGAATTTGATCACACTTAGAAATGAAATTTAAATTCATGGTACTTGGCACATCGTGGGAAATTAATAAATTCTAGTTAAATATAAATCTTACAGTATGCTAGCACTAGTGAAAAGTACAGTCTCTAGAATATCACTGTCCAATAGAATGTCCTGTGATGCTGAAATGTCCTATATTCCTGTTATCTAAAATGGTAGCCACTAGCCTCATGGAGCTATTGAACACTTGTGGCTAGGGCTAATGAGAAAATATATTTTGAATTTTATTTGAGTTAATTTATATTTAAATTTAGAGAGGTACATATGACTAATGGCAACTGCATTGAAAAGCACAGGTCTAGTAAGCATAACTCTGTTAAATAAATGAGATGTGCACCTAAAAGCGATTCACAATAAAATACACTTTAAAATCTTAGGGCATGATGTAATAGGGAATAAGCAAAGAGGGGATTGTAAAATATTTATTGACTATAAACAATAATTTTTAATGTGCTATATTTCCAGTGGAGACAGGGAGACTCAGTTCAAAAAACATACGGCTTAATTTAAAATACAACATGATAGAGTGATAGATGACTTGAAGAATGCTTGGGACCAAAGAAGAATAGAACAGAAAGATAGGTGTCATTTTAGATAGGATTGTTAGGGAAAATATATGTGAAATTGGAATACTTAATAAGATAATTAAGACCTGAAGCAGGCCAGGCTAGGTGGCTCAGCTTGTAATCCTGCGCCTTTGGGAGGCTGAGGTGAGTTGATTGCCTGAGCTCGTGGATTCGAGAGCTGCCTGGGCAGCGAGACCTCATCTCTACAATAAATCAAAAAAATCAGTCGGGCGTGGTAGCGCATACTGGCAATTCCGGCTACTTGGAAGGCTGAGGCGGAAGGATCGCCGGAGCACAGCAGGTCGAGGCTGCGGTGGCCAGGAGCGGCCACTGCACTCATCTGGGCGACAGAGTGAAACTCCAACTCAAAAAAAAGATCTGAAGCAAATGAGAAAGTAACATTTGCAGATATTTGGGGGAGAGTGTTCGAGGGAAAGAAAGCAAGTGCAAAAGCCCTATTCAGGGTCTGACTTAGAATGGCCTAGAATATTAATAACATCCATGTGGCTTCAATGAATGACTAAGAAAAAGTGTCAACAGCTGAAGTGATTAGAATAAGGGCCAAAATTATACAGGATTTGTGGGCCCTGCTAGATTTGAAACTTTATTCTAAATGGATTAGAAGTAATTTTTGTTGACTAAGAACACTTGTTACAATTGAGAATTCCATATGCATTTTTGAGAAATTCAATGATTTAATTTAAATTAGAGTAAGTATTCCACCATGTGAAAACAATAGACTTACCTCATTTTATTGCACTTTGCTTTATTGAGTTTTGCAGATATTGTGATTTTTTTTTTCAGTTGATGATTTGCAAAAACCCTTCATTGAGTGATTCTAGCAGTGCCATTTTTCTTAGCAGACTGTATTTGCTTTGTGTATCTTTGTTACATTTTGGTAATTGTAGTGATACTTCAAATTTATTATATCATCTGCTATAGGGATCTGTGGTCAGTGACCTTTGATTACAACTCACTGAAGCTTTAGATAATTCTTAGCATTTTTAACAATAAAATATTTCTTAATTAAGGTATGTACATTGCTTTTGAGTTATAATTATAATGTACATTTACTAAACTATAGTATAGTATAAACATAACTTTCATATGCACTGGGAATTAAATATTTAAAAGATGAAAGGAGGCAGGGCTGGTGGCTCAACCTGTAATTCCGCGTTTTGGGAGGCCAAGGTGAGTGAATTGCCTGAGTCTGCGGGTTCAAGATCCGCCTGGGCAACTTGGAGAGCCCTCATCTCTACAATAAATCAAAAATTAGCCAGGTGTGGTAGCGCGCGCCTGTAGTTCCAGCTACTTGGAAGGCTGAAGCAGAAGGATCACCGGAGCCCAGCAGGTCGAGGCTGCGGTGGCCGGGAGCGGCCACTGCACTCCAGTCTGGGCGACAGAGTGAGACTCCAACTCAAAAAATAAATAAATAAATAAAATAAAGGAAGACATTTTATTACGGAATATGACAGGTTTTTTGCCATCATGAAAATTTTCTGGTTGCTTTATCTTTTGAGAATAAATGAAATAATGAAATGGGTGGAATATTGTGAGACTACAGAGTGTTGAAATGGTGTCTATGAAAATTAAGGACGATTACTGTAGTAGGATGAATTCTAAAATGATTCCCAATGAGTCACATCTACAAAATGAGTGAGGACAGAATTTGTGATTTGTGCTTAGGCAATGGAATATGGTGAATGTGAGACACATTTTTGCTTAGGGTGGGGACGCTAATTTCACTGGGATTAGAGAGACGCTTTGTAATGGTAAAGAAGACTCTTCAGAATTACAGGGCTTAATGATCCTACCTTTACCAGGCTCTTCCCACACATCCCATTCCAGTTTATAAAATCTCATCTTTCTGAGCAAATATTCTCAATGTAATAGTAGGCGGGCCGGGCTCGGTGACTCAGCCTGTAATCCCAGCATTTTGGGAGGCCGAGGCAAGTGGATTGCCTGAACCCCTGGGTTAGAGACCAGCCCTGGCAATTTGGCAAGACTTCTCTACAGTAAATCAAAAATTAACCGGGCGTGGTAGTTCCAGCTACCTGGAAGGCTGAGGCGGAAGGAACGCTGGAGCCCAGCAGGATGACGCTGGGGTGGCCATGAGCGTGCCACTGCACTCCAGCTTGGGCGACAAAGTGAGACTTCAACTCTAACTCCCCTCCCAAAAAAAGGTAGACCCTGTGAATCTGGGAATTCAACTTGCATTGTAATTTAGTCAATCTCTGGATGAGGTTCTGTGTTTTGTTTTGATTTGCAGCAATTGCAGTCCTTGTGACTGTAGGAGATAAGGATTTCCTTCAGGGTACACCTAGAAACTTTCAGGTCATTTATGGGGTACTTGAGCTGAACATTAAAATCCCTGAGCAGATCCTTTTTTTTTTTTTTTTTTTTTTTAAGCCTACTGCATTAGGAGCAACCAACTAATGTCATTGTATTTCTAAGTTTTCAATAATTGTTAAATAGGATCATATACATAGTCACTCAGCTTTTTGTCTTTCGTAAATGCTGAATAATAGTATTTATTGGCCGGGCTCCGTGGCTCAGCCTGTAATCCCGCGCCTTTGGGAGGCTGAGGTGGGTGGATTGCCTGAGCCCACGGGTTTGAGACCCGCCTAGGCAGCGAGACATCTCTACAATAAATCAAACAATCAGCTGGGCGTGGTAGCGCATGCCTGTAATTCCGGCTACTTGGAAGGCTGAGGCGGAAGGATCGCCGGAGCCCAGCAGGTCGAGGCTGCGGTGGCCGGGAGTGGCCACTGCACTCCAGTCTGGGCGACAGGGTGAGACTCCAACTCAAAAAAAAAAAAAAAAGAAAAGACTATTTAATGTAGATAATGTGTGTATCTCAATACAAAATTTATGCCATTAATTATTAGTACTCTATTTTTGGCAATAGAGTCATAAGCACTTTAAACAGATTAGAGAACCAATTCCAGATACCCCAGAGCAAATGGAGCCAATACATATATATGCAATTTTACCCTGCCCCTACCCCAAAGTTTTTCCCTTCATGCAAGAAAACCTTAGGGGAAAGAAGGCTAATCATTCATCCTCTACTATTCTTGTCAATTGAAACTCTAAATAAATTGGTTAATGATGTTTACTAAGAGAAAGAATTCTTATCTACAGAATGTCCTAAAGTAGGGATTACTTACAGTAAATAAATTCAAACTCAATGAGGCACATTCTCTGAGGTTTGTCACAGAAGCTATATACCTCCTTGCACTATAAAAATAAGACGTTCATAACTTAAATTCTCCTTGCTTTGTGAGATAATAGCCTGCAAAACTCCATTTTGAGATCCCATGCGTTATTCTAAGGAATAGAATAAATACCATACAGGAGAAAAAAGGACTTGGGCAGCCAGATGGAGTGTCTCAGATCTTATGTTTGTTTTGTTTGAGACTCTTATTCTCGAATTTATTAGTAAAACTCCATTCCAGATCTATCTGTTATGACTGCTATAACAAAGCACCACAAATGGGGTAGTTTAAACAATAAATTTATGTTCTCACAGAACTTCAGGTTCTAAGTCTCAAATTAAGGTGTCAACAACTTTGGTTCCTTCAGATGGATTTGTGGAAAAATATGTTCTATGCCTCTCTCTTAGTTTCTGTTGGTTTTCTGGCATTTTAAATTCCGGAGTTCTTTTCTTTCTTTTTTTTCTATGTTTTTTAGTTTTGGCCATATCATTTTTTTTTTTTTTTTTTTTTTTGGTACTTATCATGACTTCACTTATCTTGGATTCACTTTTATTTTTCATTTTCATTTCTATAAAATGTAAACTCTTAGGTGACTACTTATAGACTTACACTCTCTTCTGTTACAATATTGTAAAGCTATGTTTCCTTCTGTGCAGTGCTTTAGCGCCACAGACATTTTGTGTTCTGTTTGTACTGAGTTGGAAATATTTCTAATTATTTTTGTTGTATTTTGATTCATGACTTATTTACAACCTCTTGCCTAATTTAAAAATAATTGAGGTTTTCCTAAATGTTTATTGAAATGCATTTATAATTTAATTTCACTGCGGGTACGATAACACAGCCCTCATATTTCCATTATTTTTACATTTATTGACAATTTTTCTCTTGACTAGTAAATGGTCTGTCTTGGTGAATATACCATATGCAATTGAAAAAATGTGAATTTTGTTGTTGAATGTGATTTTTTTCTACATATATCAACTAGATTAGGGTGGTTGATAGTTTGTTCAAATTTTCCATGATTTAAAAAAAATCTGGTCTTTGAACAATTGCTTACATATTGGTGTGAAAAATCTCTTTTTCTGATTGTGTAATTGTTTAACCCACCCTATAAAATTGTCAATTTTTGCTTTATATATTGGTAAACTCTGTTATTAGACACATGCTGGGAGGACAAAAAAAAAAAATAGAATCATTTGTAAGGTTGGCCCCTTGTAGAAAAGGCTTCCCTCACTAGGTAATTATTCTAGAAACCTATTGACATCAGTGTACCAGATAGCATTATTGTGAAAAGCTGTGTTTCACTTCAGTAATTTATTTTTTTTGAGATTCTTTCAATGTGTTTGCCCATTTCATGATGCCATTACAAGCATACCTGCCCACACTGCCCTGAATGTTCTGCAGATTTTGACCAAGAACAGAATGACCCCCGTGGCCCACCCTCCCTATTCAACTGATCTTGCCCAGAGCTCCTTTTTTTGTTGCTGTTTGCTTGGATGAAAAAAATCCTCAAAGGGAAACATTTTGCCGATGTGCAAGAGGTGAAACAAAAAACAGTAGAATCACTAAAAGGCATCAAAATTGATGAGTTCAAAAACTATTTGGGAGTGCTTAAACATGTAAGAATAAATACATTTTTTAATAAATAAATTTCATTTTTTGGGTCCCTCCCATACACACTTGCAACAGTTGTGTTTTTCAGATAAATCATCCCTTTTATTATTGAGAAAATTACACTCTGCACAGAATGATGTTATAGTAAGGGTGTGGAAGGAGATCAATGGGAACAATTAAGACCAACAATGTTACCTACCACTCTAAATTCCAAATTAGATTTTTGTAATGTTTTAGACATTATTATTATTATTACTTTGATTTCACTGAGAAGAATCAGATTACAAATATAGTTTGTCCAGAATATGTTTTATTCTTCCATTGATTTTTGTCCACCTATTATGTGTCAGGTAAGGTACTAAGTATTGGGGATACAACTGCAAACCAATTTCACAAAATATTTGCCCCTGAAGAACTTAAAATATGTCATAATTTATTTACCAATTATATAGCAATTATTTAGTGGTACATAAAATTATCTATTAATACTTAATGCATATGTTTACACATATGTGTGTACATATATATATAATACATAATATACAAACACATGCATACATATATTTTGCCAGAGCCATTGCTCATTAATGTTTTCTTTTCTCTTCTTTTACTACGTTGAATTCTGATTCAGTTGTTGTCTGACTAGAGTCCCTTTAAAACATAATCTGTAGTGAAAAAATATTCTAATAACCTTTACATATTTACTTTTTTTTCACCAAGGCAATTTAATGCTATTTGACTGTGTTTAGGACATTTTAATTGAAGCCATTTTCTTTTCAAAGTCTATAATAATTCTATTGTCTTCTAATTTCTATGAGAATTCCATAGAAATGAAAAATCCATATCTAGTAAGATTTTTTGTTTTATTTCATGAATACAATTTTTTCCATTTTAAATATTTTAGAATGTTCTTTTCTACTGTAATTCAGGAATTTTACCAGTTTAAATCTGAATATTTGCCTTTCCTTAGTAATACTGTTTAGACTTAATGGGATCTATTAGTATTCTGATTGAGATCTTTCTTTACCTCAGGAAAATCTATTCAGTAACATTATTATTTACAGTTTCTCTTTCATCAGTTAAAATGTCTATTTTGGGTGCTTTTATTATTTGTATTGGGTCTATTGACTATAATAAAAATTATAATCTTATTTTTTTACTCACCGAATTTTGCTGTTCCATTTGAGCTATTTTTTATTAGATAGCCAACTCCACTGATTCAAATTCCTTTAATGCATTAAATAAAACTTATATAACATGGCAAGCTTAATTGATAAATGTTATGTGTATCCTGACTTCTCCACTGACCAGCCATCACCCCATCTTTCTCCCTCTCCTATGGGCTCCCTATTTTCTGAGGCATAACAATACTGAAATGAGACCAATTAATAACTAAAATTACTTTAAGTGTTCAAGTGAAAGGGTTGCACATTCTCAATTTAAATAAAATTTAGAAGTGATTAAATACTCTCCTTCAGTGTGTCAACTGACATTTTATTAAGAAATGATATATTTTTGCTTAAAGGTGCTGTTTCTATTTTGTATGGGTCCTAGTTATAGTTTTCTTAGTATTCTTATTATTTCTTCATTTCTCTGTGAAAAGAGAAGAGAGAGGAAAGAAGAACTCGTTCTGAGCGTTCCTTCCATCCTTCCTATATCTGACTACTACTTTTTCTTTGGCATGGTACTATTTTCACTTGTTATTCACTGAGACTGGTTTGCCTTAAATGTCTGAGTTCCCACACACTGTAGGAGACACAGCAGCCTCTGTCCCCAGGAGTCCATAGAGGGCAGGAAGCTGCATTTAGTTTGTACAGAAACACTAGAGCCTTGTTAAAACTCTTCTGTCATGAATCTATAATGATTTCACAGGTTTTTCTAATTTTTTTTCCAGAAGTATTCATTATCCTGATATAGGTGCAGAAAAAAGAGGTGTTTGCATTTATCCCAAACTGGTATCTTTGCCTTTGAGTTTGTTGGAAAGAGACTGAGGTAATGGAAATAAGAATATATCTAAGGTTCAAGTGGCAGAACATGAAACCAATCCACAGAGTGAAAGAAGTGAGATGTTTGCTAGGGACAAACCAATGATTAATATTCAAAAAGCAGGAAAAATGTAATAATTGCATGAAAACACTGAAAGGTTGAGATGTTTAATTTATTTGTAAATATTTGTAGAAATGATAAATATGTATTTTATCAGTTATGAAGGATGGCTTGGAAAGAGAAACCATGGTCCACATGTCTTAATTGGCAGTGAGTTCAGAGGAGATATTTGGAACACTGTTATCCTGGAACTGGAGGCAGCAAAGAGGTCAAGGGCATGCATTTCAAATGAATTATTTTTCTTTTTTACATTGGAAGACAACGTTTTAAAAGGCATATTATGACGAGAGAAGTGAATGAGAGACAAACAGCCTCCCTCAAGGATGCACACTGAGTTATGCTTTTTTTTCCTTGAGTTGGAGTCTCACTCTGTTGCCCAGGCTGGAGTACAGTGGCACACTCATGGCCACCCCATCGTCGACCTGCCAGGCTCCGGAGATTCTTCTCCCTCAACCTTCCAATAGCCAGAACTACAGGCGCACGCTACCACGCCCGACTAATTTTTAATTTATTGTAGAAACGAGGTCTCACCAAGTTGCCCGGGCTGGTTTCAAACCCATGGGCTCAGGCAATCCACTAGCCTCAGCCTCCCAAAATCCTAGGACTACAGGTTGAGTCACCTAGCTTGGTCTGAGTTATGCTTTTAGGGGAAGAAGAGTGTCAGCAAGAGGGATGTGTGAAGTATTCAGTGAAGAGACGAGTTCGTATGAGAGTTTTGTTTTTTCACATAACTGGCATTGCGTAGAGTAGGAATTAAATTTTTGTGACAGAGAAGACATTAGGTCAGAAGTTATAATGAGGTCATGGCTTAAGAAAGCAATAATGTGTGAGTAAGACAGTGAGTTTAGTTCCAAGTATAGGCATACCTCAAATGTATTGTGAGTCTGGCTCCTGATCATGACAATAGAGATTGCAATAAAGTCATACAAATGTGTTGGTTTCCCAATGCACATAAAGGTTCTGTGTATGCTATAATGTAGTCTATTAAGTATACATTAGCATAGTGTCTTAAAAATGTACATGCCTTAATTTAAAATACTTCATTGCTAAAAAAATTCGAACTATTCTTTGAGCCTTCTGTGAGCTGTAATCTTTTTGCTGGTGAAGAGTCTTGACGCCATGTTGAGCGTCTTGCTCTGGTTAGGTTTTGGTTTAAAGGAATGTTGTGGCTGATTTTGTCTTCTATACAGACCACTGAAACTTTCTTTGTATCAGCAGTAAGAATGACTCACATTCTTATCATTCCTCTGTTCACTGGTGTAGCACTTTTACTTTTCTTCAACAACTTTTTATTAGCATTAACAACTTGACTAACTATTTGGTGTAAGAAGTCTAGCTTCTGGCCTATCCCTCCTTCCAATTTGTCTTCCTCACTAAATTTAATCATTCTAAGTCTTTGATTTAAAGTGAGAGACATGCAACTCTTACTTTCACTTGAACATTTAGAGACCAATGCAAACTTATTAATTGGCCTGGTTTTTTTTTTAATGATTTATTTTATTTTATTTTAAAGATGTGGGTTACAAGTCAGGATTGGGAACATAAGTGGTTTATATGCGTGTGAACTCTGGGCCTCCCATTGGAATTCACTTTACCTGGATTGGAATCAGACACCCTTATTAATATTATTGCCCTCCCCCCTCCCTACCTCCCCTGGCAGAATGTTGCTACTGTCAATCCCTTTCTTGTAGTATTATACTATATGTTCAGGGTTCACACATAAGTGAGAACATGTGGTATTCAGTTCTTTGTTTCTGTGATAGATCGCTGAGTATGATAGACTCTAAATCCACCCAAGTTGCTGTAAAGTCCATATGTTTGTCCTTCTTTATGGCGGTATAATATTCCATCATGTATATGTACCACATTTTTCAAAATTCTGTCTTGTTTTGATAGGCAGCATAGTTGATTCCATGTTTTTTCTATTGTGAATAGTGCTGCAACAAACATGCATGCTTGGGTACCTTTTTTTGTAGAATGATTTTAGTTTCTCCAGTTTTATTCCCAAAAGCGAGCTTGCTGGGTTGTATGGAAGGTCAGTTTCTAATTATTTTAGAAATCACTACACTGTTTTCCACAGAGGTTGGACTAGTTTGCATTCCCATCAACAGTGTGAAAGCATTCCCTTTTCTCCACAACCTGGTCACTATCTGTTGTTTTTGTTTTATTAATAATGGCCTTTTTTTTTTTAAGAAATGGGGTACAATTCAGAATTAAGTAGATAAGTGGACATTGTACAGGTAAAGTTTGGACCCCACTTTCATCTCCACTTTGCTGGTTTGAGATCGGGTACGCTTATTGATGCTGTGTCCTTCCCTACCCCAGCAGTATCCTTCTACTACCAATCCCTTTCTTATTGTATTATGGTAAATGTTTAGAATCTGCTTATGAGTGACAACATGTGTTACTCCGTTCTTTGTTTCTGTGATAGATCACTGAGTATTATACACTCTAAATCCATCCAAGTTGCTGTGAAGTCCATGTGTTTGTCCTTTATGGCTACATAATATTCCATTGTGTATATGTACCTCATTTTAAAAATCCAGCTCAGTATCAATGGGTAGCAGAATTGGTTCCCTGTTTTAGAAGTGAAAATGATTATACAAAAATTTATATGGAAACATAAATGGATATGAATAGTCAAAACAATCCTGATCAAAACCACAGGTGTCCATGCCATAAGAGATATATTGGACAAATGGGACCTCATTAAATTAATGGCTATTCTTACTAGAGTTGGGTGGTATCTCAATGTGGTTTTGATTTGCATTTCTCTGATGATTAGTGAAGCTGAGCCTTTTTTTTCATTGGTCTAACCAGTGGAATTTTAGCAGATGTGATGTAAGCAGAAGCACTGAATGTACTTGCACTATTTGGCTCGACTTTTGTGCTTTCATAATTTGTCACAGAAAAATGTACCTCAAATAGTTTCTGATTTTTTGTACTTACTGACTCACAAATACAATAACTAAAAAATAACTACTTGATATCTTAAGACATTGAGTTTTTAAGCAGATTGTTACATAGCAAGATATGACTCCCATAATGTAATTGTCAAGTAAGTTGGATACTTGTTATTTTTCTTCCACAGTCTTCTTCTCTTTTCCTATTTTTCTTTCCTCTCCTTTCTACTTTTTGTCCATCTTTCTTCTCTTCATCCATTTCTTCCTTTCTTCCCTTTTTTCCTCCCTCCTTTTCTCATATTAAAAACATTTTATTTTATTTTTTTATTCTGATATCTTTGGTGTAAGGCTTTATACATAGATTTCTACTCAATAATTTATTAATATATGTATCTATTCAATGTAGGATCTATTTAAGTAAAATGCTATATGCTTTTACATGTTTCCGGTGATTCCAGATTTTAATAAAATTAAGCTTTATAATTAAATAAGATATAGAGCTAAGTAATTAGATGGGTTCCAGAAGTACTAGGAGTTTGTTACTTTTTGAACTTATTCTTTTATCTAGAAATATCTTTATTGTTGATACAATTGATGGAAGCTTGGTATACTTCTTTTACAATGTAATTGTGTCACATAATAACTGCACTATTTGACTCAGTCACCCAGTGGTGCTATAAGGAACTGGGGCACATAATCAGTAGAATCTTGACCCTAATAAAAGGTTTGAGAATATTACTCTCTCCCCGCTTAAGACACTTCCATAAGTTTACTACAGTGATTGATGAAATGTTAATTTTCTTAACTTGTTAATTATCTTATATGCATTTTCCCTTATGAAACTCATTTTTTTTTTTTTTAGCAATAGAGAAAATATTTTATTCTTCCTTTAGAGCATAATGTCATTACTGCCTCAGAGTTCATGCACAATAAATGCTTAAATAACTACACTGGTTTTGATAGTTTCTATTCTTCTTTTCCTTCTACATGCCTCTCCCATGACACCCTCCTTCCAGAACTCATCACTCTTCCTTATGTATACAACTTGCACATGGGCAAAGGGCTGTGAAGTTAGTGATTTGTAGTTACTTTTTGGAGTGCTAGAACAGCCCTAACAAAATAGCATAGAGTAGATGGCTTACACAATAGAAGTTCAAGGAGTTGGCAGGCTGAATTACTTCTGAGACCCCTTTCCTTGATTTGCAGATAGTCACCTCTCATTGTGTTCTTATCTTTCCTCTATTTGAGCATCCATGGTGTCTTCACATGTGTCCTAATCTCTTTTCATAAAGATTTCAGTCAGGTTGGATTGGAGCCCACTCTAATGACTTCAGTTTAACATAATCAGATTTTTAAAGATTCTATCTCCAAATACAGTAAAATTCTGTGGTATTAGAGGTTTGGACCTCATTATATAGGGTTTTGAGGGACACAACTCAATCCATAACACTACTCTAAAGTGAATGCAAAGCAATGGATTTACTTTAGCCTAGAAATCTGTTGTTAAACTCTGAACCCCTAACTTTATGTAGAAGAGGAGGGAGTTTGACAATTTACTTTGTAAATAAAGGATCCTTCCTCTCGGCTTTAAGAAAGAAGAAGGGAAAGAAAAGAATTATAATAAAAATGTAGGAAGCTATGCTAGTCTAGGTGTAGATTTTGGTTTGTACCACTTTTACCGAGCTCTTGTACTTCTAATTATGTATAGTGTCTTTTCTAAGATTAAAAAATTTAAATAGCACATTGACTATTTCACAAAACAATTTATTGATTAATGATCTGTGAAAATATATAAACATTTAATTAAATGCATATACTGGGATTTTTAAAAATTTACCGTGTATACTCTTCACAAATTTAGAATATATACTCTTAATATTACTTTCTTTCTTTCTTGATTTTATTTTATTTTATTTAGATTCAATGAGTACATGTGTACATTTTTGCTACATAGGTATATTACATGATGGTGAGATTTGGGCTTCTATTGAGCATGTCACCCAGATGTTTGACATGGCACCTAATTGGGTAGTTTATTTATTCCCTCTCTCTCCCTTTAGAACTCCTCAGTGTTTGTTTTTCTCATCCTTATATCCATATGCATTCACTTTATTTAGCTCTCACTTATAAGCAACAACATGTGGTATTTAGTTTTCTGTTTCTGTTGCAATTCACTTAGAATTATGCTCCCCAGCTGTATTCATGTTGCTTCAAAGGAAAGATTTTATTCTTTTCTTTGACTGTGTAGTATTCCGTGGTATACATGTACCACATTTTCTTTATTCACCTCATCACTGATGTACATCTAGGCTGGGCCCATGTTTTTGTTATTGCAAATAGTGCTGTAATAAACTGATTAGTTCAGATGTCTTTGTTTGGTATAGTTCTTTGAGTACATACCCAGGAGTGAAATTACTGGGTCAAATGGTAAATCTATTTTAAATTCTCTGAGAAATCTTAGATCTGCTTTTCACAGGAGTTGAACGAGCTTACGTTCCCACCAACAGTGTAGGAACATTCCCTTTCCTCTGCGACCTCACCAACATGTTGTTTTTTTAATAATAGCCATTCTGACTGGTGTGAAATGATGATATCTCATTGTAGCTTTGATTTGCATTTCTTTTACAATTAGTTATGTGGAATTTTTTTATATGTTTGTTGGCTGCTTGTATGTCTTCTTTTAAAAAGTGTCTGCTAATATTCTTTGCCCACATTTCAATGGGATTACTAATTTTTTACAGTCAACTTGTTTGAGCTCGTTGTAGATTTTGGATATTAGTCCTTTTTTGAATGCAGAGTTTGCAAATATTTTTTTCCATTCTGTAGGTTGTCTATTAATTTGTTTGATGTTTCTTTTCCTGTGAGGAAGCTCACTAATTTGATTAAGTCACACTTGGCAATTTAGTTTTCCAGTGCTTTGCTTTTGAGATTTTAATTATGAATTAATTGCCTACACCAATGCGCAGAAAAATGTTTCCTACATTTACTTCTGAGATTTGCATAATCTGAGTTCTTATGTTTGTCATTAATCCCTCTTGAGCTAATTTTTGTATATGATGAGAGAAAGGGAATTTCTGTACATATTGGTAGCCAGTTATCCAAGTATCATTCTTTAAATAGAGTGTCCTTTCCCCAGTGTTTGTTTTTGTTGACTTTGTCGAAGATGAGATAGTTGTAAGAAAGACAATGATTTTTATTTCTGGGTTTTCAATTATGTTTCATTGGTATGTGTGTGTTATTTTATTTTATTTATTTATTTTTTTAACCAATATCATGCTGTTTTGGTTACTGTAGCCTTTCACTAAAATTTGAAGTCTGGCCATAAGATGCCTCCAACTTCATTCTTTATGTTGAAGATTGCCTTGGCTATTAAGGCTCTTTTTTGATTCCATATTAAGTATTGTTTTTCTCTGGGCATGTGAAAAATAATGCTGGTAATTTGATAGGTGTTGCATTGAATCTGTAGATTGCTTTGGGCAATATGAACATTTTAAATAATATTGATTATTTTAATCCATTAATATGAAATGTTCTTTCATTGGTTTGTGTCATATTTGACTTCTTCAGCAGTATTGTAGTTCTCATTTTGGAGATCTTTCAGTCCTTTGTTTAGATGTACCCTAAGATATTTTTTGTGGCTATTGCAAATGAGATTGTATTCTCTATTTTAAAGTGTGAGGTACAATTCAGGATTAGGTATACACATAGTCATCACACAGGTAATGAGTGGGCCTTCCTTTGGTCCCCACTGCACCTGGTTTGAGAACAATTGCCCTTGTTGATGTTATGTGCCCTCCTCTACCCACTGGCAGTTTTCTACTACTGCTAATTCCTTTCTTATTGTATTATGATAAATGTTCAGGGTCTGCTTATGAGGGAGTACATATTGTACTCAGTTCTTTGTTTCTGTGATAGATCACTCAGTATTATGCCATCCAGGTTGCTGTGAAGTCCATAATTTTGTCCTTCTTTATGGCTGTGTAATATTCCATCATATATATGTACCACATTTTAAAAAATCTCCCAATGGGCAGCACAGTTAGTTCCATGTTTTTGCTATTGTGAATAGTGTAACAAAAAACATGCACGTGCAGGTATCTGTTTTTATAGAATGAGTTTTATTTCCTCTGGGTATAATCTCAGAAGAAGGATTGCTGGGTCATATGGAAGGTTGATTTTTATATTTTTTTTAAGAATTGCCACACTGTTTTCCACAGAGGCTGAACTAGTTTGCACTCCCACCAACAGTGTACAAGTGTTCCCTGTGTTCTCTGCAGCATCTCATGTTTTTTTGAGTTATCGATGATGGCCATCCTGACTGGAGTTAGGTGATATCTCAGTGCTGTGTTAAGTTACATTTCTTTGATGATTGATGAGGCCAAGCAGTTTTTCATGCCTCTTTTGACTGCTTGTATGTCTTCTTTTGAAAAGTATCTATTCGTGTCTTTTACCCACTTTTTAATGGAACTGTTTTGTTTTCCTTTCAGCATATTTCAGTTCCTTGTAGATCCTGGATGTTAGGCTCTTGTCAGATATATATTGGCAAATACTTTCCCCCCCATTCTGTAGGGTGTCTCTCGACTCTCTTGATGGTTTATTTTGCCTTAGAGCAGTTTTTCAGTTTGATGAGATCCCACTTGTCTATCTTATTTCTTATGGTATGAGCATTTGGGTTTTTTATCAGGAATTGGTTGCCTATTCTAATTTCTGTAAAGGTGTCTCCTGTGCTTTCTAAGATTTTCTTATAGTTTGAGGTTGTATGTTTAGATGTTTGATCCACTTCGAGTTGATTTATTTGTATGGCAATAGGTAGGGGTCCTGTTTCAATCTTCTGCATGGGGCTAGCCAGTTTTCTCAGCACATTTACTGAATAGTTTCTTCTTTCCCCAGTGGTTGTTAGTGGAGGCTTTGTTGAAACTGTTTTGATTGAGAAATTGTGGTTTTGCTTCTGGAATCTCTATCGTGTTCTAGGGTCTAAATGTAACCATACTAGACAGTTTTGACAATTATAGTCATAGAATAGCGGTTAAGTCTGTGTGATACCGTGTGATTTTTTTTTTTTGGCTGGGGATTATTTTGGCTATTCACAGTTATTTTGGTTTCCATATGGATTTCTGTATAGTCCTTTCCAGGTCTGAGAAGAAAGATGGTGGTAATTTAATGGGTATTGCATTGAATCTGTATATTGCCTTGGGTGGGATAGCCATCTTAATAATGTTGATTTTTCCAGTCCAGGAGCATGGAATAGTTTTTCATTTGTTTGTGCTTTCTTTGATTTCTTTGAGCAGTGTTTTGTGTTCATTATAATGGTCTTTTGCTTCTCTGGTTAGGAAGATGCCGAGGCATTTCATTTTTTTTGTGACTAGTGTGAAA
Organism: Cephalopachus bancanus; assembly: GCA_027257055.1. Lineage (NCBI taxonomy): Eukaryota > Metazoa > Chordata > Mammalia > Primates > Tarsiidae > Cephalopachus > Cephalopachus bancanus. Next base: position 4,008,175 of record JAPVLO010000046.1, on the reverse strand, counting down.
GGGATTGTGTTTTTAGTTGTTTCTCTGCCTGTTTGTTGTTGGTGTTTAAGAATGCAACTGTCTTTTGCACGTTTATTTTGTACCCTGAGACTTTGCTGAAGTCCTTTATCAGTACAAGGAAGTTTTTGACAGATTCTCTTGGATTTTCAAGACATATGATAATTTTGTGAGCAAAGAAGGATGACTTAACTTCCTCTTTTCCTATTTGGATACCTCTGCTTTCTTTCTCTTGTGTGATTATCCTAGCTAAGACTTCCAACACTGTTGAACAAGAGGGGTGAGAGTGGGCAGCCTTGTCTTTTTTCAGTTTTCAGGGAAAATGCTTCCTCTTTCTGTCCATTTAGGAATATGTTGGCTGTGGTTTTATCATAGATGGCTCTTACTATTCTGAGGTATGGTCCCTCTATACCTAGGTGTTCAAGGGTTTTTTATCAAGAAGAGATGCCGAATTTTATCAAAAGCTTTTTCTGCATCTAATGATATAATCATGTGGTTCTTGTTTTTATATCTGTTGATGTATAGAATTATGTTTATGGTCTTGTGGATGTTGAGCCAGTCATGCATCCTGGTGATGAAGCTTACTTGGTAATGGTTGATGATTTTTGAGATGTTGTTGGATTCATTTTGCTAGAATGTTGTTGATAATTTTTGTATCTATATTCATCAGGTGTATTGGATGTAGATCCCTTTCTTTGTTGGATCTTTACATGATTTGGGTGTCAGTGTGATGTTAGCTCCAATAGCTATTCCTTCAGGGGCTCTGAGGGTTACCAGTGATTTTTTTTGTTTGTTTTCTTAAGTTGTAACTTTTCTCTTATCTTTCTCTTTAATTCTATTGCTCAATGGGAAATGAAGAAGCAATCACTTCTGATATTTGCTCTATCTTTTGTCCTTCCCTCAGCCCAGGGAATTATGAAATAGGGCTGGGTGTGGGGCATTGTGGTATCTCTTTTCAATTTTGAGCACTTACTAAGGGATGGGGGAGGGGCTGCAGGGATTAAGAACCCATTAAGTCACACTGCTGGGAAATGGACCAATTGGGACTTGCTCTCAGTCTCCACACAATACGACTGTAAAATAGTTATGCTTGTATAGCCCCTGAGTCCAAGGAAGATTATAAGAGAGAAAAGAGAAGGAAGAAGCAGAGAAAAAAGGTAAATAAGAAGAAAGAGAGAAAAAAACAAAGAAAGAACAAAGAGAGAGAAACAGAAGGAGGAAAGAAAAGAGAAAACCAACCAACATACAGCTAAACAAAGCAAACAAATAAGACAAACAAAAAACCAAAACCCAGAAAATCCATTAGTGGAGAGTTCTCAGTTTTAGTATATACCTGTGGGGGCGGGGAAGCTCCCTCCTGTGGTGGGTCCTTACTGCAGATTCCCTCTTTGCTGTTGAAACTTAGGGGCTAGAATCTTCACCCCTACTGCCTGCAATTGATAGCTGTTACATACCCATGGGGATGGGGTAACTTGACTCAACATCTCCTAAGCTCTCTCCCCCTTCCTCCCTTTCCCAGCATGGTCATAGTTCCCAGGGCTTCCAGTTTGCGGTGGGAGTATGGGACCTCTGGCCTTTGCTCTGCCCTCCTGATCTGTTTTGCTCATTGCTAGGTGTGGGGTGGGTGGGTGTCATCTAGGCACTCACCCACCTCCTTCTTCATCAGCTCTGCTGTATGCATATATCACCCAGCAGCTGGCTCGGGACTGGGGGTGGATCATCTTGGTCTGGTTTTTAAATATAATTTGTTATTCTGTGTCTTTTAAGTGGAGGCATTAACACCATTGACGTTTGGGGTTACAATGGACATGCGAAGAATTGTTCTTGACAGTGTTGTTGAGGAGTTTCTTAGTGGTCTCAGTTTTGTGGATGATTTATATGATCTGTAAGCTGTGTGCTTACTTGTTCTTTTGTGGTAGGCAGTATTTTGTTGTTATTTCCATGTTTAGAACTCCCTTAAGAATCTTATTACTTGACCAGTCTATTAGTGCAAGGAGGTTCTTGACAGATTCTCTTGGGTTTTCAAGGTATACAATCATGTCATCTGCAAAGAGAGATAACTTGACTTCCTCTTTTCCTACTTGTATACCCTGGATCGCCTTCTCTTCTCTGATTACTCTAACTAGGACTTCCAAAACTATATTGAACAGGAGGAGTGAGAGTGGGCATCCTTGTCTTGTTCCAGTTTTCAAGGGAAACGGTTCCCATTTTTGTCTATTTAGCAGTATGCTGGCTATGGGTTTCTCGTAGACGGCTCTTACTATTTTGAGGTATATTCCACCTATGCCTAGATGTTCAAGGGTTTTATAAAGAAGGGGTATTGGATTTTATCAAAAGCTTTTTCTGCATCTAATGATTATAATCATGTGGTTTTTGTTTTTATGTCTGTTAATGTATTTAATTATGTTTATTATCTTACAAATGTTGAACCATCCTTGCAACCCAGGGATGAAATCTATTTGGTTGTGATGGATGATTTTTGAGAAGTGTTGAATCCAGGTTGCTAGAATCTTGTTGAGAATTTTAGCATATATGTTCATCAAAGATGTTGGCTTACAGTTCTCTTTCTTTGTTGAGTCTTTGCCTGTGGTACATATACACAGTGGAATATTATGCAGTCATAAAGAAGAACAAAATCATGAATTTCCCAGCAACCTGGGTGAAATTAGAGTTTATAATACTGAGTGGTCTTTCTCTGAAACAAAAATCTGAGTATCTCATGTTCTCACTCAAAAGTGGACCTTGAACAACTACCATAATACTTTCCATTATCTGTAAAATTCTACAGTCACCACCACTCTTTAGTGAGTACTTAATAATGTCTGATACAAAAAATAGGTGATCTTGCTACAATACATTGTTTGATCTCCATAAACAACCCAGAAACCTATTATCCTCATCTTTACCTTGCATTTGAGAAAACTGAAGTTGAGAAAAGTGATTTCATTGTTCAAGATTCAGCAGCTCTTATGAAACATTATTGTACAAAAAAGACAGATATCTTGATATTTTGTTCTGTTGCCACACTTTAGCTTTCTATTTTGCGTGCCTGCACACTCATGTCCAGTTGGAAACCATCTGTGGTTTAGAGTTAGAGCCACAGTCTTATTTTCCTGCAATAATCATACATACCACCTCATGGACACAGCCTCATGGACACAGCTTACTTACCAAGACCACAGGAAATAACTGCAGCATTCAGTTTAGGCTATCCAGCATGTATCTATAGTAATCAACTACTCTATCAAAGTAAATTGAACATCTTGGAAAACTAACTACCTAATTTGTGTCTCATCTCCAGACTGTTCAAATCAACTGCATGTCTTAAAAAGTCTGCTCTGGGCCCAACATAAAAGCATGTGGATCTTAAAGTCAAAGAAGCCTAATAACTGGTATAGAAGATTCTGTGGAGAGGAGAACTGAGACTCTGGGGGAAAAGATAGGTGGGCCAATGTCATGTAGCAAAATAGTAGTAAATGTTGTTCAATACCCTCACATCTAGATATCCAGTACAATATTCCTCTCATAGTTAAAATATAATTTTGTGTTTTATTCTGTCTATGAAGCTAGCTGGCAGTGATTTTAATGTATTATTCTTGGCATTAACCTTCATATATTTTCTACCATAAGAATATGTAAGATATATTAAATTGATTTCACTCAACTGGGTACCAACAATTAATCTCAAATCTTTTTTTGATAGACAGACAAGAAATTTGAACTTTTGACTCACTAAAAATGTTAGATTATAAGTTTTATACATGCTAGCTTTATCTGTTGTAAGTATAGAGTTCATTAAAAAAAATCTAGACACATCCCCGAGATGGTGTCTAAACCAGAAAAAAAATTCTTTATTTTCAACCTTATAACACTGTTAAGATCCTGCTATTCTATTCAGAAGACATATGAGAGAGTTTGAATTTAGGAAAGTTTAACATTTCATGCAATTAAAATTCCACTTCACTATTAGCCTCAAAGGAAGACAAAACACACTTCCTACAAATTTCTTATCTACTAATCAATTCCTTTCCACTGTCAAATGTATAAAAACAAGAATGATAATTTAAGCAAATGTATATGCAGTAATATGTAACAAGTAAGAAGCAGATCTGCAGGTTGGGGTTTGCCTCCCATCGGGTGATAACCTTTAGCTTGCCAAGTTTTTGGACTGTGGTAAATGAAATAGCTAGTCAAGAGCAATGACCAACCAGAGTAGATAATAAAACACACAATTATTTTTCATTTATTTTTCACTTATCTAAAGAAATCCTCTATCTATTCACTGATACTTCTAACTTTTTTCAGATTGGAAAATGTTAGTTATAATGTTATTGAATCAATACATCCATTATTTACAAATAGATAGTAAATAGTTCTGTTTATATGTACAACTTGGGATAAAAAAGATCGAAATACATAAAATAGACATTATCAGAGTGTCAACATTACAGTGATGATTTATAATAACTAATTTAACAAATTTTATTTAATTCTTACCATAATCAGAGTTCTATGCAAACTATCTCCTAAAGACACCTCAAGCTCCAAAGACAGGTAGGTAATAGTGCTTACTATGGAGTTTATCTTTAAGGGTAACATCCTGCACACTATGCATCCACAAACAGTCCTTTCTTTTTAATTTTATTTCAAACAAATGGTACCCTGGTAACTCATCAGTAGACTTTTCATAATCAAAACTAAGATCCCCACGAGATCTTATGTGGCTTCTCACAGCTGTGCAGCCAGAGTCTTGGTGTGTGTATGAGGACTCACTCCATCTATCTCAGCCCCTCCCATATACACAGGGTCTTTTCTATAGTGACATGTAAGGATTGCCTTGTGTACAGTACTATTGTCAAAGGTCCCCAAAATATGCTTTTCATTATTTTGGGCTACAGTAGAAAGTATGAGAGGCAGAGTACCTGTATAATAGGCATCCAGGCTTTTCTAGAGCCAGCTGACAGAGACACATCCATCTGCAATATAATTCTCCTCCCTCCGAGTTTAGCCATTAGCAACACAGCTCCCTTCTCTGGAAAAGCTAAATATCTATGTACATGACTCAACTTACTGTGCTCTGTGGGCAGCACTGAGTGGAGGTTCTGTCAGTTCTACCCTGCTCAGTACCACATTGGGCGGTAGGAATCCAGTATCCACCACAGAACACAGCTGAGCCTGTCAGCACATTTACTATAAACCCCAGACACGAATCTCTGCTCTGAGCTTACAGAATCATGAAGCTTCCTCTGTAAGGTGAACCTTGATGGATACATATGCATATAAATTATCTAGCAGACATCCCTCAATCTGTGGATGGATCTCTTCTTGTCTTTCATGCATTTATTTATGACAACACTGCAGAAGCAGAAGTCTGTGTAATCAGATAGCATATTGGTTGTGAAAAACTGAGCTAAAAAGTTAGCATAAAACTCTTTTTCACCTGTATTGTTTTGTATTTATTGAGGTTTTCCAAAGATTTCTTTATCCCAAATGTTTAAAAAGAGAGGGAAGGAGAAGAGAAAGTAAGAGAGGTAGAGAAGGGGGGAGGAAGGGAGGCGGAAGGGGAGAGGGAGAGGAAGAGGGAGAAGCCAAAATTGGGTGTTAGGCTTTTCAGATTATCTCCATACCTTTTCGTCATGCAAAAATGATTGCCAAATGTGTCAAAAGTGAACCCAGGAGGTCCCGTACCTGCTTGAATCCCTCATCTCAATTTTTACATGAGTGGGAGTCCTGGTATTAATATATAGATATGTTATATATATATTAGAATATGTATATTTATATCTCCATAGGTTATAACAAATTATCTCATACTGGGTGACTTAAACAACAAACATTTATTTCTCACAGTTTTGAAGGCTGAAAGTCTGAGCTATGGGTGCCAGCATGATTGGCACGCTGTTCTCTGCCCTCTTTTTCCTTTCCTTTCCTTTCCTTTCCCTTTCCCTTTCCCTTTTTAAACCTACCTACCTCCCTCCTTTCTTTTTCTTTTTCTTTCCTTTCCTTTCCTTTCCTTCTTTCTTTCCTTCCTTCCTTCCTTCCTTCTTCCTTCCTTCCTTCCTTCCTTCCTTCCTTCCTTCCTTCCTTCCTTTCTTTCTTTCTTTCTTTCTTTCTTTCTTTCTTTCTTTTTTTCGACATGGTCTTGCTCTGTCACCCAAGCTAGGGAGTCCTCTTCTTCTTATAAGGTTACTAAGTTCATTCATGAAGGCTCCTCTCTCATAACCTAATTATTTCCCAAACACCCTCACTTCCAAATGCCATTACATTGGGGATGAGTTTTCAACATATACATTTTGGGGGAGACACAAATATTTAGTCTATAATAGTTCATAATAGGTACCACACTTTTAAATTTATATTTAACTTAAACCGTATAACAACTACTAATTAATATTTATCTTATATTTAATATAAACTTTAAAATGCTATTTCTAACATTTCAATTGCACTGTTGACAAAACTAATACTGGAAAGGTTAAGCTCATTGTGCAAATTTCAAATGCAAACACTTGCCTCACTTACACCAATATTTTTATTTAATTCTACTACTTTGCTCTCATCTACATCCCAGGTACATACATACTTTTTTGGAGAGAAAAAAATAAAGCACATACATCAGTCAGTATAGTATGTTTTTACTTGATCTATTTGTCTAAAATGTTTCCTCTGATTATTTTAATTGGAATTTTAGAATCCCAATTTTATGGATTATGGAATCTCCAACCTGAGTTAGCTAAATTATATTATATAATCCCAATGAGATCATCTCTTCAAAGACCAGTTGAAGAAGCAAAAACAAGCTTCTCAGTTTTGCCACCAATGAGCCCTTTTTCATCTCCTCACCACTGCCTGGAGAAATAAAGGCATTTTGAACTTTTTGCAAAACCTGTAATATCTCTTTTTGTGTGTGATGCATACACAGAGAACTTCAATCCAAATCTCACTGCCTGCACTGCACAATAGCTGGCAGGACACAGTTTTTCTCCTCCCTCTGACCTCTAACAGCGAGGTCTTGGAGCCTCAGCTCTTGCAGTCTGAATCTCTCCATCTGCAGTCTGTCTCTACATGCCCAGCACAGCTGGGCTCTGCTACATGGGCTTAATGCCAGTCATCTCCAACTCGCCAAATCTTCAGGAGGGCAGCTGGGACACCACAACTTTCCTGGGAATTTCCCAGTTGCCAGCTCAGATACTGTATCTTTGATTGCTGAGCTAAAGCTAGCAAAGATTGGCAAAGATGAATTAGTAACAAATCCAGAAGGATTGCATGTCTCATCCAAACATTTGCCCAACATCGATTCCAAGTAGCATTCAACTTTGTCTCTCAAAAGCTGACAGATGTGGGCATTATCAGAGGAAGTTAATGTAGGATTATTCACAGAGCTGGTGCTGGATGAGTTTTCTTTCTAAATTGTGTTTTGGAGCAACAGAATACAAAATGTTGCTTTCTTTTGACAATTGACTTGAGAGAACATTGAACATTTTTTTATTTTTTCCTTTTCCTGGGCTCTTCTCTGAAGCCCAGATGATTCTCTAGCCTGTAGTTGTCTACAACATACCTGGAGACTAGTATGGGAGATGCAATGATCTGCCGTTTATAGCTTGTGGCTTTGGAAAAAGGCACCTATTCCTGGTATGAGATTCATTACCTAGGACTGACCAGAAACTGAGCAAAGTTCCACAGCTGCCAAGTCTGGCTCTGAAGGAAAAGCTGAGTAGGCAAATTTCATTGCATGAGGGGTGCCAAGCTTTTATATGTGTAGGCATTTGTCAGCATGAACAAAGGACTTATATTTATATATCTAGTATCCCATCCTGACTGGCACATCACACTCATCTCATATAATTTTCACTTAAACTTATAAAGAAAACAACATTAATAATGAAAAGAATAGCTAACCTTTTCTTTTTTTTGAGTTGGAGTCTCACTCTGTCGCCCAGACTGGAGTGCAGTGGCCGCTCCCGGTCACTGCAGCCTCGACCTGCTGGGCTCCGGCGACCCTTCTGCCTCAGCCTTCCAAGTAGCCGGAATTACAGGCATGCGCTACCACGCCCAGCTGATATTTTGATTTATTGTAGAGATGAGGTCTCGCTGCCCAGGTGGGTCTCTAACCCCCGGGCTCAGGCAATCCACTCACCTCAGCCTCCCAAAGGCGCAGGATTACAGGCTGAGCCACAGAACCCGGCAGCTAACATTTATTGAGCATTTAATATGGGCCAGAAACTATGCTTAAATATTATATGTATTTTATCTATCTACAACATAGATCTTCATATAGAGTCTGCTATGCATATAAGGAAAATGGGACTCAGAGAGTTTGAGTTCACCCAGCCAGTACATAATGGAAGAGCTATTACATTTAACTTGTAATAAAGACAAACGGATAATGCTGACTTCAGAGGCAGTGGATGAAAGTTTGAACCCCTGCTCTGCTAACATGCAGTGACAGCTACTTGGCAAGTTGCTTAACCTTGCTGATTTTCATTTGCATCATTAGAGAAATGAATACCAACCAGACCTGGCTCCCAAATGAGAGATGAGGAAGGTGGTCTAATACAAAGTAGTCATTCAATAAATGGGGATCTTTGTTATTCTTTCGGAGTATTCACTTGAGGCAGAAGAGAGGGATTATTTTTTTCAATATTTTCTGCTGAACAGCAGGAAATGAAAGAACATGTAGAGGTTGAAACTCCCTTTTTGGTGGATACCCACTTGTCTGCCTATTGAGTAACTTTACCCAAACAATGAAAACTCAGCTTTCTTGCTTTTTTCCAATATGTTCTTTATGCCATATAAAGCTACATGGTTAGAATAAACTTGATGTTTGGTATGAAAGAAAAGTGAATTTCAGGATGCTGAATTCTAAGCAGAACTCCCTAGGAAGAAAAGCCTTCAAAGAGAATAGTGATATATTATCTATGAGGTAAAAAGTTTTTGATAAAGTTGACCATATTGTGCAGAACATAATATTCTCCATTTGCTTGTCTGAGATATTTTATCCTGGCAGAATTGTTTTGTAGGAAGAAATATCTGGGATCTTTCTCTATTGCTCACTATTGAGCACGAATAATTAAACTGAATAATTTTAACTATATGTAGAATAAGTTGTTTACCTAAATATTTTAACTCCAGGTCTGGTTGATCTGTATCCTTGCCCAGGGCACATGAGAAACTGAGGCTTAGCAACATTGTTTTTCCTGTGATCGTACAATTAGTAAAGTTGGGGCACAAACAGTTGTATGTCGGACTTCAAGTCCAAATGAAATTGTTTTCTTTTCCACATAGAAATGCTCTTTTGATGAAATATATTTAAATGAATTAAAATATGCAAAGATTGAAAAACTTATAATGGGGTGGGCAAATGTAATGCAAAAGACATAGACACAGATTTCTTCAAAGTTATTTATCTTTTTTCTGTATGTTGTCTTTCCATTTGAATGGTAGGTACCACTACTGGTCCTAATGTTCTTGGATTGTGCATTCTTTTCTCCATAAAACCACTGAAATGAAATTATAATAAATATCTTCTACTGAAATTTAGCATAGGAAAATAATATGGCAGCCTAGTTATTTATTCATATGTTTGGTTATACCTTGTGGGATACTTTCTTCAAGATGCCTGAACATTTCCTTTCTATTCTGAAAATTCAGAAACTGTCTTAGGTTAGCTATAAAATGGACAATTCTGCATCAAATTTTCCTAGAATAAGATATGCACTTTTGGTCTCAGTCAAAAATTTTGAGGAAAAATTTTTTAGTTATATTTTTTCTTATCTATTTTCTATCTTCCTTTAAGAATAATAATTATATATAGTGGATATATTTTATCTTATTCTCATTTTTGTATAATGACTAACATTTTTGAGATTCACTGCAGCATGTCAGGCACTCTGTCAAATTCCATATGTTTATTTTCTTAGTGTGTACAAACAACCTTAGAAGGGGGATTATTATTCTCAATTTGGGGATGAAAATATTAAGACACAAAAGTTTTAATAACTTGTTCAAGGATACTAGGGTGATAAGTAGTTGATAAACGGTTTGATCCCAGATAGTTTGACTACTAAGTTTATTTAGGACTATAAACTGTACTGTTCTACTTCTGGTTATCTTTGCTATATTTTGTTATAATTGTTTTCTTTAATTCTTAATTTCTTTCATTAATTTATGTAAGTTGGGTTTATTTTAAATTTATTACTGCTAAGGGGATTTTTCCCCCTATATTTGTTTTATAGTTGACCTTTGAACAATAAAGATTTGAACTGCACAGTCAACTTATACGAGAACATTTTTTCTCAATAAATATAGTCCATCTTCCTTATTGGCAGGTTCTGTATTCCCAACCAAATGCAGACTGAAAATACAGTATTCCCAGAATGCAAAACTACTCCATAAGAAAGGAAGACTTTTCATATCCTGGTGTTTGGAAGGGTCAACTGAAGTACATGATTATGTGAAAATTTTTGTATCTGTAGGTGATACTAAAATCTATTCCTTTGTACCTCCACCGAGGTGTGATTAAATTTTTCTCTTGTTTCCTAAACTCTGACATCAAAAGTTGCCTTTCTTTTATTTTTTCTCTTGCGTTGTATATTCTTTGCTTTATTTTTCCCCCAGACAAATTATTTTGTCCTTAATATATTTGAGCCCATAGAAAACACTTTTCTGAACTATTTTTGCTTAATTCTGTTCTAATGCATGGTGGCCACATTTTATTTATTTTCTGTTCTTTTTAATTTCTTCATTACTTACATGCATAAATTTTATGCTGTAAACTGTTAAGCTATTTCTTTTAAAAGTCATTTCCACTTGGGGCAATTCTGCTGAAGAATGGTCTAGTGAATAAAATGGAGGCAATCTATCATTTAATTTAGGTTCATATACTTTAATATTTTAAATAAAATATGCATTTTTGTCTGCCTTGTATACTGTCTACCCCTGGGTTCCAGAATTTCGCTCTCAAACCCAGTGACAATCCTTAAGTAATAGGCTCTCTGGGAACTCAAACGAATTGCCTTTAAATGGCAAATTGTTTCCACTGTACCAAACTGTCATATACATTGGTTGCATTGTCATTATTTCTAGAATAATACTCAAGTTTCACTCTACAGGTGACAATGATGATTCTGACATGACTGGAATATACAGGAGGAAGTAACAGAAATATATCAAAGTGTCTTACCAGGTGGCATTCCTGTGGTGGAATTGAAATCAAAATGGCACCCACAATGCATTAAAAAAGCAATTTTTGGAGGGGGAGATATGTAGAAAAGGTTTGGAGGAATAGACATTGATACCAGTGCTATAAATATTTCTGAATTTCCTGTGGTTAGAAGTTAGCTGTGAAAGATTTGATTGGGCTAATCGGATCAGAAAAGTAGCTGTGTGATTACTGTGTATCATAAGTACTTGAGGACTACTTGGGGAAAAGTGGATGTTACTGCTGTAGAAATAAATAAAGTGTCTAAAAATGTATCTCAAAGTGTCAAATATTGAAGCTTATTTTGACTTCACCTTTCCACCTTGGTAAAATCCTAAAAGGCTTTGTGGTCTTGTAGATAGGAAGAAACTCTGTTATTGGATATTAGTGTTCACATTACCAACAACGGATTATTCATGCACAATAATAGATCTTTTATGGAAAGGAGACAGCTGGTGTCTATGTTTCTGATGAGGATAAAAGGCAGAGGGGTACACAGTAATTATGGGTTATTAAATATTCACATTGTTAGAGATTCCTACTGTCATTGCACACTTAGAAATAATTAAAATAAAACGATTGTCACCTTGGAGTCCCAGTGGCCTGTCACTGCAGCCGGCTACTATGGCATCAACTGTACTCCTAACAGCTGCTTCTCAGGAACTGAAAAAGGGAGAAGGTACACCACAGGCACTCTTTATGACTTTTCAATGACAATCTAGGGTTTTTCACTTACTGGGTATTATTTTTCACTCATGTGTAAATGTTTGAAAATAATACCTTATGAAAATATCTCACTTTTACTATGATATTATAATAAATGCAATTTTTAAAATGAGTATTTTGTATGGTATCTTTACATTAAAAATACTCAAGGATAAAAGGTATAAAATTACTTTGTTTTTTGATGATTTTATTTTTTCCTTGCTACTATTAATTCTTAGTTTTTATGGGAGTCTGTTTTCCTATGGCACATAATTAGCATGTTTAAAACACTTTGCATCTTTTAAACAACATTGGATTAAAGTACATAAATAAATATAAGATGAGGAGCACAGGTGTTTCTCTGATTCAATTAGTGCTTCTTTATTCTAAACTCTTCTTTGACTTGCAGTCTCTTTCTTAATTTAAAAGATGAACATAAACAGTCATTTTGGCTATTGGGGGAGCCCATGGAAGACTCATTAGCTGGGTTCTAATTGGGTTTTTTCACAAATCTGTCACTCAGGATTGAAGGTGAACCCAATGCCAGCAGCAAATGAGTGCACAGAGGGCTGTGAAGTGGAATGACTGAACGTACTTTAGAGAAATAGGGGGAATGAGATGAATTTAGGACAAATGAAACGTACTTTTAATATAAGCAAGTGGTAGGAGGTGAAATAGGAGAGGCCTTGGAAAACTAGTGTTAGTTTGAGTTTTCCTAGATTTTTCTTTGTTTCCATGATTGGAAAACAAAACAAAACAAAACAAACAAATAAAAAGCAAAGCAAAACAAGAAAAAAAAAACAGTTGTCTAAACAAGTGATGGTTCAAGGGATGTCGTGTCAATGATTCTGTGCTTGCTTGTTTCATTACAGGTAGCTCACTACACCTTGACCGTTCCACTCACCCCCTCTCCCATTATATGTGGCATTTCTGGCAACAGAAACTACCTCTCCATTGTATACAACACTTGTATTAATTTGTGTATCCTTTGTATAAACATTGTATAATGTTTATCCCATAGTAAGTTCTTGATTAATGCTTATTGAATCAATCAATCAGTGGTGAATGAATGAATGTACCAGTCTCCCCACCGGATACTCATGGCTTTTGCTTAGTCTTTCCCTCCCCTTGGTAATTCTTTATATTTATCCTCCGCCTGGCTAAACATTATTAACACTTTAAGGTTAATGTGATTATGAAGCTTTTCAACCTTCCACTACAAGGGTTGAGGTAATAGTTTCTTCTCACCTCTCCAAGACACACATTCAATAAGTGACCCTGTTATCATGCCCTTTGTTGTATAATACAATGACATGTTAAGGTATCCATTCCTTGGGCAGATTATGAGATACTTGGAGTATGGGGCTAAGTATTAATCATATTTTGGAGCCTCTTAGTGTTCTTTCTAGCACTTAAAAGAGTTTGGTCAGAAGAAGCAAGTAGGAATTCATTAAGTGAATTCTTCAATCCTTATCTAGGAGTGATACAAATGTTTCAATAAAGGCTATCATAAAATTTCCTTGATCTAGGGTTGATTTCCCCTTAAGATGGCATGTTTAGTTTCTACAGTATCAGTTTTCTAGCCTTAGAAGCCAACAAAAACCAAAATATATCTGGATCAACTATAATAGTATAATAATATAATCACTTCTTAAGTTTAATATATTATGGTATTCACATACTATATTACATATGTAAAACAGTATATATAATATAAACATCATACCTTTTTATATAGACTCTATAAAATGATAATAAAATAATTTTATTTCTTGCAGAAAGTAGGAATAAAATTTAGATAAAGATATGGCTTTATGTGTGTCAAAACATAACAGCAGTCATTAAAGTAATAAAAATATAAACCATAGCTTCCAAACCAGTAGAGGAAATAATAAGACAACCAAGAATTGGCCTATCCAAATCCAGTGATACTTGTTTGAGAGAGTATCTACAATGCTACATCAGGGAAAACAGCATATTTCTTCCCTCTCTTTTCTCATTTTCTACTCCTAATCCAACTTCCCAGAACTCATGACTGCTTTGACATCTTTTCACTTTACAAGGAAGAAGGATCCCCATCCTGAATTGTACAAGAAAATCAAACACATGACACCTGACACTGAACAGATGAGACTGACAGAAATTCACTAGTCACATGGAGCCTTGGGGACTCTGCATGTCATGAAGGGTTGTGTGTGGTGACCCTCAGGAGCAGAGAGAACAGAGGAAGGCATTGCAGTAATAAGAGGGTGAGGTAGACTTTGGTTCCTGCAGGAGGACTTGATTGACTTGCTTGAATAATTTCTCAGGCTAGCAGAAGGGTGGAAACCCTAGACTGAGTAGCTGGTTGGGTATAACTTTTCCAGCTAACTAGGAAACCAGCTGTGGCATGATCTGGGGGAACTTACCCTCTTGGTAGTGGAGCTAGTGAGAGTAGGACTCATGGCCCTCCACATCCAAGAGAGGTTGGTTCCAGAACTCCTCACCTTACCCAAATCTGAGGATGCTCAATTTTATTATATAAATGGCACAGTATTTATATATAGGCTATGTTAGGTAAATAGTAATTATACTGTATTTTAAAATAGTTTGTGTTATTTTTATTGGTTTTCAAAAAATATTTTTAATTTGCAGTTGACTGAATCTGCAGATATAAAACCAATTGATATGGAAGGCTAACTATCCAAAGGTCTGTTTTTACTTTATATTGCCCAGTTATAACTCCTAATCTAGTCAGCAACCCAAATTAGTATTGCTTCCCCTACCTCTCACCGTGAAGATGTCCATCCCCTCCCTATTAGTAAGGGAATTTCTCTTGATAGTTATATATTTTACTGCCTCTAATATTAAGCTTGATGTTAAGGATAGTATTATGTAACTTATAAAAATGAATATTTAGACATAAGAAAAAGGGACGAACAAAAGATTTTTGGTAAAAAGAGAAAAATAAGGTGCAAAGAATTTGAGACGAGACATTTTATACAATTTAGTATAATTTTTGGTTTAAGATTCCTGGCTGCTTATGAAAATAAATGAAAACAAACAACTAACCCCAACAAAACCAGAACAACCACAAATTGACTCGCATATTTTTATTATCTAGAAAATAAAAGAAAACTGTACGCATGTCATATTAGAATTAATTTAATATAAATGTTGCACAATATAAAAATAATATCTACTACTAAAGATTTACCAAAGTGGCATATATATTAATTTTATTAAAGAAATAATTGCAATAGAATATATTAAATCTTGGATCCACTTAGAGTTGATTTTTGTATATGGGGATAGGTAGGGGTCCTATTTCAATCTTCTGCATGTGGTCAGCCAGTTTTCCCAGTACCATTTACTGAATAGGTTCTCCTCTCCCCAGTGATTGGTGGTGGAGGCTTTGTGATTAGTTGGTTGAAAAATTGAGGTTATGCTTCTGGAATCTCAATTCTATTCCATTGGTCTATATGCTTGTTCTTGTACCGACACCAGGCTGTTTTGATTATTGTAGCTTTATAATAAAGTTTATATTCTGGGAGTGTGATGCCTCCTGTTTTGTGTTATTTTGCTGAGAATTGTTTTGGATATTCGTGGCAGTTTATGTTTACATATGAATTCCTGTATTGTTTGTAGGTCTGAGAAGAATGTTGCTGGTAATTTGATGGGTATTGCATTAAATCTGTAGATTGTCAAAGGTGAAATGGACATCTCAAGAATGTTGATTCTTCCAGTCCATAAGTATGGAATATTTTTCCAGTTGTTTGTGTCATCTTTGATTTCCTTGAGCAGTGTTTTATAGTTTTCACTGTAAAGATCTTTCACATATCTGGAAGATACCAAGGTATTTCATTTTTGTTGTGGCTACTGTGAATGGAATTGTGCTTTTTATTTGGGTTTCTGTTTGTTTATTATTGGTGTATAGAAATGCGATTGTCTTTTGCACATTTATTTTATACCCCAAGGCATTGCCAAAGCACTTTATCAGTGCAAGGAGGTTTTTGACAGATTCTCCTGGGTTTTCAAGATATAGAATCATTTCATCTTCAAAGAGGGATAACTTAATTTCCTCTTTTCCTATTTGGATACCCCTCATTGCCTTCTCTTCCCTGATAGTTCCAACTAGAACTTCTAAAACTATGTTGAACAGGAGGGGTGAGAGTGGGAATCTTTATCTTGCTCCAGTTTCAAGGGAAATGGTTCCAATTTCTGTCTGTTTAGTAGTATGCTGGCTGTGGGTTTCTCGTAGATGTCTCTTACTATTTTTAGGTATGTTCTAAGTATGCCTAGATGTTCAAGGGCTTTTATCAAGAAAGGGTGCTAGATTTTATGAAAAGTTTCTTCTGCATCTAATGATAAAATCATGTGGTTTTTGTTTTTACATCTGTTGATGTATTTAATTACGTTTATGGTCTTACCAATGTTGAGCCATCCTTGCATCCCAGGGATGAAGCCTACTTGGTCATAATGGATGATTTTTGAGATGTGTTGTTGAATCCAGTTTGCTAGGATCTTGTTGAGAAATGTTGCATCTATGTTCATCAAGGATATTGGCCTGTAGTTCTCTTTCTTTGTTGGATATTTACCTGACTTGAGCATCAATGTGAGGTTAGCTTCATAAAATGGTTTGGGGAGAATGCCATCTATCTCAATTACCTGGAATATTTGCAATAGGATTGGTATCAGTTCCTCCTTTTATGTATTGAAGAACTCTGCTGGAAAGTCATCTGGTCCAAGGCCTTTTTTGTAGGTAGTTTTCTTATGACATAGTCAATTTCCTGGATTGTTATTGGTTCATTTAGGTCTCAATTTCTTCTTATTTCAACCTGGGGAGATTGTGTGATGTCAGAAAGTCCTCCAATTCCTTTAGGATTTCAAGTTTGTTTCCATACAAGTGTATATAGTAGTCTCTGATAATCTTTTGTATTTCTTCAGGATCAGTTGTGACGTCATCTTTTGTGTTTCTGATTGAGATTATTTGAGTGTTTTTTCTCTTCTTCTTGGTCAGTCTAGCTAGGGGATCATCAATCTTGTTTATTCTTTCAAAGAACCAGTTTTTTGTTTCATTGATTTTTTTGTATTATCTTTTTGTCTTCTACGTCCTAGATTTGGACTTTTATTTTGGTGATCTGGATTCCTTTGCTGAAGTTAAGCTTTAGGTGGTCTTGCTTTTCCGGCTTCCTTAGGTGACTTGTTAGGCTGTTAACTTGTGATTTTTCAGTTTCTTCATGTGTGTTTGCAGAGATATAAATTCCCCTCTTACTACTGCTTTATGGCATCCCAGAGGTTTGGGTAAGATCTTTCTTTTTTTTTTCTTTTGAGTTGGAGTATCACTCTGTCGCCCAGACTGGAGTACAGTGGCCACTCCTGGCCACCACAGCCTCGACCTGCTGGGCTCCGGCGATCCTTCCGCCTCAGCCTTCCAAGTAGCTGGAATTACAGGCATGCGCTACCACGCCCGGCTGATTTTTTTTTTAATTTACTGTAGAGATGAGGTCTCGCTGCCCAGGCGGGTCTCGAACCCGCGGGCTCAGGCTATCCACTCACCTCAGCCTCCCAAAGGCGCGGGATTACAGGCTGAGCCACCGAGCCCGGCTTCAACTTTTTTTATATCAGTTATTTTAATGGTAAAGCAGGCTTTTATGAAGTAAATTTAACAAATCCAAAGTCAAGCATATGCTTATCCTTATTTCAAATAAAATCAAGATCATCAAAATGTTTTAATCACCATTCTCATGATTTTGTTGTTGTAGTTGTTAAGGTTTACAAATTTTTCTAAAATGTGTCTGTTAGTGATTCACTGAGCTTGCTGAATCTGAGGATTGTTGTTTTCTGATTTTTCTATTTTTATCTTTCTTTTATCTTTATTGTCTTCATTGAAATTTCAATTTTACATTAGTCATTCTCTCATATTACTCTTGTCTGTCTTTCTGTGCTACAGTTTGAAAATTTTTCAGAGGTATCTTTCAGGCTATAAATTATCTCTTCATCTATGTCTAATTTGTTATTTAACTCATTTAATGAGTTTCAAATTTCTATATTTTTCTCTACATTTCTAGGATTTAAATTTGTTCCAAGTTTCATATAAAATCTAATTGGTCATTTTTTATAGTATGCAATTTTCTGTTTATACTTTTAATCTTTTCTTATAATTCTATATTTAAGGCCAGGAACAGTGACTCATGCCTGTAATCTCAGCACTTTGATAGGCCTAGGGAGAAGGATTACTGAGGCCAGGAATTTAAGACCATCTTGAAGAAAAGATCTCATCTCCTTCAGTCAATCAATCAATTAACCAATAATTCTTTATTCACCACTGGAACCCAATAATTTATCTGATGGAATATAAAATTATTATTTTTCCTCTACTTATTCTCTTGCTCATGGCTCCTTTTTTCTCATATGGTTCCTGATTTTTTTTTTTTGTATTTAGTTCTAAATTTATGATCAACTGTGGAAATTTATTTAGAAATTCATTATTAGGAATTTATTTAAGTTGCCTTTCTCCTGAAAATTATTTTGCCTTTAAAATTGGCTGTGGACACTAGCAAGGAGAGATCATTTAAAAATAGATCTGTTCTTTCATTTTTTAAAATGGTATTGAAGTCTGAAGTCTGTTTGAGTTTTGGTTACACTTTCTTTCTTTTTTTAATTGCAGATATAGCCAGAGTAAAGATAGGAATATTACATTCTTCTTTTCCTTTATGAAGATGATATGGCTAGGCTCATACTTTCACTGATCATGAGGTCTTGGTTTTAAATAGTTGTCTCAGATTTGATTTCCCACTGCAATGGATGCTCAGGTTTGTGTCCCGTATTGTGTATGAGATAAATGATGCCCACCCACTTGGTAAGGGAAAATCTTCTTTTCAAAATTCACTGATTCAAAGGCTTATCTCTTCCAGAAGCCCTCTCATAAACTTACCCAGAAACAATGTTTTACCAGTTATCTGAGTATCCCCTAACACAGTTAATTTGACACCTAAACTTAACCAAATATATACATATATATTATATATACTTATATACGTATATATATAATGTGGGTATACTTAGATAATATTTATGCATACATTGATATTATTATATTTTTGACATTTAACCTATCAATACAGTGAATGATTTTAATAAATTGTATTTAATTTTACATCTTTTCTACATTTCTCACATAAAAATATGCTCCCATATATTTCAAAATTCAGTTTCCTATATTAAATGCACAATTTTCTCATATATATATGAGAATGGGGATTTTTCTCTGCTTAATCAATATTTGTTTTATTTTGATATCAAGATTAAATGTACTTTCTAAAGGATAATAATACTTTTTTCTATGTTTTATGATAAGACATACTTGAGTCATCTCAAAAGCAACTATTTTACCAATAAAAAGACATTATTATTTATTTTTAACAAACTCCCAGCTATCTTTACATTTAAAGATAGCTACGGTTTTTGTAGCAGATGCTTCCAGAAGTTTTCAAAGATTAATTCATTTGGCTCCTACTTGAAAGTTTTCAAATACTAACTCATTATCCCTGAAATGAGATTTAGGGAACTAATTACAAAATTTGAATTAGCAAACAAAAGCATAGACAAAACAATATCAATGCTGAATAGTTAAAAATTAAATTACGGACTAATAAATGTACAAATATAAAAGTAATAAAATACCACTTCTGAACAGAAGTAATCATGATTAACATTTCAATGTATGATATTAGGCAATTATTTTTTCTATATATATTTGTGTATATATGTATATATACATGCATACACATCAACACACAAATATAAGTATATATGCACACATTTAGTTTTCAGTATTGACCTATGCATTTTCATTTATTTTTGTATATCTATAAACACTTGTACATACATATAATCATGCAGTATATATTATCAAACCTATTTTTAATATTTATGACATATTATAAGCATTTGTATATGTGTATAGTTACACTATGATTTCATACTTCCTCATAGTTTCTTTTTTATGATTTATAATTTAATTCATGCAACCTATAATATACTGCTTGGACATTTATGCTGATTCCAATTTTACTTTGGTACTTTAGCAACATAGTAATGGAAATATAGGTACTATACTTCCTTTTCCTTATCTGACAGTGCATTTAGAAAAAAATGTTCATAAGTTGAATTGGTTTAGTGCTATCCTTGTGGTGTAGACTTTTAAGATTTATTTCCAAAGCTATCCTCCAGAACAACTATATTATTGATTTATTGTAACTATTATATATAAAGAATGAAAAAAAATATTTGTGCTATATTTAGCAATATTTTGCCAAATTTACCTTTTTTTCAGTTTGGTAGTTTTATTTATTGAAAGCAAAAAAAAAAAAACAACAAAACTTTTACCTACAAAGCTTATCCGCTATTTACTTTATGGTTTCTGCTTTTACTGATATGCTTTAAAAATCTTTTTACATTCCAAAATCATAACAAAAAATATTCATTGTATTTTCTTTTATTGCTTTTATGAAAAGGGAAAAGGAGAAAAAGAAACTGAAATTTGTTATTTTCTCTTATTTTCTTATGGTAAAAGTAGCTGGCCTTTATTGAGTCCTTGCTACTTGGCATTCTCTACATTAAGCATTACTGTGTGTGTGTGTGTGTGTGTGTGTGTGTGTGTGTGTGTGTGTGTGTGTAATTTTATAAAAGAGGATCATATGTTTGGAAATGTGTTACTGACCTGAGTTCATACAGTTAGTATTTGGCAGAGCCAAAAGTTGAACGCTTATATATTTCTGACTGCATTTCTTGCACATCATTCCAGTTCTCCACAACATTATATTGTTTATATTTTATAAGTCCATCTAGATTTTGTAGCGGCATCTACTTCTGAGAACAAGAACAGAACACCCCAAGATAGATCATCGATCACCTAGGGAACCAGGACTCAGGGATCTTGCGCTGAACTCTCCTAGCTGGTTCTGGTTGATGCCCAAACACACAGAAAATAACTACAGGGGAAAATACAACATCTTGCCCTTGCTTTGCTCAATAAGAATAAGATTTTTTTCTTTTTAAATTTCAAGGATACTGGACTATAAAAATTAACCAAGTTTCTTCTGAATGAAAATGTTACAGACTTCACTCTTTGTTACAAAACTCGCTGGAGACGCTGCATTTCCTAAGATAATTTCTTCCATAGCTTCCTTAATTTTACGCAGCGCTGCTTCCAATCAAGAAAACTGCTTTAATTTAGAATCAAAATCCAGAGAAGTAAGGATATTATAAGTGTTATAATATCATAATAGACTCTAAAAGAAAGACAACAGTGAAACTGTTGCCTCCTGAGGACACCACAAAATATCATTGAATGAGCTCGAAATAGAACACAGTTATTAGATATTCATTTCCAACCACTGGATCACATAGTTACTTTCAGTTAGTGATACAATGAAATGGTCTCTAAAGAGTTTTAATATTCTTACTTTTTATCTTATAAAATGTAAATGCTTTTAGCCCACATTTTCTTCATCATAGAGATAGGTTTTTATTTAATTACAAAAAACAATAGCTGGTCATAAAAATCACACAATATAAAATTATTAAATATAAAGACCACCTTTGTAGCTACACAATTTATTTATAAATGTATTTTTAATTAATGAGTTTATATGAGGAATATTTTTCTCTAACTTGCTTTAATTTAGTATTATATCTTATTCATTTTTTTCCATTTTAGTACTAGGCTTAATTTATTCTTTTTATGGCTCACAGATAGTTGTGGTAAGCATACAGCACAGCTAAGTTAGCTTTCACTGATGGATGGACATTCTGTATATTTTCAATGACTAGCTATTATAATTTTAACATACATGCATATCTCATACATATTCTCATTATATATATATATATATATTTACAAATACATGCACTTCTATTAACATACATATGCCTTAACTGTAATTCCTATAAGTTTAGTTGTATGTATGTATATATATTGTGTATACACACATATATATATGATCAAATATTGTTTATATTTTATAAGTCCATCTAGATTTTGTAATCAAATATATTATATTTGATCATATATATCATTCTCTTTATATACCAAAAGTAGAATGCATGAATGAGAGATTAGGAAGAACTTAAATTTTGATAGATATAGCTAAATCATTTGCAAAATAGCATATATCAAAAGCATCAGCATCGTATTAGAATGTCATTTCCTCAACTGATTGTTAATTCAATTCACTATTGTAAATACAATAAAAAAATGTGCTATCTCATGTTTGCCCATCATTTGTATAAGGAAAGGGAGCTTTTTGCTTTGTTTCCAGTTATTTCAATGAAGAATATGAAAATGGTTTCTGAGTCTATGAACTAAGTATCTTGTGATGTATTTTCCTCTCTATAGTCTTGCTGGAAGAAATAATAATAATGAAAATATAAGTATTAATTTGTATAATTTTATTCATCTTACAGTTTATAAGTACTTGAATGTGTTGTATTTCTTGAATCCTCACAGCATTTGTGTTCAGTTATCATGGTAATGATTATTATTATAGCTTTGCAGAAACTGAGAGGAAACTGAAAGTCAGAGAATTGACATGACTTTACCAAGGTCACACAAGATCAAATGAGCTAATGTGTGAATATTATTTTGATATTGCAAAGATTCTCGTATAACTTAAGAAATGAGAATTTGAAGATGACAACCCCTTTACTTTACTGAATAAAATGACATTTATTTATCTGGGCTGAAAAGCTGGGATACACCAAAGGATTAAAATTGACATGTTTGAGAAAGCTTTTTCCCTGTGTTTACAGACTATTCTGAGACAGGTGCATGTCAGGACACAGCTGCCACTACCTACCAAGCAAAATCTTTGCTGGAATGAGTTTGCAAGAGCTGGGCATAAATTTTTTATGGACTGCTGCAAGGGACCTGAAGCAAGAATTCTTCAAACAGTCCTGGCAGCTTCAGGTTATATAAAGTACTGAAAAATAAAAGATGCAAACAAGAGTGAGCAAGGGAGCACACCAGTATAGCCAGTATAGCCAGCAAAGACTTTTTACATCTTGCATTATTGCTTTTTCTTCTTTGGTGGATTATTAGTTTTTACTCCAGGAAATAGGTAGGATACCCGAATCTAATGTTTAACATACAAACATACCTGAATCTAATGTTTAACATACAAACGTAAACACATTCAACAAACATGTGAATGTATGCACACAATCACAGGGATGAACATACTCACATATAAACTTACATGCACACACTAATGTATTCTTCCACAATGGAAACAGGAACAGAGATAAAGTATGTACATTCACATTACCAGTACATACATTATTCAGACTTATACTCACAACTACCTAGAGTGTTCATACAAACTGATAGAATCACACCCAACATATAAATGTATACATGCAAAAACAAGATAAATATGTTTATAGAGTGCATGCCGGCTTAGATGATATATAAAAGTATTTATGTGCAGTAAGAAATAAAAATGCATATTGCTCAGAGACAAGAGTTTTAAAATCAATGTAACCCAGATAATAAATCTTAGCTAGCATGTTATGAAAACAATTACATCAAAATTATATTCTAATACCCCTAAAAGAGTCTAACCCTAAAATCTAAAATATTTAGCAATTCAATCTAGTAATGTCCCCGTAAGAATAATATATCATGAAAATCTTGGTTTTATCTCAGAAATTTACAAGCTTACATTTATAAATTTGTAGAACTTTGCTTTTGTTTAACAAAATTTATTATTTCTAAACATACAGCTGAGGGCATTTCATCATTTTATTAGTAAACATTTACCAAGCCCTAATATACTCTAAACGCTATGGTAAATTCTGTAGATATTAAAATGAATAGGTTATAACACTTGCCTCTCTGGAGATCCTGGGATATTATTGCAACCGATAGTTATAAACCAGTATGGCAAGTGTCTGGCAGCACTGTTTATAGAAAATACGAATGTTCTATGGAAAGGCTTCTCAAATAACCTGTGAGAAAGATTAGCTCAGGAGAGCAACAACAAGAGAGTGATGCCTGAGTTACATCTCAAAAGGCAATTTAAAAAGTATTTTAAAATAGTAAGGAAAACAATTTAGATGATGACAACAGAATGAATAAAACACAAACAATTCTAATATAAAATGGACATGAGAATAACTTCAAGAACTTTGGCAATCAGCACATAAGACAGAAAATTCAGTATCAGAGACTGGTGGTGAATATGTAATTAAGAACTTTGTCTTATTTGTTTTCCTGTAGTTTAAGCAAGGTCTTAAGCAGAAAAGTTACTCAATCAGATTTATTTTCATATTACTTTCTGCTATTTGGGAGGGAATAAAATTCAGTTGTTCAGATTTGAGACAAGGAGACATTTTAAAAGATTAAGTTGTCTAGGCCAGATGAAAACATGTCTCTGATCAATGTTAATGGAGCAGAAAAGAATGGATTGAATTTTTAAAATACCAAAGATCCAAAAACTTGACAAAAGTTAATAATTATTCAAATGGGAATGTGAGAGAGTAGTTCTAATGTTGTTAGGATTGTTTGAAACTCAGGAAAGAAGTCTGGGTTGAAAATAATGTAGAATGAGTTAATAGCTTATATCGGGGTGCTTAGAGCTTGATTATCAGGGGTATAAGTAGTTTTGGATGAATAATCAGCCTGATGGAATTATACGTTTATTATAATCTAGCAGATGGACAATGGAAAAAGATCCTTCAAAGGTGCACAAATAATCTGAGACCGGTAAAAATAACTAAGCTTATGTTATAACAGAATCTAACAGAGTTAACAATTTAAGATTAGTCAAAAACAACAGCAAACTATGAAAAATAAAACCATCAATTGGTGTCTTTTTTTCCTCTTTTAATTTATATTTTAAAATTGTGGGGTACAATTCAGGTTTAGGTATACAAATATTCATTGTGCAGGTTCACTTGATGAGGTGTGCCCCCTCCCAGGCAGATATCAAATACAGTCAATCCAACCATTCCGCCTCCCTTCCCCCCTCTACCCCCCTGCAGTTTCCTGCTACTGTCAGTCCTTTTCTTACAGTATTAGGGTAGTTGTTCAAGGTCCACTTATGAGTGAGAACATGTGATACTCAGTTCTTTGTTTCAGGGAGAGATCACTCAATATTATAAACTCTAATTCCATCCAGGTTGCTGCGAAGTTCACGATTTTGTTCTTCTTTATGGCTGTGTAATATTCCATTGTGTATATGTATCACATTTTTTTGAATCCAGTCTTCTTTTGATGGGCAGCACGGTTGATTCCATCTTCTTGCTATTGTGAACAATGCTGTGATAAACATATGTGTACATGTATCTTTTTTATACAGTGATTTGAGTTCTTCTGGATATATTACCAGTAGGGGGATTGCAAGGTTATATAGAAGGTTGATTTTTATAACATTTAGGAATAGCCACACTTGTTTCCACAGAGGCTGTACTAGGTTACACTCCCACCAACAGTAGGGAAGTGTCCTCTTTTCGCCACATCCTCTCCAGCATCTGTTATTTTTTGAGTTATTGATGATGGCCATTCTGACTTGAGTTAGGTGGTATCTCATTGTAGTTTTAATTTGCATCTTCTTGATGACTAGTGAGGCTGAACATTTTTTCAAGTGTCTTTTGGCTGCTCGTATGTCTTCTTTTGAGAAGTTCTATTCATATCTTTTGCCCACTTTGTAATGGGGCTATTTGTTTTTTTCTTTTCAGCATGTTTGAGTTCCTTATGGATTCTTGATGTTAGGCCTTTGTCAGACATGGAGTTGGCAAATATTTTTTTCCAGTGTGTGGGCTGTCTCCCTGCTCTCTTGATGGTTTCTTTGGCTTTGCAGAAGCTTGTTAGTTTCATGAGGTCCCGCTTGTCTATCTTGTGTCTATGACTGGGCACCTTGAATTTTGATCAGGAGTTGGTTGCCAATTCCAACTTCCATAAAAGTGTCTCCTGCAATTTATAAGATTCTTACAGTTTGAGGTTTTACATTTAGGTCTGTGACCCATTTAGAGTTAATTTTTATGTATGGTGATTGGTAGGGGTCCTGTTTCAATCTTCTGTTTGAGATCAGCCAGTTTTCCCAACATCGTTTACTGAATAGGTTTTCCTCTCCCCAGTAGTTGGTGGTGGAGGCTTTGTGGAAGATGAGTTGGTTGAGAAATTGAGGTTTTGCTTCTGGAATCTCAATTTTATTCCATTGGTATATATGCCTGTTCTTGTACCAATATCAGGCTGTTTTGATTATTGTAGCTTTATAATAAAGTTTAAAGTCTGGGAGTGTAATATCTCCTGCTTTGTTTTTGTTGTTTTGTTTTGTTTTGCTGAGTATGGTTCAAGTTATTCTTGGTTGTTTATGTTTCCATATGAATTCCTTTATTGTTGTTTCCAGGTCCGAGAAGAATGTTGCTCATAATTTGATTGGTATTGCATTAAATCTGTAGATTGCCTTAGGTAAAATGGATATCTTAACAATATTGTTTCTTCCAATCCGTGAGCATGGAATATTTTTCACTTTTTTGTCATCTTTGATTTCTTCAAGCAGTGTTTTGTAATTTTCATTGTAAAGGTCTTTCACATCTCTGGTTAGGAAGATGCCAAGGTATTTCATTTTTTTTTGTGAAGATTGTGAATGCAATTGGGCTTTTTATTTGGGTTTCAGCTTATTATTGGTGTATAGAAATGTGATTGTCTTCTGCACATTTATTTTATACCCTGAGACTTTGCCAAAGTCTTTTATCAGTGCAAGGAGGTTTTTGACAGATTCTCTTAGGTTTTCAAGGTATAGAATCATGTTGTCTGCAAAGAGAGATAACTTGACTTTCTCTTTTCCTATTTGGATACCCGATCACCTTCTCTTCTCTTATTGCTCTAGCTAGGACTTCCAAAACTATGTTGAACAGGAGGGGTGAGAATGAGCATCCTTGTCTTGTTCCAGTTTCCAGGGGAAATGGTTCCAATTTCTGTCTGTTTAGTGATATGCTGGCTGTAGGTTTCTCATAGATAGCTCTTACTATTTTGAGGTATGTTGTACCTATGCCTAGATGTTCGAGGGTTTTTATCAAGAAGGGGTACTGGATTTTATCAAAAGTTTTTTCTGCATCTAATGATATAATCATGTGGTTTTTGTTTTTATGTCTGTTGATGTGTTTAATTACTTTTATGGTCTTACGTATGTTGAACCATCCTTGCATCCCAGGGATGAAGCCTACTTGGTCATGATGGATGATTTTTGTGATGTGTTGTTGAATTCAGTTTGCTAGGATCTTGTTGAGAATTTTAGCATCTATGTTCATCAAAGATATTGACTTGTAGTTCTCTTTCTTTGTTGCATCTTTACCTGGTTTGTGTATCAATGTGATTTTAGTTTCATAAAATGATTTGGGGAGCGTTCCATCTTTTTCAATAGTCTGGAATACTTTCAATAGGATTGGTATCCGTTCCTCCTTGTATGTTTTGCAGAATTCTGCAGGAAGGCCATCTGGCCCAGGGCTTTTTGTGTAGGTAGTTTTCTTATGACATAGGCGATTTCCTTGATTGTCTATTTAGGGCTTCAATTTCTTCTTGTTTCAATCTAGGGAGGTTGTGTGATGTCAGAATGTCCTCCATTTCCTTTAGGTTTTCAAGTTTGTTTCCATACAATTGTACATAGTAGTTTCTGTTAATCTTTTGCATCTCTTCAGGGTCACTTGTGACTTCATCTTTTTTGTATCTGATTCAGTTTATTTGGACTTTTTCTCTTTTCTTCTGGTCAGTCTGACTAGGGGACCATCCATCTTGTTTATCCTTTCAAAGAACCAGCTTTTTGTTTCTTTGATTTTTTTATATTATCATTTTGTCTTCTATGTCCTGGATTTGTGCTTCTATTTTGGTGATCTGGCTTCTTCTTCTGAAATTGTGGTTTTGCTTTTCTAGCTCCCTTAGGTGACTTGTTAGTCTGTTAACTTTAGATCTTTCCATTTTCTTCATGTGTGCTTGTAAAGACATGAATTCTCTTACTACTGATTTCATGCCATTCCAGAGGTTTTGGCAAGATGTCTCTTCATTTTCATTTGTTTCCATGTACCTTCATCTGTTTTGATTTCCATGTTGACCCAGGAATTGCTTAGTATCATACAGTTTAGTGTCCATATATTTGTGGGGTTTGGGGGAACCTTGTTGGAGTTGATATTGATTTTTATTTCACTGTGGTCTGAGAAGGTGCATGGCAAAATTTCAATCTTATGAAATTTGTTTATGTTTAATTTATAGTCAATGATGTGGCTGATCTTGGAGTATGCTCCATGTGTTGATGAGTAGAATTTATATTCTATGGTCATTGGGTAGAGTGTTCTGTAGGTGTCTATTAAATCCATTTGTTCAAGAGCCTCATTGGGGTTCTGGATCTCCTTGTTGATTTTTTTTGTCTTGATGATCTGTCTAGGGTTGTGAGTGAGGTATTAAAGTCCCCAGCTAAGATAGTGTTAGAGTAAGTCTCTTTTTAAAGTTTGCCTAGATCCTGCTTTATGAATGTTGGTGTTCCTATGTTAGGTGCATATATGTTTAGGATGGATATATCTTGCTGATGATTTAACCTTTTATCATTATATAGTGACCTTCTTCATCTTTTTAAATTTTTGATAGCTTAAAGAGTATTTTATCTGAGATTAAGATTGCAACTCCAGCTTTCTTTAGTGTTCTATTCACCTGAAATTTTGCTTCCCATCCTCTTACTTTGAGTCTATGAGTGTCCTTTCTGGTGAGATGAGTCTCCTGTAGACAATATATTGTTGCCTGATGATATTTTATTCATTTTGCCTTTTTATGTCTTTTCAGTGGTGCATTTTGTCCATTCACATTCAGACTTTTATTGAAATGTGAGAGTTTATCCCTGTCATGATGTTCATATAGAGGTGTTGTTGTTCCTGTTTGTTTGTTGTGTTTCTTTTGATTTTTGGGTTGATTCATGTGTGTTTTCAATCTTTTTCCTGTACTCTTGTGAAGAATGTTGTTGTTCTTTTTTCCCTTTCTTCTGTGTTTAATACTTTCTTAAGTGTTTCTTGTAGAGCTGGTCTAGAGTTGTCATAAGTTCTTAGGGATTGAATGTCTGGGAAAGATTTTAATTCTCCCTCACTGATGAAGCTTAGTTTAACTGGGTAGGTTATTCTTGGTTGAAATTGATTATCTTTGAGAACTTTGAAGATTGGGATCCAAGCTCTCCTAGCCTGAAGTGTTTCTACAGATAAATCTGCTGCTATTCTAATTGGTCTTCCCTTGTAGATAGTCTTGTCTTACCTTTATCTCTTGCTGCCTTTAGGATTTTTTTCTTTCATATCTAATTTTTTTAGGTGAATTATTATGTGTCTAGGAGTTGGTTTTCTCATTTACTGTCTTGCAGGTGTTCTATGAATCTCCTGTGTTTGAAAGGTAGCATCACTGATGAGATGAGGACAGTTTTCTTGAATAATTTCATGGAATATTTTTTCAAGGGTAGTCTCTGTCTCTCTTTCTGCTTCAGGAAGTCTTAGGTTTGGCCTATTGAAGTTATCGCTCATCTCTTGAAGGTTTTGCTCTGTCTTTTTAAATTTCTTTTCTACGTCTTCAACAGTTTGGGTTTGTTCTATATTTTGGCTCTCAAGCTCTGAGATTTTTTCTTCTGCTTATCTAAATCTGCTTTGTATGCTTATCAATTTGTTATTTATTTCAATCATGGTATACTTTACTGCTGTTATCTCAGTTATCAACTCCCTCCTATTTTCCTCTTGTCTCTCCTCAATTATTTTTAATCTCTCTATTAATGTCTTGATATCTGGGTTTTTAGTTTGAGACCAGTCTTTCTGGGGCCTCTTCATTGTCTGTATTCCAAAATCTGTTTTCTCAGTGTCTGACCTTCCAGAGGTCTGTGAGAGATCCATATTTTTCTTTTGGTTTTTCTTCATTTGTGTACCCCCCCCTTTTCGCCCCCCTCTTCTACAATTCTGTTTTTCAGGGATGGTGGGGTTGCTTTTACTTCTTTTTTCTCAGTCTCCTATTCTACCTTATGTGGATCCTCTGGCATTGCTCAATTCTGAAGCTGGACTGTGGGTTGGGGGTTGTACTTTTTGTAATTTTGAGTTTTAGTTGAGGGAGGGGTTGTGATTCAGAATCTATCTGCAGATCCCAGTATCCACCAACTGGTGTATGGGCACCCTGGAACCACCTCCCACTGCCTTACAATCTGTCCATGCAGTGAGGATTTAGGTTTGCTCCCTGGAACAAAATGAGGTAAGAAAAAGGAAAATAATGGAAGAAGGAGGGGTCAAGAGGAAGGTGGAGTGAGAGAAGAGTAAGGGTGAAAACAAACATAACAGTTAATAAGTGAAAAGAGTCACAAAGACAGAAAAGAGGAAAAAAAAACCCTAGAGCATACAGGTAATCACACAAACACACAGTCCAACAAAATCCTGCCTATTGATGTAGTCTTCCCCTCCACAAACAGGGAGTCTAAAGAATAGAAAGAAGAAAGAAAAAAATCAGTAAAATAACAAAAGAAATTCAAGTATGAAAACATTATCAAACCAGAATGAAAGAGAGAAAAAAAAGTCTAAAATAAAAAGTAAGCAAAAGTGAGCAAAACAGTCAAAAGATAAAAATAAAAAATAAAAACAAGGAATCAGACTGACTCTGAGGTTCTTCCTGTATGTCCAAAGTCCCTTCATCTCTGATCTCTAGCCCCTCCCCCCCACTCTCATTGCATGCAGATAGGGTTACTCATAGCTTGGGTTAGTTGTTGCAGGCCTACTTAGGGAAGGGGGTGAGTTAGATCTGGGTTCACTCGGTTTGCTGCCTGTCAGGTCTGCCACACAAATCTAAGTTGTTGGTGTCTGATTCAGCCTGGGGGATGGACTTCTGTCTCTCTCGGTTTGATGAGATTACCTTAGGCAACAAGTTGGAGGCTGAGCAGAGCTGAGCAGGGCAATGCAAATCTCTGCCTGGTCCTGGATAAAGGAAAATGGCTGCAGTGGGTGACTCCTCACTGGGCATGGACTTCTCTCCAGCTTTCCCGATCCTCTCTCTCCATTGATCAGATCCAGGTCTCCTGCTGATCCGTTATGAGAGGTGATGGTTTGGGCCAGGCACCAGGCAATAAGAATCATCTGGATTCAGTAGGCTTTTCTCAGGTGCATTCCCCTGAGTAGTAGATGATCCTGTGCTGGATCTTGCTGGCCACACTCCAATCTCAGGGCAGTGGGGCTTGCAGTCGGTCTCAGAGGGGGGACCTGGGTGCATGCACCTGATTATCCCCTCAGACAGACTTTCACACTCCCACCAGGTCCTACCCACTCACTCAGAGTCTTTATGAACACTTGCCTCCATGGAGACTTATAGTCCAACCTGTTCGTTGCCATCTTAAACTCCACCTCCTCAATTGGTATCTTTAATGAAAGTAGTTTAAATAGCGTTGAGTGTAATTCAGACTGCAGAACATTTCATTAGAATGTGAGTTGACTGAGTACAAACCCTGCTGAAGATAAGGTAAAAATGTCACTGGTTGTTAGAATCGGGCTTTTTGAATAAAAGTATTGAGCAAATTTAGGGTAACTTCAAGAAATTCAAAGGTTGATGGACAAGATCCAATACAAATATTTATTGAATTTCATGCAATAGGTTTCTAAGCTCTTTGAATGAAATATCTCTACTATCCCTATTTATAGAGGAGAAAATTGAGAATTAAGAGGTAAATAATTTGTTCCTGGTTACTCATTTAGTAAATTGTAGAGTCAGAGCTTGAACACAAGCAATTTAGCATCAGTCATTAGTTCTTTTAAGTATTAAACTACAGAGGACAATTAAGTGGCAGTGTTAAAATAAAAGAAAAAGAAAAAAACCCAAGACTTAGCAACATTCTATGGTAACTAAAAATGTGAGAAATAATGAGGTGAAGAATACAGGTGCACTTTTTGATGGCATGGAGGAAGAAAAAATTTTACTGGACTTTGAAAAATAAAAATGGATGCGACTCAAAATACATTTATGCAGAAACTTAAAGTTAAGAAATACCATTTTTGAAAGCCTCACATCTTTTGGAAAGAAGAAATTGCTTTAATGTATCCTTATCTAATTGTGTAAATTCTTAAAAATTATTTCCTCCATCTTTAGCCAAACCTTTTACCTATTCCTTAAATGTAATATCCTTCCATTCTTATACTTACTCCTGTATCTTAAACTTTTCCCACAAGATTGGCAAGTTTTTTCTTTTTCATGGTGCTTCCAATTAACATTATTCCATATCAATTTCTTTGGAGATAGGCATACACTTGTATTACTATCACCACAACCTATGCCATAAACTTAACCATCACCATCAAAAATATTCTATTGCCTTCTTTCTTACTTTTCTTCCTTCCCTCCCTCCTTCCTTCTTTCCTTCATTCCTTTTTCTCTTTCTTTTTCTTCTTTCTTTTCTTTCTTCTCTCTCTCTCTCTTCCACCTTTCCTCTCCCTCCCTTTTTTCCTCCTTCCTTCCTTTCATCCTTCCCTCTTTCTTCCCTTCATCCCTCCCTTCCTCTGGTCCTTCCCTTTTTTCTTCTCCGTCTCCTCTTTTTCATTTGTGATAAGAACACTTAATATGAGATTTACCCTCTTAGCAAACTTCTAAGTACACAGCACAGCAATGTTAACTATAAGCACTGATTGTACCTAAGATCTTATCTCATAAAACTGAAACTTTTTACCCTTTGACTAAGGTTTCTTCATTTCTTCCTCCCCAAGTCTCTGATAACTACCATTTTTCTTTCTGCTTTTATGAGTTTGCATAGTTTACCTTTATAATGCAAATTGTTTCAGGTAGTGTGTTCTTTTGTATCTGGCTTATTTCACTTAGTATAATATCCTTCAGGTTTGAATTCATGCAGTCACATGGGGAAGGATATTCTTCTTCCATTTGTCCATCAATGGCTATTTCATTTATTTCATGTCCTTGCTATTGTAGATAATGGTACAATAAATATGATGTGAAGCAATATCTTTGATATTCTGATTTCAACTCTTCTGGATATATACTCAAGTATAAAGCCTGCACAGACCAGTAAAAAATAGGAAGATTGGATTAATAAACAAGAACATTTCAACTAAGAAAATCCAAGACCAAAGGACTTTACAGGTAATTTTACTAAAGAATAAAATTCTTATTTTACTTGCTCAGAAAATATAAGAAGGAACACTCCAAACTCTTTTTATGAGGCTATATCACCTGATACTATAGCCATACAAAAACACCATAAAAATAAAAGTACAGATCAATAGTCCTAGTGAGCATAGATGTAAAATTTTTCTACAAAATATTAGCAAGATAAACTCAAGAGCACATTATAAGGATCCCACATCATGACAAAGTAGGACTTATTCATGTTATTTAAGGATGTTTCCACATGCATACACCACATTAAGAAAACACAAGACAAAACCATATGATCATATCAATAGATATAGAAAAAGCATTTACGAAAACTTAACACCCTTTAGTCGAAACCTCTTTTAAAAAGGCTATTCTTGAGGCAGCCCCTTTGGGTCCCCTCCCACTGTGGGAGCTTCTCTGTCCTCTCAATAAATCCTGCTTTCTCAAGAAAAAAAAAAAGGTTATTCTGGCATTTATTTAATAAGACAAATTGTTTCCTCAAAATTTCAGTTGGATTATTATTTTTCTGTGGAAATATTAGATTTTGTTCTCCTCTATCACCCAGTATTTTCCTACAGTCATGCATTTTATATTTTTGTTATATTTTATGTTTTTAATTATATATTTAATGTTTATTTCTCCCATATAATATAAATCCCTTAAAAATAAGGATCATTTCTGTCTTCTTTAAAATCAGACTGTAAAAAACAGGCCCTAATACATAATTGTTACTCAATAAGCTTCTTCTTTTTAATACATGATAAATTAACAAATGATTAAATAAAGCTGTGAGCACTTTGCAATGTATCTATATGTTACTTTCACCATTGATATTTATGTAATTTGATGTTAGGGAAGACCTATTTGAAATAATTTAATTTCTTGTATGTAAAACCTTTCTTTACAAAAAGCTATTAGTGTGAGTCTTATACCCACTGTCATTTTATCACTAAGTCATATCACAGTCCTTATTACACCCATTTCAAAATTTAAAATTTTTACATGATAATAAAGACTTCATGATCTGCTCTTAGCCTACTTCTGTAACTTCATCACCTCTTATTCTTTCCTATAGTTGACAATTAAAAAAACCCAATTTTGTCAAAATATGTTTGAAGAGGTTTATTTTTGAGTCAAATATGAGTGATCTAGGCCAGTAGCACAATCACAAGAGACCTGAGAACATGCACCCAAAATAATTGAATTGCAATTTGGTTTTATACATTTTTAGTGAGACAGAAGTTGCAGGTAAAACATACATTTATATGTGTAAGGTTTACATTAATTATCCCTGAAAAAGTAGGACATCTCCAAGCAGGGACTTATAGGACATGAGTAAATTCAACAATTTTCAGATTGGCCTTTGGCAGAAAGGGTTAAGTTCTGTCTAAAGAATGAAGATGGACCCATTCCTTTCATGTACAAAAATTAAAACAAGATGGATTAAAGATTTAAATGTAAGATGCCAAACTATAAAAATTACAAAAGGGAAAACGCTTCTGGACATTGGTCTAGGCAACAATTTTATGACCAAATCCTCAAAAGCAAAATGCTGCAAAAACAGAAATTGTCAAGTGGAATCCAATTAAGAGCTTTTTCACAATGAAAGAAACTATCAATAGAATAAATAGATAACCTATAGCATGGAAGTAAATATTTAAAACTATCCACCCATTAAAGGGCCAGTACTCAGAATCTATAAGAAACTTAAACAAATAGACAGGATTACAAATTTTAAATTCATTCTGCAAATCTCTGCCTTTTAACTAAAGGGGTCAATCTATTTACATTTAATGTAACTACCTATAGAACTAATCTAATTCTCCAGTCTTTCCTTCCAAGTGTTTTGATTAGTGTATTGTCTGTCATAAATATTATTTCTTGCTCTAGGTAGAAGTGACTAATAATTTACAGTTGTTTTTTTTTTTTTTTTTATCAAAAGCTTCTGTGGAAGGTGCCTGAGCCCTGGAAGAGCTGAGACAGGGAATAAAAGGCCAACCTATTGACTGTGTTTTTCAGGAAGCCACCAGACAGGTTTAAACAAACAAAACCACTTATTTGAAAATAAGGTATGCTCTTCTCCTTTTAGGTATCTCTAGTGGGAATGTGGGATATTGTCTTCAAGACTTCTGCAGAGGGCTCTAGAAAAAAGATGAAGGTAAGTTAAATGCCACAAAACTCTCTTACCAACTGTTTTTCTCCATTAGCATTTCTGTGGTTTGTTGAATGTTTTTATTAATTCTCAGAGTTCTGAAAGAGTTGATTCTGAAAGCACTTATTAGTATATTTGTCATTTTCTTTTTCATCAATATTTTTTATTATGATATTGTAGAGTACAGTTAAGTGTTAGGTATACAAATATGCTTCGTTCAGGCACCCTTGTTGATAAGAGGTATCTCCCCATCCCCAGACAGATATTTACTACTGTTAATCCCATCTCCCTTCCCCTCGCTCTCATAGTTTCCCACCACATTCCATGTGGCAATGAGTAGAATGTGTATTCTGTGGTCTTTGGAGGGAGGGTTCTGTAGGTATCAATTAAGTCCATTTGATCAGGAGTCACATTGAGGTTTAGGATCTCATTGCTGATTTTTTTGTCCTGATGATCTGTCTAGGGTTGTGAGTGGGGTATTGAAGTCCCCAGCTATTATGGTATTGGAGTTGATATCTGTTTTTAGTTTACCTAGGAACTGCTTTATGAAAATTGGTGCTCCTGTGTTGGGTGCATATATATTTAAGATGGATATTTCTTGTTGATGGATTGAACCTTTTATCATTATGTAGTGGCTTTCTGTATCTTTTTAAACTTTTGATAGCTTAAAGGGTATTTTGTCTGAGATTAAGATCACAACTCCTCCTTTCTTTTGTGTTCCATTCACCTGAAATTTGTTTCCCATCCTTTTACTTTGAGTCTGTGAGTGTCCTTTCTAGTGAGGTGAGTCTCTTGAAGGCAGTAGATTGTTTCCTGGTGATATTTTATCCATTTTGCCATTCTATGTCTTTTCAGTGGTGCATTTAGTTCATTCACATTCAAACTAATTATTGAAATGTGAAAGTTGATCCCTATCATAATGTTCTTACAGGGTGTTTTTTTTCCTGTTTGTGTGTTGTCTTTCTTTTGGTTTTAGAGTTGGATCATGTTTGTTTTTAATCTTTTTCCTGTACTCTTGTGAAGAACACTGTTGTTCTTTTTTCCCCTTTTCTTCTGTGTTCAATACTTTCTTAAGTGTTTCTTGTAGAGGTTGTCTTGTGGCAGCATAGGTTCTTAGGGATTGGATATCTGGGAAAGATTTCAATTCTCCCTCACTGATGAAGCTTAGCTTGGCTGGGTAGGTTATTCTCGGTTGAAATTGCTTACCTTTTAGAACTTTGAAGATAGGGCTCTAAGCTCTCCTAGTCTGGAGGGTATCTGTAGATAAATCTGCTGCTATTCTAATTGGCCTTCCCTGGTACGTACTCTGACCTTTTTCTCTTACAGCCTTTAGGATTTTTTCTTTTATACCTACTTTGTTTAGATGAATTATTATATGTCTGGGAGTTGGTCTTCTCATTTGTTGTCTTGCAGGGCTTCTCTAAATCTCTTGTGTTTGAATTTTTTCATCCTTGATGATATGAGGGAAGTTTTCTTGAATGATTTCATGAAATGTTTGTTCCAGTGTGGCCTCTGTTTCTCTCTCTGCCTCAGGAAGGCCAATTAATCTTAAGTTTGGTCTCTTGAAGAGATGATTCATCTCTTGAAGGTTTTGTTCTATCTTTTTGAGCTTCTTTTCTATGGTTTTGACAGTTTAGATTTGTTCTGTGTTTTGGTCTTCAAGCTCTGAGATTCTTTCTTCTGCTTGGGTAATTCTGCTTTCCATGCTTACTAGTTTGTTATTTATTTTCATCACAGTATTTTTTACTGCTGTTATTTCTGACATCAGCTTCTTCTTATTTTCCTCTTGTCTCTCCTCAATTTTTAAAATTCTCTCTATTAATGTCTTGATGTCTGGGTTTGCTGCATGAGACCAGTCATTCTGGGGGCTCTTCATTGTTTGTATTCCAGAATCTGTTTTCTTAGTGTCTAATCTCCCAGGGGTCTGTGTGAGACCCATATTCTCTTTTGTTTTTTTCTTCATTTGTGCGTTTTTTCCCCTCCCTACTTTTTTCTTCCCTCCACGTCACTATCTTCTTTAATTGTGTTATTCAGGGGTAGAGGGATTGGTTTTACTTCTGTTTGTTCAATCTCCTATTCTTTTTTTTTTTTTTTTTTTGAGTTGGAGTCTCACTCTGTCACCCAGACTGGAGTACAGTGGCCACTCCCGGCCACCGCAGCCTCGACCTGCTGGGCTCCGGCGATCCTTCTGCCTCAGCCTTCCAAGTAGCCGGAATTACAGGCATGCGCTACCACGCCCGGCTGATTTTTTGATTTATTGTAGAGATGAGGTCTTGCTGCCCAGGTGGGTCTTGAACCCGCGGGCTCAGGCAATCCACTCACCTCAGCCTCCCAAAGGCGCGGGATTACAGGCTGAGCCACCGAGCCCGGCTAAATCTCCTATTCTTTATGTATGTTCTCTTACTTTGTTCAATTCTGGAATTGCACTGTAGGTTGGGGGTGGTCCTTTTTGCAGTTTTGAGATTTACTTAAGGGGGCAGCTGTGATTCAAGATCTATCTGCAGGTCCTGGTATTCCCCGACAGGTGTATGGATAATCTGAAACTCATTTCCCACTGCCTTGAAATCTGTCCATGCAGTGGGACTGTAGGTTTACTCCCTGATGTAAAAAGTGGTTAGCAGAGGGAAGAGAATGGAGCAGACAATGGGAGGAAGAAGGGGGTGGTGAGAGAGAGGCATAAGGGGGGAAACAGATGAGTGTACCAACAAATGGAGAGAGAACCCTATACTGAAACAGATAAAAACAATAGACCACAGCACAGACTAACCAACTCCCATACAAAAAAATAAAACATACAATAATGCTAACATATAAGCTAACCAACCACCTTATTGGTGTGCTGTTCCTCTATACAAAGATATGGTTTACAGAGAGGAGAAAAGAGAAGAAAAGGAAGAGGGGGAAAAAAGGAACAATACAGTAGGAATAGAATTAAGTCATTAAACTAGCAGAACCATCAAGCACACTCTGAGACTTTTTGTTTAAGTCCAAAGTCCTTTCAGCTCTGATTTCTAGCTTTCTTTTCAAGCTGGTAAATTAGTTCGCAGTTAGGATTGGTTGCCCCTGGCCTGCTATGAAGGACAGTTCAGATCACCCTCCGTTCACCACTCTGGCCTGTGTCTGTTTTTCAAGCTTGTTTCTCCCGTTTCAGTGTTGTTACCTTGAATTGCCAGCAGGTGGTGCTATCTCAGCTGCTCGCCCCAGATGGGCTGGGGCTGGATAGGAACCAGGCAGAGGCCAGAGATGGAGGCCTGCCTCAGGGCACATGGGAGGAGATTCAAGGCAGGTAGGATGTTGCGGTCACAGGATAGGTGGCAGCAATCCCAGCAGATCTTGCCTGCAGAGGCTTCAAGGACTGAAGTCGTGGATCACCTCAGGCACGGGTGGCGCGATGTGCTATGGCCACCATGGAGGCCACGGTGGTGCTGGTGGCTGCTGTGTCTGCACTGCAGTGGCTGTCCAGACCGCTGTGATGCCCCAGCGATGGTGGCAATGGCCGAGCTCCGTGTGAAGAGCAGACTGCAATGTTGGGGTCTACTGCCCCTGGGGGAGACAGCCAGAGACCCTCTGCATTCTCCTTTGCAGAGGGTTTCATAGACCAGGTTGCCCATCGCCATCTTGCATATTTGTCATTTTCTTTTCTTTTTTGTGTGCAAAGGACATCTCTTGGAGTTTCATTTTCTTTTTTTAACTTTTAATTTTTTTATTTTAAAGATGTGGTTGCAATTCAGTGTTAGGTATACAAATGTTCATTATGTAGGTACCTTTGCTGATGAGGTGTGCCTCCCCCTTCCCCAGGCAGATTCCCACTGCTGCCAATCCCGCCTCCCCTCCTCCCCTCATCCCTCCAGCAGTTTTCTGCTACTGCCAATCCTCTTTTTATAGTATTACAATAATTGTTCAAGGTCAGCTTATGAGTGAGAACATATGCTACTCAGTTCTTTGTTTCTGTGAAAGATCACTCAGTATTATGGACCCTAAGTCCATCCAGGTTGCTGTGAAGTTCATAATTTTGTTCTTCTTTATGGCTGTATAATATTCCATCATGTATATATACCATATTTTAAAAATATAGTCCTCTTTTGATGGGCGCACAGTTGATTTCATGTTCTTGCTATTGTGAACAAGGTGGCAATAAACATAAGTGTGCAGGTATCTTTTTCATAGAGTGATTTGAGTTCTTCCAGGTATCTTCTCAGTAGGGGGATTGTGGGATCATATGAAAGGTCAATTTTTAGATCTTTTAGGAATTGCAATGTCTGGGGAAAAGAGAACCTATTCAGTAAATGGTGCTGGGAAAACTGGCTGACCACATGTTAAAGATTAAAACAAGACCCCTACCTATTACCACACACACAAATCAACTCTAAATGGATCAAAGACCTAAATGTAAAACCTCAAACTATAAGAACCTTAGAAAATACAGGAGACACCCTTATGGTAATTGGAACTGGCAACCAATTCCTGATCAAAATCCCAAGTGCCCATGTCATAAGAGAAAAGATAGACAAGTGGGACCTCATCAAACTGATTAGCTTCTACAAAGTCAAAGAAACCATCAAGAGAGCAGGGAGATAGCCCATATACTGGGAAAAATTATTTGCCAACTGTATGTCTGACAGAGGCCTAACATCTAGGATCTACAAGGAACTGAAATGTGCTGAAAATAAAAAGAACAAACAGCCTCATTACAAAGTGGGCAAAAGATATAAATGGACAGTTCTCAAAAGAAGACATACGAGCAACCAACAGATATAAGAAAAAATGCTCAGCCTCACTAGTCATCAAAGAAATGTCATTTTCTTAAAAAAACAGACTTTTAATTTTCCTACTCTGCCATAGTCTCTGACATAGCATCTTTAAAAATTAAAAAAACAAAAACAAAAAAACACTGGGATAAAATTGCTTGCCAATGTAAACGGTATATTTAATTCAGATCTAAAAGTAAAACTCACAACTTTTCAGTCTATTAACCTTCTACTACAGTCAGCTGTCTTCCAAGGAATGATATCTAAATAAATGACCTTAATAATCATCATAATTATACTCCATAAGACTTCTAAAATCCATGGAATCACTCCCATCTGGAACTTTGCTGTCTAGTATAGTAGTAAGTAACCACATTTGTTTATTTACACTTATGTTAGTTTAATTTAAGTGAAATTAAAAGTTCAGGGCTTTACTCCATGCTAACAATTTAAATGTTCAAGAGCCATCTATGACTAGTAAGTATCACACTGATATTGAACATTTCCATTATTACTAGAATTTCTAATGTACTAATTTAGAACATTTATTTCTGAATCTTCTATTATCTTTTATAGTTTCAGAAATATAAAATGAGAAAACATTTGGAGGTAAATCCTTTTATTTTTAAAATGTAAAGTTAGAAGTAGTAAAATGATTTCTTCAGAGACCAATGAGTGTCTTGGTAGTGGAAACAGGATAACATTCATTTCTTTAGTATTAATCGATGAAGGTTTTTGACTGCAAAAACAATTTTGCTGTTTCATTGCAAAAATATAATATTTTATTTTTGGCTAATGCCTTGGTTAGTCCTGGTCTTTTCACTTTCCCTGTGGTCTGGGATAAAAAATAGATTAAAAAATAGACTGCTAAATGAATATTATGGTCACACCAGTAAATTAGTGAGTAAGCAGTGTGTCTACCAGCTCACAATTCACAGCAACTAGATAGAGCAGGTCTTTTGATTGATAGAAATTTAAAAATATCCAAATCAACTATTTATTATGTTACAATTAGTTAACCTCTGATAATTAGAAAATTCTTGCTGATAACATGCACACGGATGTTTTAAACATTAGTTTACAAAATACAGGAGCAGGTTTTGATGTATCAAGATGTGATCATTTAATACTATATAACAACATTAACAATAATGATATACTATACTAAGGTTCCTGTGGAGAGTTCTACATTTGAATGTTCAGATTGTTATAAACATAATTAAATTGAAGAAATAAAGCAATATTCATCAGTGGAGTACATTGTAGATACCCATCTTTCTTTTAAGTAAGTGATATAGAAGGAGAAAATATTTTCCCACATGGTGAGGATGCATGTTAATTTGCATAACAAAGAATGGACTTTGAAATTAGATACTGGTTTAAATCTTTGCTTTGACTTTTACTAACAATTTAACCCAGGAAAAACTATTTACCTTCTTGGTGGATTAAATTGGATATAGTATATAAAGTTTATTAGACAAAGTTAGGGTACAGATTTTTAAAAGTATACACAAAAGACATATAATATTTTGGATAATTTTCTATAGTTTATTTTAATATTGTGAACATCTTACATTTTCTCAAATTTTTGTCTAAATGCTGATATATATTTAAGTGCATTTGATAACATACTTTCTACTCATACTAAAAAAAAAGAACTAGGTAAAGGCAGAGAGCATCAGAAAGATGGTAGTAGTATGCTGACTTAGAAATTTTATCTAAATTTATCAACCACCTTTAAACCACAGGAGCATTTCCAAAATATGCTAGAACTCAGAATTTATTCACTTACACATTTATCTAATTTTACTTTTATCCATCTATCCATTCACTTTTAATGGGTAATTCATTTCTTTTCCTCAATTTTCTTTCAATTTACACTGTCAATATTGCTGATTCATTTCTTCATCCATTTCTTTAAGTCACAAAACAACTTTTAATAAATTGCATATTCAATGCACACTTTTTAAAAAAAAGAAGTATGCTACTATTTGAGATGTGAAGTAAAAAGTATAAGATTTGACTGCTAAAAACATAAAATATATGACAACAGAAGGAAACAATTTTAAAATGAATACCATAGATGAGTTTGCCCTTGTCAATTAGAGGTAAAATGAAAATAATCCACTCATCATCAGCTGCTATAAAAATTCATGGCATATTTAACACATATTACAAAGATTATCATCTACTACTTGTATACTAGAATATAAACTCTAATGCTATGCATTCACTTTCTCCCTAGAATAAACTCATTTATGTTCTAAAGAGACTAATAGACAATTATAAAGCAACATGAAAAAGGATGTTTATTTCTGGTTTTGTAGATAAAAGATTTGCAGGCCTAGAATAACCCTAAAATTGAAGCTACTTTTAGAAAGATTTTGGCTGCATGTTAAGAATAAATAGGCATGTATTATAGGTTTTATAGAAAATTAATTAATTTTTACTTCATAGTAATTTAAAAATTATTAACAGTGAGGTTCTTCATCATCTCAGGGCTGCTTCAGAGCAAAATTTATCAGAACAGTGAAGAAAATATCATGCGTTATTACTTTTATTCTCACTTTTAGGTTCTGTTTTCTTTATGCCACTTTTTTTTATTGATTTGGAAAACAGAACTAAATAATTATAGCTCATTAGTCAAAATAGTGTGATTCGCCACAGTATTTTCTTACATTTTTGTTTCAGCCTTGAAATCTCTTTTTAGTTTCCCTCTTAGCATCTTTAAATTCAAAAATTTAAGGCGCAGAGTAAAAGCTACAGATTTGCCTAAGCAAATCAGACTACTTCTCTCCTTTAAACTTTACAGTCCTCCCACATACAAACATGTACATGCTGATATAATATCTGTCATATTTTTATCATTATTTTTACCTCAATTTTACATAGATTGAAACAATCTTGCATAAAAATTGTGCCAGTTTTTTTCTTTCTCCCCTCCCCATACCTTTTTAGGACTTTGCAACTGAAGATGCCCAATAATTATTTATTGATTTAAAATTTTGAATAGATAGAACGAGCTTGCCTTTTTGGATTAGTAGCAGTGAAACCAATTTGTTTAAATTAACATCAAATTTTCTCTGCTCTCTAGTGATTATTTTTCATCAAGTGTTGATAAACATTCTCCAAAATGTATACAAATACTTATAGAAAATAACTCAAAATGTCCCTGGAAAAATTTTTAGTCAATCTAAGCTTTTAATATCGCTTCGGTGGCTATAAGGCATAAAATCATTGTAAATCAGTGATTTATTAGACTTTGGGTAAAAAGTGCCTGCCAACTGTAAAATTATCTGGCGATTAGATTTTTTTTAGTTCATTTTTTCACATGTATTTTTTGTGTGACTATTATATGCCAAATTCTGTGCTAGGCATTTAACATGCAAAGGTGAATAATCAGTGTTTTCTGCCTTTAGGGAACTACATTCGAGCAAAATGGTAGAATATAAGAAAGTGAACAGAATCCACAATTGAATTACATAGTTTCAAATAAATAAATATGGAATTGATAGAATTGTGCTACAGATGTTCACATGGACAAATGAACACACAAAATAGGTAGTTTCAGGAAGGTATATATATAAATATATACATAATTATATACATATAAATATATATATATTGGTACTATATATATATAAAAAATATATATATATATATAAAATCTGTTTCTCTGTACTAGTTGAAAATGAGTGTTTTAAATTTAGAAAACGTTGTCAATTATTCCTTGTCACACCTGCCTATGAAGACTCATATGACAGGAAAATTTCAAAATAAAGAGTGAAATTCAGTTGCTCTGATCTTCTCCAAAACTAAAAACCATATATATATATACATGTATATACATGTACATGTGACCTAACTGCATTTGATGAGCTCTTCAAGAAAGAATGCATGCATGAAGAATACACATAGAAAATATCTGGTGTCTGTGGGTCCTAAAAATGTTAGAGAAGGTAAAACATAGTAAATGACAGACAAAATTGCCCTTTATTTTGGGGGTGGACTGCATATAATCAGTTGAACTTCTAAATAAAACAACTGACTGACTCTCCCCTGAATAAAAGGCATTCTCCTGGATGGTGGTGTTTAAACTGTGAT
Source organism: Cephalopachus bancanus (assembly GCA_027257055.1). Lineage (NCBI taxonomy): Eukaryota > Metazoa > Chordata > Mammalia > Primates > Tarsiidae > Cephalopachus > Cephalopachus bancanus. The sequence continues at coordinate 3,964,133 of JAPVLO010000046.1, read as the reverse complement.
ATTGGCTTTTCCTGGCTTCCTAGTAGCCTGCTATAGACTCATACTTGAACACTAGCTCTTGGCTATGCAAAAACCTGCCAGCTTTGGCCTCAAACTGGTAAATTGCAGATTTTGGACTTGTCCGATTCCATAGTTGTGTAAGCCAGTTCCTTATGGTCAATCTCATTCTTTCTCCATATATATAAATAAATTTTTAAAATAATAATCTTTATATATAATTTATATATAATTGGTATAGGCAATTCAAATGTTATACATTATATATATATTATATACACATATATGTTATTGGTTCTGTTTCTGCAGAGAAACTTGACTTAGAACCTTCAGCACTAATCTATGCCAAAATATACTATCAGTAAACAAAATCTGTTTCTCTGTACTAGCTGAAAACGAGTATTTTTAAATTTAGAAAACTTTACAAATTATTCCTTGTCACACCTGCCTATGAAGATTCATATGACAGGAAAATTTCAAAATAAAGAGTAAAATTCAGGTGCTCTGATTTTCTCCAAAACTAACAAAAATCAGAGAAAGTCGAATATATCTTAAATATAATTTAAGTAGTTTTAAAATACTGCTTGCAGACATATTTTTAAAAACTTGATAGCAATTCAGTCACATAAAACAAAATAAACAATAAAACAGAAAAATGTGTAAAATGGTTTAAGTTCAGAAAAAATTACAAAAGGCTGTTATTTCACATACGAGTCTAAATAATAAGGTTCCCAAAGAAAAAAAATATATGTGACTAAATATATCATAAGAGAAATTGAGACAAGAAATACTAGTGACTTCCAAGAATAAAATAATGTAAAAATTATCAAAAATAAAATGAAACAGAATATAAGCAAAGTCATTACATGTCATGCCACATTATGTAGCATAGTGAATCACTGCCCTCTGAAATATCAGAAGAAACCATATTGGGAGCTATCTTACATCCAAATCACTGGGAAGATAATCGTGGTGGTTCTATACTGAAAAGCCACATACCATGGTCCCTGAATAAACCATTTACAGGGAAGAATCCTGCAATGAAACATTCTTGGAAGCTGCTCCAGGGACATATTTGACTTTAATATGGCAAGCCACATTAAAGGAATCATGATTGTTATTTACATTTTTTTTGTAGCATCTTGTTACTTTTAGCTTACTTGTATATTTTAAGTGTGCGCCTTATAATCAGCATCTAGTAGGATCTTTGTATTGTTTTTGTCCAATATGACAGTCTACCTTTTGTCTAAATTATCTAACTCATTCACATTTAACATTATTTATATGGTTGCATTTATATTTGAGTTTTTAAAATATATTTCTCATCTCTTTTTTGTATACATATTTTTTATTTTAAAACTGTGGGGTACAGTTAAGGGTCAGGTATAGAAATATGCATTATGCAGGTACTCTTGTTGATGAGTTGGGCCCCCCCTGTCCTCAGACAGATATTGACTACCGTTAATCCCACCTCCCTTCCCCTTCCTGCCCCCCCATAGTTTCCCACCACTGTCAATCCTTTTCTTATAGTATTACGATAGTTGTTCAAGTTCCACTTATGAGTGAGAACATGTGATACTCAGATCTTTGTTTCTGTGAGAGATCACTCAGTATAATAAACTCTAATTCCATCCAGGTACTGCAAAATTCATGATTTTGTTCTTTTTTATGGCTGCGTAATATTTTGTGCCTCTGTTTTTTCTTTCTTTTTTCCTTTGTATTAAGTAGTTTTCGCTGTAACATTTTAATTAATATTATACATATGCTTAATTTTTTTCAAGTGTTTAAAAAATTTCTGGTGCTTACAATTTATATTTTAACTTGCAATAATCTGCTTTAGAATTATACTTAGTTGCAGTGAATATATGAACATTATTTTTTAATATCTGCAATTACTTACTGCCAGTTTTATGGTATTATTTGTATAAATATTGCATTTATATTTATTACAAATTCCAAATTAGTTTTAATATATATGATTGTATGCACTTTAAAATAAAATGAAAAAAATATAGCCTGCAATGTGTGTATATATATACATATGAATACATATATTACAAATAATTCCTTTTACTGGCACTAATTTGTGTGTGTGTTTATGTGTATTCAGATTACTATTTGTTGTCAAATGCATTTAACCTAAAGAACTTTCTTTTATAATTTTTGTAAGGCAAGTATGTTCACATTGAGTAGTCTTGGTTTTATTTATATAGACGTATTTAATACAGACACAAAAGTCCTCAAAAGTAAAAGAATCTGAAATATCAATCTGACCAACCGTATTCCACAGGTATTCACAGAATATGCTATTCATAAGAGAAAAAAAATAAGATAGTTAAGAAGAAGAAGCCATGGTGAATTCCAAATCTTCCTGAGAGTCTCATTATATCTGTGCCAATATAAAACTTTTCTAATCCATTAGAAAAATTAGAATGTTTTATAAACATCTATAAGTATATAGTAGATAGTTGTTCTAATGCTGCAGTTGAAGCAATAGTATTACCAGCAAGCTAAAGAGTGGAATAGATTGGCCAGGCACAGTGGTTTATGCCTGAAATCCCAGAACTTTAGAAGGATGAGACAAAATGATCCCTTGGAGCAAGGAGTTTGAGACAAGAATGGAAAAGAATGATCATCAAAAGAAAATTTGTTTTGTTGTTTTCAAAAAAATTTACAATCTATTTTTAGGAATTGAGATTTATACACCACATATACTTCTTAAAACACACGAGTGTATATAAACATAAACATACATGAATGCATCTTTAACTAAAAAAGAAAGAAAGAAAGAAAGAAAGAAAGAAAGAAAGAAAGAAAGAAAGAAAGAAAGAAAGAAACCCTTTCTATCACATTAAAAAGCAATTAGGCAGGGTTCGGTGACTCAGCCTGTAATCCCGTGCTTTGGGAGGCCGTGTGAGTGATTTGCCTGAGCCCACGGGTTCGAGATCCACCTGGGCAACTTGGCAAGACCTCATCTCTATAATAAATCAAAAAATCAGCCAGGCGTGGTTGCGCATGCCTGTAGTTCCGGCTACTTGGAAGGCTGAGGTGGAAGGATCACTGGAGCCCAGCAGGTTGAGGCTGTGGTGGCTGGGAGCATGCCACTGCACTCCAGTATGGGTGACAGAGTGAGACTCCAACTAAAAAAAAAAAAAGAAAGTCATTACATGAAAAATTGAGGTTGCAGATCAATCCCTTAAGAAACTCATAATTAGTAAAATATTCACCATAGAACACTGGCAAGTCAGGTTCACACTGATATATGAGGCAAAGATAAAAACATTGCAAGTTACTTTAAAAAGATAATATAAAAATTATAAAAGTTGACACTAGAACATGAAAACAATAAAGAAATATTTATTTGAAGTTCTGAAATTCTCTATATTATATTTTAGTCTTTCTCTTCTTAGGTAATTTGAAAATTTAAAATATGTGTTTTGAATTAAAATGATATGTATAATAAAACACCATTTAAAATACTTCAGTTTGGCTATTTGTTTTTCCTTTCTTTCTCTCCTCCCACCAACCCCTTCATTTTTATCTTCCTAGTATTTATATGGTGAATACTTTGTATAAAATTATAAAATTCACCAAATGTTAATAATCATTATTTATTTGGTATTAGGTTTTTTATTTTTATTTTTATGAATATGCTTTATTTGAGCATAAAATATGAATGTATTTCTCTATTCTCTATTAAATAAATATTTTAAAGTGAAACTTTACTGTTTTTTATATGGCACAGTAACTAGTTCTAGACTATTTCTCTATTTTAGACAAATTGATTTTTGTAATTAGCACTTTTATCATTAGAATTCAAAAATCCATTCAAAATTATTTCTATAAAAAATTTTAAAAATCACTAAAATTTCAGACTTAAGATGCCAAAGTCTCTGAGAGAATAGAAGTCATAAGATACGAGAATGACATCTGTCACCACTTTTATCACAGAGGCATTTACCAACTAAAAAGACAATTAGTCAAACATAATATCCAAACCAAAAGTATAGCAGGACTAATGAGGAAAATTTAAAAAATATATATTAGAGATGCAAATATGAGACATAGTGAAAAAAATCAAGTTTGTATATATTGTGTCTCCCAAAAGGAAAGTGAAAATGGAATAAGAAATATTTGAAGAGATAATAACTGAGGATTTCCCTAAACTGATTAAAGATGTCAAATCATATATTCAAACAGTGCCATGAACCCCACACCACATTATTGCACATAAAAATACATCAAAACTTACAGTGAAAAACTACTAAAAATTTTTTAAAAATAAAATATTGAAAGGAGCCACAGAAATAAGAGGTTACCTATAAAAAAATAAATAACAACAACTGAATTATCAATGGAATCAATAGGATACTTTAAAAACAAAACAGTTTACTGAGGTTCCATTTGTCTATCTTATCTTTTATGGCCTTCACTTTTGGAGAGTTGATCTGAATTGGTCACCTATTCTACTTTCCATAAGGGTGTTTCCTACGTTTTCTTCTAGGTTTCTTATAGCTTGAGGTTTCACATTAGTTCTTTGATCCACTTAGAGTTTCACATTAGTTCTTTGATCCACATTAGTTCTTTGATCCACTTAGAGTTGATTTTTGTGTATGGTAGGGGGCCCTGTTTCAGTCTCCTGCATGTGGTCAGCCAGTTTTCCCAGCACCATTTACTGAATATGTTCTCCTCTCCCCAGTGGTTGTTGGTGGAGGCTTTGTCAAAGGTTAGTTGGTGAGAAATTTAGGTTTTGCTTCCAGAATATCTACCTTTGGTCTATATGCCTGTTCTTGTACCAATACTAAGCTTGAAGTCTGGAAGGGTGATACCTCCTGCTTTGAATAGGCGACCAGTTCCTGCTCAACTTTCCAAAACCAAATGCCATAAAACAAAAGATAGATAAAAGGGACCTCATCAAACTGAAAAAGTTTCTGCAAAGCAAAAGAAAGCATCAAGATAGTGGAGATATAGCTGACAGAATGGGAAAAAGTATTTGCCAACTGTAAATCTGATAAAGGCCTAATATCCAGGATCTACAAGAAACTCAAATGTACTAAAATGGAAAACAACAACAACAACAACAACCCTTTAAAAAAATGGGTAAAAGATATGAATAGACACTTATCAAAAGAAGACAAACTAGCAGTCAACAGATACATGAAAAAAATGCCCAGCTTCACTAATCATCAAAGAAACGCAAATTAAAATTACACTGAGATACCACTTAACTCCAGTCAGGATGGCCATAATCAATAATTAAAAAAACAAAACCAACAGATGCTGGAGAGGATGCTAGAGGGAAAAGGGAACACTTCTACACTGTTGGTGGTAGTGTTAACTAGTACAAGCTCTGTAAAAAACAGTGTGACAATTTCTAAAAGATCTAAAAATCGACCTTCCATTCGACCCAGGAATCCTCCATCTGGGAATATACCCAGAAGAACTCAAATCACTTTATAATAAAATTTAATTCTGACTTTTCAAAAAAAATAGATACCTGCATGCATATATTTATTGCAGCATTATTCACAATAGCACAAACATGGCACCAACCATGCTGCCCAGCCAAAATGGGCTAGATAAAGAAAATGTGGTACATTTACACGGTGGAATATTATGCAGCCATAAAGAAAAACAAAATTATGAACTTTTCAGCAGCTTGGATGGCATTAGAATTTATAACACTCAGTGATTTATCACAGAAACAAAGATCTCAGTACTACATGTACTCACTCATAAACAGACCCCGAACATTTACCATAATACTATAAGAAAGGGATTGGCAGCAGTGGGAAACTGCCAGGGATAGGGGGCTCATAACATCAATAAGAGTACCAAATTTTACCCGTATGATGACTACTTATGTACCTAACCCTGAACTGTACCCCACATCTTTAAAATAAAATTACAAGAAAGAAAAAGAAAATAAAACAAAATTAAAACAAATTCTATGAGGGTTTGAGTCAACATACTTTTTAACCAAGAATTGTATACAAAGCCTAATTATACTTCAAAAAGAAATGAATTTTCAGAAAACAAAACAAAAAAATAAACCTCAAACAGACAAACCTAGTCACTAAAGTATATTCTCAGACTGACAAAATTAATGCCACAATTAGAAAGGAATGAAGGAAAAATTGAAGAGCAAAAGAAGGATAAGTAAATGCTCTGGATTCTTCCAGAATGAGATTTTCTGGATCCCAAACTAGACAGTGCACATCTTTTGATATCCTAGGCTCTGAAGTCCCAGAACATCACTTCTGCCACTTTCTATTGATTAGCACATTATTAAGGGAAGCCTAGACTAAAGAATAAGAAAAACAAGCAAACAAACAAACAAAAAAAACCCCTCTACCTCTCAGTGGGGGAATGGCATAAATGTACAAGCAGAAAAAAAAAAAAGATGATTCGTTGCCTGGTTGCCATCTTCTAGAGGGCCTCATATGCCCTTTTAATTAATTAATTAATTAATTAATTTTTAGAGACGAGGTCTCACCAACTTGCCCAGGCTGGTCTCGAACCCACGGGATCAGGTAATCCACTCACCTAGTCCTCCCAAAGTGCTAGGATTACAGGGTAAGCCACCTAGTCTGGTCTCATATGCTCTTTAAGCAAACTTATTCACTCCTCAATCTTCAGTTATCAATGAAAGTATCACCATTTAAAAATTTGAATATCACTGTAAACAAGGTTAAACTGTTATTGTACCTCTTTGATTAGGCGCTGCCTAGGCCCTAGCACTGGAGATTAAAATTTACTTCTAAACCTGAAAAGTGCATTGAATTTCTAAAATTTTACTAACATTCTTACAGTCAACTGAACTAAAAAAAACAATATATATACATTTGTCTGCTGGATATTATCTATTGACTATCAAAAGATCTTGAATCAGTATCTGTATAGTGCAGCACATGTCTTAGAATTAGATTAAATGAGTTTTAATTCCTGTTCTGTCACTTACCAACTTTTGATATTGGGTCAATTACCAAATTCTTAATGCTTATTATTTTCATTACTATATTAGAAATAATAGTACATAGTACTAATGTCATAAGTTATGTGAGAATTATTTAATATTGTTAAAAGCTTAACAAAAATGTACAGTCAAGTTCTTTATTAATGTTAACTATTGCCATTACTCAAAAAACTGAAATTTTAAAATATTTTCATTTTATACATTTAGTGTCACTACCACTAATTATTTTGCTCATGCTAAAGACTCCAGTGACCATGCTAGTCTCTTCTTGCATGATACCTGAAATCCCAATCATCCATCTTAGTAATTTCGTTTCAGAATCACTTATGACATCTTCTGATCATTTCAATTCCTATAGCATCAATCCTGGTCCAAAAGTTGTTCATAGCATATAAAGACTATTAAAAATAGATCTTCCTTCTCATCTTACTTCCATAGCAGTTATTTTAAAGAAAAATCTAGTCACATCACTATTGCTTAAACAATATTTTAAAAAAATTAATAAATACATTTTATGCTATATGTTGTCTAGGACTCTTCATTGATTTGAGCCCAACCAGCTTTAGAATCTGATTGCATGTTATTCTTCTCTATGCAATTCTTGATGTGACTTAGTAGTTCTCAAATATGATGATGGCTAATCATTAGAATTAAATTGCCAGTATGTTTTTTTTTAATCTCTTTATTCCTTCTCTTTTCATTGTGTTTATTTCCTTTCCTTTTATTTAACTGTTAATACAAATACCACAAATCTACCAAAGACACATCGAAGCACTGAGTCACGATCTCTAGGTAGGGTCCAAAAAGTACCAAGGTATTTCTGATGACCAACCAGTTTGGGGAAACACGATTTTATGCATAATTTCCTGAAGTGTATCTGAAGAACCCTTTTTAAAGGCATTAATAGAGATAGTGGTGAAAAACAATACTGTTGTTTGGGAACTGCTGTTCCAGCCACATAGATTACAGGATGTCTATTTTTCCATTTCCCAATAGCTGAATACATTATTTAATTTTCTTTGTAGAATGTCTAGTGTACACAGATATATTTGTAAGTCAGTTTCCATTATATACAGTTATTTAATTTCCTAACACATTCTGAGCATGAGGGAAATAACAAGGCACAACATCTACCACCACATCTACAACTTTTCCAAGCACAACGCTTTTGAATATATATTCAGGGAATGAACTTAAAACAATAGTAGGCACCTAAAGATTATCCTTTATGGGCGGAAACTCATCCTCCAACATGTTCCCATTTGTCTCTGTTAAAAATCGTAAAGTATTACTCCTCTATGTTGAACCTCATTTTATCTGAAGATAAAACACTTAATGAGTAGTAATGTCATCTGCACCTCACTCTTATCTCCATCTCCATGCAGATACCTAAGGAATGTATTTGATATCTAAAATGTTTCTCCTGGTAATAACATTTTACTTTTGTTGTTGTTGTTGTTGAGTCAGAACCTCACTCTGTTGCCCAGGTGGAAGTGCAGTGGCATAATCATGGCCACCACAGCCTCTACCTGCTGGGTTCAGGTGATCCTTCCCCCTCAGTCTTCCAAGTAGCTGGAACTATAGGCCTGTGCCATCACGCCCGGCAAATTTTTTGATTTATTGTGGAGAGGAGATCTCACCAAGTTGCCCACGCTGGTCTTGAAACCCTGAACTCAGGCAATCCTCACGCCTGACCTTCCAAAGTGCTGAATTACAGACTTGAGCCACTGTGCCCGTCAGTAAAAACATTTTAATTAAAGAAATTAATACGGTGAGGATATGCATATTTTCTTAGCATCTTTAATTTTTACTGTTTTGATTTATTCTTTTAAAAGGAAAAGCTAACATATTAAATTTAATTCAAATTTATTGTAGAAAAGGCAGGATGAATCTAAATTAATAAGTAAATATAATTCCAGGAAACATTTATTTTTTTCAGGATTAAAGTTATATATGCAGTATGGAAAATTATTTAGTCATATCAAAAGAAAATATTTTCTCCAAAAGTTATGTTTTAAAACACTTCAATTAAAAATAATATTAGACATTATTTAAAGCTTTATAAGAAAATATAATTTTTGTGGAGGTAGATACATTTTAGACAAAATCTTAATGTAATAATACTACTTCCTTTCTTTCATTTTCCAAGTTGTTTTTCCATTTATGCAACATTATCTCTAAAATTTCCATTAATCTTGAGAGTCTTATGATTCATAGTAATATAGTTTAATGACTATGTGCTTTGTAGCAAATTAGACCTGATTAAATGAGAATTTTAGAACAAAAATAACACTTCTATTTAAAATTAGCACATCTGATTTTTACATATCTTTAAATCTCATTTTAAAAAGCTTCATATTTGAGTTCATTGTATCCCATTTAAATGTGGAACTGTGCATGTTAAAAATAGAAAGACTGTTGCAGAAACCAAGGAAATAGATATGTGAATTTAGCAGGCACAAATATTTTTGGCGTTTATTGTTAACTATTGGACTGTATCAATGACTCATTAAAGTTCATTAAAATAATGTTGAAGTACAATGGACTATTTGAATGTTCCTATGTGAGATGAGATAAAATACACAAATTTTGCTCTTTGTTTTATTTCTGAGACAATATGTAGAAACGAGATTTCTTTTCTTGACATTTATTCTGTAAGTCTTTATTAGCTGTGTAACAAAACCTCAAATTTTCCTTACCTGATTAATCTTGTAAACCAAAAGCATATTATAGAATCCAATATAAATATCTATTATTTGAAGATGCAAAGTATAAAAATTTTACACTGCTTTGCTATATAGAATTATTTTTATTGATTGATAGTTAGAAACAAACCTTTTAATAATCAAAACACTAAATATTTTATATTATATACTTTTAAGTTTCCAAATCACCTGTCTATTTTAAGACATTTTTTTCAAAATAACTTTGAAAAATAATAATAGAATCACTTTTTTAAAAATAAAGGAAATTTAAAATGTCCATATTGCAATTGACATTTAATATAAAACATGGAGACACTTTATTAATTTATTTGGATTTCTCTTGTCTTTTTTATACCTTCATTTGTTATTTCTACTTTTTATTTAGCAAGTTATTATTAATGCTTTGTTCATTTTCTATTGGGATATTTTTAATCTCCTTTTTTGATCAGATTGACTGCAGTGGTATTGATGAATGTAGGGCCAAAATTATCTCAATGCTTTATTACAGTTGTTATACTTCATTTTACAGTAGTATCAGTCCAATTAAGGTAGCCATCCTCTTCAAAATTTTTCTATAACAGATAGCATCCTGATTCTTGGTACCAAATCTTGAACAAAGAGGCACTTACAATTTCTTCCTTGACTATTTCATTATATATATATATAACTTTGGTTAAGTGCTTAAAATAAACAGATTTTAACAGATAAAAATATCATCTGTTTATGATTGTCAGTATAGTCACTATACAATTTAATAATAAAGAAGGAGGATGAGGAGAAGGAAGGAGGAGAGGAGAAGAAGGAGGAGAAAGAAATCAGTCTTGCTGCTTAATCCCACTTGCAAAATGAAAGTGGAATAAAAGTCCCATCTCCTTCAGTGCAAAAATCTTAGTTTTTTATTTAGGTTGTGTTTCTTTGTCTTCGTGGATTCTTTGCTAGAGATTCTTTTGTTTCTTAATTTTTAATTTTAAAGATGTAGGGTGGGGAGGCAGCCCACAGACTGGGAAAAAACATTTGCCAATTGTATATCTGACAAAGTCTAACATCTAGGATCTACAAGGAGCTCAAATGTGCTGAAAAGAAAAAGACAAACAGCCCCATTACAAAGTGGGCAAAGAAATGACCAGACACTTCTCAAAATAAGACATACGAGCAGCCAACAGATAAATACATGAAAAAATGCTTACCTCACTAGTCATCAATGAAATACAAATTAAAATCACTCTGAGATACCACCTAACTCCAGTTAGAATGGCCATCATCAATAACTCAAAAAAACCCAAAACAAACAAACAAACAAAAAACCCCCACAGAAAACAAACAAACAAACAAACAAAAAAACCAACAGATGCCGGAAAAGATGCAGGGATAAAGGAACACTTTTTTTTTTTTTTTTTTGAGTTGGAGTCTCACTCTGTTGCCCAGACTGGAGTGCAGTGGCCGCTCCCGGCCACCGCAGCCTCTACCTGCTGGACTCCGCGATCCTTTCGCCTCAGCCTTCCAAGTAGCCGGAATTACAGGCATGCACTACCACGCCCAGCTAATTTTTTGATTTATTGTAGAGATGAGGTCTCGCTGCCCAGGCGGGTCTCGAACCCGCGGGCTCAGGCAATCCACTCACTTCAGCCTCCCAAAGGCGCGGGATTACAGGCTGAGCCACTGAGCCCGGCTGGAACACTTTTTCATTGTTGGTGGGAGTGTAAACTAGTACAACCTCTGTGGAAAACAGTGTGGCAATTCCTAAAAGATCTAAAACTTGACCTTCCATATGACCCTGCTAGAGATTCTTACCTGCAATTAAGGGTTAGAAATGTTACTAGGACGAATAATAGGAAAAAAATGGAATTATTTAAAAATGGATCAATTGAAAAATAACAGATCTGAAATATAGTGAGATCTCTCCTGTGGATTATTTTCCAAGAGATACAGGGCATTCTGTGGGGTATTGGTTGGGTCTGACTTTCCCTAAACGGACTCAGAAACAGAAAATAATCATTTGCAGTTTCTTTTATATGGTTTTAGGATAGTTCTGAGGAGTTGGAAATAAACGCTGAAGGTACAACTGCCTTGGCCATTGACTTCAAACTTACACATCACTATTTTTAATCCCAATTGTTTTATTTACTTTTTGGGTGAATTTAGGTCATCTGTGTCGTATTTATAATTGAGTTTGATTTCCTTCATCTGTAAAATGCAGATGGAGTCCTTTATATCAGATATTCTAAACTATTTTATGTATTACTACATTTAATCCTCAAATCAATCTAATGAGACAAATAGTTTTATTATTCAAGTTTTTAGTCAGAATATGTCAGATTATAATTTGAACACAGGCTGTTGTCTTCAGAGTCTCTATGCTTAAATTTTGTGTTCCATTGAATTTCATACAATGACTTACACAAAAGTCCTGGAATATTATACTCATTCCTTAGAGTAGAATATATTTTTTGGGAAAAAAAACCTATGACCATTTAATCATGAATTATGCTTTCAATTTCTTTTATTTAAAAAAGTTTTCTCTAAGCATCTAACCTCTGCCTAGTATGAAAATTGTTTTGTTTTGTTTTTCCTGATGACTGGAACAATTGATTTCATTTTCATACATATGGAAGGTATGAGACCTGAGCTGAAAGAGATATTCACATCTAAATATCTTAACAAAATGGAACTAACAAATCTATGAAAACATTTTGTATCTCTTCTTTCTTTCACTTTTTATGGGCATTTGACATTTTTCTTAAGGAAGGAAAAGTTTGACTTATTGTTCAAATAAGTCACCTGTTTTCTAATGGCTTTTTAAATTTTCCAAATTATTATACAGTAAAATTAATTTTTGGTGTATAGTTCTATAAATCCTAACACATGTATAAATTTATAAAACTACCACCACCATCAGGATTCAGAAGAGTTCCATCGCACCTTCTATGCTGCTGTCTTCTGATAGGCTTCCTCCTGTACACATACACACATGTGCATATGTGAGCTCATACCCACCCACATATATGCGCAAAACATCCCTATAATTTTCCAATTCTTATAGATTTAACTTTATGAAAATATCATGTAAATAGAATCACACAATATGTAATTCACATTTTTAAAATAAAAGTACTATGAAATTTAAAAAAATGCCATAACTTAATAAATGGCTCACGATTCAGTACTCATGTATGTATGTAACTAAAATAACAGAATTGATCTTTTCTTCTAATTGCTTCTATATCATTAGAAAAATAGAAATTAAAAAAGTTGTTATTGTCTTCTAAATTGAATTTTTTACCCACTAATGAATCAAATCTGACACTTGATAACACTTGTTTAGAACTTTTCTGATATTTCCTATATCTTCGGACAGAAAATTGAAGAGACCTGAATTGCCACTACATGTAAAATCAAATACTGTAATATTTTCCTGAATCTGATAACAGAAAACCTCAGCTACTGTGATTCATAATGTGCTTGATATCATGATATCAAGGTTTCTTAACAAATTAAATATCAGGAAGTCTCCTTCAGTTTCTAAGGAATTTTGAAACACATTGACATAATGTAGAAATATATTTAGTAAATATGGAAGTTATAAAATCTATGTCAATGATCCCACAGTTAGATTTGTATTTTTCATCTCTTTACTTATACTATGTAATCATAAGAGGCACCAGGTACTGAGAAGATCTTCTATACAAGAAAAAATAGGTCTTAGCTAGGCTCGGTGGCTCAGCCTGTAATCCCACGCCTTTGGGAGGCTGAGAAGAGTGGATTGTCTGAGCCCGCAGGTTCGAGACCCGCCTGGGCAAGCGAGACCTCATCTTTACAATAAATCAAAAAATTAGCCGGGCGTGGTAGCGTGCGCCTGTAATTCCGGCTACTCGGAAGGCTGAGGCGGAAGGATCGCCGGAGCCCAGCAGGTCAAGGCTGCGGTGGCTGGGAGCGGCCACTGCACTCCAGTCTGGGCGACGGAGTGAGACTCCAACTCAAAAAAAAAGAAAAGAAAAGAAAAAAAAGAAAAAATAGGTCTTACCTTAAAATACATATTTTAAATAACAAAGCTTAAAAGAAATATGTGTGTTGAGTGTCTTAGGCAGAACAAAACTGCTATGAATCAGTAACATTTTTGCAAATTCTGAAATAATTTGTAAGTAAAACTGGTATAATTTTCTATGAGAAAGATACATTTCATGCATCTCCAAAAATAATTTGAACGTTTTCCTTTCAGAATATTGGTACTACACATTTATAAATTCCTCTTTATTCTAAACTTTTGCAACTCCAAAATTGGAATAATATATCCAAAATTTACTCTATCTTGATTATGAGTCAGGATTGTCCTCTTCCTTCCTGAAGGACAGCTATAGAACTTGATTACACTTAGCAATCACTAATTTTTTATTTTGATTTCACAGTTTATACTCACCTTTCTTATAATTTAGTGCATTCTGAAAATGAACGGAGATTTGGTTTGGAATGTGGAAAAACAGGATCACATTCATATTCAGAGGCATTGAGCTTGGGTATAATATTGAAACTGATGATTAAAATTTAGACTACTTTTTATGCTGTGTTGAAATTGTTTGGGGAATAAATTTATATTAATGGTGCAAAGTTCTTTCTTACGGGTCTCAAGAAAGCATTTCATTCAGAAAATTCACATTAGCAAAATATTTTTTTTTTTGACAAGTCCTTTCAGTAAAATAATTTCTTCCATGGCTCTCATTAAGTTATTTGGCAGGTACACTCATCCATAATATCTCGTATAGCTCTTATTCACCAGAATGTGAACTCCTGAGAGTAAAACTAGGAGTTATTGTTTTTCAGTTGGTGAAATAGGTATATTATCTGAATAAATATGATGTATTAAATGTTTTGTGAATTTTACCTCATGCTGGCAATCGTGAAGACAAGTCAAGTAGTCTAAGAGAGGAGTCTCCAACCCTCAGGCTGTAGTACAGATCCGTGGCCTATTTGGAACTGGTCTGCACAGCAGGAAGTGTTACACATTGCTTAAGTATCATATTTGCAGATAGGTTGATTTGTAAATTCGCAGCCTAAATACCAACACAAATATCCATCAGTTGGTGAATGTTTAAACCAATCATGACATATCAATCTGATTAAATATTTTTCGGTGATGTAAAAGAATAAAGTGATACCTGATACAACATAGATTAACCTTGAATACATTATGATAAGTAAAATAATAGAGACATAAAAGACTACATACAGTATAACTTTTTTTTAATGTGAAATGACCAAAACAGGCAAATTTATAGAGCCAGAAAATAAACCAATGGTGTTTTAGGAATAGGAAGTGACTCCTAATGATACAAGATGACACATAGATTGTAAAATTGATTACAACATAACCTAACAGTGGCTGCACAACTGTGTGGGGATACTAAGAAACCTTGAATTGTACAATTTAAATGAGTGAACTGTATGAAATACCAAGTCTTAACAAAGTTTAAAA
Organism: Cephalopachus bancanus; assembly: GCA_027257055.1. Lineage (NCBI taxonomy): Eukaryota > Metazoa > Chordata > Mammalia > Primates > Tarsiidae > Cephalopachus > Cephalopachus bancanus. The sequence goes on along the minus strand of JAPVLO010000046.1, from coordinate 3,948,988 downwards.
ATCTATGTTGCATATTTTAAAATAACTTGTACTTAATGTCTTACTTATCTTGTTCATTAAATTACACTAGTATGATCATAAGGATTTCTATGGAATATAAGTTAGGAAGGTGTGACTTGCTTAAAAGTGCTGAAACATAAAGGTTATACCTGCTTAAACTCTGAATTTCGAATACTCTGGTCAGATTTCTTACTTTGCCACATAACTGTGAAAGTTATATATATTCTATATATTCATATATATATATTCATATAGAATATATACAATTGTATATACCAACCATATATATGGTCTTTCTTGTATATAAAATTATTCTCACTCTACTCTTCTAAAAATGTACATGATAACAGCACCAGACTTCTGTGTTTATCTTTTGAGTCAGTAAAATATGATGTAAAGCATATGACTTGCTTACAGCAAGTATTTAGCAAGTACTAGATAAAATGTGATGTCATTTCAAAGCCTTTAAACTGAGGATGATTAATATTCACTTTTTAAACTCTCAGATTAAAAAAAAAATTTTTGTGTTGCTTTGGCTTTTGAAAGATTAGAAAACTTAAAAACTACAAAATTATAAACAATATGGATATTAATAATTATTATAAAACAGGGTAAAAACAAGAAAATTTGGAGGAAAGTTTACTGTAAGAGAATAATCACCAAGTAATCAGGGAATAAAGTCACTCAGTATCTCTCAAAATAGGAATATGAAGACTGAAACAGTGCATGGAAGAAAATCATTGATCATTATCCTTCAAATAAGCATAGATTATTCTTTCTCATATGTCACATTTTTTTACTTTCATCTTGATTTGAAAAGTCAGTTTGAATTATTCTTCTAATTTTCACAAAACAACAAGCACATTTACACATTTAAGTATTTCATTTTTTCTAAGGCATAGAATTTTCTGCATCTTTTTATTTTTTTGGAGTCTCACTCTGTCACCCAGACTGGAGTGCAGTGGCACACTCCCGGCCACCGCAGTCTCGACCTGCTGGGCTCTGGCAAAACTTCCGCCTCAGCCTTCCAAGTAGCCAGAACTACAGGCGCTTGCCACCACGCCTGGCTAATTTTCAATTTATTGTAGAGATGAGGTCTCGCCAAGTTGCCCAGGCGGGCCTTGAACCCCGCGGGCTCAGACAGTTCACTCACCTCGGCCTCCCAAGGCGCGGGATTACAGGCTGAGCTACCGAGCCCAGTCAATTTTCTGCATCTTAAGGCACTTTCTCCTATGAACAATATTCACTTCACATCCAGAAAACTCAGGATTCTACTTGTATAAGCTTTATATATTCAGTTTCAATTTTCTCTGAGTTTAAAATGAATATTATTAACAGAACCAATTAAAAGGATAAAGTTCACCAATGTATAAATTAGAGCAAGCTGATTTAATATTTCCTCCAGCAATTCAACAAAGTTTCTGGTTAACAGGCAGACTCCCAGGATAGATTATAATTAAAATATCTATTTTTTTGCCTGGATAGAAATTAGATTTCTTTCTCTCAAATACATGTTTAAATACACTGATATTTTTTAAAATATGGTAGAATGTAGAATAAACCTCACCCGTAGGGTACTGAATTTGATGAGGCATCAGAATGGAAATGCTCAACTATCTGCTTTCAGAAAAAGATAAAGTCTGCTTCTTCATCTAGACTGTACATCAAAAATTTGTTGAACATCTCTCAAATCTTACAGAATTACTATGGTTTGTCTTTAAGCTATAGGAGATATAAATTTTTAATCTTAAAACTTAAGTTTGAATTTTATTACAATTTTTTTACCTTTTAAATTTTATTTTTGTTTAAACACTTTACATAAACTCTCTAGGATTTATAATGCATCTGTCTTTGTGCAGACCACTATAATTCTTGAGGTTCTTCCATGACTCAATGTCACCAGTAATTGGTAGTCAGTATGCCCAACTATCTTACATAATTTTAATATATAAAAGATTTATTAATAAATTCTGCAGGAAAATGGAATATACTAAAAATATATACACACATTTTTAGCATTTGCAAATGGAAATGTTTCAGAATCCACTACTTAAAGTTATGGAGTCTGCTATGTAGTTCTGACTTTCTGCAAGAGACTCACTAAAGCTTTAGAAAGCTTCTGTCAAACCTACTTCACTACTAAGGAAAGGACATGTTGATTCTACATGTACTCAGATCCTTCACTAAAAGCTAAACTAATCCTGTACCATCTACTGTTTAGTTTAGTATTCCCCTAGAATAGAAACTTAGCAAATCATCCCTCATCTCAAAAAGATAATATAAATATCCAAGGATCCTGATATACAGTGAATTCCATGAGGCTTCCCTACATAGATATGTTTTCATTGGGTATTTATTTTGTTTCTGTGAATATACCAGCCACATTGATTTTTAAAAATATTTTTGTCTATGCTACTTTGTTCATGACTTTTGCCTTTTTATACTTATTTCAATCTAGTTATTTTCTGACACAAAATCTTATAAAATCTTCCCCATTCAACACAGTTAGAAATTATTGTTCTTTCTTCTAAGCCAAGTGTTTGTTATTGGCACATCTATTGTTGAATGCATTTAATTTTGTTTCATTTGCTTTCTTGCCCAATCTCTTTTAAAATACTGTGTACTTCTTGGAATCAAGGAAAATATTTAATTTATTTTTGTATTCTAGAAGGCTAGCAAAGTTCCTAGCACATAATAGATGCAATAAAAATGCTTGTTGAATCAGTATAACTCTTTTTTTTGAGTTAGAGTCTCACTCGGTCGCCCAGACTGGAGTGCAGTGGCCGTTCCCGGCCACCGCAGCCTCGCCTGCTGGGCTCCAGCGACCCTTCCACCTCAGCTTTCCAAGTAGCCGGAACTACGGGCGTGCACTACCACGCCCGGCTGATTTTTTGATTTATTGTAGAGATGAGGTCTCGCTGCCCAGGCGGGTCTCGAACCCGTGGGCTCAGGCCATCTACTCACCTCAGCCTCCCAAAGGCGCGGGATTACAGGCTGAGCCACCGAGCCCGGTTCAGTATAACTCTTAATTAAAGTATATAGATGGCAACCTGATGAACATATTACTTGTTTGGGGGAGTTGATCTCTATCATTCAACAAAACAAAACTACTACAAGAAAAAAAAAAAACTAAAATGAATTAAGGTGAGGCTAAGAGTGCAATTGAAAACCTTATGCATTGTTGTGAAGAAAAGAAATACTAAAATTGCAAGGAGAAACAGCTTAGCAACTTCTGATAAAGTTAAGCAATACGATCTATACAACCCAAATATTTTACCCTTTACTATCTATACAGGAGGAATGAAAATATATCCTTTACGTGAATATCCTTTACAGCGACCTTTAAATACATTTTCATGGAATATTTTTATAACGGCTGTATTGAGACACAACTATTACACAATACTATTCACCCATTTGAAGCATAGAAGACAATGATATTTAGTATATTCACAGAATTATGTAGCATCACCATGACCAATTTTAGATTATTTTTACTATCCCCAGGAAAGATGTACACTTTTGAAGTCATCTTCTACCTCTAAATACCTCCCTTTGACCTAATGGGGTCTACACTAGATATTTTATCTGAATTGGCCAATGTTATATTTAGTCCTGTATTACTGGTATTTAGCATGTAGCATAATGTTTTTAAGGTTCATCTATACTACAGCATATATTAGTATTTTATTTCTTTTTTGCAGGATAGTATTCCATTTTGCAGATATACTATTCATTCTTCAGTCAATATCTGCGTTGTTAAACATTTTTAATATGATAAACAATGTTACTATGAAAATTCATGCACAAATTTTTGTGCACAAAGTTTTCATTTATCTTGAATAAATACTTAGTAGTGGAATTGATGGATCTTATGGTAACTATATGTTTAAACTTTAGAGGGATTTCCAGAAGTTTTTTCAATGTAACTATGCCATTTTACATTTTCACTGGCAATCTGTGAAGTTTCTAATTTCTCCAAACCCTTGCAAGTTCAAGTTATCATGTGTTTTTTATTATGATCATGCTATCTGTATAAATAAATATCTCAGTGTAAATTTGACTTGCATTTTTCTGTTACATAGTGATTGAGTATCTTTTCATGCCCTTATTGGTCATTTGCATATCTTGTTTGGAGAAAGGTTTATTGGGATCATTTGCCCAATTTTTAATAGGATTATCTATCTTCTTATTGAAATGTAAAAGAGCTTTTTAACAGTCTAGACAAGTATTTTATGAAATGTACAATTTGAAAATATTTTCTTTCAGTGACTTCTTTTTTCACTTGCCTGATTGTGAACATATAAACAAAAAATATTTTAATGCTAATTAAGTCCAATTAATCTTTGTTGTTGTTGCTTGTGTTTTTGATGTCGTATATATATATATATATATATATATATATATATATATATACAACTGCTAATCTTTCCCTTGTGTTAATGTTACTAATATTCATTAATTTATATATATATATATATTTTGACTGAGTTTTAACGTGCCCCTCATCCTTCTTTCTTCCTCCCTCCCCTAGCAGTGCCCTACAACTGCTAATCTTTCCCTTGTGTTAATGTTACTAATATTCATTAATTTGTATATATATATTAATTTATATATATATATATAAAGACACAACCTATTCCAAGGTCATAAATATTTATTATTATATTTTTCACTAATATTTTCACAGTTTTAACTCAAACTATAAGTTATTTGATCTATTTTGAGTTAATTTTTGTACATGGTATAAAGCTTCACTTCACTTGAATATAGATATCAAGTTTTCACAGTACAATTATTTTAAAAGAGTGTTTTTCCCTCACTGCATTTTCTTGGCACATTTGTTGAAATTGGTTGACTAAAGATGAATTTTTTTTCTTTTTACTATCGACTCTCTACTACTGATCTATATTATTATCATTATGTAAATACTACACTGTCTTTATTACTGTATATTTGTAGAAAGCATTGGAACTGGGAAATTTGAGTCTTTTAATTTTGTTCTCTTTAAGGATTGTTTCGGCTACTCTGAGTCCCTTGAATTTCCACATGAATTCTAAGATCGGCTTGTCAATTTCTGGAAATAATTGAATTGAAATTCTGTTACAAATTGCATTGAATCGGTACATCTATTTTAGAAGTATTGTCATCTAGTAAGCTAAATTCTTGAATCAAGGATTATAGAAGTTCTTTTCGCTTTTTAGGGTTTATTTTAAAAAATGTTTTTGAGTTTTTAATAGTAAAAGTGTTTCATTTGTTATTATAATTTATACATTTTTGTTTTTATTTTATTACGTTTGTTAATATTTTCATTTTATTTAGCATCTTTATTGCTACTATATAAAAATGCAACTGATTTTTGTATATTGATCTTGCATTATGCAACTTCAATGATTTTGTTTATTCGTCTTAATAGTTTTATGGCATTCTAATTATTTTATACATACTATAGTATGCCTTCTGCAAATATAGGCCATTTTTATTTTTAAATTGATTTTTTTGGCCTAGTTTTTCTCACTAGAATCTTTAGTACAATTATGAATAAAAATATTTTTGCCTTGTTTTTGATGTTCTCGAAAAGCTTTCAGGCTCTCAAAATTAAGCATAATTGTATTTAATATTACTTTAATTTTATTGTAGAGTTGTAGGGTACAAGTGAGCATTAACTAGATAAGTAGGCTTCATGCACCTTACATTTGGGCTTTTATCTGGCCCTCACTTCCCCTAGTAGTGGTCCAGGTACACTTTGAGTTTTATTTTTTATTTTTATTATTTTTTTTTTGAGTTGGAGTCTCACTCTGTCGCCCAGACTGGAGTGCAGTGGCCGCTCCCAGCCACCGCAGCCTCGACCTGCTGGGCTCCAACGATCCTTCTGCCTCAGCCTTCCGAGTAGCCGGAATTACAGGAGCTAATTTTTTGATTTATTATAGAGATGAGGTCTCGCCGGCCCAGGCGGGTCTCGAACCCGCGGACTCAGGCAAGCCATTCACCTCAGCCTCCCAAAGCGCGGGACTACAGGCTGAGACACCGAGCCCAGCAACTTTGAGTTTTAACGTGCCCCTCATCCTTCTTTCTTCCTCCCTCCCCTAGCAGTGCCCTACAACTGCTAATCTTTCCCTTGTGTTAATGTTACTAATATTCAACACTCACGTATTAGTGATAACATGCAGGATTCAGTTCTTTTTTTCTGTGATAGTTCACTTAATAATATGGTCTCCAATTTCATCCAATTTACTGCAAAAGTCCATAATTTTGTTCTTCCTAATGGCTGTGCAATACTCTATGGTGTATATGTACCACGGTTTCTTTACCCAGTGCACTTTCGATGGGCAGTAGGGTTGGTTTCACATTTTGTTATTGTGAATAATGCAGCAATAAACATGCGTGTGCAGGTGTCTTTTTGGTAGAGTGATTGTTGTTCCTCTTGGTATATTCCAAGGAGAGGGATTGCTGGATTGTATAGAGGGTCAATTTTTGGTATGTTTAGGAATCACCCCACTGCTTTCCATAGAGGTTGTACTAACTTGTACTCCCACCAACTGTGAAGAAGTGTTTCTTTTTCTCCTCTCTCGTACCAGCATCTGTTGTTTTTCGACTTACTAATGATAGTCATCTTCAAAGATGTCTTAATCAGGTGAAAATACTTTCCTTCTGTACCTACTTTGCTTAATTTTTTAAAATCTTGAAGCAGTGTTAGATTTTGTCAATTTTTTTCTAAATTCATTGTGATCATCATGCTTTTTCACTTATTATATTTATATTATACACTATATTAATTGATTTTTAGCCATTAAACGAACTTTAACTTCCGGAGATTAATCTCATTTAGTTATGTTGTACAATCCTATTTATATATTGCTGAATTTAATTTGCAAGTATTATCTGTCTGGAAAGTGAGACTTATTCTATACTCTTCTTGTGATATTGTAGTCTGATTTATTTATCAGAGTGATACTGGCATTATAGGGATTTTTTGAAGTGTCCATTCCTCTATTTTTCCAAATATTTTGTGAAGAATTGCTGATATTTTGTCTTTAAATACTTGATAGAACTCATCAGTAATGCCAACTAGTCCTGAAATTTTCTTTGTTGAAAATTTTGTTACTTTCTTTGTTTAATTACTTTTCTAGTTTTAAATGTACTAATGCTTTTCTGTCTGTTTTTATGAGGTATTCTCAGTGGTTTGTGTATCAGTTGGAATTTATCCACGTATTCTAACATATTTGCTTATAATTTTTCACAGTATTTCCTTATGATGTTTTATTGTTGTTTTCTACTGTTGTTAGTAATATATACTATAAATGCTATTCATTTGCTCTATTTTCTTTGGTTTTAGTTTCCTTTTATTATTCAGTGCCATAAAAAGTGATGTGATATTACTGACTCCACATATTTTTTCTTTATCAACATAGGCATTTTCAACTATAAATTTCTTTCTACGGTCTTCATTCCAAGAGTTTTGGTATATCGTATTCTTTCTTATTATTCATGTCCAATATTTTTACATTTTTCTTGTAATTTCTTTTTTATACATTGATTTAAGAATGTGTTGAGAACATCCAAAATTTCTTCTATCAATTTTTAATTGTATTGCATTGTGGTTCAAGAATTTTTTATGCGATTTCAATTTTTTGAAAATTCTTAAGGTTTGTGTAATGCCCTGCAATATAATCTATCTTTTAGAATGTTTATTTCAAGTGCACTTGAGAAGAATATTTGTTCTGTTGTTTTGTGGTATAGCGTTTTATAGATGTCTATTAAGTTTAGTCTATAGTGTTTTTCACATCTTCTATTGTTCACATCTTCCATATTCTTGTGATTATCTGCCTGGTTTTCTCATCCATAATCACGAGTTTTTAGCTATGATTGCTGAATTGCCTATTTCTCCCTTTAATTTCTCAATTTTTTGTTTTCTATATTATATAGAGGGAATATCTATATTCTATGTATTCTATAATTTTCATTAAATGCATATATGTATGTGGTTGTGTATTTTGCAGAAGATTTGACTTTTTTTTTTTTTTTTTCCTTTTGAGTTGGAGTCTCACTCTATCGCCCAGACTAGAGTGCAGTGGCCGCTCCTGGCCACCGCAGCCTCGACCTGCTGGGTTCCAGCGATCCTTCCGCTTCAGCCTTCCAAGTAGTCGGAATTACAGGCATGTGCTACCATACCTGACTGATTTTTTGATTTATCGTAGAGATGAGGTCTTGCTGCCCAGGCGGGTCTCGAACCTGCGGGCTCAGGCAATCCACTCACCTCAGTCTCCCAAAGGCGTGAAATTACAGGCTGAGCCACAGAGCGTGGCCTTTTTATTATTATGAAACATTCTTCATTATCTCTGGTAACTTTATTGTTTATTTGTTCTAATATTAAAAGAGCTACTTAAACTCAGTGCATATATGTATATATTTATTTATCCTCTTGCTTTCAATGTATTTGTACCTTTAAATGTATAATTTATTTACTCCAAGCAGAATATAGTTGACTTTTGCTTTCACTTCAATCTGACAATCCCTGTTTTTTTATGGATTGTTTAATACAGCCACATTTTATGTTAATATACATATAATTGGATTTTTTTTTTTTGAGTTGGAGTCTCACTCTGTCGCCCAGACTGGAGTGCAGTGGCCTCTCCCGGCCACCGCAGCCTCGACCTGCTGGGCTTCAGCGATCCTTCCGCCTCAGCTTTCCGAGTAGCTGGAATTACAGGTGTGCGCTATCACGCCCAGCTAATTTTTTTATTTATTGTAGAGATGAGGTCTTGCCTGCCCAGGTGGGTCTCGAACCCACGGGCTCAGGCAATTCACTCACTTCAGCCTCCCAAGCCGCGGGATTACAGGCTGAGCCTCCAAGCCCAGCTTGATTGGATTTTTTAAAATCGTGTTAATATTTGTTTTCTATGTCTCAAGTCTTTTTTTGCTCCTCTATTCCTCCTTCACTGATTTCTTTTGCGGTAAGTTAATATCTTCTAGTGTAACATTTAAAATTCTTTTATTTTCTCACTATACTTTTGTAATTTTTTTTAGTAGTTGTTCTAGGGCTTACGATATACATATTAATTTATCAAAATGTGCTTTGAATCTGCAGATTTAATTCCAGTGAAATGAAAATACTCATTTCCATATAGTTCTAGACCTTTCCTCCCTCTTTTTGTGAGCTGTAATTTAAAAATATATTTTATATGTATTAAATCTAATATATTATAATTAATATTGATATAATTGTATGTTCTTTAACATAGCTGAAATGAGAAAGATCAATTATATATCTACTGTTTATAAAGTTTGTTATACTAATCTTATTTACATTTTGCTTCCTTCATTTGTTTCTGTGAGGTGAATTTACCATCATTTCATTGCTCCACTGCATTTTCTTATATTTTGTAATGACATTTTTTTCTCCACTGCAGATCTATTCCCATTGACTTTATTGTGCTATTGCTGTCAATTTATTACATTTCAGTATGTTACAGTCACAACAATAAACTCTATGTGTATATTATTTTGCATAATTAAAAAAATCAGTTAAAAGGAGAGTTAAAATATGCATTTATATTGTCATATTTAATTGCATAATTGACATTATCAATACTTTGTGTTTTTTATGTATATTTAAATTGCTATAATTATTGTTTGAGGTCATAAGTTTCCTGCCTATTGAAGTGTCTCAGCATTTTCTTTAATGTTAATCTACTAACAATGAATCATCTCAATTTTTATTTATACAGCAAAATTACTTCTTTCTGGCCTGCAATTTATTTTTCTAATAAGAAATTGTCTCCTAATATTATTGAAGTTTTCCTGTACAAGTCAGTTTATTTATCTCTCTTCTTTCAAAATTTCCTCTGTATTTTTGGCTTTCAGCATTTTTACTGTGATATGACTGTTTTTAGATCTCTTTTTACTTATCCTTTTTGGAGTTTATGGAGCTTCTAGTACATATAGATTTTAAAAATATTTAGCCATAATTTATTTGTTTATAAATATATACTATCTTGACTATCCTCCTATTATTTACTCCATTATCCTTATGTTGGTGAGGTGATGAAGTTAATGGCATTCACCTTTCTCTGATAATTTGTTTTTCTGTATACTTTTTTCCCTTCTGTTCTTTGAATTGCATGATCCTTTCCATTTATTTTCAAAGCCACTGTTTTTTTCTTCCATCAGTTTAATCTATTATCGAAGCTCTCTAGTAGGATTTTCATTTTTGTTATTGCACTTTAAAACTAACAAATTTACCCTTGATTTTTATTTAAAACAATTTCTATCTCTTTATTCATATTCTCTATTTGATATGACATTGTTATTAAAACTTTCTTTTTTAATATTAGCTCATAAACAGATTGTAATAATTACAGTGAAGTCTTTGTTGCATCTGACATCTGAATCCTATCTTAGGCAGTTTGAGTTCTCTGTTTTATTGTGTGAGTGTATGTGTTAGTCACAGTTATCTGTTTCTATATCTGGTGCATTTTGTTGAAACATGAACTTTTACACAAATATCTGGATACTTTTATTCTCCTCCAATCTAGCACTGTTTTCTTGCTAATTTATTTAGTAACCTGGTTGTACTATTTTAATAAAGTCTGTTTCTCCTTAGCAAGAAATCTTTTATGTCAGAGCTCAGTAGGCAGAGCCTTGAGTGTGTGCATAGTCACTCTGAGGTAGCAGTGGTTTTGCAGAACTTTTTCAATCTCTTTTTCTGTTCTCTACGCTAAGCATTCATCTCAGTTGCTGTTTTTTTCTGTTTTGATTTGTCCTGGTAAAAAATATTGTTTTGACAGAGCTGGGAAGTGGGAGGAGGTTTTATTTGAACAGATCTAGGTGAAAATACCACAACATTCCAGAAACTCCAACCCCAAATAGACATTTTATAGACCATATTTTCAAATGATAGTCCAGTATATGGCCTTTTTGTGTCTTGTTTCTTTTGCTCAATATTATGTTAAAATACTTCATTTGCATTTTTAATATGTAACTATATTTTTATCCAACATAGCTTTGTGAAAAACTTAACAAAACCAAACAAGATTTCAATATTGTTTTTGATAGCTACTACATATCATCTATTATATATATTACAGATTTTAGATATGTCATCCAAAATATACATAGACATTACTGTCACCATGATTAGGATGGCAGTTAATCTTGGTATGTTAAGGAGAAAATGCAAACTATTATTTCATCTTTACTGTAACCATTTATATAAAAATAATATTAGGTAAATAGGCAGTGTTAACAGTTGTTCAATTTAGCAGTAGTGCATAGTATTTGTTTTACCACCTTTTAAAACTATATTGTAAGTTTTAATATTTTATAATAATTATATATTTAAAATGATTTAAGAAAAAGATGATAAAGCCATCTCAAGCTATCCCACACAGGAGACAGTAAACTAAATTTGATACAGATCTGTGAGATTCAAACAGATTATAAAATGCAGAATAGAAGCCATACACTCAGCCAGGTTGAATGTAGAGATATACAATATAATTCTTACACTACTCAGCTTTTTGGTTTGCAATTAGTTATCTTCTTCTCTAAAAAATTTTCTCTAATACATTATCAACCAGCTTAATTTATGCTCTCATTTACTATGTTCTGTGGTTTGGATTCAATTCTCAATGTAAGAGTGTTGAAATTCAATTCTCAATGTAAGAGTGTTGGGATGTGGGGCCTGGGGGAAAGTGTTTCGGTTATGAGGGAAGAACTCTCATGAATAAATGAATGTCTTCTCTTGAAATGAGTGGCACCTCACCCTTGCCCTCACTCGATGTGATCTCTTTGTACACACTGCTGCCTTCTTTTCCACCTTACACAATGAGGTGAAGCAGCCTAAAAATCTCACCCAGGTGCATATGTACAATTTTTATCTTTTCAGCACAATAATTGTGAGCCAATCAACCCCTTTCTTTATAAAATACACGATCCAGGTTTTTATAGCAACACTAAATGGGCTAAAGCACTATGCTAGTTTTCTGCATTTTTCTATCGCAGTAATTATCACACTATATCTTTATTGTATGTTTATTTTTCTGTTTTTATTTTAAATATTATCTCTGTAGAAAAATTGCATTTATAAATTGTAGTTTAGTGTTTGCCATTGAAAGAACATTTATTGTTGCATTGTAGTCAACACATTTTTATTGAATACTTTGCTATGTGTTAGCTAGTTTCTTCATCATTGTGAAAGCAAAACCTAACAAAATCTTACCTTTTTATTTAATGCATGTGTTATTCAAAATAGACTGTTGAGCACATATATTCCTGGAAGAACTTCAGTAAAACTGAGTACAATTGTGATATGAGCTAGAGTAGATTGTCTGCCAAGGTGGATGCTAACAATTTTTCTCATTTCTTCAACTCTTCTCTTTAAACCTGAAGCTAGCCCTACACCATTTTATCCGGTCTTGTAATGTGTACCCAAGAGAAGGAGGCAAATAACACTTAGTGCAAGTTCTAGGCCTAAGTTGGTAGAATGCTGGCAGCTTCCACTTTTATTCTTTACCTGAAACACCAAAGAAGTTCTGGCTACATAGAGAGATAAAGAGGTCCAACCACACTGAACTATGTAAGTCACCCCAGCTGAGGTGCCAACAAAGGAAAGATCTCTTAGCCCCAGTAAAACTTATACAGCCGATACCACATGGACCAGAGACAAATATTCATCTTTGATACTGGCCCAATTATCATAATTAAATAACTAAATGTGATTTTACATTTGTCAGTTTTGTGGTGGTTTGTTACATAGCAATAGAGTTCTGAAACAAAAATTCAGAATAGGGAGGAATTAATACTGCTGGGAGGAGTAATTGTGTAGAAAAGAAGGCAGGGTAAAAAGATGTGTAGAAGATAAAAGCAACAACATGGTGACTAAAATGACCAAAAGATGGGAAATCCAATAGCAATATTTAAATGAATAGTAATTGCATTGACTAAGATGTAAATGAATTGTTTAAACACATTTAATCATCAAATATAAAACTTTAAAACTTTAAAAACACCTCTGTTAAAATTTAATTCATGTAAGATAAATTTCATTGACTTAAATTGCATAGTTCAATTTTTAAAATTATATAAACAGTTGTACAACCATCATCGTAATCTAAATTGAGATTCATCCTGTAAAGAAGCCCTGAACAATTTGTAGACAATTTTTTTAATCCTACACACTAAACCTTTGCAGCCCTTAATCTGTCTCTACATATTTACCTATTCTGAACATTTTACGTAATGTCATCAATATGTGATTTTCTCTGAGCAGTGCCTTTCACTCAGCTTAATGTTTATAAGGCTATCCATGTTGTAACATGTATCAGTACTTTTTTCATTTTCATTGCTGAAATATATGCAATTGTTTGGATATACATTTTATTTGTCCATTTATACATTGTTGAACATTTGGGTTGACTTATCTTTTTTGATTGTTATGAGTAATGCTGCTAGGGACATTTTTGTGCAAGTCTTTGTGTATACATATGTTTCACTTGGGTATGCCAAAGAATTGAATTGTTAAATCATTGCTGGTAATTCTATGCATAAACTTTTGAAGAACTGACATGACACACTTGTACACAATGTTTGACACTGTATATATTTAGTATACATTATATATGTATATATTATATAGAAATATATAAAAATATATAAATACATTTAAATATAATACACAGATAAATGTAATATATATAAGCTCCATTTTTTCACTTTATCAGCAATGTGTTGTATTATCTCTCTTTTATATTATAAACCTGTTAATGAATGTGAAGTGATATCTAATTGTGATTTTTATTTGTACCCTTAATAACTAATGATGTTGAGCATCTTTCCATATATCTATCGGTCATTTGCTTATTTATTTGAAAAAAGTCTATTCAAATATTGTTCCCATTTTGAAATTAGATTGTGTTCTTGTTGTTGATATATGTATATGGGGTCACTTCCATGGGAAAATCATTAATAACTTTGGATAATTAATAATTTGAATATTAATTTTTAATTCTGCAGTTAAAATTATTTGACCTTTGGCTTTATTCCACTTTGTATTAAGTACTTTTTTTCTTCCCTCTTAGATATAGCATAAAACTTCACTATGATAACTATCTAATTAAAACATCTGAATTGAATAACATCCATCAATTGTAAATGTCTATAAACAAATTTAGATAAAGTTAATTAGATTTGTTATGAACACTGGTTCTATAGACTCGACACAAATGTTGTGAACAAAGAAATAATACAGCAACAACAAATTTTCCACGGAAATTTTGCACCATTCTATCAGCTATATTTTAATCTATTTTTTCAAAGTAATTACAATATTAGCATTACAGTTACAAGTAAGAAATTTCAAACACATTTTGCCATGTTTCCACTCAAATAAAACTACATTTTAATTAAAGTATATTATACTTGATAAGTACATGACAGGTACCCACAGTAAGAGGGGATTGACTCGTGGTAAGTAGTTAAAATGTTTCATATAAAAAGTGCTTTAGATCACTAGTGTTATTTAATGCCATGAAAATAAATAATTGCATATTTTCAAGAAAACTATTAAATTTGTTAATATTATTCTCTGTATTTAAACTGTTGAAATATTACACATAGATGGTATGTACTGAAAATTTTTGTATACCATGGATTTCAATGACTATCTCACAGCAATAATATAACATACTGTTATCAGCACAACCATTTTCCACACTAATAACATATAAACATGAGACTAAATAATTAGCTTATCATACTGTTATTAAATATTAGAAATCAATTTAAAACTTCAGAAGTATAACTTCAGAGCCAGCAGTCTTCATTCTTGTGCTGTATTATATATTTCTTCTATATTCAGGTTAGAGTTGTCTATTATTTTCTTTCTGCATAGTCTCTTACTCTGAACATTGTCCATATGTAAACGTTGTACATGCTGTTAAGAAAGACTGAAAACTCCAACCTTGTTGTGTCACTTTTAGTGATATATGTTTTTGTTGTCTAGTGTTTTTCTCCCTGACCACTCCAACGTACCAGATATCTTTGCACATATTGAATGGAAGTGCTTAAATATTAGTGCTGGCTGGAGAAAAGAAAATGGATAATACAAAATAAATACAGTGCAGGGGACCTTCAAGGAGCTCATATCTGAGCGAAGAAAGAAAACACACACACGCAAACACACACACACACACTACACATATATTTGAGTGGAATAATAAGAATTTCAAATAGAGTCTTTTGGAAACTCAGAAAAATGAAAATTATTTAAATAGTGTTGGGATATAATGAAAAGAAAAACCCCATGAAGACAGTATCATTGAACTTGACCTAGAGCAGCATTCTTGTGTCTCTCCAGGTGACTCCAATATACAGCCAAGGTTGAGAAATATCATACTGTTCTAGAGAGAGAGAGAGAGAGAAGATTACAGATAGGTTGTAGTGATAGAAAAAAAATCTCTCAAATTTTAATAACTTTGACATTTATAAACTGAAAATAGTTTTTTTACCACATACCTGAATTATGACATAAATAGACCTAAATACTAGACTGTACCACCTGAATGACTTGAAACAGTAAAATTTAAAGTAAAAAATTCTAAGACTGTTTTTGTCTTTTTAATGTTTTAAACATCTCTCTTATGACTGATCCCTGTAGGTCTGGACTCCTAACTACTTATTAGGGAGATAGCTGTCTTCATTAATGCCAGGGTCAGATTCAGTAGGCTGAGGATATGTCAAATATGTCAGAGGAGATGAATCAAAGCAGACTGAAGTTCATTAGTCTTTATCATTAATAAACACCAAGTTTTAAAATGAGCACAGAGGGTTAAACTTTCAGCTATATAAGATGACTCCTGGTTCCTTGTTAAATTGCATTCCTTGGAAGTTGATCCTTATATTATAATAATGTCCAGAATTGAGACATTTCTCAGGTTAATAGCTTTTTGAGGGTTTCAAAGGCTTTGATTACCTTTAGAAGTAGAAACTGTGGATTGACTAACAGGTGTGTGTTTTATTAGGAAAGAGAAATTAGTCATCGCTTCTAAAATCTTGGCTGGTATGCAATATTCTACTATGTCTGTGTACGAGGCAGACCTTGGAAGTAGTCCTAATTATCATAATGACATATTTTTCCACCCACACATACACCTTTTTCCTTAAAGAAAAGTTCTACATGGATAAATGTATTGGGAAACAAAAACCTGTTTTCAAATGGCAGGTGAGATTGTGTTTATTTCAGACCAAATATTTCAACATAAAACTTGTGTTGACAGGCTTATAGCAAAATAAATAAACTTGTTAGCACTGAGAACAACAAGAGTGTTACTCAGCTTCTGTCAGCTCATGACTCAATTCTTCAGATTCTAGTGTACAGCTCTGCTTGTAGTGACAGAGAAGATCAGGGCACTCTTTGGTTTACTAGAGACAGAGTCATTTCCTCAGTGTGCCCCTCTGCTTTGCCCAGCACTGTAAGATTTATTGTATATGGTTATATGCTAATCTTTATTTTTAAAAATAATATTTTAATTGACATATTAATAGTATGTCATATTGTAGTATGTAATATTAATATCTATTACACAGTTGGATGAATATTGTTAATGATAATGTATTGTATAGTATTCTTTCTAAATATACCGATTGTTCAGGTGTATTGCAGTTGAGGAATCTCCAAAAATTTTGTAGAAAAATGGAAATAATCAGCCGGGTTCAGTGGCTCAGCCTGTAATCCCAGCACTTTGGGAGGCTGAGGTGAGTGGATTGCCTGAGCCCGTGGGTTCGAGACCCGCCTGGGCAGCGAGACCTCATCTCTACAAGAAATAAAAAAATCAGCCGGGCGTGGTAGCGCGCAGCTGTAATTTCGGCTACCTGGAAGGCTGAGGCGGAAGGATTGCCGGAGTCCAGCGGGTTGAGGCTGTGGTGGCCGAGAGCGGCCACTGTACTCCAGTCTGGGCGACAGAGTGAGACCCCAACTCAAAAAAAAAAAAAAAGAAAAATGGAAATAAAATATAAAATATAAATATAAACGTTATTTTTCAATTTAAGCTCTATCAGGGTCAAGACGTTTTTTAAGTAATGATACCAGCCATTCCTAACCAACTGAGGGTTTTAGGAATTTAGCTATGTCATTGAAGTCTGTTTGGAATTATTAACTGATGAAAATGGGTACTCTTCAAAGATTGTTTAAGATTAGGAAACAAAAAATGTCAGACGGAGTCAAACAAGGACTATAGGGATGATGTCTAATTATTTTGCTTTGAAATGCTCACAAAATTACACTTGTTCTTTGTTTTTGTTTTTAAAGAACAAGTAGGAGTCCTGTTGTGATGAATTAGTACTCTCTGATGAAATTGCTGGACTTTTTCTGCCAAAGCTTTGGTTAACTTTCTCAAAGCACTCTCATAATAAGCAAATATTAGTCTTTGGTCCTCCAGAAAGTCAATAAGCAGAATGCTTTGAACATTTCAAAAAAACTGTTGTCATGACTGTTACTCTAGATTGGCCGACTGTAGGTTTGACTAGACCACTTCTACCTCTTGGTAACCATTTTTTTGGTGTGCTTTGTCTTCAGAATTCTATTGGTAAAGCTATGTGCTATCTCTCAATTCATCCAAGAAATACTTCCAGATCTTAATCTCACTTTTTAAAAAATTCATTTGAAAACTCTGATGTTTTCTGCAGCTGATCTGGGAGCAACAGTTTTGTTGAATTTTAATTTTTTAGTCAAAATTGTGTAAGCTAAAACAAATGAGATGTAAACCTTGCTGGTTTTTCCTTTTGCTCTTAATCGTTGATTCTCTTAAATTACTACACAAATAAGATTGTTTTTTTCTTTACACACTGATACAAATGGTCTCTCCCTGTGAGCTTCATCTTTAACATTTTCTTGTCCATTCTTCAAAAAAGTTATTTATTTGTAAACTTCTGATTTATTTGGGGCATTGTCCCCATGAGCTTTTCATAAAGCATCAAAAAGATTTCTTTATGCTTCCACCCAAGTTTCACCATAAATTTGATGTTTGTTTTGACTACAAAGTTAGCAGGATTAATGTTGGTCTGATAGAAGCTCTGTTCAAACTGATGTCTTATTCTTCTTAGTACCTCAAGCTAGATCTTTTTTAGACATATTATAACAAGTTAGAAGAAGTTTATTTTGGCACATATGCATTTTTCATGAACTCCCTGAAGATTACGTGTGTGTGTGTGTGTGTGTGTGTGTGTGTGTGTTGTGTGTGTGTGTTATATACAGATACACAGCATATATGTGTGTGCATGCTCTCTGTATAATATATGTATATACATACATATGTATGTGCATGTGTGTGTATAATACATACGTGGTGTGTATACACACACACTGGCTATGAAGTCAAACTCTTGGTTCTATAGTGCTGACTCAGAGACTTTCTATTTGGCAAAATCATATTCTCTTTCTAGACCATTTTCCAAAGATCTAAAGTTAATTGATGAAGCTTTATGTTTCTAATGTATTTTCCAGTTCTAGCCCTCTAGGAGATTTTAAATATGCTCTAATTCATTTTTCAAACAACTCATTTCTGGAGGTTTCAGATATTCTTTTCTATGCTATTACTTCATGTCTTTAATTTCTAAATATGTATTTAAAAGTTCCATTTTGACCATGAAGAACTGTTTCTGAAACTTCTTTTCTACCATAAAAAGTAGCAACTGGCAAAGTATATGGAACGGGTTTTCATACATTAGATGGCAATCAGGTTCAGACTGTGATCCATGAGTGAAAGTGGCAAACAACCTGAGCCCTCTGATTGCATTAAGTTGGTACCTGGAAAAATATCAGAACACAGTACAAGGATGGGTAAAGTAAACAAAGCCTAGCTGCCATGGTAAATTAAGCAGGAGAGATCAGAGTATGTGGAGGATAAAATAGTTAGAACATGTGGAGTCCATTATTAAGAGCGAGAGAGACAGAGACAGAGAGACAGAGACAATGCACAAGAACAACGGGGAACTGCAAAGAGATCTTGATTTTCTGACTTAGTTCACAAATGTGAGAAAACACTACTCAGGGCCACAAAATGAACAAAGAAATAGGCAGAAAAATGTAAATCCTGGATCCTAAGCAGTACTGGCATATTTTACAAAGGAAAGAAAATATTAGTCAGGATGAAAACATCTTGAAATCCTTAGAACACTGAGTGGAATCCTCAGAAACAGACTTCAGAAACAGACTGCGTATGTTAATAGAGCTACATAAAAATGAAAGATTTCTCTGGACTAGCAAGGAAAAGCTTAAAAGCAGGCTTCAAAAGGAGTTAATAAGTTAAAAGTAATTTACATGTGCATCAGAAAAAAATCCACAAAACCTAGTAACCATTGACACATTACACACAATTAGGAGAAGAGATATCATCAGATAATTGCTTAGGCAAGCAGAGTAGTGGGAGGATATGCCCCATGCTCAGAACAGTAAACAATCAAAAGAAACAGCCACTGAAATAACAGAGATGGAAGAACTAGTAGAGAAAAACTTTAAAAGAGTCATTATGAAGTACTTCATATGTTTAAGACTATAGAGGAATAATTAAGGACAATGAGAAAGTAAGTAAAGACACTAAAAATATATCAAATTTGAGAGATAATGAATGCAATATCAGAAATAAAAAGGTTACAGGATGGCATTAGTAGTAGATCACACATGGCAGAAGAAAATATTAGAATCCTTGAAGGCATATATATAAAAACCATTCAAAATTAAGCACAGATATACAAATAACCTAAAATTAACATAGTATCAGTGAGCTCTGGGACAGTGTCAAGTAATTTAAGCTGTAAAACTGCAGTCTGAGAGTGAATGAGATGAAGATAGAATGAGAAAATAAGGACATTTAAAGAGATAATAGTAGACAATTTTTCAAATTTGATTAACAGCAAACATTTACATATCCAAGAAGTTCTATGAGAACAAAAGTAAAGCAAGCCATGCCAAGGCACTAAAATCAAATTACTGAAGCCAGTAATTGGAAAAGAAAAAACAAGCTAAAAGCAACAAGAGATTAAAATAATTATTATGTAGAAAGAAGCAAGATGCAAGCTACAGCAATATTCAAGTGAGAAATGATGGAAACCAGAAGAAAATGGAGGACTAAAAGTGGTGGGAGGTAGGATAAACAATCAATCTAAACACAAACTGTCAACCTAAACACAAATAGTTTAAAAGTAAAGAAGGATTTTAAAAAGCTATACTATGTAAACACTACTGAAATGAACACTAGACTAGCTCTATTTATACCAGAAAGAGTGCATTTTGGAACCAGAGATAATAAGATTTCATAATAAAAAGCATGAGTTCATCAAGAGGATATAACAACATTAAATTTGAAAGATAAAGTTCTTTTCTGAGATTGAAAACAAAAAAAAATGGTGTTCACTCTCAAGACTTGTGTGCAATTTTATACTAGAGATTCAAGTCAGTACAATAAGACAATAAAGAAGAACAAAAAGTAAATGTTTGGAAAAACAAGGAATAAAAATAAACCTATTTGTAGACAACACAGTCATGTTTCTAGATCATCTGAAGATATCATCTAGTAAATGACTTTAGTAATGTTGCAGAATGCAAGGTCAATATACCAAAATCTGTTATGTTACTACATACAACAATAAGAAACAATTGGAAATAGAGTTAAAAATGAAAACAATGCAATTTATCAAAATATAAAATATTCTGTAGTGGTATCAAAATATTTGAAATACAGCTTATGGTTTCCTAATAAAAGATTAATGCCCAACTGGAGGTCAAACCCTGCTGAAAATAAATATAAAATTAAAACATTAGACAGTGGTAGTACCAGACTCCTGTGAGATGAGGAGAATGGCATAAATTGCAAAGGTTTAGGCCTGGGTATAAGTGCCCATCATATACCCTGTCCATTGGTGGTGGAAGCATCACTGTAAAAGGGCACAGTCTTTCTGAGGAGAATCAGAAACCAAAAGTTAGAGAACCATCAATGAAATGAATGGGAAAATCTTAAAAAGGGAGGAGCCAAGGAAAGATTCCCCAGATTCTGTCTACTGACATTTTGGCTGAACTGTGAACCATTTATTTGTGAATAGACTTTAAAAATCTCTGCTAAATAACACATATCAAAAATGAGAATTGCTGCCTAAAATATGAGGTTTGCATTTTAAATCCAGCAAGAAGATAATACTCATTAAAAGGGAATAAGCAGCATTCAAAGTATGTACAACATAATACTGTCAACTATGTAATTCAAAATTATTAATATGCAAAGTATAAAATAACTCAAAACTACATCTTAAGAGTAATTAAAATAAAGTGAGTCTGATCCTGAAATGAACCACACATGAAAACTACCACACTAGAGTTTTTAAATGGCTGTTAAAATTAGTTTTAATGAAGAAAAGTCAAATATTTTAAATGTAATAGTAGTTAGAAGACATCAACAGATAAATAGAAAAGAAAAAGAGACAAAATAGAATTTCTAGAGTTGGAAAATATAATATCTAAATTAAAAATAAATAATAAGTGAAGTTTTACCTAAGTGAAGATGATAGAAGAAAGAATTACTGAACTTGAAGAAAAATCACTGAGAAATTATTCAAGATGAGGAACAGACAATTAAAGGATGAAAAAAATGATAAAGAATAGAAAATGAAAGACCTGAAAAAATAAAAAATGAGCCTCAAATGTCTGTCTTATAATATCAAATTGCTCAATGTGTGTGTGTTTCCAAAAGCAGAAATTAGGAATAATTGAGTAGAAAAACTATATTTAAAATTATGAAATTTTCCTTATTTTATGGACAGTAATTTACAGATATAACACATACTTAGTGGATAACAAGAAAAATAAACAAAAATTACCCCAAGAATGTATATCATAGTTAAACTATTGAGCCAAATATAAAGATCAAATGTTGAAAGCAATATGAGAAAAATTATATATGACACAGAAGGGAACAACAATATGATTATACGTTGGCATCACTGCAGAAACCATGAAAATCAAGATAACAGAACTGAACATTAAAAATGCTTTCAAAAGTTCCCTCAATACAATCTATTAACTCAGAATTGTACATACAGTGAAAAACTAATTAAGAAATTAGAACAATAGATATTTTGGCACAAAATAAAGCTAAACTCATCATCAGGTGACATCATTACAAAAGGTGATAAAGGAAGTTGTTTAGCTTGAAGGGTTAGTATAGCAGGTGGAATCTTAAATTCATAGCAAAGAAGAGTATCAGAATGGTAATATCTGTGTAAATGCAAACGGTTATTTTTTTCTGTATACTTTGTTTTTCCCTAAGTTTCTTTTTAAGGTACACAACTGCTTGAAGCAGAAAATGATGACATTATTCAGAAGGATTTATAGCACATGTAGATGTAATACACATAACACTGTACAAAGAAGGATATAGATCTAAACGAAGCAGTACAATATAAATTATAAGAAGATTGTTAAAAATATTATATGTATTAATTTTTAGGGAAACCTATAAAAACACAGCTAAAAACTCTAGTTAAGATGTATTCTTGGAAAGAAAGTTTACTGTTTGAAACAAATGAACACAATTCATAATGCTAAGAGAATAAAAGAGCAAATGTGTATGATCATCTCTATAGATATAGAAAATATGTTAACAAAATAACCACCTGTTTAGACTTTTAAAAAATACTGTCAACAAATAGGAAATAAAATGAATACGCCATATCCTAATAAAGGATCTCTAAAAACATTTACATCTAATACATTTACTTGTAAAAGCCTGAATGGTAGCCGGGCTCGGTGGCTCAGCCTGTAATCCCGTGCCTTTGGGAGGCTGAGGTGAGTGGATTGCCTGAGCCGGCGGGTTCGAGACCCGCCTGGGCAACGAGACCTCATCTCTACAATAAATCAAAAAGTAGCCAGGTGTGGTAGCGCGTGCCTGTAATTCCGGCTACTCGGAAGGCTGAGGTGGAAGGATCGCTGGAGCCCAGCAGGTCGAGGCTGTGGTGGCCGGGAGCGGCCACTGCACTCCAGTCTGGGTGACAGAGTGAGACTCCAACTCAAAAAAAAAAAAAAAAAAAAAAGCCTGAATGGTTTCTCCCTAATATTGGAGGACCACGATGCTCACCATCAATGCCTCTATTCAAGAATGCACTGGAGGTTCTAAAACAGGCAATAAAACAGTAAAAAAAAAAAAAAAAAAATTACAGTGTATACAGAATTTAAATAAATAAAATTATTATTGCTTACAAAAACGATGATTGCATATGCACAGCCAGAGAAAGAATCCACAAAATATTTACTAGTTGTACATTAAAAATAAATACAAAATCATGTACGAATAAAAAATCAATATATAGTAATCAAATGTCTATATCCCCAGTAAGCAATAAAAATTAATTTAAAAACAATTTAAAAAATAGATTTGTAAATATAAGATTATGAATGCGTTAATTAACTTGACTGTGGCAATCATTTTACATTGTATACTTTGAATGTATACAATTGAGAGATATAGCATATTGTTGATTTGCAATTCTTAGTAACAATACAGCAATTCTTTTTGGAAACATCTATAGATTTGATGCAATGCTTCCAAAACCCCAGAAAATAAGCAGCTTAAAAAAAAAAAAGAACAAAAAGCCCAAACAGCAACAGAAAACTATCAAAATGATTTTAAAACTTAATAAAAAGGGAAAACTATCTAGAATAGCTAAAAGACTCTATAAAAAGAACAGGTTTTGACTTACATGACTTTATTTTAAGATATGTCTTAATACTACAATAATTCAAAAACTTAAATGTAAGAGCTAAAACCATAACATTTCTAACATGGCAAGATGGAGGCCATGACAAGGCATAGCAATTTTATTCTAAGTGATATTAGGAAGTCATTGAAATTGAAATAAAATGTCAAGAAAGATAGAATGAGACTATAGAGCTTGTGTACACTTTAGAGATAGAAAAAACAATTATTTTAGGCATTGGTTACAGTATATTAAAAAAAAGAGAAATAGATGAAGACAAGTTTAGGTCCTTAAAAAAGGGAAACATACTATTTCATTGGGAAGGCTGGAAAATGAACACATTTGGGTAGAGGGAATCAAGAACTCTGATTTAGACATGTTAGTTGTGAGAGATCCCCGAAACACCAAAATAGGCTATACGACAAGTCAACTGGAGAGAAAGGAAAGTTCAAGAAATGTGATATAATTTGAGTGGCATAAGCATAGAGATGGATTTTTAAACTCATAAGTCTTAAATGACCTAGAGGGAAAGAAAACAAATAGTTTTCTTCCTCAAATAGAAGGAAAGGGAACACATTTTTTCTCCACTGTGTTCTTCGAGACTGGATGGAACAGTTTGACTATACTGTAACACAATCAAAAGGGGATGACATCACACAAGCCTGAAAAAGAAAATATATATATATATATATATTCAGAATATATATACACACACATATATATTTAGAAAGAATTGTTCTTCAATGTAAATGCTGCAAGAGCTTATATGATGACAAAGAAGTGATTACTAGATTTGGAAAACTGGAAAGCATTAGTGATCTAGCCAGTAATTATTTCAGTGGCATAATAGAATAGTAGCCCAGTTGCAGTGGAAGAAATAAAAGTGGAGAAAATACCTGTGGACAATGCTTCTTATAAGACATGAAATTTCAGGAAGATTTTCTTTTTCTTCTCTGATGGGAGTGATATCAGTGGGGCTTGGAAATAGATTTCCTCTCACTCAAAGTACTCCAATTTGGAGTGCACAGATTGTATCCCAATCAGTGTGCCACTGACTTACTCCAACTCCAGACCCTCAATGACTGTAGAGCCCTCATGGGTCTAACTCAATGGTCCTCAGAGTGCACTGCTGTAAATTCTTAGTGAGGACTTAAGACCTTCTATAGGAACTGCCTAGGCAAGTATTAAGTGCCACAGCTCCTTTAGTAAAAGTTTTCTGTAGGAGTGTGGCACCAGCATTTCCTTGTACTTTCAGGCCATAATGAACCTAAAACACAGAGAATTTTTATTTTTTGGATCAACTTAATGCTAAAGAGAGTCCTTTGTGCTATGCAGATTCAATAGAAGATAAAATTTCCAGTGTCAAAATATTGAGTCCTCAGTTCTACATCCTCTCCATGTCAAAAACTGCCCTCCTATTTTTCCCAAAACCACAGTTTCTTTTTTTAAATCAATATTTTTTATTATGGTTTTATGGGGTACAGTTAAGGGTTAGGTGTACAATTACGTTTCATTCAGGTACCCTGTTGATAAGAGGTGTTTCCCCTTCCCCAGACAGATATTTGCTACTGTTAATTCCATCACCCCCCCCCACAGTTTGATTAGTGAGGTTAAACATTTCTTCATGTGTTTGTTGGCTGCTCGGATGTCCTCTTTTGTGAAGTGTCTTTTCATATCTTTTGCCCATTTTATAATGGGGTTGTTTATTTTTTTCTTTTCAGCACATTTTAGTTCCTTGTAGATCCAGGATATTAAACCTTTGTCAGACCTGGTGTTGGCAAATACTTTTTCCCAGTCTATAGGCTGTCTCCCTGCTTTCTTGATGGTTTCTTTGGCCTTGCAGAAGATTGTCAGTTTGATAAGGTCCCACTTGTCTATCTTCTCTCTTATGATCTGTGGATTTCGGGTTTTGTTCAGGAATTGGATGCCAGTTCTGATTTCCATGAGGGTATTTCCTTCATCTTCTATTGAAACAGGACCCCTATCTATCCCCATGCACAAAGGTTAATTCCAAATGGATCAGAGACCTAAATGTAAAACCACAGTTTCTTAATCTAACCACTGCTCCAACATACAATAGCCAAAATCACATAGTTGTAACAATTCCTGATTCATTACTCCTTCATCCTGAGTTCTTGACTCTGTGGTTCCTTTGGACACCACTGACTTCCTCCTCCTGACAGTTACTGTTATGGTGTTCTGCATCCTACCTAGCCAGTTTCTCCACAATGTTTCAATTCATCTAACCCACATTCCTATGCACAAAGCAGCATGGAAATCGGTAACCCTCAATTTTTGACCCTGCCATAAGAAAGTAAAGAGTGGGTTGTGGGACATACTTACTAACAGCTTACTAGTATCAGAGGTATTCATCCTAGATCAAGGTGGTAATATGCCAGTTAATATCCCAAAATCTGCAGACATGATCTCATTTAATTCTCACAAGACCCAGAGGGGAAAATCCTAACATTCTCATTGGTAGATGAGATAACTGACTAAACTGTTTTATATAAGACCAAGGTTAACTGACAAGTAGGTGGTAGGACAAGAATTCAAATTCAGGTTCATCTGACTGCACACCCTGTTTACTTTCCACTATTGAAACATCACTTTTCAGAAATGCATAATCAAAATGTTACTTTATGTAAAGATCTCACTCAATTGTTCTTTTTACCTGTCTAGGTCTTGGCATTTGCTGTTGTTTCTCTTACATCTGCACACCCTCGACACTCATTTCAGGTAAATCCACTCTTCAAAATCCTTCCTGACAGCCACTCCTAGGCTATAACTTCTATGTGTGTCCACAACACCTTATCTATTCTTATTGAGATGTGTGGCATTTGTAACTTGTCTGTCTTCCATAATGATATAACGGTACGTGTTTATGAATAAATAGAAGAAAACTTAAACAAATGAGTAAGTGGTTCTATCTTTAAAAGTCTCACAGTGAATCATGCATATCAATTTGGAGGCTTCACACATCTAAGCAAAGGCACACCATACTAAAGAGTCTTGAGAGAGGTGCTTGTCTCTAATTTTGAACCAGGGGTAGTAGCTGTCCTCTAATTTGAGATTATTTCGACACTGTACCTGTCAAATGAGAGTGGCATTCTTCCTTTAGTGTTTTCCACCTGCTGCCTGTCCTCTGTGCCATGCCATTTCTGCCTGTTTGGTCCCATCCCTATCTCTCCACTAGTAATTGAGAAATCTTTCTGTCCCTCCACTAACAATTGCGAAATCTTTCTGTCTCTTAAAATGAGTACTGTCAATTTTCTCAGATGCCATTTGCTCCTTGTCTCAAGACCCCTGCTCTCTTATTAACAACACTTTTCCTTTGGCGCTTGAAGTTCCCTGGCTTCTTACTATCTGCCACTTTCACCTTTTAAAGAAATATCTCGACCCTGTCACTTGCACTAAATACTGGCTCATCGTTAACCTTCTGTACTTCAGGCCTTGAATCTCTTTGAGTTGTTCTCTCTTAGCGATATTTGTAATTGATTTCAGTCTGGACCTGGCTTTGGTGTAGCAGGGCTATTTTAGACTAGAGAACAACTGTTTTGAAGTTGATAGGCAGTCACTTTTCTGTCTCAATTTACTCTGGACTCAGGGCAAAAGAATGCATTTGTAGTTAAAGAAGTTAAAATTCTGAGCTCCTCTCACCTTGCATTTGCCAAATCACTTGCTGTTTGTGGAAGACAAATAGTAATAAGGTCAACTGCAGAGTGCAGAAGTCTAGGTTTGGAATTCCGATGGCTGTTGAACTTCCTCCCCTATGCTCTTTGGTCTTTGCCATTACTCTGAGAAGCATTTCTACTGGTATGTTTCTATCAGTATGCTGTAAACATTTCTTTTAAGAGTGTCACAACTTGGCAGGGCTCGGTGGCTCAGCCTATAATCCCAGCACTTTATCGAGTGAACTGGCTGAGCCTGTGGATTCCCAACCAGCCTGGGCAACTTGGCAAGACCTTGTCTCTACAGTAAATTAAAAAAAAATTAGCTGGGCATGGTAATGTGCTCCTGTAGTTCCGGCTACTTGGAAGGCTGAGGCAGAAGGATCTCTGGAGCCCAGCAGTTTGACGCTGGGGTGTCTGTGAGCGTGCCACTGCACTCTAGCCTGGGCAAAAAAGTGAGACTCCAACTCAAAAAACAAACCAAACAAAAAAAAGTATCACATCTATTTGGTAGATCTATATTCAACGGAGATGAGTACATTCTTGGATTGTTTCTAGATTTGGAAACTCATCTACCTCTTTGAAATGTCTCGGTGGCCCTTTCACATCCAATAGTTAACACGTAATTTTTCTCCTTATCCTTAACATGTAGTCATGCAAG
This sequence comes from Cephalopachus bancanus, assembly GCA_027257055.1. Lineage (NCBI taxonomy): Eukaryota > Metazoa > Chordata > Mammalia > Primates > Tarsiidae > Cephalopachus > Cephalopachus bancanus. The sequence continues at coordinate 3,920,917 of JAPVLO010000046.1, read as the reverse complement.
CCTTTTACTGATACTTCCCTATCCTGATCTTGCAATCAATAAAACTTTTTAGAGACAACAATAACTAGTGTTAAGGATTAGAGGAATAGAGTGCATATGAAGAGAAAAATGTCCAGAGGAAAATATAGATTATCAGATGTATTAGGTTCTCCACTATAGTGTGGTGAAAGACATGTGAGAATATAGCATCACTAAGCACATGCTTGATGAGTTATGCTGTCCTTAATAGATAAAGTAGATGTGCGGATGTGTTGTGTTTAGGAGGGACAAGGGTAAGCAATGGGCTTGGGAGTGGGTAGCTCCAGAAGGCAATGTCTATATGAGGAGGAACCCCCCCCAAAGCAGAAATTTACTTATAAAAAATGTGTATTCATTCTTACATGTTTAAACTTCAATTGCCTTCAAGGTACTCTTTGTTTGATGCAATATATCTAGCAATACACTTATTCCACCATTGTCAATAGTTTTTGAACTTACCAATTTTGGTGCCTTTTAGTGCTTCTGCTGTTTTTTTGTTTTACTTACTCCACATCAACAAAAATGTTTCCTTTTGTAAACTGATTTCATCTGGTGAAACAAACAAACACAAAAAACTCACTTGGGAGAGATTCAGTGAACTGGAGGAGATCCAGTTAATAGGGAGGGTGGGGCCCATCATGAAATGGGCAAACATGTTGAAAGACTCCTAAAAAAAATCAAAAACAAAAAACAAAACAAACAAACAAACAAAATTAATTGATGCCAAATGCAGATTCTCACAACAACATTACCTGGCACATTTTTTTTAAGGTTCCCTCTTGTATATATCAACTTTGGGAAATAGTTGACTTCAGGCAGAAAAAACACTATGTGGAAATAAATATAAAAGCTACAAATGAATTGATCTGTTTCCAAAGGACTAATTGACTCATTAGTGATCTGATGTCTGTGATTGGTGATCTAAGCATATAATTTTAAAAATAGAACTGCTTACTTGAATGAAGTCAATACCATTGTGCAGATTTTTTTTCTTTATAATTTTTTTTTAATTTTAAAGATGTGGGGTACAATTCAGGGTTAGTTGTACAAATGTTCATTATGCAGGTACCCTTGTTGATGAGGTGTGCCCCGCCTCCCCGGCAGATTCTCATTACTGCCAGTCCCGCTCCCGCCCTCCCCTGGCAGCTTCCCACTACAGCCAATCCTTTACTTATAGTATTACGATAATTGTTCAAGGTCTGCTTATAAGTGAGAGCATGTGGTACTCAGATCTTTGTTTCTATGATAGGTCACTCAGTATTATAGATCCTAAGTCCATCCAGGTTGCTGTGGATTTCATAATTTTGTTCTTATTTATGGCTGCATAATATTCCATCGTGTATGTACCACATAATTTTTATACAGTCTTCTTATTGGGCAGCACGGTTGGTTCCATGTTTTTGCTATTGTGAACAATGCTGCAATAAATATACATGTGCATGTATATTTTTCATAAAGTGATTTGAGTTCTTCCAAGTATATTCCCAGTAGAGGGATTGTAGGGTCTTATGGAAGGTTGGCTTTTAGATCTTTTCAGAATCACAAAACTGTTTTCCTCAGAGATTAGTTTACATTCCCACCAATAGTGTAGAAGTGTTCCCTTTTCATTGTATCCTTTCCAGCAGTTGTTGTTTTTTAATTAATTAATTTATTTTTATTATAAAGATGTGGGGGGTACACCATTGTGTAAATTTTTCTTTTTTAAAAATTCCCAGCTAAGAAGTTCTGTCATACAGGATAGGGAATGACTTCAGATCTATTTCCAATCTCTCTTTAACACTACGGTTACATATTTGTAAAATACTTCAAATTTTTATTTCTCTTCTGAGATTACTAGATCATTGTCTTCAACCAATTTCTTGATGATAATGAGACATTCTGACCTCTGGGGAAAGCACAAGTCTATATTTTCTCATCAGTGAAATGAACCTAGAAGAGAAGGCATTTCTTAACAATACAAATTTCAATCATTTTTGTATAAAGTTTGGCTTTGATGAAAGAATTATAAGTAAACCTAGTACAAAGACAAGCCTACTTTCCCTTGAACTTGGCATCTTCTTGTTCCTCTAACAACAAGAGAATTCAGAACCAAAGGATTGAGTTCAAGATGTAGCCCCATGCTTAGTCTTAAAACATTAAGTTTGGAGGAAATGATAAATGTCTCATGACTTATCAAAGTATTCCTTTTCCTAATTCTATTCCTCTAATTGTCCTTTTTGAGAGATAAAGAGAAGCTTCTAGTTGACCTGTTAAAGACTTCTGTATACTTTTTTTTTCCTGTTAAGAACAAAACAAAAATACCCATCTCCATTTTAGTTTCTCAAGCACCAACAACATGGACAATATTATTAGCAATATGAGCAATCTGAACTTTACTTCTATAAACCTAGGTCCTTGATTGTAAACAGTCACCCATTCAAGAGCTTGAACAAAAATCTTGAAGCTCTTTTATAATGTATTTCTCCTACCTCATGCAACATACTTATTTAATATTTTCATTCTTATTGACCTTTCTGGCATTACTTATAGCCATAACCTCTGACTTGAGCTTTTCCAGCTTTCTCTGAGTGCTCATTCAAAAATGTATATTTAGTTATGCCACTTTTATGCTTAAAACATTGCAATGCATTTTTATATCTTTATGGAGGAAAAATATAAAATAGCTTACCCACAGGGATATTTCTGAACTGCATTTTTGCCAGTAAATAATCCTCTTACATTTTTGTTATGCACAATATACATTCAAATGGACTGACACATGGTTTTATCTACTAAATATCTTTTTAAAAGTTCATCCAGTTTGCTCTATAGTCACTTCCAGTGTCTGAGGTTTTGCCTTTTATAAATGCAACATTTGGGTTGCTTTCCTAGATTCTAGGATTTTTTCTTATGGTCTATTACTTTCATTATAAATTAAAAAACCCCTTTCAAAATGAAATATAGTTTTGACTGCCACAACTTATTTTTATTTTACAATAAAAATAATGAGAAGAATGAATTTAGTAAAAGGAACATTTTGATGAACCATGGAAAATTAGGTTTGGGTTTGGGTCTAATATTTCTAGACTGGATATGAGGCTATTCTTGAACTCTGCCCATTCTCTGGTTTTTAACAATGCAAAGTTACATCATTTCTGTATAAAAGTTTTGCTTTGATGGCAAAATTATAAATGAGTTTATACCAGAAGCCTACTTTATGTCAATGAGATGGACCCAATAGGAGAATAAACCTGGTACAAAGAGAAGCCAAGAGAAGTCAAACTGCTTCTATCCTGCCAAATAGAGTTCATCATTATTCTAAAGATAAGGAATATAACTTTTAAATGTGGACAGTAAGAATTTTTATGATGGTCCCTTGCCTTTCCATAGCAATTCTCATAATTTTGTTCTCAGATCTCTGAATTATCTGACATTCTTTAATTTACTTGAAGGTTCAATGCACCCTTCCACATCAGAATGCTTATGCATTTCCTTTCTGCCTGCAATGGTATTCCTTTTCAACGAACCTACTTCAAATCTCTGCTCAGTTGTGAGTAGAATCTCAGGGTGACATTCAGAATCAGTAGTGTTGCATCTCTTTGACCTTTCTTCTGCCTTTAAATGTCTCTGTGATTGCAATCAAGAAGATTCCTATGCATTTAAGGATTTATATAATTAGATTGGGAATTGGATCCACTGTATAGCCCGGTCAAATCTCCCCATTTAAGATCCATTGTGTTTATTACTTCTGAAAAGTTCCTTGTATCATATAAGGTAGCATATTCACAGATTCCAGAAATTAGGGCCTAGATATTTTAGCAAGAGGAGGAGAAGATACTATTCTGTCTGTCACCTTCTTCTATGCTATCCTATAACACTTCATCTGATCCATTTTTTGTTTGTTTTTTTGTTTAAGATGAAGTCTTACTATATTGCTCGGACTGGCTTAACTTCCTAGACTCAAGTAATCCTCCTGTTTCAGCCTCCTGAGTAGCTGGCCTATGGACATGACCACTGTTCACCCAGTTCATCTGAACAATTTTTTTTTTACACTTAAAACCCTGTATTTTGAAATACAGGCACTTAAGTGTAAAAAATCTTTCTCTGTCTCTGTCTCTATGTCTCTGTTCCTCTCTCTCTCTCTCTCTCTCTCTCTCTCTCTCTCTCTCTGTGTGTGTGTATGTCTCTCTGTCTATCTCTTACTCTCCCTCCCTCTAGTGGACAGATGATAGCCAATAGATAGATAAATATAAAAGCATATTTCTTCTCTTGTATATTAAACTAAAAGTTATTCAAAATCAAAATGTACATGTGATTTACTTTTGTTTTTCTCCACCATCCTCAGTCACATCTGCATTTAACTAGAATAATATCTAATATTATAATAATGGGTCTCAAGTTATATTTACTGATGGATTAAATGCACATCAAGTTTTTTCTGAGATAGAAATATATTTTTTTCTAAGAAAATATTTGTCAATCAAAATATTTAAAAATATATTTTGACAAGCATTATTATGTCTACGGGAGGAAAAACAAACAAACAAAACCCATCAAATTTAAGTTAAGAAGAATTTTTAAATGTCCTCAGGAAATGACTAAGAATCCACTAAAATGACCCGTTTGAAAACAACGAGTCAAAATCTTGAAATACTAAAAGCAGGTACCTGAAAAATAAAAAGAAGAAGATATACTTTAGCACATAGCTCTTTTGTAGTGTAAAAACATCTTTAGGACTAAGTTGTCTGTTTTTTTCTCTTCCATTTGAGACGCAGAATAAGTAACCATTCATGCCATGGGGCAAACTCTTAAAGATTGTATATTCAGGGAAATTATGGAAGTTTTGAAAGAGATGAGGGGTTTTTCAAAAGTAAAGGACACAAGAAGGGAATCCCAAAATTCTGTCTTTCACTTTCCTGACTGACCTCAGAACAAAGCAGACACAAAACAACTCAGTTAACAACAAATGATTGAACTGTGTTTGTTACTGCCACCAAAAAAATAGTTTTTAATTTGTGTCCCGCCTAGACATTTATCTAATAAAACAAACCAAAAAACACACTCATGAGAGAGAAATAATGGAATTCTCATTTTTAATGTTCAGGATGTAATCCAAAATTAGTCCAGAGAGACTGCTAATACATTCACACACACACACGCGCACACACACACACACATGCACGTATGCACACACACATAACTAATATAAAAAAATCAAATTTACCCATCAAAAGCAAAAGATATATTCATTCCTATCTCATGCTAAGCTCCATCTTAGCACTATCAATGTATGAAATCATCTTAACCCTGACACTGAAGCTCCACTTATTTCTATAATTTAAGTCTTTTTAATGCATCCTTCATTAAAAACAGAACTTTGTCTTTACTAAGTTTTTCTTCCTACTCCTTTGATTCAAGGTTATTTACATGGAGAAAGTTGCTTTTCATTCAATTATTTTTTCAAAACCAATGGCAGATTTGTATAGTAGCCTACATGTACCACATAATACTGAGGAGAAAAGCTGGAGTTTCTGTTTATAGTGGGGATCTAGATTTCCTAGAGGAAGATGGTTGACATCTTTTTAGGTTGTCAAGTGTGCTGTCTATGAATAGAGAGTGTCATGTCTTCCTTACCAATTTATTTCGATTTTTATTCTTTTGTTGACTGAAACATCTATGCAGTGTTAAATATATAAGATGAGAGCAGGCATCTTTTTGCCCTTTGATAATTAGGGCAAAGCCATCAGTCTTCCATTATTACTTAAGATGTTAATGATAGTTTGTAAATGCCTTTTATCATATTAAGATTTGGATACGATACACCAATGAAGCCATCTATGTTTGCAGTTTTCTCTCTGGCGTGGTTTGTACCAATTCATACATTTTCTTAAATAGAAATAGAAATTTTCATTTTTCTTATTCTTTTTGATTGAGCTATTATAATTTTTACTATTCAAGGAATTTGTGTAATTCATCTAAATGTTGAAATTATGAGTAAAATCTAACTTCTAACATTTCCTTATTTTCCCTTTAATATGTATAGGATATGTATTGGTATAGTTTTACTCAGTACAGATATTATTAATTTGTGTTTTCTCATTATTTTCTTAATCAATAGGACTAGAGCTTTATAAACTCTACTTAACAGTTTAAAGAATAATCTCTTGGTTTCGTTTAGTTTTCTTTTTTAAATTATATTTTATTTTAAAGATGTGAGGTACAATTCAGGATTAGGGATACAAGTGGACACGAAACAGGTAAAGTTTCGTGGGCCTCCCTTTTGCCCCCACTTTGCTTGGTTTGAGGCCAGGTACCCTTATTGATTTTTGTGTCCCAATTCCCACCCCAGCAACATCTTGCTACTACCAATCCTTACTTATAGTATTATAATAAATGTTCAGGGTCTGATTATTAGTAAGAACATATGGTACTCTGTTCTTTGTTTCTGTGATGGCTCTAAATCCATCCAAGTTACTGCAAAGTCCATATGCTTGTCTTTCTTTATGGCCATGTAATATTCCATCATGTATATGTACCAGATTTTTTTATACTGTATTGTTTCGATGGGCAGCATGGTTAGTTTCATATTTTTGCTATTGTGAATAGTGCTGCAATCAACATGCATGTGCAGGTATCTTTTTGTAGAATCATTTGACTTCCTCCAAGTATAATCCCAGTAGGGGGATTGCTGGATCATATGGAAGGTCAATTTCTAGTTCTTTTAGAAATCACCACAGTATTTTCCTCAGAGGTTGAACTAGTTTGCATTCCCACCAGCAGTGTAGAACATTCCCTTTTTTCCAGATCCTTATCAGCATCTGTTGTTGTTAATTTTATTAATGATGGCCATTTTCACTGGGTTTAGGTGGTATCTCAATATGGTTTTGATTTGCATTTCTCTGATGATTATTGAGACTGAGGACTTTACTGTCTGTTGACCGCCCATATATCTTCTTCTGAGATGTGTCTATTCATGTCTTTTGCCCACTTTTTAATGGGACTGTTTTTTTCCCCCCATTTGGTACATTTGAGTTCCCTGTAGATCCTGGATGTTAGGTCTTTGTCAGATATATAGTTGACAAATATATTTTTTCCCATTCTGTGGACTGGATGCCTGCTTTATTGATTTTTTGTTTGTTTACTTTTTTGGTTTTTTTTTTCTTTGCAGAAGCTTCTCAGTTTAATGAGGTCCCACTTGTCTATCTTACCTCTTATGGCAAGGACAGCTGGGGTTTTGATCAGAAATTGGTTGTATACTCTGACTTTTGTAAGGGTGTCTTCTGTGTTTTTGAAGATTCTTATAGTTTGAGGTTTTACATTTAGTTCTTTAATTCATTTAGAGTTGATTTTTACTTGTGCAACCTCTTTGGCAGACAGTGTGGCAGTTTCTAAAAGAACTAGAAATTGACCTTGCATATGACCCAGCAATTACCCTTTTGGGAATAAACCCGGAGGAACTCAAATCATTCTACAAAAAAGATACCTGCACACATATGTTTGTTGCAGCTCTATTCACAATAGCAAAAACATGGAACCAACTATGCTGTGCATTGAAGCTCGACTGAATAAAAAAAAAAGTGGTATGTATGCACAATAGAATATTATGCAGCCATAAAGAAGGACAAACATATGGACTTTGCAGCAACTTGAATGGATTCAGAGTTGATCATACTCAGTTATCCGTAACAGAAACAAAGAACAGAGTACTGTATGTTCTCATTCATAAGCAGATCTTGAACAACTATAATACTATAAGAAAGGGATTGGCAGTAGTGGAAAATTGGCAGGGGAGGGGAGGTGGGGTTAGAAGTTGAGGGAAACTGCTAGGGGAGGGAGGGGCATACTTCATCAACAAGGGTACTTGCATGACAACGTTTGTATAACTAACCCTGAATTGTGCCCCACATCTTTATAATAAAAAAATAGAGTTGATTTTTGCATATGGTGATAGGTAGGGGTCCTGGTTCAGTCTTCTGCTTATAGTCAGTCAGTTTTCCCAGCACCATTTACTGTAGGTTCTCCTTTCCCCAGTGGTTGGTGGTGGAGGCTTTGTTGAAGATGAGTTGGTTGAGAAATTGAGGTTTTGCTTCTGGAATCTCTATCCTGTTCCATTGGACTATATGCCTGTTCTTGTTCTCTGCCTGTTTGCTGTTGGTGTATAAGAATGTGACTGTCTTTTGCACACTGCCAGGCTGTTTTGATTTTTGCAGCTTTATGATAAAGTTTAAAGTCTGGAGGCGTGATACCTCCTGCTTTGTTTCTTTGGCTAAGGATTGTTTTGGCTATTCGTGGTTATTTGTTTTCATATGCATTTCTGTAATGTCATTTCCAGGTCTGAAAAGAATGATGTTGGTAATTTAATGGGTATTACTTTGAATGTGTAGATTGCCTTTGGTAGGATGAACCGTGTTGATCCTTCCTATCCATGAGCATGGAATATTTTTCCATTTGTTTGTGTCTTCTTGAATTTCTTTGAGCAGTGTTTTGTAGTTTTCATTGTAAAGTTCTTTCACTTTTCTGGTTAGGAAGATACCGAGGTGTTTCATTTCTTTTCTTTTCTTTTCTTTTCTTTTTGACTATTGTGAATGGGATTGTGCTTTTTGTTTGGTTCTCTGCCTGTTTGTTGTTGGTGTATAAGAATGTGACTGTCTTTTGCACACTTATTTTGTACTCTGGGACTTTTCCAAAGTCCATTATTAGTGAAAGGACTTTTTTTTTTGACAGATTCTCTTGGATTTTCAAGGCATAGAATTATACTGTTGGCAAAAAAGGATGACTTAACTTTCTCTTTTTTCTGTTTGGATATCCCTGTTTTTCTTCTCTTGTCTAATTGCTCTAGTTAGTACTTCCAACGCTATGTTTAAGAAGAGGGATGAGAAACTTGTCTTTTTCTGGTTTCCAGAGGAAATGCTTCCAGTTTCTGTTCACTTACCAATATGTTAGCTGTGGGTTTATTATAGATGGCACCTATTATTTTGAGGTATGTTCCTTCTATACCTAGGATTTGAGAGTTTTTAATCAAGAAGTGATGATAGATTTTATTAAAAGCTTCTTCTGCATCTAATGATATAATCACAGTTCTTATTTGCACATCTTTTGATGTATTTAATTACATTTATGGTCTTGTGTTTATTGAACCAGCCCTGCATCCTGGAGATGAAGCCTACTTGGTCATGGTGTATGGTTTTCAAGATGTGTTGTTGGATCCAATTTGCTGAAAATTTTTTCATCTATATTCATTGGGAATATTGGCCTGTAGTTTTCTTTTTTTGTTGTTGTTGGATCTTTACCTGGTTTGGGTATCAGTGTGATGTTAGCTTCGTAAATGTTTGGGGAGAATTCCATCTTTCTCAATTGCCTGGAATACTTTCAATAAAATTGGTATCAGCTCCTCCTTGTATGCTTTGTAGAATTCTGCTGAAAAGCCATCTGGTTTAGGGCTTTTTTTGTAAGTAGCTTTCTTAAGATGGAGTCAATTTCCTGGATTGTTATAGGTGACAGGTCTCTTTCTTTTCGCTTTAGTTTCATTATTCAGTGGCCTTGGGAAAGGCTTTCACTTCTGACGTCTTCTCAGCCCTGTACTCTTCCCTGATCAGGGCTCTGAATTTGTTCTGCTTTGAAATAGGGCTGTGAGTGGGAAGCTTTGCTGTCTCTTGTAGTTTTAGAGTCGACTAAGTGGAGGATGGAGACCTTGGATTCTGAAACTACTTGCAAATCACAATGTTTATTGATTGTGGTATGGGTTCCCTGAGACCCACTTCCCACCACCACTCCATATGATGATGCATTGGGTATGTTTGTATAAACCCTTTATCCAAGATACAGTAACAGTCATGTGGAGAACACAGAAAAGTAGAATGAAATAAGACAGAGAAAAGTAAAAGATAAGAAAAAATACAGAAAACCAAAGTAGAATCCAAAACAAAGTACAATTAAACACACACGCACGCGCACACACACACACACACACACACACACACACACACACACTCAAACTAAAGCAAACTGGAAAAAAAACCCAAAGCAAAACAAACAAAACAACAAAAAGGGAAAACTGAACACATATACAGACACACACACAACACCAAATGAAAGGAGAAGAGAAAAAGAGAAATAAAAAACAAAAGGGAATTTAAACCAAACCCTCACACACACATTAATCCAAAAAACAGAGAACAAAACAAACAAAAAGTGAAAAATGAACACTCAATCATTCAAGTACACACATAAACAGAATACAAAAAGGTAAAGAAGAAAGCAAAAAGATAAAAAGACATGGGGGGAATGCAGACCTACCCCTCACATGCACATTCATGCGCAAAGGAAAAAGAGGGAAAAAAATTAAGACAAACCAAAACAACAACAACAACAAACCAAAAAACAACCTGTCCTCTTGTTGCAGGTTCTATAAATTTTCCTTTCTGCTGCTCACAGGCAAGTCCATTTGCTGTCTTCTGTGGAGCTGTGACCTTATTTACTCCAGTGTCCACCTGGGGAAGGTAGAGTAGATGGAGTTTCAGTCTTCTACTCCCACTCTTGTATGGTCAGTGGTATCCCTTCCAGTGGGGAGGTGTGGGATTGTCTCTTCCCCAAGTGTTGGTGGGGGGCACCCAAGCCAGGCTTATCCTGGAGTCGAGTCCTTTTATCATGGTTGATGTACAGGCTCCACCTGGGTTCGTCTTGCGCACTTTTGCCCGGGGTATGTGGTTATGACATTCAGATAATTGCAGGGAAGGAGGGTGTTTGGTCAGTCCCAGAGTCACTGTTGATCTCTTCAGTGGTCTTTTTTATCCTTTTCTGGGAACACCCTTTGTCCTGTGGCTGAATCAGGGTTTGGGATGGGGCACCTGAGAGTCAGCACTCATCCTGTCCCTCTGGAGTTTGTGCTTTGGGGATATTTCTTCTGGGTCACAATCAACCTCTGAGTGGTTAATCTGCTGGTAACAGAGGTTGGGTCTATTGCTCCGTGTTGAGCAAGCCGGAGCACTTCCCTGCCCAGTTTTCAAGGTGGTGGCAAGGTGCCTCTTTTGTCTTCTCCAGTGGGGCTCTGCCTCTGGGCTCCCGCATTGTGCTCCCTCAGCAGCCCTTGCTGCCAGTGTGTGGCCAGGCGCTGCAGTGGTGAGGCAGAGCCTAGAGCCAATAGTCACTCCCAGCTGCTTCTTCCTGGGAAGGTCTTTGCTGATTTTTAAAAAAATGGTGCTCAACTTCTGTGCCCTGGGAAGCGCTAGGGTCCAAGCAGAGAAGTTGTGGCACCAGCTGCTTCACCAGGAGATCCCTGGCCACTTGCTCCCAAGTCCCCATTCAGTCAGCCACTTGCATATTCACTTACAGACACATATGCAAAATTTTCTATACACTTGCTCCCACTGGAACTCGTGTAGTCTAACTGGCTCCACCACCACATTCTTCCTTTCTAACTGTCCATTTAGTTTTCTATTTTTCTTTTATCAATATTGTAAATGGATTTTCACTTTTATCTTTGTGATCTCATTGCTTTTATCTACTTTGTATTTAACTTCTTTTTATTTCAGTTTATATGTGAAAGATTAGATCATTTATTTTAAATTCTCATTTGCAAATGTAACCATTTAAAGCTAAAAGTTTTATTCTATTCAGATTTCTTTGATTTTTACCTAATGTCCTTTTTCTGTTACAGGATCTTATTCAGGATATCACATTATATTTAGACACTGTTTTTCCTGAGGTTCCTTTTGGCTGTGACAATTTCTCATATTTAAAAAAAAAATTTTTTTTTTGGAGCCACTCAAAAGTTTTATGTGGCTCAGGTTAGGTATTTTGTAGAACGTCCCTCAGTTGAAATTTGTCTCATATTTTTTCATTTTTCTCTTGATTAGATTGAAGTCATGGGTTCTGGGGATAAAAATGGGAGACATAAAGTTTAAATTTTATCCACATCATATCAAGGATATATACTATCACTATAACTTACTACCATTTATGTTGAACTTGATCATCTGAATTAGGTAGTGCTTGTCAGATAGCTCCACTATAAAATTATACTTTCCCTTCACATTTTCATATTATACTCTCAGAAAGGAAGTCACTGTGCATGACTTGCACCTATGGAGTGGGGAATTGCTCCACCTCTATGGGGGTAGAGTTGCAACATTAATTACTTGGAGATTCTGCAAATTTAGATCTGCTATATTTTAATTGACATTCAGTTCAAAACAATTTTTTAAATTTTTCTTATGTTTTATTTTTAGCTCATGGAATATTTAGATGTAAGGTTCTTTAATATATAAATTCTTGCAGCTATTTTAGATCAGTTATTTTTACTAATTTCTAACTTAAAATCATTGTGGTCAGAAAATACACATGTTATTTCAATACATTAAAATGTATTGTACTACCCAAAGTGACCTATGAAGTCAATGCAATCCCTATTAAATGCCTTTTTTTTTTTACAGAAATTGAAAAGGATAGTTGTAAAATTCATATGGAACCACAAATAACTCAGAATAGGAAAAACAATATTGAACAAGAAGAATAAGCTGGAGCCATCACACTTTATTATTTCAAAATATATTACAAAACTTTAGTAATCAAAACAGTGCAATGCTTGTGTATACACAGATATATATATATGTACAATTTATTTATTTTAAAATGTGTATTTATATTTACATGCTAAATTTTAGTCTTCTAGGTAATCTAGATCCCCTCTATAAACTGAGACTCCAGTATTTCTTCTCAGGATTAAGTGGGACATGTGTACTGCTACACAAATCTATTTGCTTTGAAAAGAATAAGTTAATGAAAAGCAGCTTTCTGCATATAAATAAGCGTAATAACTTTGATTCAAAGGAGTAGAAAGACCTAGTGAAAACATAGTTCTATTCTTAATAAAGTATGCATTAAAAAGACTCAAATTATAGAAATAGATGTATTTTCAACGTCAAGATTAAGATTATCTCACACAATGATGGTTCTAAGATGGATCTGGACATGAGATAGGACTGGAGATATCTTCTGCTTTTGTTTAGCACACATTATTAAAGTTTAGAAGTAATTAAAGAAATAATAATTTTCTCTTTCCTGTAATTAAAGCCTGTATAGATAGATAGATAGTTAGATATCTTTAGATAGATATCTTTATATATCTATATATCTATAAATCTTTCTGTACCATTTTACTTAACTCTTAATGTACATTATCTCTGTATTCTATATTCTGTAGCATGCTGCTTATTCTTTTAATTAGTTCCTATTCTGTTTGCTTTTATACTATTCATTATTTTTAAATCTATAACTAATTAGATCACAAACACCTTGGGGGCAGAGGTAATCAAATTCATATCTATATTTTGTTTTCTTATATTATACATAAAGAACATTATCAGCAGGCATTTGCTAATTCTATGTTCACTTAGTATTGAATCACCTGGAAATAACATAGCGTTTTCTCCAATAATTTTGAGGATTTTTTGGAACAAATTGTTTTTGAATTGGAGTCTCACTCTGTTGTTCAGGCTGGAGTGCAGTGGCACACACACGGCAACTGCAGCCTAGACCTGCTGGGCTCAGGCAATCCTGCCACCTCAGTTTTCCAAGTTGCTGGAACCACAGGCACGTGCCACCATGCCTAGCTATTTTTTTTGATTTATTGTAGAGATGAGGTCTTGCTAAGTTGCCCAGGTTAGTCTTGAGCCCCTAGTCTCAGGCAGTCCTCTCACCTTGGCCTCCCAAAGTGCTGGGATTACAGGCTTGAGCCACCCTGCCCAGCTGGAACAAAAATTTTTAAATGTTCATTTTGTTCTTGTGATAACCACAAATTTTTTCCTTCCTTTTTGGCCTTAAGCTTTGTTTAGTAGACACACTTTTTATAATTCTATTTTTAAATTAGCATGTTTACGTTTGCTCATTCTTATAAATATTTCTCTGACATAGTATTGAAATAGCAATATTCTATCAGTTCTAGCAAGGTCTCCTTCACAAATGCCCAGGAGATTTCCCATTTCTCATATCCATATGGTTAAGGTCTTTAAGATTAATCCATCATTCTCACATTGACAATACATATAACTGCATCATAAATATTAATTATAAGAATCAGAGTCATTCCTTTCATCCACATCCTGTATATTGTCATTACACCGTTTATGAAACTAATTTCTCACCTCCTTATGCTCAGTGTTACAGTTTTAGGATATATAAACTCTTTGATTTTCAACTTTTCACTGGTTGTTTATTTTTGGAAGGGAGGAACTAATTCAAATTTATTTTAGAATTTACAAAAAACGTTTATGCATAAAACCTCTCTCTTGGACTTCATGTACATTTTACTATAGATAGCTTTTGCTTTTTTTAAGGTGTTGGAATTTTTGGCTATAAATTCACCAGTCTTTCCATCATATAAATTTTGATGTTCTGAGTTATTTTTGGAAGCCTGTGAAAAGTTCTTGTTTTGCAAGGATATGGGATGCTTTTATTAAACTCAATTAACAAAAATAATGAAAGGTCTTAACAAATAAAATCAAAGCATGTTATATGTTAACAAATAAAATCAAAGCATATTATATATTAGATTGCTAAAAAATAAAAAGGGCTTTAAAAAAAGTAAGTGAAACACAGGAAATAAAATGAGTGTTCACTGGTAGACACATCCTCAATGGAGATAGGTGGCATGACAAAGTTGTTTCTATTCCACCATCTTCAGTCTACCCCTTTCTCCCCCGAGGAATTCTCCCTCTGATACTTCCATACTTTTGCATCAAGCTGGTCTCCCCAACAGAAGTATTGATCAGGAAAAAATGCTACTGCTCCTTTTCTGATGTTTTTTCTGACTCCAAACTGAAAAACCCTTCCCATAGCACAGATTAAACTACCATGACCAAAAAGAGCTTAGTATAAATGCTTAATATGTAGACAACTACTTGGTCTCATCTTGCTTTCACAGATGACAGAAAATGAAGGAAAAAACACATGTGTTTTATTTTTAGTACTTATTCTTTAAAAAAAAAAGCATATATAATTGTCTGGATCATCTCTGCCAGAGCTAACGATAAGATAGCTTTAGTTTGTAGTTTTTTTTTAAACTGCATTTAAACTAGGATAAGACAAAAGAAATCTTAAGTATTATCATTTCCCACTTTTTAAAATAAGCCTGTCTTTATAAAGAATACCACTCCCCTCTCTCCTTTTATTCCAAACTAATCTTGGGAGACAGGTAATATCCTTCAAAGATTTTAGAAACTGATTCATTCTTTTTCTTCCCATTTTTTCATGTAATAATACTATTTAACTGCAATATTTACATAAATCATGTATTAGTTATCTATTTATAGATATCAGATTGTTCAAAATTATGTGGCATAATATACCAATAAATATATACTTTCTCTCATATTCTTTGTGGGTTAGGAATTAGGGAAGGATTTGGTTGGATGGTTCTTGCTTAGGTTCTCTCGTGAAGTTGAATTTTAGATGTGAGATAGAACTGAAGCATCTGAAGACTTGACTGAGGTTGAAGGATCCACTTCTTTTTTTTTAATTTTAAAGATGTGGGGTACATTTTAGGGTTAGGTATACAAATGTTCACTATGCAGTTACCTTTGTTTATGAAGTATACCCCCCTCCCCTGACAGTTTCCAACTACTTCTAAAGTAAATGCCTCATATGTATGACATGTTCCTTCCTGGTTTTGCAGGATAAGTCTGTTTCTCACTACATAGACCTCTCCAGAAAGCTCTTTGATTGCCTTCATGGCAAGTGAATCGTATCTTCTAGTGAGCCATCTACAAAAGAAAATGCAGTGATACCTCTAAAGTCACACACTATCATTTATTGAGTGTTCAACTGACTACACAGGTCATCCATGACTCAGAAGAGAACTACAGAGGCCTGTGAAAACTAGAAATCAGGAATCATTGAGATCCCTTTTGGTGTCTGGGTACAACAAATGATTTTTCTAATTTCCTGAACACCTTCAATAGACTTCTTCATTTCATCTTAGCCATCCACACAAAAGCACACGCCAAAAAACAAACAAAAAAACCAAAAACCCTTTGACTAAAAGATCACTACTTCAATTAATCACTCTCTAATTCAACCAGCTTTTCTTGAATTTTACTTGATCAACCACTCATCTTAAGAAAGACATATTTGTTCTATTCCCAGCCCTATCTCCTTTTAATTATTTTTCTTATTCAACTCAAGTTTTATAGTCAATCATTCCAGCATTACTCTTGGACATACCATAGTATCACTGACATCTAAATCTTACATCAACTGATAGTACTATTTGTTTTCCTTACACTTTCCTTTGAACTTCTTAACAGTGTTGGAAAAGCTCACACAGCAGGGTTTGCGAGTCTCATTATTAATTACTGATTGCAAAACTCAAACAGGACCTCAGTTTCCCCAGGTAATTATATTTCTTTAGTCAACTCATTACCTGAATGAAATATTTTCTTCTCTCCTCAAAATGTGAACAATCTATTTTCTCTCCCACTGTTTTTGGATGATATCGTCTTCTAAACTAAGAACATGTAAGCTCTCATATGGGACATCTCTCCACTTCCATTCAGCAAACACATAAACCTTGTTGCAGAACATCTATTCCCTCACAAGATCACTAAGTCTTAAACTTTTGCATGCATCAGAACTACCTGGAGGGCATGTTAAAATTTTTATTGATTATTCCCACTTTCATGATTCCTAATGTCTAAAAATTTCTTAAGTGATACTGATGTTGCTAACCTGAAAATCATACATTGAAAACCACTGGAACAGAGAACATATTTCTCATTGCTGTAGTACAAATCCCTCCCTCTGTGCCCTGGGGTTCTTTCCTGTTATTATAATCATCAGTACATTTTCCAGTTTTAGTTTTTTAAATCTCATAATACATATATGTATACATATTTGTATATGCATATAGCACTGGTGCCAAAATAATGTATACACATTTTAAGAGATGTTATCTATGTATTACCTTTTGAAGTTGAATTGAATTATGGTTAGCAATGTGTAGTATGACGTTTGCTCAAAAGATGGCGTTAATCAAATGAATGCTAGCACCACCATGTGGCTGGCAGGACAGTCAAAGAAAATGACGGAAGCATGGTTGTCATTTGAGGGATGCAAGACCATTTTGAAGTGGTATTTGAAATTCAAGAACACTGGAAGTACAATGGCAACGAAGAAGGCAGAATATGCAACAGAGCCCCCAATATGCTTAACAATTACACGCATTCATGGTCAGTTTGAGATGAATGGTACTGTGTGTGATGTGCATCAGGGACGATCCAGGAGGCTTCACACAGCAACAAATCCTGCAGTAGTTCACCACTGGAAGTGTCTGGATGAGGATGGTTGCCACTTGGAGTGCCTCTTTTAATTGTGGAAATCAAACGTGATTTGTTTTCATCTTTTATCAGTTTATATTGAAAATTGCAATTTTAGTACATCTTTTTCCTTTCTTAAAATGTGTATACATTTCTTTGGTACCCTCTCTCTATACACATACTAATGTTTGAAACAACCTTTCCTATAAAACAATACCCTTTATAACTCTCCCTTTGACAAGTAAATTTTTTGAAAGAGTTTTTCAATATTCTGTCCATATTTGTTCATTTTCCTCTTACTGCTCAACTCATTCCATTATTGCTATTCCCTTGATCCACTTGACTATAGCATATGTTGATAAATTCAAAAAGTACTTCCAGTCTGCTAAACCCAAAGCCATCTATTTCATTCCTCATCTTACTTTTTCTATTTTTTTTTTAAACAAAGTTTATTAGTGAGAAGAAGAGAAGGAAAAAAGAAGGTGCATGGCAGAAAGATCTGTCATGGGAAAGTTTCTCAAAAAAGAAAAACTGTCATTTTTTTCTACTTCTTTCTTGAAACATACCTAGTTTCCACCATACCATGCACTTCTAGTTTAACCATAATGAAAATGTCACCGGTTTATCCATTTCTTTTGGTTCTCTTTTAATGATTATCTTTGTACACATTTAGCCATTAGATTTTAGAGTCTTTTAATATTCTTCCCCTAACCTTCAACTCTACTATAATCTCTTTTCAAGCAGTTTCATGCTTTTCACCTTGATGCTGTTCACTTTCAAATACAGTCTACACTCAAGAGCTCTAATTTTTAATTCCTTACATACATAGCTAACTTATTATTGATATCTCAGTTTGAATAAAAAATAAGCATCTCAAACACAATACCCCTAGATCCCTACTTATATGCTTTGCAAACCAGGTTTGATCTCCTCCCAATTTTCCTTATATCAGAGCACAGCTTCATCATCCAGTGAAGGGAGCAAGTTACAACCCTATTGTCATTGTTGACACCTTACATTTTTTCATATTCTATGTTCAAATCATCATATAGTCAGGTTCACATCATACTTCTACAGATTTGTTTTCCTGTATAATTAAAATTTGTTTTCCTTTATAATTAAAAAAACTTGTCACTAAGTTTCTTTTTTTTTAAGATTAGAAAATATATTTTATTTAAAAACTAAGTGAGAGAGACAGAGATATAGGAAATTCACCTCCCCAAGGTAGGGTAGGGGGCCAAAGCTTAAGAAAACACTGTCTGATCTTAGTCCAAAGAGCACATAGCCTAACAAGGCAATGGCCATAAGTTTCTTACTTAAGAATTTATTTCTATTTGTCTGCCTAAAATTTGCTAAAATGTATGGAAGTTTGAATTTATTTTGATTAATTCTGCAATATAGTTGATTTCTATGTGTTTATTGCCTCTGCATATCCTTTTCCACTAGATTCTGCTTAAATAAACAGTGAAAATGTAATTATCTATTTTTTTACTTACTCTTTCCATATTTTTTGGTTTTTGTTTCTTGTTGCTAATTTCTATGTTTAACTTGCTCATTTCATAAATCCAATGAATACATTATATTGAATATTAAGTTTTCAACTTATAGAAGTTTTTATACTTTTAATTTTAAAAATATAGCTTGACTTTTTTGATAATTTTTTGTTATATCATCATTTTGTTGCATATGTATTTTTAAATATATCATAAATTATTGATATTTAATATCTGAAAACTCTGATATGTACAGACTTTGGGTATTTATTTCACAGTTTTCTTTTTTAATTATTTAGTTATTCACTCTCATTTATAGGAAGGTGAGTTTCTACCTTGAAAGTCTACCTCTGGACAAAAAAGCACTTGATTATACGGTTACTATGATATTTCTAGTCTATGACTTTTTAAAAAAGTTAGTCCTATTTTTTAGTTGTATGTGTGGAGGTAAGAGCACATTGATAATTTGAATTCATTTAGAAAGCCCAAATTGAATATGCGGTTAAGAAATTTCATGGGAGACTCTTTTTTTTTCCTTTTGATAGACTATTGAGACATGTAAATGTCTCCTCTGTACCAGAGGTGTAGAGATTTTTAAAAAACTATTCTTTTTATTATTCGATTTTAGTGCCTAAAACAATCTTGGGTATCTATTGAACATTTAATAAATATTTGAAGAATAAATGTTTAATATTGAGTATTTACAGTTGAAGCACAAAAGTTATATCCTAAAGAATCTGCAGAAAAACATACTAATCCAATGAAACAGAGCTCTCACAGACCATCTCTGAGGCTTAGTTTTGCAGGCACCAAATGACTTTGAGGCTTGTTACCACCTTAAATATTTATGAATAACTATCATAGCATATAAGTATATGGAGAAAACTGTTATAAATTTAAAATTGGACAAATTCACAGTTTAATTAAAATAAATTAATCTATTAATCTCAAACTTTCTGAGGTGTTAAAATCAATCAACATTAGAATACCTACTAATAAAATGTGTTATGTCATGTAGGTAAAAGTCAAACATGAAGATAATATCTTTTTATTTAAAAAGTATTTCAGCCGGGCTCGGTGGCTCAGCCTGTAATCCCGCGCCTTTGGGAGGCTGAGGTGAGTGGATTGCCTGAGCCCGTGGGTTCGAGACCCGCCTGGGCAGCGAGACCTCATCTCTACAATAAATCAAAAAATCAGCCGGGCATGGTAGCGCATGCCTGTAATTCCGGCTACTTGGAAGGCTGAGGCGGAAGGATCGCCGGAGCCCAGCAGGTCGAGGCGCGGTGGCCGGAAGCGGCCACTGCACTCCAGTTTGGGCGACCGAGTGAGACTCCAACTCAAAAAAATAAATAAATAAATAAATAAAATAAAAAGTATTTCATTTTGTATACATAACCCTGACTTATACCCGACATCTTTATAATTAAAAAAAAGTATTTCATAAATAAAGCGCACAAGCTGACTTTCTAATTTATGCATCTCTGGCTCCAAATCTATATTCTTAAACTGTATTTTATACTGAAAATTGGCAGGGGTAGAGAGCAGACATTTTGCAGAATCCTAAAATATAAAATAAAAATTTATTGCAAAAGAAGAAGTAGTTTCATGTAAAGAGTCAAAACAAATCCATGTCTATTTTTTACAATAACTAAATATAATAAAGATGAAAGAAACGTGCACTTCTGATAGGAGAAATGCTCCAAAATTTTATTGAGAAATAAAGGATTGTGAAGTATGATAGGATCTTCAATGCTGGAATTTTTATTTTTATTTTTATTTTTTGAGTTGGAGTCTCACTCTGTCGCCCAGACTGGAGTGCAGTGGCTGCTCCCAGCCACCGCAACCTCACCTGCTGGGCTCCGGCGATCCTTCCACCTCAGCCTTCCAAGTAGCCGGAATTACAGGCATGCGCTACCACGCCCGGCTGATTTTTTGATTTATTGTAGAGATGAGGTCTTGCTGCTCAGGCGGGTCTCGAACCCGCGGACTCAGGCAATCCACTCATCTCAGCCTCCCAAAGGCGCGGGATTACAGGCTGAGCCACTGAGCCCGGCTTGGAATTTTTAAAACTTTAATAAGTCATCACAAATTAACAAGTGTATTTTTATTACTATATAAGTGAGGGAGCAATCAAGCAGAGAGATCTGGCCTCTAGTATTTTAAAAGAAGAAATTCAATGCATAGGATACATTATGCAGAGGATGAAAGGCTTTAAACATGAGCACCTAAAGAAACTAGAGATTAGCAATAGCAGATAACAATATTACCCTTAGATTGGAGGGATATAAATAAAGAGGTAGTTTTAGCGGAGCCCAGGACTTTGGCCTAACCAGAATCCAGAGATCTAGTGGCTACTTGAGGTGCTGTACAAGGCAGAGAAGGAAGGGAAGAAATGACTCTGGCTTTAGCTTTTTTCCTCTACATTCCGATCTCCCACCAGTACATTCCATTGGCCAAACCCATTTAGAAGCCTTGAAAAGTCAACTGCAATGTCAGACTCTCTTTTCTTCCTCTCAGTACATGGAGGTACAAGCACACCAAGAAAGGTCAACAGCTATCAGGTGGGAAAAGCATATCCTTTAGCTCAGTTGTGTCTTAATATGAATGCGTAGCATTTTTAAACTGTAAGCATTTGATGTATACAATTGGATGTTCTTTGTGCCTTAAAATTTTTGAAGGCATTCTCTTTGTCATAATTTTTTACAAAATATTATTTTAATGACAATCTTTTCTTAATGTGTCACCTTAGAAATAATACCACTTTTACATTCTATTATTTCTGATTGTTAAGTCTGTAATAAATATACATTAGCATATACTTTATACCTATTTTTTTTCTTAAAATAAATTCTTATAAGTTTACTTGATGGGTCAAAGTTTGTGAATATCATTACTTCTTTTGACTAACTAAAATTCTATTTCTGTGTATATGTGTGTGTATATACTTCATATACATATATATGAAAATTTAAAATTATTCATAACCCATGATACATATTGAACACTCTTAAACATTTGAAAAACAAGTATTTTTCTACTAATGAACAAACTATTATTTATAACTCAATTTTTTAAACTTTTTAAAAAATAAATGTTATTTTAGGACAGTTTTAGATTTTTTCAGAATTATTGTGAAGATAGCACCAAATTTCCATTTATTTCTATACTATTTCTCCTATTATCAACTTCTTGTGTTAGTAAAATACATTTGTCACATTGAGATAATCAATACTAAATTATTATTAACTAAAGTCCATTTGCTATTCAAAAACTTCCTCAGATTTTGCCTATTGTCCCTTTATTTTTCCCATGATCCCATTCAGAAAAGTACATTACATTTATCAATCCTGTCACTTGAGATTCTTCATTGTGACAATTTCTCAGATCTCCCCTATTAGCTATAAACTTGACAATGTTGAGGAGTACTGCTCAGATATTTTGTAAAATGATTCTAATTTGATTAGTCTGATGATAGACTGGAGTAATGTACTCTTGAGAGCAAGATCACAAAGGTAATAAAGTGTCATTATTTATTTATTTATTCATTTACTTACTTATTTACTTATTTATTTATCTTGAGTCAAAGCCTCACTCTGTCACCCAGGCTGGGGTACAGTGGCACACTCACAGCTACTGCAGCTTCGACCTGCTAGGCTCAGGCAATTCTTCCACCTCAGCCTTCCAAGCAGCAGGAACTTCAGGGACACACCACACACAGTGCCCTGCTAACTTTTTTTTTTTAATTGTAGAGATGAAGTCCCCTGGGCTCAAGCGATCCTCTTGTCTCTGTCTCCCAAGGTTTTGGGATTACAGACATGAGCCACCGTGTCCGACCTTTCTTTCAATTTTTATTATAGATTCATGGGATACACATGTATATTCATTCAATAGAAATGCTGTGGTGTTCGAGATTAGGTCTCAGGAGGCCCATTCCCAGGATTGTGAACATTGCATCCAATAAGTAATTTCTTAACCCTATTCTCTTTCCTCTTCTCTCCCATTATTGGTGTCCCCAGTGTATACTATTTACATCTTTGTGACCATTTAGTTCCCACATATAAATGCGAACATGCGGTCTTTGGTTTTCTGTTTCTGAGTCAGCTCATTTGAGATAATGACCTCCAGCTCCATCCATGTTGGTGTAAAGGACATGATTTCATTCTTTTTTATGACTGCATAGAACTACATGGTATATCTATATGCCACATTTTCGTTATCCAGTTAATTGTTGGTGGACACTTAGGTTGATTCCATGAAACTACAAGAAACTCAAACAATTCAACATAAAAAAAAACATCAAAAAGTGTGCAAAGGACATGTATAGTCACTACTCAAAAGAAGACAAAGGGCCAAAAAAACATGAAAAAATGCTCAACATCGCTAATGATCAAGAAATGCAAATTAAAACCACAGTGAGATATCATCTCACACCACTGAAAATGGCTATTACTAGAAAGTCAAAAAATAACAGAGGTGCTGAAGCGATTGCAGAGAAAAGCGAACACTCATTCACTGTTGGTGGGACTGTAAACTAGTTCAGCACTATCGAAAACAGTATGGAGATTTCTCAATGTCATAAAAATTGAATTACTATTTAATCCAGTAATCCCTGACTAACTAGAGATCTACCCAAGGGAAAATAAATCAATATATAAGAAAGATTCCTGTACTTACATGCTCATTGCATTTATCACATCATATCAAGGATATATACTATTAATATGACTTATTAGTACTGATGATGTGATCATTGTTCCTGAGGGAACAAAATCTTTGGAATTATTCTGCATAAGAGATTTGCTTATCTTTCTCTGCTTATTTGTTAAATTATTTATTTATTCCATGTAAGCTCATGTTTATTTTGCACTCTGGGTTATAACATTTATAATATTTTAATTATTTATTATTTTTATTGAGTAACCCTGAAGTGAATCTGTGCATAAAATCTTGATTATTATCATTCTTTTTTTTCAAATGCAAGCAAAGCTGTATTGAAATAGACCAGTGGAAAATCAAGTCTATAACAGAAATAAATAGAGCAAGAATTGTGTATTAACATAATATTAATATGATAAACTCTACAAATCCATGCATTCTCTCTTTTCTTTGATCAGGAAGGACATAAAATTAAATAAAGCAACAGTTGTCAAAGCTTTGTCAGATTGTAAATCTGGAATCATCACACTCCCTGATTTCAAACAATATTCCTAAATTACAATAATCAAACGATATGATTTGAGAGACAGACACATAGACCAAAGAAACAGAATTCAGACCCCAAAAATAAATGCATGCATATATGGCCAACAAATATTTGACAAGGGTATCAAGAATATACAATGGGGAAAGGATAGTCTCTTTCAGAAGTGATGTTAGGAAAATGAAAGCCACAAGCAGAAGAATGAAACTAAACTCTTGTTAATATACAAAATTGGACCCAAGTTACTATAAACAAATTAACTTGAAATAATTTAAAAAACTAAATGTGAGCTCTGAAGCCATCAAACTTCTAGAAGAAAACATAAGGGGAAGCTCCTTGACAATGGTCTTGGCAACAATTTCTGGATATTACACCAAAAGCACAGATTTTGCAAAAATAAACAATTTGGATTGCATCAAACTAAAAAGCTTCTGCACAGCAATGAAAACAGACAACAAAGTGAAAAGGCACCTATAGAATGGAAGAAAACATTTGCAACCATAAATTTGATAAAGGATTACCATCCAAAATGCATAAGAAACTCACATAACACTTTAATGAAAATGTAAATAATCTGATTTTTAAATGGGCAACAATCCTGAATAGATATTTTTTATTTCCTTTTTTTAATTTTAAAGATGTGAGGCAAAACTCAGGATTAGGTATGCAAGTGGTCATCATACAAGTAAAGTTTGGACCTCCTTTTGGACCCCACTTTGCCTGGTTTGAGATCAGGTACCCTTATTGATGTTATGTGCCTACCTCCCTGCACTGGCAATGTCATGATTGACAAAAGATTCTTGAATATAAAGGTAATAAGTTTTAAAGGTAATAAGCTTCTAGTACAATTTTCCATAGTCTGTCATAAATATCATAAAAATGTCCACTTTACTGCCTCCTAACTACTTCATAAAGGACATGGAAAGTACTTTCTTTGTCTTTATCCCCCAACAGACATAGCTCAGAACTTTTTACATTTTCGGAAAACTACTCGTAAAATGCTCAGTCATCTAATGCATGATATGTTTTGCTTTTATCATCCACAAGACCTCTAACTATACCTGTTTCAGGAATGGCATTTAAGCCTCATAATTTGGAAATACACTTAATTAAAATGATCACCTCTGGGTTGAATTTACCTGTTGCTCTACTTGGAAAAGATATGTGAGATGGATAGAGACAGTGATGAGCAGTTGTTTCAACTTTACACTTCTAACAGTCATCTATGGGAGTGCTGGTTATACTTTAATGGTCAAAATTACACTCTATGAGTGAATGTGATTGTTCATATTTGGAGGGTGAGGAAATAAGTCCCAAAAGGTTAAGGTGTCCAAGATTACATATTTAGGTCAGTAGTAATATTAATGTTGTATTAATGCTTTATGTCAAGCATACTGTTTAATCTTTCCACAGTCCTGCAGAGTGTTATCCTCATTTTATAGATATCAAAACAGGAGTTTAAAGATGTTGAGCCTGAGATAAGTAAAGCTAAAAAGTAGTAAACTGTTTTCTCAGTTTGCATGATTTTTCTTCAAATCCGTGTGCTGCTTCATGTAGTGTGGATAATAGTCACAGATAAAGGTGGATTTGCATATATAATTTATGATGTTTGTATTTGGTTGCTACACTGCACAATTTTGTTTGGAGGAAAAGGTATAGCAGGAAGCAAACAAGAGTAGCATAAAATAAATAAGTAGATAAGTTAGAGTTTGAAATGAGAAATTCTAAATTCTATGTCACTGTGTCACTAGCATTACTTTAATTCTAAATGTTTTACTTCTTCTTAATATTATTAAACATGGAATTCAACTCACAGCATGAATGAAATTCTAGAATTGCTGGACTAGACTGTGAAATCTGTGAGGTTAGAACCTTTTCCATTGTCCACACTGATGCCAAAATGTCTAATAAGAGCTCTACTCTTATCATATGGTGGCATATAAGCCTTTGTCTCCAGGCTATTTATTTTTAAGTAAAAAAATACCATGGACTCAGACAGATAAGTTTTTAATTCTCAGTTTCTGTATGCATTTGGTCAAAATATTTAATCTCACTGATCCTCTGTTTTCTTATTTAAAGTGCATATAGTTAAAGATAGCAAAATGAATACATTTTAACCCTATTTTGCATAGTTAAAACACAGAAAACAAAAAGAGAAAAAACATCGAATAATTTAAAAGAAACTTTCCTAAACACATACCACGAATTATAAGTAACACCTGCACATTCTGGTATTGATTTACTCAACAAAAGAAAGCTTGCTGAGAAACAACAAACACTGCTTAGACATTCAACAGAATTTGGGTATTGTCAAAAGTAAGCATCTCATGCAAAATATATTGATCTGGTAATCTTGGGACTAGAGCAAGAATTTCCAAGACTCAACAAAACTTACAAAAAAAAAAGAGAGAGAGAGAAAACTATGGCTAAAACAATCTAACGATAAGGGTGAGGTAGAAGAGTATGATTAAAACAATGATGCCCACATTTCTCAGCACCTTCACCTGACTGTGTAAGGCTGCCAGAGGTGAGATGTGGTGAAAACAATGCAGCAGCCAAGTTTACTCAGGAAAAGATTACTTACTCTTTTTATTCTAGGGCATTTGTTAACATTGAAGAAGCAATGCAGTCATTGAACCTTCAAGTTGCTTCCATTGACCTTTAATCCAGAAACTCTCGTCAGTGAACTCACTTAAAAAATTGATATTGATACAATTTTCCATTTCTTCCTCCCTCATCAAATACCTTTGGAATTCACTTCGATACACATTTCCCAGTTTTGTGCATATGTGAATTGGGAAGATTTTGTAATGTTTTTGTATGTATAACAATTCTTATAGACATTGTATTTATGCTCCTTGGTCTCTACAAGGATTTGAATCAATCTATGCAATTTTTTTAAACTATAAAAGGCATAAAATTGGGTCTTAAGGAGGTCCAACTTGCCTGTGTGAAGTAATTGCCTCTGGCAAAAATTTTAAGATTTTGGTCTAGGGGAGGTAAATTTCCTTAGATGGGGAGAAGCACCCCTTCTCCTTGGGATTTGGGATTTAAAATTTCAATACCAATACTTAGAGTTCCATTTATTCCTGATCTTAACATTAAAGACTTGGAAAAGCTATAAACTAAATTTACTTTGTAATATAGACATTCATTAGGTACAACTTTGGATTTGATTTCCTGAAATATTTGCCCTATAGCAATATAGCAGAGCTGTCATAGAAAATGCCTATTTTCAATAAATGTCTTGAGATGAGATTTTGAAGACCTGATCTTGCAATTTTTACTCTCCAAGATGTTGAGCACATTTAGAATCAGCTTGCCCACCTCAGAAAACGTGCATACTTTATTTCCATCATAATTTACTGTTGCCAAAGCTACATGATACCTACAAATGTTATATTTATAGGCTTTCACCTCTAGACAACTTCAAATAATGTGTTTAAAATGTTTATTGATGATTCTGTTTAGTCATATATAGGCGAATGAAACTGGGCCCTTACCTCTCACCATATACACAAATTAACTCAAGATTATTTCGAGATTTAAATATAAGATCTAAAAGTATAGAAATTCTAGAAGAAAACCTTGGGAACATTCTTATTGGCATTGGCCTAGGCAAAAAATTTATGATGAAGACCCCAAAAGGAATTGCGCCAAAAACAAAAAAAGACAAAAGAGACTTAAATTTAAAAACTTCTGCACAGCAAAAGGAATAATCTACAGCGTGAACAGAAAGTCTATAAAATGGGAGAAAATATTTTCAAATTATGCATTGGATGGGGGACCAATATCTAGAGGTTATAAAGAACTCAACTCAATATGTAAAAAAAAATCCCATCAAAATTGGGCAAAGGACATGAATAGGGCACACAAGAGGTCAGCAAACATATGGAAAAAAAATGCTCAGCATCACTAATCCTCAAATAAAAGTAAATTAAAATCATAATGAGATATCATCATATAATTATCAGAATGGCTATTATTAAAGAATCAAAGAATAACAGATATTAGCATGGTTGTAGAGAAAAAAGAACGCTCAATCCCACTATTGGTGGGATTGTAGACCAATTCAACCTCTTTGGAAAACAGTATGGTGATTTCTCAAACAATTAAATATAGAATTGCCATTTGATCCAGCAATCGCACTACTGGTGATTTGCCCAAGGAAAAGAAATCATTATATTAAAAAGAGACCTGTATTCATATGTGCATAACAGCACTATTCCCAATAGCAAAATCATGGACTACCTAAGTGTACACCAGTAATTTACTGGATAGAGAAAATGTGATATCTATCCAGTAAATTATTTATACCATAAAATACTACACAGTCATAAAAAAAAAAAAAACAACAAAAGTATGTCCTTTGCAGCAATATGGACGGAGTTAGAGAACATCATCCTAAGTGAACTAATTTAGAATAAGGAAACCTAACTTCAAAGTTCTCACTTGTACACTGGAGCTAAATGGCCACAAAGATGGAAATACGTAATAGACACTTGGAACACCAATAAGGGGGGAGATGAGGAGAAGTTTTAGGACTGAGAAATTACTTATTGAGTTCAATGTTCACTATCTGTTGAATGGGCCATCTGAGACACAATCTCCACCTCTACACAGTGTGTCCATGTAGCAAACATACACTTATATCTTCTGAATCTAAAATTTAAAAATAATGAAATAAAATAGGCAATTAAAAATGCTTATAGATTGTTGTCTCTGAGTGAAGGTCCCTTTTAAATAAGTTTTTTGTAGTTATATAACAGAAAAAATTTTCTTCCCTTACCACAGGATTTTCATACTTAACAAAGTATGAAAAACTCAGGTCTAACTAGTAGAAATAATCATGGAGTTTCTCTTTTCTCAGCCTCATCCCACACAGTAAATGGCATGTACACTGCATAGGAAGTAATTGGCATTAATTTTTCAGATGACTATGTGTTTATTTTCTGTGCCTGCACACTTGAAATACAATCTCTATAAGGGAGAGTGAAATCTTATAAGGAAGAAAGAGTTAATCTGTCTTTTTTAACTACTATTTTTTGTGTTTATGAAATAAATGGATAATTCTATATTATTTCTCTAATACAACAGAACCAATTTTTGATGTTTCAAAACCATTTCTATGACATTAGAATATTTCGTTTTTCCTGACTGGACTCTTTGTCTGTGAAATGGGAATATTAATATATGAAATTTAACAGGTAAAACCTACAAAGAAGCACTGTGTGTACATAAAGAAATATATGTGTTCATTAAATCTTCACTTATAATTGTTTTGTTTAGTCTAAGCCTTGATGCCTGACGCTGGCTTTTTGGGTCATATTAAGGTCATCTCAATCTGGTCCAATTATGTACTCACCCAGCTCTATACCTTCATTTATTTGTCATCTGTTATTTCCAGTTATTTTCAGGCTGCCATCTGTTCTACTTTGACCTCTTTAAAGTTTCAGACATTTATAACTGAACAGCTGAGAGAACCATGGACACATCTTTCTGCATTTTGCAATTATTAAGCCTTGACTATAAGTCATAACTATTTTAACATGAATATTTTATGTGTATATATTCCTATAAGAATAGGATTATGTGGTTAAGTGGAAGAGTAAAAGAGTGAGAATTTGAACCCATACATTAGTTTTATGCCCATTCTCTTAACTGCTATGTATGTTGTCCTTTTTTAATATTAAACTTGTTTCCTCTGCCCAATTTGGACCAAGCACATCTTACATCATTTATCTTTATTAATAGGCTACTTCTCTTCAATCAGTCTTATTTTTATTTATTTATTTATATTTATTTATTTATTTTTTTTGAGTTGGAGTTTCACTCCATCGCCCAGACTGGAGTAGAATGGCCGCTCCCGACCACCACAGCCTTGACCCACTGGGCTCCGGCAATCTTTCCGCCCCAGCCTTCCGAGTAGCCGGAATTACAGGCGCGCGCTACCATGCCCGGCTGATTTTTTATTTATTGTAGCGATGAGGTCTCGCCAAGTTGCCCAGGGGTCTCGAACCCGCGGGCTCAGGCAATCCATCACCTCAGCCTCCCAAAGGCGGGGGATTACAGGCTGAGCCACCGAGCCCGGCTCAGTCTTATTTTTAGTAAGCAAATATTTTACTCTTTTCCTGATTCTGACCTTGAATTTTCCTAGAATGTTGTTTTCTTAAATCGCCATCTGCTACACAAATTTAAACCGTAGGCAAAAAGGTATATTTTTCTGTGAATACCAGGGCCAGCACACCTATTGTACTTGCTGGTCAGCAGTGGAGTCTCAGACTTCATTCTCAGGTTATCCCAGGTCATCCTAGAATCCTCCCAGTAGGATCTTTGCTTTTCTTTAGCCTGATCTAGTGCCCTTGGTCTCTGACATATTCAGTTATTATAATATTTCTAATAGACAAACTTCTTTCAGTAATTAAATTCGGAGAGACAGAGAGTCCTATTAAACAAGATTCATAATTTATTTAGCCAAGTGATAATTACTTCACAATGAGAAAATATTTGCCGTTTTCAAAAGAGCCTCAAAATGTAGAAACGCTATACAGGATGCCAAACCATGACCACATGATTGTTCAATGATTACAGATGTAGATCAAGAGGAATCAAGTGGATGAGATGAATGGCTAATGATATGTCAATAAAATAACCAACAAACACAAAAAAATAAATAACGAAAGTAAGAGCTGTTTTATTAGGACAGTGCTGCATGTCTAACACTACTGTTTTTCATAGTCTACTTGGGAAGATCTCTTTTTGGTAAATTTATTATTTATATAGCTTTCTCAAAACTGATTAAGATATATGTAAGACATATTTATTCAACTTTTGCTTTGTGATTGAGATAACGTGTATCTCTAAGAGGACTTAGAGGTTTAAAGTCTCATTAACTGTGTTGTGAATGAAATCCAACAGCAAGCTAATGCATCGTCACTTACATTATACCACTTACATATTTACCTTTTATATTTGATAATGCTTCTCAAATCTCATAATCTGAAAAGGTATGGCTCAGTACAAGAAAGTCTTTGTAGATTTAATTCTGCCTAGGTAAGAATATCTGATTTTCTAATCCTAGCTTTGGCCTCAATTGGCCAAAATTCTTTTGGCTAATTGCAACAACTATTTTTAAGGTTGAGTTTCTCCACAGAAAAGAAAATTCAACTAGATAGCTACTAATTTTATTTTCAAATTGGTTTATACAATCCAATTTGTTATCCTTGACCTTTCAAAGCACTGAATTGAACACTACAACTTAATAATACTTACAATGAGAACTATTAATAAAGTGTCTGCTAGCCATGTGGGGTAAGTGTAGAATCCCCATTAAATAAATAAGGAAACCAAGGCCAGTGCAGAGTAAGTGATTTTCCAAAGATGTGTTATTTTGAAGGGCAGTTAGAATACAAAACGTCAAATCCTGAATCCACTATTTTTTCCATCTCTTTCTTACCATCAAATGGACTACATGTGACTCACAGATGACTAGCACTGTCCCATCTATCTGCTCATATCAATAACATGGTATTTAATTGTGGCGAGTCATTTTTAAAAATAACAAAATTTGAATATTTCAAAAGGATAACAAAGAAGGAAATGAAATCTTTGTAAAAAAACTAAATAAAAAATATTTAACCTGTCACACAGATTTAAGAGAATACATGTTTCAGTGAAAAGAAACTGATTATGCTCATTCTTAAAGAAAGTTGCTGTCCATTGATAAGGTGAGACCAATCAGATAGTGCCAGTCAGCATAGGGTCAGAGGACAAATTGATTTCACTGTCTTAAGGGCATATAACCAAATAATGCATAGTAACATAGAGGAATCACCATTCAATTGTTGATGTCAAATAATTCAATTATTTTGAATGTTACAAATTTGGAGATAGTCAAAATTACACATATTGTCAATTTTAGAAGCTGGCATATCTTTTATTTTTCATTTGAATATTAACACTCAAAAAATAAAAGTCATAATACATCAGATATGACTGCAGTTACTTATTTTTTTATAAAAAAGCTCCCTCACAAAAACTTAGAGTTACATTTTACAGAAGATAAAGTTCATATTTTGTGCTTACAACAGTAAATTTGTAAAAAAGCAAATTTTTTGGAACAGTGTGTAATAATACTACATGAATTTTATGAAAGTTTTTTATATGCTTTGCTTGCATTCCAATATTTGGTCTTCAGAACAAATATACTAGATAGGGAAGGGAACAAAATATATTTCATTCTACAGAAAAAGAATATCTTTATGTTGTTCTGTACTGTAGCTTTGTCCTTTGTTATAAACAACCTCAGCCTCCAGTCAGATAAATAGTTTCCTAATTATAATTCCAGGTTCAAATTATAAATAGTCTTTTATCAGGTCTTCTTTGGAGTTCATATAGAATTTATGAACTCTGTATTTTTTATTCATTTCTTATCCATTATCATATATGCACATTTAATTTACTATTAATATATCACACTACATTCTTATTACATTAATGTTTTTATCCATTAATTGATTCCACTCAGAAAAGAAATCAGGCTGGCTTATGAGACTACATTAAATAAAAATATTTCAAATCCTTAAAAAATTGAAGTCGCAAATTAAGAGAGAATGATAGAAAAGAAGCCATATTTTTTTTTAAATCTTAGTATAATGATTTAATAATATATATGCTAAAATTGAGTCACAAACCATGTTCAAGCAGACACTGAGAAAATGCTAAATAAAGCTCTCATATTTTACTATGTTTAAAAACACAGAAAAATAAATTGCTCAAGAAAAACAAACAGAGGTGTCCTTTATAGTAAGTTGACACCAAAATTTCTCCCAGATCTCTGGTACCTCTTTTTGGTTTAGCATCTCTCTTATACTAGACTCAACTGTGGGCTGCTCGAAGGTTGGAGAGACTCTTATTCACCTGTCTCAGATTAAATTAATGTGATTAATAGTTTCCTCCTCAATATCTGAGCTAATAGACACTCTATAAAAATGCACTTATTTTGTATCCATAAAAGTGAAAAATTATTTTTTAAAAAGCTGACGGCTAAGCATTAGTAAGACTAGAGGTTTTCTTAGGCTCTGTCTCTCCTACCTTTTAGTCCTAAATTCTCCCCATCTATATGAGTAATTATGGACTGTTGCCTTTACATAATTTAAAAAAACTAACTTTCTAAGTTACTCTGTTCTATAGTACATTTTGTATTCTATTTTTGTTTTAAGGTCATGCTCAGCTCATAAAATGAGTTGAAGAAATTACCTTGTTTTTATTTTCTAAAACATATTGAAAAAAATAAAAATTTTGATCAAATATTTAAACTCATCTCTAAAAATAATATTTTAAAAGTATATTAAACTCTTGGGAAGTTTTTATTCATGTCCTTTGCCCGCTTTTAGATAAAACTCTTTGCGTTTTTTCCTCTTTTGAGTTTCGTGTAGATCCTGGATGTCAGGTCCTTGTCAGATGGACAATTAGCGTTTTTTCCCCCATTCTATGGGTTGTCTCCCCACTCTCTTGTGTGGGTTGTTTGTTTGTTTGTTTTTGTTGTGCAGAAACTTTTCAGTTTGATGAGGTCCAACTTGTCTATTATAACTTTTATGGCATTTACTTTTGGGGGATCACAAATTGATTGCATACTCCTATGTTTTCTTCTAGGATTCTTAATGGTTTGAGATTTTATATTTAGGTCTTTGATCCATTTAGAGTTGATTTTTGTATATGGTGAAACGTAGGGGCTCTGTTTCATTTTTTTGCACGTGGTCAGTTAGTCTTCCCAGCACCATATGCTAGGTAAGGAATCCTCTCACCAGTGGTTTTTATTGATGGCTTTGTCGAAGATAAGTTGGTTGAGAGATCGAGTTTTGCTTCTGGAATATCTGGTCTATTCCATTGGTATATATGTCACCCTTGTAGCAGTAATAGACTGTTTTGATTATTGTAGCCTTACAGTAAAGTTTAAAGTCTGGAAGTGAGTAGCCTCCTGCTTTGTTCCTTTTTCTGAAGATTGTTTTGGCTATTTGTGCTTTTTTTTGTTTCCATGTGAATTTCTGTATTGTCATTTCTAGTTCTGATAAGAACAGATACATGAAAAAAATGCTCAGCCTTACTAATCATCAGAGAAATGCAAATCAAAACCACACTGAGATACCACATTAATCTGGTAAGGATGGCCACCATTAATAAATCAAAAAACAACAGACGCTGGTGCAGGTGTGGAAAAAAAGGAATGCTTCTATACTTTTGGTGGGAGTAGGAACTAGTTCAATCTTGATGGAAAACAGTTTGATGATTGCTAAAAGAACTAGAAATTGACCTTCCATACAATCCAGCATCCCCATTCTGGGAATATACATGGAACATAAATTATTCTCTGAAAAAGACACCTGCACAGAAATGTTTATTGCCACATTATTTGCAGTAGCAAAAACATGGAACCAACTGTACTGCTCACCAAAAGTGGACTGGATGAAGAAAATGAGGTACATACACATGGTGAAATACTACACAGCCACAAAAAAACAACAAAAAAAATTACGGCCTTCACAATATATTGGATGCAGTTGGAGATCATTGTACTTGGTGATCTATCACAGAAACAAAAAACTGAGTACCACATGTTCTCAGTCATAAGCAGACCCTGAATATTTACTATAATACCATAAGAAAGGGATTGACAGTAAAGCAAGAGATACTGGGGAACACAATATCAACAAGGATACCTGATCTCAAACCAGGTGAAGTAGGGACTAAATTGAGGCCCATAATTTACCTGTATGATAGCCACTTGTATACCTAATCCTGAATTGTACCCCACATCTTATAAAAAATAAAAATAAACAAAAAATTAAAAAATAAAGTTATAAAAAATAAAAAATATTAAACTCAACATTCAAGAATTTGTATTGATATAAAAGAATAAATAATTTGATAAATAAATAAGTGGGTAGATAGGTAGTGTTTTTTTTTTAAGGCAAAAGGAAGATGAGAAATCACCATTAGAATTCTACTGTAATTATAGTTTCAAGCCAGTTCTGCTGATGGAGTTTATAATTAGTTGAAGTAATTTTGAGAAGTAATAGTCTAAATTAATCAAAGATATTTATTAATTATAAGAAAAAGATAATTCTATATCAGAGAAAACCATTCCCAACTTTAGATAAATGATCAAGCTTAATTTCACCAGTAATAAAGTATGTTAACATTATGTACCTCCTGATATGACGCACTGTGATTAGTATATCACTTTTTTGGTATTCCTTGCCAAAAGTGCATAAATCTAGTCTAAATCCAGGAAAGGATATACACAAACTTTGTATAACTATTTTTGTTTGAATGTTTTTTTTTTTTTTTTTTTTTGAGTTGGAGTCTCACTCTGTCATCCAGGCTGGAGTGCAGTGGCACACTCATGGCTCCCCAGCGTCCTGGGCTCCAGTGATTCTTCCGCCTCAGTCTTTCAAGTAGCCGGAACTACAGGTGCGTGCTACCACACCTGGTTAATTTTTTATTTATGGTAGAGACAAGGTCTCGCCAAGTTGCCCAGGATGGTCTCGAACCCGTGGGTTCAGGCAATCCACTAGCCTCGGCCTCCCGAAGTGCTGGGATTGCAAGCTGAGCAACCTTTAATTTTTAAAATGCATTTATTTATTATAGAGTTGTGGGGTGCAAGGGAGGATTACCTGCATAAGTATACTGCATGCAGTGAAGTTTGGGCTTCTAACTGATCCTAACTCCTTCCCCATCCATCCCACCCCACCGGTAGTGAATCAATTACCCCGAGTGATATCAAATCTCCTCCCTCTCTTCATACCCAGCAGTGCCCAGTGACTGCTGATGCCACCCTTGTGCTTTGACTAGTGTTCAGGGCCCACTAATGGGTGAGAACATGCGGTGTTCAGTTCTTTGTTACTGTGAAAGTTCACAAGTTGTTGCAAAGTCCTTGATTTTGTTCTTTATAACTGCATAATACTCCACTGTGTATACATACCACATTTTATTTATCCAGTCCACTATCGACGGACAGCAGGGTTAGTTCCATGTTTTTGTTATTGCAAAGAGTTCAGTAATAGAAATACATGCATAGATATCCTTTTGGAAGACCAATATATGTTCCTTTGGGTACATTCCCAGGAAGGAGATTGCTGGATCATATGGAAGATCAATTTTATGTTCTTTTAGGAATTGTCACACAGCTTTCATAGATGTTGAACTAGCTTGCATTCTCACCAACAGTGTAGAAGTGTTCCCTTTTCTCCATACTTGTGCCAGCACCTGTTGTTTTTTGATTTATTAGTAATAGTCATCTTTACCAGAGTTAGGTGACATCTCATTGTAGTTTTGATTTGCACTTGTCTGGTGATTAGTGAGGCTGAAAATTCTGTTTATATGTCATCCTTTGAAAAGTGTCTGTTCATGTCCTTTGCTCACTTTTTAATGGGGTTGCTTGTTTTACCTTTCAGTTTGAGTTCCTTGTAGATGCTGGATGTTACACCTTTGTCAGAGGCATACTTTGCAAATTTTTTTTTTCCATTCTATGGGCTGTTTCTTTACTGTCTTGATGGTTTCTTTTGTTGTGCAGAAACTTTTCAGTTTGATGTGGTTTCACTTGTCTGTCTTAGGTTTTATGGCATTTGTTTTAGGGAACTTTATCAAAAATTCATTGTCTACTCCCATGTGCATAAGGATGTTTTCTACATTTTCTTCCAGGATTCTTACAGTTTGAGGTTTTATGTTTAGGTCTTTGATCCATCTCAAATTGTTTTTATATATAGCGATAGATAGGGGTCTAGTTTCATTCTTCTGTATGCAGTTAACCAGTTTTCTCAGCACCATTTATTATTTTTACAACATTCTTGTGAGTTTGAAATTAGTTCTAATGAAAATTTTAAAAAAATAACTATTTTCCTGGTGTTTTGGGTGAGGGAGAGTTTTAGTTACCAGTACAATTTTAAAAAATATTTCTTCTTTGGTCTACATAATTTTATTTAGAGGTAATTTCATTCGTGCAGAAAAGTTGCCAGAATATTGCAAAATACCTCCAAATATCCTTCGTTCAACTCAATGTAAATTTGTCACGTTTCTAATCTCTCTCTTTCTCTCTTTTGCACACACGCTCCCTCTCATTAATGTGACTGCTTTTTTTTTTCTTCTTCTTTTTTTTCTTTATAGAGGGCTCTTTAAAATCTCCCACTATGTTTCTATAACTGTGTAAACAGCATTATCAAGTACACTTACATCTTATTTGCCAGAA
The DNA here is from genome assembly GCA_027257055.1 of Cephalopachus bancanus. Classification (NCBI taxonomy): domain Eukaryota; kingdom Metazoa; phylum Chordata; class Mammalia; order Primates; family Tarsiidae; genus Cephalopachus; species Cephalopachus bancanus. The sequence continues at coordinate 3,883,672 of JAPVLO010000046.1, read as the reverse complement.
CTCAATCTCGTGACCATACTGTTCCACAGGAGAGCCTATAAAATGTGATTTTCAACATGGGTGGCAAAGGGCCAGACTGAATTTTTGAATTTGAAAAAAAACAAATAGGGGTCAGGTGGAGAAATAACCTGCTGAGGAACACAGAACTACTTTGATTAAGAAGTCCCCCCTCTTATTAATCTTTACTTTCTATATTCCTCCTTTACTCTATTTACCCCCTCCCCATGTTTGTTGTTGTCAAAACTTGATTTCTTATGCTCCCAAGGCAGAAACAAGTCATACCAAATGTTTTTTTCTTACAGTGTCCCTGCATTCAGCAAATGAGACTTTCACAGATCTAATCAGCAAACCACAGGGAAGTTTGATTCAATTTCTGGTCACTATGTGACCTTTAACATGGCTATCATAATCATACTATTAGAAAAGCTAAATATATTGTGAGAACTAATAACTTTAATTGTGTTCTGCGCTGGAACCAGTTACCTAAAATAAGGTCAAATTTAAAATAACCATGTCTCAATTTTTTAGCACACGTGACTTAGAAATGTAATATTCTCTTTTTGTTTGTTTAATGTCTTCCACTAAATATAGCAATAAATGAATACTAACATATTTGTCATATGTACATTAAGATATTTCTTGCAATAAAACTAATATTCTGAATTTATGTTCATGTTAATAAATTATCACCATAATTTTGGAGTCTTTATATAGTTTTACCTGTCAGCTTAGATTTACTTAATGTATTTCTATTCATATTATCTATCAAAAACACATTTATTCAGAAGTGTGTGTTGTTCAATAAAGGTGTCAAGACAACTTTTTTAGAGAGAGAACATCTTTCAACAAGTGGTTTTGAGACAACTGGATATACACATGTAAAAGAATAAGGATTACATTGAAACAATTTCATTATACTACACATGAAAACTATCTCAAATAGATTATAGACAAAAATGTAAAAGTTAAAACTGTAAAATGAACAGAAAAAAAAAAACAAACTGGAGAAAAGCTCTATGACCTTGGGTTAGCCAAAACTTTCTGAGATATTATACTAAAAGTGCAATTGAGAAAATTAAAAAAAAAATCAATATATTGTACCTTATCAAAATTAAAACATTCTGTTGCAAATACCACCACTGAAAATTAAAAATGATACTACAGGATGGAATAAAATATTTGTAACTTGTATATCTGATAAGGGACATAGATTTAGAATATATAAGATAACTGTTATGATTGAATAAGAAAATAAAAAAGACAAACAACCAAATTTAAAAATGGACAAAGAAGCAGAATATAATTTTTTTTTCCAAAAAGGGCTATACAAATGACCATTAAGCAAATGATCTGGCGCTCAACATCATCAGTCATCAGAAAAATGCAAAGTAAAATCACGTGACATACCTTTTCACTCACACTAGGACAGAGACTATCAAGTGAGGACAAGGATGTGGAGAAATTAAGCCCTCACAAAATTTTGTTTGGAATGTAAAGTGGTGCTGCTGCTCTGGAAAACAGTATGGCAGTTCCCCAGAAGCTTAAAATAGGGTCACCATATGATAGCAATAAACACCGAAGTATATAGCCAAGAAAAATGAAAAATCACCTCCACAAAAACCTGTACACAAATGTTCACAATGACATTATTCATAATAGCCAAAAAGTGAAAGCTACCCAAATGTCTGTCACAGAAAATAAAATTGAATGCATCTATACAATGGACTATTATTCTGCAATAACAAGTAAAGTACTTATTCAAGCTTTATTATTAAAGTTTTCAATACAAATTAAACTTGAAAACTTTATGCTAAGTCAAAGATGATACTCACAAAAGCAAATATGTTGTAAATTTTTTTTGTATGAAATATTCAGAAGAGAAAAATTTGTGAATAATATATATTAGTGCCGACCTAGGACTGGGTAGGTGGAGGTATGATGGGAAGTGGCTGCTAATAGGTATAGAGGGTTGTAGGTGATAAAAATATTCTAAAATTGATTGTGGTTGTGACTACACAACTCTGTGAATATATAATATATTTAAATTGTGCCTTTAAATAGGTATATTTTATGATATGTGAATTATATCTTAATAAATCTGTTGTATATAGATCTAAATAAATAGACCTCTATCCTTCTATCAATCATCTATCTTTTTGTCCATTAAGACTATATATTAAAGGAAATGAAAGATAATTGGTCAGAAATAAACTGTTGCATATAAGTGGTATAAATCACATTCTCTTGACACATCTTGTTACCAATTTTGCGCTACTCTTTCTTGAACTCTTAACTCCTGGTGATTCTTTTCCCCCAGCAAACGTCACAAAATCATACAGCACATCTAATTCTCATATATAAGGGAAGAAAATATCAAATAAGTGGCTTGCCCTATGAGAACATGTATCTCAGGTGTTTAAGTGTTAGAAGTTAAGTATTCTGATTAAGGAGCAGAATCTTGAAATGAAAACGTCAAAGAAAACACAAAAACATGAAATAACCCAGTAAGTTAAGGTCAAAGATGAGAATAAAATAAATTAAACTGGAGAGGCTTATTTAAATTTATATATGGAGAACAGGTTAAGAGAGATCGATGTCTATATACTACAAACTATCTATTATAAGGAATTCTACACAGCAGCTCATAGAATTAGGTGTGGAACACATGATCTCTAAAATTTGATGTTAATTTTTTTTAAATGGCTATCATAAAGAAGTGATGCATTTGAGATGAAACTTAAAGTTTGGGGGAAGCAGTAAACTATGGCATAAAATCCTTATTTAGAGTGAGTAGAATTGGACTCAGCTGCCTGATCATTTGCTAGTGAATTCCTTTAAAATTGTTGATATAGTTCCTTAATTGAGTCAATCTCTGTTCTACAAAATCAATAGAAATACATTGCATCTAGCATTCTAGTGTTTTGTTTATGGAAGTAGAGCCTTCAGACATATGTTGGGGTAAAAACCATCTTGTTAGTGTGCATTTAACTCTGTAAATTTCCACTTCTCCTTTACTGAAGATAAATTATTGGTATCTTGCATTGATATAATACTCCTCAGGAATCAGGACAACAACAGTTAAAAAAATAAAAAAACACTACCGGTTACAATTGTTTCTCACTTAAATGCAATTTGATATATTACAATGCAATTTAGCAAATGTTGGTTGGGTACATCAATTCCCATTGTATTAGATCACTGAGATAAAATAACCCAGCCCTAAGGCATCTCACATTCTAATATTTATAAACTGGACCATCTACAAATAACTCACAATACAAATTCATAAATTCAAGTTACAGGTATGTTTCTGATGCAGGGCACACAGTGAAGGGAGTGATGTACTACCTCTAAGGAGATTAGAGATGATTACCAAAAATAGTTTGCTCATGAGCTGGAGCCTGAAGGATAAATAGAAATTTGTCATATAAAAGCCAAAGAAAAGGAGGAATTGCAGGCTATTTTGGTTAGAGGAGGCAGGTACTGATGTCCAAAGGTATATATAATCATGGGATTCTAAGGAAATTCCTAGTAAATAGCTCCATATGAAAATTTTATATGAAGTTGTTTTGTGTGTGTTCTTTTAAATTTCTCCTCCTTCACCCTCTCTCAACACTCCATGTATCATGGGTAAGAGCCTGACAGAGATGAAGAGGGAGGCAAGTGTTTTGTGTTGCTGTATTCTTTTTTGTTATGTCCGGTAGCTAGATCGATTATCTTTCACAGAGTCTAGTAATTAAATTAGTGTTCTGGTATTGAGTCCTCAATTCATTAGATCATAAGATTAAGTTTCAGAGGGCATTTAACAGTATCTTTCCTCTAATATTAAATGGTAAAGCCAAATAAGAAAAGCTGTTCAAAATTATAATAATAATATCAAAAACAACCAAATATGACTTACATTTACATAGCTCTCAAGCTTTAATTATATTTATATGTATTGATTTCTTTAAACTTTACAAAACTCATAAACTAGCTACTAGTGCTGTCCTCATTTGGTTCTCAAAAAAACTAAAACACTTAGATAGTAAATTCAAAGAGGATATGGGACTTCCAGCCTCAGCACTCTGGCTCTAGAGTCTGAGCTGTAACCTGTTAAGCAATGCTGCCACAGAAAGTATAGAGGGAGTGGCAAAGATATCAAGCTGAGGATACAGAGGGTCTGGATTATCATGAGATGTTATATTCCACCCAGCTTCTTTTATATTTTCTTGAGATGGAGAACCACTGAAAGGTTTTCACAAGGCAATTTCATGATACATTCAGCATTAGTAAAGAATCACAGTGATAGGAAACACTGCATGGATGTTGTCACATTAAACTTTTCTTTCCTTCCTTTCTCTCTCCCTCCTTCCCTCCCTCCCTCTCTCCCTTCCTTCTTGTTTGGCCTCACTGTGTTGCCTAGAATGGAGTGCAGTGGCATGATCATGGCTAACCATAGCCTCAACCTCCTAGGCTCAGGCTATCCTTCTGACTCAGCCTCCTCCTGAGTAGCTGGGACTACAGGTGCACACCACCACATTGAATTTTTTACATTTTATATTATTTTTTGTAGAGACGAAGTCTTGCTATGTAGCCCAGCCTGGTCTCAAACTCCTAGGCTCCTGCAATCCTCCCACCTCATCCTGCCTAAGTGCTGGGGTTATGTACATGAGCCACAGTATCTGGCCTTTATTTTCAAACAAAAGCCAAAGAGGAAAATGATAATAATAATCATGGTTCTGGTAGAAATGTGGAGAATGAGCAGAAACAGAGGAAGACAAGACTCTGTCGTGTCAACAGTTCAGACAAGAAATCAATGGAAAAAAATTTCTTAGTCAAGTGGAAAAGAGATTAGACAGTGTAACTGGTAAATGTAAAACAGAAAATGGTAGTAACTTGAAAGGCTGCATAATGGTTAAGTTACTGGCTCAAGGTTATACACAATGGAACAGGTCAGCTTTTATCTCTCCAAAGCTGGTGGGGAAACATGATTTGTAGTCTTTGTTGATTTCTGTAGTGTAAATACCTTCACAATGGCTCATTTTAGGATACCAACCTGATATGAGAGATGCACATAATGGGCTTTCAGGAGGGAGCTGGTGGTTGTTGAATACAAGCTGCGTGCAAGCCAGCTCCAGTCTTAGTCCTGGTACTGTAGAACTAGAGTACGGGGCACTGAACTTCATTTAGACCTGGGCTTGACAAAAACTACAACCACATTTAGCAGCCAAATGAATGAACGTAAGTTCTCGTTTTCTCTAGGCTTCATTTCCCATTTATAAACTGGGACTACTTCAGTGTTTTGAAAATTAAATGATGAAATAATAATAGCACAGTCCAATGTTTTGTGCATAAGAAGCCCTCAGTGAATAAATTAATACTATTATTGTTACTCTATAAAGCAGGGGAGTCCAAAGGTCCCGCAAGAAATAACTTCAGTGCTATAGAACACTAGAATTTATTCCTCCTTTCTAGCTGTAATTTTATCTTATCCTGTTTTGATTATATATAGTATACATGTATTGAAATATCTTCCTGTATTTAATAAATATGTACAAATTATTACATGCCAATTAAAAATTAAAGGGAGAAAAGCAAAATTAGAATTTTAGCTCAGCAGCTTTAAAGCATGTGTAGAATGACTTTAAATATGAAAATATTAATAAATGAATTTCTGACTGTAAGAAAGTAAAAACAAATGTTATCCAAAAGGCCACTAACATAGCTAAATAGTGGAGAGGATCGTTTTATTGGCAATATAAGTTTGCAGATTGGGACGAGACAGTCTTGGGGATGGACCAAAGGTGCTGTCTCTGCAAAGAGGTGAAGTACACATCAGCTTTGATATCTCACAGGGTCTGTATCACACAGAAGCCATACAGATTCAGCAGGTTTAGGGGAAAAGCTATACATATTGATGAGAGGAGGCGAGCATATGCATAATGGGTGAACATATGTCACATACATATAATGTTCGTTTTGGGGTGGGGTTTTAGCACTAAAATAAGGTGTGTAGGACACAAAGACAGTTTGTGTGCAGTCGCCATAAACTGGCTGAGACTGGCTTAAGACCTGAAGTTGCTAATCAGAAAATAATGTCTACAAGGACAGTTGTCTGTTTAATCAGAGTTGTAAGCGTCTGGCTTGTAAATCGGTTAGGCATTTGCTCCACAGCTCATATTGTTAGGGAGTTTAGCAACAGCAGCTTTTCTTGTAGCCTTAGGAATTGGGAAAGTTGCCATGCCAGCTCAGTCCCAAAACTTTGACAGACAGGCAACTTTGTTTCCTTAACCTTAGGGTCTATCACAGTTGATAGAGGGACATCTATTTTGGTCCTCAAATTACATAAATAAATCTTAAAAAGAAAATAAAATTCTAGTACCTTTGACTGATAGCGTACCCAGGCCAACAAGGATATAGAGTTTGAAACTAAAGTGTTCTGGTTTAATTCTTATTAAACCATTAGTTAATTGTGTAATGATGGGCAGTTTAGTAACTTCTCTGTGACTCAAATTTGTCATCTAACAGGATGAAGTTACGAATAATAACCACCTCATAAAATCATTCTGAAGATGAAATAAGATATGAAATACACTTAACATGGTATCAGGCCCAGAATGAGGTCTTTATAAGTGTTTACTATGTTTATTTTTATTTGAAATCAATGACAGATATTGATTATTCTTAATATAATCTTCTCAAGACAGGGCTTCAACCTCCAGCTCACCAATGGTAATTAAAAAATCACAATGACTGCTTTCCTGGATTCGGAGTTGAGCAAAAAAAAGAAAGAAAGAAAGAAAGAAAGAAACATGTTGAAGATAGAAAAAAGTAATACTTTCATATTTTAACACAATATAAAAATGAAAATATGAACATGAGATCAAATATAATAGATACAAGGTTCATAAACCAAAATACACTTCAAGAAGTAATTCCACAACCCTTGGATCTCAAGACAGATCAAGGACATAAAAAGAATCAGAGAAGGAATGAAAAAAATATTTGGAGTTGTGCAAAAATGTCTTTGGAGAAGACAGTAGTCAGACTGTGTAACTCTTTCCCTGCCCAAAAGGGTAAGGTGAGTACAGGGTTAGCTACATAATTATTGGGGCCTGGTATAAACTGAAGATGCAGGTATACTGATCAAGAAAACAAAAATTACTTTTGCTTGTTTATTTTTTCCTATTTTTCTCCAATCTCCTTCTTAATGCAGCATAAACTTTTTTACTTGCTTTTTAATGTTGTACTTCCTCTAGCACAGGGGTATCACTGAGTGAGGGCAAGTGATGAGTTTACTTGGAGAGCATGTGTCAACTCTGGTCCTCCCAATACACGTCCAGGCTCCTACTGTTGTTGAACCCATTCCAGGAAGGAAGCAATGTGGGGGGATACATGGGAGTTTACATGTGTGAGCTCCAACCTCCCACCACATACTCCTTTGTCCCATTGAATTTCATTTACAAAACACAAATGAAAGACAGCACTATCTTTTATTTCAAGATGGTGATCTCCATGCATTAACCCCTATGTGTGGAGACCTTTCTGAGCATAGTGCTTTGTGCAACTGCACCAGCTGCAAGTCCATGAAGATGACTCCTAGTAGAGGATTGTGGGGGTAAGAAAAGTGGTCTACTTCCTTTGGGTCAAATAGAGTATCCCTAAGTGTATCTGTGTTTGGCAAGGGATGGGGGCAGTAAAAGGGGATGGAATCTACCTCTTTTGTAAGCAAGTCTTGTGAGGAGGCTTTCTTGGTGTGATTTTCTTTGGGAAAAATAGAGAACTTACATGGGCTGCATGCAAATGCGCAAGAATATGCAGGGAAAAGATGCATACTAACCATGTAGAAGAGAAAACTAATGCAAGACCATCCTGTTTCAGAAGGGCAGAGGTACTAGTCATCCAGAAGCTGGGAGCCAATGCCTGGAATTTGAAAAGAAGTTTCAAACAGACTTCTGGGAAACACATACGTGAGAACCTGTAGGAGAAACGTTCTTGGGGTGGACACTTCAATACTAGAATAGAAGTATCTGTAAGTCAGTTTCCAACATCTGACAGCACCAGCAAACTTAAAGTCAGGCTACAAGAGTCATACATGATGAACAGTGAGAGCATGGAATCTTGAGTCAGATTTTTTCAGATCAAATTCTGGCTCCTAGAGCTTGTTCAAAAAGCAAGGAAAAATACTTAATCTGTAATCCTTTGTGCCTTAGGGTGTCCCATCTAAAAAATATATGTAATAAAATTTCCAGTGATTAGCATATGGTAAGCAGTCAATAATATCTTAATATGAGTTAAAAAATTAAGAGTTTTCTAAGCCCCAAACTCCTAAATATCCTATTTCTGAAAATGATCTTTAGAAAATGCAAGAGACACCCTTACGGAAATTGGAACTGGCAACCACTTCCTGATCAAAACCCCAAAATCCCTTGCCATAAGAGATAAGATGGACAAGTGGGATCTCATCAAACTGACAAGCTTCTGCAAAGTCAGAGAAACCAACAAGAGAGCAGGGAGACAGCCCACAAACTGGGAAAAAAATATTTGCCAACTGTATGTCTGACAAATGCCTAACATCTAGGTTCTACAAGGAACTCAAACGTACCAAAAAGGAAAAAATAAAATAAAATAAAACAACTCCATTGCTAACTGGGCAAAAGATATGAATAGACACGTCTCAGAAGAAGACATATGAGCAGCCAAGAGATACATGAAAAAATGTTCAACCTCACTAGATATCAAAGAAAAGCAAATTAAAACCACACTGAGATACCACCTAACTCCAGTCAGGATAGTCATCAATAAAAATAAAACAACAGATGCTGGAGAGGATATGGGGAAAAGGGAACACTTCTACACTGTTTGTGGGAGTGGGAGTGTAAACTACCACAATCTCTGTGAAAAACAGTTTGGTGATTCCTAAAAGATCTAAAAATCAACCTCCCATACAAACCCGCAATCCCACTACTGGGAATATACCCAGAGGAACTCAAATCACTCTATGAAAAAGATACCTACACACACATGTTAATGCAGCATTATTCACAACAGCAAAAACATGGAACCAATCATGCTGCCCATTGTAAGAGTACTGGATTAAAAAATGTGGTATATATACACAATGGAATATTATGCAGCCATAAAGAAGTACAAAACTATGAACTTCACAGCAACTTGGCTGGACTTAGAGGCTATAATACTGAGTGACCTATCACAGAAACAAAGAACCGAGTATAACATGTTCTCACTTATAAGTGAACCTTGAACAATTATCGCAATACATAAGAACGGGATTAGAGCCGGGCTCGGTGGCTCAGCCTGTAATCCCGCGCCTTTGGGAGGCTGAGGTGAGTGGATGCCCTGAGCCCGCGGGCTCGAGACCCGCCTGGGCAGTGAGACCTCATCTCTATAATAAAATCAAAAAATTAGCCGGGCATGGTAGCGCATGCCTGTAATTCAGCTACTCGGAAGGCTGAGGCAGAAGGATCACCGAAGCCCAGCAGGCGAGGCTGCAGTGGCCGGGAGCGGCCACTGCACTCCAGTCTGGGTGAGCGAGTGAGACTGACTCAAAAAAAAAAAAAAAAGAAGTTTAATTAACCCATATATTCCTCTCTTATTCTTTTTTCTCTTTCTTTCTTTTCTCTTCTTTTCTTTTTTTTTGCATCTGGAGGATGAATATTCCTAGGCAGAAAAAAAGAAATAATTGAATTTCAACCACGCCGCTCTTTCCTGTGTTTGATTTCTAGCCCACACTACCATGGCAAGGGCTGGTGTGGGAAGGGAAAGTATTTTACTATAAATCAAGTTCATAATATTGATGGGTATCTTTGACTTATATAATCATTTCTTAACTCTGTGTGTGTGCGTGTGCATGTGTGTGTGTGTATGTGTGTCCTAACTGTGTTCTCACATGGGGGAAGGGTTGGCTAGCTATCTTGGGTCTCTTCTATAAGAGCATCAATTTCACTCATGAGGGTGGAGCCTTCCTGATCAAATTACTTCCCAAAGGCCCTGCCTCCTCATACTCATAAAACACTCCTCATACTCATAAAACACGGGTAGGCAATCACATTGATAAAGATGAAGGCTGAAACTTAAAAAGGTTAAAGCATTCTGGAGTCTACATAATCAACAACAATTAAAATAGCAAGGATAATAGCTTATATTTATTGAGGGTATATTAAATAGCATATATTATGAAAAACATTTTTCCTGTTGTGTAACATATGATTCTTGTAAAAATATTATTCTTACACTAATTTAATATATTCTCATTTTATAGATGAGAAAATTGAGAGGTGGGAGGTTATGGTCACAAAGCTAGGATGGCTCAAATTTAAACCAGAATTCGATGAGCTCAGATCATTAACCTTAAAGCTCTTTTCTATTCTGCTGTTTGATTGTTAAGTAGAAAAACTGGGACTGAACTCTTATACAATTGTTTTTTCCATAGTGTCCTTTTGCTTTATGTGACAAATAGTAAGACACAGCATGTTCTGAAAATAAAGCAAAAGAAGAAACATGCAGTAGCTACATATGAACACACATGTGTATATATACGTAAATAGATATATACATATAAACCTATGAATGTCTTTGATCATATATGACCATTAAATTATATATACAAAATGATTTTTATTCTATATTTTTTATTTTGTTTCAAAATATTTTTCTAAGAATTAAAATATCCTTAACACATACATACTTGGATACGTAGAAAACGGAAGAATTTTCAAAGAAACTTTGGCAGAAACTTAAAACATATGTAGACTGTTCCATTGGACAGCCTTTCTTTCATTATTTCACTATTCATTCAAACATTGAGAAATTGGTTTTACACTTGTTATAAGCAAACAATTAATCGATGCTCACCATCTTGTGATCTGAACATTAATTGAGATGATACTTTAATCTCAGTGTCTCGTAAATGATACCTTTATCTCTGTATCTTGTAAAATGCTAAGAAGCTTCAAATAGTGATGGGATTTTTGTATATGTCTAACTTGTTCTAACATATCATCTTGTCATATTATTCCTTGATGCAGCCAAGTTACCTTGCTAAGAGAATTCAACATCATCTTAAAATTATTCACTGGTTTGTGATCTACAACAGTTGATCATGTTTTTATTTTTACTAGGTTTTTTCAACTCAATACATTTTTCTGTATCCTATAACACATAAAGCTTAGAAGGAATGTGCTCTTTTATTGAACACATTTTTTTGGAATCCCTTTACTTCCATTCTTGGACAATAAGTCATAAAGTATAAACAACGTGTTCTTTGGGATTTATACTGTCCTAATTATATTTTATCTGTCACCAGGAATTGTGCACATTTAACAGAAAATAAAATAAATCTACTGACAGCAATGATCCCTATTTTTCTCTTTTTAAAAGCTATTAGAATAGTTTATGTGGCAAGTTGGCCTGTTTATTCTCCCATTCTAAACACTATCAGAGAGTGAAAGTCCCTTAGTCTCTAAGCTTAATTCTTCAAGTATTCATATTTACCATGTTAGAAGTCTTCTAAACTGGAAATGTATAAAAAATACATTTCACTTTCAATAGAGTTAAGTCATTTATTATTTAAAATGCTAGGAAAGATTTAGAAAAACTTCTTCCAGCAACACAGCACAAGGAAGTTAGAGAGTCAGAAAAGTTGCATTTAAATATATTTTGTTTCTTTGAAGAAAAAATACTTCACTCAGCTGGCTGTTTGTGAAGACTGACACCTAATTTGTGGGGGACAAAAAAAACTTGACTCAAGAGTTAAAGTTACTACACCAGCATTTACTTTTAAGTTCATGTTTAGGGAACTTCCTAACTATTGGCAGTTTGTTTATCTGTTTATATGTATAATTATTCTTCTCCTGTGTACTTTATAGGGCAAGTCTGAGGCCACATTTTTATGAGTGTGAGAATTATTTTAAATAAAAAAATAAGAAAATATTGGAATTCAACATGGCCAACTAGAAGCAGCCAGTGAGTGCCTCTTTCATTGGTGAGAGATCAAAATAGTGAGTGAATTTCAATGCGTCAAGGAGGTAATTTAAGAGTGCATGCCAGGATTCTTCAGAGAAGCAGTGGGACTCACAAAAAACAAAGAGGAATAAAACTGGACAGCCTACTGAGCCAGACCCAGTTTGGAGACTCATGAGACCTTCCCACCTCCACTGGGGCAAAGAGGTAAGTGAATGAGAAACTGCAGGAACCCGTATCATCATGAACCCTTGCAGTCCTAGTTAACAGGAGAGCCCCTGCAAGCCCTGGGCTCCCAGAGACCTGCCTGGTGGATGTACAGAGGCATTGCCCAACTGGACCTGCTCAGGCCACTGACCCTTGGGCAACTCAGCACTAGCTGCCACAGTCCCACCAAGGACAGAAGCCCAGCATTCGTCTGAGAGTGGCAAGCTTTTGGCAGCTGATGCAGTCACTGCCACTACAGACCCCAGGGCAATAAGAAAGCAAGTGTGCCATGCTCTTTTTAAAATTTTTCTTTCTTTCTTTTTTTAGTTATCTCACTCCGTCGCCCAGGCTGGAGTGCAGTGGCACGCTCATAGCCACCACAGCGTCCTGCTGGACGCCGGAGATCCTTCCACCTCAGCTTTCCAAGTAGCCGGAATTATAGGCACCGGCTACCATGTCCGGCTATTTTTTTTTTTTTTTAATTGTAGAGACGAGTTATCGCCAAGTTATCGGGGATGGTTCAGAGTGTGCTATGCTCTTATGTGCAGTCCCAGCACACACTCCTTAGTTACAATACACGGGAACTGTGAACTGTCCTACTGGCATGTCCTTCAACATTCATCTCAGCTGTTTCTTCCCAGATGGGAATCACTTGCTTCAGGACTTTCAGGGGACACAATTGCCTCATGTATCAGTCCTAATCTTTTTGGCACCAGGGATCGTTTCCCTGAAAGTGAATTTTCCGTGGACGGGAACAGCGGGAGATGGAGCATCTGGGGAGTGGGGCTGTGCAGTCCCAACTCACTAATAATGTTAATCTGTATTTGCAGGCTCTCCCCACTGCCTCAGTACCACCTCAGATCATCAACCATTAGATTTCTTTTCTTTTCTTTTTCTTTTCTTTTTTTTTTTTTTGAGTTGGAGTCTCACCCTGTCGCCCAGACTGGAGTGCAGTGGCCGCTCCGGCCACTGCGGCCTCGACTTGCTGGGCTCCGGCGATGCTTCCGCCTCAGCCTTCAGCTGGAACTACAGGTGCACACTACCATGCCTGGATAATTTTTTGATTTATTGTAGAGATGAGGTCTCACCAAGTTGCCCAGACGGGTCTCGAACTCACGGGCTCAGGCAATCCACTCACCTCAGCCTCCCAAGGCACGGGATTACAGGCTGAGCCACCGAGCAGGCTGAACCATTAGATTTCAGAAGGAACCGTGCAACAGAGATTCATTGTACAATAGGGTTCGTGCTCCTAAGAGAATCTAATGCCACTGTTGATCTGACAGCACAGTGGAGCTCAGGCAGTAAGGCCAACAATGCTGATGGGGAGCAGCTATATTTACAGAAGTAAAAAGATCCTTCGCTTGCAGCTCACCTACTGATGTGCAGCCCAGGTTCTAACAGGGCCCCTGCATATGCCAGAACACTGGGGGCAGAGACCCAAGGGTCCTCTGAGAGCTCTGATGTCAAAGCTCTTGAGCAAGCCCTATGTAAGCCACCACCTGCCACTGCTGCCACTGCTACCTGCCCTTGTCCATATCCCCTCAGGCCAGGAAGGGAACAGTCATGCTGAGGACTGGCATATGCTGCCAACATAGACTCTATAACTATAAAGCACAGAAGTAGTGAGTAGTGGGCATGTCCCTCAATCTCTTGTCTCAGCTGCTTCCCCCAGACTGTATTTGCCTGCTTTGGGCCTGCAGTGTTGTGATCCCACATCTACCTGAACACTGTGACTGAGGTCTAGGGATCTTCTGAAAGTTCAACTGCCACTAGTGTCACCTCTATTGGCCCTTACTTTGAAGTGTAATCTGCTGGTCTGCATTCCAAATTCTCAGATAGAAGAATTCTCTTTAGAAATTTCAAAATACAGCTATGAACCTTAAGAACAATCTAGACCAAGCTGAAGAAATAATTTCACAGCTTGAAGACACATTCTTTGAACCAATCCAATTGAACAAAAACTTTTTCAAATAAACAAAAAATTTGAGAAGTATGGGATTTTGTAACAAGAACAAAACCTGCATATGATTGGCATTCATGGGTAAGAAGAGAATGGGAACAATCTAAAACACACACACAACACACACACACACACACACACACACACACACACAACACGGAGACATAATCTATCTGGGTAGAGAGATTGACATGCAAACATAAGAAATTCAGAGAATTCCTGTGAGATACTACAAAAGACGACTATCTACAAGGCACATAGTTGTAAGACTATACAAAATCAAAGTCATGCAAAAGAAAAAATATCTTGAAGGTAGGTAGATAGACGATCCAGACCACCTACCAAGGAAGATCCATGACAGTGGAACTCTCAGCAGAAAACTTACAAGCCAGAAGTGAGTGAGGGCCCCTTTCATTAGCATTCTTACATGAAAGAAATTTCTTACCTTGCCAATCTAAGCCTCATAAATGTAGATGAAATAACGTTTCCAGAAAAGCAAGTGCTAAGGGAATTGTTCACTTCCAGCCTAGCCCTACAAGAGATGCTTAAGGGAGTAACAAACACGGAAACAAAAAACCAATACTGCCTAGTGCAAAAGCACATGTAAGCAAATAGCTTATAGACTATGTAAACTAACAACAAAACCGAGAACACAACACATTTATTTAATATTATGACAGGAACAAAACTACACATATTAATAGTAATCTTGAATGTCAACAGTCTAAAAATTTCCCACTTCAGGCACATATAGTGGCAAGTTAGATTTTTTAAAAATTCCGTTCTTCTGCTGTCTATAGGAGACCCATCTCACTTCGAATGATAACCATAGACTCAAGGTAAAGGGATGGAGAAAGTTTTGCCACACAAATGGAAAATAGAAAAATAAAGAGGTTGCAATTCTTGTATCAAATAAAACAAACTTTAAACTAACAACAATAAAAAAGTGACAATAAAGTCTACTGCATAATGTTAAAATGCTCAATTTAATAAGAAATATGAACTATCTGAAATATATATGTACCCAACATTGAATGTTGTATATTTATAATACAACTGCTGTTAAATCTAAGAGAATATGTAGACAGCTGCACAATAATTATGGAGGACTTCAACATCTCACTACCAGTTTTAGACAGATCACTGAGGCAAATAACTAAGGAAAAAAAAAACACCAAAATTCTTGACCTTAATGTGAAACTATCTATTGGACCTATTGGACATAATCAGAATATTTCAGCTACTAACCATTGAATATACATTATTCTCATCTGCACATGAAATATATTCTAAACTCAACCACATACTCAATCATAAATAAAGTCTTAATAAATTTAAAAAAATTAAAACCATACCAAGGATCCTCTCTGTTCACAGCAAAATAAAAATAGAAGTCAATAACAAGAGGAACACTCAAACCCACAAAAATACATGGAAACTAAGCAACTAACTCCTAAATAATTTTTAGGCAAACAATGAAACCCAGACAGAAATTTAAAAATTCTTTGAAACAAGCAAACATGAAAACACAACATACCAAACCTCTAGATTGCTATAATATCAGTTTAAGAGGGAAGTTTAGAACACTAAGTACCTACACCAAGAAGAAGAAAGATGTCAAATAAACAACCTAACTTCTCACCTAAGAGAGTGACCAAAATTATGGCAATTAACCTATGTATCAATGTACATACTTACTTTTTAGGTATCATAAGAATATTTGAGATAATATGCTTTCATATAAATTTCAGAGTTGTTTATTTTCTAGGTGCCCATCACTGGTGAATTGGATAAAGGAAAATTTAGTGCATATCACTATGGAACACTAAATTGCCAGATAAACGTAGGAAATCATGTTATTTGCAGCAATGTGGATGCAGATGGAGGTTATTATTCTAAGGAAATATATAGAAACTGAATACTTCATGTTCTCACTCTAAGTGGGAGCTATACACTGGGTACACAGGGGCATGAGGACAGGAAAAACTAACACTGAAAACTCTTAAAGAGGAAAGAAAGGGAAATGAGCAAGTGTCAAAAACTACCTAACAATGGGTACCATGCTCACTATTTGGAGGATGAGTTCAATGGGCCCAAACCTCACTATCAAGCAATATACCCATATAACACACCTGTATATATACCCCTTTAACTGAAATGAAAACGAATATTAATATTTTTCAGTGGGGCAATGCTATTTTTATTTCCTTACTCATTTTATATTTCATTTAATCAAGAAGTAGAGGCATATTTTTTTCTGCTCAGACTGTTTTTTTTTTAACTTTGTCTGAAAGAAGAACCTATGAAAAATAGTGATATTTCCATTGGGAGGAGTCCATATTCTGCACTGGGTAGTTGCATGCTTTTGTGAAAATATATGTACAATTTTAGAGTCTCACATTCCTCCTCTGGTAAAGCAAAGGGTTGCATTATGATTCTCTTAGGCGTCTCACATCTCTGTTGAAGGATCTTTGACCCATGTTTATGAACAACACTAACCTTTCAAATTAGGTGGTATTGAGACCTGGGAAGTCGTAACAATTTTCTGGACTAAATTTAATGGGGGGAAGTGGAGGACAATAGAAAAAGGGACTAACATTTATACTTATGGCACTTGTGCTTCATTCAGATTGTCTTAATCTATCTTACGATTCAGAGGTACCATTGTTTCAGTTTGAGACTTAGGTTATTGAAGGGCCTTTGCTCAAGATCACACAGACAGAAAGTGAGTAGTAGAGAGTAGATTAAAACCAGTATCTCTTTGGTTCACAGTTTAGAATTTTTCCTATTTATTTAATTATCTCTGGTTGCTTATTTGCTAACCTTTATTTTAGATTTCCATTCTTTAGGGAATTTACCACAGCTTGCAGACAATAATTTGATCTTTCTACTTGTATAATTTATATGAACATAGTTTTTAATTATCCTATCTTGCAAGACAGACATTTGTTCAGTTTTTCTGAGGTATAATTGACTAATAAATGTAGTATAAATTATCTAAGGTGTATAGCATGATGTTCTCACTTTTTTTTTTTTTTTGAGTTGGATTCTCACTCTGTCACCCAGACTGGAGTGCAATGGACGCTCCCGGCCACCGCAGCCTCGACCTGCTGGGCTCCGGCGATCCTTCCGCCACAGCCTTCCAAGTAGCCAGAATTATAGGCATGCGCTACCACGCCTGGCTGATTTTTTGATTTATTGTAGAGATGAGGTCTTGCCTGCCCAGGCGGGTCTTGAACCCGCGGGCTCAGGCAATCCATTCACCTCAGCCTCCCAAAGGCGTGGGATTACAGACTGAGCCACCAAGCCCGGCTACTCACATATTTATACATTGTAATAATATTGTCAAAAATCAAGGTAATTAAATGCATCACTTCACCTATATACCTTTTTTTTTTTTTTTTTTGGTATGGTGAGAATACTTAAGATCTACTCTTTTAACAAACCTGAAGTAAACAATACATTATTGTTAAGTATAATCATCATGTTTCATATTTGGTTTCCAGGACTTAATCATCTTATAACTGAAAGTGTGTATCCTTTGACCAAAGTAGCTCTATTTCTCTTATCCCTTTAACCCGGGTAATTATCCTTCTCCATTTGTTCTCTATTTCTATGAGTTTGACTTTTTAAATTCCAGTAAGTGAGATCATGCAATATTTTTCTTTCTGTGTCTGACTTATTTCACTTAGCATTAGTTAGCACATTGTCTTATATCTGTTGCCTAATAATATGTCTTCTTAAGAAAAAGATTAATTTAGATCCTTTGCCCTTTTTAACTTGAGTTATTTGTTTTAGTGCTATTGAATAACTGAACACTTGATGTATTTTGGATAAACCATTATGGGGCATATGGTTTGCAAATATTTTCTCTCATTTCATAGGTTATGTCTTTACTCTGCTGATTGGTTTCCTTGCTGTGAGGAAGTTTTTTAGTGGGATGTAGTTTCAATAGTCTATTTTTGCTTTTATTTGTGCTTTTGATGTTATATATTTTTAAAAATGCCAAGACCAATGTCATGGAGTTTTCTTTTTTCTTTTTTTTTTTGAGTTGGAGTCTCACTCTGTTGCCCAGACTGGAGTGCATGGCCGCTCCCGGCCACCGCAGCCTCGACCTGCTGGGCTCCAGTGATCCTTCCGCCTCAGCCTTCCGAGTAGCCGGAACTACAGGCATGCGCTACCACGCCCGGCTGATTTTTTGATTTATTGTAGAGATGAGATCTCTCTGCCCAGGTGGGTCTCGAACCCGCGGGCTCAGGCAATCCACTCACCTCAGCCTCCCAAAGGCACGGGATTACAGGCTGAGCCATCTAGTCCGGCTGAGTTTTCTTTTTTACTCTAAGTTTTCTTTAAGGATTATTATGGTTTCTGGTCTTTAAGTCATTAATACATTTTGAATTTATTTCTGTGTATCATTTGTGATAATATTCCAGTTTTTTTATGTGAATATTTAGAATTCCAGCTACATTTGTTAAAGAAATTGTCTTTTTCCATTGTGTCTTTTGGATACCCTTATGAGAAAATTTGTTGGTTTTACATGATTAAATTTATCTCTGAGGGTTCTTTTCTGTCCCATTGGTCTGTATCACATTTTTATGACACTACCCTACTTTTTTATTACTGTAGCTTTGTAATATAACAAAATCAGTAAGTTTAGTGTTTCTAACTTGGTTCTTCTTTTTTTCTTTTTTTTTTTCTTTTTTTGAGTTGGAGTCTCACTCTGTCGCCCAGACTGGAGTGCAGTGGCTGCTCCCAGCCATTGCAGCCTCGACCTGCTGGGCTCCGGTGATCCTTCCGCCTCAGCCTTCCAAGTAGCTGGAACTACAGTTGCACGCTACCACGCCCGGCTAATTTTTTGATTTATTGAAGAGATGAGGTCTCACCAAGTTGCCCGGGTGGGTCTTGAACCCTCCGGCTCAGGCAATCCACTCACCTCAGCCTTCCAAGGTGCGGGATTACAGGCTGAGCCAGCGAGCCCGGCTCTAACTTGGTTCTTAAGATTGCTTAACTATTTGGAATCTTTTGAGGTTTCATAGACTTTAGAATTTTTTTCTATTTCTGTAATATTACCATTGAAATTTTGATAGGGATAGCATTAAATCTGTACATTGCTTAGGTTATTGTTGACATTTTAATAACAGTGATTTTTAACAATAAAGGTGTGGAAGATATCATTTCATTTCTTTCTGTCTTCATTTTTTTCATCATTATTGTAAAGATTTCAGTGTATGCGACTTTCACCTTCTTGGTTAAATTTATTCCAAAGTACTTTGCTATTTCTAATGCTATTACAAATGAGATTTAAAAAAATTTGTTTCCAGGTAGTTTGTTGATAATGTATTAAAATTTGCCAGGCTCGGCGGCTCCACCTGTAATCCCGCGCTTTGGGAGGCTGAGGTGAGTGAATTGCCTGAGCCCACGGGTTCGAGACCCGCCTGGGAAAATTGGCGAGACCTCATCTCTACAATAAATAATAAAAAAAAGAAATTGGCCGGACATGGTAGCGCACACCTGTAGTTCCAGCTACTTAGAAGGCTGAGGCGGAAGGATCGCCAGAGCCCAGCATGTCGAGGCTGCGGTGGCCAGGAGCCTGCCACTGCACTCCAGTCTGGGCGACGAGTAAGACTCCAACTCAAAAAAAAAAAAAAAAAAAATTAAAAATTAAATGTTACTGATTTTTAAAATGTTAATTTTTTATCCTGCAACATTATGGAATATGTTTATTAATTTTCAAATGTTTTTTTGTGACGTCTTTAGGTTTTTCTACAAATAAGATTATGTAATTGGGAAATTAAAAAAATTAAATTTATTTCTCTGACTTTTATGTCTTTATTTTATTTTATTGCCTAATTACTAAGCTAGGCTTTCCAGTGCTATGTTGAATACAAGCGGTCAGAGTAGACATTCTTGTCTTGCTCCTGGTCTTTAAAAAATGTTTACGGATTTTCTCCATCGCATATGATGTTAGCTGAGGGCTTTCAGTATATGGCCATTATTGTGTGGAGGTAGATTTCATATATATCTAATTTTTTGATAGTTTTTATTATGTAAAAATGTAAAATTTAACAAAAAAAATTTTGTTAAATGATTTTTCTGCATCATTTGAAAAGATTACATGTTTTCTATCCTTCATTTTGTTAATGTATCTTAGATTTACTTATCTGCACATTTTAAATACTTTGGGATGTTTTTAAACTTTTAAATTTTTTATTTTAAAATTGCGGGGTACAATTCAAGGTTAGGTATACAATTATTCATTGTGCAGGTACCCTTGTTGACGAGGTGTACTCCCCCTTCCCCAGGCAGATTCCCACTACTGCCAACCCCACCTCCCCACCCCCAACAATTTCCCGCAACTGTCAATCCTTTTCTTATAGTATTGCAATAGTTGTTCCAAGTCCACTTATGAGTGCGAACATGTGATACTCAATTCTCTGTTTCTGTGAAACATCACTCAGTATTATAGACTCTAAGTCCATCTAGGTTGCTATGAAGTTCATGATTCTGTTCTTTATGGCTGTGTAATATTCCATTGTGTATATGTACCACATATTTTTGTCCAGTCCTCTTTTGATGGGCATCATGGTTGGTTCCATGTTCTTGCTATTATGAACATATGTGTGCAGCATGGTTGTTCCATGTTCTTGCTATTGTAAACATATGTGTGCAGGTATCTTTTTTATAGAGTGATTTGAGTTCTTCTGGGTATATTCCCAGCAGGGGGATTGCGAGATCATATGGAAGGTCGA
This sequence comes from Cephalopachus bancanus, assembly GCA_027257055.1. Taxonomy (NCBI): domain Eukaryota; kingdom Metazoa; phylum Chordata; class Mammalia; order Primates; family Tarsiidae; genus Cephalopachus; species Cephalopachus bancanus. The sequence goes on along the minus strand of JAPVLO010000046.1, from coordinate 3,862,792 downwards.
CTTTTAGAACTTTAAGGAATTGCCACACTTCCACAGAGGCTGTACTAGTTTACACTTCTACCAACAATGTAGAAGACTTCCCTTTTCATCACATCCTCTCCAGCATCTGTTATTTTTTGAGTTATTGATGATGGCCATTCTGACTTGAGTTAGGTGGTATCTCAGTGCAGGTTTAATTCTCATCTCTTTGATGACTAGTGAGGCTGAACATTTTTTCATGTATCTGTTGGCTGCTCATATGTCTTCTTTTGAGAACTATCTATTCATATCTATTGCCCACTTTGTTTTTTTTTTTTTTTTTTGAGTTGGAGTCTCACTCTGTCGCCCAGACTGGAGTGCAGTGGCCGCTCCCGGCCACTGCAGCCTCGACCTGCTGAGTTCCAGCGATCCTTCCGCCTCAGCCTTCCGAGTAGCTGGAACTACAGGTGCGCGCTACCACGCCCGGCTGATTTTTTGATTTATTGTAGAGATGAGATCTCACTGTCCAGACAGGTCTCGAACCCGCAGACTCAGCCAATCCACTCACCTCTCTATTGCCCACTTTGTAATGGGGCTGTTTGTTTTTTTCTTTTCAGCATGTTTGTGTTTCTTATAGATCCCAGACGTTAGGCTTTTGTCAGACATAGAGTTGGCAAATATTTTTTTACCAGTCTGTCTCTCTGCTTTCTTGATGGCTTCTTTGACTTTGCTGAAACTTGTCAGTTTGATGAGGTCCCACTTGTCTATCTTATCTCTTATGGCATGGGCACTTGGGGCTTTGACCAGGAATTGTTTGCTAATTTCAAATTCGAATAAGAGTGTCTCCTGCATTTTCTAAGGTTCTTATAGTTTGAGGTTTTATGTTTAGGTCTCTGATCCATTTAGAGTTGATTTTTGTGTTTGGGAATAGGTAGGGGTCCTGTTTCAATCTTCTGCTTGTGGTCAGCCAATTTTTCCAGCACTATTTACTGAATAGATTGTCGTCTCCCCAGTGCTGGGTGGTGGAGGCTTTGTCGAATATGAGTTGTTTGAGAAATTGAGGTTTTGCTTATGGAATCTCTATTCCATTGGTTTATACGCCTGTTCTTGTGCCAATACCAGGCTGTTTTGATTACTGTATCTTTATAATAAAGTTTAAAGTCTGAGAGTGTGATACCTCCTGCTTTTTTTTTTGGTTTTTTTGTTTGTTTGGTTTTTCTTTTTTTTTTTTTTTTTGGATAAGGATTGTTTTGTCTATTAGTGGTTGTCTATGTTTCCGTATGAATTCCTGTATTGTTGTTTCTTGGTCTGAGAAGAATGTTGCTGGTAATTTGATGGGTATTGTGTTAAATCTGTAGGCTGCCTTAGGTAGAATGGATATCTTAACAATGTTGATTCTTTCAATCCATTAGCATGGAATATTTTTCCACCTATTTTATGATTTCTTTGAGCAGTGTGTTGTAGTTTTCATTGTAAAGATCTTTCACATCTCTGGTTAGGAGGGTGCAAAGGTATTTCATTTATTTTGTGACTATTGTGAATGGAATTGTGCTTTTCATTTGGGTTTCTGTTTATTATTGGTGTATAGAAATGCAATTGTGTGTTGCGCATTTATTTTATACCCTGAGACTTTGCCAAAGTCCTTTATCAGAGCAAGAAGGTTTTTGACAGAGTCTCTTGTGTTTTTGAGGTATAGAATCATGTTGTCTGCAAAGAGGGATTTAACTTGATTTCCTCTTTTCCCATTTGGATACACTTGATAGCCTTCTCTTCTTTGATTGCTCTAGCTAGGACGTCCAAAACTATGTTGAACAGGAGGGATAAGAATGGGCATCCTTGTCTTGTTCCAGTTTTCAGGGGAAATGGTTCCAAGTTCTGCCTATTTAGCAGTATGCTGACTCTGGTTTTCTCATAATGGCTCTTACTATTTTTGAGGTATGCTCCATCTATGCCTAGATGTTCGTGGGTTTTTATCAAGAAGGGGTGCTGAATTTTATCAAAAGCTTTTTCTGCATCTAATGATATAATCATATGGTTTTTGTTTTTACATCTGCTGATGTATTTACTTATGCTTATGGTCTTGCGGGAATGAAGGCTACTTGGTAGTGGTATACGATTTTTGAGATGTGTTGTTGAATCTGGTTTGATAGGTTCTTGTTGAGAATTTTAGCATCTATGTTCATCAAGGATATTGGCCTGTAGTTCTCTTTCTCTGTTGGATCTTTTCCTGGCTTCGGTATCAATGTGATGTTAGCTTTCATAAAAATGATTTGGGGAGAGTTCCATCTTTTTCAATTCCCTGGAATACTTTCAATAGGATTGATATCAGTTCCTTCTTGTATGTTTTGTAGAATTCCCCTGGAAAGCCATCTGGTCCAGGACTTTTTTTTTGTATGTAGTTTTCTTATGACATAGTCAGTTTCCTGGATTGTTATTGGTCTATTTAGGGTCTCGATTTCTTCTTGTTTCAACCTGGGGAGGTTGTGTGATGTCAGAAAGTTCCCCATTTCCTTTTGGTTTTCAAGTTTGTTTCCCTACAAGTGTACATAGTAGTCTCTGATAATCTTTGTATTTCTTCAGAGTCAGTTGTGAGTTCATCTTTTGTGTTTCTGACGGAGTTTATTTGGGCTTTTTCCTCTCTTTTTCTTGGTCAGTCTAGCTAGGGGACCATCAATTTTGTTTATCCTCTCAAAGAATCAATTTTTTGTTTCATTGATTTTTTTTTGTATTATCTTTTTGTCTCCTATGTCCTGAATTTGGGCTTTTATTTTGGTGATCTGGATTCTTCTGCTGAAGTTAGGGTTTTGGTGTTCTCACTTTTTCAGCTTCCTTAGGTGACTTGGTAGACTGTTAACTTGTGATCTTTCCATTTTCTTCATGTGTGTTTGTAGGGATATGGATTCCCCTCTTACTACTGATTTCATGGAATCCCAGAGGTTTTGGTAAGATGTTTCTTAATTTTCATTTGTTTCTAGGTATATTTTAATCTCTGTTTTGATTTCCATGTTGACCCAGGAGTTCCTTAGCATCATGTAGTTTAGTGGCCATGTCTTTGTGAGTTTTGGGGGAACTTTGTTGGTGTTGATATTTATTTTTATTCCACTGTGGTCTGAGAAGGTGCATGGCAGAATTTCAGTCTTATGATTTTGTTTATGCTTGATTTATGCCCAAGGATGTGGTTGATCATAAAGTACGTTCCATGTGGTGATGAGTGGAAGTGTATATTCTGTGCTCGTTGGGTGAAGTGTTCTGTAGGTAGCAATTAAGTCCACTTGGTCAAGAGTCACACTGAGGTTTCAGATCTCCTTGCTGATTTTTTGTCTTGATGATCTGTCTAGAGGTATAAGTGGGGTATTGAAGTTCCCAGCTTTGATAATGTTAGAGTCAATATCTTTTTTAAGTTTGCCTAGAAGCTGCTTTATGGAAGTTGGTGCACCTATGTTCAGGATGGATATTTCTTGTTGATGTATTGAACCTTTTAGCATTATATAGCGACCCTCTGTATCTTTTTCAGATTTTTGATAGCTTAAAGGGTATTTTGTCTGATATTAAGATCATAACTTCTGCTTTCCTTTGTGTTTCGGTCACCTAAAATTTTGCTTCCCATCCTCTTGCTTTGAGTCTGTGAGTGTCTTTACTGGTAAGATGAGTCTCTTGGAGACAATACATTGTTGCCTGATGATATTGTATTCATTTTGCCATTCTATGTCTTTTCAGTGGTGCATTTAGTCCATTCACATTCAGGCTAATTAATGAAATGTGAGAGTTTGTCCCTGTCACGAGGTTCTTATAGAGTTGTTGTTGTTCCTGTTTGCTTGTTTGTTGTCTTTCTTTTGATTTTTGAATTGATTCATGTGTGTTTTCAGTCTTTTTCCTACACTCGTTTGAAGAACACTCTCATTCTTTTTTCCCTTTCTTCTGTGTTTAATAGTTTCTTTTTTTTTTTTTTTGAGTTGGAGTCTCACTCTGTCACCCAGACTGGAGTGCAGTGGAGTGCACTGGAGTGCAGACTGGAGTGCACCACAGCCTCGACCCATTGGGCTCTGGTGATCCTTCCACCTCAGCCTTCCGAGTAGCCGGAATTACAGGCATGCGCTGCCATGCCCGGCTGATTTTTGATTTATTGTAGAGATGAAGTCTTGCTGCCCAGGCGGATCTCAAACCCGCTTGCTCAGGCAATCCACTCACCTCAGCCTCCCAAAGGCGTGGGATTACAGGCTGAGCCACCGAGCCTGGCTGTTTAATACTTTCTTAAGTGTTTCCTGTAAAGCTGGTCTAGAGGCAGCATAAGTTATTAGGGCTTGAATGTCTGGGAAAGACTTTAATTCTCCCTCACTGATGAAGCTTAGCTTAGCTGGGGGGCTATTCTTGGATGAAAGAGTAGTATTAGATCTTTTTTAAATGTTTGAATTTAAACATTTAAAAGTCATTATTTCCTAAGCTTTTCTTTGATGGGAGTTTTTAAAAATTATAAATTCAGTCTCCTTTCTTGTTATTGTTGTGGTCATATTTTATATTTCTTTCTAGTTCAATTTTAGTACATTGACTGTTTCTAGGAATTTATCTTTCTACTAGATTGTCCATTTTGTTGCCATATAATAGTGTATTGCAATCTCTTGTGATCTTTTCTATTTCCGTGATATTCATTGTAATGTTTCCTATTGTGTCTGATTGAGTTTTCTCTCTCTTTTTTAGTCAAGCTAAATATTTGCCAACTTTTCAAATCTTTTCCAAAAAAATCAACTTTTATTGATCTTTGCTAATTTTTTTTAGTCTCTGTTTCAGGGATCCTTCCTTTTATTAGTTTTGATGGCTATTGCTCTAAACATGCTTCTTAGAATTGCTTTGGTTTCATCCCGTTATTTGGCATATTGTGTTTCCATTTTATTAATTTCAAAATTTTTTCCCTTCTGATTTATTAATTGATTTATTGGTTTAATTTCCATGTTTCTTAGTTTTTCCAGTTTTCCTTCTATAATTGATTTCTAGTTTCATATTATTGTGGTCAGAATATATACTTGTTATGATTTCAATATTATTAAATTTGTTAAAACTTGTTACATGGCCTAACATGATCTATCTTGGAGAATGTCTGTATGCACTTGAGAATAATGTGTATTGTACTGCTGTTGGATGGAATATTCTGTATGTCTATTAGATCCATTTGGTCTAAAGTATAAACAGGTACAATACTTCCTGATTGATTTTCTGTCTGAATAGTCTATTATTGAAAATAATAGGCCAGGCTCAGTGGCTCAGCCTGTAATCCCACGCTTTGGGAGGCCAAGGTGAGTGAAAAGCCTGAGACCGCTGGTTCGAGACCCACCTGGGCAACTTGACAAGAACTCATCTCTATAATAAATCAAAAAATTAGTCGGGTGTGGTAGAGTGCACCTGTAGTTCCAGCTACTTGGAAGGCTGAGGCGGAAGGATCGCCAAAGCCCAGCAGGTCGAGGTTGCGGTGGCCAGGAGCGTGCCACTGCACTCCAGTCTGGGCGACAGAATGAGACTACAACTCAAACAAAAATAAAAAAAAAAGCAATTTCCAATTATTATTGTACTGCTATTTCTCCCTTCAGATATTATTTATTTTATATAATTGGATGTTCTTGTATTGGAAATATATATACATATATACACATATATATATTTACAGTGGTTATATAATCATCTTTTTTTAGGATGTGGAGTACAATTGATCATCATACAAGTAAAGTTTGGGCCTCTCTTTGGTCCTCACTTCTGGTTTGAGATTAGATACTCCTATTTAAGTCATGTGCTCATCATCCCTTCCCTGGCAGTGTTCCAGTACCACCAATCCCTTTCTTATTGTATTATGGTAAATGTTCAGGGTCTGCTAATGAGTGAGAACATGTGGTATTCAGTTCTTTGTTTCTGTGATAGATGACTGAGTATTATAGACTCTCAGTCTATCCATGTTGTTGCAAAGTTTGTATGTTTGTTCTTCTTTATGGCTAATACTCCATTCTGTATATGCAACAGATTTTTAAAAATTCCGTCCAGGTTCAGTGGGTGGCATGGTTAGTTTCATGTTTTTGCTATATTGAACAGTGCTACAATAAACATGAGTGTTCAGGTATCTTTTTGGTAGACTGATTTGAGTTCCACCGGGCATATTCCCAGTAGAGGAATTGCTAGGTCATATGGAAGGTCAGTGTCTAGTTCTTTTAGAAATCACTACACTTTTTTCCATAGAGGCTGAACTAGTTTGCATTCCCACCAGCAGAACAGAAACAATTCCTTTTCTCCACATCCTCGCCACCCTCTGATGTTGTTTGTTTCATTAATGATGGCTATTCTTACTGGGCTTAGGTGATATCTCAATGTGGTTTTGATTTGCATTTCTCTGGTGATTAGTGAGACTGAGACTTTTCGTGTGTCTGTTGGCTGACCATATGTCTTCATTTGAGAAGTGCCTATTCATGTCTTTTGCCCACTTTTTATAATGGGCTTTTGTTTTGTTTTGTTTTTTTCTTTTCGGCATGTTTGAGTTCCTTGGAGATCCTGGATATTAGGCCTTTGTCAGATACATTGTTGGAAAATATTTTTTCCCAAACTGTTAGCTGTCTCCCTGTTCTCTTGATGGTTTATTTTGCTTTGCGGAAGCTTTTAAGTTTGATGAGATCCCACTTGTCTATTTTATCTGTTATGGAATGGGCTTTGGGCGTTTTGAACAGGAAGTGGTGGCCTATTCCTATTTCCATAAGAGTGTCTCCTGCATTTTCTAAGATTCTTATAGTTTGAAGTTTTATATTTAGGCTTTGATCCATTTAGAGTTGATTTTTGTGCATGGTGATAGGTAAGCCTCCTGTTTCAGTTTTCTACATGTGGTCAACCATTTTTCCCAGCACCCTTTACTAAACAGGTTCTCCTCTCCCCAGTGGCTGTTTGTGGAGCTTTTGTCAAAGATGAGATTTTACTTCCTGAATCTCTACCCTGTTCCATTGGTCTATATGCCTGTTCTTGTACTGATACCAGGCTGTTTTGATTATTGTAGCCATATAATAAAGTTTAAAGTCTCCTGCTTTGTTTTTTGTTTTGTTTTGTTTTGCTGAGGATTATTTTGGCTATTTGTGGTCATTTATGTTTCCATATGAATTTCTGTATTATCATTTTCAGGCCTGAGAAGAATGCTGTTGATAATTTAACAGGTATTGTATTGAATCTATAGATTGTCTTTGGTAAGATGGACATCTTAACAATGTTGATTTTTTCTAACCATTAGTATGGAATACTTTGCCATTTGTTGTGTCTTCTTGGATTTCTTTGAGCAGTGCTTTGTTGTCTTCATTGTATTGATTTTTTATTTCATTGGTTAGGAAGTTGCCGAGGTATTTCCTTCTTCTTTTTCTTTTCTTTTTTGTGGCTATTGTGAATAGAATTGTGCTTTTTATTTAGTTCTCTGCCTGTCTGTTGTTGCTATAGAAGAAAACGACTGTCTTTTGTACATTTAATTTGTACTCTGAGTCTTTGCCAAAGTCCTTTATCAGTGAAAGCAGTTTTTTGACAGATTCTTTGGATTTTCTAGGTATAGGATAGTGTCATCAGCAAAGAGGGTAACTAAACTTCCTCTTTTCCTATTTGGATACCCCTGGTTTCTTTCTCTTGTCTAACTGTTCTAGCTAGAACTTCCAACATAAGGTTGAACAGGAGAGGTGAGAGTGGGTAACCTTGTCTTGCTCCAGTTTTCAGGGGAAATGCTTCCAATTTCTGTCTATTTAGCAATATGCTGACTGTGGGTTTATCATAGATGGCACTTACAATTTTGAGGTACATTTCTGCTAGGCCTAGATGTCAAGGGTTTTTATCAAGAAGGGATGCTGGATTTCATCCAAAGTTTTTCTGCATTTAATGATGTAATCATTGGTTCTTTCTTTTGCATCTTTTGATGTATTTTATTATATTTATGTTCTTGCAGATGTTGATCCAGCTTTGCATCCCAGGGATAAAGCTTACTTGGTCATGGTGGATGATTTTTGATAATTGTTTTTGGATCCAATTTGCTAGAATCTTGTTGAATATTTTTGCATCTATGTTCATCTTGGATATTGGCCTGTAGCTCTCTTTCTTTGTTGGCTCTTTACTTGGTTTAGATATCAGTGTAATTTAGTTTTGTAAAATGATTAGGGGAGAGTTCGGTCTTTCTTGATTGCCTGGAATACTTTCAATACTATTGGTATCAACTCCACCTTGTATGCTTTGTAGAATTCCACTGAAAAGCCATCTGTTCTAGGGCTTTTTTTCATAGGTAGTTTTCTTATGATGGAGCTGATTACCTGGGTTGTTATTGGTCTATTTAGTATCTTGATGTCTTCTTTTTTCAACCTTGGGAGATTGTGTGATGTCAGAAAGTCCTTCATTTCATTTTGGTTATTGAACTTGTTTCCATACAGGTATGCATAGCAATCTCTGATCATCTTTTTTATTTCTTCAGTATCCATTGTGATTTGATCTTTTGTACTTCTGATTGTGTTTATTTGAGCTTTTTCTCTCTTTTTCTTGGTAATTCTGACTAAGGGTCTATAAATCTTGTTTATCTTTTCAAAGAATGAGCATTTTGTTTTTTTCATTTTATTCTATGATATTTTTGTCTTTTATGTCCTGTATTTGGACTTTTACTTTGGTAATCTAGATTCTTCTGCTAAAGCTAGGGTGTTGGTGCTTTTGCCTTTCCAGTTTCCTTAGGTGATTTGTTAGGCTGTTAACAGTGATCATTTCATTTTCTTGATGTGTATACGTAAGATATAAATTCCCCATAAGAACAGTTTTAATGGTTTTCTAAAGATTTTGGTGAGATTTTTGTTTTTGTTTGTTTCCAGGACTCTTTTTATTTCTGTTTAGATTTCTGTGTTGACACAGGAGTCATTCAGCATTATGCTGTTTAGTATCCATATCTTTGTGGTTTTTGTTGGTATTGATATTTTTTATTCCACTGTGGTCTGAGAAGGTGCACAGCAGTATATTAATCTTATGAAATTTGTTTCTGCTTGACTTATGGTTGAGAATGCGATCAATCTTGCAGTACCTTCCATGTGGTATGAGTAGAAAGTATATTCTGTGGTTGTTGAGTGGAGTGTTCTGTAAGTATCTATTAATTCCATTTAGTCAGTCATTAAGTTGAGGTTCCATATGTCTTTGTTGAATTTACCTTGATGATTTATCTAGGGTTGTAAATGGGGTATTTAAATTCCAAGCTATGCTAGTGTTAGTGTCAACATCTTTTAGTAGTTTACTTAGTAGTTGCTTTTTAAACACCGGTGCTTCTCTGTTGGTTGAATATATGTTTAAAATGAATATATATTGTTGATGGGTTGAACTTTTTATAATTATGTAGTGTCCTTCTGTATCTTTTTAAATTTTGATAGCTTAAAAGTTTTTTTTTCTGATATTGAGATCACTACTCCTGTCTTCTTTTGTGATCTGCTCACTTGAAATTCATTTCACCCTCTAACTCTGAGTCTGTGTGCATCCGTTATAGTGAGATGTGTTTTCTGGATGTAGCAAATTATTAGGTCTAAATTTTTATCCAGTTTCCATTCTATGTCTTCAGTGGTACATTTAGTCCATTTAGGTGCAGGTTGATTATTGAAATGTGAGTGTTTATCCTGTCATAAGGTTCTTATAAAGTTTTTGTTTGTTTTCTTTTAACTTTTGGGCTAATGTATGTGTAAGTTTTGATTTTTGCAGTCATGCTGTAATCTCTGTTGATTCTGTGTTCTCTGATTCTCTTGAAAAGTGCATGGTCATTATTATTATTTTTTTTCTTTCTTCTTTGCTTAATACCTTTTTAAGCATCTCCTGTAGAGCTGGTCTGGAAGCTGCATAATGTCTTAAGGAATGGATGTCTGGGGGGATTTTAATTCTCCATCATGGATGAAACTGAGCTTGGATAGGTAGGAAATTCCTAGTTGAAATTGTTTATCTTTGAACTCTTTACAAATAGAACACCAGGCCCTTCTAGCTTGTAGTGTTTTTGCTGATAGGTTTGCTGCTATTCTGACTGGTCTTTCTGTAAATAATCTGACCTTTCTCTCTTGCTGTCTTTAGTAACTTTTCTTTTGTGACTACTTTGTGTAGGCAAATTACTATGTATCTAGGATTTGTTCTCATTTGATGTCTTGTGGGGTTTCTCTGTATCTCTTGTGTTTGGATGGTCACATCTCTCGTGAGATGGGGGAAAGTTTTCTTGGCTAACATCCTGGAATACTTGCTTCTAGGTGTTCTCCATTTCCCCTTCTTTTTCTGGGATACCAATTAGGTATAGGTTAATTCTCTTGATATTATCACACATCTATTGGAGATTTTCTTCTTTTTTTCAGAGTTTAATCCTATGTTTTTTACAGATCGAGTTAATTCCATGTTTTGGTCTTCAAGTTCTGAGATTCTTTCTTCTGCTTGATTAATTCTACTTTTCACATTTTTCATCTTGTTATTTATTTCCTGGATGAATTTTCTTATGGCCAAATTTATTTTACAAGTTCTCTCAGTGTTGCATCTTGTCTTTCTTGAGTCTTATTCACTTTTTCATCCACTCCCAAATCTCTGTTGTATTCAATGGTGACTTCCATTGTTTGGGCTCTGAAGTCTGACATATCAGGCCTTGTCTCTTTGGTACACCCAGAATTACCTGTGGTCTTCCATTGATTTTTTTCCTCATTTTTGACAGATACCTTTCTTTTCTTTTTACTTCTGTTTTTCAGTAGTAGTGGGAAGAGCTTTGACTTCTGATATTTGTTTGACCTTCTATTCTTCCCTGATCATGGCTCTGAATTTGTTCTATTTTTGAAACAGGGCTGTGGGTTGGAAGTTTTGTTGCCTTTTGTAGTTTTGAGAGTTGAATAAGGTGGAAAAAGAGCAACTCTGAATCAGAAGCTACTTGCAAATCCCAATATTCACTGACTGGGGTGTGAGTTCCCTGAGAAACACTTCCCACCACTACTCTGTATGAGGATGCAATGTGTATGTGTGTATCCCCCAAGTCCAAGATACAGTAACAGTAATGAGCAAACAGAAAAGTAGAATGAAATAGAAAGGACAAATAATAATAATACTAATAACAAAAAAAACCACAGAAAAACAGAAACAGACACCAAGGCAAAAAACAATAAACACACACATACAAACATACACACACACACAAACACAAACCAAAACCAAAACAAACAAGAAAACAAAACAAAATAACCCCCCCAAAAAAAAAACAGTTAAACTGAACCTACACTCACACACACACAAACCCAACATAAAATTAAAGAAGAAAAAAAAGAGGGAATGCAAATCAAACCCTCACACATGCATTCACACTCTCATTCAGCTAAAAAAAGAATACAACAAAAAAACTGAAAGACTGAAATATGAACACTCAATCATTCATGTACATGCATAAACAGAAAGAAAAAAATGAAAGAAAAAAGAAGAAACAAAAATAAGAAAAAAAAAGGATGTCGGAATTCAAATTGAACCCTCACATACACATTCATGCACAAAGAAGAAATAATTTTTTTTTTTTTTAAATTCTGGGCACTAAGTGCCTTCTTGTGGCAGATTCAGTAATTGTCCCTCTCAGTTGCTCACAGATAAAGCCCCTCTGCTGTCTCCTGTGGAACTGTGTCTCATTCAACATCTCCTCAGTGCCCAGGTCAGGGAAGGATGAGAGGTCAGAGGGAGTGTGTGGGGCTTCAGTCCTTTTCTCCCATTCTCATATGGTCAGGGGGATCCCCTCCAGTGGTGAGGTGGGGGATTGTCTCCTCTCCAGGTACTGGTAAGGAGTGCCCCAGCCAGGCTTATCCTGGAGTATAGTCCTCCTATCATGGTGGATGTCCATGATCCACCTGGCTCATCCTTTTCTTAATCACACCCTAGAAATACGGGTCTGATGTTCAGAGAATTGCTGGAGAGGAGGGGGTTGGGTCAGCCCAAGACTCACCACTGATCTCTTCTGGGGTCTTCCTTGTCCTTTTCTGACTGCACCTTTTTCCCTACAGTTGAATCGGGTCAGGGGGTGGGACCCCCTGAGACTCAACTGTTGTCCTGTCCCTCTGAAGTCTATGTTTTCAGAATATTCCCTTTGAATCATTATCAGCCTCTGAATAGTTAAACCCATTGGTCACAGAGGTCGGGTCCGCTACTCCCTGGTGAGCAAACTGGAGCAGTTCCCTTCCCAGTTTTCAAGATGGTGGCATGGTTCCTGTTTCATCTTCTCCAGTGGAGCTCTGCTTCTGGTTCTTTGACTGTGCTCCCACTGCAGTCTTTGTGGTCAGTGTCTGGCCGGGCACTGCAGTGGTGAGACAGAGCCTGGGGCCAACAATCATTCCCAGTAGCTTCTTCCCAGGAAGGGCTTTGCTGATTTTTAAACAAATGACACTTGGCTTCTGTGTTCCAGGAAGTGCTAGGGACCAAGCAGAGCAGTTGTGGCAATAGCTACTTCACCAGGAGAGTGCTCCCCACTTGTTTCTCAGTATCCACTCAGTCAGCCACACCCACTTCCTCACAGACATGTATGCAAAATTGTCCATACGCTCACTCACTCACACAGGAACTCACATAGTCTGACTGGCTCTGCCACCATCTTTCCTGAGTCCCAGACCTATATATTCTTAATGAATTGACCATTTATCATTATATAATGTCTTTTTTGACTCATGTTATAGTTTTTGACTTAGAGTCTATTTCATCTTATGTAACTATAACTGTTTCTTCTCTCTTTTTGTTTTCATTTGCATGAACTATATTTTTCCAATCTCTTCATTTTCAGTGTCTGTTTTTCTGAAAGCTGAAGTGAGTCTCTTGTGGGCAGCATATTGTTAAATCTCATATTTTTTGTTATTGTTTAATCTACTAACCCACTCTATGTCTTTTAATTGGTGAATTTAAACAATTTACACTTAAAGTGATTACTAATATGTGAAGATTTACTAGAAAGTGTGATTTTGCTTATTTTTTTGTCTGTTTTGTGGGTCTTTTTTCCCTTTTTTCCCCTCTCTTTCTATCTTCCCTTGAGATGGGACAATTTTCTATTGTGGTATACTTTGATTTCTCTTTGTTTATTTTATAAAAATTTTGTATATCTACTATGGGGTTTTGCTTTGTGGTTATCATGAGGCTTATATAAATCATATTATTATAACTATCTATTTCAACCTAATAAATAAACATGTAAATTTAATTGCATATAAAAATACTATAATCTTATTTTTCCTGCCTCTGTATTTTATTTCTGATGACAAAATTTACATATTTTATATTGTTTGTCCTTTAACAAATTATAGTAGTGAATTGTTTTTATTATTTTTGTATTATAATATTTTATTAAAGTTATGAGTGATTTACACTTCATCATTGCAACAATATAGTGTTTGGAGTTTAACTATGTACTTATCTTTGCATTTTATACTTTCATATGTTCTTCTGTTACTAATTAACATCCTTTTTGTTTTAGCTTAAATAATTACTTTAGTATTTTTTATATGGCAGATATAATGGTGCTGAAGTTTCTTGATTTTTGTATGTCTGAAAAAGTCTATCTCCCCTGTATTTTTAATTTATGCATAATAGTTGCATATATATTTAGAGTACATTTTTTTTGATAATGCATATAATGTGTAATGATTAAATCAAGGTGATTGGGATATCCATCACCAAATATTTACTATCTCATTGTATTGGGAACATTTCTAATCTTCTCTTCTAACTATTTTGAAATATATTATCATTTTTTGTTAATTGTAGGTACCCTACTGTGCCATCTCATCTTCATTTTTGAGTCATCTTTGTCAGGTAAGTTCTTGTTGGGCACGTTTTCTTCTTTCTTCAGCACCTTGAATATATTTCCCATGTTCTCCTGACCTGCCGGGTTTCTGCGGGGAAGACAGATAATCTTATGGCTGTTCCCTTGTGTTTGACATAGTTTTTGCTTTTCTTGCAACTTTTAAAAATCTCTCTTTGTTTTGATACTTGGCAGTTTGATTATAATGTGTCCTGGTGAAGTCTTTGATTTTAGTCTATTGAGAAACTTTTCAGTATCATGCACCTGAATGTCCTTGTCTCTTCCAGATTTAGATTTTTGGGGGGCAATTATTTCTTAAAATAAGCTACTGTCCCTTCTTTCTTCTTTTTCTCAGATTTTCTTAATTCAGATGTTAACTGTTTAGATGCTGCCCAGTAAATGTCAAAAGTGCTTTTTATTGCTGTTTTTTAATGTTTTCTTGTATCTTCTCTGACTCAATATTTTCAAACAACTTCTCTTTGAGTTTCCATGTTCTTTCCTCTGCTTAATAAAGTTGGTTGTTGATGTTTCCTGTAGCATTTTTTTCTCATTGTATTCTTCAGCTCTACTTGGTTATTTTTAAGTGATTTATATCATTTTATTGAACCAGTTTTTTTTTAAATGAAATGTTTACCTCATTTTTTTCATTGTCTTCATGTAGCTTGCTGAAGTTTCCTTAAAACAGTAGCTGTTTTTCTTTTTTTTCATTTGGCAATTAGTAGAGTTCCCTTATTTTAGGGTCAGTTACTAAAGTGTTTTTGTGTTTCTTTGGTGGTTTCATGCTTCCTTGATTTTTTTTTTTCGCCATGGTTGAAGTTTTGCATTGTTGTCTTTACATTTAAAGAAGTAAATACCTCCTCCAGTCTTTGCTGACCGGTTTGGGAGTAATAAGTCTCCACCATTCAGCCCAACTTTGAAACCTGTTGCTCTATTATCTATGGATGTATTCATCTCACAATTCTTGGTATTTCTTTCTCAACTTTGTAAATCCAAACAAGGTGCTGAAAGCCTGCCATTCACTTTCCCTGAAGCAGGATTCAAGTTTATGTGTCTTTTCCAAGTCCTGCAGAATCGATCTAGTTGTCTTCTTGAAAGACCTACACTGTAAGAAAGCGATTGGCAGTAATGGGTAACTATCAGGGGAGGGGTGGTGGGATTGACAGTTGAACGAAACTGCTAGGGGAGGGAGGGGCATACTTCATCAACCAGGATACCTGCATAATCAATGTTTGTATTCCTAACCTTGAATTGTACCCCACATCTTTGTAATAAAATAAATAAATAAATAAATAAATTGTACCTCTCTGGAAAAAAAAGAAAGAAAGAAAGACTTGCACTCATCTGCAAGGATACATTTGAAGAGTTTGCCTGTGGGATGAGAATTGAAGCACGTGGAATATTTGGAGTATCCATGGGCTAGTTTGGAGTATCCATGGGGAAATTCACGGGTGGAGTATACCAAAATGCAGAATAAAGTCCATGGAGTGGGTAGACTCCAGAGGGGTATATGACTTCTCTTTTCTGCTCTCTATCTCTCTCAATCATTTAGTTGTGTTTATCTAAATATTGTAAGTGTAGTGAGAAAGACACAGACCCTTTGAGTAGTGTCCTGTATGGCTAGAAAAGCTGGGTGATCACTCCCTAAACTCCTTTTTCTATGAGAAACTCAATGTGCGAGGGAGTGCTCTCTATGTACTGAACTGTGTCACATTGTTAGAAGGGTAACTTGGATAAAACAAAATCATCCATCTTATGCTCTTCAGTGCATCATATGTTATACTTTTTGCTCCATTGGTGAGCTGGCACTTAGTTGGATTTCCAGACTCCCACGAAGGTACTTTTGTTCATGTGTGGTTGTCAAAATCAATGCTTCTGCAAGGGAATGACAGAAGAAAGCATTCTATTTTGTCATTTTTCTGATATCTTATACTTTATTTTTATATGAAGTACCTCAGACTGCTATATTAAGATCATTGACTCAAATCACATAATAAATAAGTTGTGAGTCACAATTTGACACAGTCAACTTACATGAAAGCCCATATCTACAAGCTGGGCCATGCTGTTCTTTCTAGGCCTGCTTACTGTGAACATTGATCAGTTCTTCTGCATCCATATGAGCCTTCTCAGCATTAGTTTGGATATTGTTGAACCTTTACTTTGGGGTCAGACAATCTGGCTTCACTATATTTCATCTTCAGTATCAGGAAAATAAGAATACCTATAGGGTTTCTGGGAGAATTAAATGAATTAAATATGTGTTCAACCTTAGAACAGTGCCTGCCATCTAATAAACATCCAGTAAATGATGGTTGTTACTGTTGTCATTGTTATTGTCATTATTTTTTCTGGAAGAACAAGCAGGTATGGTAATTTCATATGTACATTTAAAAATAGTTTTTTGGTCTGTGCTTCCACAAAATAAGATCTGTAGCAGTTATTTTCTATTGTAAACATTTTAATGCTTGTTCTTTTTTATAATTTCTTACATTTCAAAGTGGGTTATGTTTCCACTGATACCAGTAAATAATAAAGGTATTTTGCAAACAAATGCTTGCCTTTGTGCAATATTCTTAATAATAATACATTTGCTTTGTCAAAAATAACATTAAGTATTAATATTTTTAGTAGTCAATATTTAAATATGTGCATACCACGTAAAAATAAGATTATTTTAAAATAAATATTTATAACACCTTTTACCAGTCCTATGTGAACTACATTAGAGTCCTAGAAGGTCAAGTTGTCATCTACTTCTGCAAGGTTTGTGTAGACATAATATGTGTATATTATAATCAGTCTGCATTTATTTTATTCCAGTCAATACATCACTGCTTCTGTACCCATTTAAAGGTTTTCTGGATTCATCTGCCAAAATTAAGATGCACCTTTTCATTTAATGTTTTATCTTCTTATAACTAGAAATGTGTCTTTTAAACAATGTCATCTTAAAGTAGGAAAATACTCTTAATTTCCACTATCAAATTGACTGTAGAGGGAATGAGGAAAATGACAAATCAGAAGTTTGGAACAACATTAAAAAAACAGGAGTAAACACTGTAGAAACTGTCTAAATAGCTATTCGTTTTTTATTGTTATTTTAAAGAAATTTAGCAATACCAGTAATTCTGTTGTGTACAACAGATTATATCAAATTATGTAATTATGTAATTCTGTTGAGTACAAAGGATTATATCAAATGCAAAAAACATAGAATTGACAACTCTGAGTTGGAAAGTGTTCAAAAGAAGCAAACTTTAAATGTGCAGAAGTTTTAAGAATAATTTAAATTAATTTATTTGTATTAAGTATTAGAGAGATTTTTCATTAAGAATATAGTAAAAATTCTACATAATAAGAAAAATGCACCAGAGTTGCACTGACAGTATTTCATATTTCTTAGAATCACATAATGATATATTTCATTACTAGTACTGTTCCAGATTCTCTGAAATAAGGTGTCTAAGTATCTGCTACTCCAGAACATACACTACTCATTCTTGCATTCTATTTTTTCAAAGTACAGCATTTAGCATAAAGAAGAAATTATTAAATAAATATGTGAGTAAATGAATTAGAAATTTGTTTTGTGTGTGTATAACTTATCTTCTTCAACTGTGACTAAACTTTTGATTCATTATTTGATTTACACAGTGAGAACTTAAAGAGTTTCTATTTGAAATGTAGGGGAAAATACACTCTTGCTTTCAAAGAGCTCATTGTCTAACTAATAAATACACAAATATGTAGAAAGATAAACAAACCTGACCTGAATGCTGTAATAGAAGTATGCTTGAAGCTGGGCTCGGTGGCTCAGCCTGTAATCCCGCGCCTTTGGGAGGCTGAGGTGAGTGGATTGCCTGAGCCCGTGGGTTCGAGACCCGCCTGGGCAGCGAGACCTCATCTCTACAATAAATCAACAAATCAGCGGGGCGTGGTAGCACATGCCTGTAATTCTGGCTACTTGGAAGGCTGAGGCGGAAGGATCGCCGGAGCCCAGCAGGTCGAGGCTGCGGTGGCCGGGAGCGGCCACTGCACTCCAGTCTGGGTGACAGAGTGAGACTCCAACTCAAAAAAAAAAAAAAAGAAGTATGCTTGACATTCAATGAAAACATAAAATAGTGGTGCAATAAATAAAGCTTGATATGTTGAGGAATATTTTCTAGGAGAAGAGGATCTTAAGCTTAACCTTGTATGGGGAGAATGAGTCTTCAAGACAGATTAAGTAGGGTTGTCTTTATAGGTACAGAACAGATATAAAACATCCATAAAGCAAGTGGAGCAAGGAAGAGTTAAGAGTCCAGTATAGCAAAGAATCAAGCACATGCCTATAGGAAATTAGAAGTATTTGAGCATTTAGCTGGAGAAATATTTAAAAAAGAATAGCTTGTGATACTTTTATGCAATGACAAATCTGATAAATTTACAATTCATAAAAAATACTACAAATGATGTAAAGCAAAAAATTGCCCAAAGTTAACTCCCAATTAATCATGGAAAAACACTCTGATGTAACTCATAATATGAGTGGGCAATGTGAAAGGAATTTCAGAGACATTCTTTTTAGCAACTATAAGACTTTCTGGGAAGGTTGACTGAGAAGATGTGGAGGAAGAAAAATCTACTGAGTCAATCTCTGATAGACATTAATATAGTGTACATTTCCCCAGAGACCATTTCAATTTATTTGTTTATCCATTTGCTATTTTCAGTAATTTAATATCATTGCTCATCTCGAGGACATGGAAGTTTGACCCTGAAAAGAACAGGTAATTTATTTTTTAATTTGAATAGAATACTAAGAAAGAGGTTTGTGATATTGGCATTTGCATGCTGATAAATGTGTCAGTAAATGGAGAAGTTCATTACCAGAATGTGACCCTTGCAAGCATCATGTTAACAATGCCAGAGATAATCACCACTGCATGTACCAGGAGTCAAGCAATCAAGTTAGATTAGTTAGGTCCCAGAAGAAGTGAAAGATATTTCTACAGCCATTTGAATTCATTCTCTCTATGTTATTTTCTTTGGCATTCATAATAAAGCCTGTTACATATGTGTTGGTCTTCCCATTAGAAAAAAGTCCCGTGAACTGTGCCTCAGTTGTCAATTATTTGTGTATTTCTCCTCAGTTTTCCATATAGACAATAATAAGATAATATCTTTTGAAATTAGCCAGATTTGTTATACTCTTCTGGTAATTTTACCATTAAAAATTTTCTAACTATAAAAACCCAGTTATGGAACAAGATTATTGCTTGGCATTTATTTTACCTGGTCCTTATTCTAAAGACGTTTTAAACCTACTTAAGTATCTGCCATGAATTTAATGGCATTTGATGTGACACACATATGATTATATTATTTTTATATATGTACCAGACAGAGGATGCTTGTTGATCAAAATTTCCTATTTATGTTTTTTGTTTTGTTTTATTTTCTGGTCATAAGAAGAAGTATACATTTCCCAGTTGGGTATTCTTGTAGCCAGTTTAATATGCATCTAAACAGCTTCCAGGTTTGGCTCATAAAAATTTTCCTTCTGTACTTTGATTCATCTGAGAAAACTGCCCTGAGAAGTCAGGTTCTGTAGAAGATGGTCTGAGTGCCTCAACGTGCTATGGGAACAGAGCATTATGTACACACCTGCTGACCAGAAACACTCACATTGGACTTTTATGTGTGAAAATCATATCTATATTATCTTAAACTACTGAAATTATGAGGCATGTTTTTTTAGAATAGTAAAAGTTCCCTTAACAACTGAAAAGGAGATTATGAAGGGAATCATGAAGGGAATTAAAAGGACAAAGAAACCCACAAGAATAATAATGAAACCTGAAGGGAAATAAGATTAACCAATCAAGGAAACAGGCAGGAATTTAAATCACAAATATACAAGCTATTGACAAGTCTGATTTCTGTAGTTCACTGTGCTGATAATTGTGTAGAAGTAGGAGAACACATAGTTTCAGGACTTCTAGAAAGCAAATTCTCCTTTGCATTGGTGCCTAATTCAAATTTCAAGCACAGCAATCTGGAACACAGTACAGTTACAGAAACAGATTCCATTTTAAGCCTAGAGAAGAAGGAATGTTTGAAAGTAATTTAGAGAATCAAGTGTCCAGTTCACTGAATTGGGGCTTGGAATGGCATTTAGTTCCAATGAAAAATTGTAACAAAACCTGAAATTAGGATGGATGCCCAAGCAGACTCCCTTGGCTAGAGAAAGGGAAGGAGAGGGAAGGATAATGCACACGGAGCCCTTCAGGGCTCTGTTGGCTTCATGCACAGTGGCCTTGGAAATGTGGCAGGAAGCAATTTCCAGAACTTACCCATGGCATGCTGACAATTGAGTTCTCACTGTCCACAAACTGGGAAGATGAGAGCTCAGCGTGTTGGTCCTTAAAATTCTCAGGTGGGCAAGGCAAAATGGCAGGTACTGACAGTGTCAAAACACACAGGTGAAATTTTATCCAATAAAATATGAACTGTCTGCAACTTCTATAATGATAGATTTTATAGTATTTGTGATATACCATTGAGCTAATCCTGCAAAGATTAGCTTGCAATGTTACTTGTATTTGGAAATAATAAAACCTTGTCATATAGTGATTTGCATAATAGGCTGTTCCATTAACAAAAGATTACAAGACAATTACTTTGATAACACTGGTAGTGATTAGCACAATGTGAGAGGAACAGGTAAAAAAGTGAATGTCAGAGCCAAGTTTAAAAGATTTAGAAATGCAATCATAGAAATGCTAAATTAAATGAAGACAAAACAGACAAGCAATGAATCTAGTTTCCTATTTATTAAAATAAAGGAGGTAACATAAAGTCACTAGGTAAGTTTACAGCTCCATATCCTTTTGTAGACAGAGGAGGGAAATCAAGGAAACTCCTTCTAAACATTTTTAAGATTTCTATTTAACATTATGGAACTGAGTACAGTTAAATGATGTGCATTATTGAATAACATTGTCTTCTGAAAAAAAAAAACACAAAAACAGAACTTATAGAGAAAATAGGGTCATGAGTGAACTGCTTAAAACCAATACATCTTTATGAAAAATATACTATTACACAATACAGTATCAACACAAGCACAGTAAGATAAAATGTAGAAAACCTACAAAGAGGAAAAAAAAACCCAGATAATGTATTGGACTTCTCCATTACAATAAAAATCAATGCTCTCAATGCTAGAGGAGTCAAAGCAATTTTGAAGCCACAAAATTACAGAGACAAGAGCAAAATGCACATAGATTAAGAGCTATGTAGAAAGCATTAGCAAGGCAGGACAGGGCATATGTTCAAACTGAAGCAAATCAAAAATTTTAAAAAACTGAAGTGAGTAAACATCATGTACAGTAATCCATTTTTCTATAATTTTTGTTCAGCTGTCTTAGTGAATTTTACATTCAGATTATTTTACCTGAATGAAATATAAGTATTAATGTAATTAAAAAATGCAGATGAACCAACTTGGCTTCATTATTACATTGACATCAGTCACTTATATACTAATCAAATATGAGTTAATTTGATTCATGTATTGGAACATAATAGACTCTGCTGAAGACCATTATTAAGTGCTTTCCAATTGCAAATATCTAATTTATTTACATTTTTACATAGTAGCTCTTGTGCACACAAACATGAATTATAGTTCTCAAATATCTTTGAATACATTGGAATCCACTGCAACATACAACCAGACATGAGTAGTCTAGGCTGATGGAACAGCATATGCAATTATATGAGACCTAAAAAAACTAAGGCATAGTTGACTCTATTGTTCGTGAATTACAGTAAGGGATGTAGTGGGAAGGGAAATGGAGAGGTTTAAGTCCATTTAAAATTGGTATAGTTGCATCTTATAGACACCACAAAGCCTTGGAAATTTCTGCGTTGTAAAATAATATGATCGCCGCAGTGATCTAGGAAGCTAGCTGTCATGACAGAATAGATATATTATAGGAGTAAGAACAGATAGACATCTATTTCCATTGTTCAGAGATAAAGTTATAATGAGTATGGAACAGAGCAGTCTCAGTAGAAATAGAAACAATAACAGACAGGACAGATATTGCAGAAACTAAAAATTACATCTTGGGTTATAGTCCTTTGGGATTTTCTGATATTTTCAAGATAGCACAGAAATCTATGCTTTAAAAGTAGAAGACTGGAGAAATGAATGACAACATCAACAAAGAAAAAAACCGAAGTCAATTATGCTGAGATATGTAAACAAACAAAAGGACAAACTTCTAAAAAGGGCTCTGAATTCAGAAAACTGAGTTGTAACTTCTTCTTTTAATATCACTATAATCCTGAAATATGTATAAATTGTATATATAAAGAAATCTCATGTTTCCTCAGATGTTTTGTGACATTAACAGCCATTGTTGATCACCTAGATCCATTAGCAGATTGCACTTTTATACAAGAAACTTACTCTAACAAGTAGTATTGTTATTTTATTACACAAAAAAGGTCCTAAATGGTTTTCTCCTGTCCTTTTATCTCTTTAAAATTATGTTTTTTAGCATACTGAAAAATTGACCTCTCTTTTTTTTAAACTATTATTATAGATTTATCTAGTTAATATATAATGTTATGCATTCTACTTTATTTTATTTTTTAACCTTTGGCTAAATAGGAAACCTTGAATTGACTTCTAACACTTTTTGATGTGCCCTTTCTACTTTTGGATAGCTCTCATGCCTTCTGGAATGACAAGATATTTTAGGCTTATCTCACGTTTATTGTACCCCAGGTAGTAGTCTTGGTTTCCTTAAGAAGAAAATGATATTTTAGAGTCTACAATTTAAGCAACAGTTAACTAACTTTTATTTTAAAATTAAATAAACGAAAGCCTCATTTGTGTTAGTTTTCTAGCTCTGTCATTCAAGGTTTCTTGACTAACACAAATATATTTTTAGAATCTTTTGTTTGATCAAGATTCAAAAACAATTCATAGTCAATACTTTTTGGATTAAAAGGTGAATTGAGTTATGAAACTATGCTTGAGCTGTTTATTGTTATGAGGGTTAAAAACTCATTATTGAAAAATTGTGAGTCACAATTACCATCACCACCTTCTTCCCTGGTACTTTAGACACAGGGTTTTTTTTTATGATAACTAACTCTATATTAAATATAAAAAGATAAGGGAGCCCCATTTTTTTTTCTTTCGAAGAAGTATTATTTAAAATAGAAAAAGTTTTTGTAGCATATTCAACTTGCAACTGGTAAATTCTCTCTGTAAAGAAGCCCCTAGGGAAAGAGTATATATTTGTTGAGTAAAAATGTCATGGAATGAGTCCATGTAGTTATTCTTTTTGAACTTCCAAGTAACATTGAAACAGACAATAATAAAATACTGATGTGATTATATTTCAAAATCCACTGAACTAAAAATATCACCAAGTTTCTTTTAAGCCTCTGTTAATTGTACAAATATAATGCAGATAGATTTTTGTCAAATAATATTTGTGTTCTGCACTGAAACAAAATTATGAATGTGGACATGTGAACAACTAATTATACTTCCTTGTTATAGAGAGGAATAATATATCATGGAACTGATTATTCCTCCAGGCCTTCTCAGAGTAATTTCCAGGTAGTAAAAATAGTGCAAGTATATACAGAAATGAAAATTACTCTCAAATAAAAGCCTCCCAAGGAAAGCGGTAGGAGACTTTCCTAACTCAAGTGCATGACCAGAGGCTATCAGTACACAAATAATGGACAATAACAAGTCAGATTTTTCTAAGGTAAATATTTTTGGGGGTTAGCACAGTGGATAGACATGTTTTATGCTTGAGGCATGGATAGAATAGGTTTAAGATCAAGCTTATGGATTGTTACACTGAGACACTACAGACAGTCGCAGGATATTAATGTGAAACTTTACGATAAGAAAGGGCAAATCAGGGAGTGTTTAAAATTCAATTTTCATAAACTCAGGATCTCAATTTCCACCCTTTTTCTAAAATGAGTTGTGATTTTTTAGTTTGCATGTGATTCAAATTTGCATGTGATTCAGCACTGGGAGAGAATGCCCACACAAGAATGTCAGACCATTAATAACTCAAACTGTGCTTTTTATTGGGTAGAAATTTTCACTTGTTTAAGATCCCTAAACACATATTGAGGGAAGTGACTATATCCTGGCTTAACTCTTTAGTAATTTGGCAGGGTTCTGAAAATGGTTTCTGGATTAAAATTCTCTAGCTCTATTGGTTAAAAGACAAGATTCTTCCCCCCTAACTAAACATAGTGTAATATTTCTTTAAAATAAAACTGTAGTGAGTTCATTTTACTTACTCCCCCATTACCAGTGGTAGAGTCGCAATCAGAACAAATCGATGTATTTTAGAAGAGTGGACCGAACAACGCTTAGCTTCTGCTTTTGCAAGTACACTTAATAGTTCTAGTAACTCTTAGTTTATTGTAAGTAGGTAATAGGCAAGGGAACAGGCAGCCCTATTTAGAGTTACAGACGCACAACATGGCTTTGAAACTTTTACACCTGAATTCCATTCTGCTTCTTACTAGATAGTATTTCTGGGAAATTTTCTTAACCTCTTTGGGGCTGCTGCCTTATCTGTGAAATGTGCATGAAAATTTCCTACGTAAAATTTTTGTGACTTTTAAACATTGGACTGAACCCAATGACTAGCACTAAACTCTATAAAAGTATTCTCTTGATCTGCGTTTTATGCATTCTTCTAGGATTCAGATCAAGCACTCACCACCTTCCAAAATGTTTCCTTCATCAATAATAACAATAATAGGAGTTAACATTTCTTGACTATTTAGTCTGTGCCTGTCTGATCTAAGTGTTTTGTATGGATTATCTCACGCAATCCTCACAAACACTCTCTGTGGAAGGTTCTATTCCTATACTCATTTTAAAGAGTAAAAAACAGCTGAGTCATAAGGAATATAAGTAACATGTTCAAGAAGTAAGGGGGAGAACAGAGGCTTGGACCTCAGAAGTGTGAGGCAAAGTTCTTGTTATCAACTACTGTGACGTTTTGCCCACACGGTGTGGTGTTAATAGCACCCTTCCTTAGACTCTTCTTATAGTATTTAATGCACTTCACTGTACTTTTCTGTCTGCCTGTCTCTATCTCTAGATAATAGACTTGTTCCCTATATAATTACAGTATGGAGCACATAGAAGGCACACAATGCATTTTTAAAAATAAACCGTGCATATGAAAGTTTAGTGTAGAATGTAACTTAATAAAAAAGAGTTGGACAGTAGATTGTCACATGATTGAGAAGGCAACTGTGATACTTCAGGGAATAATAGAAAACACTGTCTCAAAAGTAACCACTAAGAAATTCTTTCAGAGCAATCAAGCTTTGGGATTTAGTGACTCTGTTAGATTAAAACCTTAAGAAGTCAGGGATGTTTTCTTGCTTTATTTCCCCCCTTATTCCTAATATAATACCTAGTGTCAAGTAATAATTTAAAGAAAGTTTATTGAATTGACCTTAAATTCTAAGTATTTCTTTCTGCTAAAAATAGAAACAGTGTATTATCCCTTTCATTCAAAACTGGAGTTCAAATATGTATAGCTCTTGAGAAGATAATTTTAAAATTCAAGTGGCATCAGAAATGTACAAGAAGAATCAAGGTAATTTTGAGAAAGAGGAATAAAGAAATTGTGCTTCTCTTATTATAGATTATATATTAAAATGTGATTAATTCAATGAATGTGATATGGTTCAGATTTGAACAGCAGATTATTTTAATAAAATATTTGAGAATTAGGCCCGTGAACATATATAATACACATGCAATAAGTAATCAATATTAATGAAATAAGTGACATTGACATTGAGTAAAAAAGCACAGATTATGGAAGAAAATGACATGTTTTAGGGTACTGTTGTGAAGTGTTTAGCTGTTTTTGTTTCTTTTTGCTTTGGCTTCAGTGGTGGGACAATGTAATTTAGGAAATTAGCACAAATTAAGAAAAAAATGTTTAAGATGAAAGATATCCCAATTACCCAGATTTAATTATTATATACTATTTATATATCAAAATATCACATGTACCCCAAACATATGCAAAACTAAACTATATCAATAAAATTATATATATAAAATAATGGTATTTGTGTTGCTGCCCAGAGCCTAAGAGGGCATGCCAAAGCATAGTTTCAGAGTATGTTTTGGTATTTGATGAACAAAATAATTATACTACAAAGTTGGAGTAACCACAACAGCATGGTACTGGGACAAGAGCAGACAAGGACCAGTGGAACAGAATAGAGAATCCAAAAATAAACCCAAATACCTACAACCTACTGATCTTTGACAAAGCAGACCAAAACATATACTGAGAAAAGACACCCAACAAATAGTGCTGGGGAAAATTGGATAGCTACATGCGGAAAATGAAACTTGATCCCTAGCTCTCCTCATGTACATTAATTAACTTAAGATGGAAATGTCAGACCGAAATCATAAAAACTCAGAAGAAAACCTAGGAAACACTCTTATGGATATTGGCCTAGGCAAATAATTTATGGCTAACCCCGAAAGCAAATTCAACTAAAACAAAAATATATAAGAGGGATTTAATTAAACTAAAAAGCTTCGACACAGCAAAAGAAATACTCAACAAAACAAACAGGCAACTTATAGGAGAAGATATTTATAAACTATACATCTGGCAAAGGACTAATATCCACAATCCATAAAGAAGTCAAACAAATCAGCAAGAAAAAAGTAAATAACCCCATTAAAAAGTGGGCAAAAGACATGAATAGACATCTCTGAAAAGAAGATATACAAATAACCAACAAAGATATGAAAAATGTTCAACATCACTAAACATCAGGGAAGCACAAATTAAAATCACAATGAGATAACATCTTACACCAGTCAGAATAACCATTATTAACAAATCAAAAAACAATACATGCTGACCTAGATGTGGAGAAAAGAAAACACTTATACACTGTTGGAGGGAATGCAAATTAGAACAACCTCTATGGAAAGTAGTATGGAAATTACCCAAAGAACTAAAAGTATATTTACCATTTGCTCCAGCAATTTCACTACTAGGTACTAAGAACTCATGGATATTGGCCTAGGCAAATAATTTATGACTAATCCTGAAAGCAAATGCAACTAAAACAAAAAATATGTAAGTGGGATTTAATTAAACTAAAAATCTTCTGCACAGCAAAAGAAATAATCAACAAAGCAAACAGTCAACCTACAGAATAGGAGAAGATATTTGCAAACTATACATCTGGCAAAGGACTAACATCCACAATTCACAAGTAAAATTCACTCATTTTACTTGAATTCTTGAAAGAATTTGGTGAATTGACCACGTCCTTTTTCTCTTCTGCATCAATTTATCTTTCTTTGTTGGCTAACTCCTAAAAGCTTATATGCATATGTAAAAATAACACTTATTTGACTTCAGATGAACGTATTTTTAATTTATTGCGTATGGAAATATAACTAACGAAGTGCCTCTGTCTAGCCCCTGTTTTCTAGTCTCTCAGGTTCTCTCTTCAACTGGGTCCTCATTCTTACTACTCATATCATGGTTATCAGTAACCCACTTAACATATCCCACAGTCACTCATTTTACTTGAATTCTTGAAAGAATTTGATGAATTGACCACTTGCTTTTGGCTTCTGGATTACATAATATCTTGATTTCCTCTTACTTCCACTGCAATTCCTCATGATATCTTTTTCCCCTGGCTTTGCCTTTCTGCCTGCTTTACATATTAAAATAAATAGAGCCTCTTTATTCTATTTATCTACAAAAGTGACTTGATACAGTCTATAACTCTCAAACATTTATTTCTGGACCTACTATTTCCCTGTAACTTCCAGCTTAGATTTTTGCATCTTCTTGTGGATTTTCCTCCTTCCTTCCTTCCATCCTTCCTTTCGATTTTACTGTAGAGGTGAGGTCCTGCCAAGTTGCCCAGGCTGGTCTCGAACCCCTGAGCTCAGGCAATCCTCTCTCCTTCACCTCCCAAACTGCTGAGATTACAGGTGTGAGCCACTGCATTTCCTTCTTTCTTAAATAACTTCTTCTTTGATTCAGTTCCTAAGGCCAAAAACTAGGTTTTTTGTCTTCTTCACACATTGAATCCATCAATAAACCCCTATGAATTTATCTATGATGTATGTGATGAATTAAACCTCATGCACTTCAATTTACTTGCACTCATGCTGGTCAAGGCAGTCACCATCTTTTATTTTAGAATCCCTTAATAGCCTCCTGATCTTGTTTCTGCATCATCCCTTAAATTCACTCTTCATGCAGAACCAGATTTTTAATTTTTGAAAAAAATGACATTCATTTCCTTAAACTTATTAATGGTTTCACGTTTTAGTAAAAAAAAAAAAAACAAAAAAAAAAACTAACATTTTGTTTGTTCTGGAATTAAAGCCTTTCATAAGCCAGTCTTGGACTACCTCTTCAATTTTACTTTATATAACTCTCCCCTTCATGTTTTATAACCTATATTCCTGCCTCCATAGTATTTTTCCTGTTTCTCAAAAATTCTAAGCTCATTTGGGCATTAGAGGCTTCCTCTAGTTTTATGTTTCTCTGAATTGCTCTGACCCTTCAACTTTATCACTAGATATCTGTTTGAATGTAATTTCCTTACAGAGATCTTCTCTGGTCATTCTAAAGTCCTACTTGTTCACTTGCTATTATTTCAGTCAAGTTTAATTCCCTAAAAAAATTCTATACTTTTTGTTTGCTTGTTTTATTGTTGCTCTGTTGTTCTCTCTTATTATACAGGCATGGAATTCCATCACAGCAAAACCTTGCCTCTCTCATTGTTCCTGTATTTCCACTGACTAGAAAGACATCTGATATATAACAGTTGCTCACTTGAAAAAAATTAATTAATAATTTTCTATTTATTTTTATCTCTTTCACTAATTTTTAATCTACCTGAGACTAATGACATATATGATTCATTCTTTGTATCTTCAGTGTTCTCACTATAATAAGAGAATCAATATATGAATGAATGTCTGAATAAAAGTAAGAATCACAAACTTGTCTCCCATCATCAGATTTCTCTATAAATAGCTCTAAACAATAAGATCCAATTGCAAAATGCTTACATTCATTGTACATAATTAAGAGGAAAACGATGTTTAGAGCTTGTAGGATAGGAGATTCTATGACTCTGCCAGACATGTAAGAGGGTGCACCTTCAGATTCTGCAAATCCTGACATTGGGTCACTCCAGCTATTACAGAGAAGGTCAGATGTTATAAAGCAGAGTCAAGCCATCCTAACTATGTCCTTTCCCAATTGTTGATCCACAAAATTTGTCAACATAATAAAATGTTTTTTATTATGCCCTTAAATTTGCAGTGGTTTATCATGCAAACCTGTAACGTGGGTGAAATGTGTTAATATAGGCATTTATGTTGTATTGGTCAAGAGAGTATGTCGAGCTGCTGGGGCCCCAGATATCTGGACCATCTTAGATCAGGTGGAAACAAAAGGTATTATCAGACACTACACACTATGTAGAATCCTTATGTTGTCTTTTTCCGGAGAGCACACATCCATGGGATTTATTCCGGCCATTGTATGATAGAAAGCACAGAACTAATATTGGATGCAAATGTGAATTAGCACAAGTCAGTTCTGAATACAGTATAAGGAAAGAGTCACATGTTTTAGGGCTGTAAAAGATACATGAAACACAAAATAAGAAACTGAAATGTAGCACATGATTTTAAATAAATACAAATAATGCTTTCAGCTTTTAGAGTGTCCCTTAGGAAATGTTTCAAGGAGGGCTATGAACCATATCTAGTAAACTGACAATACATTTTCTAATCAATATTCTCTATATAAATAGTGTTACCACTTAAATAAAATTATTATTCAATAAGCTATAACTAACTATATAGTCCTAGAAAAATATACTTTTGACCTAAAAACAAAACAAATTCTTCCTGATAATTGTTTTCATTTATAAAATGTATTTACAAAGAGGAGGTGGGGACAAGCCAAATTAATTCCTCATCTCCCACAAGAAACTCCCAAACCAACATAGTTTAAATTTACAGCTTCCTCTCAGTGTTTCTGTTATTGAGTCAATGGACTTCCCAGGCATTTATCAGGTATATAATTTTATTCCCTAATTTTTCTCATTTATCCTCTTCTGCTGGACCATCAAAGGAGAATTTCTAGTGTATTTCCAAGTGCCAAGTGAATGGGATCAACAACTGTTAGAGTCTTGTTAGAAGTTTTATGAGAGTGTCAAGGTAGCCCAGAGCAAACAGTTAGAAAGTAGTATCTAACTCAAAATTTTAGGAAAATGCTGTATAGGAAAGAATCAGAGCTCAGGTGTAGCCACTCTGGAATTTAGTGGACATTCCTTGAAATTGCATTGTATGGATACATGGAAACAGCATTTTCTTAGAAAGAGCACATATTAAATGAAAATATATTAAATTAAAAATTAAATTAAAACACTGTTTTTATTTCTTCCTGCAACAACGCGGTGTTCCCAGATTGTACAGTCTATTCTTCACATTACAATATGAGTGATCTTTTAAAACAAGTCAGATAATACCAGTCATCTACCCCAAACCTTCTTACAGTTGTCATTTCTCTCAGTTTCTCTCAGTATAAAGTCTACGGTCTACAAAGCTATATATATCCTGGTCTAATCCTGTTTCCTACTGTATCTTCAAACACTCTCTGCTTTGCTCCCAGCCTGGTATTAGTGTTCTCCTTCTCTGGGCCTTCATATTTGACATCAATTGTCCCGAAGTCCTCCCCTAAAGTCCACTCTATTCTTTCATTTAGGGTTTTTCTAAATTATTACTTTCCTAAAGAGGCTGTTTTTATTCAACCTACACAAAACCTTCTTCCCTAAGTACTATTGATCACTCTCTATTCATGCACACTACATCATTTAATTTACAGTTCTATCAATGCATGATGTTATCTTATATACTTTATATGTGCTTGTTATCTGTTACTTTCACTGGAATCAAGACTTTCTTTTTAGCTCTCATAGTACATGAATTATTTACAGAGTCTACATGACAAATATTAAAGCATTAGTGAATGGAAAGACTAAATATTTTATTTTTTTAATTTTAGAGTCATGGGGTATATATGAAGACTTGTTACATAAATATATTGCCTGAAGGTGAGGATTGTGCTACTGATGAAGCTATCTACTTTCTCAAGAATGAGCATGGTAACCAATGGTTGGATTTGTATCCCTTATTCCTCCTCTGTCCTTTCTCAGTTAGAACATCCCAGTTTCTGTTTTTCTCAACCTTGTTCCTGTGTGCACCCAATGTTTAGGACATGCTTATGAATAAGAACATGTGGTATTCAGTTTTTTTGTTTCTGTGATAATTAACATAGAATGATGGCCTCCAGTTGCATCTGTGGTGCTGCAAATAACATGGTTTTGTTCTTCTTTATGACTATGTAGTATTCCATAGAATGAATATCACATGTTCTTTATCCATCCACTATCAATGAACATCTGGATTGGTTCCATGTTTTTGCTATTACAAATAGTACTGAAAACATAATACCACATTTTCTTTATCCAGTTCACTGTCAATAAACTTCTGGGTTGGTTCCATGTTTTTGTTATTGTGAAAAGTGCTTCAATAGACATAGAAGTGCAAATGTCTTTTTGGTAGAATAATTTATATTCCTTTGGGTATATTTCCAGAAGAACAATTACTGGATTGAATGGTAACTCTACTTTCAGTTCTTTGAAAAATCTCTAAACTGCTTTCCTCAGAGGTTCAACTATCTTACATTCCCACCAACAGTGTACAACTGTTTGCTTTTCTATGCAGCCACACCAACATCTGTTGTTTTTTTGACTTTTTAATAATAGCTATCCTGACTGAAGGGTTATAACACATTGTGGTTTGTGGTTTTGATTTGCATTTCTCTGATATTTAGTAATGGTGAGCATTTTTTTTCATGTTTATTGGATGCCTATATGTCTTTTTTTTTTTTGATAAGTGTCTGTTTATGTCCTTTGTGCATTTTTAAATGGGATCATTTGTTTCTCTACTGTTAATTTGTTTGAGTCCTTAAAGAATTTGGTGGCTAGGCCTTTGGCAAATGCATAGTTTCCAAACATTTTCTCCTATTCTATGGGTTGTCTGTTTACTCTCTTAATGGTTTCTTTTGCTATACAGAAGCTTTTTATCTTGATAGCATCACATCTATCTATTTTGTTTCTTGCTGTTTTTTCTTTTGAGGAGTTGACCATGAATTCATTTCCTAGGCTGATGTCTAGGAGGGTGTTTCCAAAGTTTTCTTCTAAGATTTTTATATTTGGGGCTTTCATATTTAAGTCCTCATACCATTCTGAGTTAATTTTTGTATATATTGATAGTCATTAGTTTTATTCTTCTGCATTTGGCTAATCAGTTTACCCAGCACTATTTGCTAAATAGGATTTCCTTTATCCAATGTTTATTACTATTGGTTTTGTTTAAAATAAGTGAATTGTAGATTTCTGGTTTTATTTCTGGGTTTTTTTTAATCCTGTTCCATTGATCTATGTGTCTATTTTGTACTAGTCCCATGCTGTTTTGGTTCCTGTAGCCCTGTAGTAGAGACCGAAGTCTAGGAGTGTGATGTCACCAGCTTTGTTCTTTTTGCTGAGGATTGTTTTAACTATTTGGACACCCTTCTGCTTCTGTATAGATTTAAGTATTGTCTTTTCTAGGTCTATGAAAAACGTTGCTGTTAGTTTGACAGGAATGGTGTTGAATCTGCAGATTGGATAATATAGACATCTTGACAATATTGATTCCTCCTACCCATGAACATGAGATGTTATTCCATTTTTGTGTGTGTTATTTTTGATTTCTTTGAGCAGTGTTTTATAGTCCTCACTGTAAAAGTCTTTCACCTATTTATTTAGGTTAATATTGAGTTATTTTATTTTTATGTGGCTATTATGAATGGGATTGTGTTTTTTATTTGGGTCTCAGTTTGTTTACTGTTGGTATACAGGAATGTAGCTGATTTTTGCACAATGATTTTGCATCCTTAGGCTAAAATGAAGTTGTTTATCAGTATTAGGAATTTTTTGGTGGTATCTATAGGATTGTTAGAGTATAGAACAATATCATTTGTGAAGCGAGATGATTTAACTTCTTATTTTTTTATTTCTTTTCCTATTTGGATACCTCTAATTTATTTGTCTTTCCTGATTGCTCTGGCTAGGACTTTCAGTACTATGTTAAATAGGAATGGTAAGAGTGAACATCCCTGTCTTGTCCAGTTCTAAAGATAAGGGGTACAATTCAGGGTTAGGCATACACATGTTGATTATGCAGGTACCCTTGTTGATGAGGTATGCTCCTCCCTCCCCAGGCAGTTTCCCTCAACTGCCAATCCCACACCCCTTCCCTGACAGTTTCCCACTACTGACAATCCCTTTCTTATAGTATTATAATTGTTCAAGGTCTGCTTATGAGTGAGAACATATGGTACTCTGTTCTTTGTTTTAGCTTCTATATTTTAAGTATGATGTTGGCTACAGGTTTGCCATAGATGGTTCTTATTGTATTGAGGAATATTTCCTCAATATCTGGGTCGTTATCAAGAAGAAATGTTGGATTTATTGAATACTTTTTCTGTATTTATTAAGAAAATTATATGGTTCTTAATTTTGCATTGGCTTATGTGGTGGATTACATTTAATGATTTGCATACATTGACCCAGTCTTGTATACTGGGAAAGACTCTCACGTGGTCATGATGAATGATCTTCATAATTTGCTATTGGATGTAATTTTCTAGTATATTGTTGAGTATTTTTTCATCTATGTTCATCAGGAAAACTTGCCTGTAGTTTTTTCTTTGTTATGCCTTTGTCATTTTTAGGCATCAGCATGATATTGGTTACATAGAATCAACTAGGAAGGATTCTTTTCTTCATCATTGCTTGGGATGCTTTCAGTATAATTGGTATCAGCTCTGCATTGTGCATCTGGTAGAATTCAGATGAGAAACTATCTGGTTCGAGGTTTTATTGTTGCAGGGAGGTTTTTTGCTACTGATCAATTTATTGTTACTGGTCTGTTTAGGATTTCACATTATTTCTGTTTCAATATTGGGAAGTTCTGTGTTTCCAGAAAGGTATCCATTTCCTGTAGGTTTTCTAGCTTATATATGTACAAATGTTCATAGTAATGTCTGATAATTTTTGTATTTTTTCAGAGTTGGATGTAACATTGCCATTTTCATTTCTGATTGTGTTTATTCAAATATACTCATTCTCTCTCTCTCTCTCTCTTGCACACACATTAATCTAGCTAGAAGTCTGTCCATCTTAGTTATCCTTTGAAAAAATCTTTCACTTGTTGATTTTTAAAAAAATCTCTATTTGACTTATCTCTATTTTTCTTTGATTATTTCTTTTTTTATACCAGCTTTTGGATTAAATTTCTCTTGTCTTTGCAGTATCCTTAGATGCAATGCTAGACTGTTTACTTGCAATCTCACTATGTTGTTGATATGTATGTGCAATGTTATAAACTTCCTTCTCATAGTGACTTTCATGGTATCCCAGAGGTTTTGGTATGTTGTGTCTTTATGTTAATGTGTTTCTAGAAATCATTTCATTTCTGTTTTAATTTCTATGCTAGCCCCCAAACTATTTAGAAGCATGTTGTTTAATTTCTATGTATGTGTGTTTTGGAGTGTTGAATCACTTTGGTTTGGGTGTTGTCAGTGTTTTTTTCACAGGTTCTTCTGTGAAAGAAGTCTCTTTTCTTTCTCTCTTCTTTTAATGTGTTAAGTTTGCTATAATTGGGGAGTCATTTTGTGTTATTTTCATACTTAATTTTTATTCATTTTTTTCTTATGATAGTGTCTGTGGTATGTGCTTTGTATACTCCATTGGCTTCCTTTATTGGCCTGCCTTGCCATTTTCTACTTGCCCCACCAGCTCAGGGACTGAAACAAATAAACTTCATGGTGGAAGGGGAGGGACAACAGTGACTTTGTGAAGCTGTGACTACAGAAAAGCTCTGCTCCATTGCTATGGCAATCAGGCATGGGCGGGGCAGTTGTGTGGTATCAGCGATTCCCACCTGGTTGTGAGTCATTGGGTATGTGTCTGCAACTGAGACCGGTGGGTGTGCAGAAATTGTCTGTCTTGTTACTCCCTTCCTGACTCTTGATGTTAAGGATGGAAGCAGTGGTGCTGGCTGCAAGCTGTGGAGATGGTCTTCCTCCACTGATCCTCCTGTGACCATGGCAGCGGCAGCAGCAAGGATGGTGACCCAATCTGTTGATGTTGCCTTACCAGTATGATCTTGTGGGGTGGGGGGTGGCAAGACCTTTCCACCAGTTCAGGTGCTTTCTCCTTCTTCTGGCATCAGTTCCAGGGGTCCTGGCTGACTAAGGGCACCAGTATCTCCCTTCCCAGCCTGTATGTGATGTCAGCAGGGTTGACCAGTAGAGACCTCTGAGCTCAAGTCAGACTCATGTGATCCAACAAGCATAAAGCAGCCTCCTACTACCAAAATGAGTCCACTGATGTCACACAGAAGCCGAAAGTAGAACACTTCCTTATTTAGGGGAGACCCTGAATTCCCCCCCAAGGCCACAAGTGAATGGGGCAGTAGTAGCTGTACTGTCAATGGCTTGGTATAGTTCTGCTTCTCAGTTATCTAAGAATAAACTGGCAGTAATTGGACAGTCTCTGCTTGCTTGGGTACCAGGGTCATCTTCTCTTGCTCCATGGGAGGGGCAAGGAAAGTAATGGCAGCTTTCTGGGGAAAGCAACATTTTCAGGCTTGAACTGGGGTTGACACTGGGGTAGAATAGGTAAGACCTCCTCAAAGGTAAATTTGTTGTCCTGACTGGTGGTTGAAGAGGGAGGGAAGGAGAAGTGCACATAAAATGGAGACCACTCCTGAAAGTATATTCTACAGGGTTTCTTCTTGAGGAGGTAATGGTAGCCAGTACTAGGATTTATTGGGAATTGGAGTTTTTAGGGCCTCACAGAAGCCCAAATGGTACTTCTGTCCTTATTGTGGGCAGCTTTCTGCACATGGCCAGTGTGCTAGGAGATATGGAGGCAGGGCCTGAGTTGCCTGTCCCTTTGCTAGGAGTACAGAGTTTCGTAGGAGATTTGTAAAAATTCTCCTGTTCATTTGCTACTACCTTCATCAAGGGTGCATGCCCAGTCTCATGCTGGGGTGATTCGGGAGGATTTGGGGCATAGAAGTGCTCATTCTCTGTGATTTCCAGGTAAGCCTCCAAAGAACTAGCTTCAATTCCCCTTTCAGACTTCCTTTCTGAGAAAGACTGTCATCCAATGCTTCCAGTTGGTCATCTTGACCTGGAAAGAAGAATCCAGAATTTTAGGGAAAATGTTTTGTTGGGTTCACAGCTTAACATATGGATTATAGTATGCAGCAATTACTCAAAAACTATTTGTTGAATTATATATATTATTGGATTATATAAATATTTGATGAGTCTTTTTCAAATGATATTTGATCAAAATATTTGCCTGTTTATTCTCAGAATATTCGCCTGTTTATTCTCACCCAATACTTCTTTATTAGTTTAATTTGACCTAGCAGTTTTAGTATGTTAGAGATCAGCTAGCCCAATATCACATCACTGCAGTAAGAAAATTAAGGTAAGGCAATTACATCATCATTAACTTATCATTTAGTTGTTATGCAAAATATTAAGTTTTTAATACATATTTTCTTAGTAACAACAATCTTCATAATAAGCCTGTGGATTTTCTATATTTCAATTTATGTAATCAAGATCCTATAAATAGAGATCTGAGTAAATAGGATCCTAGATTTAGAACTCAGGCCTGTCTGACTCCAGGCTGAGTGCTCTTTCCCTTGTTTCACATAACCCTTTTAAGTTTTCTCTTAACAATTTTACTTACCAAGAACTGCATCTTTCTTGGTACAATCATGTTTCATTACTGGTCTCTAGGAGCAGACATTCATCTTGGTTTTTAGTCCACAATCCATTCTAATTACCTTTTATTTCTACTGACATTAATTTGACATCATGAGGTCTCAAGGCTTTTTTTTTGTTGTTGTTGTTTCGTTTTTCCTGTTGTAAAATATCCATAATATTATCCATTTGATCTACCATCCTTGAAAAGTTCATGCAAGCATGAAAGGACTTTTTAAATGTTTGAATTGGGTAATGGAATTATGAGGAATTTTTACGGTTGTCAATATAAAGTATTTAGCAGCTTTAATATATAGACAATTTTGATTATATTGGTGCTAAGTTTTACAACTTTGTTCCATTATCACAAGTTCCATCAGACTCCAACATCACACTATTATATAAATTTGTGGAGATTAGACTTTATATAAAGACGAAGTTGAGAAGATCTAGAAAAATACACAATTTGCATCTCTACCAGGTAGCCAAACAGATTTTCAAGACCATTCTCTAACCAGAACTAAATAGGGTTAAAAAGAACAAAAATGCTTTATACTTTTGGGGATTCATTATCTTTTCTGTGGGAAAAGGTAAATCATTTGTGACTTAAATTATTTACTTGGTAATACATATGGGACAATTTTAAATTTTGCTACTAGAGCATATTTGGAAGGTATTTCATATTGCCAGATATTGTAGAATTTGGGCTATGTTCTTATGTAAATACATGTATATTTCTTCATTGATTTACCAGTTTGGGTAAAATTACTGAGTTGGATAACATCAAGTTAAGAAATGGAGAAGGGCCCACGGATTTGAGACCCACTTGGGCAACTTGGCGAGCCCTCATCTCTACAATAAATCAAAAAACTAGCCGGGTGTGGTAGCACACACCTGTAGTTCCAGCTATTTGGAAGGCTGAGGCGGAAGGATCGCCGGAGCCCAGCAGGTGGAGGCTGCGGTGGCCGGGAGTGGCCACTGCACTCCAGTCTGGCTGACAGAGTGAGACTCCAACTCAAAAAAAAAAAAAAAAAGAAAAGAAAAAAAGAAATGGAGACAGAGAGTGTTTATCTCAGTGTATACGGTGGCTTTGGGGGAAAAAATGTAATTAAATTAATGTTCCTACAACTTGAGGCAATTTTTGGAGGCATCCTTAAATAGAAAAATACAGCAGGCCATTTGTCTTAGTCTGCCATTGGTCTCAAAAAGTTACAAAGGGTCAACTGCAAAATTAAAAATGTGAAATTTAAAAGATAATATTTATTTGTTTGTTTGTTTGTTTATTTATTTATTTATTTATTTATTTATTTATTTATTTATTTATTTATTTATTTTTGAGTTGGCGTCTCACTCCGATGCCCAGACTGGAGTGCAGTAGCCGCTCCCGGCCACCGCAGCCTCAACCCGGTGGGCTCCTGCGATCCTTCCGCCTCAGGCTTCCGAGTAGCTGGATTTCAGGCGCGTGCTACCACGCCCGGCTGATTTTAAAAGGTAATTTAAAATAATTTTTCTACTGAGGTTCACCTTCTAGTGTGTTCATATGTCTCACTGACAATATAACTGATTTTTCATCTCTTCGCATTAATAAAAAGAACAAAAATGTGGGGGATTATCAGCAGCAATTGTCTGTAGGTAGGGACAGTTAAGGAATCGCCACCTCATTATTACTTTTCTTCAAAGAAGATCAGTCATTTGAGCCCAAAACTAACTTGAACCTTAATATTAGGATCTGGAGCTTTCAGGCAAGTGATAAAATGTTCAAAAGCTTCATGTGTCTTGAGAAATTCTCCATTTTTCTTTAGTCTCTTGAACAACGTCAACTTACTCGTCTTTTTTATATTTCATCTGTGAAACTACAGAGCTTAAAAAGGGCCTGGGACTCTCTTTAAAAAGCTAAGTCTCAAATAGACACTTCTCAAAAGAAGACATACAGTCAGCCAACAGATACATGAAAAAATGCTCAGCATCACTTATCATCAAAAAAATGGAAATTAGAACTACACTGAGACACCACCTAACTTCAGTCAGCATGGCCATCATCAATAACTCAAAAAGCAACAGATGCTGGAGGGGATGCAGGGAAAAGGGAACACTTCTATACTGTTGGTGGAAGTGTAAATTAGTACAACCTTTGTGGAAAACTGTGGCAATTACTAAAAGATCTAAAAATCGACCTCCCACACAACCCAGTAATTCCCCTTCTGGGTTACAAAGGGTCAATCTGCAAAATTCAATTCAATTAACTTTTTTTTTTTTGCGATTCCTTGACTGCCCTTCCCTGCAGACAATTGCTGCTGCTGATCCCCCACATTTTGTTCTTTTTGTTCATGTGAAGGGTTGATTTTTAGATTCTCCCAAGTAACCAATCCATCCTAGTTTTGCAGAGTGTACTGCTTATAAATTTAAACTCAATTAAGAAAATTTCAAAGTTTAATCATGACACTGATATTTATACCTACCTCTTTGCGTTGAGAAAATGTTTAACTTTCTGATCAAGGAGGAGGTATCCAAATAGATTCATAGTCTTTCTAAGTTAAGAAGAAAAATATTATAATTTATAGAAATTAAGTGGGCTAGAATTTGTGGTGCAGAGAAGGAAATTACTCAGAGACAAAATATATAAATCTACAAAATGATTTTTTGAGTCTGAAATTTCCTAAGTCTGATCAAACCACAACTTATGGAGGAAAAAAAAAAAAAACTGTATGGGAACATTAATATGGGTAATTGTTAGGGTTTGCACAAAGGAAGAGATTGTTTTAGATTATATCTGGCAGTGTGCAGAGACTTCATGGAGAGTTGGGCCTTCAGCAGAGGCCCAAAGAGTGTCATGTCTAGTAATGAGATAAACTACCTAGACAGACTATTCTAGACTTCCCCTAAAAAAAAAAAAAAGAAAAAAAAACCACACGTAATGAATCTCAAAAGACTGCCAGGATACAAACCAAAATTCTTTTATTTCTTTTATTTATTTTATTTTTTATTGTGAAGTTGTGGGGTACAGTTAAGGGTTAGGTATACAATTGCGTTTCATTCAGGCACCCTGTTGATATGGGATGTTTCTCCGTACCCAGACAGATATTTGCTATTGTTAATCCCATCTCCCTCCCCCCACCATAGTTTCCCAGTACGGTCAGTCATTTTTGTATAGTATTGCATTGGATGTTTAAGGTCCATTATATGAGTGAGAACATGTGATACTCGGATCTTTGTTTCTGTGAGAGGTCACTCAGTATTATAGACTAGTTCCATCCAGGTTGCTGTGAAATTCATGATTTTGTTCTTTTTTATGGCTGCGTAGTATTCCATCGTGTATATGTACCACATTTTTTTAATCCAGTCCTCTTTTGACGGGCAGCATGGCTGTTTCCAGGTTCTTGCTATTGTGAACAATGCTGCGATAAACATGCATGTGCAGGTATCTATTTTATAGAGTGATTTGTGTTCTTCAGGATATATTCCCAGTAGGGGGATTGCAGGGTCATATGGGAGGTTGGTATTTAGAGCTTTTAAGAATCGCCACACTGCTTTCCACAGCGGTTGCACTAGTTTACACTCCCACCAACAGTGTAGAAGTGTTCCCTTTTCACCACACCCTCTCCAGCAGCTGTTATTTTTTGAGTTGTTGATAATTGCCATTCTGACTGGAGTTAGGTGGTATCTCAGTGTGGTTTTGATTTGCATCTCCCTGAAGATTAGTGACGTTGAACATTTCTTCATGTGTTTGTTGGCTGCTCAGATGTCTTCCTTTGTGAAGTGTCTGTTCATATCTTTTGCCCATTTTATAATAGGGTTGTTTGTTTTTTTCTTTTCAGCACATTTGAGTTCCTTGTAGATCCAGGTTGTTAAGCCTTTGTTGGACCTGGAGTTGGCAAATACTTTTTCCCAGTCTGTAGGCTGTCTCCCTGCTCTCTTGATGGTTTCTTTTGCTTTGCAGAAGCTTGTCAGTTTAATAAGGTCCCACTTGTCTATTTTCTCTCTTATGAGCTGTGGGTTTTGGGTTTTGTTCAGGAATTGGATGCCAGTTCCGATTTCCATGAGGGTTTTTCCTTCGTTTTCTAAGGTTCTTATGGTTTGAGGTTTTACATTTAGGTCTCTGATCCATTTGGAGTTAACCTTTGTGCATGGGGATAGATAGGGGTCCTGTTTCAAATCTTCTGCATGTGGTCAGCCAGTTTTCCCAGCACCATTTACTGAATAGGTTCTCCTCTCCCCAGTGGTAGGTGGTGGAGGCTCTGTCAAAGATGAGTTGGTTGAGAAATTGAGGTTTTGCTTCTGGAATCTCAATTCTATTCCATTGATCTATATGCCTGTTCCTATACCAATACCAAGCTGTTTTGATGATTGTAGCTTTATAGTAAAGTTTGAAGTCTGGTAGTGTGATACCACCTGCTTTGTTTTTTTGCTGAGGGTTGTTCTGGCTATTCTTGGACGTTTGTGTTTCCATATGAATTCCTGCATTGTTTTTTCTAGGTCTGAGAAGAATGTTGCTGGTAGTTTGATGGGTATTGCATTGAATTTGTAGATTGCCTTAGGTAAGATGGACATCTTAACAATGTTGATTCTTCCGATCCATGAGCATGGGATATTTTCCCACTTGTTTGTGTCAACTTTGATTTCTTTGAGCAGTGTTTTGTAGTTTTCCTTGTCAAGGTCTTTCACGTCTCTGGTTAGGAAGATGCCAAGGTATTTCATTTTTTTTGCGGCTATTGTGAATGGAATTGTGTTTTTTATTTGGGTTTCTGTTTGTTTATTATTGGTGTAGAGAAATGCGATTGTCTTTTGTATATTTATTTTGTATCCTGAGACTTTGCCAAAGGTGTTTATCAGTGTAAGGAGGTTTTTGACAGATTCTCTTGGGTTTTCAAGGTATACAATCATGTTGTCTGCAAAAAGAGATAATTTGACTTCCTCTTTTCCTATTTGGATACCCCTGATTGCCTTCTCTTCTCTGATTGCTCGAGCCAGGACTTCCAATACTATGTTGAACAGGAGGTGTGAGAGTGGGCATCCTTGTCTTGTTCCAGTTTTCAGGGGAAATGGTTCTAATTTTTGTCCATTTAGGAGTATACTCGCTGTGGGTTTCTCGTAGATGGCTTTTACTATTTTGAGGTATGTTCCCAGTATGCCTAGATGTTCAAGGGTTTTTATCAAGAAGGGGTGCTGGATTTTATTAAAAGCTTTTCTGCATCTAATGATATGATCATGTGGTTTTTGTTTTGACATCTGTTGATGTATTTAATAACATTTATGGTTTTACGAATGTTGAACCAGCCTTGCATCCCAGGAATGAAGCCTACTTGGTCATGATGGATAATTGTTGAGATGTATTGCTGAATCCAGTTTGCTAGGATCTTGTTGAGAATTTTAGCATCTATGTTCATCAAAGATATTGGCCTGTAGTTCTCTTTCTTTGCTGGATCTTTACCTGGCTTGGGTATCAATGTGATGTTGGCTTCGTAAAATGATTTGGGGAGTGTTCCATCTTTTTCAATCGCCTGGAATACCTTCAGTAGGATTGGTATCAGCTCCTCCTTAAATGTCTTGTAGAATTCTGCTGGAAAGCCATCTGGTCCAGGGCGTTTTTTTTTGTAGGAAGTTTTCTTATTACGTAGTCAATTTCCTTGATTGTTATTGGTTTATTTAGGGTCTCAATTTCTTCTTGTTCCAACTTAGGTAGGTTGTGTGATGTCAGAAAGTCCTCCATTTCCTTAAAGTTTTCAAGTTTGTTTCCATACAAGTGTACATAGTAGTCTATAATGATCTTTTGTATTTCTTCAGGGTCAGATGTGACTTCATCTTTTGTGTTTCTGATTGCGCTTATTTGGTTTTTTTCTCGTTTTTTCTTGGTCAGTCTAGCTAGGGGATCATCGCTCTTGTTTATTCTTTCGAAGAACCAGCTTTTTGTTTCATTGATTTTTTTCTATTATCTTTTTGTCTTCTATGTCCTGGATTTGGGCTTTTATTTTGGTGATCTGGATTCTTCTGCAGAAATTAGGATTTTTGTGGTCTTGCTTTTCCAGCTTCTTTAGGTGGCTTGTTAGGTTGTTAATTTCTGTTCCTTCCATTTTCCTCATGTGTGTTTGTAGGGATATAAATTCCCCTCTTATTACAGCTTTTAAGGCATCCCAGAGATTTTGGTAAGATGTTTCTTCATTTTTATTTGTTTCCAGGTATCTTTTGATCTCTGTTTTGATGTCATCATTGACCCAGGAGTTATTTAGCATCATGCTGTTTAGTGTCCATGTCTTTGTGGGTTTTGGAGGGACTTTGTTGGTGTCAATGTTTATTTTTATTCCACTGTGGTCCGGGAAGGTGCATGGTAGAATTTCAGTCCTTTTAAATTTGCTTATACTTGATTTGTGTCCAATTATGTGGTCGATCTTGGAATATGTTCCATGTGGTGATGAGTTGAATGTGTATTCTGTGGTCTTAGGATGGAGTGTTCTATAGGTTTCAATTAAGTCCATTTGGCCCAGAGTCTCATTGAGGTTCTGGATCTCCTTGCTGATTTTTTGTCCTGATGATCTGTCTAAGGTTGTGAGTGGTGTATTGAAGCCCCCAGTTATTATGGTGTTAGAGTCAATGTCTTTCTTTAGTTTTCCTAGAAGTTGCTTTATGAATGTTGGCGTACCTATGTTGGGTGCATATATGTTTAGGATAGATATTTCTTGTTGAGGGAGTGAACCTTTTATCATTATGTAGTGACCCTCTGTATCTTTTTTAATTTTTGATAGCTTATATGGTTTTTGTCTGAAATTAGGATCGTGACTCCTCCTTTGTTTTGTGTTCCATTCGCCTGAAAATTTGTTTCCCATCCTCTTACTTTGAGTCTGTGTATGTCCTTTCTAGTGAGATGGGTCTCTTGAAGGCAGTATATTGTTGCCTGGAGATATTTTATCCATTTTGTCATTCTATGTCTTTTCAGTGGTGCGTTTAGTCCATTCACATTCAGACTAATTATTGAAATGTGAGAGTTCGTCCCTATCATGGAGTTCTTATTGAGTTGTTGTTCTTCTGCTTGGTTTTTTCTTTTTTTTTTTTTCTTTTTTGTCTTTCTTTTGGTTTGGGGGTTGGTTCGTGTATATTTTATTCTTTTCCCTGTACTCTTGTGAAGAATGTTGTTCTTTTTTCCTTTTTTTCTGTGTTTAGTACTTTCTTAAGTGTTTCATGTAGAGATGGTTTGGTGGCAGCATAAGTTCTTAGCGTTTGGATATCTGGGAAAGATTTTAATTCCCCCTCACTGATGAAGCTTAGCTTGGCCGGGTAGGTTATTCTTGGTTGAAATTGTTTATCTTTTAGGACTTTGAAGATAGGGCTCCAAGCTCTCCTAGCCTGCAGGGTTTTTGCAGATAAATCTGCTGCTATTCTGATTGGTCTTCCATGGTAGGTGATCTGGCCTTTTTCTCTTGCTGCCTTTAGGATTTTTTCTTTTGTGCCTACTTTATTTAGGCAAATTATTATGTGTCTTGGAGTTGGTCTTCTCATTTGTTGTCTTGCAGGGGTTCTCTGAATCTCTTGTGTTTGAATTTTTGCACCACTGATTAGATAAGGGAAGTTTTCTTGAATGATCTCACGGAAAGTTTGTTCCAATGTGGTCTCTGTTTCTCTTTCTGCCTCAGGGAGTCCAATTATTCTTAGGTTAGGCCTCTTGAGGTAGTCGCTCATCTCTTGAAGGTTTTGTTCTGTCTTTTTGAGCTTATTTTCTGTGTTTTTAAGAGTTTGGGTTATTTCTATATTTTGGTCCTCAAGCTCTGAGATTCTTTCTTCTGCTTGGGTAATTCTGCTTTCCATGCTTATCAACTTGTTATTTATTTCATTCACAGTATTCTTTATTACTGTTATCTCAGATATCAGCTCCTTCCTAGTTTCTTCTTGTGTCTCCTCAATTCTTTTTAATCTCTCCATTATTGTTTTGATATCTACATTTGCAGTTTGAGAT
Organism: Cephalopachus bancanus; assembly: GCA_027257055.1. Lineage (NCBI taxonomy): Eukaryota > Metazoa > Chordata > Mammalia > Primates > Tarsiidae > Cephalopachus > Cephalopachus bancanus. The sequence goes on along the minus strand of JAPVLO010000046.1, from coordinate 3,818,124 downwards.
CCTTCATTCTGGGGACTTTTCATTGTTTGCATTCCAAAGTCAGTTTTCTCAATGTCTGCTCTCCCAGGCATCTGGGAGAGACCCATACTCTTCTTTTGGTTTTTCTTCATTTCTGTAGATTTTTCTCCCTCTCCCCATTTCCCTCCCCCTCTTCAATTCTGTTTTTGAGGGAAGGTGGGGTTGCTTTTATTTCTCTTCTGCAATGACCTGTTCTTCCTTATGAGGGTCTTCTGGCTTTGTTTACTTTTCCCTCTACTTTACAGTGTGTCTATTCAGCAGTATGCAGCCTTGGTCCGTTCAGAGAACCTCACCAGTTCACCTATACCGTCTCCATCTTCGCCCCCTCTCTCCTCTTTTATCTTTTATAACCAAATATATACTCCAAGATGCAGAATTCAAAAATCTGAAATTCAATGAAACATATGATGCATATTCATAAGAAAAAAAGTCAGCTGAAATAGAATGAAGTAATAGAGATGATAAAATTAACAAGTATTTTAAAACAGATAAAAATATGTTCAACAATTCAAAGAAAATTCTAAGCATACTGAGAAAAATAACATATATAAAAAAGTAAACTACATTTGTAGATTTGAAAATATGGAATCTAAAATAAGAAAAAAAAATTACTGACAGGTTAAATAAGATATGAGTCACCCCCAAAATCTGACATTATTATCTAAATAGATCAGAAAAAGTACTTAACAATTTTTTTGTTTGTTTTCTTGCTTAGCATTAGAACTTCTGGTATGAAGACAGAATTTAATAACTGAAACACAATAGGAGCAAACAGAATAGAAAAAAAAATGGAACTTCAGTAATCTGGAAGACAATATCAAATGGTCTAGTACATGAGTGATTTTTAGTCACAAAAGGAAAAAGAGGTGCAGAGAAAGTTTCCAAAAATAAAGACCATAACATTTTTAACTGATAAAAATGTAAATACACACATATACAACATTTAATAAAGCATGAACAGAATAAATCTCTAAAAGCCACAAAACACCCTCATGATATAAAAATGTTTTTAAAAGGTGACGAAATGTCATTTGAATAGATAAATGATAGATAGATACATACATAGATACATAGATGGTAGAGATAGATAGAGAAACAAAAGTGGAAATTTCCACAGGTTTCTTGTCAAAAACTCTGCAAGCCACATTACAAAGTTATATTTGGGTCCAACCATAATAAAATAAAACATATTGGCTGGGTGTGGTGGCTCAAGCCTGTAATCCCAGCACTTTGAGAGGCCGAGGATAGAGGATTGCCTAAGCCCAGGGGTTCAAGAACAGCCTGGGCAACTTGGTGAGATGTCATCTCTACAATAAATAAATAAATAAATTAGCCTAAGCCGGGCTCGGTGGCTCAGCCCGTAATCCCGCGCCTTTGGGAGGCTGAGGCCAGCCTGGCCAGTGAGACCTCATCTCTGCAATAAATCCAAAAATCAGCCGGGCATGGTAGCGCATGCCTGTATTTCCAGCTACTCGGAAGGCTGACGGGGAAGGATCGCTGGAGCCCAGCAGGTGGAGGCTGCGGTGGCTGGGAGAGGCCACTGCACTCCAGTCTGGGCGACAGAGTGAGACTCCAACTTAAAAATAAAAATTAGCCTGGCTTTGTGGTACGCACCTGTAGTTACAACTACTTGGGAGGCTGAAGTGAAAGGATCACCTGAGCCCACCAGGTTGAGGCTGCGGTGGCTGTGAGCATGCCACTGCACTCAAGCCTGGGTGATAAAGTGAGACTCCAATTAAAAAAAAAATCATAAAGTAAAATAAAATTAATCAAAAAAGCAAGAAAACTAGAAAATTTACAAAACGTGGGGACTAAGTCACACACTAAGTAACAAACATTGGGTCAAAGAGAAAACTAAAAAAAGGATTTGAAAAGTATCTTTAGACAAAATGAAAATAAAAACACAATATACTCAAACCTATGGGAAGCCTGTAGGGAGCAGTACTAAAAGGAAATTATAGTGAGGAATGCCAGCTTTAAAAAAACTCAAATAAGCAACCTAATTTTATATGTCAAAAAATTAGTAAAAGAAGTACAAACTAAGCCCAAATTTAGCAGATGGAAGGGAATTATAAATACTAGAGCTGAAATAAATCAAAGAAAGAATACAAAAAAGGAAAAAATCAACTAAATTAAAAATTGGATTTTTAAAAGATAAACAAAATCAACTCATTCTCAACTAAACTAAGAAAAAACAGAAGACTCAAACAAAATCTTAAATGAAAAAGATGAGAAATTACAATGAATGCCTTGAAAAGACAAAGGATCATAAGGAACTCTAATGAAATTATACGCAATCAAACTAAAATTTTAAAAGTAATAGATATATTTTTAGAAACATACAACATATTATGGCGTAGTCAAAATGAAATAGATAGCCTGAGCAGATAAAAAACAAAAAGATTGAATCGGTAATAAAAAAAAATTCCCAACAAAATAATGCAAGCCCAAATGACTTCATGGGAAAATACTACCAGATATTTAAAGCACAGTTGGTACAGATAATGTTTAAATTAAAAAAAAAATTAAGATGACATTTTCAAACTCATTCTATGAGGCCAACATTATCCTGATACTAAAATCAGACAGACATAAGAAAAGAAAACTACAGGCCATTTTCCCTGTTGAATATAAAGTTTTAAAATGTTCAGTAAAAGGTAGTAAATCATATTCAATGACTTTACAAGAGTAATATGTATGATCTAGTGGAATTCATCCCAGGGATGCAAGAATCGTTCAACACATTCAAATCAATCAATGCAATAGAACACGTTAAAATGAAAGAAAAAATTCTGATATAATTATCTCAATAGATGCAGAACGATTTCTTAACAATTTTTTGTTTGCTGTTTGCTCAGCATTAGAACTTCTGGATTCAAAATGGTGGTATAGAAGGAAACTGGTTGCATTCTCTCAATAAGAAACCCGAAATATATAATGCTGAGATTATCACCAAAAATATCCCTGATCTTAAAAATGAGGAGGAAAACATTCTCAGGGCTGCAGAGGAGTGAAAAAACTCCAAGCAGATGAAATGAGAATTGGATACTCATACTCATTATACTCCATCCTACAATCTGCCTGGCACCAAATGTGTAAAACATTTCTAATCCATAATTTCTTCACTAGAAAAAGTGAGACTGAGGTGGACATCCAGCTTCCTCAACATCTTGGATTCCCTGGCATATGATCTGTCACTGCCTCCCTATGGAAAGTATTGAGAGTACTGGAAGGGAGAAATATCCCTGTGTACAACTAAGGACAAAGATCAGGGAGGAAGGACAACCATCCTTAGTACTGGAAACTCTGCTCTGTAACTCAGTCAAAGAGACAGCAAATTAAAGAGACTCTTAAAGTCCTACACAGGTCCCTTGACCATGAACATTTACCTAGCCTTTCCACAATACTGGAATATCCCCTATGGGACGCCCCCCCATCATCCCCAATTTTGGATTGGCTGCACTCTAATTATTTACTAGAACAGAGGAAAACTTGGCCTTAAAGCACCATCCAGTGAAAAAAAAAAACAGTGAATTAATAGGAAAAAAGGAGAAAATCAGCACTTAAGTTGCAAGGAATCTGTAAGTAACCATATTCAATACAAAACAAAACAAGTCAGTTATAGAAGATGTGAATGACTTTCTAAACCTTTGATGCAAAGACATAGACATATATCCACAAAAAATAATAACAAACAGAAAACATAGCCTACCAAAACAAAGCGAGAAACCAGTGACTGGCCTTAACAAAATTGTGATGCATAAACTCTTAGAGCAAGAATTTAACAGTTTTAAGGAAACTCAGTTATCTCTGAGATAACACAGAGAGTCAACTCAGAAATATGTTGAAGAAATTTAACAAAGAGATTAAAATAATGTTTTAAAATCAAATGGAAATCTTAGAACTAAGAAATATATTTGCTGAACTGAAAAGTTTATTAGAGGCTTTCACAACAGAATGGATCAAGCAGAGGAGAGAATTAATGACCTCAAAGTCAGGTTATCTGAAAATATTCAGTAAAAGGATATTTTAAAAAATAATAAAAAAGAACAAAGTGTGCCTGCAAGATAGATAAAATTTACTCAGAAGACCAATTCTAAGAATTAGTAGTAGTAGCCAAGAGGAATCAAAGCAAGGGTAAATAATAGAAAGCTTATTCAAAGAAAAGAGAAAACAGAAAATGTCTTAAAATTATAGAAAAATATAAATACCCAGTAAAAGAAGATGCAAGAATACCAAACAGATTCTATCCAAATAAGAGTACCTTAAGGCGCATAATAACCAAACTCTCAAAGCTCAAGGACAAGTAGATGATCCGAAGGCTCTCCATATGAAGGAACTCCAATTAGTCTGGCAATAGACTTCTTATCCTAAATCATATAGATCAAGAGAAAGTGCTCTGACATTTTTAAGCTACTGGAAAAAAAAAATCTTCCGTTCAATAATACTGAATCCATCATTTCAAAAAATGTACTTTAAGAAACATGGCATTATGCCATTGTTCAGAGGACTACAGCGATGCACGATTATATTACATGCAATTTTCATCCAAACTTCAAATTCAGATACAGAGAAATGATATGTACTCATTAAATAAAATAACATAAGAAAATAATACAAAATATGTCAAGGCAATATATTGCTATATTTCATATAAACTATAAAATTAATAATGCTAACAACACAGAAAGAAAAGACTATCATAAACTGAGTTAAAGTAGTCAAAGAAAATATTTGTGATAACTTAATAATAGTTTTGAAGTTAAAATAATGAAAACTTTTGTCTTATGCACTATGTCTATAATGTTTGTACCTGTCACTGGGTAAATAAAAGTCACAGAAGCTAAAGGAAATGCTAAGGGTTTGTCATATGTTACTTTAATCTCCCACATCTCTGTGATGTATATGTTATTTCCATTTCACACACTGAAGTCCCACTGTTTAAAACTTACTTGTCTGTGTACTAAACACCGCTGAACTATTTGCTAACACATGGTTAAAATAATAAATATTAAGTTGTATGAATTTTCCTGTAATAAAGAAATGAAAAATATTGCAAATAATTATTTTTGAAGCAAACTAAATACAATGTATTGTAAATTTCACATTATATATGCAAGTAGAATGAGTGTATTAATGACTCAGAAAAGTAAAAGGGTATGTAAACATACTGTTGTAATTTTTGAAAATATTATGCCTGAAATCCTTAAGTGGTTGAACATTGTTTGAAGTCAACCTGTGATAAGAAATAATATTTTAAATGCCGAAACAACTATAAAGTTATAGTTTAGAAGATAATGCACAAAACGGGATGTGAATATATATTCAGTCCAAAAGAAAGCCTTAAAAGAGTGAAAACAGGAAAAAAATGAGATTAAGCAAGAAGAAAAAAATGGCAAAATAGTAGATTTACTCTAAAAAACAGTGAAGTATGTTAAATTCCTCCATTATAAAGCAGAGTTTATCAGACAGTACGATAGCTAAAAGAACTCCACTTTATACATAAAGGCACAGATAGGTAACAAATAAAAAGATTTAAAAATCACTCAAGGCGGAAGCAGTGGCTCAAGCCTGTAATTTCAGCACTTTGGGAGGTGGAGGTGAGAGGATTGCCTGAGCCCAGGGTTCCAGACCAGCCTGGGCAACTTGGCGAGACCTTCTCTCTACAATAAATCAAAAAATTAGCCAGGTGTCTTAGTGCAAGCCTGTAGTCTCAGCTACTTGGAAAGCTGAGGCAGAACGGTGGCCTGAACCCAGCAGATCGAGGCTGCAGTGACTGTGAGTGTGCCAGTGCACTTCAGCCTGGTTGACAGTGAGACTCCATCTCAAAAATAAAAATAATAAAAATAGGCTGGGCATGGTGGCTCACGCCTAGAATCCCAACACTTTAGGAGGTTGAGGTGAGAGAATTGCCTGACCCCACAAATTCGAGACAAGCCTGGGCAACTTGGTGAGACCTCATCTCTACAATAAATAAATAAACAAATAAAATTACCTGGGCATGGTGGCGTGTGCCTTTAGTTCCAGCTACTTAGAAGGCTGAGGTTGAAGGATCGCCTGAGCCCAGCAGGTCAAGGCTGTGGTGACCTTCAGCATGCCATTGCACTCCTGCTTGGGTGACAGAGTGAGACTACAACTCAAAAAACAAAATAAATAAATAAATAATACTTTTAAAAAATTCATGCAGACACTAATAAAAATACATAGATGTGGTTATATAAGATTAGAAAAACATTTTAGAAAATGAAACATAAAATAAAACTATATGCTTTTAAACAACTTGTATTGAAAAGAAACCCAAGGGGAAAATATCAACTCAAGTGAATAAAAATACAACAAAAAAATTGTTAAACACAGCTAAAGCAAATATTTGAGGTATATATGTAGCATTGTAAACTAAAAAATGAAGTTTGTATAAATCAATGTGTTGTTTTGTTACATGGATATATTGCATAGTGGTAACGACTGGGTATTAAGTGTAACTATCACCTAAATAAAGTACATTACACTTATTAAGTAATTTATCATGCCTCACTCCCCTCCCATTTTCTCACACTTCTGAGACTCCAGTGTCTATTATTCCATTTACCATTTCCACATGTGCAGATTATTTATCTCCTATTTCTAAGCAAGAACATACATTATGTGACTTTCTGTTTTTCAGTTGTTATATTTAAAATAATGACTTTCTGTTCCACTTATGTTGCAGCAAAAAAACATGATTCTATTCTTCAGTTATGACTGAATGGTATTTTGTTCTATGTGTGTGTATATATGTAAATGCATATATATGTATGCCAGTATATATATATGTATATGTAGATAAAATGTATACATATATACATATAAATACATATACACACCACATTTTTGTTAACCAGTCATCAATCGGTGGATATTTAGGTTGATACTCTATCTTTGCTGTTGGGAATAGTGCTGCGATAAACATACGAATCTAAGCCGGGCTCGGTGGCTCAGCCTGTAATCCCTTGCTTGGGGAAGCTGAGGTGAGTGGATTGCCTAAGCCCGCGGGTTCGAGACCTGCCTGGGCAACTTGGTTAGACCTCATCTCTACAATTAACCAAAAATTAGCCTGGCGTGGTAGGGCGCACCTGTAGTCCCAGCTACTTGGAAGGCTGAGGCGGAAGGATCGCCTGAGCCCAGCGGGTCGAGGCTGCGATGGCCGGGTGCAGTCACTGCACTCCAAGTCTGGGCGACAGACTGAGACTCCAACTCAAAAAAAAAAAAAAAACAACAAATCTAGTTATTTTATGTAATGATCTATTTTCCTTTGGGTAAATACTCAGAAGTGGGATTGCTTTGTCAAGTGGTAGCTCTGCTTGTAGGTCTTTCAGTGATCTTTATATTGTTTTCCATAAAAGTTGCACTAATTTACACTTTCATCAATGGTGTGCATAGGCATTCTCTTTTTTCCACACCTTCTTCAACATGTTATTTTTATATTGTTTAATAATAGCCGTTTTGACTGGTGTATGATGGGCTCTCATTGTGGGTTTAATATGCACTTCTCTGATGATTAATAATATTGAATTTTTCTCATATGCTTATTGGCCACATGCAAATATTATAGAATTAAAAGGTAATATTAGAAAATAAATAAGGTCTAAAATCAATTATTTAAGTTGTCACTTTATGAAAAGCAAGTTAAATCCAAAAGTAGGAGGAAGAAAATTGCTCTGAACTGAATTGTCTCTCCAAAAACTTCAGGTCAAAGTTCTAACCTTTAAAATGATTATATTTGAAGATGGAGTTTTTAAGAGGCCATTGCATTAAATGAGATTATAATGGCGAGAGTCCTAAACCCACAGGTTGGTGTTCTTCTTTAAAGTGAAAGAGAGTTTTGTCTCTTCTTGTGCACACATATTGAAGGAAGGACTTGTGAGGACACAGAATGAATGTGGTCATTCACAAGCCAAGGAAGAGAACTTTCACCAGAAACCAACCACGATGAGATCTCCCATCTCAAACCTCTAACTCTAGAACGCTGAAGAAATTAATTTATGTGATTTAAGTCTAAACTAAGACAGATATAACAAAAAAAATACAGAAAAGTAATGAGGTAAGAAATGGTCAAAAAATAGAGAACTAATAACATCAGAATCCTTTTTTGGAAAAACTTTATGAATTACTAGCCATATTTATTAAGAAAAAAGAAGAAAATTTGAGATTATGAATAACAAGTCTGAAAATGGGGCATTACTAGAAAACCTATAGAGAAAAGTCACAAGAAACACTTAATGATAAATTTGTGAAACTTTGCAACAAACGTGATAAATTTGGTAGGCAGAGTTTGTTTGGTGCATGTAGGAGGGGCAGGGACAGTAAAGAAATTTCAGTTCAAAGCCCAGGTACACAGACCCAGGGCAAGATAGTGTCTGATGCAGTTTAGTAGATAACTCTCTTTCCCACTAAGAGCATCAAATAACAGACAACAGCATTCTATTACAGAGGAAGGTCAAATGAACCTCTGTCACTGGGAAGGAGTAAGAAAATTAAAATAATCTCATCCACGACTCACTCATATAGGATGAACTGAAAGTTTGGAGAAAGCAAAAACAATGAGAAAATACCTATATCACAGCAAACCTCCTGCTTAATGCAATGATGGACCATTATTATAGGAATTTCAAGCTTCAGTGTAGTAAGTTTTATGATAACAACAAAGAATCACAAATATAACTAAACTCCTGACTAGACTGGCTCACCTTCCTCTACTTTTAAACATCCACATTCACATACATTAATGGATTTTCTAGAAAAATAGACATGTCTCTTTTCAGTCACAAACATTATTTACCTTTTTGCATATAGTTTTACCACCATGTTCAAGATTCAGTCCAAACACATTAACAAAATGGAAAAAAAAAATTGTCACAATAACATAGTAACCTCAGAAAAGAAAAAGATATTATAATCATTGTCAAAAAAATCTTGGTATCCTATGTAATTATCATATTTTCACTAGAAAACTTTTCAACCCTGATGTCCATTTTCTTCATATGAACAAGGAGATAATAATTTCTACTCTGTCACCTAGAATAGGAGTGAGGTTAAAAAAATACATATATAATGAAAAAATATATAATACTTTAAATATATATATTTTCATTCAGAGGGAGGGATCTTTGACAACATATAACCAAAATAAAATGCTCACATTTTCATTCTTTTAAACATGCTAAATTAGGAGACATTTGGGGTACTAGGATTTCAAATATGCAATCAATTGATGTCATCTGTACTTTCAGAGTACACTGACTAGTAGGAAATGGAAGGAAGAAATTTTACTCGTAAATGTTACAGTAGGTTGCATATGGGCACACAGCCTGGGAACTTCATGTCTGTGGAAGTGACACTGAATTTAGCAATACAAAATTACATAAGTAATTATGGAAAGAACATGGTGATAGTCAAGTAGAAGACACAGAGGGAAAAACACTGGAAGTAACTATGACACAGGTCAAATATCTTTTATCTAAAAAAACAGCATCAGAAGTGTTTTATAGTTCTGACTTCTGTGATTTTTTGGAGTATCTGCATGTATGTAGTGAGATATCTTGTGGATATAACGTAAGTTGAAACACAGCATTTATTTATGTTTCAGACATACCTTGTACACATAGCCCGAAAGTAATTGTATGTAATAGTTGTTGATAATTTTGTGCATGAAATCAAGTTTAGCTGTTTTGACTGAGACCTGTCATATGAGGTGAGGTATAGAATTTTCCACTTGTGGTATCATGTCTGCAACTCTAAAAGTTTCAGATTTTGAAGCAATTTTTGGATTTTGTATTTTTGGATTAAGGGGACTCAATTTATAGTATAAGGCAGAGATTAAGCATAGTTTAACTTTTTACATACGCATATAGATATTGCTATGTACCCAAGGAGGAGATGAGCATGACAGGAGCATTCTCTCTGTCTCTGAACTTTAAAATATTCTGGTTTCTATGTACCTGCTAAGCATTTGAATGAGGATAGGCTTAACTTATATGACTCTCTCCCAAATTTTTACATCATATTTTACTTTCTGGCTCAATAATCAAAGAATAATTATTTATTAAGTACATCTTTTCTTATCGGATTTTGACTAGATGTTTGAAAATATGAGGTAGGTTATCTAGATGGAGAGAATGTATATATATATACAAAGCATAATTGAAGTTAAGAAGCAATAGTTGGAAAAGAACTAAAACCTTATTTTTTATCATTGATTCAGACTCCCAAGATAGTATTGTGATCGAGGATGGTAATTTTGAACATCCTGAAAGAGGTGAGATGAAAAAGAGTCTTAAAAAGTAAATAGACACTAGCAGCAAGTCACATATTATCCTGTATTATATTCTATAAACAAAGGGGTTTTGTTTTTTGTTTATAAAGATAATATTTACCTTCCCTTTAATACCTACAACATAGCACTGTTATATTGTTTAAAATTAAATCTGGTAATTTATATGCAAAGTATTTTTAAAACATCTGCTTACACAGATGTTAATGTTTGGGTATTTCTAACACAAGAAGCAGAAAGTAAAGACAACATCTTGGGAAAAACAAGTGGTGGTTAGGGCATTTAAGCTAAAGTGCTTTGCTAAGTTTCTTCTTTCCTCTCTCCCTTTTCTCCTTTTCTCATTTTCCCTCACAATCCTTCTTATTCTCCATCTTTTTACTTTTCTTTGCTCCCCATTCACCACGTACTACTCTATGCCACACCCAGAGTTAAGTGGTTTCTGCCATTGAAAAGACCCAGAATATGGGCTAGGGAAGAAAGCCAACTGAACACATGCAACCCATATAGTTGGGTAAATGGGCAAGGATTCACTTTTCCAAGGGGAGAAGATGGAAGATAACTATCAAATACTGTTTATCCCTTGGGGACATCCATGCTTTCTTCTTCTATGGCAGTACTTGCCTCTACCAAGCAGGTGTCCATAATCTGGTGGCTCTCTTAGTCTGTTTGGCATCTTGAGACTAAGAGAACTAGGAAGAGAAGAGAGAGAAAGCCCAGCTAGAGAAATCTGAGAATAAACTGATGTGGACTTACTACAGAGTTATAAAGGTATTAGTGCTTTAGGACTTTAGAATTAGCTGCACCTTCAGAGCCAATCATGAAAGACATGAAAAGAAAGTTACATTTATTTGATCTGGTTCAGTGATTGACAGAGTTGTTAAGTGTTTTACATGTAGTCACAGGTGATAAAGGATCGCATTTGCCACTCACTCCTCTTCTGGTCTATTTTCCTTTCATCTAAGCTTCCCAGCATGAATATTGCTGTATACAACCCTCCTTATTTTAACATCTAACTTTCATACAAGCTTACAATAAAGATTTCAAAATATATTTTCTGTTTATATCTCATGTATAAACAGCAGCTCTGGTTGTTAATTAAATCTTACAGATAATATTTTTAGTATAAATTATTTTAAAATGTGTTATTTGTACACACTCATCACACGTCTATCTGTGCCATCTGATTCAAACACTGGCAATCATTGCATCTTGAATGAAGGAAGGTTTTGAGTGTGGTAACACCTCTAAAATTAGCAGGGAGAAGAAATATTCCACAATATTCAAGAACAATTTTTCTTCACATGTTACAGTTTTAGAGGTACACATTTTTTTTTGACACAACTAGGCATGATGTTTCTTCATAATCCCAACACATTGCAAATGATGTAACTGTTTTTGAGAGATACAGAATTTGTTTTTTGCTTTGTTTTGCAGAAGAATACCTAATCATGTTATCTTATTTATGGAGTAAGAGAGGACAAGTTTAAGGATTAATTTCTACTGATAACAGTAATCAAACACACACACACACACACACACACACACACACACACACACACACAGCTTTAATATTCCAATTAACACTTTACTATCTCAATGTATAGCCTCCAAAATCTTTATTATTTTCTTGGCTTTCTTTTTCTTTCCAAAGAAGAGTAGTATCATTTCAATTCTATCCAGGTTATGATATTAAAGCTCAGAAAGTTTAAATAAATGTTCAAGGTCACATCATTAGTGTCTGAAACCAATGTCTCAATGCATTGATAGTCCCGTCTACATGACATCAACAACTTTACAATCTCTATCAAAAATGCTTAAGCATAATTCTTGGAAATAGCAGGCATCTAAATGTCACATCTTTCACAAAACAGGGCAGTCCTCTTAGACATAGAAGATTATCTGAGAAATCACTAAGCCCAGACTTTAGCAGATAACCAAGACACAGAGACTAAGTATGTACTGACCTGATGTATTCATATTCCTTATACTGATTAGCTTTGAGATAAGAAGTTTGTAATTTTGTATCTGAGGTATTTAATTGAAAATAAAATTTAAAATAAAATAAACAAAATAGCGATCTTGCTATTCTGCATAGCAGTCACTAAAACAACCATCTAGCAGCAATGCTTGAGTAAGGCAAGCATCAGCTGTCCTGAATGAGAGGATTAGTGCTGTCTGTTCCTTCTCATCTGTTTGTTGTTTCTATGTGACTGGATGCAGGTTTGTCTTAAGCCCAATTTGATTCCTACAGGTCCTAATCTCTGGTTTGTAGGCTAATTTTCAGCAGTAGATGTAAGATCTTTAAATGAGCTGGCAATTCTTTGGAGAAAGTAAATAAATAATGAGCTTGGGATTTGAAGTTTGCAGGGATTTTCTCACCTAATCAAATTATTCTCCTCTCTGTGATTTTTATACTATACCATCTAGAAAACCCTAAATGACAATCCAAAGGGAGGAAAAAAAAACCACACAGTTAATTATAGAGTACAAATTGACCGAGGTTCAAGTTCAGTTGGCAACATCTTTTAACTAAATGAAAAAAAGTTGTAAAAAACATTGAAACCTTTACGCAAATTATTCAATTACCATCCTCATTAGCATTTATACCTGCAGTGTCTACCTCATAGATTCTCACTAAGTGAACTTTTAATGAATTCTTGTGTAGTTTTCATCTCTTGTTTTTCATTTTTATGTTTAAACATTTATTCATTTAGCACATATTGAGTGTTTACTATGTGTCATATCCCTTGCTAAACTAAGAAAGCCATGAGTAAAGAAATCTCTGTTTTTTTAGCACTCAGCTGTATTGAAAGAAACAGATACATAAACAACTACGTGTCAGTATAATTTAGAAAATTCAATAACTAAATTATCCACAGAATGTGTTTAAAAGGTAAACATGCAGGACATAAAGTCTAGGAGTCAAGGAAGGCTTAATAGAGGAAGTCACCTGCATAAAGACATTTGAAGAATGAAGGAGTTTACTTGAAATATATTTCAGGTAAATTGTATTCAAAGAGTTGTATTATTGCAAGTGGTATACATAGTTGTATAATGGACACTGGAGACTCAGAGGAGAGGAGTGTGGGAAGGAGGGTGAAGGGTGAAAAATTACCTAGCATGTAAAATGTACACTATTTGTGTGATGATTCAAATAGCCAAAAACTATTTGTACCCTTAAAGCTATTAAATTTTTTAAAAGATCTGTATTAAGGTAGCAAATTAGCACAAAAATAAAAGACAGGAGAGAAAGCTGAAGTAAAAAGTAGTTATCAAGTCATTAAAAACCAACTATGACAAGATGATTGTATGTTTGTATGCATATATGTATGCTTCTGTGTGTATGTCTTTCTGTGCCTCCTTTTGTGTATGGATGGTATCGACATGTATGTGTTTGTATGTGTATGAGTGTGAGTCAGTTGTGTCTATGTCTGTGTATATGTATGTGTGTGTATATTTAATATGCAGCAGTGAATCCATAATCAAACTTTTTATTAGAAAACAAAAATGGGATCACTTTGGAGAATATCTAGGAAGTGACAATACTGGAAGTTAGGAGGCCAGTTTGAGAACTATTTTAAAAAGCTACAAAGGTCATAGATAACCTCACAGCTAAGCTGTTCTTTCAAAATCTGGAACAAGGCAAGGATGCCCACTGTCACCATTTTTATTTTTTATTATAAAGATATGGGGTACAATTCAGGGACAGATACAAACACTAATTATGCGGGTATCCTTGTTGATGAGGTGTGCCCCTCCCTACCCTCAACTGCCAATCCCAACCCCTCTTCCCTGACAGTTTCCCACTACTGCCAATCCCTTTCTTATAGTATTATAATTGTTCAAGGTCCACTTATGAGTGAGAACCTATGGTACTCTGTTTTTGTTTCTGTGGCAGATCACTGAATATGATCAACTCTAAATTCATCCAAGTTGCTGCAAACTTATATGTTTGTATTTTTTTTATGGCTGCATAGTATTACATTATGTATATATACAACATTTTTTTTTTCCTGGAATGAAGTTCTCCTCCTGTGACTGACATTCAGGCTCTGTCTGGATTTATCCTTCTCAGTCGTTGCCCAGCTGCGTGAGTCTGATGTTCAGAGGATTGCTGGGGAGGAGGGGCTTTAGGTCAGCCCTGAACTCACCATTGATCTCTTTGGGGTCCTTCCTCATCCTTTTCTGGCCCTACCCTTTGTCCCACAGTTGGATCAGGGTAGAAGGTGGTGCACCTGGACTCAGCACTCGTCAGGTTCCTCCAAAGGTTAATTTCATATTTTGGTCTTCAATTTCTGAGATTCTTTCTTCAACTAGATTAATTCTGATTTCCATGCTTGTCATCTTGTTATTTATTTCCTGGATGCAATTATTAATGGCCAAAATATCTGTAACAAGTTCTTTCAGTGTTGCATCTTGTCTTTCCTGAGTCTTATTCACTCTTTCCACCCATTCCCTAATCCCTGTCATATTCTGAGCCATTCATTGGTGACTTCCACTTTTGGGGCACCAAGATCTGATTTTTCAGGAGTTTTCTCTTTGTTACACTTGAAATTGCCTGTGGTCTTCCTTGGGTTTTTTCTCATTTGATTCAGATCTCCTGTTTTTCTCTTTAGTTCTGTTATTCAGTGTCAGTGGAAGAGGCTTTCCCTTCTGATGTGTGTTCCTCCCTCTATTCTTCCCTGATCCATGCTATGAATTTGTTCTATTTTAAAATAGAACAGTGGATGGGGAGCTTTGCTATCTCTTGCAGTTTTTGAAAGTTGAATAAAGTAGGGAATGTGGCCCTAGGATTCAGAAACTACTTGCAAATTATAATTTTCACTTACTGTGGTATGTGTTCCCTGAGACTCACTCCCTACCACCACTCTATATGACATTGCAAAGCAGAAACCAACACAAAAACCAATTGAACACACACACATATACATACACACACTCCCCAAAATAAACTTGAATAACAACTAAGTGAAACAAAACAAATAATGACAACAATAAACCAAGAAAACTGAACACACACACACAGACACACACACACACCTAGCACAAAGTGAATGGAGTATCAAAACAGAAAAACTGAAAAAATAAAAATAAAAAAGAATTTAGATCGAACCCTCACACATATATTGACCTACACCTTAAACTATAAAAAGAGAAAAAGAAAAAAACATAACAGGAGAATAAAAGAGCAAAAACAAACCAACAACCACAACAAAATTGAAAGATAAACACTCAATCATTCACATACACACATAAACAGAAAACAACAAAGAAAAGAAGAAAGAAACAACAAGAAAAGAGAAAAAAAGAAAAAAAATTGAGGGATGCAAATCAAATCCTCACATACACATTCATGCAAAATGGAAAAATATTTTAAAAATAGTTGAACTAACGAACAAACAGGCAAAAGGATTTTTTAATTTAAAAATAAAATTTTAAAAAACTGCCCTCGTGTAACAGGCTCTGTAATTGTTCCTCTAATCTGTTCTCTCCTGCAGAGCCACCTCTTTCACTCTCTCCTCAGTGTCCAGAACAGGGAAGGAGAAGGGACAGGGGAGGTGGGTGGGGCTGCAGGCCTTCCCTCCCACTCTCATATGGTCAGGGAGATCTCTTCTGGTGGGGATGTGTGGGATTATCTCTTCTCCAGGGGTGTGCCTGAGCCAGGCCTATCCTGGAATGAAGTTCTCCTACTGTGACTGACATTCAGGCTCTGTCTGGATCTGTCCTTCTCAGTCATGGCCCAGCTGCATGAGTCTGATGTTCAGAGGATTGCTGGGGAGGAGGGGCTTTAAGTCAGCCCTGGACTCACTGTTGATCTCTTTGGGGTTCTTCCTCATCCTTTTCTGGCCCCACCCTTTGTTCCACAGTTGGATCAGGGTAGAAGGTGGTGCACCTGGGACTCAGCACTCGTCAGGTTCCTCCAAAGTTTGTGCTTTCAGGATAGTCCTTCTGGATCACAATCAACCCCTGAGTAGTTTATCTGCCAGTCACAGAGATCAGGTCTGTTGCTCTGTGCTGAGCAAGTGAAGCACTTTCATGTTCCATCTTCAAGATGGGGGCGGGTGCCTCTCTTGTTCTCTTTGGTGGGACTCTGCCTCTAGGCTGCCCCTGCAGCCCCTGCTTCCAGTGCCTGGCCAGGCATTCAAGTGGTGAGGCAAAGCCTGGAGCCAGCAGTCTCTCCTGCTGTAGTCACTCCTTCTGCAGTAGCGAGGCAGATCCTGGGGTGGTAGTCTCTCCCTGCCACTTCTTCACAGGTAAACTTTTGTCTATTAAAAAAACATAGCACTCGGCTTCTGCAACCTGGGAAGAGTCAGGGACCAAGCAGAGAAGCTGCAGCACCAGCTGTTCCATCAGGGCCTTGGCCACTTGCTCACAAGCTCTCACTTAGTCAGTCTCTCCCAGTATTTTGTTCCCAGGAAGGTATTTTTGATTTTAAAAAAATGGCTCTTGGCTTCTGCGTTCTGGGAATTGCTAGAGTTCAAGCCGAGTAGCTGTGGCACCAGCACTGCACCAGGAGATTCCTGGCTGCTAGCTCCCTAGCACTTAGTCAGTCACTCACACGTCCACTCACTCACCTGAAAGTACACAAAATTTTCCATATACTCACTCACTCACACAGGACTCACATAGTCCAACTGCCTTAGCTGCCTTCATGTCACTATTTTTATTAAGCATAGTACTGGAATTCCTAGATAGAGCATGTAAGCGAGAGAAAGAAATAAAAGGCATCCAAATTAGAAAGGAAAAAGTCAAATTGGCTCTATTGGAAGTGGATGTGATCTTATACATGGATTTATACTAAGTCTTATACTAAGACTTCACCATAAAACATTTAGAACTGACAAACAAATTCAGTAAAGTTGTAGAATACAAACTCAACATACAAATGTAATACCATTTCTATGTGCTATAATGAACTATTTAAAAAATAATAAAGAGCACAACCTCCCATTTACAATAGCTACAATAAATATTTAAGAATGAATTTATCCAAGGAAGTAAAATACATGTACATTGAAAGCTATGAAACATTGATAAAACAAATTGAAAAAGATACAAATAAATAGAAAAGTTGCTCATGTTCATGGATTGAAAACATAACATTATTAAAAAATTCATGCTATCCAAAGTGATCTACAGATTCAGTTATCTCTCTCAAAATTTCAATGATATTTTTTACAGAAATAGAAACAGAAGAACAATTTTAAAATTCATATGGACCTGAAAAAAGACACCAAATAGCCAAAGCAATCCTGAACAAAAGGAACAAAATTGGAGGCATTATACTACCTGACTTCAAAATATACTGTAAGATTATAGTAACAAAAATCATGGTACTGGCATGAACATAGACACATAGACAAATGCAACAGAATAGAGGGCCCAAAAATAAATACACAAGTTTGCATGCAACTGATTCTCAACAAAAGAACCAAAACCACACAATTAGAAAAGAATAATCTTTTCAATAAATGGTACTAAGAAACTGGATATCCACATGCAGAAGAATGAAATTAGAACCATATCTTATACTATATATAAAAATCAACTCAAATTTAAAGATTTAAATGTAAGACCCAAAGCTATAACATTTTTAGAATAAAACATATAGGAAAAGCTTTAAGATATTATCCTGGAATTTTTGGGGGGAGGATATGACTCCACTGTTGAATGTATATTCGTATCTGCAAGGTCATTATGTTCATTACGTCTCACTATTTCTAATTAAAAGAGTTTTATCTTCCTGATGTCACAATTTTTTTCTTTGCACAATTTATCTCAAAATAATTTCATGAATAAGCTTTCGCTATTGTACATCTGATTTCATTGTTAAGATGCTTTTTTAAATGAGTGAATTTCTTGTGTGATATTAATTGCCGTTATGCCTGTACTCTTTTCTGCTCCCTAATTACATCTGTAGTTTGCCTGAAAGAATTACTTGGCTTCTCAGGAATTTAGAATCTTCAGGGATTAGGAGTTGATCTGATAATATATTCCACTCTTTCAGCTTCTGCTGCCATGGCTCAGTGCCTAAGGCCATCACTTGTGCACCACTTATTCAATGCCAAACCCATTTTGCCCTTAGAATGATCTCTCCAGATGAGCCATTTAGTTTTTGAACCATGCCTTATCCCTTTGCTCTAGTAGTTTTCTAAGAGAACTCATTCAAGTGATCACCTCGGGAATCATGAAGCATCTGAAGAAAATTGTCATGAAGCCTATGGGATGTGTGAGGAGTACCAGCTCTGTTCATGAAACACCTGGAGCCAGGTGCTGGATCTGCGGCTGACTAAATGTGGGAGCTTGGCTGAACAACGTTCCCTTTCATACCTCTGTTTCCCATCCATTAATGGAAATAAATTCCTTGAGAGGGCAACTTGCTTTGACTCAGTTTTTATCTTTAATAAAGTAAAAATGGCATTTTCAGTGTTATAAATTGCTGAGGTTATATGTGTGTGTGTGTGTGTGTGTGTGTGTGTGTGTGTGTGTGTGTGTGTGTAAGTTTAGCACAGCACACAGAACCTGACAGCCATTCAGCCATTTCATTTTGAATTAAAGCCAATTGTCAACAATAGTCATTGTCATATTGTTGACTTTTAGTGACATATGAAGGAAATATTTATGAACATTTGTTAATTTTGACTATTATAAATGATTTTTAGTGTTTCAAAAATGCACACTTGAAATTGATTTTTAAAGTTACTTATATTGCCTGGGAATTGCATCATTGTACTTTGCTCCCAAGAGCACTAGGTCCAAAGGGTCACATGCGTTAACACTGGTGGCTGCAACTTAAAATCCCATCATAAATTTCCAAGGTACATAGTGAAAAAAAATTCTTGTTTTTGGGGGGCATATTTTGCTTTTACAACTTTCCACTGAAAAGTCTCTTGAATATCTCGTGTGTGTGTGTGTGGTGTGTGTGTGTGTGTGTTTGTGTGTGTGTGTGTGTCTAGATATAATATTTTAAAGATAATACACAATGAGTGGGAATTTTAAAAATGAACTGCCCAGCCTGCAGTATTTTTTGTCTGACTTGGTTGTTAGGTGGATGCACAGTTGGGGGAGCAATATGACCACTCTGGCCCTTAGAGAAGATCATGACCCATAAACTCAGATGCCGTGCCATTTCTGGCTGCAAGCATATTCACTACAAATTAAAATTAATCTCCTATGAATAGCTATCAATTGAGGTATTTTATTTGCAACATTTATTTGAAGCTTTTACCTTTAAAAAAAAAAGGAATAATCAACTCCATAGCCTCACATGTAGAATTTGTAGAGCTACAAACTGGCTTTGCAGTGACCTAGAAATTCTAAATCAAATAAGGTGAACAATAAAGAACAGGTCAGACATGTTGATAAAAATTATCAATCCTGGAAAATTCAAGCAAAGTCTTCAAAAAATCATTTCATAGAGTAAAGTGATCATAGAAGCCTCTTAACTGAATGATAATGAGAAATGTTTGGGTTTTTTGTGAGAAATGTTTTTTAAAAATACATCTCTTAAATTTAACAAATATGGATGTTTATTTTGTCTTTTTGGGTCTTTAGCACAAAATGCAAGTATGTTGGAATCTGACAAAGAAACAATTGTTCATAGCAGAATGAGGATAAAATTTTGTACATAGGTACATTAAACGCATATGTTATATAATTAGATGTAAGCAATCAAGTATCTTAGTTTAAATATGTACATTTGCAAATATGTATCTGTGTGTATCCTAAAAATCTATGTCCAGAAGCAAAAGGATAGTGAACACAGCCATGAATACCAGTCCCATTTCACCTCAATGGACCCACAAGGTTCTTGAGCAGTGACTGGGAGTTTCCTTCAGGATTATACCATCTTTGACATAGAGCAAGAGATGCAAACTAGGCAAAAGAAACATGTAAGATGAAGAAGATGGTACAACAGGACCTGGTGGAGAAGAGAGAGAAGGAAAATAGAGGGGAAGAGAGGAAGAACATATTTTCCCAAAGCAGGCCATGACATTCCATAAGAACATGATGGTCAGCCGATTAATCATCTGTAACTCCCTCTGGATGGTTAACCAAGATGGAGTACCACACTTGTCCATTCATAGCCTCAGTGATCCTATCTTGTACTGGGACAACTGGCTTTGCCTTTCAAACTGATAGGCAGAAGCAATAAGTGTATACATATCCCTAGCACTGTTGCGCTGCTTTTGATTTCAGCCAAAACTTAACATTTGTACTTTTACTCTTACAAATTACAGTAAAAAAAAAAATGAACTGATGGACTTTAGACTGCTACCTAATTATCAGATCCTGATTCTGTATGATTAAGCTAGATATGGATATTAGAGGCCTTAATTATTTGGGGAAACCATTTAATTAGTAATTAGAAACTTGGGCGGAGGGTTCTCTTGTCCCCTCAGAAAAGACTTCTTTACTTACCTATTGACAGAACTCCCCTTCCTACAATCTATTCCTCCAGAAATGTACCCGAACTTAACACAATTGCCTGATTTTTGTGTGTGTGAATTATTCACTAATAATTATAACCAAAAATAAAATCCAGTAAGAAATTCCTAACTCAATATGTTTAAGAGTTCTAGAACTAAAAATAAAACTACAACTTGACCCAGCAATCCCACAACTGGGTATCAACCCAGAGAAAAAATAATTATTATATTAAAAAGACACTTGTACCCATATGTTCATTGCCGCACTATTCACAATAGCAAAGTCATGGAACCAACTTGCACCCATTAACAGTGACTGGATAAAGAAAATGTGGTATGTACACAGTCATGAAAAGGAATGAAATGCAATTTGCTGCATAATGGATAGATCTGAAGGCCATTATCCTCAGTAGACTAAATCAGAAATAGAAAATTAAATACTACATGTTCTTTGGAAGTTAAGCAATAGGTACACATGTACATTAATACTAAAAAAATATAGATACTGGAAGCTCCAAAAGGGGTGAGTGTGAAAAAGGGGCAAGGGTTGAAAAATGTCCTATTGGGTACTATGTTTACTATTTGACTAATGGATACACTAGTTGCTCAGTCACTATTAATATGCAATATATTCTATAACAAACATGCACATGTACCCCCTGAATCTAAAATAAAATAAAAGCCAGGCTCGTTGGCTCAACCTGTAATCCTGCACTTGGGAGGCTGAGGTGAGTGGATTGCCTGAGCCCGCGGGTTCGAGACCCACCTGGGCAACTTGGTGAGACCTTATCTCTACAATAAATCAAAAAATCAGCTGGGCGTGGTAGTGCACGCCTGTAATTTCGCTACTTGGAAGGCTGAGGCGGAAGGAACACCGGAGCCCAGCAGGTTGAGGCTGTAGTGGCCAGGAGTTGCCACTGCACTCCAATCTGGGCGACAGAGTGAGACTCCAACTCAAAAAATAAAAAATAAAATAAAATAAAATAAAGACACTTAGGAATAAATTTAACAAAAGAAATGTAAGCATAGTGAAAACCAGAAAACATTATTGAAATAAATTACTTAAATAAAAGGAAAGATACTCTCTGTGAAAAAAATAGAGCTGAAAATGATTAGTTGGGACCATGACTGCAATACAATTAAAAGTATTGATGAAAAAACCTGAGTCACTGATCAGCAGAAGTTGATAATTAATTTGAAAAATATTGTATTATTGTTTCTACTTCTTCTGGCATTCTAAATTATTCTCACTACATTGTCAATGTGGAAACTTTCTTTCAGCTGTTTGATCTTATCACAAATGACCTATCTCACACTTTCATTTCCTTCATGCAATCCCAGGGAGTCCTCGCACCAAGATGGTTGCAGGTGAACATAATTTGGCTAAGAGCTACACTTGTCATCTTCTGAAGATTGGAACAAATGAATTTAGATGACAACCTCTCAAATTTTTTGACAACAAAACTTTATAGAAGTCTTGCAACCTGACATCTCTTTCCATTTCCAGCCTGGAACCTGTGGTTCATTTTCTACCCAATTGATTTCTACAGCTCCCCTCCTCCTCACCCCCATATCTTTAACCTTGACACCATTTACCATGACTTTTTAACACATTCTGGATAGTTTCTCTGTTCTTAAATTCAGGAAACCAAATAACCATAACAATACCAAACAGACAATTTTTAACTGGGCTGTGAAATAAAATTGCTGGGGAAAGTTTCTTTTCAAAAAATAAATTAGTTAAAGCCATCTCCTTATTTCTCATAACTATTGCTCTGACTTTCCAAGATGCTTCACCATGGCACCTGCCCTCTTCCTGAATTTAGAATTTTGTTTGAATCTTAATCTTATTGACCTAGAAACAGAAATGTAAATTTCCAAACTTGTTTCTCCTTTTGTACCAGTAAAGTCCAAAGCTAGGAAACTCAATGGTCTGCTAGATGTACATAAATGCTTGGAGTGGGAATATACATTAAAGCATTTCCATGGGATTGTTATCACTTTCACTTGTACAGTCTCATTATCTTTTTCTTTCCTCAGTTTTACTCAGTATCTTGCTGCTCGGAATACCTATTCTTCAGTAATATATTAATGATTCTTCTTCCTATCATCCAAATCTTCAAACTATGCTTTTATGAGAACATATTTCCACATTGTATATTCAGAAAAAAATATTTGTCTCAGAGTGTCAAAATAATTTTTTTCCCTTCATGTTAAACTTCTATTAGAAAAGATGCTCACAAAATGATGGCTGTTTAAGACAACTTTGCTGTGTCTACCATTATAAAAATATTTGGTCTGCACAAATTCAAGTGGGAGATTAAGATAAATGCTATTATGGAGAATGGATCTATTATGTCAATATTGCTCTTATTTTTAAAGAGGTCGGTGATTTTATCTGTGAACACTTAAAAAATATTATCCAAGTTTCCTGAGAAAGACTGAAAGAGGAACTTATGTTAACTCTTCATATATTAGCAGTATTAATTTATTAATGGAGAGATGATTTCATGACAGCCTCCCCAGAACTGCAAGTAAAATTATCTATGATTATATCGTTAGATGCTGAAAAATCTTTTGATAAAATCCAGTATCCTTGAACACATAGGGATATAGGGAGCAAACCTCAAAACAGTATGAGCCACCTACGATAAACCCACAGCCAACATATTGCTAAAGAGACAAAAATTGGAAGCAATTCCCCTGAAAACTGGAACAAGACAAGGCTGTCCACTCTCACCCCCCATTCAACTTAGCATTGGAAGTCCTAGCTAGAGCAACCAAACAAGAGAAGGAAATTGGGTATCGAAATAGGAATAGAGGAAGTCAAGTTATCTCTCTTTGCAGATGACATGATTCTATGTGTTGAAAACCCAAGAAAATCTGTCCAAAACCTCCTTGCACTGATAAAGGATTTTGGCAAAGTCTCAGAGTATGAACTAACTGCAAGAGATAGTTATATTCCTATACACCAACAATAAACAATAGAAACCAAAAATAAAAACACAATCCCATTTACAATAGCCCCCCCACACACAAAAGAAATACTTTGGCATCTTCCTAATCAGAGAAGTGATAGGCCTTTACAATAAAAACTACAAATCACTGCTCAAAGTAATCAAAGATGACACAAAAAAATAGAAAAACATTCTGTGCTCGTGGATTGGAAGAATCAACATTGTTAAGATGTCCATTCTACCAAAGGCAATATACAAATTTAACGTAATATTCATTAAAATGCCAGCATCATTCTTCTCAAACTTGGAAATGACAATACCGAAATTCCTATGGAAACATAAATGACTACAAAGAGCCAAAACAATCCTCAGCAAAAGAAACAAAGCGGGAGGTATCACACTTCCAGATTTAAACTTTATTATAAGGCTGTAATAATCAAAACAGCCTGGTATTGACACAAGAATAGGCATATAGACCAATAGAACAGGAAAGAAATTCTGGAAGCAAAACTTCAATTTCTTAGCCAACTCATCTTCAACAAAGCCTTCATTAACAACCACTAGGGACAGGAGAACTTATTCAGTAAATGGTGCTGGGAAAACTGACTGATCACATGCAGAAGATTAAAATAAGACCCCTACCTATTGCAATACACAACAGTCAACTCGAAATGGAGCAAAGACCTAAATGTAAAACCTCGAACTCTAAGAACTTTAGAAAATGCAGGAAATTGCAACTGGCAACCAATTCCTGATCAAAATTCCAAGTGCCCATGCAGTAAGACATAAGATAGCCAAATGAGATCTCATCAAACTGAAAAACCTCTGCAAAGCAAAATAAATTATCATGAGAGCAGAGAGACAGCCCACAGAATGGTGGAAAAAAATTGTCAACTGTATATCTGACAAAGACCTAAAGTGTAGGATGTACAAGGAACTCAAACTTGCCAAAAAGAAACAGAACAAAACAAAACAAAAAATAACCCTATTAAAAAGTAGGCAAAAGATATAAATAGACACTTCTCAAAAGAAGACATGTGAGCAGACATCATGCTCAGCCTCACTAATCATCAAAGAAATACAAGTTAAAACCACACTGAGATACCACCTAACTCCAGTCAGGATGGTCATCATCAATAACTCAAAAAACAACAGATGCTAGAGAGGATTTGGGGAAAAGGGAACACTTCTACCTTCTATACTGTTGGTGGGAGTATAAACTAGTACAACCTCAACCTCTGTGGAAAACAGTGTGGTGATTCCTAAAAGATCTAAAAACCGAACTTCCATATCACCCAGCAATCCTCCTTATGGTAATATATCTGATGTAACTCAGATCACTCTATGAAAAAGGCACCCGCACATGTATATTTATTGCAGCATTATCCACAATAGCAAAAACACGGAAACAATCATGCTGCCCATCAAAACTTGACTGAATTTTTAAAAATGTGGTACATATCCACAATGGAATGTTACTAAGACAAACATAAAGAAAGACAAAATTATGAACTTTGCATCAACTTGGATGGACATAGAGTCTATAATACTGAGTTATCCATCACAGAAACCAAGACTACCATATGAGTACCACGTGTTCTCACTCATAAGCGAACCCTGAACAATTATCATAATATTATAAGAAAGGAATTGGCAGTAGTGGGAAACTGTCAGGGGATGGGTGGGGGACATGCTTTACAGTAAGGTTACCTGATCTCCAATCAGGTAAAGTGGGGACCAAAGTGAGGCCCAAAAACTACCTGTACTAGCACCAATTGTATACATAACCCTGAATTGTACCCCACATCTTTAAAATAAAAATTAAAAAAAGAATCTATGAAACACAGGTATGAATATATATGATAAAATGAACAAGGAGAGCATATTATGCATTCCAAAAGTACAGTATTGTAAGAAAATTATTTTAAAAGACATTTATTTACTTTTATAAAATAAGAAAAATATGAAAATTTCAGGCATATTACAACAAACTTGCAAAGTCTGGCATGTAGCATAAGGTAGCATTCTGTATGTCTATATCTTATTTAATTTATATTCTTAGTACAATCTTAGTTTACGTACTATATCCATAATAGTATATAACATTATATTATACAGATAAATTCCCAAATGTAAAACCTACAAAGGAGAGATTATTTAAAATCAAATTCTGTTCATGATTATACTTTTGAGCAAAGTATTTTGATCAGTAAGTATCCTTTTCATTTTTATCTAAACATACAATTAGTTATTATAAATTGGAAAATATTCTTACAAAAGGAAAAGTAAGTTTAGGAAGTAATTGTACATGAGGAAGAAAAATGTCAATATTACTCTGTTCAGAATGCTTACAAAAAGATTAGAATTTGCAGTAACAAAGGCTTATATACATATGCTTAATTTTAACAGAAAATAAAGACAATGTTATTTATTTTAAATAAGGCAGATATATTAGTTATTTAATGTCTCTCAGTTTTATATATAAACAAGAGCTATGAATAAGATTATGTGAAATACAGAACATATAAATATAAATTCTCAGTGGTACTGGAGTAGTTCAGTGCAACATGAGATTTTTTTTTAAGAATGCATTTTATGGTTCCTAAGGGTACAATAGCTCACTAAATCCAAACTTCTGATGTTCTCATTTCAGACATAATAATAGACTCCAAGTTGGAAATATGCTATTTAAGGCAAAACATAAATTAAAAAAGCATACCAAAGTGTTATAAATTATGAATGTCTTGTATAGGGAGAAAATACTTTAACCTTTAATAAGGGATATAATTTAAAGCATTATTTGTATATGGTAATCCAAAAAAAATAAGAAGTCATTTTGTGGAAAGGAATAGAAATTATTTCCTAAACAAAGGTCAAATGTGAGTCTATTTTTCTTTGGCTTGAAAGTCAACATACCTGTCACTCCTTTGTTGGAAATAACTGCTCTGTGTCTAGGTTAATTTTAGGTATTTTTGTTTTATTCTCCATTTAGTTAGTAGACTTTTCAAGAAAGGTAAGTCAAGACTTGGCAAGGATTTCCAACATTTTGTTATCAACAAATTCCTTTATTATTATTTCTTTCTACTCTGTTTCCCCTTATAAATGCCATG
Source organism: Cephalopachus bancanus (assembly GCA_027257055.1). Classification (NCBI taxonomy): domain Eukaryota; kingdom Metazoa; phylum Chordata; class Mammalia; order Primates; family Tarsiidae; genus Cephalopachus; species Cephalopachus bancanus. Next base: position 3,791,300 of record JAPVLO010000046.1, on the reverse strand, counting down.
TTTATAAGGTTCTCTGCCTAGGAAACATCTATTTTAAAAAATAGTATGCTATTATGAAATTGGTCTGACCTTTGGAATACATTAGAACTATACTTGAATCCTAACTTGCCTTTTGATAGTTTAGTGATGTTATACAAGTTAATTAATCTAATCTAATAGATCTTCACATTCATTCACTGCTGCTTTATAAGGTTACTGTGAGAAATACTGTCTAGATAATGATGATCGCAGAATTAGATACAAGGCAACTGTTGTTATTAGCTGCAAACTTGTTTTCCTTCTTTAAATTTATACATTCATCTAAAAGTGAAATTCTATTAAAGATATATCTAGTGTTGACAGTATTTTTTCCATTCCAGAAACAGCAAAAAATTATTCATATTATTTACCTCTGGCTGTCTTACATAGGAAATTTTTGTTTCAGTTATTTATAAAATACTGTTACAAATGTCTTAAATTTATTTTTTTATAAACCTAACTTTTGTTATTGATGGTTCAAAACCTCCTATTCCTTTTTATGTATTTATTTATTTTATTTATTTTTTATTTTACTTTAAAAATGTAGAGTAGAATTCAGGATTAGGTATACAAGTGATCATTGTACAGATAAAATTTGAGGCTCCCTTTGAATCCCAATTCACCTGTTTTTGTTTGTTTGTTTGTTTCAGAGGTGAGAAAGCAGGAGTTTATTAGGAATACAAAAGAGCTCCCAAGTGGGAGAATACCTGAAAGAGGGTTGTCCCACCTGTTTTTAGTTTTTAAAAACATCCCATTCCAAAGTAATGTTCACTCACAGGCCAGGTCCAGGGTAAGTATTTAGGAAATGCACTGCCCTTTTCCTGCTATCTTGAACAAATTTGTGAAACCCAAACTGGAAACTCATACTTTGGACTGATAACATCTTTTAGTGTGTTCACTGGAGCTTGAGAAACATTTAAATGTGTCCCTATGTAATTTCTTGCCCCATTCCTGAGCTATGTATTTTCCACTGAATGTAAGTATAAGAAGAGTTTGGACCACTCCTACTTTTACCATGCTCTCTTGAGGAAAAACAGTTAAAAACAACAACAACAACAAACAACAACAACAACAACAAATGTAATTCTCCTGATGCAGAAAGTAGAGTAGCATGAAAACTCAGCTTAAAACAGAAAGTATTGTTAATATTTATTTTCATTTCAAAGAGGCATTAGTATTTGATTTTAAAAACACATGCTTATTTTACTCACTGGTATTAGTGATGTAAAAGCCATAGCATCAAAACTCATAAAAATTGATGGAATCTGTATAAATCTTTACCAAATTATATTGTTATTATAACAAAAAGTAGAGCAGTGTCTAATGTACCTTAATACTCTTGCCAATATAATATTGAAGAATTCATATGATTTCATACTATTACATAGTATAATATTTTAGACAAATGTATAACTGTTCTTTAGTTTTAATTATTACATATAATATTGGATTTAGAATGCAACTTTTTCTCATGCATTCAAAAATACATATTTAAGTAAAATTGAATACAATATGTACAAAAAGTGTATTCTAAAAACTACAAGGTGAATCAGACTGTAATCCCATCACTCTGGGAGGCCGAGGCGAATGGATTGCCTGAGCCTGCAGGTTCGAGACTAGCCCTGGCAACTTGGTGTTACCTCCTCTGTGCAATAAGTAAAAAAAAAAAAAAATTAGCTGGGCATGGTAGCGCGTGCCTGTAGTTCCAGTTACTTGGAAGGCTGAGGCAGATGGATCACTGGAACCCAGCAGGTCAACGCTGGGGTGACTGTTGAGCATGCTACTGCACTCCAGCCTGGGTGACAGAGTGAGACTCCAACTCAAAAACAAAATAAAACAAAACTACAAAACACTGATGGAAAAAAATTTAAGAAGACAAATAAATAAGGAGACATATTATGTTCATGGATTGGAAGATTTAGCATAATAATGATGTCAATTCTTCTTAAACTGATCTGTCAGCATTATGCAAAAAAATCAAAACAACTATGAATATAAGCTGATGTTAAAATTTATTTGTGCGGGAGGCCAAAAAAGAAAGTCCTTCAGAAGATGGTCACATTCTAATGCCTGGAATCTATAAATGTTAACTTATATGAGGAAAAAAGAAAGCTTGGAAAGAGTTCTTTTAAAACATAATTAAATAAAAGATTTTGAGATGGTGAGATTATTCAGAATTATCCAGGTAGTTCCTAAATTCAGTCACAAGGGTCCATATAATTGAGGCCAGACAGATATTTGACACAGAACCACAGAAGAAAAATATTATGTGATACACAGACATAAAGATGAGAGCAACAGACACTGGTGACTCTTGGGGTAGGGAGGGGTCAGGAGTTGGGGAACTGCTTGTTGAGTGCCCTGTTTCCTGTTTGAGTGATAGGAACTATAGAGGTCCAGGTCTCACTATCACGCAATGGACCCATGTGATGATATGAGAGATTTGATGGTGCTGGCTTTCAGTATAAGAGTGATACAACTACACCAAAGAATGCAGCAACTACCAGCCACTGGAAAAGGGAAGGAGTGGATTCTACCTTAGATCCTCTGAAGGGATTGCAGCCCTGCCAACACACCTTGATTCTAGCCAATGATACTGAATTCAGACTTTTGGCCTGGAGAACTGTAGGAGAATAAATATATGTTGTGCTAAGCTACCAAGTTTCTGATGTATTCTTATGGAAGCCCCAGGAAACTAATAGGATAAGGAAATACAAAGGAGCTAGATAGTCACCAAGATTTTGAGAAAGAATAAAAATGCCATATGTTTAATAACATTTCTTACTAAATAATGAAAAGATAACCCTCACAAAATGGGCAAAACATATAAATACACAGTTTACCAAAGAATGATATAGATTTTGTATAAGCAGAGAAAAAAATATGCTCAAAATTATTGGTCAGGGAAAGGCAAATTGAGCCACAATGAGATACCAGACCACAACTACAGAATATCTAAAATACTAACAGTATCAAGTGCTGACAAGGATATAGAGTAACTGAAACTCTCACTTATTAATGGAATGCAATCACTTTAGAACACTTCGGTAGTTTGTGATAAAGTTAAACATGCTCCATAAAATTCAGTGATCATATATATATGAGAAAGAAAAATATATGTGTACAACATTAATTCTCAAAAACTGTATACTGAGAGAAACTAGAAACAAAGCAACAAACCGATAAACTGTATGGCCTGATGTCTATGGCATTATAGAAAAGCCACATCTATTGGAACAAAAATCAGTTTATTTATGCTCAGGAAATAGGAAATGACAAAATGATTAACCGTAAAAAGTCATTAGAAAAATTTCTGGAATCATGATGAAAATACTCCATTTTTAAAAAATTGTGGTAGTGTTTTCATGATTGTATACATTTGTTGCAATTCATAGAACCACATCTAACAAAATACATCTTTATAAATGTCTTATATATGTAACAAAAATACTTGAAATTCAAACAAATATTTGCATAATAAGTTACAAATACTGGGTTTTAAAAGATGTGTATATGTTTTTGTGTGTTTGTGTGTTTAAATGTCTATATGACTGACAGTGATTCATTTCCTATTTGCAAACACAAACAAGGTAGAGAAGTGCCTTATTTTGGACAGTATGCTAATCTGGTATTTGGTAGCAGTACCACATAAAGTTGGCCTGCTTTTTTCTGGGCATTTTACATTGTGAATATTTAGTATGTTAGTTGTTATTGATTTTTTTAATGCCTAAATTATCTTATGGCAGAAGCTAAATGCACCTTTGAGAGAATTAACTTTCTAAGAATTCTAACTGCTTTCAGACCCCAAACCACTAGAATTCATTGAGGTTGAGTAACTTGGGTAATATCACAGAGCTTTAAATGGGTGGTATAAAGAATCAAACTAAATTGTCTGCTATTAAGTTTGGGGCTCTTATTATCATGTCAGGACTTCCTCTTGCCCATATTTTATGGTGAAGTGACAAACCTCCATAGTAGGCTGTCAGATTTAGGGTGACTGAGACTTAAGTTTCTTAGAGTGTGAGACAGTAAGTCTTGATTCTAGTTTATGAAAAATATCTTCTTGCTTTGTTTTCATTATATAATATTGGTGTTTGAGGCAGAAAAAAATGTCAGTTATAATAAGGCTCAAAAGAAAATTACTCCTATATCATAGTCTTCCAAATATGATTTATTAATGCTTTGGAATTCATTTCCTCAGCTTTTAAAATGTGTACATTTAAAAAAATTGGAAACTCATTTAAAACTATTTGTTGCTACTATTTTTTTGTTGTTTTGAATTGGACTCTCACTCTGTCGCCCAGGCTGGAGGACAGTGGCACACTCATGGCCACTACAGCCTCGACCTGCTGGGGCTCCGGCGATCCTTCCACTTCAGCCTCCCAAGTTGTTGCTACTATTTTTGTTGAACAATTGCCATGAATCTACTTTTCATACTAATAAATATTGATTTTTGACAATACGTACTAGATAAATATAGTAATGGTATATTTTTGTACAAATGTTCATAAGGACATTTGAAATTCAGTAACTAGTTTTAGATGACAGATGATTTTTCCATTAAGATTAACAAAAGTCAATGAACAATTAAAACTTAAAATATCCATAAAAATTATTTATACTAAAAAGAAAAACAATAAAATACAATGCACAGAATTCATTTCTAGAAAACTGTCATGGAAGAAATCAACAACCATCTAAGTAAGTAGAAGAATATTTCATGCTCATAGATTGGAAGACTCAGTATTGTTTAAACTTCAAATGTTTTACAAATTAATGTATTAATTGAATAAATCCCAGTTAAATTCCAGTTCATTTTTGAGTTACAATAAGCTTAATCTAAAACATATATGGAGTGACAAAAACCTAAGAATATTCAACACAATATTGAGAAACAAAATAGGGGTATTCACACTATGTTATTTTAAGACTTACTGTAAAGCTACAGGAATCAGAACAGTGTGATGTTGGAGATAAATATGTAGCCAAATAATGAGTACATAAATGGACAAGATTAGAAAGCCTAAAAATAGATCCATACAAATATACCTCATATATTCTTCATATATATCGTACATATTCCACAGATCTTAGACCAAGAGCCAAAGTTATTCCATGGAAAAAGTATAGTCTTTTCAACAAATGAAGCTAAAATGATTGGAGGTCTACCTGCTTAAAACAAAGAAACAAACAAACAAACAAACAAAAAAACTAGAACCAGACATTATGCTTTCACAAAATTACCTCAAAATGGATCACCATACAGTAGAAAAGTACTACTACGTAACCTACATGATCAAAGTCATTCTCAATAATGATAAATCATGTCAACAGTATGTGTCTATTAATAACCATCTAAATCATAGGAAAAACAATGGGTAAATCTAAATTTGGCTAAATCATACAAAATACTTGAAACAGCACTTTTCAAAACTGTCAAGGTCATCAAAACATCGAAATCTGGAAAACTACAACAACCAAAAAGCTCCTAAAGAACATTATAGCCGGGCTTGGTGGCTCAGCCTGTAATCCTGCGCTTTGGGAGGCTGAGGTGAGTGGATTGCCTGAGCCCGAGGGTTTGAGACCCGCCAGGGCAACTTGGTGAGACCTCATCTCTACAATAAATACAATAATAATGATAATAATAATAATAATAACAATAACTAGTCGGGTGTGGTAGCGCGTGCCTGTAGTTCCAGCTACTTGGAAGGCTGTGGCGGAAGAATTGCCGGAGCCCAGCAGGTTGAGGCTGCGGTGACCGGGAGTGGCCACTGTACTCCAGTCTAGGTGACAGAGTGACACTCAACTCAACAAAAAAAAGAACATTATGACTAATATAATGTGGTATGCTGGACAGGCTCCTTAAAGAAAAATAACGATAAAAATTATTAGGTAACATTCAGGAAAACTTGAATAAAGTATAGATTCTAGTTCATAATAACGTATTAATGCTGGTTCCTTAATTGAGACAAATATACAGCACTAATGGAAGATATTAGACCTGATAACAGATGTTAGAAAAACAGATGTCAAGTATATGGAAGCCCCCCTTACTCTCTTCACAATTTTTCTTACAACTCTAATACTATTCTAAAATAAAAACAATGAATTCAAAATATGGCAGGGAAGGATAATGGGCCAAAGCAAAACAATGAATTCAAAACAAGGCAGGGAAGGATAATAGGACAAAGCAAACAGCAGAGACAGAAGATGTTAAATTAAAACTGATTCAATAATTAATTATATTAAATTTAAATTATCTCTCTCTGGCTTTTATCCACACTACTCATACTGTTTTCTTTTTTAATTATTATTTTTTGGTCGATACCAACTAAATATTCATGCTCAAAACTTAGTAGGTTATTGTGTCTTTATATTATTGAATTTAATTGAATAATAATAGATTGGGTTGATCACATTTTCCTGGAAAAATGCTTCTTTATTGGTTTTTGTGATACTTTCTAAATCAGTGAGTATTTTCTTTTGTGTTACTCCTCCGTATACCCTGTAATTACTGAATAGTCACACAGGTTAGCCGAGCATTCTTTTCCTAGAAAATAAAATCTATTTTTGTAACTTTCAATACTATGCTAAATATACTAAAATTTATGCCACAAATGCAGATTTCAGTTCTGAGCTACAGAATATATCTAACTGCTTAGTTGATGTCTCCATTTGAATGTCTTTCACATATTTCAAACTTCACATAAATAAAATTGATATTTTTTCCCCACTTCATTAACCCTCAATCTTGTTATTCCCTCAGATTCTGTCATTTTGGTAAACAGAGTCCAGAAATCTAGGTGTTATTCTGAATCCCTCTTTTGTTTCCTTTTCATTTCCAACCTACAAGCAAGTCTCCTACATTTTGTGACACACCCACAAAAAAACCTCACATCCAGTTATTTTCCCATTTCTGCACTGTTATCATGCTAAATCAAGTCACTGTCATCTCCCATGGACCACTACACTAGCCTTTTAACTGTTCCCATTTCTTCTGCTTGTGTTCTCATTTCCTTAATTATTTAAAGAGAAGCCAAAATTATCTCTTTAAAAATAAATCAGATTATGCTAATCTCCTGCTAGAATCCCTTCATTGACTTCCCATTCATTCAAATAAAATCCAAATTTGGCTAGGCTCTGCATTGTCTAGCTAATTCTGTATTATCATATGTTTGCTTTTTTTTCCTTCCCTCTGTTACTCTTTCATTCAATTATCCCTTCCCCCACCCCTACTCTCTACCCCTCCCCCCACACACAATAACTACTATAAGGTCTTGGAATCCAGAGGTAAACCAAACAGTTGATAATGCTTTTCTTTGTTGCATTTATATTATAGAGAAAGGGAAGACACAACAAAAGAACAATAAAACACAAGTATATGATAAGGCAGCCTTGTTTTTGATGACAGTGCAAAGTTCCTTTACCCTTCCTCTCAAAATAGTAATAATCAATAGAAAAATAACATTATTTAATGACTGTTAAAAATTTTGTCTAAACATTAAAAACTTTCTTAATGCCAACCCTAAATGTATAGGAAAATAAAAAATAGAAAAATTGACATTTATCTAGTAAACTGTAAGGACCTTGAATAGTTATCATAAAACCACAAGAAAGGGATTGGCAGTAGTGGGGAACTGCCTCAGGGGGGTGGGACACACTTCATCAAAAGGGTACCTGATCTCAAACCAGGTGAAGTGGGGAACAAAGTGATACCCAAACTTCTGAATTGTATTCCATATCTTTAAAATAAAAATTTAAAAATATATAAAAAGTATATATTTCAAAAATTGAGATTTAAAGTACTTTACTTAAAAAAATTCATAAGAAGTAATTTGAACATTGTTCTTTCCTTCTTGCTGTATAATCTACCTAACAGAGCAAATGTATTTTCATGTCTTAGAAAACTATCATTCTTCTTTCTAATTTGCACTAGCTTCCATCACTTTATCCTTTGTGTTTTCTGTATTATGAAGTATCTCTATAACTCCTTTAATGCAAACATTTTTTTTTCTTTTTCTAATGCTACTTCCTCTGGGACATCTTTAATCTTTTTATCTTAACCACTTTTTTATGACAATAAATTCACCTTCACTAAGCTCCTGTTGCTGCTTGTTTAGAGTTCCTCAAACAACTCGTCAATATTTTCATGGATAGCTATTTATTCTCTGGTTCTGTTTTATTCTATTTCAATATTACTGATAATGTTTGTCACTTATGCAGTGAAGAGGTAGCAGTAAATTTTGTATTTAATGTAATTATTATAAATGTATATACCATAATACCTAAAAATTGAACAATGTTAACTAAAATTCATGCATGTCAGATCCATGCAAAATGAAGACTGCCTTATTATTATACTACAGTTCTGTGAGAATTGAGGAGAATGCAGCAGAGAAAAGGAAAAAGAAAGAGAAAAAGAAAAGAGGTGGTATTTTTGAGAGAGAACCAGAAAATTTATTTGTTAGCAGGTTACTCCTGAGTAAAGTAAGGTTATCTGGGAAAGAGCATTTATCTAATCATCAGACCATTAACTCCCTTCACTTTTCCAATCCTTTTTCTAAAAGCTGATGAGCCTTTGTGCTTATTTTGTCTCTGAGTGAATTCTCCTTTAGCCATTTCCTTCTCACTTGCAGCCCTCAATTCAAATATTGCTTCCACAGGGGAACTATAATTGAGGTCCGTATAAAGTTGTCTCTCAGAATTACTACATCCTTTAAAACCTTATTTATTTCCTTCATAAAAGCTACCAGAACTTGCACTTATGTTGTTCATTGTTTAGTTGTTTATGTTCCTCTCTCCCATTAGAATATGAGGATGAAGATCATGTATAACTTATTCATAAGGATAGTCCCAGCTTCTTTTAAACTATGTGTTGTATGTAAGGGAATACTCAATAAATGTTTCTTCAGTAAAGGAATAAAATTATTTCCTATTATATTGTGCAATAAGGAAGAATTTATGCATATTTTATCTCCACATCTATAGCCCATAATAACAGTCCATCATATTGTAGAAGCTCAGTATTGGGTGACAGAGTGTAATTTCTACCTTTCCTGGATGCTCCCTCTGTATACATGAGTGTCCAAATGTAATTGTTTTACAATATTTTTTGAATATTAGAATTTGTATGGCATTATTTTTAAAATTAAAATTTCTTTTTGCATTTATTATTATACTGTCTAATATTATCCTTAATACACATAATTTTATTTTCTTAAAATTAATACTTATCTTTATTCTCTTACATCTTTTTGGTTCATTGTATTACAAAATATCTCTGAATAAACAGTTTCTCTAAAAGGCACTTTTTCTTTATCCTCAAGTTCTAAAAAAAATCCCTCTATTTTCCTGGAAAAATTCAAATGGTTTCTAAAGTAATTATTTATCAGTAGATTTCCTCATATTGGAATACTAAGTTCTGCCTATATACTTCCTGCTTTCAAGAAATGAAATAATAAATAATGGTATCTGAAATAAAGTGTGGAAATTTATCTATTTGTTTATCTGTAGGCTCCTATATTTCTTTAAAATGATGGATAAGGTAAGGATAACATTACAAAATAACTAATACATAATTTTTAAAAATTTTGATCAACAATGCAATCTAGCTATTTTAGTATGTGTACATGTGATTATTATATTGACATATTGTACTAAAATTTTATTTATTTATTTATTTATTCATTTATTTATTTATTTGAGTTGGAGTCTCACTCTGTTGCCCAGACTGGAGTGCAGTGGCTGCTCCCGGCCACCGCAGCCTCGACCTGCTGGGCTCCGGCGATCCTTCCACCTCAGCCTTCCAAGTAGCTGGAACTACAGGCGCACACTACCATGCCTGGCTAATTTTTGATTTATTGTAGAGATGAGGTCTATGCCAAGTTGCCCAGGTGGGTCTCGAACCCTCGGGCTCAGGCAATCCACTCACCTCAGCCTCCCAAGGTGCGGGATTAGAGGCTGAGCCACCAAGCCCAGCTTGTACTAAAATTTAAAGCAAGTAGAAATTCTTGTTTACATGCTCTCTAAATGCAGCCTTTTTTAAATGCATAAAACTTAGTCACTGTGTGAGTGACTTATCCAATACTATACAACTAATAGTAATGGAATCAATACTAAAATTATATTACAGTGCTTTCCCCAATTTAAGAACCATGTGCTCATGAAAATTAAAAAATATGAAAACTATAATGAAATAAGTAAGGTTCAAATATTGCTTTAAGGAAGAAGTAAACAATGAATGCAATAACAGAACATCACAGACCACAGTGACAAGTAGCATTCATTAAGTGCTTTTTAGATGGCAAATAGTATTTTAACTACTTTATGCACGCAATCATAGCATTAACTCAACAAAACCATGATATTTATTATATTGTCACATCCATTTATGTAGAAGAAAAATGTGTCAGAGATTTATATAAATTGCACAAAGTCACACAATACTAAGTCCAAATCGTATGATTTTAGATCATTACAGTCTTATACATATTTTTATTAAACATTTTTACTGCAGTACGTAATGTATACATAAATCATAAAAGTACAAAAAGTCAAAGAACCCATATGATACAACAAAGTATAAAATCGTCAGTACCCCAGAAGTTGTCTTCTCTCCCCCCACCAAGTTACTTCTTCTTTCTCTCAAAAGATAACCACTATCCTGATTTCTAACAGCATAGTGTAGTTTTGGATTCTTAAATTTTACATGTGGTAAATTTCATAAAATTTAGTGGTTTTTTTAGACAACTTTATTTGTTCCTTCTATACTGTTGGTATTGATAGTTTGTTCATTTCCATTACTGTATCATATTTCATCATGAACATATTGCACAATTTATTTACTAATTCCACACTACTGATGGATATATGGTTTGGATATTATTAATAATTTTATAAACATTCTTGCACATGCCTTTGGAATGCATATATATGCATTATGGAAAATGTATGTAATGTTTCTGGATGAGTCATGTGTATGTGGATATTCAAAATAATAGATAATGCCTAACAGATTACAAAATGATACTTTTACACTATCAATAGTAGTGTAGTACAGTTTCAAATATTCTGCATTCTTTTTTTTAGAGACTATGGTTTATTTACAAAGTAAATTAGAGAGAGAGAGAAAGAGGGTAGGGGAGGAGGCCAAAGCTTAAGAAAACATGGACTGGCCATAGCTCAAAGAGCACATGGCCACAGCATACCTTAGCAACGCAGTGGCAGCGATGACCTGGCAATAGCCTTATCTGCATTCTTAAAATCATGTGATATTTCCAGATCACTTACTGTTATAAAATTTGATAGATAGATATTGTGGTTTTAATTTACATTTCCTTGTTAGCTAGTGAGATTGTGCATGTTTTTATATACTTCCTGGCAATGTGATGTTCTTTCTTTGTGTGACATATCTCCTCTAGTATTTGTTTTAATTTTTGTTGGAATAGTTTTCTTTTTTATACTATTTTTAAAATTTCATACATATTGATTTCTCATGTTCTATAAATATTACAAATAAATCTTGCCAATCTCTACATTTTTTGCTCTCTTAAAATTGCTTTTAAATGAAGAGAAATTTTTAATGTTAACATAGACCAATTAATCAACATTTTCCTTTGCATTTTTTGTGTTTTATTGAGAAATTTTGGTCTATCTAAAGGTCATTAATGTCCATAACACATAAGTTTATTGGTTTACCTTTCAAAATTAGATGAAAATAATTAAATAAATTCACATTGCCCTGTGTTTCCCATGATCTCCCTGTATGTATTTTTCTGGCGTAAAGTGTAGTTTCTGAGATGTGGGAGGTGGAAATGAAGTATCAATAATTACATTCCAAGGAGCACTGTCCGTTAGAGATGGCAACAGAAGGACATAGACCTGCTGTTTGGCCCCCGTCTGTTCGCTCTGTTTGCTGTGTAACCACCTCTCTTTCTGACTGCTGATGTTCCTGAGCTAGTGTCTTCAGGCCCTCCACAAGGTGTTTTACCCTGAACTCTAGACATTAGCCACCAACAGTCACTCCATGAGCTTCCCTTAATGATGCTTATCTGGTAGCTGAATTTGTCTATATTCCAGATTTCTCTTGTCATCTTTCTGTTACCAGTTTGTCACATGGGACAGGGCTAGGGAATGAACATTCTTTGATCCTTTACTCCCTTTTTCAGACCTATTTTTCCCCAGCTCCTCCCACATAGTGGGAGGTTTATAACGGTTCCTCTTCGTTCATCCATAACTGCTAAGACCCAAAATTGATTTTTTTAATGAGCAGTTTGCAAATTTTGTTTATTTATTTTTTACCTTCTACTACTCTAACACCACTTATTGAAAAGATGATCCTTTCACCACTACCTGGAATGGCACCTTGTTCATAGTATGTTCAAATATGTTACTATACTCACTGGTCTATTTGTTTATACCTGAACCAAAATAGAACTGTCTAGATTTTGTTCATTTAATTATAAAATCTGAGAACTAATAAATTTGAATTTAGTTCTTCAAGGCTGTCATAGCTCTTCTGGGCCCTTTGCATTTTCATACACATTTTAGACTGTTTTCAATTTCCCCACACATATCATACTTGTATTTTGATTTTAAAAATCTATTGAATCTAAGCAGTAAAGTCTTTCCTAACCTATACATATTTTATAGCTCACTGTTTATTTAGTTACTCATTAATTTTTTAAAATTTTATTCTGTAGTTTTCAGTGAACATATCTTGCATATCTTTTGTTAGATATATTTTAAGAATTTCTTTTTTATTGATAAGAATTTTTTTTACCACAATAATTTTAAATGACACTCCAAAATTCTTGGCATTCTTCCCATTGATAGGAGGAGTTCATGTCACAATGCCACAGATTATTCCAATGTCTAACTCAGGTTTTTCTGTTAGAGGCCCTTGACATTGTGGATAAATATGGTTCGTCTTCAAGACCTGTCTAAGTAGGCTGGTGGATGTAGCATTTTCAGTCACCTGCTCTTGGCAGGCTCCTAAACAATCAGGAGATGGAAATGTATCAATGGGAAAACAACATACTATTCTTAAGAAAATAGAGAACTAACAAGGGAAGGGAACCAAGGTTAACCTTATGAGGGGAATAAATGGAACTTAGACAACGTCTGGAAAGATTGTACACCCCATTGCACTCAGCCAATGAGAAACCAGGGAAGGGATTTGCACTCTAGGGAAAAAATTGCTTGCTGTAGTCACCCAGGGTGTGCCTGCCTACCAGACACCCAATCTTGCAAGCCTGCCATTAAAGTCTCGCTTCTGCTATACTCCATGTTTTCATGTCCGTGCTTTGATTTTGGACAAGTGAGTTTGTTTCTCACACCGAATGTAAGATAAACTAGACATAGTCTTTTTAACATAAAATTTTGCATATTATTTATGCTTACAGAAAAAAATATAACAGACTTTCAGAAGAAGTAAAAGGGGTATACGTTTTTGAAAGGTATAGCCATGTTTGACGAAAGTTTTCTGAACTTGGCCTAGGACATTTTCTTGTTAATGTCTGAGGGCTATCCAAATTCAAGAAATAAATCAATGCTAACTAAAATTTACGTAAGTTTAGTAAATACCTCAATACACTTCAAAAATTTACCTTTAAGATATTTTGAGAAGGAAAGAACAATTATAACAGTTGCCTACCAAAATAACAGATATATACAAAAATAATAGTAGATGCATACTAAGGAAAAGAAAGCAACTCTAGATAAAATACTGTATTATACTATAAGAAAGGGATTGGCAGAGGTGGGAAACTGCCAGGGGAGGAGGGGTGGGATTGGTAGTTGAGGGAAACTGCTAGGGGAGGGAGGAGCATACCTCATCAACAAGGGCCTGCATGGTCAACATTTGTATACCTAACCCTGAATTGTACCCCACATCTTTAAAATAAAATATAATAAAATAAAAAGAAAACAGAAGAGAAAGAAGAAGAAAAAAATAAAGAAAAGGAAAAAGAAAAAAATATTGTTTATATATAAGCTAAAGGCTTTAAACACATTTTAATTAAATTAATGCAAATTCTTTATATATATTTGTAAAGCATGTACAATATTTTGATGCAAATATACAATGAGTAATGATCAAATTAAGGTAATTGGGATCTCCATCACCTCAAGCATTTACCATTTCTTTCTAAAAAGAAGATGCCAATTGCACTTTTAGTTATTTTGAAATATGTAATAAATTTTGGTAACTATACTCTCCCTGTTGTACTACTAAACACTAGATCTTGTTCCTTCCATCGAACTGTATTTTGTACTCATTAGCCATCCCCTTTTTGTCCCCCCATCCCCCACACCTCCCAGCCTGTGATAGTCATCATTCTCTCTATCTCAATAAGTTTAATTTATTTGAGCTCGCAAAACCTTTTAAGAAGATATTATATTCTAGTTTTTACAGGCAATCAAACTGAAGTTCGCAGACTTTAAGTACTTTTCTTAGGATTACACAACTTATAATTGGCAGAGGATGAATTTGAGTGTTCATCTGTCTGTGTTTAAAGCTTATCTTAAGTCAGTGCATTCCCTTCCCTTTCAAGTCACTTGTGATGATGAATTATAACACAAATGAATGCATTATTCAGTTATCTTGATAAAGCACTTCAATGAAGAAAAGACATATTTTCCTTCTCCCTATGAGCCCTTGTATGCCAAACTAAATTGGAATCAGAGAGTGTTCAGGTAAAGATTACAAGTATGCTAGAAAAAAATTAAGTATTTTTGAATTTTTTGGATTCTCAAAATATTTTTCTTTTAGGAAGGATATGGAACATACAGAGCTATGCACAGCTTAAATAGAAAAATGTTCCACCTAGCTCATTGAGAAAAACTGCTTTCCCTTCTCTTATTATGCTCCACTTTCAGTTCCTAACCTCCAAAGGAGTATGAAAACCCTTTGGTTGTAAAGAAGTGTGTCTCAGGCAGGCTTAAATCATAAGTTGGATGTTAGATGACTTCCTGGAAACTGGCCAATGCTTTATCTTATTCTGCCAAAAGTCTTGGGATTAGGAGGTGACTATGCATGTGCAAGTGACTTGTTCCTGGATGAACAGAAAGGGACTTAGCCAGAAACAACAGTAGAGTCAGACAAGAAGGTTATACTGAGTTATAAAATCTTCCTTGAGAAGGTTAAAAGGAGTTTTTCATGAGTTAAATAATTCCCATTTTACACAATTGGTATCATTCAAAGCTGTATTTTTTAAGTTTTTAGTCTCAGTGGAACAACAGATACCCACCGTTGATATCATTAAATTCTGTAACAATTAGTTACTTAAGCACTGATTGTTTACCAATATCTCTTCATCTAAATGTCATACATTTAAATTAAGCAGAGAGCGTGTCTTATTTACTTTTTGGCATATCACAGTGCTTTGTTTGCAATAAAAACTTAATAAAAGTTAAATGTATTGATTTTTTGGTTTGAAATTAATTTACTCAATTTGCATTAAAGCCTGGAGCTGTTCCAGTTCTTAATGAATTTATGTGTGAATTTCTTAAAAAGAGAATATAAGAAAAGGTCATGCTTAATGAATGAGATATAATAACAACAACATTTGTTTAATTTCTGTTTCTTGGCTATGGTTTTCAAAATAAAATTATTGGTAAAATAACTACTCATCTGAACAGTTTATAAATTAAAAAAGGTTTTATAGACATTAAAATATATATATATATTTGTTTACTTTAAATATTTAAGGATTCATTTACATAATTATCTGTTACTTGTATTTCAAATATAAGATTTACTAAAAAATCACATGTAATGATGGGGAGGGACTTCATGATCATCAGAGAAGCACTTTTTTATTTAAGTACTTATATGATAAAGCAGAATATATAATTAAATACTAAAAATCGATAATAATCATTTAATATAAAAACTTCCAGACATTTTATCTGTAGTGAATTTACATAAAAAACTATCTATGCAAATTGTCTTGAGGCAACTTATTAAACTGTTTTGCCCAGCTGACCAGATTCAGAGGAATAAATTAAGATAGGGCTTACAATGGGCATAGTGATTTCCAGTGGGTGAGATTATCAGCAAGATGAGATTTTGAAATGTTGACAAACTTGTTTCAGTTTCTAAGAGCAGTGACAGACTGCCAAGTAGAATGCAGAATATAGTCACAGACCCCACCTTTGTACATTCCCTCAAGATGGCATTGCCTCTTGTCTCTAACCAAGGTCTGTTTTGCCTCTAAAACATGCACTTTAGTAGAAACTTTACTGTTTTAGGATAAAGAAGCAGTAGTCCCTATTTCTATCTTAAAACCAGTTTGGAGTACCACATGATCTCACTCATAAGTAGACCCCAAACATATATCATAATACTATAAAAAAGGAACTGGTAGTAGCTGGAAACTGCCAAAGGAGGGGAGAGGCACATAACATCAACAAGGGTACCTGATCTCAAATCAGGCAATGTTAGGACCAATGGGAGGCCCAAACTTTACCTGTATCATGATCACTTATATACCTAATCCTGAAGTGTACCCTACATCATTAAAATAAAAATGAAATGAAATGAAATGAAATAAATTTATTTGTTTACTTGCTTGTTTGTTTGGGGGACTGAGTAGATGGGTATTCTAGATTTTCTAAAAATATTTTTGAGTTTCACAAACCCTAGTGACTCTTTACTTAATTAACACTGGTAAATTCTTACAGGGATAATGCATCTCTCAAATTATATTTTTAGTTACAGAATACATGAATGGAGCCTAAAAGTTTACTAAAGACAATTTGCAAAGTTCATTCAGAAGTTATACAAATCCAAGTAAATATAAATATTTCTATCACTTTCAGTTTATATAAATACAATTTTTGTATCTAGATGTTTTGTATCTATCTACGAGGTTTGTAACAAAGGAGACATGAAAGTCATATTGTAATTACGCTTATTTTTGACGATCAGGAAGTAGTCAGTCCGGTGGAAAAGGGTTATTAATTGATTGCCTTGACTTTAATTTAATTTCCTACATTATCATATAAGCTATTTAAGCAGAATAGTGCCCCTGTAATAATTACAAAGTCCCACTTCCTTACACAATAAACTTCTGCTTTGGACTTCAAAATACAAAACTAATCCAGAATATATTTAAAGTGATGATGAGGGAAAGGAGAGAAAAGAAGGATTAAGATATGTATTAACTGAGTGACTGCTATTTGCCATGTGGCTTGTGTAAGTCATAAAATTCATTCAGGTAAGAAATGATTGTCTTGATTTCTAAAGATACAGTGAAAGAAAAGACACATATTCATAAACAGAAAAGGTGTGCAATTTACTCAAGACCATGTGCTGGATAAACTAGTGTTTTAGTTTAAATCTCACCTCCTTCATATATGTGTCATTTTTTCTGTGTTTGTATTTGATAGTAAAACATAACAATAAGTTTTTTGGTGTTAGGTATAAATGCAGTCATGATCAAATTAGATCTGGGAAAAACTGGTAAATAATAAAATGAAATAGAGATTTGATTTTTTTGCTATTGCTTGTGTCTTTTTCAACAGTACAATCTCGTTTAGATCATTCATATTTTAAGTATGTTTTTCAAGTGAAAATTGATTTTTATCTTATAAATTGTGTCTTTTCTAGTACAGAAAGCACATCTTTATTATTTTATCCCCAACAAAATTGTGATTCCAATATTTTAGCCCCCTGTCAGCCAAATTTTAGCCTCTAAGTTATCAGGGAAACAAATTTGAGAAATAACTCCCATTCTCCTTCTTGGCTGGCCTGAAGTTATTAAACGCTTTCTCTACTACAATGACTACTCTCTCAGTGTGTTGGCTTTTCTGTGCAGAGGGCATACCAAAGCAGGGAGGCTGTAACAAATCGATTACTGTTTGCCAACTTCACTGATTTTTTTGTAAAGGAATCATTAGATAATGCATATAAGAATCTAAAGTCCTGGATGTAAACAAGAGGTAATATTTAATGTGATTTAATGAATCATTAGATATTAAGTCCCCTCAAATAAAGGTAATATTGTAGTTTATTTATTTATTTGGGGACTATATAATGCGCACATAAATTGACTAATACAATGACATTATTTCAGAAGTATTTACTGAAGGAATTCTGAGGTAACGTTTGTAAGCACTGTATTATTTAAGGAAGAATATTGTACCCCAAATTGCCTTCCTCTATATTTCTCATCACTATCATAAGAGAAAGTTACTCTCCATTAAAAAAACACACATACAAAGAGAGTAGCAGAAGAAATTCAGCAAATTATTAATATTTAAACATCAACCAAAAGTAGAAAAATATAGTAACTGTCTCACAAAAGAGAGGAAAGAACAACCACTTCTGCATGCAACATAAACCTCACAGAAAATAATACTGATTCTTTAGACAACCAACATGACACCTGCCATGATGTCTTCTTGCATCTGGTGTCTTGGCTGCAGTAGAAGGATCCAGTGCAAAGCAGTATTTGGCAAAATCAGAGACTAAGTTATGAGATCTGCAAACACCAAAATGATGAACAGTATTCTAAGCCAAGATTAAAATGCCACTATGAATGGTGTTGGAATGATATTAAAACTTTGAAGTTATTTAAATCACTGGAGTGAAGGAATTTGGAGAGAAATTTTCTCTGACAATTTTCATTTCAAACATTTCTGCTTAGCATATTATACAATATGGTATATTTATTGTGTCCTTTATTGTGCTATACTTTAATGGAAATAAAGATAAGTGAGGCAAAATTGTGATCATTTATTTGTTTAAATGCGAATTGATTTATTTCACAACCCAAAAAGTGCAGTGTGGTTAGGCAAATCTGGACCTTAGTGAGTTACCTATATTGACACTAAAATTTAGAGATCAGCAGTGTACACCTAGTGTTTACCAACATGAGACTGGAAGAGCGACTGTAACACTCCATTGATGTACATTTACTCATTTCGGAAATAATAATCAAATAGCTTTCATTTGTAACTTATTGTTTGAGGAAATTTTAATGTGAAATAAATGACATTGACTCAGAAAAACTGAGGTCATGATAAAGTTTACAATTTTCGATAATCAGAACTTTCAAAATTCTAAAAAATATACTCTTTAATCTTTATTTTTTAAAATCTTGAATATGTGATGGTTATGAATCCAAAATAAATAAACATTTATTCATAAGAAAAAACATGGAGAAATTATAAAAATCAACAGAGGAATATTCTCTGTTTTTAAAGTCTCATTTAAAAATAACTTTTTTATACTTCCCAATGTCTGTTCTACAGGAATACTTGAATAAGTGTCCAAGTATTTATACTCAAAGCTATTATTCACTGTGGTTTAATATGATCTAGAAAAATGATTCAGAGTATATAATTGTCCAGCAATAGAACAATAACTAAATATTAAGGAAAATAAGAAGTTTTCTGCATCTATATGCACATACTTAAAGATGTGCCTATGTATACGGCACACAATAGCATTCAAAACTTGTGCATTTTCAATTTACAAGTTTTGAATGCAAAAATTGAAAGTGTATATAAAATAAAATATATTTAGGAGTGGACTTAGGCAAAGTAGGAGTGATTAGATCAGAGGAGAAACAATCGATGCTATTTGTTGATAACAGCTTTATTGGTATATAATTCACATACAATAAAATTCACCCTTAAGGTTGAGATTAAGTGATGTTAAGTATATGCACAGAATTGTAGAGTATTCACTAATGTCTAACTTGAGAACGTTTTTATCACTTCAAAAAAATATAACACTATAGCCTTCAGCAGTCATTCTTCATTCACTCAGTCCCCAAAGCCCTGGAAACTATTGATGTATTTTGTGTCCCTATGAATTTTCCTCTTCTAGACATTTCATATTAACAAAATCACACAATGTGTGGTCTTTTATGACTGGCTTCTTTCGGTTAGGATGATGTTTTCACATATGTTGTAGTTGTATCAGTACTTCATTTTTTTATTGCTGAATAATGTTTTATTGTATGAATATGCAAGATTTTGTTTTTCCATTCATCATTTGATAGACATTTGAGTTGTTACTGCATTCTGCTTATTATGAATAATGCTGTTATGATCATTCATCTAAGATTTTTGTGTGGACATAAAATTTACTTTCTTTGGGTCTTATACTTAGAAATAAAATTGCTAGATCATTTGATAACAGTGTATTTATTCCATTGAGGAATTGCCAATTCTCTTTCAAAGTGTACCATTTTACATTCAGGCCAGCAGTGTATAAGAGGTGTTATTTTTGACATCCTTACCAAAACTTGTCATTGTCTTTTTTTTTTTAATCACCCTAGTGTATATGAAGGGGTAGTTTATAGTAGTTTTGTTTTGCGTTTTTCATAGCTAATGATGTTAGACATTTTTCATGTGCATATTGGTCATTTGTATATCTTCTTTGAAGAACTATTTCTTCAAATCCTTTGCTCATTTTTTAATCGGGTTGTTTATTTGTCTTCTTTTTATTGATTATAAAAGTTGTTTTTATATATTCTAGACACAATTTCATTATCAAACATAAAATCTGCAAATACTTTCTCCCATTCGGTGCGTTGCTTTTTCACATGGTATCTTTTGCACCAGTTTTAAATTCTGATACAGTCCTACTTATCTTGTATTTCTTCTGTTGCTTGCACATATGTTGTGCCTAAAAAAGATCTGTACTTAACCAAAGATTATAAAGATTTAATCCCATTTTTTATTCTAAGTATTTTATAATTTAAAATCTTGACATTTAGATTTATGACCCATATTTAGTTATTTGAACAATTTTTAGTTGTTTTTTATACTGAATTTTGTGGAGGTTCACCTTTTTCTTGAGTGTCATTACTTCTTAGTAAGTTCTGAAACTGAGAGGTATGATTTCTCCAACTCTATCCTTTTTCAGAATAGCTTGACTAATCCGAGTTTCTTAAATTTTCACTTGAAATTTAGGGATAGCTTGTAAATTTCTGCAAAAACCACAGCTTGGATTTTGACAGGGATCATAATGCGTGTGTTCGTCAAATGGGGCAGTGTTGCCATCTTAACATTTTTTTCTGAACCATTAAAATAAGATGTTTTTCCATTTATTGGGTCTTCTTTAACCTTTTTCAATTATGTTTGTAGTTTTCAGTGCACAAATTTTGAAATTATATTGCCAAGATTTTTCCTAAATATTTAATTATTTTGAAGATACTAAAAATTAAATTGTTTTCTAAATGTTATGTCCAACTTGTCTGTTGATAGATAGTATACATAATTTTTATATATGAATTTTGTATCTTGCAATCATACAGAAATAATTCATTCTATTATATCTAATATTATTATTATTATTATTATTATTATTATTATTATTATTATTATTGAGTTGGAGTCTCACTCTGTCGCCCAGACTGGAGTGCAGTGGCATGCTCCTGGCCATCGCAGCCTTGACCAGCTGGGCTCCGGCAATCCTTCCACCTCAACCTTCCAAGTAGCTGGAACTACAGGTGTGTGCTACCACGCCCGGCTAATTTTTTTTTTTGTAGAGATGAGGTCTTGCTGAGTTGCCCAGGCGGGTCTCGAACCCGCGGGCTCAGGCAATTCACTCACCTCGGTCTCCCAAAGCTCGGGATTACAGGCTGAGCCACCGAGCTCGGCCTAATAGTATTATTTTTAACAATAATTCTGTGGATTTATTGGGATTTTCTATGTTAAAACTATCTCATCTGCAGACATAAAAAAGTTTTACTCCTTTTTTTCCAATATGGTTGTCTGGCATTTGTTTTTGTTTACTTGTCTTCATTGCCATATAATTGGACATTGATGCCCTTAAATTTTTTGAGACAGTCAGTCACTTAGCCCTTATTAAGGGGCTTTGTGTGCATACTGGATATGCCTTCAGTGCTTCAGTGCTCCAACCTTTATCTCTGTCTTAGCTTTCATTTCTTGTGTGCAAGACTTCAAGTTAGCCAAAAATAAGTCAGCCAATGGTGGCCAATGTCTTTTTAGGACTTGCACATACCTGTGTGCTTGTGACTAGTCTTCTAGATTCCCAGGAATATGTTAGAGCTACCTGCCATGGAGATATAATTCTCTAGGTTTTACTTAGACTTTTTTTTTGTCTACCCAAACTGGTATTGCTATCCCCATAAAGTTGCAACATTAAGCAATTGCCACTGATTTTTTTGTGTGTCAACAAACGCTCTGAAAATAGGACTATTTGCACAGAACAAGTATTGACTCAGGACAAATAAAGATAAATCCTGTGAAAAGCATAATTACAGTGAAATTCCAGACAGGATTAATAGTGACAATTCTTAAGTAATGTGGCTTTTGGGGGAGGCCCATATCAGTTATACTCCCTCCACTGACTTCTACTTTGCTCATTTTGCAATTACTGTAATTGCAAGGCTGTTGATCCTCAAAGCCACACCAGAGTTGAGGAGAAGAAGTCAGCATCGGGGCAATTTAAAACACTAGAAAGCACAATATTCCTATTGAGGTTAAGTCATTTTTCTTAAATAAAGGCTAACCAGACTGTTGTAAGTCTTTTTTAATTTGTAGAGTTTCAAAGGTTAATTGTGACAATTTCTGTTACTGTTTTCATGACATTTATGACAACTGTCCATAAAATTTTATTGTGGAACTGTTTCCAATCCATATAACTTTTAAGATAAGCATGCATTACAACCTTAATTAAGTTTCTTTTTAAAAGTTAAAGTATATAGAGAACATAACTATAAAAGTAAATACTATTACCAGAATATTAAGGTGTTTAGAAGAAAAAAAAAAAAGACATGTATTAGCTTGAAATGTAAAAAAAGCATAAAAATGACTTGGAGGAGGTGATTATTAAGAAGTGATGTGAAATTTTCTAAAGGTTTTAAGAGGCAATGTGCATATTTGGGGTAGAAAACATTATATGAACAATTGCAAATAGGTGGGATACTGTGAAATGTGTTTAAAAGAAATTGAGTTGATAATAAATAGTCTGTGAAATTAATTATTTTTATTTTGTCAGATACCTTTGAAGATATATTTTTTTCTGCTTGAAGTACAGAAAACTGAATAACTTTCCATAGTCGCAAAGCTAGTCAGAGCGTCAGCTCTCAAACCCAGGACTGGAGTCTCATGTCACAATACCACCTTCCGTGTTTACTGTACCAGACTGGTGTGTTGAATGCAGTGGTATAAAATAGGGTTGGAAATTTGATTTCAATCTTCTTTTATTCAAAGACATTAAAAACTCATTGGGAGGAAATGGTGAATATTTTAAGTCATGAAATAAGTCATAAGATAGCATATATTTGTGTACATATATTATAAATGTGTTTGCCACAGGCTGTGATAAGGCTGGGAACTCAAAAAGGAAATAAATTTGGGAGATCCAAAGATGTCAGGTAAAACACAAGCAGAACCTTAAAAGATAAAAGTGATTGTAATTGAGAAAGACTTATTTACAGTATGTTCTTAATAAATGTTTTTAAATCATAAAGTGATAAAATGTATGATTTATGAAAACTACATTAATAATAACATGCATTTAACTCCTATTACATGACAAAACTTTGTGTATTTACTTTTAGTAATACTCAAAACCACACCATAGGAAATTTTTTAAAAAATGACTACAAACTATTTGAAGGTGCTTATGTGAAGAAGAGTTTATATTTCTGCCTAGTTGCTCCTTGACCATGTGACTTACTTTAGGCAAAAAGATTTTAGCAACACGGATCAAAGCAGATAGTTAAGTGGTGCTTGCACATTAGGGTTGACTAACTGTTTTTCCTGGAAAATTTTCCATTCCCTGAGATAACTTCCTGGAAGATGGGAGGCCACAAGAAGGGAGATTTCAACTTCTCCATACACCACAGCTGAGTCCAGTCATGACTGTGTCCATTCTAATTCATTCATTCCTAGCCTAGCCACCCTAGACAAGAGAAATCACCTGGCTCACCCACAGAGCAAAAGCTAATTACATGCTTGTTGCTTTAAGCTGCTAGCATCTGGGATTTTATTTGATTATTAATGATACATTAACTGTAATCCTAATTGTACACTAGGAATTACCCCAGTCCTTGAAATGAAACAGCTGAATTTTATATTATTGCAGTGACTTGCTCAGTGTTACCTAGCTAAAACGTAGGGACATTGAGATTCAAAATCATTGTATGTTTCAATCCAAAGTTTTGCTCTGTTGTTTACAAATCATTGACTACACACTTGCTCATCTGGTGGTCCAAAGTGTAACACAGAAGATTCATCTTTGGTGACATCTTCAGTTAGCTGGTCACATCTGGGACTCTCCCACTCTACTTGAATGTCCACAAAACAATTAAGGGAAAGGTATTTAAAGACGAAAAAACCCTGAAATTAAAAATATACAATAAGTGCCATCATGTAATCATGTACAATGTACTGCTGTGGAAATTTATTGAAATCTAATAAATAATGTTAAGGCCTATTAGAAATTGTTATTTAGTATAAAGTGTTGTTATTAACACACAAAATTGATTTTGGAATGATGCATTATACAGAATAGAAAATAAAGTTGACTCCTAGAGATTTTGAAAGGCAGAGTAAAAATAAAGTGCTTTAGCATTTTTAAATATTGATGTAAACAGTCAGTGGCTATATTTCCCCTTTTTCCTAGTGAGTGGAAAGTAAAGCTCAAACTTAGAGTGGACAGAGATTTATTGTTCTTATTTATGGAAACTGCAGTGTTAGATTTATTTATTTACAAGTTCATATAACATCAGAGATTTAAACTTAAGTAATTTTGGTAACATTATATGGCTATAGGTAAGAGTATTGTCAGCCTTCTGAATAGTCCCACCACCCTAAATCTGTACGTTGTTTTAGACTGTCATGTTAATTTTCTAAAACTTTAGTTTTATTGTATGTATTTAATCCTTATGAAATGAGTCTTAAAAAACTGTAAGTATGGACATTTGTACTTATTTTATTAGAAATACAAACCTTTTATGTCATGAGTCTGCCTCTAATATTATAATTCAAAATCAATAGCCTCAAAATATTTCCTTAAATTTTTCTGAGATGTTTCAAGCTAATGAATTAAGAGATATTCAGGACAAGTCCCTCAACAAAATTTTTTTTTTCTAATTATATTGCTTTGCTCCTACTCAAACACCAGTGTTCTTGTGTGGCCAGTCTACTTCTCACAGACACTCTGTTAGATGGCACTGAGGTAGCCATGTCTACCTCAGATAGGGCAAACTGCTTTTTTTAATAGTCAACAGTTTGGCCGAAAATATGATCAAAGCAAATCAAATGAGTGCTTTCAAATACTTCTAGAAATGATCACTCTTTTATTATGGACATATGGAGTACATGTCAGGATTAGTTACACAAGCAGGCTACATGCAGGTGAAATTTGGACCTCCAACAGGCCCTCACATCCCCTGGTTTAGGATGAGATAACTTTTGTGATGCTACATCCTCCCTCCCTCCCACCCTCTCTCCTTACCTCCCTCTCTCCCTCCCTCCCCTGGCAATGTCCATCGACTGCCTGTTCCTCCCTTCTGCTAATGTGATTAATGTTCAAGTCCCCCTTATGAGTTAGAACATTTGATATTCAGTTCTTTGTTTCTGTGAACGATTATTAAGTATAATGGTTTCCAACTCCATTCAATTTGTTACAAATTCCATGATTTTGTGTTACTTTATGGTTGCACAATATTCCATCATGCATGTGTACCACATCTTCTTTATCTGGTCCACTTTTGATGGGCACTGGGGTTTGTTCCATGCTTTTGCTATAGTGAATAGTGGAACTATAAACATGTGTGTGCAGCTGTCCTTTTTGTAGAACAAATTATGTTTCCCCAGGTACATTCCCAAGAGAGGCATTTTGAATGATATGGAGGTCAATTTTTAGTATTTTTAGGAACCACCACACTGCTTTTCATAGAGGTTGAATTAACCTGCACTCCCACCAACAGTGTAGAGGTGTTCCCCTTTTCTCGGCATCTTTGCCAGCATCTATTGTTTTTTGATTTATTGATGAGGACCACTGATGCCCACATGTCTAAGTTGCCATCCCAAGATCACAAGATTCCTAACCTTCTCTGCCTCTTGATCTGAGCAATTTGTAAAGATCCACATCCAGAAATATTCTTAGCATCTCCATGTTGCTAAGAAAGAGTCTAAACTTTACAGATGTTCCCAGGAAGATAAAATAAATCTTTTTTTCTCTTTATGTCCTATCTCCCTATCAGATTCTTTACAGAGTGATGATAGTTGAGAATGTCTTGCTCAGTAAGATTTTATCATGTCTCAGAGGGCATGTGCCAGGCTCACAGATGGAAAGGCAATTTCAACATGTAACTGCACATTTCCCACAGTTGGTCTTCTTCAATTTAAGGCACTACCCCACGTTCAGCAGCCAAACTCAGTTCACATTATGCTGCATATGGCAGAGAACCTTTCCTTGTTATAGTCTGTCTTTCAAGATATATATAGAAAAGACCTCCTGTAAAAATCTGACAGCCTAAAAGCAACTACTTGAACAAGAACGCACACACACACACACACACACACACACGCATGCGCGCGCGCGCGCACACACACACACACACACTATATATAAACACAACACATACATGAAGTTTTCCAGTAAAAACAATCATCTTCAGTGCTAGAAACATCTCCATTATTTTTATTTAGCAGCATATCTGTTTCTCTATGGCATTATCCTCTTTGGGTCTCAGTTTCACATGATGACAGTAAGTGAAAAATTGGTGCCACATTACCCAGGAATAAATCTTGACTATGATTTATTCATTATATGAAATTGGATATATTACTTAAACTTTTTGTGCCTTGTTATGTAACTCATAGGTTTGTGGTGAGGACTTAATGAAATAATGTATGTAAAACATGAAAGTATTAGGTCCTAATGGAGTGATTTTTAATTTTTACATAAATCAAGTAAAAGAATTACAAATTCATAGTCTTAAATTAACTATTTCATATATAAAGTGCAAGATTTGTGTGCATGCAATATACATTAATTTATGCATATTTATTCAACATTTTTGTGAGCTAAACACAGAGTTACTTTTATTATTTTGAATGACTTTTGCAATTTGTGAGTTGCACTGTAATGCTATCCTCTCACTTATGTATTTCATCAAGAAGAATTAGAGAGACAAAAATTACTTATTTAAAACTATACTTCTCAGATCAATAACTGACTGATATGGTTTCTAGTTCATCTTGAGCTTCAGTCATATCTGATCACTTTCCTCACAAATATGTCCTTACTATTATTGGCTGTAGATTCTAAAACAGCTGTGGCCAGCTCACTCAACCCAATTTTAAGCTAAGTTTGCATTTCAAGTATTTAATTGCATGATGTTAGAAGGTGCAAGAAGAACACTATTGATTTCCAGATTGCAGATTGGGAGTGATAAATTTGGTGTCTTAAAAAAAAAAAGTTTCTGACTCTCAATTATGCAAATGTGATAGGAAAGCTGTAACAGGAGTAACATTTTCAAAACTACAATTCTACTTGCAATCTTCACTGTATTTTCAAAGCAAATTTAAAATACAGTTTTATAACTATGCCCTGATACTATATGCCCAGATCTTTACTAAGTTCAAAGCTTGGTACTCATTGCGTGACCCATAGTCTTATGTCATAAATGATTTGACAGTTACCCAGCAGATATTAGACATGAAATTATGGCAATAAGAGTCTCTATCTCAATGATTTCAGGTGTCCTTTTACCTGAAGAATCACTTAAAATGATGATTATTGCAAATTTAAGTTAAAAAAATAAATTAAATCTAAATTTTAAAAACGTATGTCACCAAATTATACCCAAAAATATTTGATATGTATTTCAAAATTAATAATGTGACAGGATAAATACATTGGGATTTTAGAGAAAAAAAGCTGCCCTATAGTAAAGTTTGAAGTCTGAAAGTATAATACCTCCTGCTTTGTTTCTTTTGCTAAGGATTATTTTGGCTATTCATGGTTGTCTATGTTTCCATATGAATTTCTCTATTGTCATTTCCAGGTCTGAGAGGAATGATATTGGTAATTTAATGAATATTGCATTGAATCTGTAGATTGCCTTTGGTAGGATGGACATCTTAACAATGTTGATTCTTCCTATCCATGAACATGGAATATTTTTCCATTTGTTTGTGTCTTCTTGGATTTCTTTGAGCAGTGTTTTGTAGTTCTCATTATAAAGGTCTTTCACTTCTCTGGTTAGGAAGATGCCGAGGTATTTACATACCTGCACACACGTTTGTTGCGGCTCTATTCACAATACAAAAACAAAGACTCAACCATGCTGTCTATCGAAGCTGGACTGGAGAATAAAATGTGGTACATATACACAATAGAATATTATGCAGCCATAAAGAAGGAGAAACAAATGGACTTTGAAGTAACTTGGATGGATTTAGAGTCTATCATACTCAGTGATCTATCACAGAGTACCATAGCTCTCACTCATAGACGGACCTTGAACAATTATTGTAATACTCTAAGAAAGGAATTGGCAATGGTGGGACACTGCCAGAGGAGAGGGTTGGGATTGGCAGTTGAGGGAAACTGCCAGGGGTGGGAGAGATACATCTTATCAACAAGGGTACCTGCAAAATGAACATTTGTATACCGAGCCCTGAATTGTACCCCACATTCTTAAAATAAAGAAAAAATAAATAAAAACTGTCCCGAAACTTTTGTGGTTTGTACATTCTATAACACAATTCACATATGGTAGTTACTTACTGGGCACTTAATATTTTCTAATGTCCTTGTAAATGGTACTTTTCTCAAATCTCTAATGTTATTGCTGATATATAAAGATACAGTCAGATTTTATATAAATCTTGTTTTCTGTGAACTTACTAAACACAGCTCTACCTCCAATCTCATAATGAGAAAAGCGTCAAATAAATCCAAATTTAGAAACATTCCAGGAAATACCAAATCAATTATTCTCAAAACTGGAAAGGTCATGAAAAACAAGAAAAAATAGATACTAGCACAGACCACTAAAGAGGAATGATGAACAAATGTAGCATTGTATCTTAAATAGAATTCTGGAAGAGGAAAAAGACACTGAAAAACTGTGATGGCTGATTAAAATCTGGAGTAATGTTAATGGTATTATGCAAATATCAATTTCTTAGTTTTGACAAATGTATCATGTTTATACTGATGTTGACATTCAGGATACTGGGAGAAGAGTACAGAAAAAATTGTTTGTCTTTGCAACTTTGTATAAATTTAAAATTACTCCTAAATATTGCATTTTAGTTGTTTTAAATGTAGAAATGTGGTGATGGAAAAGCTTGAATCTGTGTAATTCTCACTTCTTCATTGAATCTGTTAACCACAATCCCCCTGATGGTACAATCTAATGTAAGAATATTTGCAGTTGGCTGCAGTGGTGTCCTGACACTTTAAATAATACAATACTTTTCTACAATAAGAGTTACACCAGTATGTTACAAAATTAGTAGAAAGTAAATAAATAAATAAATATTGTAGTGCCATGCCAAAATTTTCCAGTTGTGAACAGTCATTTATTTTGTTATTATATTTTTCTTCCTTTTATTGTCTTTCTTTAAGAACATTGCAAAACCAGAAGTCAGAAATTTGGCAAAAACTGATATAAAAGATGAATTTTAAATTGTAATAATTGTTAATTGCATAGATCTAGTATTGTTGTAAACATTATTGTAACAATTTATATGTGTTAAGTCATTGTGCTAAGCAAAACAAATGAAATTAAATACAGAAATGAAATACAGAAATTGTCGTGTTAATAGCAAAGGCATATTGAATATATGCCTTTAATACTCTCTTTCCTAAAACCCTGCAAAAATGTCAGTGAATAATTGAGTGGGCAAACTGATGAGAGACAGAACAAGATCAAAAGTGAGAAAGGAAGTGAGAGACAATGAGAGAAAAGAGAGAGAGAGAGACTGGGAGTAGGCAGATAACACATGAGTTAGTAACTGACTTAGAGAGCTAGAGGAAGGTGAATCCCAGTCTGAAGTGGGAAAGCTGAGGAGCAATTCTATGTACATCATAAGATCCTTTAAAGGCTTGAGAATTGTTGACATCAGCTACCTCTGGAAGCAGAGAGGTGAGGATGAGCGAAAGATTCAAGGGTTGATTGAAAATTAGTTAGGATGAGATAAGACTCAGACTGCTTTCTCAATGTTGTGTAAATAAGCATCTGTTTCTCCATTGCTATGGTGTGAATGTTCCCTTTAAAACTCATGTTGAAATTTAACTTCCATTGTGATACTACAAGATGTGATTGGACCATATGGTCTCATGTGCAGGATTGGTGCTTGTAGAAAAGGGTAAGTATGGCCCTTTCTTACTCTCTGTGCTCTTCTGCTCTCCAGAATGTGAAAGACAATGCTCCTGTTCCTGAAGAATGCAATGTTCAAGACACCATCTTGAAAGTACAGGTTAGCCCATACCAAACCTCAAAACTGTCAGTGTCTTAATATTAGGCTTCTCAGCCTCCAGAACTACAAAAAATAAACTTTTGTTCTTTATGTAGTATCTGGTGTTAGATAATTTGTTGAGCAGTCCAAAAATGAACTATAAGACACTCATTGTGACATAAGACAAAAGGTTTATGGTTTGGACAAAAATTTTTAAAGATGCTATGTTGAAGAGGATATGATTCCAACGACTAGGTACTAAGTGAAAATGTATACACTGTGTAAAGAGTTTGAGTTCCCAAGATGCCAAGACAGGGTGTTGACATCAGCATTTCTGTGAGTCAACTTTCAAGGAGATTCCCTTTTAATAAACACCACAGGAAAACAAACAAACGCCTATACCCAGAACTTAAAATTAGCTTTTAAGTATCCATTTTGCAAATGAGAAGGTAAGAAAAGATTATCAAGTTATAATAAGAATGACATAAAACACACCAAATCTAAACTAAATAAAAAATAATAGCTAAACAGAAGAAAGAGGTACTATTAAAGAAGACAAACTTTTAAAATATGAAGAAAAGACAGATTATTTTAAGTAGAGACACTAAAATAACAAGAAATACTTTAAAGGGTGAAAAATTCAAGAAAATCTACTCTTGACTAAAGCCAGTGAGAAAACTCTAGTCAAAGATAAAATGTATAGAACACATAATGAGTTTTAATGAATAGAGATGGTTTTACACAATTGGAGTGCAATTTAGAGTAAATGTGATGGTAATTAAAACTAAAATAATAAAAAAACAATAGCAGTAAAATGTATCACAGCTGAAAACCAGCATAAAACGGTAAATGCACAAGTGGTTTCTGGAGTCAAGTCCTTGCGTTCAAAGTTGCGTTCTAGTTGTATGAGTTTGACCAATTTACTGAGATTTATTTTTTTCATTTGTAAAATGCACATAAAAATACTACCTTAGAAAATTATTGTGAGAATTAGATAATTATATATTTAGCTACTTTTTAAAACTGCTAGGGAAAACTAACATTTTGGAAAAAATAGCCAAATACAATATAATATTAATAGATTAATATTAACTCAATATTGTTTAAACAGTACTTATGTTAAAATTATGTTAGAAAAATGCACTGAAAAGAGAGTACATCGGGGGGAGAGGTTTAAGATGATAAAAAATGTTAAATTCTTGTCTTTTATACTAAAAAGTCAGTAAATAAAGTCACAACTGAAAAATCAATAAATGGTTATGTAAGCATGTCATTTAGCAATATGGAGGTAGCACTGACAGAATTAAAGTGTTGAAAGTATTTGTTTTTGTAAAGAGTTCAATGGTTAGGACCTGCTATTTTTCATAATCAGCTTTGCAGAACTAATTGATTCTTTAAACTTATTCATGTATTACTACGATGGAATGTTAAACTAAATTAAAAATTAATATTGGTAAGAATATGTGCATAAATTCACAAACTTACTAATATATTTATGTCTCTGTATATTGTTTTTCTCTACTTGTAATGTCCAATATCTGCTACATGTTTTTTGGCTTTAATCATCATTAAACATCGGTCAACTCACATTCTGATCTAGGAAATCAGTACTGAAGTACCCATGCAAATTTGATCATTCATTTATGTGTGTATTCACTGCACTGTGAGCATTCCTCCCTAGTAAACTGCATAGAAATATCAATTACGTGCCTGTTTTCATTTCTAGGTTGGATGCACATGACAATAATTATTTGTTAATTGTCTTTGTGATTTAGATTTCAACACAGAGCATAGCAACTACCAAATAATTGGTTTTCAACTGAATCAAGTAAATTAATCCTATGGACAGAAGTCCGTAGAGATGTGTAGTGCCCTTTAAAGTGTATGTCTATACCGTGTCCTGCTTTCCTATATAATGGATGCTTTAGTTTGCTACCATTGCTATAACAAAACACCACAGACTAGGAAGTTTAAATGATACACAGTTTTTCTCACAATTCTGAAGACTGGAGATGAAAGGCCAAGGTGCTAATTCATTTAGTTCCTATAGAGAGCCCACTTCCTGGCTTATAGACCAGTTTCTCACACAGAGTGTTCACATGACCTCCTTCCTGCTTGTGTATGGAAAAGGAAATATCTCTTTGTCTACTTCTTCTTATAAAGGCACAAATCCTGTCTTTAGGACATCAATTTAATAACTTAATCAAACTTAATTGCCCTGCAAAGACTCCATCTCCAATTGCCATCATGTTTGGGGCCAGGGTTTCAGCATATGCATTTAGGGAAGACATAAACATTCAACCCATAACAGTGGAAAATGCGACAAATTCTTAATTAAGAATTATATATTAGGTATAGACATTGTTTTGCCTACTCAGTATGCCAACATCTACCTCTAATTATAGAATTTCTGAAAACAACTCCGCATTTTCTGGAGAAGTGAAGCGTTTCTTCTCACTCCCATTGCCTTTACAAGTATACATACACACACAATCACACACACACACACACACACACACACACACACACACAAATATACACACACACACCATCTATGTGGTTACCATGAATATTAACATATTAACATGTTAAATCATGATTTACAGTTGAATAATTCATGGCTGTGGCACTATATGGCCTTACATGGTTCATAGATGGAACTATAATTCTGGCACAATAGGTATCATTTCTCTGGAATTTTAATACTGAAACTGAGGAAGGAAATTGTTTCTCTAGAATTGTCTGACGGTACTAAATCACAAAACATTCTGAAGTTTTCATTAATCATACTTCAAACTGCCTGAGCTAAAGAAGTGGAGAACATGTAATATCAGATAGAAAGTAAAGACTAAAGCACATCATAAAGCAGAAAAATCAGAAGACCTTAGAACACTGAATTTATGTTTCCATTTACTTCTAGTGCTGTGTTTTCAGTTCTGGGTTTCTTCACATACCTTAATGTCATTCTTTTTCTTTATTTAAGTTGTCTTAAATATGATTTATGGTGTTTGTAAACAAAACATTACTAAACACTATTATAAAGACAGTCAGGCAATTGTAATAATAATTTATTACTTGCAATAATACATTGTAGTAATTGTGGTAATAATTTATCAGCGTCAGTAGTGATAATTTTGATGACAGACAATAAAGAGATTTTTAAAAACTGAGAAAAATTAGCAGACTGAAATTAGTTTTCATTGCTATTTAACAAACAATATAGGTGTATTGGTATAAAACACTAACTTATCTCATAGTTTCTGAGAGTCAGGAATACAGACATGGTTTTATTGGTTCCTCAATTCAGGTCTCCCAAAGTTGTGATCAAAGTGATAGCTAGGGCTGTGGTTTTCATCTGGATCTTGGGGGTCCTCTTATGAGTTCATTTAAGTTGTGGGCTCAATTCAGTTCCTGTGTTGTTTTTTGTTTGTTTGTTTGTTTTGTTTTGTTTTGATTTTTGCAAGACTAAGGTGAATTTTTTGTTTGCTTTTGGTTGTTCTTTTTTTAAATTTTTAACGCTAGCTCTCAATCAGAGACTGCTTAGCTCCTAGAGTCCTCAGAATCAGCTTGCGATATGATAGTGTGATTCTTCATGGAGAACAGGGTGTGTTTCCTTAATGTTTAACTATTATGATACTCTTTCCCTCATTTGAAC
The DNA here is from genome assembly GCA_027257055.1 of Cephalopachus bancanus. Classification (NCBI taxonomy): domain Eukaryota; kingdom Metazoa; phylum Chordata; class Mammalia; order Primates; family Tarsiidae; genus Cephalopachus; species Cephalopachus bancanus. The sequence continues at coordinate 3,757,216 of JAPVLO010000046.1, read as the reverse complement.
CTTTTTCATATCATACACAATAATTAGTTCCACTTATTGCTTAACAAGGTTCTGATAGAATGTATAATTTTTCTTTGTTTCTTCTTTGCTACCTAGAATCTTAAGCTTTAAGGCAATTAATTTTAGATGAAAGGAAATAATGAAGAAATAAAGGAAGGAAGATCAGGCTTGATATGACATTCATTGCAATGTATTGAAATTATTATATATCTGCACTAAATAATAAAGCAAGATATTTTCTAATTTGTCCATAAATATTTACAGTATCTGCTGATTTTGTTTGTTTTTAGATTTTAGAAATATTTAGCTAAACACGATATATGTGACACCTATTTTCAAGCTTATATTATAGGAAAACCAAGGGAAATAAATAATTCACTCAGTTTAATAATGTCTTTTTATACAGTCATTAATATCCTAAAAGTACACAACAGAAAATATGATAAATAGCAACTTGGAAGATGGTGGTGGTAACTACTGAGTTTAGCAAACAAAGCCTGGGAAGAATTTCCACAAAGTTTGGTATTCAACCTAAGATCTGGAGTATCAGAATTATCCCTGAGAAGATTTGGGAGAATAGAGAAGAGTAAATATCATGGTCATGAAGTGCTAACAGGTAAGTACATCTAAAAAAATATAGAAAAAGTAAGTGTGGCTATACCTTATTGAGTTAGAAAAGAGTGACAAGAAATGAGATAGGAGAAAAAGAGAGGAGACATAATATGGGGAATTATAAGATATGGTAAAGTAATACTGTTATTATTATTTGTTTATTTATTTTTGAGTTGAGAGGAACATCCAATGAGAAACTACAGACAGATTTGAGAGACGTAATTTATATAATTTAACTTACACATGAAAAATAAGAGGCTGTAGAAAAAATTCCAATTAGAAGCATATTGTAGTGTTCCAAATGGGATATGATGGTGACTTTGGCAGAAGTCGTAGTGGTGAGTGTAAACAGTGAATTAAGCAGTAAAATGTCTGATTATAGAGCAAAATGAGTGATTGAGAGTGACATCGGCAACATGGCTGAATAGTAGTACTTGATGATCACCCCTAAGAAAAAGACAAAACTATAAATGAACACTTAACATTCAACTGGATTGTCTGAGAAAGAACACTGGAGTGTAGCAAGGGAGTGGCAAGATTTCTATAAAACATGAATTCACAATATATCAGCATAGAGAAGACAGTGAGTCACCTGTCTCTGCCACCCATTTACACTGTTGGCATTAGCTCTGAACAAGGAATGACTCCTTTTTTGCATGGGGAAAATAAAACCAAGCAGAAGGCCCCAATCATCTTCTATTATCACCACAAAAATAAACAGTTCTTACTACAGGAAAATTCCATAATCTTTGACACTCTGGGGCTGCCTGGAATTTACACAATCATACTATTACAGAGTAGAAACACACATTGGATGCTCTTCAATCCCCACAACCCTGTTGCAGTATAGTACCATCTTGACACTGAAGTCACTACTGGAGTTCACCCTTCTCTAAAGGTCAGTAGCCACGTACCTCTTTTGCCTTGAGGCTTTGATGGTATTCCATCAACCTCACAGGAATGATTGAAATGCCCTGACCTTGGATGTTCAGAGACTGGTTCCAAAAATGACCATGACTCCAGTCCACACAGCAAGAAAACCATCCCTAGGTTAGCCTAATCACTATATGTCCATGCTTCTAGCCTGCTGCATTTATGCACTGTTGACTGAAGAAACAGCCTTGTGGACCTGCTTCCAGCAAAGCTGCACCATCATTATCAAAACATTCACATCCTAGGCCACTGAGGCAGTCATACACATTTCCAATGTGTGAGTGAATAAATCTGAAGAAACTGCATAAAAACAACACTGCAGGGTCTATCAGCACCAAAGCAAATGCACCATACCCAGCTAAAACCATAGGGCTCATTTACAGGAATAAAACTCTAGGAAAGATGTTCCATAAAATTAGAATAGACAACTGCTCCACCTGATGTATAAAAGTCAATGTAAGAACACAAGAAACTTTTAAAAAGCAATAAAACATAATGCTTACAAAAGAACACAATAATTCTCCAGTAGCAGACACTCAAAGAAAAGGAAATTTATGAAATGTCCAAAAAAGAAACTCAAAGTAATGGCTTAAGAAAAGCAGAAAAATTCAAAAAGCAAAGATAGTTCTATAAAATAAAAAAATCATGATATAAATATAAAAAAATCAGCAAAGAGATCGGTTTCATAAAAAATAACTAAACAGAAATCTTGGAGCTAAAAAAAGAATTCAACAAATGAAGAAAAAACCACAACTGAGAGCTTCATCAACAGACTTAATAAAGCAGAAGAATTTCTGACCTTTAAGTTGGGTCTTTTGAAATAATTAAGAGGAAATTTCCCTTATAATAACAGCAGATTTCTCAACAGAAAACCTACAGGCCTGAAGCAGATGGAATGCTATAGCAAAGTGCTGAAAGAAAAAAAAAGCTACCTACCATGAATATTACATACAACAAAGCTATCATTTAGTATAAACAAAATCTTTTCAAGGCAAGGAAAAACTAAGGGAATTTATTACCACTACACCGAACTCACAAGAGATACTCAAGAGAGGCCAACATCTGGAAGCAGAAGTACAATAACTACCATCATGAAATCATGTGAAAATATGAAGCTCATGGGTAGAGAAGATATACAAATAAGAAAGAGAAAATAATCAAACCTTATCTCTATTAAAAAATCATAAAACTACAAAAATAAACAACAATATAGGACAAAGCAACTGATACACTAACAAAAATAAAACAATTAACAAAATCACAGGAGTAATTTCCCACCTATCAATAGAAACCTTGAATAGAAACAGATTAAAATCCTCAATTAAAAGATATAGATTGAGCGAATTTTAAAATAAACAACAGCAAACAAACAAAATAACAAAGAATATTTGACTATTTGCTGCGTACAAGCAACTCATTTCACCTGTAAAGACAAATAGTTTGAAAATGAAAAAATGTAAAAATATATTCTATGCGAACATTAACCAAAAGTGAGCAGGATTATCTATACTCATATCAGATAAAACAAACTTTGTCAAGAATTATGAAAAGACATAGAATGCTACTATGTGATGATATAATGATTGATACAGCAAGAGGATTTAAAAATTTTAAATATGTATGTACTCAAAACTGTAGCACTCAGATATACAAAGAAAATATTCTTAGATCTTCAGGGAGACATAGACTTTAATACAGTAATAGTTGGGAACTTACAACACCCCATTCCTAGCAATGGATAAATCATCTAGATAGAAAATCAATGAAGAAACAGTAGAATTAAACTGCACTATAGCCCAAATGAACGTAACAGACATTTATAGAACATTTCATTTAAGAGATGCATATAGACATTCTTGTCATTAGTTCATGAAACATTCCCAAAAATTCATCATATATTAGACCACAAAATAAGTCTCAACAAGATTTAAAAAGTAAAAATTATATTACTCTTTTTCTTACTGCAGTGGAAAAAAAACTAGAAATAAATAACAACAGGAAGTTTGGAAATTGTACAACAACATGAAACAACATGATCCTAATTGACAAATGGGTAAAAAAAGAAATTTTGAATAAAATTAAAAATAATTATTGAAACAAATGAATATAGAAATACATAATACCAAAATCTATGGGATACATCAAAGTCAGTAATAATGGAGAAGTTATAGAAACAAAAATCTGCATTATAAAAGAAGAACGTTTTCAAATAATCAGTCTAAAATACATCTCAAGAAACTGGAAGAGCAGGAACAAACCAAATGTAAAATTAGAAGAAAATAATAAAGGTTAGAGGAGAATTGATACTAAAAAAAAAAAATACAAGAGATCAATTAAGCAAAAAATTGCTTTTTGGAAAGATAAACAAAATTGGCAAACTATTTCATAAGCTAACAAAAGAAGAAGAAAATCTTCAAATAAATAAAATTAGCAATGGAAAATGAGACTTTATTATCATAAAACAGAAATAAAAAGATATATTAACATCTATTATGAATAACAATATGCCTACAAATTAGACAACCTAAAGAAAATGAATAAATTCCTGGACACATATTTACTGAAACTAGACTCCAAAAACGTGGAAAATCTGAACAGATTAATAGTGAGCAACATGACTGAATCACTAATAAGTTTTCACAACAACAACAAAGCCCAAGAAAAGATGGATTCACTGCTGAATTCTACCAAATTTTTAATGAAGACCTAATACCAACTTTTATCAAACTACTCCAAAAAATTAAAGTGGAGAAAATTCTTCTAAATATTCTACAAGGACAACATTACCGTGATACCAGAACCATACATGGAACCACACATGCAAAGAAAACTATAGGCCAGTTCTTCTGATGAACATGGGTGTAAAATTCTCAATAGAATACTAGCAACTCTGGTATATTATTGCATTAAATGTTGCAATGGTTTACATTACTGTGATCAAGTGAAATTTATTTCAAGAATATAACAAAGATTCAGTGCACATAAGTGAATAAATATGATAGATCAACAGAATAAAGAATAACAAAAATACTGTCATCTCAGCAGATGCAGAAAAGGCATTGATAAAACTCAATATCCCTTTATGAGAATAGCAAATTCACAATTGAAAATACATTGAATCAATCTAAGTGTGCTCATAAATCGATCAGGTTACAAATAAATTTGCACGTGCACACACACACACACATACACACAAACACACACCATGCAAAGCTATTTAGCTGCAGAAAAAAAGAATAAAATAATACCTTTTGCAGCAATTTGGATGTAGTTGGAGGTCATTATCCTCAGAGATGTAACTGAGGAACAGAAAACCAAATACCACATATTCTTACTTATAAGTGGGAGTTAAGCTATGAATCCACAAAGGCAAACAGAATGGTATAATGGACATTGGAGACTCAAAAAGGAGTGTATGAGAAGGGTATGAAGAATTAACAATTACCTATCAGGAACAATGCACACTAGTTGGGTGATGGGTATACATAAAGCCCATAATTCTTCATCACTGCACAATTCATCTATATAACAAAAACCACTTGTACCTCTAAAGCTTTCTAAATTAAAAATTAAAACAACTATCCATGGGGGAAGAAAACAACAACAACAACAACAACAACAACAAAACTCCATAAAACCTCAACAAGTTAGAAATATAAAAAGCAGACCCTAACTCAATGAAGTCCTATATGGCAGTCACAGCTAACATTATGCTGAATGGGACAAATTAAATTATTATTTTTTTAACAACTAGAGCAAGACAAGAATGTCCATTCTCATTATTTATTCAGCAATGTACTTGAAGTACTAGCCTAAGCCTTTAGTTAAGAGGAAAAAAAAAAGCATTTAAATTATAAAGGAGAAAGTCAAATTGTCCAATTGCAAATGAAATGATCTTACATGTGGAAAAACTAAAAGACACCACCAAAAATTTCCTATAACTTATAAATTCAGTAAAGTTGCAAAATCAACATTCAAAACTTAATAGTGTTTATACCTACTAATGATAAACTAATTGAAAAAAAATAAGGAAGGCAATCTCATTTACAAAAAATAAAATACTTTGGATTAAATTTAATTAGAGAGGTAAAATACCTTTCAATTAAATTCGTAAAACACTAATAAAATAAAGAGGATACAAAAAAAATGGAAAAACATTTCATGGTTATGGATTGGAAGAAATATTATAGCAATTACTACACTATCTAAATCTAATTACAGTTTCAATGCAATTTCTAACAAAATACCAGCAAAATTCTTCACAAGAATAAAAATAAATGATGCTAAATTTGGTATGGAACTACAAAAAAATCCCAACTAGCCAAAGCAATCCTGAGCAAAAATAACAAAACTAGAGGCATCATACTACTTGACTTTAAAATACACTAAAAAGCTGTATTCACCAAAACAGCTTGGCACTGGCATTAAAACAGACACATAGCCCAATGGAACAGAATAGAGAACCCAGAAATAAATCTACATATTTACAGTCAAGTAATTTTTTACAAAATTGTCAGGAATATACGCTGGGAAAAGGAAAATTTCTTAATAAATAATGCCAGGAAGTTGGATATTCACATAAAGACGGATGAAATTAAACCCTATCTCTCACCATGCACAAAATTCAACTTTAAATGAATGAATGGCTTAAATGTCAGAACCAAAAATTATTTAAACTATTAGAAGACGACTTAGGGGAAATGCATCAGATCATTGAATGGGGACAAAATATTTATGAATAAGACCTCAAAAACCCAGTCTACAAAAGCAAAAATAGGCAAATGAGATAATATCAAACTAAAAAGCTTCTGTGCAGCAAGGAAACAACCAATAAAATGAAGAGACAACCTGTAGAATGGGAGAAAATATTTGCAAGCTATTTATCTGACGCAGAAATTGTATTGAGAATATGCAAAGAGATCAAAATACTCAACAGCAAAATAACAAATAATGTGATTTTAAAATGGCCAAATAATAGTCTAAATACAAATTTTTCAAAAGAAGACATACAAATAGTCACCAAGTATATGAAAATGCTCAACATAATTAATAATCAGGGAAATGTAAACTAAAACCACAATGAGACACCATCTCACCCTAGTTAACTATTATAAAAAAGACAAAAAATAGCAAATGTTGGTGAGCACTTGGGAAACAGGGAACTCTTTTTTTTTTTTTTTTTGAGTTGGAGTCTCACTCTGTCACCCAGACTGAAGTGCAGTGGCCGCTCCTGGCCACCGCAAGCCTCAACATGCTGGGCTCCGGCGATTCTTCTGCCTCAGCCTTCCAAGTGGCCAGAATTACAGGCAAGCACTACCACGCCCAGCTGATTTTTTGATTTATTGTAGAGATGAGATCTTGCTGCCCAGGTAGGTCTCGAACCCGCGGGCTCAGGCAATCCACTCACCTCAGCCTCCCAAAGGCACGGGATTACAGGCTGAGCCACCAAGCCAGGCTTGAAACAGGGAACTCTTATACACTGTTGGTAGGAATGTAAATTAATACAGCCATATTGGAAAACAATGTGGCAGCTCCCATAAAAGTAAAAGAGCTACCATATGATCTACCAATTCCACCACTGAGTATATATCTAAAAGAAAAGAGATTAACATATTGTAGAGCTATATCTGCACTCTCATGTTTATTACAGCATTATTCACAGTTGTTAAGATGTGAAGTAAATTTAAATGTTCAACAGCAGATAATTTTTTTTGAGTTGGAGTCTCACTCCACCACCAGGTTCAGGCGATCCTTCCACCTCAGCCCTCTGAGTAGCCAGAACTACAGGCATGCGCTACCACTCCCGGCTAATTTTTGGTTTATTGTAGAAATGAGGTCTCCCTGAGCTGCCCAGACTGGTCTCGAACCCTGAAACTCAGGCAATCCACTCACCTCAGCCTCCCAAAGTGCTGCGATTACAGGCTGAGCCACCGAGCCTGGCCAACAGATAATTTTTTAATGTGATAAATATATACAATGGAATACTATTTGACCATTTAAAAAAAATGAAATTCTGTCACTTTTGGCATCATGGATGCACCTGAAGAACATTAAGTTGATTGACATAAGCCAGACACAGAAAGGTAAATATTGCATGTTCTGTCTCATATGCGGAAGCTAAAAAATTTAATCTTATAGAAATAGGCAGTAGAATAGTGTTTACTAGAGACTGAGAAGAGAAGGGTGGAAGAAGGATAGGGAGAGGTTGAATAACAGATGCAAAATTTTAGTTAGATAGGAGGATTAAGTTCTAGTGTTTTAGAACAGTGGTCCCCAAGCATTTTGGCATCAGGGACCAGTTGCATGGAGACAATTTTTCCAAGGACAGGGTGTGGGGCGGTTGGGGGCTGGGGGAGTTGGGAAGGATGTGCAGTCAAACTTCACTGTTAATGTTAATCTATATTTGCAGCCGCTCCCCAGCGCTAGCATCACCACCTCAGCTCCACCTCAGATCATCAGGCATTAGATTCTTACAAGGAGCACTCAACCTAAATCCTTGGCATGCACAGTTTGCAGTTCACAATAGGGTTAGCACTCCTATGATACTAATGGAATCGCTGATCTGAGGGAAAGTAGAAAACGGAGCTCCCCTCACTGGTCACTCACCTCCTGCTATGTGTCGTAGTTCCTAGCAGGCCGAGGTGCAATGGCCTGGGGTTTGGGGACCCCTGCTTAAGATCATTCTGAGGTGACTATAATCATCTACAATTTATTGTATATTTTCAAATAGCTACAAGAGAGAATTTTGAATCCTCTCAGCACACAATATGTTTGAGGTAATAGATATGAACATTGTATATATTTACCCACATAACACATTGTACCCCTTAAAAGTGCATAATTTTTATGCATCAATTAAAAATAATAACACATTTGTAAAAAGGGAGACTGACTCTGACTCTTAGGTTTTTGGTTTAAGCAATTGAGTAAATATAGATATCATTTACTGAGATAATAAATGTTGATATTTAAGAGTGATAATTAAACAGATCTCCCCAACTTCCTAAAAGTTTAGAACAAACTGATAAGCCAACAGACGTGTTAGACAAATGGAAAGCATTATTGCTGATAAGTTGAATTATAGAATAGAGTTTAGATCACATCTGATTCTGTTAACACTTACCATCATGAGTTAAATCCATTAATTGAATAAGAGGTAGAAACATTCAACTTTAGAGCAACTTTACTAGAGCAGGTCTTTTGCCACATGGTAGAGTAGAAGAACACATGAATATGCTGAGTATGTGATGGTCTAAAATTATAATAAAGTCAGACAGAAAGGGTGGGGGGAGAGAGAGAGGGAGAGAGAGAATGCAAGAGACAGATTGATTCAGTGGTTGGTTCACCGATTATAAAATTTGCTCTCCTTTTATGGGGAGAAGTGAGTGATGGTTGGAATTATTATTAAGAAACATTATTGAGCCAAAATCATATATAATAACTTAAAGACTAAAGAAAATATATGTTTGGGGTGGGGTTAGCCCCCATGCCCCACCACACACAAAGTTCTGCTTTTGTTTGTAAGTTTGAAATAAGTTTGATACATCTAAAAAGAAATGTGAAACAGTTATGTAGATGAGTTTAAAGAGTGGATAAATCACACATATAGATAGGAATGCAGATGTAAATGGTGTGTAAAATCATGTGAATATTGGGGAGCCAGTGTAGAAGGAGAACAGAGAATAGAGTCAATGACAGTATTTTAAGGCTCTATAACATTTATCTGTTGCACAGAAGGTTAATTGAGAACAAAGGAGACTGAGAAGGAGTAGAGGTAGTACTAAAGTCAAAACATTGTGGTATCGTGGAATCAAAGAGATGTTCCAGAAAAGGATTCTAAATCCATAGAATATTTCTGAGAAGTGACTATACAATATGAAGGCATGCAGGCCCTGATATCTTTAACGAAGATGGAATAGGCTTGGAGGTGTGAATATAAAATTAGAGATGACGATGTCAAGACAAAGTATAGTAACTCTTTCAGGAATGTGTGTTTGTGTGTGTGTGTGTGTGTGTGTGTATACGCGTGCACGCATCAATTAAGCTTTAAATGCAGGAGATATGGTAGTGGAGATGCATTTTATTAGTGTTTTTGTTTATTTTTGTACAAAGATGTTAAAAATAGTGATCATATCCTACCACATCACCTATTAATTGGGTATTTATGGCAAGTTTTCTTAATGTTCTATGAGTAGTTTGTTCATACATAAAATAGAAGTATTACACCTACCTTGGACTGTTGTGAGAAGTAAAAGTAAAAATACATATAAACCACTTAGATTGTCTAAAACATAGAAGAAACTTGTTTATTGCTAATTACTGTTATTTGTGTTGTTGGTGATAATCTTTTCTTTTTTAATTTTAAAAATGTAAGGTACAATTGTAAAAATGGTACAAAGGTAAAAATGTAAGGTACAGGATTAGGAATACAAGTAATATCAATCGTACAGCTTAAGTTTGGGCCTCCCTTTGGTACCCACTATGCCCGATTTGAGATCAGGTACCTTATTGATGCTATATGCCTCCCTGCCCGCTCCTCACCCCCAACAGTTTCTGGTTACTGCCAACCCCCTTTTTATAGTATTATGGTAAATGTTCAGAGTCCATTCATGAGTGAGAACTTATGGGACTCAGTTATTTGTTTCTGTGATAGATCTCTGAGTATTACAGATCTAAATTCATCCAAATTGCTCTAAAGTCCATAATTTTGTCCTTTATGGCTGTGTAATGTTCCATCATGTATACGTACCACATTTTTGTATTCAGTACAGTTTCAATGGCAGCATGGCTGTTTCAGCTTTTTATCCCCTTATACAGCTCAGTATATTCAGTAAATAGGTCCTTTATAAATGATTGTGAGTTAGTAAATGTATGACTGATTGAACAATTTTGCCTCTAGATCAGAGGAAGCAGCTTGAATCTATTTTCAACTTGAATTTGAATCTTATTTAAGGTATGATGTTCTGGAAATTTACTAGAAGTTATTGAACTGTAGATATAAAATAAGTGAATTTTATAATATATGAGATATTATAATAATGTAAAATGTACCTCAATAAAGTTGTTTAAAAATTATCTTAGACGAACAAGATGAATTTTTCATATAGATGTAACTGTAATTACATAACCACTAAAGTAAGATAAAGAGTTATCTCCTCTTGTTTAGATTCCAGGAAAGCAATTCTGATGGAAGAAAAATGATTCTCAGTGCACTTATTTACCTAGCATATAATTCAGTATTTTTTAAAAAAAATTTGAAAGGTCATTTTTTGTTATTTGAGTAGAATCATTAATGGTTGGTAATTCTTGTGGATTATTAATGTATATATATTCTAATAAGTAGATGCTACACATTTATCCATGCCAAAATATTACTTAAGATTTAGTTTGATCATTTTCCCAAGATTAACTCATTTATAATTTTTTAAAAAACATATAATAAAATATTAAACTTACATGTATAAATTGTAATTGTGGTAATTTTTTATATGCATATGTGCTCTTGAAATTGGTAAAGTCCTTCACGGTTGTCTGGGAGCTTGGTGATATTATATTTTTCTTTGTATATCATTTTTACTTAACCCTATTGTTGATGATATTCTCTGAGTTGCATATCAAATGAAGATTCATTTAGAACCCACTTGGTTCCAACAAAGATTTAACATTATTGCACCTAAATTATTGAACCATAACTTCTACAGTTGAATGACAAGTTACTGAAGCATTCCACACCAATGCCATTCTCTGAATGAACTAGAAAGCATATAAAAACTTGAAATAATTTCTAATGCAGTATACTTACATGACAAGGTGGGTTTTTTTTGGCTATAGTAGACATTTCTGAAGTAAAATGTTACTCCCTTTTCTATGAAAATGTCAAACATCACAAGATTACAGCTAGTTAAGAGGAGTAAGTTATAGTGTGCTATTCCACAGCAGGATAACTGTAGTTAATAATATATTATATAGTTCCAGATAGCTAGAAGGAAGATATTGAATGTTCCCAATACAAAGAAGTGATAAATGTTTGGAATTATGGATATGCTAATTACCCTGAATTGATTATTCTATGTTATGTGTATTGAAGCATTGCTATATAGCTCATGAATAATTTTATTTATTATGTGTTCATTAAAAAACCTAAAATAAAAGAAAGGCAAGTTCCAACTATTTGTTCATCGAAAATTGCATGACACTCAGTATCTTCTTTTTCTCAAAATGAAGAGATTTAATACAGTCTAGTAGCAGTAGAAAGTACATTTTAGATATCCAGTTTTGAGATCAGAGAGAACTGTGTTCACAAGCTTTTGTCCACCATTAATTGGCCCTGTGTGACTGAACAAATTATTACATTCTTTTAGTCTCTTTCTAGTATACTACTTTTAGCAACTATAAAACCTAACTCATAAGTTTATTATAAAGATTAATTGCAATACATAATATAAAACACTTCATACAAAGTCAGGTACAAAATAACTGCTCAAAGATAGCTTTGATAATGATGACAAAGATTAAGAAATGAGTAAGACACTATTTCTGATCTAGTAATGTGGAAAAACTATATTTAAATGATTACAGAATCAATTCTGCAGTTCTATATCAGCTCATCAATAATTAAAATTTCAAAAGAAATAACTTGAATATTTGATAACATTTTGAATATTGAAAAGATATGAAGAACCAATTTTAGACCCATTGCAGTATGATTTTCACCAGGTGATATCTTTTCATTTTTCAGTAGAGGATTTTCATATAAGATGATAAAAAGACCAGCATGGTCACAACAGTGGTCTAGAAAATAATATACTACTACTATGCTTTTACCATAATATAGTAAAAGAGAAAGATAGAGAAATAGAGGAGAACAATGAGACAAGGTGACATGTTATCATCATAATCTTTTGTCCACTCCAATCCACTCAATTTTAATTTACCATTCACATGTTAAGGAAGAGTCAAATTAAGTTGTTGGTATTATTTCAAAAATTTAAAACAATGAAATTCATCTTTGCTCAGACTTGATAGTTAATTTATTTTATCATGATTCTCATGCCCGTTACAAATAAATAATTCTTAAGACAAAGTAATATTTTCCACATGATAGTTGTAAACACACATTCACTGATACAACTATGCTATAGAGATTGAGTAAATTTAGCTACATTGGAATATTTTAGATTTTTGAGTTTGTACAAAAATTATCTATTCTGCCTTTTCTTCTTATGAATAAAAATAAAACTGAACTCACACTCCTCTTTAAAGTTATTTATTTGTAATTTAATTAATTGAATTTGAAATGTTTATTTTAAAATTAATAGTTTCTTTCTTGATTATGCTATTCAAATATGATATTTTTATACTAACAATAGAAAGAGTAAAATCCTTGAGAATTTGAGAAGGTATGAGATTCTAGGTATAAGTAGAAAGATGGTCCAGTGATGGAGGAGAAAGGCAGTCTCAACTAAGGGAGGAGTTAAGAAAATTTTAGCCAAGTATAGAAAAACTAGTTTATTTCCTTGTTAGAAATTTCTGATGACCTCTCTTTTCCACTGAAATTATATCTTAGTATTATGAGTCCACAAATTAGACATTTGAAGAAAAATTATTTTTATTTGCTTTATTTACACACTTTTTCTGCAAATCTTTATTGATCCCTTATGGGGCAGCTGCCATGCAAATTGCTGAAGACAGAGAAATATAAAAGGGAACCTTACTCTAGCAGAACATCTTGACATTAAATAAATCACCATGTAAATAAATGTATAACTAAAACATATCTCTTCAAAATAAGGTTCAGGCAAGAATTATTTGAGTAAGTAGAATTTCAGGTAAGCTATAAAAATGTGGTGCTGTCATTAGTCAAAATGTAGAGAATTAGAAAATGCAGGACACACCCTTATGGAAGTTGAAACTGGCATCCAATTCCTGAGCAAAACCCAAAATGCACAGGCCATAAGAGATAAGATAGACAAGTGGAACCTCATTAAACTGACAAGCTTCTGCAAAGTAAAATAAACCATCAAGAGAGCAGTGAGACAGATCACAGATTGGGGAAAAATATTTGCCAACTCCATGTCTGACCAAGACCTAACATCAAGAATCTACAAGGAACTCAAATGTGTTAAAAAGAAAAAAACAAACAACCCCATTACAAAGTGGGCAAAAGATACGAACAGACAGTTCTCAAAAGAAGACATACGGGCAACCAGCAGATACATGAAGAAATGTTCAACCTCACTAGGAGATGCAAATTAAAACTACACTGAGATATCACCTAACTCCAGTAAGAATGGCCGTTATCAATAACTCAAAAAATAGCAGATACTGTAGAGGATGTGGTGAAAAGGGAACACTGCTATGCTGTTGGTGTGAGTGTAAGCTAGTACAGCCTCTGTGGAAATCATTGTGGCTATTCCTAAAATCTCTAAAAATTGACCTTCCATATGACCCCACAGTCCCTCTACTGAGGATATACCCTGAAGAACTCAACTCACTCTATAAAAAAGATACCTGCACACATATGTTTATCGCAGCACTGTTCACAATAGCAAGATCATGGAACCAACCATACTGTCCATCAAAAGAGGACTGGATTAAAAAATGTGGTACATATACACAATGGAATATTACACAGCCATGAAAAATAACAAAATCACGAATTTCCCAACAACCTGAATGGAATTAGAGTTTATAATACTGAGTGATCTCTCACAGGAACAAAGATCTGAGTATCACATGCTCTTACTCATAAGTGGACCTTGAACAACTACTGTAATACTATAACAAAAAGATTGACAGTGGTGGGAAACTATGGGGGGACAGGCAGGGGAAGGGAGGTGGGATTAACAGTAGTCAACATCTGTCTGGGAAAAGGGGGGCACACCTCATCAACAGGGGTAACTGCACAAGGAATATTTGTATACCTAACCCTTAACTGTACCCCACAATTTTAAAATAAAAATATATTTCAAAAAATTTAAACAATAATATTTATTTTTAATTCAATTAATTGATTTGAATTTGATTTATTAATTCAATTAATTAATACTTATGTATTATATATAATAAATTTAATTAATTAATTAAAGAGAAGGCATGGTTTAGCTAAGGGAATACATGTGAAGATCTTGAGATGCAACATTTCTTGACAAATTTAATGCAGGGAAAGACATCAACATAGGAAGGAGGTAGAGAATGGCTAGTTGAGAAAGGCCAAAGTTTGTGTTTTTAGACAATGTATGGGTCTGGAAGTAATGTTAATGGCTTAAATTTTATTCCAAGAGTAACAGGAAGCAATTTGGGGCTTTATTTGTCATGTAATATTGGATCTTGGACATGAGTAGGAGCTCATCAATGAAATTAACTGAATCAGGGAGTTTTGCTTTTTGTTCAACTACTTCTGTGCATCTGTTTCATCTTCACATCTCATGGTTGACTTTGGATTCTACACTTCAGTACTCACAAACTCCATTCAGGTAGGCCAAAGGCAAAGAAGCAAAATGGTCAAAGAGACTTCCCTTTTTAACTCAAGAGGAACTCTTTCCCCAATAATTTCACTTTCAGCTAATTAACCAGAAGTATGACAAGGTAGTTTACAAAAAATGAATAATACTCTATACTTCTAATCTTCATGGCATAGGAAAGCAATAAGGGGAATATATGAGAATCTTTGTGTAGGAAATCACATTATCTGCCACTATCTTTCCTTTAACTAACTACAAAATATCCCTTCTTCTCAGATCAACACTATATGTGAAATGCCATCACCGCCTCCCTAGAAGAGGTAGCTCCAAAGTCTCATCTCAGGATTGCATTTGGCTTAAAATCCAGGATTTTTGTGTTATATGTGGTTATTTATGTCATGTTAAGTCTCTCTGATCTAAAAGGAGTCCGGTCTTTTGAGTCCAGTGAAAAGATCAGGTAGCAGAAACTGTACAATTTGAGTTTCTCTCAGAATGGTCACTTGTGGAGAAATGTCAAAATGATAACCTCTTGTAAAGTGTCTGTACTTGCATGATAATATTCTCTCTGGACAAATGATTCACTAAGATCTACCTATAGCATTGTTCTAGCAATCTGTCTTCTGAAATTAGTAATAATTTTAGAAACTAATTTCCATAGTGTTCTTTTCATACCTCCTCCTCCTTGCTATGTAGACAACTCAAATAACATTCAGTTACTTGCCTTCCATATGTCTATGATTTAATTTATAATTCACACTGTCAGGGAAGGATGCTAAATCAGAGACGTTTGTCAGAGCATGCTGGCCCAGCATGGGAATCTTCCATATTCATCTTTTCTCTGACTTCAGATTTATACTAGTGACCATTGTTCTTCAGGAAATTTTTCTAAGTACTGACCACCAAGAGTGAAAGAGAAATAAACTATTTATTTCCTGAAGCAGTAAATGGCTGCTGCTAAGCTGAATGAGAGCTGAAGATGCTTAATTAAAGCTTCATATGATGAGATCTTTTCTATTTCATCTATTAATCACATATGTATTGTCTAACATCATGTTTGGAGCAAAATGTATTAACTATTTTACTAAAAAGGTACAAATCAGAAATAAAAAATTTTTTGCATGATACAAAGTAACTAAAAATAAATTGATATGAAATTCACCAAAAATAGACATTTTTAAGAGCCAAATAATTTATTTAAAGTGAGTTATATGGAATAGACCATGCAAAATAAAGGCATTTTTGAAAACTAAAATAGAATGTATAGCACATTTTTAAAGAAATTTTTATTTTAAAGATGTGGAGTATAAGTCAGGATTAAGTATACAATGTTCATTAAGCAAGTACTTGTTGATGAGGTGTGTGTGCACCCACTCTCTGAGCTCATTCCCACTACTGCCAATTTCCCCCATCAGCAGTTTCCAATTACTGCCAATCCTTTTCTTATAGTATTATGATAATAGTTCAAGGTTCACTTGTGTGAGGACATGTGATGCTCAGTTCCTTGTTTCTGTGATGGATCACTCAGTATTATAGACTCTAAGTCTATACAAATGGCTGTGAAATTCATAATTTTGACCTTCTTTATGGCTACATAATATTCTATTATATGTGTGTACCACATTTTTTTAATCCAGTCTTTTTTCGATGGGCAACAAGATTGGTTCCGTGTTTTTGCTATTGTGAATGATGCTGCAATAAATATACATGTACAGGTATCTTTTTCACAGAATGATTTGAATTCCTCCATGTATATTCCTAGGAGGGGGATTGCAAGGTTGTATGGAAGGCAATTTTTTAGATCTTTTAGGAATCGACAAACTGTTTTCCACAGAGGTTGTATTAATTTACACTCCCATCGACAGTGTAGAAGTGTTCCCTTTTCCCTGCATCCTCTCCAGCATCTGTTGTTTTTTGAGTTATTGATGAAAACCATCCTGACCGAAGTTAGGTGGTATCTCAGTGTAGTGTTAATTTGCATTTCTGTGATGACTAATGAGGCTGAGCATTTTTTTCATATCTCTGTTGGCTGCTCATATGTCTTCTTTTGAGAAGTGTCTATTCATATCTTTTGTTCACTTTTTAATAGGGCTGTTTAATTTTTCTTTTCAGCACGATTGAATTTCTTGTAGGTCCTAGATGTTAGACTTTTGTCAGACACACAGTTGGCAATTTTTTTTCCCAGTCAATGGCCTGTTTCCCTGCTCTGTTGATGGTTTCTTTGGCTTTGCAGAAGCTTGGCAGTTTGATAAGTGCTCACTTGTCTATCTTATCTCTTACGGCATGGGCACTTGAGGTTTTGATTAGGAAATGGTGGTCAGTTCCATTCCAATTTCCATAAGGATGTCTCCTGCATTTTCTAAAGTTCTTTTAGTTTGTGGTTTTATGTTTAGTTCTTTGATCTATTTAGAGTTGATTTTTTTTGTGTGGTGATAGGTAGGGTTCTTGTTTTAATCTTCTACATGTGGTCAGTCAGTTTCCCCAGCACCATTTACTGAATAGGTTCTCCTCTCCCGGGTGGTTGTTGGTGGAGGTTTTGTCAAAGATGGGCTGGTTGAGAAATGGAGGTTATGCTTCCGGAATCTCTATCCTGTTACATTGGTCTATATGCCTAGTCTTGCACCAATACATGGCTGTTTTGATTATTGTAGTTTTACAAAAAGTTGAAGTCTGAGAGTGTGATACCTCCCACTTTGTTTCTTTTGTTAAGGATTGTTTTGACTATCCATGGTCATTTATGTTTCCATATGAATCTCTGTATTGTCATTTCCATGTCTGAGAAGAATGCTGCTGGTAATTTAATGGGCATTGTGTCAAATCTATAGATTGCCTTGGATAAGATGGATACCTTAACAATGTTTATTCTTCCAAACCATGAGCATGGAATATTTTTCCATTTGTTTGTATCATCCTTGATTTCTTTGAACACTGTTTTGTAGTTTTCATTGTAGAAGTCTTTCACTGGTTAGGAAGATGCCAAGGTATTTCAGTTTTTGTGTGGCTATTGTAAATGGGATTGTGCTTTTTATTGGGGTTTCTGTTTGTTTACCTCTGGTGTATAGAAATGTGACTGTCTTTTGCACATTTATTGTATACCCTGAGATTTTCCCAAAGTCCTTTATCAGTGCAAGAAGGTTTTTTACAGATGCTCCGGAGCTTTTGAGGTACAGGATCATGTAGTCTACAAAGAGGGATAACTTGTTCTCCTCTTTTCCTATTTAGATACCCCTAATTGCCTTCTCTTGTTGGTTGCTCTATCTAGGACTTACAAAACTATGCTGAAAATAAGATGTGAGAGTGTGCATCCTTGTCTTATTCTGTTTTCCGGGGAAATAGTTTAAATGTCTGTCTGTTTAGCAATGTGCTACCTGTGGATTTCTCATAACTGGCTCTTACAATTTTGAGGTATGTTCCATTTATGCCTAGATGTTCGAGGGTTTTTATCAAGAAGGGGTGCTAGATTTTATTAAAAGCTTTTTTCTGTGTCTAATGATATAATCATGTGGTTGGTTTTTTTTTTTTTACATCTCTTAATGTATTTAATTACATTTATTATCTTGCAAATGTTGATCCAGCCCAGCATCCTAGGGATGAAGCCTACTTGATTGTGGATGAATTCTACTTGATCGTGGTGAATGATTTTTGAGAAGTGTTGTTGGATCCGGTTTGCAGGATCTTACTGAGCTTTTCAGCATTTATGTTCATAATGGATATTGGACTGTTGTTCTCTTTCTTTGTTGGATCATTACCTGGTTTGGGTATCAATGTGATGTTAGCTTTGTAAAATGATTTGAGGAGAGTTTTCTTTCCCAATTGCCTGGAATACTTTCTATAGGATTTGTATCAGTTCTTCCTTGAATGTTTTGCAGAATTCTGGAAAGCAATTTGGTCCAGGGCTTTTCTGGGATGAGTTTTCTTATGACATATCGATTTCCAGGATTGCTATTGGTCTATTTAGGGTCTCGATTTCTTCTTGTTTCAGCCTGGTGGGACTGTGTGATATAGGAAAGTCCTCAATTTTCTTCAGGCTTTCAAGTTTGTTTCCATACAAGTCTATATAGTAATCTCTGAGAATCTTTTGTATTTCTTTACCATCAGTTGCGACTTGACCTTTTGTATTTCTGATTGTGTTTATTTGAGCTTTTTCTCTCTTTTTCTTGGTCAGTCTAGCTGGGAGTCCATCAACCTTGTCTATCCTTTCAAAGAACCAATGTTTGGTTTCATTGATATTTTTATATTATATCATCTTCTATGTCCCTAATTTGGACTTTATTTCAGTGATCTGGATTCTTCTGTTGAAGTTACCATTGTGGTGTTCTTGCTTTTCCAGTTTTCTTAGATGATTTGTTCGTCTGTTAACTTGTGTTTCTTCCATTTTCTTCATGTGCATTTGTAGAGATATGACTTTTCCTTTTGGTACTTTTTTCAAGGCATCTCAGTGTTTTGGTTATGCCATGAAATATTCCAGGTATTTCTTTGCTTTCACTTGTTTCCAGGTATTTTTATCTCTGTTTTGATTTGTGTGTTACCTAGGAGTTATTTACCATCTTTCTATTTGGTATCCATGCCTTTGTGGGTTTGGGGGGGACTTTGTTGATGTTGATATTTATTTTTATTCCACTGTAGTCTGAGAAGGTGCATGGCAGTATTTCAGTCTTATGGAATTTGTTTATGCTTGATTTGTGACTGAGGATATGGTTGATCTTAGAGTACGTTCCATGTGGTGATGAGTAGAATGTATATTCCATAGTTGTTGGGTGGCGTGTTCTGTAGGTATCATTAAGTCCATTTGGTCAAGCATCACACTGAGGTTCTGGATCTCCTTGTTAGTTTTTAATCTTGATGACCTGTCTAGGAGTGATGGGGATATTTAAGTCCCCAGCTATGATAGTGTTAGAGTCAATATCTTTTTAAATTTTACCTAGAAGCTTCTTTATGAAAGTCGATGTTCCTATGTAGGGTATATATTTGTTTAGGATGGATATTTATTATTGATGGATTGAACCTTTTATCATGATGTAGTGACCTACTGTATTTTTTAAAAATTTTGATACTTTAAAGGGTATTTTGTCTGATATTAAGATCATGACTCCTGCTTTCTTTTGTGTTACGTTCACCTGAAATTTTGTTTCACTTCCTCTTGCATTGAGTCTGTGAGTGTCTTTGTTGGTGTTATGAGTCTCTTGGAGACAATATATTGTTGTCTCATGATATTTTATCCATTTTGTCATTCTATGACTTTCCAGTGGTGCATTTAGTCCATTCAAATTCAGGCTAATTATTGAGATGTGAGCGTTTATTCCTGTCATGAGGTTCTTATAGAGCTTGTTGTGGTTGCTGCTGTTTGTTTGTATTTGTTGTCTTTCTTTTGATTTTTGGGTTGATTCATGTGTGTTTTCAATCCTTTTCCTGCATTATTGTAAAGGGACAGTCATTCTTTTTTCCTTTCTTCTGTGTTTAATACTTTCTTAATTGTTTCTTGTAGAGCTGGTCTGAAAGCAGCGTAAACTCTTAGGGATTGAATGTCTGGGATGGATTTTAATTCTTCATCACTGATGAAGCTTAGCTTAGTTGGGTAGGTAATTCTTGGTTGAAATTTTTATCTTTGAGAACTTTGAAGACTGGACTCCAAGCTCTCCTGTCCTGGATAGACGTTACTCTAATTAGTCTTCCTCTGTGGGTAGTCTGACCATTCTCTTTTGCTATCTTTAGGATTTTTTATTTTATATCTACTTTGTGTAGATGAATTACTATGTGTCTAGGAGTTGGTCTTCTCATTTTTTGCCTTGCAAGGGTTCCCTGAATCTTTTGTGTTTGAATAGTCACATCAATGATGAGATGAGGGAAGTTTTCTTGTATAACTCATGGAATATTTGTTCCAGGGAGATCTCTGTCTCTCTATCTGACTCAGAGATTACAATTAATCTTAGGTTTGACCTGTTAAAATGATTGCTCATCTCTTGGAGGTTTTGTTCGGTCTCTTTAAGCTCCTTTTCTATGTTTTTAACAGTTTTCATTAGTTCCATAATTTGGTTTTCAAGCTCTGAGATTCTTTCTTCTGCTTGGTTAATTCTGCTTTCCATGCTTATCAGTTTGTTATTAATTCCATTCACTGTATTCTTTATTGTTGTTATCAACTCCATTCTTTCCTCGTCTCTCCTTATTTCTATTTATTCTCTCTATTAATATCTTGATATCTGGGTTTGTGGATTGAGACCAGTCATTCTGGGGGCTCTTTATTGTTTGCATTCTGAAGTCTGATTCTCAGTGGTTGACTTCCCAGGGATCTGTGTGAGACCCATATGCTTCCTTTGGTTTTTCTTTATTTGTGTAGATTTTCCTCCTTTTTTTCTTCTTTAATATTGTTGTTCAGTCATGGGAGTAGCCTTTATTTCTGTCTGTTCAATCTCCTATTCTTCCTTATATAGATCCCCCAGCTTGGTTTAATTCTGGAGCTGAACTGTAAGTGGGGCGCTGTACATTTGCAGTTTTGATATTTAATTGAAGAATGAGCTGTGATTCAGAAACTATCTGCAGATCCCAGTATCTTCTGACAGGTGTGTGGCTCCCTGGAACCCACCTCCCACCACCTTACAATCTGTCCATGCAGTGGTGGTATAGGTTTGCCCCCTGAAAGCAAAATGAGGTAAGAAAAAAGGAAGGGAATAGAAAAAAGAAAGAGGAGAATGAGAGGAAGGAAGAGAGAAAGAAGAAATAGAGGAAAAACAGACAGGCATACCAACTAACAAATGATAAGAGACACAAAGACAGAAAATATTTTTTTAAAAAAGCATATGGACAATCATACCAACACACAAACCAACAAAATCACTCCTGTTGATGTACTCTCCCTCAAAAATACCCATACATGAACAGGAAGGTTTTTTTTTTTTAATAAAAAGCATTAAAATAACAGAAACAAAGCAAGTACAAAAATGTAATCAGACAGAAAGAGAGAAGCATTAAAAAAACTAAAACTAAACCCAAACAAACAAACAAAGAACAAAACAAAACAAGTAAAATAATCTCTCTCTCTCTCTCTCTCTCTCTCTCTCTCTCTGTCGTCGTTCCTGAAATTCTAACTTCCTTTCAGCTCTGGTCTCCAACTCCTTCCCTCTGCTTTCAGTGTAGGCTAATAGGAGTGATCTCAGCATGAGGGGGGGTCAGATGTTCCACAGACTACTGTGGTAAGAGGGTGAATCTAATCTGGACTCATCAGTTTACTGCCACTGCTGTCAAGTCTCCCAATCAGATCTGATGTGTCTGTGCCTGTTCTCATGTGGAGGAGGGGTATCTGTCTCTCCAAGTTTGATGAAGAGATAACCTCTAGGTCCCAGGTTGGAGGTTGAGCAGAGCTTGGTCCCAGCACAGAGAAAATGGTGCTGGTCAGTGTTTCCTCACTGGTGGCAGGGATCCTTTCCAGCATTCCTCTGCTCTTTCCATAGATCCTGTGCATTGTACTGCTTTCCTGTCACAAGTGATGATGTGGGCCAGGTGTCAGATGGCGAGGATCAATTGCTTTCTGTGCCTCGTCTCAGGAGAGCCCCAAGAAAAGGAGATATGCTGAACACCAAAAAGCTCCAATCTCAGGTGGGGGTTTGAAGTCACCTCTGGAGGAGAGCCCCAGGTACATAAGCACAATTCTTTCCTCAGATGGACTTTCACTCACCCATGGGCACACGCCCACTCACACAGAGAGTCTTTATGAACATTTACTTTTGCAGAGGCTCTCACAGTCTGACATGTTCCATCACCATCTTGTCAGAAATCCCTTGTGTAGCACATTTAAATGAGAAAAAAAAATCTTGTTAAGACAGTATACTCTAAGAGGTTCCGTTTTCATGTTTTTTCTCATTTAAAAATGAGATTCTTGATTCTGACAGAGTTGATCAGATAGTAAGGATAATATGCCTGTTTAGATTATGTTACTAGTATAAAAAGATTAGTCAGAAGTAAATAAATCCACATTACATAATGAAGATATACAGAGATATCTATTGATTTATCTATGTATGCACATGCAAACACATTGAAATGTAATGTTCTACAAAAACTCCAAAGTCACTTGAAGAAATGAGATATTCTGGAAGTTAGAGGAAGATGGTTACAGAGTCAGTTGGATTATGTGAGTCCCGGTGTGAGTGAGTGAGTGTATGAAAAATGTTGCATACATGTCTGTAAATAAGTAGGCATGTGAGGTGCTGAGTTGGGGCTCAGGAGTGGGTGGTCAGAGGTCTCCTGGTGTTCATCTGTTTGGTTGTTTTTTTTTCCCCTTTTTATTTTTAAAAAAATGTTGTTCATGTTATTTCATTCTACTCTTCTTTGGTCTCACTGCTATTGCTGTATTTTGTACTCAGAGGGGACACACAGGAACTCATTGCATTGTCATAGAGAGTGGTGGTGGGGAGTGGATCTCAGGGAACCCAAATCACAATAAGCAAATATTGTGATTTGCAAGTAGCATTTGAATCCTAGTTCCCCATCCTCCACCTTATTTGACTCTCAAAACTACAAAAGACAGCAGAGCATCACACCCACAGTCCTGTTTCACAATAGAATAAATCCAGAGCCCTGATCAGGGAAGAATAGAGGACTGAGCAAATATCAAAAGTGAAAGCCTCTTCCACTGCCACTGAATAGTGGAACTAAAGAGAAAAGAAAGAAATCTGTCACAAATGAGGAAAAATCAACTGAAGACCACAGGTAATTTCCAGTGTAACAAAAAGAAAATGCCTGAAAAATCACATCTCAGAGCCCAAACAATGGAAGCCACCAATGACTGGCCCCAGAATACAACAGGGATTAGGGAATATGTGAAAAAAAAGGATTAAGAGTCAAGAAAGACAAGATGCAACACTGAAAGGACTTGTAATGGAGATTTTGGCCACCAGAAATTTCATCCAGGAAATAAATAACAATATGATAAGCATGGAAAACAGAATTAATCAAGCAGAAGGAAGAATCTCAGAACTTGAAGGCCAAAACATGGAACCAACATGATCTATAAAAAACACAGAAGGAATACTCAGAAAGAAAGAACAAAGCCTCCAAGAGATGTGTGAGTATATCAAGAGATTGAACCTATTCCTGATTGGTATGACAGAAGAAGAAAGGAAAGTGGTGAACACCTTGGAGCAAGCAATCTAAGAGGTTATCCAAGAAAACTTTCCCCATCTCACCAGAGATATGACCATCCAAACACAAGAGATACAGAGAACCCCTTGCAAGATATCACACAAGAAGACCATCTCCTAGATACATAGTAATTCACCTACACAAAGTAGGCACACACAATATATCCTAAAGGGAGCAAGAGAGAAAGGTCAGACTATCTACTAGGGAAAACCAATCAGAATAGCAGTAGATCAACTGACAGAAACACTACAAGCTACAAGGAACTAGAGTCTAATACACAAAGTCCTCAAAGATAAACAACTTCAATCAAGAATTTCCTACCCAACTATGTTCAGCTTCATTAGCAATGGATATTTAAAATCCTTCCCAGACATCCAATTCCTAAGAGATTATGCAACTTCCAGATAAGCTCTATTGGAGATGCTTAAAAAGATGTTAACCACAGAAGAAAGAAAAAAGAAAAATGACTAGACATTTCCCAAGAGAATAGCAGAATCAACAGATAATACATCACAACTACAAAACTGAAAACACACACATACGTCAACCCAAAAGCTAAAATAGAGCAAACAAATAAACAACCATAGAAATCTTTATAAGAACCTCATGATGGGGATAAACAATCATATTTCAATATTCAGCATAGGTAAATGGGCTAAATTCATCACTGAAAAGACACAAAATGGCAAGCTAGATAAAAAACCATGACCCAAGTACATTCTGCATCCAGGAAACTCATCTCATCAGAGACTAAAAAATTAGTTTCCAGGCAAATGGATCACCAAAAAAGGCAGGAATCATGACATTAATATCAGACAAAACAATCTTTAAGTTATCAAAAATTAAAATAGATATGAAAGGACACTGCATAATGTTAAAAGTTTCAATCCATCAGCAAGAAATATCCATTCTAAACATATATGCATCTAACACAGAAGCACCAGAATTTGTAAAGCAACTACTAAGTAAACAAAAAAAAAGATATCGACTCTAACACTATTATAACTTGGTGTTAAATACCTAACTAATAACCCTAAATAGATCATTAAGCCAAAAAATCAACAAAGACATATGAAACCTCTACTTGACACTCAACAAATGGACTTAATATATACCTACAGAATTTATATCCAGCAACCACAGAATATACATTCTACTCACCACCACAGAGAATGTATTTCAAGATCTATCACATACTCAGCCATAAATCAAGCATAAACAAATTCCATGAAACGAAATACTGCCACACAGAGTGGAATAAAAATAAATATCAACACCACCAGAACTCCCCCCAAATTCACAAAGACAGGGGCACTAAACAGCATGATGCTGAATGACTACTGGGTCAACACTGAAATCAAAACAAATTAAAAGATTCCTGGGAAAAAAATGAAAATGAAGAAACCTCTTGCCAAAACATCTGGAATGCCATGAAAACAGTTCCAAGAGGGAATTTTATATCTCTACAAACACATCAAGAAAATGGAAACATCACAAGTTAGTCTAATAAATCAACTAAGGGAGCTGAAAAGACAAGACTACCAAAACCCCAACTTTAGCAGAAGAATCTAGATCACCAAAGTAAAAGCCCAAAAATGGAATATAGAAGACAAAAATATCATAGAAAGAGTCAACAAAGCAAAAATCTGGCTCTTTGAAAGAATAAACAAGATTGATTGATCCCTAGCCAGAATGACCAAGAAAAAGCCTAAATAAACACAATCAGAAATGCAAAAGTTTAAATCACAACTGACCTCAAAGAAATACAAAAGAAGTATTAGAGATTATTATGCATACCCGTATGGAAACAAACTTGATAACCTAAATGAAATGGAGAACTTTCTGACATCACACAACCTCCCCAGATTGAAACAAGAAGACATTGAATTGAGATACTAAATAGACCAATAACAACCCATGAAACAGAATCCATCATAAGAAAATTACCTCCAAGAAAAAAAAAAAGACCAGGACCAGATGACTTTCCAGTGCAATTCTACAAAACATATAAGGAGTAGTTGATACCAATCATATTGAAATTATTCCAGGCAATTGAGAAAGATAGAATTCTCCCCAAATCACTTTAAGAAGCTAACATCACACTGATGCACAAACTGGGTAAAGATCCAACAAAAAAAGAGAACTACAGGCCCTAATGAACATAGATACAAAAATTCTCAAGAAGAATCTAGCAAATTGGATCCAATAACACATCTCAGAAATCATCCACCATGATAAAAGAGGCTTCATCTCCAGGATACAAGACTGGTTCAACATCCACAAGATCATAAATGTAATTAAATACATCAACAGATGTAAAAACAAGAACCGCATAATTATATCATAAGATGTAGAAAAAGCTTTGGATAACATACAGCATCCTGCCTTGTTAAAAACTCTCAAACACCTAGGCAAAGAAGGAACATATCACAAAATAGTAAGCACCATCTACAATAAACCCACAGCCAGCATTTTGCTAAATGGACAGATACTGGAAACATTTCCCCTGAAAACTGGAACAGAACAAGACTGCACATTCTCATCTCTTGTTCTACATTGTGCTGAAAGTGCTAGCTATAGCAACTAGACAAGAGAAGGAAATCATGGTTATTCAACCAGGAAAAGAGGAAGCTAAGTTATCCCTCTTTGCTGTTGATATGATAATATACCTCAAAAATCCAAGAGAATTTGTCAAAAACCTGCTTTAACTGATAAAGGAGTTTGTCAAATCTCAGAGTACAAAATAAATGTGCAAAAGACAGTCACATTCTTATACATCAACAACAAACAAAAGATAACCAAATAAAAAGCACAATCCCATTCACAATAGCCACACACACACATACACACACAAATTAAATACCTCGGTAGCTTGCTAACCAGAGAAGTGAAAGACCATTACAATGGAAACCACAAAACACTGCTCAAAGAAATCCAACAAGACACAAACAAATGGAAAAACATTCCATGCTCATGGATAGGAAGAATCAGCATTGTTAAGATGTCTATCCTTCCAAAGGCAATCTACAGATTCAACGCAATACCCATTAAATTACCAACATCATTCTTCTTCAATCTGGAAATGACAATACAGAAATTAATATGAAAACATAAACAAGCACGAATAGTCAAAACAATCCTTAGCAAAATAAACAAAGTAGGAGGTATCACACACCCAGATTTCAAACTTTACTATAAGGCTACAATAATCAAAACAGCCTGGTACTGGTGCAAGAACAGGCATATAGTCCAATGGAACTGGATAGAGATTCCAGAAGCAACACCTCAGTTTCTCAACTAACTCATCTCTGACAAAACCTCCACCGACAACCACTGGGGAGAGGAGAACCTATTCAGTAAATAGTGCTGGGAAAACTGGCTGACCACATGCAGAAGACTGAAACAGGACTCCATTACCATCCACAAAAATTAGCTCTAAATTGATCAAAGACCTAAACATAAAACCTCAAACTATAATAACCTTAGAATATGTAGGAGACAATCTTATGGCAATTGGAACTGGTCACCAATTCCTGATCAAAACCCCAAGTGCCCATGCCATAAGAGGTAAAATAGACAAGTGGGATTTGATCAAACTGAAAAACTTTTGCAATGCCAAATAAACCATCAAGAGAACAGGGAGACAGCTCACAGACTGGGAAAAGATATTTGCCAAATATATATATGAAAAAGGTCTAACATCCAGGATCTATAAGGAACTCGAACGTGCTGAAAAGAAAAAAAATCTCATTAAAAAGTGGACAAAAGTAATAAATAGACACTTCTCAAAACAAGATGTATGAGCAGCCTACAGACACCTGAAAAAGTGCTCACTCATCAACAGAAAAATGCATATCAAAACCTCATTGAGATACCACATAAACCCAGTAAGAATGGACATCATTAATAAAACAAACAACAACAGTTGCTGGTGGGGATGTGGAGAAAAAGGAATGTTTCTATGCTGTTTATGGGAATATAATGAGTGAGAACTTTTGAAAAACAGTGAGGCAATTTCTGAAAACACTAAAAATTAACTTTCCATATGGCCTAGCAATCCCCCTACTGGGAATACACCCAGAGAAACTCAAATGATTCTACAAAAATGTTATCTGCATATGCATGTTTATTGCAGGACTGTTCACAATAGCAAAACCTTGGAACTAGCCATGCTGGATAAAAAATAAATGCAGTACATATACACAATGGAATATTATGCAGCCATAAAGAAGGACAAACATATGGACTTTATAGCAACTTGATTGGATCTAGGTCTATCATGCTCAGTGATCTATCACATAAACAAAGAACAGAGTATCACAGGTTCTCACTCATAAGCAGACCTTGAACAATTACCATAATATTAGAAGAAAGAGATTGGCAGTAGTGGAATACTGCCAGGGAAGGTGTGGGGGAAGAGACACAACATTGATAAGGGTTCCTGATCTCAACAGGCAAAGTGGGGACCAAAGGGAAGCCCAAACTCTACCTGTATGATGACCACTTGTATAGCTAATCCTGAATTGTATACCACATCTTTATAATAAAAATAAAAATAAACAAAATAAATGAGATCTGCTCAGTGTGACCATAAGGACATACTTGATTACTGTCCTGTCGAGATTCCTTTTCCTTCATGTTGTACTTACTGGCCCTATTGTGTATTCCATGTGATTTCTGCTTTGAAAAATCAACTCCAATGTTGTTTTGGTGTTGCCTTTCTCTAAATTTCAGGTTGTACTTAAGAATTTTCTCAAATTTTACCAACATTGTTTTGTAATAAAGGGTATTTGCAGACTGCACTCATAATCTGGCAGTTTCTACTGAGCACTATTTTCTGTCCCCTGTCCCTGTTCACTTTCCTCCGCCTGCCACCCAAACAGGTTGTCTATTTCTGTTAACTGAGTTTTCTTTTGTGCTGTGATGAAGGAAAGAAATTTAATTCCTTTAGTGAGAGGGTAGAGTTACTTCTGATTGGAATCAAATTTGATAGTGATTTTTCCATTATACAGACATGTGTGTGTTATGAATCTTTCTCTGAAAACCCATAAAACATTTACAATCAGGATTTAGAAATTTTTTTGAGAATGTTTCATTTTTATTTTTTAATTAACAAATGTTTCTCAATAATTTATTTTCTGTATCAAGACAAAGATACATTATACTTTACTCATGAGCAGTTACTAAAGTATTCATCATATATTGTTTTTAGTGTCTTATGTGGACCTTCTCACTAATGTTTATTACCTTGAATTATAAAATATAAGATATTTGACTGGCATAGATATAAAATAATGTGCTTTTAATCTCTTCTATCTAATGAGAGTTGGATTTTGTAAGGAGGAGCCTAAATATTTCAAATAATTGATACATGGCTTAGGTTAAATTAGGTTTCCCAAATTAGTAAGAACAACAAACCTAGGGTTTTAAATATATAGGTTTATTATTAAAATATAGCTTTTATAACCAGATCTTTTTAATACCTAAGATTCCAGATAGAGAAACAACTATTAATTCTGTTTAAACAGCAATTTATGAGACTTAAGTGATCAAGAATAACAGTTCTAGAGTTCATCTTTTGAACTATTTACATAAGAGAATAAATGCCCTGTAGCTACTTGGTTACAACTAATCGCATCAATTATGTTTTAGAATTTCATAAACATTTTATATTTTTCAATGTTATATTTGTATTTGTCTTAATAATAATATAATATTTGCTTTATTTAATATCAGACAAAGTAATTGATATACAAAAATGCAAAACTAAAAAAATATATATCTATCATATTAACTAATGGATAATATTCTCATACACTAAATCTACTGATTTCAGAAGAGAACGTGTACACGTTCTTGAAGTAAGACATCTAACATGACACACAAACTTCAGCTTCCAGGTAGTTTTCTTTACATATCCAAAACATATTTCTTCACAATCTCAATAGTAGCCATGAATGCGACACTTAGAAAGAAATGCTTTCTCTGGTTGACTGCCCAAATGAAGTCTGAATAAGAGTCAGTCAGACAAATCAATGAGCGAAGGACATTCCAGGTTTTGAAAATGCTGGGAGACATGTAACAACAATGTGAACTTCAAATGTTATCTAGAAAGAGACAAGAAAGGCTACATAGGGTAGGAGCCACAATGCAGAGAGAATAGTGTGCTCTGATGAAATTTTTTATCCTTTAATGCAGTAGCTTTAAAAAATTCTAGAAAGTATTTCCATGATATCATTACATTTTAGAATTATCTCTCTGGTAGCAATATTGAAGGTATGTTGGAGGCAGTTGAGCCTGGAATAGGGAAATAGGTACAGAGACTATTGGGATTTTTCAAATGAGAAGTAATGGCACAGTGACAAGGTCTAGATTTCAAGATTATTTCAGAATACGAACTTGACTGCCTAGTGAATTTACTTGAGTGTAGGAATGACGTATAGAATGGAATCTAGGATGACTGTTTGATTTTTGGCTTGGTGTATGATGTAATTATTAAGAAGGGTAATATGTACTGAGGAGGGAAGAAGGCAAATGCAACATAACATCAGCTGCTATGCAAATAGTCACTATGAGCTAGCAGCAGAGGGCTGAGGATATAAAAATGGTAATCATATTTTCTCTTATACTAGTTTTGCTCATAAAACAACAACAGATAATAATGACAAACAATTATTAGGTTTTTTTGCTTTAAAGATGTGGGGTACAATTCAGGGTTAGGTATACAAATGTTGATTATGCAGGCACCCTTTTGAATGAGGTGTTGCAATTATTTGTTTTCATATCAGAAAATGCATATTTTACTATGTAACTCTGGAAAACATGTATATAGCTTAATTGCTCAGCCTAGCATTGTCCACATACCGTAATCAATGTTAATTTGCCAAAATAAACATAGGAATGGGTATATACTAAGGTATATTTGCCTATATTTTCATATAGGTGGACATAACCAGGACAACTTCCATTTACTGGGTGACTTGACCGGGTCAACAATTTAATGGACTGCAGTTATTTTTTTTTTACTTTAATTTATGTAAATATTCCAATGGTCTTGTTGTGAAAAATATCATTCTCATTTACTAATTATTCAGATTATGAATTTATCAAATACTAGCACCAGAAAAACAAAAGCAAAAACAAAAAAATAGATCTTTCTGACTCTGGACTAAACCTGGTAACAATGTCTTGTCTCAAAAGTAAGATTATGCCTTGGATATACTGAATATCAATGCAGAAAAGAAAAGGAGCAATAATCCTGGAAGTACAGAACCCTGTACAGAACCTTGGAAACTGTAAAAAGATTTAATACTCAAGGCCCTATGCTACTATGTCATTTTGTTTCTAAAATCACTGGCTATAGATGACATTTAAAACAAACAAACTGGCCCGGCGTGGTGGCTCAAGCCTATAATCCCAGCACTTTGGGAGGCCGAGACCAGAGGGTTGCCGGAGCCCATGGGTTTGAAACCAGCCTGGGCAACATAGTGAGACATCATCTCTACAATAAATAAAAAAATTATCTGGGAATGGTAGCGCACACTGTAGTTTCAGCTACTTGGAAGGCTGAGGCAGAAAGATCACCTGAACCCAGCAGGTCGAGGCTGCGGTGGCTGGGAGCATGCCACTGCACTCCAACCTGGGCGACAGAGTGAGACTTCAACTCAAAAATAAATAAGTAAATAAAATAAATACAACAAACCAAAACAAACAAACAGAAAAAACCTCCCTTATTTTCTGTCCCTATGTAATAGACTTATACAACTTACATTTTACCTGTATATCTTTTTGAATTTTATGAAATATTGCCTGTTTGCTCCTTCACTACTGTGTGACATCCTTCTTTCATTATCAATTGCATATATATTATATATGTCTACTATGTTTCATTTTTCATTACATTCTAGGATGTAACATATCATTTTTGATCTCCTACTGAAGCCATTGAACGAATATGAGAAAGAAAGAATTTAAGGCATCCCAGAGTGTTTTTAGTAGTGAATTTCTATGCAGATAAAACCAAAACACTGAATAGAATTCACAGAAAACTCACAAGCATAAAAAAGATAAGAAACATCTTCTCTTAGGTCAAAATGTTTAAAAGTAACAGCTGTCTCAGTATCAGCAACATAGTACTGTTTAAAGGACACTGAATTTGGTGGTCCGTATGTATAGCTTACTAAGTGTATTATTTTGGGTTATCTACCTAGTCTGTCTGAGTGTTAACTTCCTCATTCCTACAAAAATCAAAACAAACAATCAAAAAGTTTTGAATTACTATCACAAGATTATTGTGACTACTGTATGACATAATGTATATAAATCCCTTGACCTAGTCATTGAAGTTATTTTCATTAATAATTAGTTTTTAATTAAAAAACTTTTTGTATAAGTGCTGATTTGAATGAAGAAAGTATTTCTGTTTTCATGATGTAATTAAGATACATTGTAATTGTGATAAAATATGAATTGCACTGTAGTCTCTCTCAGGTTATATCACAATAAAACAATTATAAGTAATTAAAATGACAGATTTAGTTCAATTAATCATTGGATTTCTATGCAAAAAGGTTTGTTTACTTTGTTGAGTTGAGTCTGGTCTGTAGACCCTTATGGTAAATTGTCAATTAACAAAGCTCATTCATCTAATCCTCCTCTTAGAAGCAAATTGTGCAAGCCAATATATTCATTTCAACCAGACAGCATTTATCCAGTTCAAAAGGTTAAATCCTCCAACAGTTCCAAGAAGGCCTCAGTACTAACATCTTACAAGAAGAAAGCCCTTTGCCTCCTGGCTTCTGCCTACCTATCCAGCATGATAACCATAAGCTTCCCTTTCCATGACTATCCTTAGACACTCAGTGTTCTGTTCCCACTAAAGTACTCTGTGCTTCCAAATCACTCTTTCCCTTTTCTTTCTTCTCTTTGAGAAGTTCAGCTCCTGGCCAAAATTTTACTTGTGATCTTTCAGGCTCAATCATAGGAAATTACAAGGCTTGGCCTGTTGAGCAACATGTGAAGTGTTGCCCTCCCACCCTAGACTTTGTACATGACCGGTACACTGCAGTTCCTGGAGGGAGTTTCAGACAAGGAGCCACATCCTCTTCAGGCCAGCTCATACACATATCTGTCTAGGTGCCTGCATTCTGGAGGAGGAGAGGCTTGGCTGAGGCACTTATTAGGCACTGAAAGCTCTATCTGAGGAAACCTAAACTAAAGCACTCTTCTTCTCTCCACCTCAGCACAGTTCTACTCTAAACCTTTTAATAGACCCGTTTTGTTCAGTGCTCCTTAGCAGTGAAATAATTATCCTCATCCATGCTGCTGTATTTTGACCTTTACCCAACCTGGTGCTGTTCTGTGGGGGAAAATGGAACACTAGGGAACTGGCACCACTTTTTGCCTCTGTGTGTACTATCTCAGTACCTGAATAAAGACTTGTTTATCACTTTCATTTTACCTGATTGTAATAAACCACCTTGACACCTGGCAGCTCTGATACTCTTATATATCTAGAAAAGTCCTTTACATGTCACAAAATACAGCAAGGCATTCTCAGAATCTTCTCTTCTCTGATCTATAAGAAGTTGAACTAATCCTTATTGTATAGACATGTATTTTTTTCCTATATACGCTTCCACATTTATTATCATTTTTCCTTCCTATGGCTTTGAAATTGTATACTCTTTGATTTTTTTTCCCTAAGAGACCATTAAGTTTCTGAGGAGATACATGGTCATATTCATTTTTCTCCATCTAAACTATAACCTATTTACCACATGCTAGGTGCATAATAAAAATATTCAATGAGCCACTCCTACTAAAAAATCAGTGCATATTTCAATATCAGTTTCTTATAAAGATTTACATAGTTTGCTTTGCAATATATAATCTTAAAAGTGGTTGACAGCATGAAAACAACATAATGTAAAAAGTAATATCTTCCATTATCAGAAAATGAGATGGCAAAAGAAAATAACTTCTCAAATATCTAAAGCCTGCATCATTAAATGCCATTTCCTTTTATTAGTTTTAAATGTTTGTTCAGAGGATGCCATTCATATTTTATTACTTGATTTCTCATTTTTAATAACTTACTGCTATGTATTTAGATGACCATCAATTCACATTTAACTTCTCACATAATTACAGCAAAAAAAGTTCTTAGATATTTAAAATTTTAAACAGTTCAGTTCTGAAATGTTCATAAATATTCTAATTGCTGATACATTTGCAATAGCTGACTATTAAAATGGAAATACAATATATAGGCTATGTAGATTTAACATAAAATAAATAATTTACTTATAATAATCATGTATAAATACCATTCAAAAATACCCTCCAAAGTATTCAAAATATTGTATTTAAATTTTTGCTAAACTATAGTCTCTTAAATAAAACATTATCTCAAACTGATTTAAAAAAACTAAGTACTTAAAAAATCTTTTAAGAGATTAAAAAATTGATGCAAAATTCTTGATGTGACTGGATATTTAGTAAAATCCCCATTTTATTGTTGAGTTAACCTTGAAGATTCTTCCCTTCTATTTTTAGTGATTAGATAACTGGTTAATAAATAATTCAGGCCTGGATGAGCAATAGTGAGAAAAAACTCTACAAATAAGAAAAAGTGGTAGTCTAAGAAACCCCTGGAAAGAATCTCTGTGCAAGTGCACCCACATCAACTTCCTGGAAAAAG
This sequence comes from Cephalopachus bancanus, assembly GCA_027257055.1. NCBI lineage: Eukaryota > Metazoa > Chordata > Mammalia > Primates > Tarsiidae > Cephalopachus > Cephalopachus bancanus. The sequence continues at coordinate 3,722,374 of JAPVLO010000046.1, read as the reverse complement.
TTCTCTTTCCATACAGTTTCCTTCTATTTATTGTCAATGAAGGAGCACAGGTTGAAAGAAAAAAAAGGAACATAAACTTTTACACTGGTACAGAATTAATCTAGAGGAAAGATAAGCTCTTTTTCAGATACAGAGTAACACGCTGCCATGGAAGTACATGTGGAAAGTGGGTGGCCAAATGTTCCACTGGAAAAACCATCTTGTATGAAAATACAAAAATTTATATGGAAACACAAATAACTACGCATAGTTAAAACAATCCTCAGCAAAACAAAGTGGGAAGTAGTACACTTCTAGACTTTAATTTTTACTATAAGTCTACACTAATCAAAACAATCTAGTATTGGTATAAGAACAAGCATATAGACCAATGGAACAGGATAGAGATTCCGGAAGCAAAACTTCAATTTCTCAACCAGCTCATCTTTGACAAAACTTCTACCAACAACCACTGGGAAAAGGATAACTTATTCAGTAAATAGGGAGGGGAAAACTGACTGACCACATGCAGAATTTAAACAGTAACCCTACCTATTACCACACACAAAAATCAACTCTAAAAGGATCAATGATTTAAACACAAACCCTCACACTATAAGAACCTTAGAAAATGAAGGAGACACCCTTATGGAAAGCAGAGTAGGCAACCAATTTCTCATCCAAACCTCAGATGTCCATGCCATAAGAGGTAAGATAGACAAGTGGGAGTTCATTAAACTGAAGAGTTTCTGGAAAGCAAAAGAAACCATCAAGAGAGTGGGAAGACAGCCCACAGAATGGGAAAAATTTTTTGCCAACTGTGTATCTGACAACTCAATGTGCCAAAAGAAAAAAAAAAGCTCAATTAAAAAATGGGCAAAAGATATGAATAGACACTTCTCAAAAGAAGATGTATGAGCAGCCAATAGATACATGAGAAAATGCTCAGTCTCACTAATCATCAGAGAAATGCAAATCAAAACCATATTGAGATACCACCTACAACCAGTAGGAATGGCCATCATTAATAAAACACACAACAACAGATGCTGGCGAAGATGCAAAGAAAAGGGAATGCTTTTACACTGCTGGTGTGAATGCACACTACTTCCACCTCCATGGAAAACAGTGTGGTGATTACTAAAAGAACTAGAAACTGACCTTCCATATGAACCAACAATCCTCACATGGTGAATATACCTAGATGAACTCAAATCATTCTACAAAAAAGATATCTGCACACACATACTTATTACACCACTATTCACAATTGCGAAAACATGCAACCAGTCATACTGCCCATCAAAATTGTACTGAATTTTTTTAAAATGTGGTACATATACATGATGGAATATTACAAAGCCATAGGGAAGGGCAAACATATGGACTTCACAGTAACTTGGATAGATTTAGAGTCTATAATACCCAGTGATTTATCACAGAAACAAAGAACTGAGTATCACATGTTCTTACTCATAAACGGACCCTGAACAATTATCATAGTGCTATAAGAAAGTGATTGACAACCTCTTTGTAAGACAGTGTGGCAATTTCTGAAAGAACTAGAAATTGACCTTCCATATGACACAGCAATCCCCCTATTGGGAATGTACCTGAAGGAACTCATACCATTCTACAAAAAAGATACCTGTACATGCATGTTTGTTGCAGCAGTATTCACAATAGAAATAGCATGTGGAACCAACCAAGTGGCCCATCAAAGCTGGACTGGATAAAAAAATGTGGTACATATACACAATGGAACATTATGCAGCCATAAAGAAGGACAAACATATGGACTTTGCAGCAACTTGGATGGACTTAGAGTCTATCTTACTCAGTGATCTATTACAGAAACAAACAACAGAGTACCATATGTTCTCACTCATAAGTGGACCTTGAACAATTAACATAATACTATAAGAAAGGGATTGGCAGTAGTGAGTAACCCAAGTCAGGTAAAGATCCAACAAAGAAAAAGAACTACAGGCCAATATCTTGGATGAACAAAGATGCTAAAATTCTCAACAAGATCCTAGCAAACCGGATTCAACAACACATCTCAAAAATCATCCACCATGACCAAGTAGGCTTCATCCCTGTGATGCAAGGCTGGTTCAACATTTGTAAGACCATAAATGTAATTAAATACATCAACAGAAATAAAAACAAAAACCACATGATTTTATCATTAGATGCAGAAAAAACTTTTGATAAAATTCAGCACCCCTTCTTGATAAAAACCCTTGGAAATCTAGGCATAGATGAAACATATCTCAAAATAGTAAGAGCCATCTATGAGAAACTCATAGCCAGCATACTGCTAAACAGACAGAAATTGGAACCATTTCCCCTGAAAACTGGAACAAGAAGGATGCTTACTTTCATCCCTCCTATTCAACATAGTTTTGGAAGTCCTAGTTAGAGCTAGGTGATGGGGGGAGTATCCAAATAGGAAAAGAGGAAATCAAGTTATCCCTTTCTGCAGACAAAATGAATCTGTCAAAAAAAACCCTTGCACTGATAAAGGGCTTTGACAAAGTCTCAGGGCATAAAATGCAAAAAGCAATTGCATTTCTATACACTGATAATAAATACACAGAAATCCAAATAAGAAGCATAATTCCATTCACATTAGTCACAAAAAAAGAAAAGCAAGAAATACCTTGGCATCTTCCTTAACAGAGACATGAAAGACCTTTACAATGAAAACTACAAAACACTGCTCAAAGAAATCAAAGATGACACAAACAAGTGAAAATATTCCATGCTCATGGATTGAAAGAATCAACATTGTTAAGATAGATGTCCATTCTACCTAAGTCAATCTACAGATTTAATCTACAGTATTATTCTCAGAACTAGAAACAACAATACAGGAATTCATATGAAAACATAAACACGAATAGTCAAAACAATCCTGGGGGGGGGAGGCAGGAGATATCACACTCCCAGATTTTAAACTTATTATAAAGCTACAATAATCAAAACAGGCTAGTATTGGCACAAGAACAGGCATATAAACCAATGTAATAGAATTGAGATTCCAGAAGCAAAACTCAATTTCTCAACCAACTCATCTTTGATAAAGCCTCCACCACCAACCACTGCGGAGAGGAGAACCTATTCAGTAAATTGTGCTGGGAAAACTGACTGGCCACATGCAGGACTCCTACCTATCCCCATACACAAAAATCAACTCTAAATGGATCAGAGACCTAAACGTAAAATCTCAAACTATAAGAGCCTTAGAAAATGCAGGAGACACCCTAATGGAAATTGGAACCGGCAACCAATTCCTGATCAAAACCTTAAGTGCCCGTGCCATAAGAGATAAAATAGACAAGTGGAACCTCATCAAACTGACAAGCTTCTGCAACGTCAAAGAAACCATCAAGAGAGCAGGGAGACAGACCACTGACTGGGAAAAAATATTTGCCAACTGCATGTCTTACAAAGGACTAACATCTAGGATCTACAAGCAATTCAAACATGCTGAAAAGAAAAAAAACAAACAGCCCCATTACAAAGTGGGCAAAAGATATGAAGAGACACTTCTCAAAAGAAGACATACGAGCAGTGAACAGATACGTGAAAAAACGTTCAACCTCACTAGTCATCAAGGAGACGCAAATTTAAACTACAGAGATACCACCTAATTCAAGTCAGAATGGCCAACATCAATAACTCAAAAAATAACAGGTGCTGGAGAGGATGTAGTGAAAAGAGATCATTTCTACACTGTTGGTGGGAGTCCTGCCTTTGAGGAAACAATGTGGCTATTTCTAAAAGTTCTAAAAATCGACTTTCCATATGATCCCAATTCCCCTGCTGGAATACACCCAGAAGACATCAAATCACTCTATAAAAAAGATTCCTGCACACATATGTTTATTGCAGCATTGTTCACAATAGCAAGAACATGGAACCAACCGTGCTGCCCATTAAAGAGGACAGGATTTATAAAATGTGGTACATATACACAATGGAATATTACTCAGCCATAAAGAAGAACAAAATCATGAACTTTGCAGCAACCCGGATGGACTTAAGAGTCTATAATACTGAGTGATAGTTCACAGAAACAAAGAACTGAGTATCACATGTCTGCACTCATAAGTGGACCTTGAACAACTATTGTAATACTATAAGAAAAGGATTGACAGTAGTGGGAAACTGCGGGGAGGTGGGATTGGCAGTAGTTGAAATCTGCCTGGGGAAGGAGGGGCTCACATCATCAACAAGGGCACCTGCATAATGAATATTTGTATACCTAACCCTGAATTGTACCCCATGGTTTTAAAATAAAAAATTTAAACGTTAAAAAAAGAAACCAACTTTAGTTATACTGCAAATGATGAGTTTTTTTTCTGCCTTCTACTAGCAGTTCACTTTAAATGCAATTAACTTGTGTTGCTGGGATCTCCTCTTTAGGAGTTGTGTATATCACTTTTATTCATTTCTGCATGAAGATAATGGGCTCTCTCTATATTAGACTACCTCAATAGACTAATTGATGCTGGAACTTCGACTAGGTTAGTGGGAGAACACCAGGTTCTTGGAACACAGCTTAAGTTATGTAGTTGTGTATGCAGTCTCTCCCAGAGACAGAACTTTGTTTCCAAAAGAAAATAAATTTGTGTCCAAGGAAACATAATTTTGCCCCATAATATTTTGAACTTCACATAGTGGTTTTTTCAGCATTTTTCATCTATGATAGAATCAGCTTGGTCATAAGAGTAAAAAAGAAGGGCAGCTTACACTTTAATCAAAACCAGCTGAAGATAATTTTCTGGCCTCAGATCATACCAGTAGGTGATAGACTTGTTAATTACCTGGTAAATGAAACAAAGCTTCTCCTCTAAATCCAATACATGTTGACTCCAAAATCAAGAGACTATTGCATACAAATAAGTGATACAATAGTCCACTCCCACTGTGGGAGTTTTTCTGTCCTTTCAATAAATTCTGCTTTTAAAAATGTGGTATGTGTACACAATGGAATATTATGCAGCCATAAAGAAGGACAAACATGGACTTTGCAGCAACTTGCATGGACTTGGAGTCTATCATCTCAGTGATCTACCACAGAAACAAAGAACAGAGTACCATGCGTTCTCACTCATAAGTGAACCCTGAATAATTATCATAATACTATAAGAAAGTGATTGGCAGTAGTGGGAAACTGCCGGGGGGGCGGGGGGAGGCAGGTGGCAGAATAGGCAATTGAGAAAAACTGCCAGGGAACAAGGATACCTACATAATGAACATTTGTATACCTAACCCTGAATTGTACCCCACATCTTTAAAATAAAAATTTAAAAAGATAAAATAAAAAAAGAAAGGGATTGGCAGTAGCGGGATACTGCCAAGGGAGGGATGGGGGACAGAACAACAATAAAGGAACCTGATCTTAAACCAGGCAAAGTGTGGACCAAAGGGAGGCCCAAACTTTGCCTGTACGATGACCGCTTGTGTACTTCATCCTGAATTGTACGCCACATCTTTAAAATAAAAACAAAAAAGAGAAGAGAAAATCAATTTTATGTATGAGCAAAAAAAAAGAAAAGAAAAACAATCTTTTTATTTGATGGATTTATTTATTCTGACTTTATATTTCATATATTGTTATCCATCAACTATAAAAATAGACTTTACAGATTAAGGGTTTTTTTGGGGGGGAGAAAAAGTAATTATAGTGATAATTTACAATATTACAATGTAATATAAAACAAAAAATGTCTGATCTGAGAAAGTTAATTCTGAATAGGATATAGTAGTTACTGGCAAGCTATTGCATCTATTTAAACCAAGAAGCACATAACCAAAATGCTTTTTCAAAAAGTCATAATTCTATTAGTTAAAAACTTTGAGTGGCTGTGGATACTAAAAACCCTAGATGAGTTAATATTCTAGGGAAGAAAAAGTTCTTTCTAGGTAAACTGAAGTAGTTGACCTTTTTTTTCCCCACTGTGCACATTCTTAAGTCTGGAATAGATGGAGGACCTGTCTTTCCTTCCATTGTCTGAAGTTTCTACTAGGAAGAATAGAAAACAATGGAGTTTTTCATATAGCTTAACAGACTTGTAATCGGAAGAACACAAAAACCATGATTTGTTTTTCTACTAAATGTTACTAAATATTAGAATCATGCATAAACATGGAAATCTGGGAAAGCAGAATGAAATCTTTATAGTGTTTTGATACTTAAAAGACAAAGCTCTACTAACAAACATTTCTGCCCCTCTTAGCATTTACAAGATTTTAACCTGAATAGGTTAAAAAAAAAAAAAAAGCTAAGCTCAAAACATCTGAAGGGATAAATTTCCAGGTTTTCCAGATGAGAGAGAAAAACATACACATAGAAATGCTTCAGGAGAGTACTATATGGGGGTGAGGGGAGACAGAGGCAGAAAGAGACAGAAGAGTTTTAGAGTAAAAAGAAATAATTCTTTTTGAAGTTCTTTTGGTTTGCATTAAATCTGAAACTTTTTCAGCCCTTACTTATTCAAATATTGTGTGCCTGCCTCTACCTGTAAGTTTCTAATTACGTATGGTAGATTGACTAATATATTTTTCCTCGGCCACAATGTCTATTTTATTTTCAGTCTTTTGTCTGCACTCACAATTCTATATAACAATTTCTATTGTTATGAATTCAAGCTTATTCTTTGTAGTTGTTATTTCTGTAGTTTCAAACCAGTTCTTAATTCTATTCAGGAAATTATTTCTTTCAGTTATTTTAATTTTTAAATCAAATTGCTATATTTGATTTTTTTATATATCTTCCATTGCGTTACTTATATATATTTATATGAATTGACATATATATGTAATGTTAATGTTATTGAATATGTTTTCAATAGTTTGCTGTTGTTGTTGTCATTGTTTGTGTGTTTGTTTGAGACAGAGACTGACTTTCTCACTCAAGCTGGAGTGCAGTGGCAGGATACTAACTCAGTGAAGCCTCAACCTCCTGGACTCGAGTGAGCTTCCCATCTCAGCTTCCTGAGTACCTGGAATGACAAGTGCATGCCTCCATGCCTTACTATTTTCTTTTCTTGTAAATTCCTGGTTTCGCTTTGTTACCCAGGGTAGTCTGGAATTCCTGGGCTCAAGCAGTTCTTCCACCTTCGCGTACCAAAGTGCTAAGATTACAGATGTGAGCCACTGTGCCCAGGCCGATAGTTATTTTTAAATTCTTATCTGCTATTCCCAATGTCTTTATTAATTATGAGTCCACTTCTTTTGCCTGAACTTTCCCACCTGATTTTGGATCATAACTTTTGCTTCTCCATAGTTCTACTGGTTTTCTGTTGAATGCTTGACATGTAATTTTGAGTTGTTGGGGGTAATTTTTTTCTTTGAATGTTGCCACATTGTTAGTAGTGAATTAATTGTAGGCATTTGTTTGATTATTATTACTATTTTAAAGCTTTTCAAGACGCTTATTTTTTAGTGAGTTTAGCCCTACTACAAGGAGATGGTCCTTATGGGGAATCTTTTGAATCATTATTGGTGTTTAAAAAGCTTTTTTAATTTTAATCAAAACACAAATATTTTTCAGTAGTGTGCCAGACTTTGAAAGTTTTTCAGTTTACAGTTCTTTTCCTGGTTTATGGAATTTCACTTTATGTATAAGCAGTTTTGTATTCAACAATAGCACCAAGAGGCCTGAATTATATTTCTAGGGTTATTTCTCATATAGTTCCATCATCTTTTGTATTCTACACTACAAAATCAAGTTGTGTTAGTCTAACCCAAATCCAATCTTTTCGTGCTCCAACAAAATTTGTTTTAATGTCACAATACAGAAATAAATATGTATGCTTTTTAACCAAGATTTCAACAGCATTATTAATAATGTCATCTATTTCTTTTCTGAAAGACAAAAAAAAAAACTAAAAGAAAATCTAAAAGTGTTGCTTAGATTCCAAGAGTCACTTGAAAAAAAGAAACTATATTAGAATTAACTATTTACTTTATTTGAAGCATCCAATGACACTAGTATCATTCAGTTTTTTTGTAAAATCCCTTTTCTGCTAATAGAGTCAAAAATTAACATTTTTATATCTCTATGATACTTGAAATTTAAAAGGAAAAAATAAATTAGTTTACAAATGCATTCACTTGATTTAAGTGAAAAAGCATGTTTCACAGACTAAAAAGTAAATGCACCTCTGAAACACTACATGTTAAATTGTTGTCTTCTGTATCATCTTTCTAAAATATCTACTAATTTTGAAGTGAATGCTAATTCATTTTCATTAGGATTGTGCCTGAGGATATTCATCTAATTAGTTACAACCCCATAATCCCACAGTGGAAAGTGGGATTTTTGTGGAAGCTATAGTTTTATTATCTGCTTTCTTGAAGACTAAAATTTCAATGCTTATTAAACATTTACTTTTTTGATCATTGCTGCTAAAATGGCGTGTTGTAAAATGCATAAGCATCTCACAAATGAATAAAAAAGTACTGCCAAATAAGATAAATCATGTATATACTAATACTGTACATTGTATGAGCTCCCAGACTATTCTCTAAAGATCCATGGCTATGTTGCTCAGGCTCTGTTTGTTACACATGTTCTCTAGATTCTTATTCTCCAATTTCATGCATTTCTCATTGAACCTACTGACTTGAAGACTGTGTCATTAATTAAGGCAAACCTAGCTGATATATCTAATATTTGGCAGACAGGAGTACTGAATATTTCTTTCTGTTACTACCAAGACTAGAAGGTAGCTGTTCATAGTCATCAGTGACTGAGCACTCTTCATTTTTTTACTTTGGTATCCACATGCTGTCTAAAAGAAAATGTGTAGTAAGTTAAATTGCATATGAAAGTGCTCATGAAAACAAAGTTGAGTTATTACTGGTCGTAATTCAGATTAAACTATGTGCTACAAAAAAGCAAACCCTATTTATTGAACATGGGTTTCATAAACAGGAACTCATGTACTAAGGAAGTCTTCAAATACACCTTGACTTATTCCAATACAACTTTTAATCACAATACTTTATTGTTAAAATTTAAAAATTGGGGTAAATTGCAGCAAAGATCCATTTCCAATACAGCAGGACTATCATAGGACTTTCCCAAGCAAAGGAGACCCTGTTTTAGAGAAGCACTCTTTCCTTCTGTGTATCTTGGTCAATTATTTGAATTATTATCCATAGTTCAGTTATTTATTTTTTATAAATTTTCTCTACCAGACAATAAAAGCAGAGACTCTGTTATTCATTGTGTGTTGCTAACAATTGACAATATGCTTACATTACTCTAAAATTTAAACAAGTATTTGTTGAATGGGGTATAATTCCAACAAAATTTACATAGTCCCAGAATTTTGGAAAACTATATGAAGTTCTGGAAAATTATTTGACTAGAAGTTCAACTCTACAGTCCAATTTGCAGTTCAAGCAAATTTTGAAGAACAAAAAATACAATTAATAAAATAATATATTTTTTCTTAATAAAATATTTTTGTGGATATAGAATTGTATTCTGTGAAATGAGAAGAAAATAAAGATAAACTATATAGCTCCTAGGAACAGGGATTGCATCTGTGAAATAGATTTTGATTAATATGAAGTTAGTTACAAATTTAATTGTGGTCATGTTTTGGAATAGAAATAATTCACAATGGACAGTAGAGACACATTAAAGAGATCCCAGAGACAGCAATGTTTTCAAGGTAGAGTATTTGAGCTGGAATTTGAAAGAGTAAATTATTTTAGCAAGACACTTTATATATTAAAGGAAAATTATGTACAAAATATTGAGATAAAGCCGGGCTTGGTGGCTCAGCCTGTAATCCCGTGCCTTTGGGAAGCTGAGGTGAGTGGATTGCCTGAGCCCGCGGGTTCGAGACCTGCCTGGTTAGCGAGACCTCATCTCTACAATAAATAAAAAAATCAGCTGGGCATGGTAGCACATGCCTGTAATTCCAGCTACTTGGAAGGCTGAGGCAGAAGGATCACTGGATCCCAGCAGGCGAAGCTGAGGTGGCCGAGAGCGGCCACTGCACTCCAGTCTAGGCGACACAGTGGGACTCCAACTCAAAAAAAAAAAAAAATTGAGATAAGACAATTGATAGGAACAATCAAAATGAGGCAATGGTTTTCTGTAAAAGAGTAACAATGGGTAAGTTACTGGAGTCAGGTTGTACATGGTCATATAAATGCTCTTAAAAGGCAAGTTTTCAATTCTAGACTCCAACTGGTTGATCCATGAAAATATAAGAAAAGACAATTTAAAAATTTAAAGGACCTTCAAAATAAATTTGAAGAGAGGATTATTTTATTAAATGTGAGTTAGATGAAGCCATTATGATTCTTTTAATTGCAAGTGTCAGAAAATTAGGCTTTAATTAGCTTAAAGAGTAAGTTGCTTTATTACACTATTATAAACAAACAAAAATCCAGAAGCAGGGCTTTCTTCCAGCATGGTAATAAGCAAATTAACTCAAATTTTCTAAACATGCTATGTCCTGTTATGTTGGCTTGATATTTAAATGTGTATAACTTTTCTCATGGTTACAGAACTGCTGTCTTTAGTAACTGGGAAAATACAATTTTTTTGTTTATATCCAAATACTAAACTTTGTGCTAATCGGTCTAGCCTGGACCAGTAGCTGTAGACAAGCAAATTCCATGTACTGATTAGGTTATTGGGCTATTAGCTATCCCCAAATACAAGACTTTGGCAAAAGGATGAGATATCAATTATGAACTTACAAAAATCAGAGTATTTTTAAAACCACAAAACTAGACTCTAAATATAACCCTGGGTAATAATCTTATAAGAAAACTCAGGAGGTACCCTCATGCACATTGGAGTAGACAACCAATTATTAACCCCCCAAAAGTGTATACCACAAAAAATAAGACAAACAAGTGGGACCTTATCAAACCGAAAAGCTTTTGCACAGCAAAGAAACCATCAAGAAAGCAGGGAGACAACCCACCAAATGGGAAAAAAAATGCTAACTGTATATCTGGCAAAGGCTTAACATTCAGGATCTGCAAGGAATTCAAATGAGCTAAAAAGAAAAAAATGCAGCCCTATTAAAAAATGTGTAGAGGACATAAATAGACACTTCTCATAAAAAAATAAAAAGACATATGAGCAGCTAGCAGATAGATTACAAAAATGCTCAGCTTCACTCATCATCAGAGACAAGTAAATCAAAACCACAGTGAAATACCACCTTAGCACAGTAAAGATGACCATCATTAATAAATTAAAAAACCATAGATGCTGGTGCTGGTGTGGAGAAAAGGGGACACATCTACATTGTTGGTGGGATGCAAACTAGTCCAACCCCTATGGGAAATAGCATGGTGATATCTAAAGAAACTAGAAATTGGCCTTCCATATGATCCAGTAATCCCCCTTCTAGAAATATACCCAGAGGAATACAAATTGTTCTACAAAATAGACACCTGCACATGCCTGTTTATTGCCACACTATTCACAATAGCAAAAACATGGAACCAATCCACTGCCCATTGAAAGTAGACTGGATAAAGAAAATGTGGTACATATATACAAAATATCATGAAGCCATAAAGAAGGACAAAATCATGGGCTTCTCAGAAAATTGGATGAAGTTGGAGACAGTCATTCTTAGTTCTCTGTCACAGAAACAAAAAACCAAATACCACATGTTCTCACTCATAAGTGGATGTGAACATTAATTACAATAGCACAAGGGTGAGATAAGCAATCACAGAACATGCCACAGGGGAAGGAAAGAGATATGTAATAACACAAGGAGTACCTGGTCCTCAACCAGGGGAAGGTAGGACCAGTTGGAGGCCCAAACTTCACCTGCACACACATTACTTATGTACCTAATCCTGACTTATATCCCATATCTTTATAATAAAATAAAGTTTTTTAAAAAAGAGCAAATGAATCATTTAACAATGAAAAACATTAAAGTAGGTAGAGATAGCATCATATAGTGATAAGATGCACTTAAAATGAGTCATGGCTAATTACCTACCTAAAGGAGAAGATGCACATCATATTATTTCGGGAACTATAAGGATAAATTAACAGAGACACAGTTCACTGAAAAAATATGCAATTATTATTACTTGAAAAATGAATAACATAAGGGCCATCACTGAGAATGGAGAATCTTAAATCAGAAATATGTCTTCCTTTAAAAAGGGATTCACTTTAATTAAATATAAACTTTGGAGTCGGGCTCGGTGGCTCAGCCTGTAATCCCGCGCCTTGGGAGGCGAGGTGAGTGGATTGCCTGAGCCCGCGGGTTCAAGACGCGTTGGGCAAATTGGCGAGACCTCATATTTACAATAAATCAAAAAATTAGCTGGGCGTGGTAGCGCGCGCCTGTGGTTCCAGCTACTTGGAAGGCTGAGGCGGAAGGATCGCCGGAGCCGAGCAGGTCAAGGCTGTGGTGGCCGCGAACAGCCACTGCACTCCAGTCTGGGTGACAGAGTGAGACTCCAACTCAAAAAATAAAAATAAAAAAAATAAACTTTGAAGCAAATCACCTAGACAGAAAATATGGGAGCTAGAGCATGAATACCTTATTCTGAGAACTTAGATTTACAACCTAGTAAGCAAAACAAAAGCAAAAACAAACAAAAAGTATATTTGTGAAAACTCAGGTCAGGGCAAATGTTGCAAGTGAGACTGAATGTGACTGTATGTTGCATTGTATTATAAATGACAGTTTTCTTTTTTGTGCTTAGCCATTTGAGGTAAAGACAAAAAGATTCTCTTGTCAAAGAATTTCATCAAAGAGCCTACCTTTCTCAGAATAAATTTAAGTTTTTATTTTGTAGGGAAATCAAGATTTGTGAGAAATATTTAGATAATGGTGAGAAGTTATAATGTATTGACTATGTAGGAAATAGTAATTTTCTTAAAGTACACTTATTGTTAATCTCTGATAGTTATAGCTGAATTTAAAAATATTTTTTTAAAAAAGAGTATTAAAATTTTTGGGTAATTCTGATATTCATCTTTTGGGTAAATAGTGAGTGGGAGGTTAAATAAATTCTGAATTTTTTTCTATATGACCTTGTGCTAATAATTATAGTTTTTTCTGTGGGTTCAGCAGCATATACTTAACCAACTGTGGATCGAAAATATTTGGGAAAAAAAGAATGATTGCCTGTATACTGAACATGCATGGGCTTTTCTCATGTCATTATTCCCTAAACAAGATAATATAACACTTAATTAAATAACATTACATATTAGGTATTATAAGTAACCTAGAAATTATCTAAAGTATGTGGGAGGATGTGTGTCCATTATAAACAAATACTATACCATTTTATAGGGATTTGAGCATGTGAAATTTGATATTTATGGGATTCCTGGAACAAATCTCCCACATATACCTAAAGATGATTGTAATTACATCAAATTTTTAAAATTCAAAAGAATAAACGTACTCATAGCAATCTTTCAGTTTTATAGCTATGGGATATGACTTTATTATAAAGATAAATAAAATTAATCTCAGTATTTTCTGGAATTTTATACATGTGAAAGAAATGAACTATTTTCTGACCCATGCCCACAAATTTAATTAAATTACAAAATAAACAGACAAATGAAATCTTTGGCATAGGTACTGAAACACTATGCCTTTCCCAAGGATGACCAAGAGTACACTGGCAGGGCATTGCTTTCACGGACCAGAAAAGCAGGTCTCTTAAAACTTCTTTCCTTATCTGCTCCATTATTTTTATATATAAACTCAATTTTAAAATAAAATAATAAGGAAATGTATAAATTGATAAACTATAAATTGATAAACAGCATATGATAGGCATGTTTATACATGATCTCATTTAATTTCCCAAACAACCTTATGGGTTAATGCAAATGAAGTCACTATGGCACAGAGAGAGGCTAAAGAATTTGTCACAGTTTGCACAAATTAGCAAATGGTAGATCTGAATATTAGGCCAATAGGATACTTGAGAAGGCAATTCCTACCCTACTTTGCTGCTTTGACCTATTAACTTCTAGGATTTTCAGTAGATACATTCAAAGTTAGCTTAGTTAATTTTGTAATGAAGTACAAGTCCAGATGATTGCCTTTTGAATCTACTTCCTTGTACATGTCTTCCAGTAAATAGAGTTGACATTTATTACCTGAATTCTCTCAACAGCAGCATGGCCAAATCTCTGATCTGTCCTTGCTGAAGAGATTAGTTTAGACAGATTTGATCTTGTGTATAATAAACAAAACTATCACAAAACTGTTATATCTGGGAATTGTATTTTTCACACCTTATTCATCATTCTTCTAATGGATCCTAGAATTAAATTTTTTTATTCCACAATAAAGAAACATTAAAATGGCAGCATTTGCTAAGAACAGTGACAGCCTGATTCATATTCATAACAAGGACTAAGAGATAGATTGAAAGAGTATTTATGCAGGCTGTATGGATCAGAGAGTGATAACAAATTAGGAAGAAGAAGGAAGGATATAGTTTTCTGCAGAAGAAGAAAACCCTCAGAGAAGACAGGAAATAATAAGATAATATTTCCTCTTACCTCCAATTATCCTTTATACTGAAAATATAAGTGAGAAGAAATGCCAGGATTCTCTGCCTCTTATATTTAATTACCAAAGTCATACTATAAAAATTATATATTTTTTTAATTCAGAGTTTTGTCTCCCTTTCTGATGTGCACATATTATGTAAATTTATAAGACCTCTTCTGCATGCCTCTTTTAAAAAATAAATTGTTACAGTTTTAATTTATAATCATTTCTGTATTAAAATTATTGGTTATAGAATTTTTTTTTTTTTTTTTTTTTTTTTTGAGTTGGAGTCTCACTCTGTCACCCAGACTGGAGTGCAGTGGCCGCTTCCGGCCACCGCAGCCTCGACCTGCTGGGCTCTGGCAATCCTTCCTCCTCAGCCTTCCGAGTAGCCGGAATTACAGGCGCGCGCTACCACACCCGGCTGATTTTTTTTTTGATGTATTGTAGAGATGAGGTCTCGCTGCCCAGGCGGGTCTCGAACCCGCGGGCTCAGGCAATCCACTCACCTCAGCCTCCCAAAGGCGCAGGATTACAGGCTGAGCCACCGAGCCCGGCTGGTTATAGAATCTTAAGAGAAATTATGAGGTTAAACAAATTATTTTTCTTTGCTTAAATACGTGTTCTTAGAAATACAGAGCTGTGTATGTCCATTTATTTCTCTGCAGAGAATGCAGTGTACATGACTCTTTTGTTTCCAGTTGCCAAGAGGAAATACTAAGGGTTTCTCTGACTAAGAAGGTCACCTAATCATTCCTAGCAATCAGAGGATCTATAAATGTCACTGAACACGTTCACATATTTCCAGCTGACAATTATGTTGACCTTGCATGAGTGTTAAGATTTTCTTTTCTCTGACTCTAAGGTATAAGTGTTTGAAGACCACTGGAAAACTGAAAGCTGGATTTTCCCCCAAAGTTTCTTAATCAAACCCATTCAATCTGTTTGTGTCTATATAAATAGTTGGACCTCATGTGTGTTGCTTTTTAAATACATTTTTCTTAAAATACTTTATTTACCTTTAAAGTAGATTGAATTATTTCCAATTTGGGTAGGAAATTATAGCTACTGTTTTCTAATTAAATGACAACACTCAGGTAAGTTTTTTGTCAGCAAATATGCATTAGATTCAACAATCGCTATAAATCACATTGGCTTATGATGTGGTGATTTATTTATATAGAGGTGTCCATTCTTAGCCTAATTAAAGGTTTCTGTTATTATGAGGATCGAATAAGCCTCATGAAAGACACAAGATTAAGTAGTTCAGCCAGATATGCTGTGTCTAAGCATATCTTTATATAGTTTGCATAAAAGAGTCACAAGTTTCCATACCATGGTTTTAAATGTGAAAATAAGTCATATTGAGAGAAAAGAGAATCAAGAAATATAACTTTGGTGGTTTGCTTAGTGAAGTGGAATAGTTTGGGTGTCCACTGTGTGGTGTCATCACAATTAACCTTGGTCTTAGCTTCTGGGGAACCTATGCCAGTGTCTCACAGTGAGCTGAAAAATGGTAATTCTAATAATTAAACAATATGGCATAGTATATAATTATCATATTCCTATACCATTGCTGGTATGGTAATTATAGCTGTGATGACTTTATAAAGTGTCATCCAACTGAGAGCATATATACTAGGAAAAGAAGGCAGTATTAATATTGGCTATTTAGAAAACAGTTTAAAAACAGAAGTATTCTGATCAAACTAGGACATATATCCACCATAAAATAGGTAATATTAACAGAGATGATAAAATAAAAATTTAATCTATGTTGAACAACATCCTCATAGTAAACCTTCCTCGGTACAACTGCACAGTTGAAGGCGCCTACTTAGAAACAGATAAAAATCATTCAGCAAACTGAAAAAAAGACAACTAGAAAGGGATATACTGTGTGGCAACAGTAACTTAAGGAGCATGATGCCACATTGCAAACGGAGAGAATACACGGGGATACTTATAACAATTGCTTCTTTAGGTTTTGTTTCATTTCTTATTGATGTTTGAATTAGAAGAGTACCTAGTGTAAAGTCATACCGGACTCGAAGTGCATGTTTATTTTACAAGGATATATTATCTAAATATCTGCAATAGCTATTGGGAGAAAAGTGATAAAGACTACTTGTTAACATGAGGAAAGTTAGGCAGGTGGTTACATTAGTTGTTGAGGCTGAAGGAAGAAGAACAAATTCTGATTTTGTTTGTCAATTTTATTCTATTATGTTATCTGTTCCTTTTGCTTCATTTCATGGGTGTCAGTTCTGAATGTAGTAATATTACTTCTTGTGAATAAGTGATATCATTATTATGAAAACCAAGCCATCAAACCTCACATTCACCTTGAATGCTGAGAACTGAAACCACTTTCTGCTGCCTACATTTACCTGACCTCTCTATTTCTCTGTTTTTATTAGCATGACTTTGTTGTTTCAGCGGTCTCCTGCCTAGACAAATGGTTTGACTGTTTATTACAGAAAATTCCCAAAAGACACACCAACTTTGCAATGAAAAACATCAATATTTTGCTGTGTAAGATTCAGTGAATCCCTTGTCTCAAAATCCTCACCTTAGTGTTTCCAACAATCCTGGAACTGTGTCATGATTTGAATCCAATCCTGATTAAATTCTTTCATTGAAAGACCTACCTTAAACCAAAATTTCAACTTATTTATTTGATATACTGCCAGGCTTTGTGAGGCAATTTTCTCCCAAACTTAGGTATGCAATAACTTAGCTTTGTATGATCAAGAGGTTGTGTTGGTAACATTTGAGAAGTCAGTTTCTGACAAAAAACAGCTTTCGAAACCTGTTGTTTTAGTTATGTTTTTTCTTTTACAATTATTTACCACAATAAGCAATTCCACTTGTGTTTCTAATGAACAATTTCGCTTTTTCTTACCTCACCCAGAGAAACCTGACAATATTCTCTTATAGGCCTAAAGTTTCTTGATACACATCAGGTAGATGATACTCTTCTGTTTTTTCTCAAGAGAGAAAAGAAAAACTTTTGAAATTGTAAATTTTGTCAGTTATTTTTCCCCATGAGTTACATAAGAGATCTTTCTGTTGGTCTGAAAAGTTAATTTCAGAACGTCTGCTTTCAAAATGGTGAAGTTCCTGTTGAATCATCCCTTCAAAAGACAAGTGCTATAGAATATAAAGCAAGTAAAATTTGGAAGGAAATAAACATTTGCAGGAAGAGAAAGACATTGGGTGAGTTTCTAGAATTAACAGCTTAAGCCTGAGAACAGCTTAAATTCAGCACTATGTAGAAAACACCTTGTCTCTTCATCATGAAGAAACATAACAGTTTCAGGCAACCATAGCCACTGACAAATGAGAGAGAATGTAGTAAAGAAGAAAGCCAGAGAGGGGAGCACTAAATTCTGTGCACAGTATGTGTAGTCTCTGCCAACATCTCTGGCTGATGCCTAAACACACATTCATGATTCAGATTCCAAAAAAATGCACTGAGGTTTGAACTGCTCCCCAGGAGATAGAGTTTTTAGTTAAGTTGATCCAAATTAAATGCCTACTAAACAAGCAGAAAATATCAATACTCTAGACTCTTCAGGGGAATATAACATAATGTGAAATTCATAATAAAATATTCACAATCAACTGGATAATTTTTTAAATTATCTAACATTAAAAAGCAAAAGCAAAAAAAAAAGAGAACCAATATCAAGAGACTATAAATGGAAGGTTTGTGAGTTTATAACTATGTGAGACTTATATGATCTTTAAACTCCCATTATTCTTCAGGTATGAGAAGACTGAGTAAGGCACTCTATGACACACAAAAAACAAAAAACAGAACAAAAAAAGAATGAGAATAAGAATGAAAACCTTAAAAAGACACAGACTTTGTATTTGATACTGTGACTGACTAATAATTTTAATTTCTCAACCTTGTAGAGTTATAGATTATCTATTTTTATTTAGGAAAAAGCATGAGCTAAATATGCAATAACCAAAAGAGTGAAATGTAGTTTGCGAAATATTGCAAGTTTTCTATTTTCTGGAGACAATATAATTTCACCTCCTGGAATATTTTCTGACTGGGTAGGGCCATGTTTTAAATTAATAAATGAGTGGTAGGCAAATCAATAGTATATTACTTATGTGACACATTATTTACATATGTCAGTTATTGACTAGCCCATTTAAATTCAATGTGAGATCACTCAAGCAGATTTTTGTTTTTGTGTCTGCCATAAAAGCTGACAACATCCAAAAAGATGGCTACTGCTTACTAGGTTCCTAAATGATTACTACAGAGCAGAATCCCTCACAACCCATATGGATACAAATTTACAGTGAGAAATGAATCTGTTTAAAACTACATAGTTTTTATGAAAGTATCAGAAATTTTTTAGGTTGTTGATTATTTTAGAGAAACACAGCATAGGGTGACCACTGAGTAAACGCACCTAACTACTTTTGATTTTTCTCTTGGCCATTATGCGTCATCGAGGAGACCTCTGTTACTTTTGACATACTTGAACTTACATAGTCTTTGCTGAAACTGAACATCTTTCTGGCTCTCTGTCTTGCTTCATCTGCTGTTAACCTCGTCTGTATCATGACAAACTATCAGAATTAGTTTCACTCTAAGTCTTTCTCATTCTATATTTAAAGATGTTACAGTTTCAAGGATTTGTCTCAGTATTCCTAGCTTTGAAAAACTTTCTTCATCTGTAAATAATGAAAACAAATGTTTACATTAGAGAATTGTTAAAGGGATTTCAAAAATAGATATTAAAAAATTTAGACATGTCTGTTGATTTTATCATCTTCATCGCATCACTATAAGCATCATTATCCCTGCAATATTATGGTAGATATGGAGAAGGATAAAATGATTTCCTATGCCATGTTTAGCATCATGGTTTATCTCAGTATTATTTCCTGAATCATCTTACTTAGATATTGTGATTATTCCATCTGAATTTTGCCAAGTTTATATCCTCTCTTGGTCTTACCTTGAATACAAGACACAAACTTTGTTTATGGATACCTTCAAACTTATCTATGAATTTCCATTCATACCTCTGCATATTTTTCTAGGACTTTGACCCAAAATGTGTCAAAACAGGAAACTGCAATTGTTCTAAACAGTCAACATCTCTGAATTCTAGACAAGACCCATCTGAATCTCACTCCTTATAATACATGCCTGGCAGTAAAACTCTTTTCTGTTTTGAGTGAAGAAATGATATTTAGCGCAATTATGCATTCTTCTCTACTCTGTGGTTTAAGGACCCTTGAAATCTGAGACCTTCTGACTTTCATTATAGTATGTCATGGTTTGCTTTTTGAACTAAAAAGAAAATACCAGACATACAAGATAAAGAAATTCTAGAGATCTATATAAAATATCAGAATATCAGACTGGATTGTCACTTTTCTCTGGGTTAATAAGAGAACTGCTTTTGGGGGTGAGAGACAATGGAAATGGAAGGATAAATGTGAACAAGTAAAATATTAGTTTAAAGTCTTCAGGTTATACTTTACAACACTTTTAATAGTAATAAGGTTGTTTGGGGCGAGGGAGTAGAGAAAATATTCAATAATATAAACCAGCATAATACATTTGATATTACTAATTAGAGAAGTTATATGTTGTCCACTGCTCTTTGTTTCTAATACATGGTGGGTCTATAACTTACATTCCACACGTCAGCTGCAGACTAAAACATTTCTGACCACTCATGGACTCTATCTCCTATATTCCATCTCCCTTTCTCTTTTCTCTCAAAGAGAAAAGAAATGTAATCCTGAAGCCTCAGGTTTTTTGGTGCTTTTTTAAGTCTCAATTTGTCTTTTTTTTTTTTTAATGACTGCTGACACACTACCTGGCCATGACGAAGAACATTCCTCACATCTGCTTTTTTTTTATCACACGAAGGCAAGATTCTTTTCTTTAATTATTAGTTATATTTTAAATATAATTAAATTTATATATCTTAGATCTCATATTGACTTAATAAATTCCTTATGGAGCTCTTAAAGTTTGCATCCTTGAATGCAGTGATGGTGTCATGTATGTCTGTAGCTCAGAAAGTACCCAGATTCCTCAATTGACACAGAAATGTTCAAAAACATTTATCATAATAATTTTCCCAATAACTTTAGTCAAAACATTTAGAATATATTACATAATAATAGAAAACTACTACTAAAAAGACTTATTCCTTTTTTCTCCTGCCTCACATTGTAATATGCATATATTTCACAAATAAATTTTAAAAAACTTTAACTTTTTGTAATTATCCTTTTGAGAATTTACAATTCTTGTATTATATGTCTTCAAATTTTTTGATTCTTTTCACCCAGGCTTCAAATATAAATGCTAGATTTTCACAGATAACTCCCGTTGCGACTAATGACGGCTATGTAAATTAATCCGAAAACTGCCTCTGTTGGCATATCTATTATAAGCCTGACTTTTAAACTAATAACTCAAAATTCTTCACTTAATAGAAAACATGACAACAAATGGAACTTGACAATACACCTGTAAATTTTCTACTCCAATGGCAATTTATATAGTTTTAAGATCATAGGCAGAAAGGAAAAAAATAAGATGCTGATGTCTCAGTGGCATTTTGTTTCATAAAAATGAATAGTGTATACTCTGGTGTACATTAAAATAATTGCCCAGCTGTTATTTGCATACATTTCAAAAATGTTAACAGAAAGGTCTTAAAATGTGAAATTAACTGAGAGTTAAAAACAGCACTGTGAATTGACAATGACTAACAAAAATGTCTGGCAGTTCATCTCTATCTACAGTTGCCAATGTTCATTTAACCAAGATAAAAAATGCAGATCTATTATGGAAAAATATTGTGTACTATTTGTTCATAAACAGCATTGCTTTAAGGAAGAGATGATCTAGTTCTTTCTTTTGAGACTGATATTCTAGAAAAGGAGATATCCCTTGTCTCTGAATGATGCCCTTTGATCAGCCTCCTCACAAGAGCTCTCAACAGGTCATGGACATGAATCAGAATACCTGACTCTGGAAACATATTCTACTGCCTCTCCCAATGAAAGGAGAAAGCACCTTTACAGAGGACATGAATCTTTGATTTAGAGATCACTATAAAACCCGCAATTTCACAAACACGGTTAATTATTCCTACTTCCCTCTTCTTTACACCAATGTTTCACAATTGCAACTTTCGGCAAGAGAGTCTAAGTGATAGACTATGGGTCAAATGCCTGTTTTCTACAGAAAGGGATACTGAGAAGGCAAAAACAAGTTTGTTACTTTTCTATTGAGAAAAAAAAGGTCTGGCCCCACCAAAGTCTATAATAAAGAAAAGTTTCCAAATATCAAGTGTTCTGACATTCAGCAGAGCCCTCCTCCAAAATTTCAAGTAAAGAAGTTAAGAAAATCAGCATGGAATATAATTAAACTTGAGTTCAAATCCCAACTCTGCCATCACTTGTTTGATACTCTGGGAAATTTATGTGCCTTCTCTGAACATCAGTTTCTTCAACTAGATATATGGAAAAAACCTGCCCTGACTAATGAAACCATTGTTAAGATTGAAGGATTATAAATAAAATGTATGACACAGTCTCTGACACACAATAACTACTCAGTGCATGTTAGTGTTAATTCTGAAACATGAGGCTCTACATTTTTTTTTATGTTTTGAGTTAGAGTCTCACTCTGTCGCCCAGATTGGAGTGCAGTGGCTGCTCCCGGCCACCGCAGCCTCGACCTGCTGGGCTCCTGCGATCCTTCCACCTTAGCCTTCCAAGTAGCCGGAATTACAGGCATGTGCTACCACACTGGCTGATTTTTTGATTTATTGTAGAGATGAGGTCTCGCTGTCCAGGCGGGTCTCGAACCCCCGGACTCAAGCAATCCACTCACCTCAGCCTTCCAAAGGCGCGGGATTACAGGCTGAGCCACCGAGGCTCTACATTTCTCTTAAGATGTGATGGGGCATGTTGGGTATTGTGATGGATGGTAACAGAATACTTGACAGCCAAGGAGCTAAAATACATACCAATTATATATTCAGCAGATTCCATATAATTTTCCATATACATATGTATATAAATCAGTATATCAGTATATCAAAGAGTTATATGCATTCTCGTGTTTATGGCAGCTCTATTTGCAATAGCCAAGATATAAAATCAACTTAAGTGTCCATTAACAGATGAATGGATTAAAAATGTTGTCTATATACACAATTGAATGTTATTTAGCCATAAAAAAAAGAATAAAATACTATCATTTGCAAAAACGTGGGTGGAACTGAAGGACGTATGTTAATGAAATAAGCCAGACTCGGAATAATAAATATCACATGTTCTCACAAATATGTGGAAGCATAAAAAATGTTGAACTCGCAGAGAGTTCATAGAGAATGGAATAATGATTACCAGAGATTGAGGAGGGTTATGAGGAAGGGAGGATAAATTGGGGATATATAATGCATACAGAAATACAGTTAGATAGAAAGAATAAGATCTAGTATTTGGTAATACAATAGGAAGAACATAGTTAACAATAACTTACTGAATATTTCAGAATAACTGAGAATGAAATTGGAATGTTCCTATCACACAGAAATTATAAATGCTTGAGTTGATGGATACCCCAATTATTCTGGTTTAATCATTACACTTTGTGTTACTGCATCAAAATATCATATGTATTCCATAAATATGTGCAACTATTATGCATCTATAATAATACAAATTTTTTTAAAAAAATTAAACAGAAATGCCAAACATTTGAGAAAGTTCTTTTCTTGACTATCCTTCTTCCTCAATGATCACATTCAAATGAAACAAAAAGTCTATTCTGTGCAAGTATATTGAAAAATTCCCTAATGTAACAAAGACACCTGCACCTGTGTGTTCATTGCAGCACAAGTCACAACTGCAAAGATGTGCAATCAACCTAAATGTCGTTTGACCAATCAGTGGATAGAAGGTGGTATATATACACCATGGAATTCTACACACCATAAAAAAGAATGAACTGACGTCCTTTACAGCAATATGGATGGAGTTGGAGAACACCATCCTAAGTAACCTGACTCAGAAACAGAAAAACAAACACCACATGTTCTCACTCACACGTGGGTGCTAAATTATCAAAAGGATGGAAATAATAGATACTGAGGACACGAATACGGGGGAGGGCGGGGCAAGGGTTCAAAAACTACCTACGGGGCATGATGTTCACTCTCTGGGGAATGGGTCACCTGAAGTAAGTCCATGAAACAAATACGCATGTATATCCCCTGACTTTAAAATTATTTTTTAAAATTTTATCATGTGTCCAAAGTATACATTTCAGTCTTTGAACTGAGTGAAACCAACTTCCCTGGCCTTAAGATCACTGGTACTAACTTTATCATATTAGTCATTGTATTTCTTTCTTTTTTTTTTTTAATATTTTTTATTATGATGTTGTGGGGCACAGTTAAGGGTTAGGCATACAATTATGTTTCATTCAGGCACCCCATTGATGACAGGTGTTTCCCTGTCCCCAGACAGATATTTGCTACTGTTAATCCCATCTCCCTCCCACCCCATAGTTTCCCAGTACCATCAGTCTTATAGTATTACATTGGATGTTCAAGGTCCATTATATGAGTGAGAACATGTGATACTCGGATCTTTGTTTCTGTAAGAGGTCACTCAGTATTATAGACTCTAGTTCCATCCAGGTTGCTGCAAAATTCATGATTTTGTTCTTTTTTGTGGCTGCGTAGTATTCCATCGTGTATATGTATCACATTTTTTTAATCCAGTCCTCTTTCGACGGGCAGCGTGGTTGCTTCCAGATTCTTGCTGTTGTGAACAATGCTGCAAAAAACATACATGTGCAGGTATCTTTTTTATAGAGTGATTTGAGTTCTTCAGGGTATATTCCCAGTAGGGGTATTGCAGGGTCATATGGGAGGTTGATGTTTAGGGCTTTTAGGAATCGCCACACTGCTTTCCACAGAGGTTGCACTAGTTTACACTCCCACCAACAGTATAGAAGTGTTTACTTTTCACCACACCCTCTCCAGCAGCTGTTATTTTTTGAGTTATTGATGATTGCCATTCTGACTGGGGTTAGGTGGTATCTCAGTGTGGTTTTGATTTGCATCTCCCTGATGATTAGTGAGGTTGAACATTTCTTCATGTGTCTGTTGGCTGCTCGGATGTCTTCCTTTGCAAAGTGTCTGTTCATATCTTTTACCCATTTTATAATGGGGTTTTTTGTTTTTTTTCTTTTCAGCACATTTGAGTTCCTTGCACATCCAAGATGTTAAGCCTTTGTCAGACCTGGTGTTGGCAAATACTTTTTCCCAGTCTGTAGCCTGTCTCCCTGCTCTCTTGATGGTTTCTTTGGCTTTGCAGAAGCTTGTCAGTTTAATAAGGTCCCACTTGTCTATCTTCTCTCTTATGACCTGTGGGTTTGGGCTTTGTTCAGGAATTGAATGCCAGTTCCGATTGCCATGAGGGTATTTCTTCATTTTCTAAGGTTCTTATGGTTTGAGGTTTTACATTTAGGTCTCTGATCCACTTGGAGTTAACCTTTGTGCATGGGGATAGATAGGGGTCCTGTTTCAATCTTCTGCATGTGGTCAGCCAGTTTTCCCAGCACCATTTACTGAATACGTTCTCCTCTTCCCAGTGGTAGGTGGTGGAGGCTTTGTTGAAGATGAGTTGGTTGAGAAATTGAGGTTTTGCTACTGGAATCTCAATTCTATTCCATTGATCTATATGCCTGTTGCTATACTAATTCCAAGCTGTTTTGATGATTGTAGCTTTATAGTAAAGTTTGAAGTCTGGTAATGTGATACCACCTGCTTTGTTTTTTTTTTTTTTTTTTGCTGAGGATTGTTCTGGCTGATCTTGGACGTTTGTGTTTCCATATGAATTCCTGTGTTGTTTTTTCTAGGTCTGAGAAGAATGTTGCTGGTAATTTGATAGGTATTGCATTGAATTTGTAGATTGCCTTATGTAAGATGGACATCTTCACAATGTTGATTCTTCCAGTCCATGAGCATGGGACATTTTTCCACTTGTTTGTGTCACCTTTGATTTCTTTGAGCAGTGTTTTGTAGTTTTCATTGTAAAGGTCTTTCATGTCTCTGTTTAAAAAGATGCCAAGGTATTTCTTTTTTGTGTGTGTGGATATTGTGAATGGAATTGTGTTTTTTATTTGGGTTTCTGTTTGTTTATTATTGGTGTAGAGAAATGTGATTGTCTTTTGTACATTTATTTTGTATCCTGAGACTTTGCCAAAGACCTTTATCAGTGTAAGGAGGTTTTTGACAGATTCTCTTGGGTTTTCAAGGTACACAATCATATCATCTGCAAAGAGAGGTAACTTGACTTCCTCTTTTCCTATTTGGATACCCCTGATTGCTTTCTCTTCTCTGATTGCTCGAGCCAGGACTTCCAATACTATGTTGAGCAGGAGGGGTGAGAGTAGGCATCCTTATCTTGCTCCAGTTTTCAGGGGAAATGGTTCCAATTTATGTCCACTCATGAGTATGCTGGCTGTGGGTTTCTCGTAGATGGCTTTTACTATTTTGAGGTATGTTCCCTGTATGCCTAGATGTTCAAGGGTTTTTATCAAAAGGGGTGCTGGATTTTATCAAAAGCTTTTTCTGCATCTAATGATACAATCATGTGGTTTTTGTTTTGACAGCTATTGATGCATTTAATTACATTTATGGTTTTACAAATGTTGAACCAGCCTTGCATCCCAGGAATGAAGCCTACTTATTCACGATGGATGGTTTTTGATATGTATTGCTGAATCTGGTTTGCTATTATCTTGCTGAGAATTTTAGCATCTATGTTCATCAAAGATATTGACCTTTAGTTCTCTTTCTTTGTTGGATCTTTACCTGGCTTGGGTATCAATGTGATGTTGGCTTCGTAAAATGATTTGGGGAGAGTTCCATCTTTTTCAATCACCTGGAATACCTTCAGTAGGATTGGTATCAGCTCCTCCTTAAATGTCTCTCAGAATTCTGCTGGAAAGCCATCTGGACCAGGGCTTTTTTTTTTTTTGTAGGTAGTTTTCTTATTATGTAGTCAATTTCCTTGATTGTTATTGTTCTATTTAGAGTCTCAATGTCTTCTTGTTTCAACCTAGGCAGGTTGTGTGATGTCAGAAAGTCCTCCCTTTCTGAACGGTTTTCAAGTTTGTTTCCATACAAGTGTACGTAGTAGTCTCTAATGATCTTTTGTATTTCTTCAGGGTCAGATGTGACTTCATCTTTTGTGTTTCTGATTGTGCTTATTTGGTTTTTTTCTCATTTTTTCTTGGTCAGTCTAGCTAGGGGACCATCGATCTTGTTTATCTTTTCGAATAACCAGCTTTTTGTTTCATTGATTTTTTGTATTGTCTTTTTGTCTTCTATGTCCTGAATTTGGGCTTTTATTTTGGTGATCTGGATTCTTCTGTTGAAATTAAGGTTTTTGTGGTCTTGTTTTTTCACCATCCTTAGGTGGCTTTTTAGGCTGTTAATTTGTGTTCTTTCCATTTTCTTCACGTGTGTTTGTAGGGATATAAATTCCCCTCTTACTACAGCTTTTAAGGCGTCCCAGAGATTGTGGTAAGATGTTTCTTCATTTTCATTTGTTTCCAGGTATCTACTGATCTCTGTTTTGATTTCATCACTGACCCGTGAGTTGTTTAGCATCATGCTGTTTGGTGTCCATGTCTTTCTGGGTTTTGGGGGGACCTTGTTGGTGTCAATGTTTATTTTTATGCCACTGTGGTCTGAATAGGTGCATGGTAGAATTTCAGACCTTTTAAATTTGCTTATGCCTGATTTATGTCCAATTATGTGGTTGATCATAGAATATGTTCCATGCAATGATGAGTAGAATGCATATTCTGTGGTCTTTGGATGGAGTGTTCTGTAGGTATCAATTAAGTCCATTTGGTCCAGAGTCTCACTGAGGTTCCGGATGTCCTTGCTGATTTTTTGTCCTGATGATCTGTCTAGGATTGTGAGTGGGGTATTAAAGTCCCCAGTTATGATGGTGTTAGAGTCAATATCTTTCTTTAGTTTTCCTAGAAGTTGCTTTATGAAAGTTGGTGCACATATGTTGGGTGCATATATGTTTAGGATAGATATTTTTTGTTGATGTAGTGAAGCTTTTATCATTATGTAGTGGCCCTTTGTATCTTTTTTAATTTTTGATAGCTTAATTGGTATTTTGTCTGAAATTAGGATCGTGACTCCTCCTTTTGTGTTTCATTCGCCTAAAAGTTTCTTTCCCATTCTCTCACTTTGAGTCTGTGTATGTACTTTCTAGTGAGATGGGTCTTTTGAAGGCAGTATATTGTTGCCTGGTGATATTTTATCCATTTTGCCATTCTTTGTCTTTTCAGTGGTGTGTTTAGTTCATTCACATTCAGGCTAATTATTGAAATGTGAGAGTTTGTCCCTATCATAGAGTTCTTATAGAGTTGTTGTTCTTCCACTTTTTTTTTGGTCTTTTTTTTGGTTTTGGGGTTGGTTCATGTATATTTTATTCTTTTCCCTGTACTCTTGTGAAGAACGTTGTTCTTTTCTCCTTTTCTTCTGTGTTTAGTACTTTCTTAAGTGTTTCATGTAGAGATGGTTTGGTGGCAGCATAAGTTCTTTGGGATTGGATATCTGGGGAAGATTTTAATTCTCCCTTGCTGATGAAGCTTAGCTTGGCTGGGTAGGTTATTCTTGGTTGAAATTGTTTATCTTTTAAGACTTTGAAGATAGGGCTCCAAGCTCTCCTAGCCTGCAGGGTTTCTGTATATAAATCTGCTGCTATTATGATTAGTCTTCCATGGTAGGTGATCTGGCCTTTTTCTCTTGCTGCCTTTAGGATTTTTTCTTTTATGCCTACTTTGTTTAGGTGAATTATTATGTGTCTAGGAGTTGGTCTTCTCATTTGTTGTCTTGCAGGGGTTCTCTGAATGTCTTGTGTTTGAGTTTTTGCATCACTGATTAGATAAGGGACGTTTTCTTGAATGATCTCTTGGAAAGTTTGTTCCAGTGTGGTCTCTGTCTCTTTTTCTGTCTCAGGTAGTCTAATTACTCTTAGTAAGCGATCAGTCTAAAATCACCTTTCTGATCTCCGATTCCAGCCTCTCCTCTTTGTTTTTCATTGCAGCATAGGGGTGGGGCTTTGTCTCCTGTTTCGCCTGTTGCCTTAGGAACTGAGGTAATTTTGTTGATAGGTGGGCGGGGCAATGGAAGTCTCTGCCTGGAGAATGGCAAGGCAATTTATGTAGATCTGTTTTTCTCAGCTTGTCTGGGTCTCCCAGCTTGGGGTCTCATGCTGAGTGCCTCAGCCAGGGTGGGCCCAGAGTTCCAGAGCTCCAAAGCTCCAAAGGGCAGGTGGTGAGTGGCAAGAATGGCCCTGGGCCCCTCACAGGGTACTTCAGCCAGGAATGGGACCAGTGTTTCTGAGGGGTGGGCGCCCAGAGCCTCCCTGAGTGACTGGTGGCTTGGTGCTGGGTGCCAGACTGGAGACGATGTAGCCAGGGAGGGGGCTGGGAGAGGACTGGGACCCGAGACTTCTACACACACAGTGGAACAGCAGCAGCAAGGGGCCGCAATATCTGGCCCTGCATGGGACCAAAGGTTCCTGGGCCTCGCACCAGCACAGCTAGTGGTGCGCTGGGGGGTGGGAGAAGAGAGGTAAGAGTCTTTTGGGGAACTCACGTTCAGAGAATCTCACTAGTTCACCTATGCCATTGCCATCTTTTTCCCGTCCTACATTTCTAACATAAATAAAAGTTAAAGGAATTATAGAAATGCAATCAAGTCACACTCTGAGCCTAGAGGTATTTTTATTGTTTTTGTCTTTGTGTGTGTTGTTTCTTGTTTTTAAATTTTAGATTTAGTGGGTACATGTGCAGATTTGCTACATGGATATATTGCATGATACTGAGGTTTGGGTTTCTGTTGAATCTATCACCCAAATAGTGAATATAGTACCCAATAGATAGTTTTTCAGTCCTTGTCCCCTTCTCTCCCTTCCTATTTTTGGAGTCCCTACATGTCTATTGTTTCCATTTCTTTGTGTGTACCTAATGCTTAGCTCCCATGTGTAAGTGAGAATACACAGTATTCGGTTTTCTGTTTCTGCATTAATTTACTTAGAACGATGCATACCATCTACAACCATGTTGCTGAAAAAGACATGATTTTCGTTCTTTTTTATGACTGTGAAGTATTCCATGGTGTATATGTGCCACATTTCGTTTATCCAATCCACAACTGATTGACACCTGGTTTGAGCCCATGTCTTTGCTATAGTGAATAGTACTGTGATAAACATATGAGTACAGGTGTTTTTTTGGTAGAAGCATTTTTTTACCTTTGGGCATATACCCAGTAACCAGATTGGTGGGTTCAATGGTAGTTCTATTTTTAGTTCTTTGAGAAATTTTCAAACTGTTTCCAACAGGGATTGAACTAATTTAAATTTCCACCAACAACAGAATATATTTTTAAATCAAAAACTTAAATCTGATTTTAAATTGGTATTTTATTTTCCAATTTTACATCTCCATAGGTAAATTATTAGAGAGTATTAAAATTTTAAATTATCTACAATTTGATATTTAGAATATACATTTTATGATAGAGATATATTTTCTAAATCTCACTGTCTTAAAGAACTGTGTCAGATAT
Source organism: Cephalopachus bancanus (assembly GCA_027257055.1). Taxonomy (NCBI): domain Eukaryota; kingdom Metazoa; phylum Chordata; class Mammalia; order Primates; family Tarsiidae; genus Cephalopachus; species Cephalopachus bancanus. The sequence continues at coordinate 3,692,151 of JAPVLO010000046.1, read as the reverse complement.
TCACCATAATTAAAGCTAAACTATACAAGTTGGTCTGCAGCTGCTGAGACCTTCTCAATAGGTATGGCCATTTAATTTCAGTTTGGAAGCCCAGCAACTTGTGTGTATGTGGTTATTTTTCAAATTTTAGAAGATAAAATATAATATCAATTATCTCACTGATATTAATTTACATATCTCACTAAAAATCAATCTCTATAAACAGTAAATTATAAAGAAAATATGTATTTTTGTTTTAATTAAGTTATTAGTATTATGTTAATTTTATTAGACTTTATTTGGAATAATTTTTTCTGAACTGACAAATTTTGTTAACATCTCCAAATACTTCATAAATTGTGATTTCCAAATAGCTGTCATTTGAGTTATTATACTCAACTTATTTTTGTTAGGGATACAACATTTTCACTAAATTCATTAATAAATAAACAAAAGATTTGCTTTGATTCATTTTTAGAGTCTTGTTTTTTGTTTGTTTGCTTGTTTGTTTGTTTTCAAATAGAGTCTTACTCTGTTGCACAGGCTGTAGTGCAGTAGTACAATCACAGCTCACAACAACCTTGAACTCCTGGGCCAAGTGATCCTCCCAACTCAGCCTTCCTAGTAGCTGAGACTACAGACATTGTCATCATGCCTGACTAATTTGTTACTGGATTTTTTTGTAGAGACAAAAAATATGTTGCCCAGGTTGGTCTCAAATTCCTGGATAAAAGCGATCCTCTTTCCTCAGCCTCCCAATGTACTGAATTTACAGACATGAGTCCCCAGGCCCAGTCTTGAGTCTTTATTTTTACTGTCCATATTTTTGTATCTTTCTATTTCCCCATGTACATTAAAGTGCATCTATATCTGTTCAGACATGTCATACATATTTATATACCCAAATATACCCACACAATTATTTACTTACACATTATACATGCACACACACACTTGTCTATCATTATCAGGTGGGAACTGGCAATTGTTCAATATGTATGGCTTTGTTACCTTAAATGAAATGTGTTCTCTTGAATGTTTTTGCTGTAACTCTTGATCTATGAGATACATACAATGCACTTCAATTTTGTGTAAATTCTGATAAGTTCCTTAACCTCTAATGACTTCAGTTTGATCATCTGTAAATACACAGTAATTATGCCACACATTCTCGCAAAAAAATAAGGTAATTGCCCTACGTATACTACTTGGTTCCTTACTTGCTTCTTGCTTGGCAAATAGCATCTACTCAGTAAATAATTCAATCATTTAAAATTCTAAACTTTATAAATTTGATGTCTGCAAATTATTCATGGTCTCCCTGATCTCTGTATCAATTCTTAATTATATTTTCCACATTGATAGTAGCCTCATATTAACAATCGCTGCCACTAAATTCATCAAGGTAGTAGTTATATTTTGGGGATTCCATGAAAAATATATTAAAAATGGGAACTGTTGCATATTATACATATTTATAACTTTTTAAATTAATGTATTTTTCACATACACATAAAATGCACATATTTAAACTACTACCTTATATTTGACATTCAAAATGAGAATCAAGGATAAAGAAAAATTTAGTCTGTTGTTGTAAGCTGCATACGCACTAGATACAAATAAAATGTATATATATCTAGTGAGGTAGCTCACGCCTGTAATCCCAGCACTTGGGAGGCAGAGGTGAGAGGATTGTCAAATCCAAAGTTTCGAGACCAGCCTGGGCAACTTGGTGAGACCTCATCTCTACAATAAAGCAAAAAAATAGCCAGGCATGGTGGCGCATGCCTGTAGTTCCAGCCAATTGGAAGACCAAGGCAGAAGGATCATCTGAGCCCAGCAGGTGGAGGCTGTGAACATGCCACTGCACTCCAGCCTGGATGACAGAATGAGAATCCAACTTAAAAAAAAAAAAAGGTTTCTGTGTATATCTCTCTGAAATAAAACTATCACTTATATAAATATAATAATAAATTCAATGCAAAACAGATCACGGGTGTTATAGACTACAGTGTGCTTGAATTAATTTTAAAAAATGGCAAATTAGCCGGCCTCAGTGGCTCAGCCTGTAATCCCGCGCCTGGGGAGGCTGAGGTGAGTGGATTGCCTGAGCCCGCGGGTTCAAGACCTGCCTGGGCAACTTGGCGAGACCTAATCTCTACAATAAATCAAAAATCAGCCGGGTGTCGTCGCGCATGCCTGTAATTCCGGCTACTCAGAAGACTGAGGTGGAAGGATCGCCAGAGCCCAGCAGGTCGAGTCTACGGTGACTGGGAGTGGCCACTGCACTGCAGTCTGGGCGACAGAGTGAAACCCCAACTCAAAAAAAAAAGGCAAATTAGTGAGAGACCCTCTTATTGAAGATGGTCTGTCATAGCCAAAATTAGTCAAATTTCATTCAGAAAAATTACAAGATAACCTAGATGACAACGGCTTGTACATGGGCAAGGGGAGGGAAGCACACAAATACATCATAGTTTTCTTTCTTCTTTCTTTACAAAATTAAATTCAAAGCTCTAATTAGAAAACTCTACAATGAAAAGTTAAAAAAAGAAAAGAAAAGAAAGCAGCACTTAAATTCCTAGACTCCACTTTTGTATTTGAAGAGCCACATATATGTACAAGAAAGGAGATCTGATATTTCAATCATAATTAGTGCCTAAAAAGGAGATCTAGTATAGTTAATATATTATATTTAGAGTTTAAGTATCTTTAAAATTAGTAAATGAACAATAATAAATTGCATGAATGAAGAAACTTTAAATAAAATAGTTGGAAGAGATCAGACTAAAGCAATGAAAACCTGTGTACTTCTTTAAATATTCATATACAGCAAACAAATAAATGCATGTTAAACTAAGAAGATTTTTAGCTATCACCTTCAACGTATCCTCTAACTTTTACTACCAATCATGCCTAAAATGACTTTTAGTATTTTGTGATAAACTTTAATTCATGCTATTTGAAGTTTGCCAGTGGATTATGCTAGCCCACAAAATGTTGGCATCCAGTCTGCAGTTTTTAAGAACTTTTTTTTTTTTTTTTTTGAGTTGGAGTCTTACTCTGTCGTCCAGACTGGAGTGCAGTGGCCGCTCCCAGCCACTGCAGCCTCGCCTGCTGGGCTCCCGCAATCCTTCTACCTCAGCCTTCCAAGTAGCCGGAATTACAGGCATGCGCTACCACGCCCGGTTGATTTTTTGATTTATTGTAGAGATGAGGTCTCGCCAGCCAGCTGGGTCTCGAACCCGCGGGCTCAGGCAATCCACTCACCTCAGCCTCCTAAAGGTGCGGGATTACAGGCTGAGCCACCGAGCTCGGCCTGTGTTTAAGAACTTTTAAAGTAATCTGATTTTCTCATGATAATAAAAAATGTTACCAGACATTCATTTTTATTGCATTTTATGAAAATATTGGCATCCAAAAGTTTTGATATTAAAATGTAGAATATGTTTCTTCATCACAGGCTCATTTGAAAAGCTTTGCATCTAGTCTACATTTTATACATATAAATCAAATCATATATTTGATTTTTATATTAGTGATACTTGTGTTTATTGTTCTGAAACAAGTCTTACACTCAAAAATTCACCTTTATGACATGTCATTTTTAATATAATGTAATTTTATTTCCATTATTTGTAATTGGTGCAGAATATCCCATTGTATAAATATATTATATGTATGTAATACAACTCCTCTATTGAATAAGCATTTTGATTGCTGCAAGTTTTTTAGAAAACACAATAAAATATTTCCATGTATATTTTTTCTGTTTTTCTGTATCTTTACTTATCATTTTAAAAAAATTATTATTTATTATAGAGATGTGTGGTACAATTCAGGGTTAGGTATATAAACATTGATCATGCAGGTACCCTTGTTGATGAGGTATGCTCCTCCCTCCCCTAGCAGTTTCCCTCAACTATCAATCCCAACCTCCCTCCCCTGACAATTTTCCACTACTGCCAACCACTTTCTTATAGCATTATAATGGTTCAAGATCATCTTGTGAGTGAGAACACACGGAACTCAGTTCTTTGTTTCCGTGATAAATCACTGAGTATGAGTGTCTCCAAATCCATTCAAGTTGCTGCAATGTCCATATATTTGTCCTTCTTTATGGCTGCATAATATTCTATTGTGTATATGTACCACATTTTTTTTTTTAATCCGGTCCAGCTTCTATGGACAACATGGTTGGATCCATGTTTTTGCTATTGTGAAGTCCATTTGGTCAAGTGTCAAGTTAAGGTTCTGGATCTCCTTATTGATTTTTTGCCTCGATGATCTATCTAGAGCTGTCAGTGGGGTATTCAAGTCCCCTGTTATAAAAGTGTTAGAGTCAATATTTTTTTTTAAGTTTATTTAGTAGTTTCTTTATAAATGTTGGTGCTCCTGTATTTGGTGCATATATGTTTGAGATAGATATTTCTTCTTGATGGATTGAAACTTTTATGATTATGTAGTGTCCTTTTACATCTTTTTAAATGTTTGATAGCTTAAAGGTTGTTTTATTTGATATTAAGATTGCAACTCCTGCCTCTTCTGTGATTCATTTGCCTGGAAACTCATTTTCCATCCTTTAACTTTGAGTCTGTGTGCGTTCCTTGTAGTGAGATGAGTCTCATGGATGCAGCAAATAATGGGGTCATGGTTTCTTATCCAGTTCACCATTCTGTGTCTTTTCAGTGTTACCTTTAGTCCGTTCTCATTCAGACTGTTTATTGGAATGTGATTGCTTATCCCTGTCATAAGGTTCTTATAAAGTTTTTTCTTTGCTTGTTTTCTTTTGGCTTTGGGGTTAATGTACGTGTGTGTTTTCAAGTTTCTTGTTTCACTCTATTCTCTGGGTGATATTGTGCTCTGCTATTCTCTTGGGAAGTGTTTGGTAATACTTTTTTTTCTTTCCTCTGTGCTTATTACCGTTTTAAGTGTCTCCTACAGAGCTGCCTGGAAGCTGCATAATCTCTTAGGGACTGGACGTCTGGGAAGGATTTTAATTCTCCATCACTGATGACGCTAAACTTGGATGGGTAGGAAATTCTTGGTTGAAATTGATTTTCTTTGAGGACTTTAAATATAGGGCTCCAGTCCCTTCTTGCTTGTAATGTTTCTGCTGACAGGTCTGCTATTCTGATTGGTTTTTCCCGGTAGGTAATCTACTTTGTGTAGGCAAATTACTATGTATCTAGGGGTTGGTCCTCTCATTTGATGTCTTGTAGGGGTTCCCTGTATCTCTTGTGCTCGGCTGGTCACATCTCTAGTGAGATGGGGAAAGTTTTCTTGGATTACCTCCTGGAATACTTGTTCCAAGTTGTTCTCGTTTCCCCTTTCTTCTTCTGGGATACCAATCAAGCATAGGTCCGGTCTCTTGATGCAATCACACATCTCTTTTTTTTTGAGTTGGAGTCTCACTCTGTCACTCAGACTGGAGTGCAGTGGCCGCTCCCGGCCACTGCAGCCTCGACCTGCTGGGCTCCAGCAATCCATTCGCCTCAGCCTTCCAAGTAGCTGGAACTATAGGCGCACAATACCATGCTGGCTAATTTTTTATTTATTGTAGAGATGAGGTCTTGCCAAGTTGCCCAGGCAGGTCTCGAACCCACGGGCTTAGGCAATCCACTCACCTCAGCCTCCTAAGGCATGGGATTACAGGCTGAGCCACCGAGCCGGGTTCACACATCTCTTGTAGGCTTTGTTCTTTCTTTCTGAGTCTTCTTTCTATGTTTTTTACAGATCGGATTAATTCCATGTTCTGGTCTTCAAGTTCTGAGATTCTTTTTTCAGCTAGATTAATTCTGCTTTCCATGCTTGTCATCTTGTTATTTATTTCCTGGAAAAAATTTTTTATTGCCAGAATCTCTGTTACAAGTTCTTTCAGTGTTGCATCTTGTCTTTCTTGTGTCTTGCTTACTCTTTCCAACCATTCCCCGATCCCTGTCATATTCTGGGGCCAGTCGTTGGTGACTTCCATTGTTTGGGCACCAAGGTCTGATATCTCAGGAGTCTTGTCTTTGGACAAAACTTGGAATTGCCTGAGGTCTTCCTTTGACTTTTCCTCATTTGTGACAGATCTTTTATTTTTTTCTTTAGTTCTTCTATTCAGAGTCAGCGGGAGAGGCTTTCCCTTCCAATGTTTTCTCAGTTCTCTATTCTTCCCTGATCTGGGCTCTGGATTTGTTCTATTTTGAAATAGGATGGTGGATGAGAAGCTTTGCTTCTCATGGGGGATGGGGTGCTAGGAGTCAGATGTAACTTGCAAGTTAGAATGTTCACTTATTGTGGTATGTTTTCCTTGAGATCCACTCCCCACCACCACTCTATATGATGATGCAAAGCAGAAACCTACCCACACTACAAAACAATCTGCAATAACAACACAGTGAGACAAAAGAAACCACAATAACAGAAAAACCCCAAGAAAGCCAAACACACACACACATGCCTAGTACAAAGTGAATAGAGAAAAAAGACAAAAAGACCCAAGGGGGGAGAATAAGAAAAAAGAGGGGAAAAAAAGAGGGGATATTCAGGTGGAACCCTCACACATATATTGAAACACCCCTTAAATTATAAAAAATAAATATAAAAAAACCCACAGAAGAACAAAAGAGCAAATCCAACAACAAAATCAAAAGAAGAACACAATCATTCACATACACACATAAAGAGAGAATGACAAATAAAAGCAGAGAGAAACAGGGAAAGACAAGAAAAGAAAATTTAGGGAGAGGATTCAGGTCAAAGCCTCACGTACACATTCATTCACAAAGGAAAAGTATTTTGAAAATAGATGAACTAACAAACACTCAGAACATTTTTAAAATTGAAAAATAATTAAAAATTTTAAAAAACAAAACAGAACAAAACAAAAATAAAGACAAAAAAACAAAAAACAAACCAAAAAAAAAAAACCTGTCCTCTTTCTGGCAGGCTCTGTAATTGTTCCTTTAATCAGATCTCTCCTTCAGAGCCACATCTTTCACTCTCTCCTCAGGGAAAGAAGCAGGGAAGGAAGAGGGGCAGTGGAGGTGGGTGGAGATGCAGTCCTCCCCTCCCACTCTCCTATGGTCAGGGAGATCTCTGTTGGGGATGTACAGGATAGTCTCTTCCCCAGGTATGTACTCTCATGAGGTTGCCCCAGCCAGGCCTATCATGAAATGGTGTTTTCCTATTGCAACTGATGTCCAGGCTCCGTATAGGTTTGTCCCTCTCTGTCTTGGCACAGCTATGTGGGTCTGACTTTCAGAAGATTGCTGGGGAGGAGGGGGTTTGTGTCAGCCCAGACTAACACGATCTCTTTGGAGTTCTTCCTCATCCTTTTCTGGCCACACCCTTTGTCACATGCCTGAATCAGGGTAGGGAGTGGGGCACCTGGAACTCAGCACTTGTCAGGTCTCTCTGAAGTTTGTGCTTTCAGGATATTTCCTCTGGACCACAGTCTAGCCCTGAGTAGTTGATCTGCCATTACAGAGATAGAATCTCTGAGCTCCATCAGCCACCCCTTCCAGCGCCTTGTTAGGTCTCTCTCCTCCTTCAATGGTAAGGGAGCCCCTGGGACAATAGTTTGTGGTGTCACTTAGGCAACAAGTTGGAGGCTGGGGGTGGAGGGGGACTGGGCGAAGCAATGCAAATCTCTGCCTGGAAAATGGTTGTGGTGGGGAGCTCCTCACCAAGCATGTATTTCTCTCTCCAGATTCCCCTGATGCTCTCTTTCCAATAATCAAATCCTGCACTCCAGCTGGTCTGGTGTGCCAGGTGATGGTGTGCACTGGGTGCCAGGTGCCAGGAATTGGCTGGATTCAGCAGGCTTTTCTCAGGCACGTTTCATAGGCAGAGATGCTTCTGCAGCGATCATGGGACCTGAGCTCTAATTTCAGGGTGGGGGAGGGGGGAGCTGCAGGGAGCTGGGAGAGGTTGCAATCACCCTCAGATGGGGGACCCGGGTACATGCATGCAGCTGAGTATCCCCTCAGATGAACTTTCATGCTCCCACCAGTGCCCATCTACTCATGCAGAGTCTTTATTGTCACTTGCCTCCATGGAGATTTTTACAACCCAACTTGTCAGCAGCCATCTTAAGCTCCGCCCACTTTTTTCCTCCACTTATATCTTTATACATATATGTGATTTATATTCAGGGTGAATTTTTAGAATTGTAATTTCTGGTTCAATTCATGTACATAATTAAAAGTCAATCACATAATGACTAATTTCCTTCCAAAATGCTTTCATTTTCATTTCTGTCTATGACAAACTAGTTTGCAGCAGAGCAAAGTTTCTATCAGGAAGAACTAGAAAACCAGATACAATTTGAAGAATCCATTTGAAAGCATTGGAGAGAAATAAAAACAGTCCGTGAATTTTGGGGAACACCCAGAGGATATAACACCCATTGAGGTAATTTCTTGCATTCTACAGTTGTTTCCTTTTCCTTTGGTGCATTAAGTAATTCACTAAAAAACAAATATAATATGTTATTTATTGTGATTTTTTTATTTGATCAGGGTTTTGGGTCAAAATAATGGCCAATATATACTCATAGTCCGTTAGAAAAAATAATATAGTACGACTCCAGTGTCTGTCACTCAGTTCCTGTAGAATTGATCAATTTCCTGCAACTCTAGGAGTCCCATCTTTTTTTACTTATAAAATGAAGATAATAAAGTGTAACTCACAAAATTGTGAAAAGGAAATACTTTATGAGACATAAAGTTATAAAAGTTTTTAATGCAAGAATAGGGAACACTCAGATAACATTAATCTACTTCCTTGTAAATTTTCTAATTTTCTTTGACTTTGATCAAACTGATTTTAAGTCTTCTTTCTCTCAGCAGGACAGTCAGCTGGACATTATTACTTTATTATTTCAGTTGCTTAGGAAGGAGATAAGTTAAAAGCTTTTCAGGCTGTTGCTTTCCCTATGAGGAGGCCGCTTACTCATTCTTAGTGGGAATTCTGTTTCATAGGTCAATAATGGATTCTGTTCTCCTGGAGTTTAGTCAATTGTCAAAGGTTGAGGCTGTTTGGACCTGATGTCAGTGCTTTATGCTCTGATTCCAGTTGGTGAGTTTGTCAGTTTCTTGTTTTGTAATCTGAGTTTGTGGAGTTAGAGGATACACACTCATCAAGGAGACTTATGAAAACACTCACGTTCAGCTGTGTGAAGTTGGTAATACATGACAGACAATTCTCCTTCCCTGACAACTATAAGGACACAGAAAGTTGTATGAGTGCTTACAACCCCTCTTTACTCAGCCAGCCCTAGGAACGCATGATGCTTATTTATCTTGCAACTCTATATTTTCTGCTAAAAGCTTCTAGGTAGTCACTGATTTCCTGGGATCCTGAGGCAGCAATCATCTGCTTCCAAGGAATCAGAGAATCTCCAACTAATGCCACTAGCCCATCCCTAGGCAAACTATTGTTTTTTGGCTGCCTAGTTCCATTTAAAAGCATGTATATGGTGGTCAATTGTGCACAGACTTGCTAAAGAGCACCAGGATTATTCACTCATTGTTGGAGTCAATAAAATTGGTTTAAGGAATACAATTACTTTGGGTCATTCCTAGTTGATGTCATCTTCCATAATATATTCCCTGTGATATAATTTTTCTCATCTTTAATTCTGCACTGACAACTGGACTTCTTTTCCTTCTAACACCAATTTTCATCTCCACCTTCTTCCAAAGAATCACAATAGCATCATTCTGACTGGAAAAGTCTCAGTCAAAATCTTTATGTTTCACTATCAAATTTGAAATAATAATTTCTTTTTCCTTTGAAAATGTGCACTACACATGTATGTAAAAATCATTCTGCTGAATTCATTATAATGTCTTGTCTGCTCTATGGGAAAAACAAATGCCATGTGGAGTGCCACTTCTTTTCCCCACACTGGCTTTTTGTTTTGTTTTGAAGGGAGGAGAGAACTGTGAATGCAAGGCACCCTGAAGTCCTACAGCAAAGGTTGAAATGTAGAAGAAAGAAACAATCTCCGATATTCTCTTTTATAAACTTCCTCAAGTGAAGACTAGAACTGAAGTACTGAAATGATTTGAAAATATTCAGAGTAAAAATACAAAAATAATTAGTGTGAAGTTTGCTGTTTCGAGGTGAATATAACCCTTCTTTGTCATCTGAGACATAACTGATTTAATGTTAAGCGGTAGTATGGATACTGGACATAAGTAGACTCGAGCAGATTGCTTTTCAGGTGCCAGCACTTCCATTCACGAGCTGTTTGACAAATACAGAGTGTCTCCATATCTCTGTGACTTGGTGTGTGCATAAGATTATATGAGGAGTTACAACATAGGTTTGTTTGTGCAGATAAAAGTAAAACTCATACAGTAGTCCATCACATAGTAAGGGCTTGATAAATTCTAAATGAAATTTAGCAAAAAAAGCAAGGGATATTGAAAATCTTATATAAGTTACAAATATTGTCCAGTATACTATTGGACACTAAATATGATTTACATTGTAAAGTATTTTAAAGATTCTTTTTTCAAAATAGCATAATGTCTGAAAAAGGACAATATGTATGGGTAAAAGCAGTCAAGATAATGCACTGTATTATTTTGTGCATCTCAATGTCATGGAAACCTAGTAGTAGTGGTATTGCTACTATTTTTATCTACTGTCCATCTCTATCATTTGCCTAACACTGTGCTTTTGCATTTAAAATATGCACTAGCCAGGTATATATAATAATATGGATGGTATCTATACATAAAATTCTCATGGCAAAAGAGCTTATTTCTGTGACTCCTTTTCCTTCAGAAATAACATTGAAACTTTATTATGAAAAATGAACAAACAAGCAAAAGTTCTGCAGAGTTTTGAGTCACAACCCCATCTAATCTTTTAACATCTGTGCTACTGTAGCTTTTAAATGCATGTTTCAGTAGGCAGCGCCAAAGAAACCATACTTACTACGACAGGTTTATTACACATATTACCTTATGAATATCCTCTGATTCATATTCATTTTTATAAGAGAACACATTGCTCAGTAACACAATTTTAGCATATGTATGTATGTGTGACATTGAACTAATGATGGCAATGACTTCTTAAATTTGGTTCTTTTATGAATATCAAGCCAATTTGTGTTAAGCCAAAGGTACAGTGAATATCCTCCTCCTTTATTTCTTATACTCTAAATGTCTTGAATATTTTAACAGTTTTGAACATTAAGGAGAAGAAATATCTTTGTTTTCATGAAAGAGTGCCTATGTATGTGTGTATATAAATAAGCATTTATATTATGCATGTATATGGGTGTGTGTCTCTCTCTCTGAAACATATTTCAGAAAGTTGCAGAAATAAAAAGTGTATATCTTGATGAATTTTCACATAGTGAATTTAACTTGTTAGAAAGCACCCAGATGAAGGAATGGAAAGCCTTACTATTAATGTGCATGCCCTCTTGAACTCTATTCCAGCCACTAAACCCCAAAGGTAACCACGATCTCACTTCTAATATCAAGCATTCATTTTAGTTTTACTTAGTAGGTTTTCTTTTCCTTTCCACTCTGTGATTATTCATAAATTGCATACAGATATCTTGGGGTGGTGTTCAAGACCCCTCAACTCTCTATTGTTGTCTCTATGGCCCCTTATGTTCATAATAGTTCTCCTGGTTTCTCAGTCCACTAGCAGCAGTGCTCTATTGGGACAAAGCATAGGTGGCTAGTTTCCAGCCCTGTACCCAGAATCAGCAAATGCCACCAGAGAAATGCCACTACAGAAAGCCAGTAACCTCTCCCCATTCTCTCTTGTTGTCCTGCACCCCATTCACTCTTCCTTCAGTAGTTTTCTGATGCTTTCCACAGTTGATGGATTGTGTTTATGCAGCCTTCCTAGTTTCTCTTGATAAGAGCAATGTTCCCCTCCAAGCTACTCTATCTTACTCAGAAACAGAAAGGTTAAATGTAATACATATATATGTAATATAACTTTGAGACCTCCTTTCTATTATATAGTCTGTGCATTTATTTATGGTTGTGGTCAGAACTCACAGTAATACTGAAGATAAAAGTAACTTAAAGAGCCAGTGATTAATTCAGTCTTGTCTGAAATAATTAACTGGAGACTAAGATAGTCAAAGAGGCTGCTGGTAAAATAAGGATTGTGCTTAATTCTTGATTAGAGATAAAGTAAAATTTCCATTTTCCTTATTCCATGACTTGCAAAATATAAGTCTATCACATTGTGTTAATAAATGCTACTGATCGAGTGTTTCTGGAGTTAAGGAAGCACTCACTGCAGTTAAGGTGCAGCTATCAGACATAATTTTAGTCCATGTGCATATATCAGAGTTTTGGCAGAACCATATTTAGTTTTAGCATTCAAGACTTTATATATACATATGTATGTATTTTATTTTGTATTAAAGTTGTGGGGTACAAGTGAGAGTTTGCAACATAAATAGGCAGCGTCTAGGTGAAGTTTGAGCTTCTAACTGGCCCTCTCTTCCCTTGGTAGTGGACCAGGTACCCATTTGTTGCCATGTGGCCAGGTACCCATTTGTTGCCTCTTCTCACTCACCCCTAGCAGTACCTTGTGACTGCCAATCCCACCCTTGTGCTAAGGTGACCAGTGTGAGAACAGGTGGTATTCAGTTCTTTGTGTCTGTGATAGTTCACTTAGTATGATGGTCTCCAGCTGCATCCAGGTTGCTGTGCAGGCCATGATTTTGTTCTTCTTTATGGTTGCAAAATATTCCATCATGTATGTGTGCCACGTTTTCTTTATCCAGTCCATTTTCAATGGACATGAAGGTTGGATCCATGTTTTTGCTGTTGTGAATAGTGTGGCAATAACCATGGTTGAGCAGGTGTTGTTTTTTTTTGTAGAGTAATTTATGTTCCCCTGGTATATTCAGGAGATGATTTGTTGGATTATATAGAAGCTCAATTTGTAGTTATTTGAGAAATCTCCACACTATTTTTCATAAAGGCTAAACTAGTTTGCATCCCCACCAACAGTGTAGCAGCATCCCCTTTTCATCGCAGTCATACCAGCACCTGTGGTTTTTTTGACTTATTACTGATAGCCATGCTCACCAGAGTTAGGAGGTATCTCAATGAAGTTTTGATTTGCATTTCTCTGATAATGAGTGAGGCTGAGCATTTTTTCACATGTCTGTTGACTGCTTGTATGTCATCCTTTGCCTACATTTTAATTGGGTTGTTTGCTTTTTCTCCTTTCAGTTGATTTGAGATCCTTGTAGATCCTGGAAGTTAGGCCTTAGTTGAATGCATAATTTGCAATTTTTCCCCATTCTGTGGATTGTCTCTTTATTCTATTGATTGTTTCTTTTGCTGTGCAAAAGCGTTTCAGTTTGATGAAGTCCCAGCTGTCTATCTTAGCTTCTGCTGCATTGCTTTTGGGAACTTGGTCATGAATGCATTGCCTACTATGATGTCCAAAAGGATGTTACCTATTTTGCTTCTAGTATTCCTTTTTTAAAATTTTTTTTAGTTGGGATCTCACTCTGTCACCCAGGCTGGAGTGCAGTGGCATGCTCACAGCCATCGCATCATCAACCTCCTGGACTCAGGTGATCCTTCTGCCTCAGTCTTCCAAGTAGCCAGAACCACAGGCATGCACTACCATGCCCAGCTAATTTTTGATTTATTGTGGAGACAAGGTCTTGCCAAGTTGCCCAGGCTGGTCTTGAACCCACGGGCCCAGGCAACCCACTCATCTTGGTCTCCCAAAGTGCTGGGATTACAGGCTGAGTCACCCAGTCCAGACACTTCTAGTATTTTTATAGTTTGTAAGTTTCAGATTTAAGTCTATGATTCTTTTTGAGTTTATTTTGGTATGTGGTGATAGGTAGGGGTTCAGTTTCATTCTTCTATATTTGACTAGGCAGTTTTCATAGAACCATTTGTTAAATATTATTTCCTTTCTCCAGTGATTGTTATTGATGGCTGTATCAAAGATGAGTTAGTTGAGGAACCATGCTTTTTATTTCCAGAATCCCAGAATCTCAGTCCTGTTCCATTGGTCTATGTGCCTATTTCTGCACCAATACCATGCTGTCTTGATTACTGTAGCCTTATAATATAGTTTAAAGTCTGAAGTGGGATACCCCCAGCTTTGATCCTTTTATTGACGATTGCTTTGGCTATTCATGTTATTTTTCCTCTCGTATGAATGTCTGCTGTCATTTCTAGGTCTGAGGAAAATGATGTTGGCAATTAGATGAGTATTGCACTGAAACTGTAGATTGCTTTGGGTAGGATGGACATATTGACAATATTGATTCTTCCAATCCATCAGCGTAGGATGTTTTTCCATTTTTTGTGTCATCCTTGATTTCTTGGAGTAGCATTTTCTAATTCTCATTGTAAAGGTTTTTCACTTCTCTGATTAGTTGGATGCCAATTCATTTTTGTGTGTGTGATTATTGTGAGTGGAATTGTGCATCTTATTTTGTTCTCAGCCTACTTGCTGTGGGTGTGTTGAAAGGCAACTGTCTTTTGCACACTGATTTTGTAACCCCAGACTTTCCCAAAGTCAATAGTAAGTGTGAGGAGGTTTTTGACAGACTAGGGTTTTTTAGATATAGAATGGCATCCTCTGGAAAGAGAAATAACTTCCTCTTTTCCTATTTTGATATCCTTAATTTCCTTTTCTTGCCTGATTGTTCTGGCAATGACTTACAGAACTATGTTGAACAAGAGGGGTGAGAGTGAGTGGCTATGACTTGTTCCAGTTCTTGGGGGGCATGCTTCCAGTTTCTGCCCATTAAGCAAAATGTTGGCTGCAGGTTTGTAACAGATGGATTTTATTGTTTTGAGGAATGTTCCTTCTATGTCTAGGTGTTCGAGGATTTTTATCAAGAAGAGATCTTAAGTTTTGTGGAATGTTTTTCTGCACCTATTGAGATAATCCGGTTGTTCATGGTTCAACTCGTGTTAATGTGCAGAATTACATCTGTGGTCTTGTGAATGTCAAACCAGCCCTGCACCCTAGGAATAAAGCCCAGTTAGTTGTGGAGGATGAGCCTTCAAATGTGTTATTGGATCTGATTTTCTAGAATCCTGTTGAGAATTTTGTGTTTAGGTTCATCAGGGAAATTGGTCTGCAACTCACATTCCTTGTTGGGTCTTTGCCAGTTTGGGGTATCAGTATAATATTAGCTTCTTAAAATGAGCTAAGAAGAATTCCTTCCTTCTCAATTTCCTGGAATACTTTGAATAAGATTGGTGCCAGCTCTTCCTTGTATGTTTTGTCAGCTGAGAGCCATCTGGTCCAGGTATTTTTTGGTGGACAGATTTCTTATCACTAAGCCGATTTCCTGGATTGTTGTTGGTCTGTTTAGGGTTTTAATTTCTTCTTGTTTCAACCTTGGGAGGTTGTATGATGCTGGGGAATCTCATTTCCTCTTGGTTTTCTAGTTTATTTGCATGAAGATGTTCATAGTCATCTCTGATAATCTTTTGAAGTTCTTCAGGGTCAGTTGTGACATCATCTTTTTTCATTTCTAATTGTGTTTTCTCTCTCTTTTTCAGTAATCTGGCTAGAAGTCTATCAATCTTATTATCCTTTCAAAGAACCAGCTATTTGTCTTGTTGATTCTTTATATTATATTGTTGTCTCCTATATCTTGAAACTATGAATTAATCTTATTGATCTAGATTTTTCTACTGAAGTGGTACGTAAATGTTCTTGCCTTTTCAGCTCCCTTTGATGTGACATTAAGCTGTTTACTTGTGATCTCTTGATTTTCTTGATAGGTGTGTGCAATGCTGTGAATTTCCCTCTTATCACTGCTATTATAGCATCCTGGATATTCTGATAAGGTGTGACTTTGTTTTTTATTGTTTGCAGGAGTCTTTTTTATTTTTCTTTGATTTTGGTGTTGACCCAAAAGTCAGTCAGTCAGTTTGTAGTTTTGTGTCCATGTCTACGTATCTTTGGGGAAATCTTGCAGGTGGTAATATTTATTTTTATTCCACTGCAATCTGAGAAGATCTCAATATTATTTAAACCTTTTGGAACTTGTTCCTGCTTGATTTATGTTCAAGAATGTAATCTAGCATGCGCCTGTAGTTCCAGCTACTTGGAAGGCTGAGGCAGAAGGATCGCTGGAGCACAGGAGGTCGAGGCTGCAGTGGCCGGAAGCAGCCACTGCACTCCAGTCTGGGCGACAGTGAGACTCCAACTCAAAAAAAAAAAAAAAAAAAAAAGAATGTAATCAATGTTGGAGTATGTTCCATGTGCTGATGAATAGAATGTATAATCCATAGTTGCTGGGTAGAGTGTTCTGTAGATATCTGTTCATTTGACTGAGTGTTGAATTAAGGTTCCAGATTTCCTTGTTGGTTTGCTGTTTTGATGATCTGCCTAGGGCTGTTAGTGAAATATCGAAGTCTCTGACTATAGCTGTGTGAGTATCTATTTCCTTTTTTAGTTTACTTAGCCACTATTTTATTAAACAAGGTTATCCTGTGTTGGATATATATATATATATATATGATGGATATTTTTTGCCGGTGAATTGAACCTATCATTATGGAGTGTTCTTCTGTGTCATTTTTAACTTTTATTAGTTTGAATTCTGTTTTGTCTGATATCAGAATAGTTACCCCTGCTCATTTTTTTCCCATCTGCCTGGAAGATTATTTCCCAGCCTTTTACCTCAAGCTTGCAGGTGTCCTTTGAAATGAGATGGGTTTCCTGGAGACAGAGGAATGTTGGATCAGTTTGCCTCTCCATGCCTTTTTAGTTATGCTTTCAGTTCATTTACACTCAAGTTAATTATGGATATGTGAGAGTTTATCCCTGTATAAGGCTCTTAAGGGGTTTATTTGCTTTCTTTTTATTTTATTCATATGTGTGTATGTGTAGTTTTTAATTTTGCAAATGATCTGTATGCTCTGTTACCTCTGTGCTTGCCTCTACTTTTGTGATGGGTGCAACTGTGCAGTTTTTGCTTCTGTGTTGATAACCTTCCTAAGTGTCTCCTTGAGGACTGGTCTAAGGGAATCTGTTAGGGATTGGATATCTGGGAACTAATTTAATTCTCCATCACTAATGTAGCTTAGCTTGCCAGGGTAGGGAATTATTTGCAGGAATTGTTTATCTTTGAGAACACTAATGGTGAGATTCCAGTTCCTTTTGGCTTGTAGAGTTTCAGCTGAGTAGTATGCTGAATTCTAATAGGCCTTCCCTGGGAGGTGGTCTGACACTTCTCTCTAGTTGCTTTTAGAATTTTTTCTTTCATGCATGCTTTTGAAGGCAGATGACTATGTGTCTCAGAAATGGTCTTCTCAGGTAATACCTAACTGATGTCACAACTGACCTGAAGAAACTCAAAAGACTATCAGAGATTAGTATGCACGTATGCATGCAAATAAACTAGAAAACCTAGCAGAAGTTAATAACTTTCTGGCATCACATAACCTCCCAAGGTTGAAACACAAAGAAATGGAAATTCTAAACCGTCGCTAGCAATCCAGAAAATGGACTCAGTTATAAGAATCCTCTCTGCCAAAAGCCTGGACCAGATGGCTTCTCAGCTGAACATGCAGGGGTTCTTTGAATTTCTTGTTGCTTGGATGGTCTCCTCTCTAGCAAGAAATGGGGAATTTTCTTTGATGACCTCATGACACTCTTGTTCCAGAGTGTTCTTAGTTTCCCCTTCTGTTTTGGAGATTCTGATCAATCATAAATTTGTCTTTATATAATTCCACACCTTTTATAGGGTTTTCTCATTTTTTTGAAGTTTTTTTCCTTGTTTTTGACAGTCTTTGTTAGTTTAATATTTTAGTTTTCAAGCTCTGACATTTTTCCCTTCTGCTGATCAATTCTGCTCCCCATGCCTGTTATTGTGTTTTAAAATTCCAGGAGGAAGTTCTTCATTTCCATGACTTCAGAATGGACCATCCTACACTGGCCAACTC
Source organism: Cephalopachus bancanus (assembly GCA_027257055.1). Lineage (NCBI taxonomy): Eukaryota > Metazoa > Chordata > Mammalia > Primates > Tarsiidae > Cephalopachus > Cephalopachus bancanus. Next base: position 3,674,242 of record JAPVLO010000046.1, on the reverse strand, counting down.
AGCTTTTACTTCCTGTACCACCTAGCTGAATTTTGCTTCTAATTTTTCATGACTTTCCTTTTCTGTTTTTCTTTTCTTTTCTTTTTTCTGAGTTAGAAGTCTCATTCTGTCACCAAGGCTGGAGTGCAGTGGCACACTCCCAGCTACTGCAACCTTGACCTGTTGGGCTCAGGTGATCCTTTCATCTCAGCTTTCCAAGTAGCTGCAACTACAGGTATGTACCACCATGCCTGGCTAATTTTTTGATTTATGGTAGAGGTGAGGTCTCACCAAGTTGCCCAGGCTGGTCTCAAACCCATGGGCTCAGGCAGTTCTCTCACTTTGGTCTCCCAAAGTTCTGGGATTACAGGCTTGAGCCACTGTGCCCAGCTCATGGCTTTCCTTATTCATTTTAGCCATCCAATATTGGAATTTTCTATCTGTCAATAACGACAGGTCAATATGGGTGACTTCTATTATTTGGGGACTGATAGGTGCTTTTTTAGATAATGTCTCTTTAAGACTTTGAAGAATGCCAGTGTTTTTCCATTGGTTCTTCCTCCTCTATGAGGGGCAAATTTTCTCTTATTATTGCTATTGATTAGTTTTGTTGTTTTGAAGCTAAATAAGGACCTACTGTCCTAAGGCCTTTTCTGTCACTCAGAATTGTTCACTCAAGGAGAGAAAGAGGAGTATTCACTTATGCTCCGCCACTTTTGCTGGGCAGTGCTCCACCCTCAAAGTGACTTTCTGATCCAAGGTCGTTCTCCTGGTCAGACTTGTCAGTTTGTTGTCCAATACATGTTGGGACCTCAATGTGGGTCCAGGTCAGAGGACTGGCCCCTGGAAGCTGTTAACCTTTCACAGCCCAGAAAGGATTCCCCCGCCTGGAAACAGCACCTCTAGGTGCCACTCATGTCTCCTCCTCTCTGGTCCAAGTCTACGCTAAGTACTTGAAAAAAAGCTGGTTTTCTGTCATAGACAGACCTTCCCTTTGGGTGCATGAGGCTTTCAGGTAAACCTTCTTGTTCAGGAGGGGACGACCAATTGTCAGACACTAGTGGTAGGCACTGGGTGAGTGCAGCTGTCAGGAGAGGTTTCCTGACCTGAGAGTTGTCCACCTGGCACTGCCAGAGGGGAACACACACTCAGGGGATGACTGGCACAGGTACTGAGAGTACAGATGTATTCCTAGCTTCACGTGGCATATGCACTCAAGGGACCTATTTCAGGCTAAGATGTCATGAGTGCTCCATATGTCTACTATTCTCCTATTGTTCAGAATTCTCCTTACTTCTTCTAGTCATCACCTCATTATTTACAATTTCCTATTATGATTAAACATTATTTGTATGAAATCTTCTTTACTAAGATTTCTGTGTGGTTTTATTTGTTTGTATCCTCACTGATATTCATTTTCTCCCAACTTTATTGAAGAATACTTGGCAAATAAACATTTTATATATTTAACATATACAATGTTTTGATATGCATATACTATAAAATAATTACCACCATCAATCTAGTTAGCATATAAATCATCACAAATAGTTGTGACTTTTATGTGTGTCATATTCAGTTTTTGACTAGCATTTACAACATTTCTTGCCCCATAAGGGATGCCAAGTACACATTTGTTAACTAAATATATTAACTTGCTTATTCATTAGCATAGAAAATTTATTCATACCTGCCTTTAAAAATCAATTTTTTAAATTTTATGAAAAAATAGAACTTTTTGTAATCAGCTAGCATTATGCTAACCAGAAGAATATGAAAGATCAAGAATGGTGCATTTTTTTCCATTTTATTAGAGTCCAGAGATACCATGGTGATAAAATTTTTGTCAGAGTCTGAAACAATAAAATATCCTACTTGAAAATATTGGGAAATAAAGGCTCTCCAAAATCTACAGTTGCTGAAAATACATTGGGAGATAAAATGAAGACTACACTTTCTAGTCATTGTGGTTTCCTTGGAGTCACAGGAGCTGACATGGGACTTGACATTACCAAAACTGAAGGCTTAAGTTTAGGACTTGGAGCTAGGGTTTAGTTTAGGACATCAGAGTTAGGGTTAATAACAACTCGCATCATGGTATTCTCACTTTAACAGGTAAAGTTTCAGGATTTAGAATGTTGTCACAGAAATAGGTCATACTGCTCAAGGCAAGTTAAGGTTTTCTTTTAATTCTCTGCTATATAGTGGATATAGTATCCCCTTCTACACTAATAATTGACCTCACATTTTTTTAACAAGAGGATCTACGTTGATTTCTCCTCAGCATTAATGATAGTTGGTATCTTGTTTTGATTTTTTTCTTAGATATTACAAAAAGATTGCTTTTTACTTTGAGAATCTCTGTTGACTTATAACCATGTTCTCTCTTTTTTGTTTTTTAGTCTATGTTTTTTTACATAATTTATTTAATGTTTCAGATATCACTGTCTTTTTATATCTGATGTCCTGAAAGCCATCGTTTCAAACGTTTTTTTCAGTTTTGCTGTTGTATCAATTGGAAAAGAAAATCAGATCTTTGTTCTTCAATCTTATCCAAAAGATACTCAGAATTTTGCCTATCACGATGTTATTGGGGGAACCGAATGAAGAGTATAATTTTAAAATAATGTATTAATATTGAGCCATACTCCCACAGAAATGGAGCAATGCAGTGTAACTTACATGACTAGTGCTCCAGGATACAAATAAATTATAAAGTTTTATTGGTGAACTTTTTTTTCTACATAAGTTTAGTAAGATTGTACATGAAGTTGATTCTAAACATATGTAGATAAATATGTATTGACAATTCTCAAGTCTGGCTCAATAAGGCATTACATTCTTTATTAGGTAGCTGAATAACCTCAGCTGAGCCTGGAGTCTTATGAAGTTAAGCATCAAAGGTTTTCAGAGTTTCTTGTTTGGTGTGATACAGATTTTTTTGTCCTATCTTGAAATCAAAGAAAGGGGGGGAAATATCTGCTTGTCTTCTTGTGATCTTTATTTATCAAGATTTATAAGAATGATGCAATGCTGACATAAGATCGGTTGTGGTGACAGCTTTGAGATAAGGCCGAAGAGCTAACAAAACCACAAGATATTCGGTAACTTGAAAATTTTAAAGTTTTGCTTTATTGTTTAGGTACTGAGGACTCATTGATGCCATCTGAAGAAAGGAAATGAAGCATCTGATTTGTGTTTTGAAAGATAATTTTTCCAGCAATCTCTTTAAGTTTATCACTTTTCCAAGACCAAATAAAACATATTAAAGTTACTATTATTCTGAAAATAAATGGTAGCTTGTTTTATAAATGTTGGCCTCAGTCTCTGAAAACAATAAAATAAACACTTCTGCTCGTGTTTAACCATTACTCTACACTGTGCAGGCATACTTTTTTAAGACATGCCACAAATGACATACTGCAAATAAGCATTCTTTTTCAGGAAATTAACTTCTCCCAAGTTCACAGCTGTAGTCAGATATTTGATTTACAAGGTTTTCAAGCCTGATGGCAGAGTTTCAAGTGGAGAGAAAGCACGAGGTAAGCAGCAAAAACAACAGATTTCTGAGAATTCAGAGGTTTTTTTTTATATATCACCATAAAAAAGATGAATTAATAGAGGGTTATTAGAAGATGAGTATAGCCAGACTTGGTAGCTCAGCCTGTAATCCCAGCACTTTGGGAGGCCAAGGCGAGTGGATTACCTGAGCCTGCGGGTTTGAGACCCGCCCAGGGAACTTGGCAAGACCTTATCTCTACAAAATCAAATATTAACCAGGCATGGTTGCACGTTCTTTGTAGTTCCGGCTACTTGGAAGGCTGAGGTGGAAGGATCACCAGAGTCCAGCAGATTGAGGCCGCAGTGGCCGGGAGTGTGCCACTGCACTCCAGTCTGGGCGACAGAGTGAGACTCCAACTCAAAAAAAAAAAAAAAAAAGAATGTAGGGCTGGTTCAACATCCACAGGACTATTAATGTAATTAAATATATCAACAGACGTAAAGACAAAAACTACATGGTTATATCATTAGATTAGGAAAAAGCTTTTGATGAAATCCAGCACCCCTCTTGATAAAAATTCTTGAACATCTAGGCATAGATGGAGCATACCTCAAAATAATAAGAGTCATCTACAAGAAACCCACAGCCAACATACTGCTAAACAGACAAACTACAAGCAGTCCCCCTGAAAACTGGAACAAAACAAGAATGCCCACTTTCACCCCTCCTTTTCAACATAGTATTGGAAGTCCTAGCTAGAGCAATCAGACAAGAGAAGGAAATCAGGGGTATCCAAATAGGAAAAGAGGAAGTCAAATTATCCCTCTTTGCTAATCATATGATTCTATACCTCGAAAATCTAAGAAACTGGCCTATTAAAAATTGGGCAAAATATATGAACAGACGCTTCTCAATTTAAGACATTCAAGCAGCCAACGTATACATGATAAAATACTTAGCCTCACTAATCACCAAAGAAATGTAAATTAAAACAACATTGAGATACCACCTAACTCCAGTCAGGATGGCCATCTTCAATAACTTAATAACAGATGCTGGAGAGGATGCAGAGTAAAGGAAGCGCTTCTACTCTGTTGATGGGAATGTAAACTAGTACAACCTTTGTGGGAAACAATGTGGCAATTCCTAAAAGATCTAAGACCCGACCTTCCATAAAACCAAGCAATCTTCTTTCTGGGAATATACCCGAAGAAGCTCAAATCACTCTATGAAAAAGATACCTGATGGGCTCGGTGGCTCAGCCTGTAATCCCGCACCTTTGGGAAGCTGAGGTGAGTGGATTGCCTGAGCCCGTGGGTTCGAGACCCGCCTGGGCAGCAAGACCTCATCTCTACAATAAATAAAAAAATCAGCCGGGCGTGGTAGCGCATACCTGTAATTCCGGCCACTGGGAAGGCTGAGGCAGAAGGATTGCCGGAGCCCAGCAGGTCGAGGCTGCGGTGGCCAGGAGCGGCCACTGCACTCCAGTCTAGGCGACAGAGTGAGACTCTAACTCAAAAAAAAAAAAAAGATACCTGTGCACACATGTTTATTACAGCTTTATTCACAATAGCAAAAAACATGGAACCATTTGTGTTGACCTTCAAAACTCTATTGGATTTTTTAAAAATGTGGTACATATATACAACTTGTAACAACTTAGATGGATTTAGAGTCTATAATACTCAGTGATCTATCACAGAAAGAGCTGAGTACCATGTGTTCTCACTCATAAGCAGACCCTGAAAAATTATCATAATACTATAAGACAGGGACTGGCAGTAGTGGGAAGCTGCCAGGGAAGGAAGGAACACACTTCATCAATAAGTGTAACTTATCTCAAACCAGGTGAAGTGGGGACAAAAGTGAGGCTCAAACTTTACTTGTACAATAACCATTTGTATACATAACCCTGAATTGTACCCCATATCTTAAAAGAAAAAAGAAAATGGGTACCTAGAAATATATTATCAAAGCCTGGGTGAATTTAGTTTAAAAAACTATATTTTCTAAGAGACAAGACATTTTTGAGAAACAATTTCTGTTATATATACAGTGTTGAACACACAAATCATTTGGCTTTGTATTCAGTTTACAAAATGTGAATGAATGCTTCGTCTATTTGAGATATAGATGTGCTTCCGGTATCCATATGTTTGGGAAACATTCTGTAATCATTTCATCATATATTATTACATGTAGGATTATGCTAAGGGAGACTGCATTAAATATAAGACATAAGGTCAATGCTGTTTCCACAGAGGAAAGAAAAGTTGAACAAACTAGACCAAGATATGACTTATAGATTTATAGTTTTTATAATTAATAAGATGGAAAATTGCATGTCCTTACTTTTTTATCTTTCCTTCTGAATCTCCTTTAGCAAATATGAAAATGTATTGATAGGACTCAGCATCAGATGACTCATTACTCCTGGGTTCAAGCGATCCTTCTTCCTCAGCCTCCTAAGTAGCTGGAAATACTGGTGTGTGCCACCATAAGTGGCTAATTTTTTTTTTATTGTTGTTGTTTTTTGGTAGAGAGGGTTGAGGTCTCACTATGTTGCCCAGGCAAGTCCCAAACTCCTGAGCCTAAGTGATTTCCCTGCCTCAGGCTCTCAAAGTTCTGAATTGTAGAAGAGAGCTATTGAGCCCAGCCTATATGTTTATTATTCTACAAATAAAAAAAAAAAATCGCAATCCCTACCCCCAGCCATTTTGTGGAGTAAGTCACAATATGGTAACAATTGCCTACCATGTCTTATAATAGGTTTTAAAATATATTAGTTGAATCAGAGTCCGTTTGAATCTTGATATGATTAGGTCTAAAAATTTAGTCTTACAAACTGATGTTTTTGTGTTATTTTTACAACAAATCATTTGGATTTCCAGAGTATTTTTGTCTATGTTGAAAATGGGAGGGATTAATGAGAATGAAAATAACTTTAGGAAATCTGTAAGTATCATATACAGTGTATACCACATGACATCAAGTACACTTTAAGCTTCATGTTTATAACTGCTATTAAAAACAAAGAATACCTATAATACTATGACACTAAATATATTAATACTATAAGAATTCAGGGAGAGAGGGCATGGATGCTAACATTATAAATGTCTGTTCTCTTTGGCTGCTTATAATAATAATGTGTTTTATTCTTATAGGTCTCTACATCTCAAAAGCTTCATGCATTATGCCACAGAAAGATCAAGGAATATCATCTGAGGTGAAATTTTTGAAGAAAGAGTGACTTTTTCAATTATAAAAGACAAAAATTACCAAATGTCAGGGAACACAATAAGCAAAAATAGATATAAAGCTAATGGCATTTTGAGAGCTAATGGCATTTTGAGGAAAATCATAATTCATTTTTGCAGTGCTGTATTTATCCAAAAAATATGTATTGAATTCTTCTGTAAACTATGCACTCTAGTAGCCAACATCAGATGATTTCATAGCCAATATATGGTTATGAAATAAATAGGAGAAATGGTTGCCCCTTCAAACTAATTGAAATGTTTTTCTACATCTATATCTATATGTATCTACGTATTTTAAAAATAATTGTATTTCCTGTTTCTTTCTCCAGTAATTGATTCATTTGTTAAAAAAAAAAAGTTACTTTCATATGGGGTGTCATCACAGATTAGACAGTTTTTTTGAGTCAGTTCTCAAAATGGAAGTAGTATGAATGCATAATCCACACGTTTTGATGCCATATTTTTATTTTTATTCAGTTCAAATCATCTTCTAATTTACATTTTTTATTTTTCAACCAATTTAGAAGTTTATTGCTTTATTTCTAAGTAGTTAGACATTTTAGTAATACTTATATTATTAACTTCTAGCTTATTTTTACTGAAGTCAGCAAAAAGTTATTATTAATTTCTAGCTTATTTTTACTGTAAGGTTTTAAAGCCTAGCACACAGTAAATCTTGGTAAATGTTAATGAATAATTATAAATAATGTGCATTCTACAGTTGAATACAGTGTTCTATTTTTTAAATGTTAAATTATTGTTAGATTTTCTAGGACTTGTCTATGCCAATTAGGATTAGTGTGACAATTTTTATTGTTCAGATAGTTTATACCTTTAAACAAACATAATTCTTCCAAGAAGTTTTTTGCATACCATCTTTCTTTTATTTTTAGAGCATTGAAAATAACATTGTAACTAATTATCTATATTCAACACTTTAAAAAATAACAGGCATTGTTTCATTTTTCAGACTAATCCCTGAATGACAATAAAGTAGTAACACTGAAAATTTTTGCACATAGCCAGGAATAGAGGTAAAACTGAATTAATGTGGTTAGGACAAAGAGAGTTTTAAGCTGAATACTCTTTATGTATATTATCTCTTTATAAATATATTAAAGCTTTTGATATAGTAAACAAAATTACAATAGTATACGTTTAACAAAACTGCTTTAGTTAAAATGGAAAAGGAAGAAAGAAAGACTGGATCACTGTGAATTTTTATTAGGGTTCAATCAAAATTTCTACTAAGATGGCAAACTGCTTTCAATGAGTGAAGCAAGATAGGAGAGAAATACCTATAGACATATGTATGTCTAATAACATTACATACAGTATTATACAGGCTATTGCAACTACATAAATGCAATCATCCTGACAAATTTGCAGTGGAATATTTTATTGTCGACCGTCATATTGTGATGTCTTTATGTGTTTGTCCACAAATTAATTTGTGAGTAGCCTGAGTATATATATTATGGCAAAAATCTCAATTAAACATTTTCCTTAAACATCAAGGAGTAAAATTATACGATGTTTCTATGTTAAATATTTCTGCAAATTAAAAATAGGTAAAGCAAATATAAAAGCATGTTAATTGGCGAATGTAAGTGACAAGTACATGGCTATGTAAAACACTAGTCTATTTTTTCTACATAGTAAAAATGTTTCATTACATAAAATTAAAAAGTAATGAATTATAATATAAAATACCACAATTATTACAAACCTTTTATTGCAAATTCTCATTAGTTATTTTTTTAATTGTGAAAGAACTCAGATATGTTCTTTAAGTGATGTAGAAAGCTGCAAAAAGTCATCTTAAGATTTTCAAAACAGAGGCAATAATTATCTTGAGAGTTTTGTTGGTGTTTTATAAAACAGAACTTTTCTTGATTTTCTTATCTGACCACGTATATATGGAATGGAAGAAGATCTGACCACATATATATGGAATATTGCACTGATCATATGAGCTACCACTGATAGTAACAACAACCATCATTCTTAAGTTTGACACAGGTATCAAATTGTTTGCCACTCAGAGCCAGATCTTGAGAAACATGTGCAATTATCTCCATGTTATAGATAACAAAACTGTGACTCAGAGAGTTAAGGCAAGAGATCACATGCATGGAAGAGCAGAATACCCTTATCAGCCATGGTGCTATTGACTATAAACAAAATATTCCAAAATGCACATTCTTGCTAACAATGTGGAGCAATGTGAGAAAATTCTAGCATCCAAAGTAAACAAAATCATTAATTCTATTTCATCTGTTCTTTGATATAATTATATTCAATGACTAAAATATATAATTAAGATATATTTTTAAAATTGCATTAGTTTTGCAACCAAAAAAATGTAACATTGCCAATGATGGTTTCTAAAATAACATTTTAGTTGAAACCCATCTGACAGTGATGCATCATTTAATGTTAAAGCATTTAATAGCACTAATCATAACAGAAGTATTTCCATTAACCATTTGTGATTAAGGAATTTATAGAGGACTTCATGTTAAATGTTGGAAAATGAATGCTAGAATTTTACTTCAGTTATAGCCGTGCTAGTAGATGCCATCTCCAATCATATTTGTTTCAATCATTGAATAAAAAGTGTTTCATTTATTTTGTATATAGTTTCAATTTTCCACAATTGATATTTTATCACCTCAAAAACCTTGTCATAGCAATACATAATCAGAAATCACAAACTCATGGTCTTCATGTAGACTCTGGCTAGCAGAAATGTAGTATTAGTTTACATAGCTTTTCTTTTTATTTTTGCTTAAGACATTTTAAGATATTACATAAAAATTGAAATGTCTTTATCCCTATGAGAAGAAAATAAATCTAAAGATCTGAAAATGTTGCAACATGACATTAGACAAAGCCCTTGGTGTCTGCACAGAAAATATACAATCTACAGTTGCTCTCCAGTCTCATCAATACTCTTTCTTGCCTAATCGCCAATGAGATATGTTCCTATTTAGAGATGTCAAGCAATATTTACATTTTAAAAAATTTAACTGAAGTATAGCATAAAGTTCAATGGCTCTTCACAAAGTGAACACTGTGGAACAACCATCACCAAGATCAAGGAGTAAGACACTACCTGATCCCAGAAACCTATTGTGCTTTCCTGTCATTACCCAACTCTTCCCTTCCTAAATAACCACTCTCCTGACCTCTAACACCAGAAATTAGTTTATTCTATTTTTGAACTTTTATAATTTTTTATTTATTTATTAATTTTGGTAAATAGCTTTAGCTTTTTAAAAACTATGTATCCAACCCTAGTGAAATGTTTATCTTTATCTTGATAAAAGGCCATATTAAATTATTTTAAATGTGTGGAGTACAATCCAGATTTAGATAGATAAGTGATCAACGTACAGATGAAGTTTGGCCCTCCTACTGGTCCTCATTTAAACTGGTTTAGGCTCAGGTACCCTTACTGATGTTTATTTTCTTCTCATAGGGATAAAGACATTTCAATTTTTGTATAATATCTCCCCTGACAGTTTCCTGTTACTGCCGATTGCATTCTTCCAGTGTTATGATAAATATCCATGGTCTACTTATGAGAACATGTAGTACTCAGTTCTTTGTTTCTGTGATAGATCACTGAGTATGACACTCTAAATTCATCAAAATCGCTGCAAAGTCCATAATTTTGTCTTTTTTGTATGACTGTGTAATATTCTGTCATGTATATGCACCACATTTTTTTTATCCAGTCCACTTTTGATGGGCAGCATGGTTGGTTCCATGTTTTTGCTATGGTGAATAGTACTGCAATATACATGTGTGTGCAGAATGATTTGAGTTCCTCTGCGTATATTCGCAGAAAGGAGATTGCTGGATTGTACGGAAGGTCAATTTTTAGAACTTTTAGGAATCGCCAAACTGCTTTCCACAGAGTTGTGCTAGTTTACACTCTTACTAACAGTGTAGAAGTGTTCCCTTTTTCTGCATCCTCTCCAGCATCTGTTGTTCTTTGAGTTATTGATGATGGTCAAACTGTCTGGAGTTAGGTGGTATCTCAGTGTGTTTTTATTTGCATTTCTTTGATGATTAGTGAGGCTGAGTATTTTTTCATGTATGTGTTGGCTGCTCTTTTGGGAAATGTCTATTCATATATTTTGCCCACTTTTAATAGGGCTTTATGTTTGTTTTTTCCTGTCTGCAAGTTTGGATGACTTGTAGCTCCTGGATGTTAAGACTTTGTCAGATATACAGTTAGCATATTATTTTCCCATTCTGTGGGCTATCTTCCCACTCTCTTTATGGTTTCTTTTGCTTGCAGAAGCTTTCCAGTTTGATGAGGTTCCACTTGTCTTTCTTATATTTTATGGCATGGGCTTTTGTAGTTAGATCAGTAATTGGTTGCCTATTTCAATTTCTGTAAGAATGTCTCCAGTATTTTCTAAGATTCTTATAGTTTGAGGTTTTCTATTTAGGTCTTTGATTCTTATAAAGTTGATTTTTGTGTGTGATGATACATAGGGGTCCTGTTTCAGTGTTCTGCATGTAGTCAGCCAGTTTCTCAACACCATTTACTGAATAGGTTCCCCTCTCTCTAGTGGTTGTTGGCGGAGGCTTTGTCAAAGATGAGTTGGTTGAGAAATTAAGGTTTTGCTTCCGGAATCTCTATCCTGTTCCATTGGTCTATATACCTGTTTTTGTATAAAATACCAGGCTGTTTTGATTATTGTAGGCTTATAGTAAAGTTTAAAGTCCAGAAGTGTGATACCTTCCACTTTGTTTCTTTTGCTAATGATTGTTTTGGGTATTCGTGGTTGTTTATGTTTCGATATGAATTTCTGAATTGTCATTTCTAGGTCTGAGATGAATGATTTAATGGGGAGTGCATTGAATCTGTAGATTACCTTGTGTAGGATGGACATGATAAAAATGTTAATTCTTCCAATCCATGAGTCTGGAATATTTTCCATTTGTTTGTGTCTTCTTTTATTTCTTTGAGCAGTGTTTTGTAGTTTTCATTGTAAAAGTCTTTCACTTCTCTGGTTACGAAGATGCTGAGGTATTGCATTTTTTGTATGGTTATTGTGAATCGGATTGTGCTTTTTATTGAGTTTTCAACCTGCATGTTGTATGTTTCTGCCTGTATATTTTCAGTGTATAAGAACGTGATTGTCTTTTGCACATTTATTTTGTATGAAGAAAATTGAACAACATCCTTTATCAGCACAAGGAGGTTTTTCAAAGATTCTCTTGGGTTTTCAAGATATGCAATTATATCATTCAGCACAGAATAATAATTTAACTTCCTCTTTTTCTATTTGGATTCCCCTGATTTCTTCTCATATCTGATTGCTCCAGCTAGGACTTCCAATGCTATGTTGAACAAGAGTGGTGATAGTGGGCAGACTTGTCTTGTTCTGGTTTTCAGGGGAAACAATTTCTATCTGTTTAGCAAGATGTTGACTGTGGCTCTTATTATTTTGAGTTATATTTCCTCTTTGCCTAGGTATTCATGGCTTTTTTTTTTTTGAGTTGGAGTCTCACTCTGTCGCTCAGACTGGAGTGCAGTGGCCGCTCCCAGCTACCACAACCTCGACCTGCTGGGCTCCAGTGATCCTTCCACCTCAGCCTTCCAAGTAGCTGGAACTACAGGCGCACGCTACCATGCCCAGCTAATTTTTTGATTTACTGTAGAGATGAGGTTTCGCCAAGTTGCCCAGACAGGTCTCAAACCTGCGGGATCAGGCAGTTCACTCACCTCAGCCTCCCAAGGCTCAGGATTACAGGCTGAGCCTCCGAGCCCGGCTTCATGGCTTTTTATAAAGAAGGGATGCTGGATTTTATCAAAAGCTTTTTCTGTATCCAATGATATAACCATGTCATTCTTGTTTTTATAACTATTAATGTATTTAATTACATTTGTGGCCTTGCAGTTGTTGAACCTGCCCTGCATCCTGAGATAAAGCCTACTGGGTCATAGTGGATGATTTTCAGTTGTGTTGCTGGATCCAATTTGCTAGAATTTTGTTGAGAACTTTTGCGTCTATGTTCATCCAGAATATTGGCCTGTAGTTCGCTTTCTTTGTTGGATTTACCTGGTCTGTGTATTAATGTGGTTTTAGCTTCATGAAATGATTTGTGGGGAGTTCCATCTTTCTAATTCACCTGGAATGCTTTCAATAGGTATCAGTTTCTCCCTGTATGCTTTGTAGAATTCTGCTGGAAAGTCGCTGATGGAGTCAACTTCCTGAGTTGTTATTGGTCTATTTAGGGTCTTATTTTCTTCTTGTCTCAACCTTGAGAGGTTGTGTGATATCAGAAAGTCCTCTATTTATTTTAGGTTTTTGAGTTTGTTTCCATAGAAGTGTGCATAGTAATCTCTAATACTATTTTGTATTGTTTCAGGCTCAGTTGTGACTTGATCTTTTTCATTTCTGATTGTGTTTATTTGGGTGTTTCCTCTATTTTTCTTGATCAATCTGATTAGAGGTTCATAAATATTGTTTATTCTTTCAAAGAATCAGCTTTTTTAAAATTTATTTCTTAATGATATTTTTTGCCTTTTATGTCCTGAATTTGGGATTTTACTTTGGTGATCTGAATTCTTCTGCTGTTGTTAGGGTTTTGGGGTTTTACCTGTCCACCTTGCTTAGGCAATTTGTTAGGCTGTTAACTTGTGACTGTTATTTTCTTGATGTGTATTTGTAGAAATATACACTTCCCCTTAGTACTGTTTTCATGGGATCCCAGAGGTTTTAGTAAGAATTTTTTTGTTTTCATTTGTTTCCAGAAATCTTTTAATTTCCATTTTGATTTCTGTGTGGACCCTGGAGTTGTTCAGCATCATGCTGTTTAGTGTCCATGTCTTTGTGGCTTTGGGGGGAATTTTGTTGGTGTTGATATTTATTTATATTCCACTGTTGTCTGAGGATGGGCATATCAGTATTTTAATCTTATGAAATTTGTTTATGCTTCATTTATGGCCACGGATGTGGTTGATCTTGGAGTACGTCCCACTGGTGATGAGTAGAATTTATATTCATGATTGTTGGGTAAAGTGTCCTATAGGTATCTATTAAGCTCATTTGGTCAAGGGTTTAATTGAGATTTTGGATCTCTTTGTTGATTTTTTGCCTCAATGATCTAGTTAGGGTTGTTAGTGGGATATTTAAGTTCCTAGCTATGATAGTGTTAGAGTCAATATCTTTTTTAAATTTACTTATTAGCAGCTTTATAAAAGCTGATGCTTCTGTGTTGGTGCGTTCATGTTTAGGATTAATATTCCTTGTTGATGGATTGAACCTTTTATCATTATATAGTGTCTTTCCATATCTCTTAAAAATTTTGATAGCTTAAAGGTTGTTTCTTTTGATATTACGATCATGACTCCTGTTTTCTTTTGTTTTCTGTTCACCTGAAAATTTATTTTCCATCCTCTAACTTTGAGTCTGTGAATGTCCTTTCTGTGAGATGTGTTTGCTGGAGACAGCATATTATTGGGTCGTGTTTTTTTCATTCAGTTTGGCATTCTTTGTGTTTTCTGTTGTGCATTGAATAAATCCACACAGGCTGATTATTGAGATGTAATAGTTTATCTCTGTCATGAGGCTCTTATAGAGTTTTGTTGTTTTTGTTTGTTTGCTTTCTTTTGATTTGGAGGTTGATATATGTGTTTTCAATTTTGCAGTCATGATGCATGCTGTGTTTATTCTCTGTTTTCCTGAATTCTTGGAAAGTGTAGTTGTTCCTTTTTTTTCAATATGTAATACCTTCTTAAGCATCTCTTATAGAGCTATTCTGGAGGTAACATAAACTCTTAGGGATTGAATGTCTGGGAAGGATTTTAATTCTCTATTACTGATGAAGCTTAGCTTAGCTGGGTAGGACAGTCTTTGGAATTGCTTATCCTTGAGAACTTTGAAGATTGAACTCTAGTCTCTTCTAGACTGTAGTGTTTCTGTAGATAAGTCTGTTACTATTCTAATTGGTCTTCCCAGTAGGTAGTCTGAAGTTCTCTCTTGCTGCCTTTTGTATTCTTCCTTTTAAACATACATTGTGTAAGCAAATTACTGTGCGTCTAGGAGTTGATCTTCTTATTTGCTGCCATGCCGGGGTTCTCTGTATAGCTTATGTTTGGATGGTCGCATCTCTTATGAGATGTAGAAAGATTTCCTCAATCTCCTTGTGGAATGTTTGTTCCAGGGTGCTCTTATTCTCCTTTTCCGCTTAAGGGATACTGATCTGGTATAAGTTCAGTTTCTTAACTTATTCACGACTGCTGACTTGAGTTTATGTCATTCCAAATTATGTTCCTGGTTGCCACTGATGTGTGTTTATTTCTTTGCAAATTCTGATTCGGAATGCTGCAACATTGTCATATGCATTTGTTATAATATTTTGCTTGACTATAAATAGTCAAGCAAGGAGAGAGTTCATTGAGATAATTATCTGAAATTGTGCAATGTTGTTGTTGATTTAAATAGTTGGCAAAAATTGCAAGTTGGTAATTATTTTGTTGTGATTAGTGTTGCCTACTTGTATTTTGATATTTCAGGACTTTCATACTTCAACATTTAAAGTGATTTGCCATAAATAATGGAAAATGAAGAAATATACACTGATGAGATTTCCAAGATCAAAGATGAATCTAGTGAACATATTAGTGATAGTGAGACAGATAGTGATGTAATGATACAATGTAAATAAAGAAATATAATGTAGATAATGTGTGATAGTGAATCTGGTATTGCTGAGAACAAATTAAATATAGAGCACACAACATATGAGCCAAAAAGAAATTTAGAAGTATTTATTGGTAATCCAGGTGTCAAGGTATCTCCAAATGATCCTCAAAGTATAAATGAATTTGTTGGACTATTTTTTGGAGATTATTTTATAGAAGTTATCACAACTGAAACTAATAAGTATTATGATCAGATGCTCCACATATATAAATGTACAAATAAATTTTTAAAAGTGGAGCAAATACTATAGTGTTTGAGGTGAAAAAAATTCTAGCATAAATATTTTGATGGAACAAGTGAAGAAAACAACAATCTATGATTATTGGTCAAAGAATCTTACAAATGCAATGCCTTTCTTTGCAAAAATAATGACACAAAATGAATTCCTACACATTTTGTGTTTTGTTTTGTTTTTTTTCATTTTTCCAATAACACAGAAATGCAGTCAAATCCAAGCAGATTATGCAAAATTGAACCCATAATGAATTATGTTTTAAATAAATTCAACACTTTAAATTCCAGAACAAGAACTTTCCTTGGATGAATTCATGATACCTCATCATGGAAGACTATCATTTTGAGTTCATAATCCAAATAAAAATACAAAATATGGAAAGTTAGTCAGAGTGGTGTCTAAGGCAAATATTGGATATGCCTGCAGCTTTCATCTGTATTATAAAAAAGTGACAATTTAGAAAATATCATTTCATTTGTGCTTAACAACAGAAGTTTGCAGCAACCAGCTTTAGATTTTTTTTAAATTTTCACCTGCTTTCAGTATTAAGAAAGATAAAAATTTGCTGGTTGTGAATGTGTTAACATAATCACAAATCTCTTGAAGGTTATGTTCCATCTTTGTAAGTTTCCTTTCTATGATTTTAACACATTGAGTTAGTTCTATATTTTGTTCTTCAAGCTCTGAGATTTTACCTGGTTCTGCTTTCCGTGCTTGTCAGTTTATTATTTATTTTATTTACTGGGTTCTTTATAACTTGAATCTCTGTAATTAATTCTTTTATTCTTTCATCTTGCCTTTCTTGGTCTTATTCTTCTTTTCCAATCATTCCTTGATCTCTGCATTTGTGGTCTAAAACCAGCTGGTCTGGGTTCTCATCATTGTTTGAATTCTGAAGTCTGTTTTCTCGTGCATGATCCTTTTTGTACTTTGTGGGATACCTGTTTTTTCATTGATTTTTCTTCATTTGTGATGGAATTTTTTCTTTTCTCTTTACTTCCATTGATCTGTGAGAGAGGGAGTAGTTTTTAGTTCTTTTTCCTCAACTCCCTATCCTTTCTTTGATAAAACCTCTGGATTTGTTTATTTTTGTTTATATATATAATCTTCTCAGGGTACAAAATAGCACAAGGAAAAGAAAAGCAACTAAGAAATAGAGAAGAGAGAATCAAGGATAATGAAGAGAATGAAGAAGCAAAATAAAAACAAACAAGCCAACAAACATACAGATAAAGCAGTAAAAAGGGGGAAAAAAACTAAAACTGACAATGAGGTGATTTTTTACACTCATAAATATCGTTATGTGAAAAAAAAGAAGAATGAGAGAGATCAAAACAAAATGAAATATACACAACCCCTGCAAAATATATAGAAAGATCAGGAAAAAAGGAGAAAAAAGATTTTCTAACCCTTGAGGTCCTCTTGTGGCATTTTCTGAAACTTCAGGTTCCTTGTAGGCATAACCCAAATGCCAGAACCCTTGGCTTGCTGCAGAGGGGACGGGGCTCTGACATCTAGATTCCTCCTCCCAACCCTGCTTACTGTGTGGTCGGGGGAGGCTGCAAACCACTTACAATTGATCTGCCTGTATTCATCCCTCTGTGTGTGTGCTGATCAGGATGCTCCCTGCCTGGGTCACACATCTCATGAATCACTGGGAAAAGGGAGCTGGGTCACTTTAAAACTCACTCCACACTAATCCACTGAGAACTGGATTCTTCATCTCCGGTTACAACCATAGGCCTGCAAATATTTCAGTTAAGGGGGTTGGGATGCCTGTGTTTCCTCATAAAGTCCTGTTCTCCTGGAGAGACTGCTCCCAAGGTATTCTTTCTAGGTTGGTAGTGATCAAGCTCAGAGACGTCTTAAATTCACCACTCAGTCTCAGGGATTAGCTCCACTGTTCATGCAGGCAGGCCAGAGGCTGTCTCCACCTGGTTCCCAGGACAAAGGTGGTAGAGACAGCTCTGCATCTTGTCTTCTGCTAGAACTCTGCAACTGGTTCCTCTGGTGAATTTTCTCTACAGTCCCCACTCTCAATGCCCAATCTGGGGTGCTGAAGGCTTTGATGCGTGTGATGCTGGCAGTGAGTGTTTTTTGCCACTTTCTTCCAGGTAGAGTTGTGAGTTGGTGCCTGCCTCTGTGCCATGAAACATACTGGGATCCAAGTAGTTATTCAGGACAACCACCTCAGCAGGAGAGCTCAGGCCACTTGTTCCCTTATCCCCACTCAGACACTCACACACCCACTTGTCAACACACTTGCATGCATACCTGCCCCTGTGCCCACTCATTTATGCAAAGACTCACACACTCCAACTGATACTGTCACCATCTTGGAATTGAACCAGTTCTGAACGTCACATAATTTTAACCAAACAGTGTTTTAATCAAATGCATTATTGTAGGACTTTTACTTAATTTAAGAAAGATTACTGCTTGTTTTAAAATGCTGCAATAGAGCTTTCATTTGTGTCCTTCTACTGCTGAAGGACATTTGCAGTGTTCCTAGTTCAGGATTATGAATAAAAACCCTTATAAGCATTGTACTTGCATTTTTTGTGAACATGTGTATGCATTTTTGTTCATCATGTGAGTTAACTATGTTCAACTTTAGGGGAAACTGTCAATTTTCCAAGTGGTTGCACCAATTTACACTATCAGAGGCTGAAATTTCCAGTTGTTTCATACCATTGTCAGCGTTTGATATCATTTATGCATGTGCAGGTAATACACATGAATTAGTACTTCAGTTGAATATATAGTAGTATCATGATTAATTTGCATTTCTCTGGAATCCAATTAAGTGAAGAATTTTTCATAAATATATTATTATTTTCCTTTTTCTTCTCTTTTTTTTTTTTTTGAGTTGGAGTCTCACTCTGTCACGCAGGCTGGAGTGCAGTGGCACACTCATGGCCACCACAACCTCCAGCTGCTGGGTTCAGGCTATCCTTCCACCTCAGCCTTCCAAGAAGCTGGAACTAGAGGTGTACACTACCATCCTGGCTAATTTTTTGATTTATTGTAGAGATGAAGTCTCACCAAGTTGCTCGGGTTGGTCTTTAACCCCTGAAATCAGGCAATCCTCTTGCCTTGGCCTCCCAAAGTGCTGGGATTACAGGCTTGAGTCACTGTGCCGGGCCTATTAGCTATTTTCATAGGTTACTTTAAGTACCTGTTTAAGAATTTTTTTTGACATTTTTTGCTTATTTTGCTATGGGTTTTCTGTCTTTTTTAGTTTGGAGAGTATTCATATATTTAGTGTGTACATATTTGTATACACACTTGTATATAAATGTGGGAGTATATATCTATATATGTCACATATATTTTACAAATATTCCCCATTCTGAACTGACATTTGACTATATTAATATTCTTATTCTTACAAACAAAATATTGTCATTTTAATATATTCCAATTTATCAATTTTATCCTTTATTGTTAGAGCCTTATATGTGGTATGTAAAATTTTACTTACACCAACCAAGTCATGAAGATATTCTCCTTTGTATTTTTAAGTATGTAATTGATTTTTTTAAGTTGAATCATTGCTTTTTCTTGAATTAATTTGGTGTTATATGTGAAGTAGAAATCAAGATCACATTTTATTTTTCCTAATGTATATCTAATTGTTTCCACATGTTAAACTTTAATATGAAACAGTTTATTCAACATGTCACTCATCACAACCTTCTATAGTAAGAATATTTTAGTTCCTATATTTATCCTCTATGGATAAATGCAGCTTAATGGGATACCCATTCAAAGTTAAATGATTAGTAAGTGAATGTGTTGAAACTTCATTATCGTGTGCATCTTCTTCATAAGTTTAATAGTAATAAAAGAAGGAAGACATGTGGTAATCATTTCAAATATTTATCTTTATCTGAAAATAAGACTAATCTACAACTCACTTTTCTAATTGACATGCTACTATGCATACAGAAGTAATAACTCTATAATTATTTAAAAAGTGAATGAAACAACATCTCACTTGAATCTGAAACTAATTCTTAATCTGTATATTATAATTACAATGTTCTCCTGATTAAACAAATAGTAAACATCTCTAGTAAAATGAGATGTTGATGATGATATGTTAAAAGATGTTGATGAGCTGATGAAATAAATTTGCATACTGGATAACTGGAAGGCTAATACCCATTTTCCTCTATAGCATTAATGGTAAAAGTATGGATAAACTTAGATTTTACTTTTAACAATGTAAACTTTGTAAATGATGATAATGTTCTTAAAAGCCAGTGGAGAGAAATCCAATAGGAACACTTCTTGTAGACTCCCAAATAGTTACATAAATGTTAAGAATAAATAGAAATAGTAACAATAAAATATTACTTTACACCAAACTTGACAGACTAGATCATCAACTAATATACTGTGTAGGTACATATTTATTTGTTTATTGTATGCTTTCTCTAGTTTGTAAGGTCAATATTGACATGGTTATTTTCTAGCACTGCTGTAGCACATAAGCATACAAAATTTGCAGCCACATAGTAGGCACTTAATTAGTATTTGTTATGTGAATAAATGCAGGCAAATGGAAACATTTGTAGGAATATTGTCAGACAAATATTTTGAAACTAACTTTTGATCTCTCACAACAGAAAAATTTTTTCTCCCATAGTAGGAAAAAATGATGTTTAGACCCTACCATTATGGATCTAATAAGCTGATAAGAAGTTAGACTGTCACATTTAATCTAATACCAAGAGATAAATGACCAGAAAGAACATACTTCCTCAAATCTGAAGCTGGTAGAATACCATAATAGGTTTTATACCACATCAGAAGCCATGGCTGACTTGGCTGCTACTAGAGGTTGATAAACTTCAGAGTTTCAAATATACTTTTTGTAAACATTTTGGCTAACAAAGATATGTCCTTCACAGGTGAGTCATGTTTCAGAAGTATCTTGTATACCCATAAAATGAAAATCACACTCCTGAATAAAATGAGAATTAGTCATTTCTAGTACCAGAAATAGATGAATGGGTAATAGAGCCATTTCCTACATTTGAGCAATAAAGTTCAAATAAGTTAGCTTATTTTTTTTCCTGAAATTGTTTAAAGTGCATAAGTTCATTGTAGGTACTGGATGTTAGGCCTTAAGGAAAAAAACAAACAAACAAGCAGTCCCATTAAAAAGTGGGCAAAAGACATGAATAGACACTTCTCACAAGAAAACACATGAGCTGCCGACAAGAACATGAAAAAATGCTCAGTCTCACTAAACATCAGAAAGATGAAAATCAAAACCACATTGAGATATCACCTAACTTCAGTAAGAATGGCCATCATTAATAAAGCAAAAAATGGCATATGGGCAAGGATGCAGAGAAAAGGGAATACGTCTACCCTGTTGGTGGGAATGCAAACTAGTTCAACTGCTATGGAAAGCAGTATGCTGATTCCTAAAAGAACTAGAAACTGACCTTCCATATGACCCAGCCATCTCCCTTCTGGAAATATACCTGGAGTAAATTAAATCACTCTACAAAAGAGATACCTGCACACGTATGTTTATTGCAGTACTATTCATGATAGCAAAAACATGGAATGAACCATGCTGCCCATCGAAACTGGTCTGAATAAAAAAAAGGGTACATATACACAATGGACTATTTTGCAGCCATAAGAAGGACAAACATATGAACTTTGCAGCAACTTGGATGGATTTAGAGTCTATAGTCCTCAGTGATCAATCTATCACAGAAATAAAGAACTTAGTATCACATGTTCTCGCTCATAAGCAGACCCTGAACATTTACCACAATACTATAAGAAAGGGATTAGCAGTAGCCAAAAATTGACAGAGGAGGGACAATAACATCAATAAGGGTACCTGATCTCAAACCAGGTGAAGTGGGGCTCAAAGGGAGGCATGAACTTTACCTATACAATGACCACTTGTAATCCTGAATTGTATCCCACATCCTTAAAATTAAAAAAAATAAAAATTAAAGATAGCACAAGTTCACACAAAATAGAGAATCAATTGAGGTTTTTAGTGGAGAGGGAGCCCTAAAACTTGATACC
This sequence comes from Cephalopachus bancanus, assembly GCA_027257055.1. Lineage (NCBI taxonomy): Eukaryota > Metazoa > Chordata > Mammalia > Primates > Tarsiidae > Cephalopachus > Cephalopachus bancanus. The sequence continues at coordinate 3,652,462 of JAPVLO010000046.1, read as the reverse complement.
CAGAGTGAAGGTATGAACTACAATGACTTAATTCCACAGAAGAATGTACTAAAGAACACACTTCATGTGTTCTGGGTAGAACACACACAAAAAATTCACCCATGAAAATTCTCAGTAGCTGATTGACTTTCACAAGTGCTTGAGACCAGATTCTTTAATATCTGCTTCACATAAATTACCCCAAGGATAATAATCTTCTCTGGAAGAATCTAGTTAAACTTATGTTAAAGAATTCTAGCAAGTAAACCTCCTAGAGTTATGAACTATAAATGAACCAACAGTGGAATAAAAAACAATCTATAAAATGAGTTAGGCCTATACATGTTGCAACTATGAGAACTATTTAATAAATAATGTCAATGTATTAGGTCGCTAATATTTAATGACATAAAACAGGTTATTAAAAATTATGATCAAGAAATAAACGTCCACCAAGTAGGACCAAAATGATTTTAAAAATTTAAGCTTCAAATAACATTTTAAGGAATGAAAATACATATGTGTATTTATGGGTATGTGTGTATGTGCATACATATTTAGACATTGATATAACTCTAATAAAATTACTCAGAATAAAAAAAAGAGGGAAATGAGATAATAAGAATAAGCAATATGAAATGAATAGAGTGGGTTAAGTCTTCATACGTCTAATTAGAATAATTGATGAAAATATTGCAGGAAAATTGCATTAAAAATTTTTAAGGTTATATTGGTCTAGTATTTTCTAGAATTAACCATAACATATGTCTTCAGATTTCAAAATTTTAAGAAGTCACTTCATTAGTAAACAAACACCCTGACAGCTAAATAGGAAAGAATGCAACATACCAAAGTTAAATAGATTTTTAAAATAGAGATGAACAATGAGCTTACTACAAAAAAGCAATAATTAGACTTACACCATACTTCTTATAGCAACAATATAATCAAGGTTATATTGGAGATGTATATTTGAAGGACTGATAAAAATGTATTATCCTAAACTTACACTGTGTGAGAATAAAAACAAATCAACGTCAAAAAATTGAGAGAATATGCTATCAAAAGGCCTTTATTAATTTAAGAAAAGGGTAAAAGATTCCAAAAACAAATAATAATAAAAATAATAGCTGGGCTTGGTGGCTCAGCCTGTAATCCCGCGCCATTGGGAGGCTGAGGTGTGTGGATTGCCTGAGCCCGCGGTTCGAGACCCGCCTGGGCAACTTGGCAAGACCTTATCTCTACAATAAATCAAAATGAGCCGGGCGTGGTAGCGCACGCCTGTAGTTCTAGCTACTTGGAAGGCTGAGGCGGAAGGATCGCCGAGCCCAGCAGGTCGAGGCTGCGGTGGCCGGGAGCAGCCACTGCACTCCAGTCTGGGTGACAGAGTGAGACTCCAACTCAAATAATAATAATAATAATAATGACGACTAATAGTATCTAATTTGAAGTAATAAAGATAGATTCCAGTTACAAAATGAATAACCAAAATAAAAATAATTTACAATATTTATCAAATTTGTATTATTATTTACTTAAGTATTATGTGAACACATGCATATGCTATATTTTTTATAGTAACTTCTAAAATATAAGATATCAAGTTATGATTTTCTAACTAGTAGAAATAAAAATAAAATTCATGCGCTTAAAAGTAGAAAGCAAAAAGATAAAAAATACAAAAGTCAAAAACTAACTTACTATAAACAAATCAAAATAATTCTTGAGTTGAACATGCCTATATCAGTGGAAAAGTAGTAGCAATGAATTAATTAAATCCACTTGCCTAATTTATTGATTTTTAAAAATTATTGAAGATAATTTGTAGTGCAGAAAAGTATTTGTCTTTGAAATGTCACACTTTACGCAAAAGTTTCAATTTCGCGTAATTATGTATGTACACAATTATTGCTCCAAGTCTGTTCAGGGCAATCTGTCTCTTTTGGTATATTCTAAGCATTTATCATATAGCAGGAAATATTTTCTTGGATTTTCTTTTTCATGAAATCTTGACTGAAATATATGTTTACTTCATAGTGCTATTTAGTTCTGATTTTTAACCGAGTTTTATTTTTTCTTTTGTATGTATCCTTTTATTTTGGGGAGCAACATCTTGATACAGCTTGTTTTCAATTTGTATTAACACAAGGTCAAGTAAAATGCACAAGATGGCATTTAACGCCTTGAATTTATAGCAAAATCTAACAGGAATCTATCACCTAAAGCCTAAGAGAGTGGCAGAATTTATTATCACTCGCTCTCAAACTCCAGCTTTATTTATTTTCTGAGCAGTCTAAAGAAAATAGCACAGTTAATGGGCAATTCAGCAAAGAATCACTTTTCAATTATGTAGGAAACAATTTGTTAGTGTCAGAATACGGAAGTGGAGCAGCCTGTTCTAAACAATCATTTTTTAAAAATAGATGACATGAGGAATGATCGTGGTTGCTAGTTTAAAAATGTTAGCTTACCATATTTCCGTTGAAGCTGCACTGGTTTCAGAAGCCAGGTTGCTGTTTTGTGTCACAAAACACAGGTGTGAAAAAGCATGGTACAGCAGGTACCATAATCATTCCACTTATGGGTTCTTCACATACATTCTATAATTTAATCTTTATTTTAAAGAGAAGATACTCACAAACTAAACCCATTTTTATATCCACAGAGACAAATCAACTGACTTTCAAAGTCTTGAAAAACTCAAGAGTGACATAGCTAGCTCTCAGAAATGCTTTACCTGATTTACAACAGATACCAATAATAATAAATCAGTCTGGGTCTCTCTTTTCATGGAAGTTGCAATTTAACTAAGAGAAGATTTCTTAAAAATAGGAAGCATTGCCTAGCAGAGTTATTATAAACACATTCATTAAACCTTAAAAATATCTTGAGTTAATTGGTGAATGATTACACAGCTGAACCCATGCATATGATGCATTAGTCTTCTATTGTTGCCAAAACAAATCTCCATAAATTCATTGATTTGCAACAAAGCAAACTTATTATCTCATTGTTTTGTAGTTAAAATTCAACTATAGGACTTACCACATGAAAATCAAGGTGTTGACAGAGGTACTTCCTTATGGGAGATTCTGGGAATAATCTGCTTCCAAAATAATCCAAATTGTTGGCATTTTTAGGACTAAGCTTCCTGTTTTTTTGCTGGCTGTCAACCAGGGGTCTTTCTTTACTCCTAAAAATAACATGCATTTCTTTTCATATTTTTGATAAGTTCTTATAGGCTTCTCCCTGATCCTTGCACATAGGACCCTACATCTTAAATTCTGTAACAGTATGGCAAATCTGCCACATGCTTGGAATTCATCTGACTTCTCCTAGATTGTCTCTTTTGCCTTTCTACTCTGCAGCATGTGTCTTCCCTTAGCTTGAGAAAATTATACACTTTTAATGTCTCATGTGATTAAACTGGGTATGCCCAGATAATTCAGAATTATCTTAGTTTAAGGTCCATCACCTTCTACTTCTGGATAGTCTCTTGCCATGTAGCATAATACATTAACTTATTCTAGAGACAGGATCATGGACATTATGGGGATAGAGATGTGAAGAGTGATTCAGTCACATCTGCTCAAGAGAAAAGAGAATACTTTTTAAAGGAATTGAGGATTGGAAGATGTAGTTTGGTTAAAGACATGTTCTCAGATAGAATGACCATTGGATGACAGGATTTTGGAATTCAGTCAATGGACCCATCGTCCTCTTTTGTTCACCAACTTTTTTATTGTTGAAGAAATGTTTCATGGGTAGTGGGCTAAATATATCTTGAAATTTAGCTGGTTTAATCTTTATTTTATAAAAGAGAAGACTTCCTTCAGATTAGTAGCGAGTCATTCATTGAAGCACTAGTTTGCAAGGTGCTTAAATAGTTAGGAAGAGAAAAATAAAGAGAAAATACAATGGGTACAGCTTTAAAGGAAGGGCAGTTGAGCTTCTCTTTTCCCTGTGTCACCCTATTACTTCCAAAGTAAGAGAGAACCTGAAGCCTCACAAGTCTATATTGTTGCATCTCTCCTCTTTCCATTTCTGCAAGACATGAACTTTCCTTGGCTGAGCCTCAAATTGCCAAATGTCTAATCTAGTACTGTAGTTTCTTTCACTTGTTACTTTGGGTAATCTTGATTTTTTTAAGTTGTACTACTTTGTTCAAGATAGAATGTCAAAAAATTTCACGTTACAGGGAAGAGTATCTTTATATTTTGTAACCTATGTCCTTGACAGAAAAGTAAACAACTCCTGACTCCTACAAATCAAGATCATCTTACTACCTTCAATGAGATTCCTTATCCATTAGATGAGGTTATATTGATTTTGAATTTTTTATTTTGAATTTTATGTTCTATAATTTGTATTTTAATTACATCTTTCCTATGCCAAGTAGAACTGCATATGTTAATATTAAATATGATTTTTAAAAATTACTCACATAATCCCCCTTCTGTGCTTACCTCTTATTGATAATGATATATATATGGAAGTTGACCACAGACTAAGAGCAGGGATTTAATTCATTATTGTTTTACTAGATCAGTGAACTCGGTTAAGTATTTAACATCATTGAGTCTCGATTTCCTCATCTGTGAAATAAAACTGATAGTATTAGTCAACTGCATTGTCATGTAAATTTACATACATAAATAAACTCAGGTATGTAAAGATATCTGGCACAAAATATTTGGTCATGACTTCGGTCTCTCTTCTGATTCTTCCATTTTGATTCTGTTATGTATTTTCTGGTAATCTGTTGCTGAGTTAAAAGACAAAATGAAGAAGGGACTTAGGATCTAATTCACAGAGAATATGTTAAGAACCATTTACTAAGCTTTGAAAACAATCATGCAAAGAAAATATTAGGGTGAATTTCAAAGTCTTCTTGGAATTCTCTGTGTTGTTTTTGTAATTAGATGTGTTCTCAGAATGCAGTTATACATTTTGTAAATGACTTCTGAATGCCATATAATCTTGTTTTAATTAGAGCAAATAAGGCTGATGTGAGGGAAAGTTTCAAACTTTAAGTTGATTTCCTTTCAAGTGCAAAGTGCAGTGAAAAAATACCATTTTAAATGTTAAAGAAGACAACTGCAATGAATCATCAATCACATGAGAGGAAAGACATTTCTTCTTTGAATCAGAAAAAAAATGCATATTTTTAAACAGTAAACATGTTCCCTTTGAGAAAGAGTAACACCAAATTTCAAATTTAAAAGTTTGAAGCATAAATAATGATGGTTATACTAGCTAGAAGAGATAAAATGTACTGAGGATGTTCTGTTTTCCAGACACTGACCAAGGCCTTAATGTCTTCTTTGCTTGACTGAATTTCATACAGGATTCTCAGTACCAACTTTCCTTTCCTTGGAGCATTCCCTTTAGAAAACTTGTCATTGCAAATTCATTCTCTGCCCCTTTGAGATTTAAATCTTTTAAAAATCCTCTTGCCAGCTTTACAATTCAGGACTGTCTTTCCCAAGGACCTGGGAGCCATCCCTTTTAAATGCAACTATCAAAGAAGACAGAGAGTCCCTATCTTTCCATTTCTGTGGGAAGGTAGGAGCTCCATTTCATGCCCAACTTCACCTTGCTTTAAGTTATAAAACCACCTCCTATCATGAAGACTTGAGAAAGTTTACTTTTTCTTTGAATAATGACAATTAGCAAACATAGATGGCCTATGATTTTCCCAACCCCAGCTCATAAAACTTTCCCATAGTTTGTTTCAACAGAGGTGAGCTCAGACTGAGTTCTATAGTTTCTTCCTTATTACAATAGACTTAAAGAAAGACTTCCTTACACACTTAACTACATCCAGTACAATTTTTGATTTGACAGTATCTATACTTGGTCATTTGCTAGGAGGGATATAATGGATCAACCCCTCAAATGTAATACTGCTGCTAATAATAATAACAATAACAATAATAATAAATAATATAATTGGTGCAGGCAAAATTTTGTACAGGAACCATTCTGGACCCTGATCACTAAAATCCTTGCTTATATAATTAGGTGCTATCATATCCATTAGCTTAGCCTTAACAATCTAAGAGAAACTTAGACTCAGTATTTTTGATGAAAATTTTGTTGAAAATGACTGGAACTTCATTTTGGAAAAACAAACAAACATGTAATTAAACATACATATGTATATAAAATAAACATTTAGGATTTTTAGTGAGTAAAACTAAGACTTCCCAGACCATTCTTCTGCTTTCTTGAAGCATCTGGTCCGGTATCATCATCTAGTCCAAAGGTTTCCTATGAGTACCTGGCTGTGCGTCTTGTTCAAGGTCTATCACTATCACAGGAGATTCTTAGCCTCAGATTGTGCAATTTCCTGAAGACCAGACCTAAGCACAACATTTTATCAGATGATTTCTAGGATGCATCTGGCAATGTCTATATCAGCCTCTAGTGTACAGGCCAGTCTTTGAAGTGCTATGTCTCTCTGTGACTCTCACCTGGATGCGCTATATGTACATTTGCTTGCTCTTGGTGTATGCACTCTGTGAGGGTCCTTCATTTTTGAGATGATGTGAGAAATATTTAAACTCCCTTTGATAGAAAGACACATTTCCTGCTTAGTGAAGACTCAGGAAACACTACAACATCCTTGCAAAGAGTTGTCATGACACTTCCTGGGCAGCAATATGAAATGTCACCCATGGATGTAAAGGGACATAAGAGCAGTTCAGTTGTGTTTTTGATTATCATAAGGACAGATTGTTTGCAGAGCTATATTTTATTAGCAAAATAATACAGAGAGGCAAATGTTATAACCTGTATTTATAGATGAAACTAATAAATAAATTTAAAATAACAATTATTAGAGATACATAATTGGCAAATTAACAAGCTTAAATTTAAACATTGTGTCTCCACATCTCCAAATCATGCTATTCTTCCACTTAAATGTGCGCCTTTTCATAGCTGTAAGATACTTCAAGTCACCTAGAACACATAAATTACAATGAAGCTGATACTCAAAGAGGTTGAGCAATTTTTCCAAAGGTCTTCCAGTTACTGAGTGGCAGAGCTTAAACAAGTACCCAGATCCGATTATAAGTCAGTATTCATATGATAATTAATAGATAGATTGCAATGTATCAAAATATAGGTCTTCCTAGTAAGGGAAGCAGTAGAAGGCATTTGAGAGTTAATTGCTTTTTGTTTGGAGACATAATTTCTAATAACAAATATTCTATATTAACCAGTAAAGCTTCTATGAGTGTATGTTGTAAAGCTTAATCAGATATACATATTATTTATATTTGGAGAGAAAAAAATAGCCTAGAAAAAGAATTTACTTTTATTTTTCTAGAAATTACTGAAAACTAGGACATGTAGTGGACAATCAATATTTACATTGTAGTAAACAAAACAGTGAGTTGAAATAGAAAATCGAATATTTATCCACAAATTGCATCTCCTACAAAACTGTTTGTATATTGACTTAAATATGCTGCCTCTTTACAAACTTTTCAGTGAATTTGGGCATAATATTTCTTCTTGGTGTACATTTCCTTGAAATCTATGTTTTTTCAAAACAACTAAATTGGAAATGGCAAATATTTTCTTATAAAAAATGCCTGGCATTTTAAAAGAGTCAGAAAACAAACTGTACACTTATTGAAATCTAGATCACACCCACATGTACTTGTGCCTCTGGCTGTGACAATTTTACAGAGCAACGCTTTCTTCAAAGTTGTCAGGCTGCTCTAGTTCCTCTGCATACCTGTGTGCATTAGTACTCATGTCCCATTCATGCACTCTTACAGGGTGGCAGCAATTTGGCTATTTTCTCTCCATCATTCTCCTAGTCAGAGAAGTACTTTATGTGCTTTAAGGTCAACAAAACTCTTTACAGTTTCAAAGAAAAGGAGATGTTAAAAGGCAATAGGCTACCTTTTTTCAAAGTGGAAGAAATCTCTGGCTTCAAAAAAGTTCCCGTATATGAAGTCTGCACACTTAGTCTACATATAAATGCTTAACCTTATGTTTTTTATATCAATTGTTAACAGCAGCATATTTAATAATAATTCATATCAATGTCACTTCAGATCCCTTCCAGACAAAAATGATGAATATAGTTTGCCTGAAGCATCCAAGCATTATGTATTCTATACACAGTTGATGATCTTGTAGGCATAATTTATTTGATTGTGATTACAGTAAACACACTTTTGCATATTTTTTAATTTTAAAAATTGCATTTTTTTCTCTAAAAAATTACATTTTTCTCATAGTTTTTCCAAATTATTTACATTTCAATCAGCTGCATTAATGGTTTCTTAAACACTTTTTTTTTGTTTAAAAAAGCAAAGTGTTTGAAATCACACAAATGTGAATTAGAATTCAAGCACTTACAACAGATGTGTTTCTTTGGACATCTCTCTCTCTCTCCCCCCCCCCTCTTTTTTTGGTCTGTAGTTCCATAATAAGTAAGTTTATTTACATTACATACATATTTTAAATACCATTGTTTTTTTTAAAGAGCGATTTAGAATCAGAGATTTCCCACAGTCACTTTCCTCACACATGCATAGGCTCCCTATTATCAATGTCCACCACCAGAGCCATATATTTGTTACAACTGATAAACTTGTATCAATACATCATAATCACCCAAAGCCCATACTGTACATTAGGGTTTATTCTTGAAATTTTAAAGTCTGCCGGTTTGAACAATGTCTAACGCTATGTATCTATCTTTATAATATCATGCAGAGTATTGTCTTGCCCTAAAAATCCTCTGAGCACTGTCTATTCATTCCCCATTATATTATTGGATATTAACTTCTACTCCATGAAATAAGAATTATCTCCATTTTATAGCTAAACAATGTTATGTCATGTGCTCTAGTGAGAATTCTGGAATTCAAACAAAATCTGCTCAGATCTAAAATCAATTATATTTCCATGGCATTCTGCTTAAGAAGTGGATAATTTGTGTTTGAAGCGATGGAGGAAGCATGCTACTGATCGAGTACTGGATTAACACAAATATCAAGTAGTTGTATTATACTGGACAAATCACTTACCTTCCATAAATTTCTCATCCCTGAGAAATTGAGATTTTCAAACTATGAGTTGTAAGGGGGATTTCAACTTCCTTGGACACTTTACTAATAATGCCAAACCAGAGTTTTCTTTATTATAAAATGGAGAAAATAATACATCAATCTTGGGATAAATATGAAAATTAAATGTGTTAACATATATGACATTGTCAAATGTGTTGTTGAACATATACTGAATGTTTGAGATATATATTGGTTTCTTACCTTCTTTTAGAAAATTAGATAACATTATAATATATACATAACATTCGTAATGTTAGACACATAACACTAAATATACAGATAATTTTGTAAGTAAAATGTTACACTCTATTTTAATGCAGGTATTGACATAGGAAATTACACAGATTTGTTCTAATTATATGTATATCTAAGTAAATGAATGCATATATTTGGAGCAAGCGTTGTATGATTAATCCCTGTTCACTTTAAGTCAGTGGTTCCCAAATGGGGTAATTTTGTCTCTCAGAGCAGTAATCTCCAACCTTTTTGACATCAGGAGTCGGTTTCATGGAAGACAATTTCTCTACGGACGAGGTGGGGGTGGTGTTGGATGATTCAAGCGCATTACATTTATTGTGCACTTTATTTATATTACTATTACGTTGTAATATATAATGAAATAATTATATAACTCATTCTAATGCAGAATCAGTGGGAGCCCTGAGGTTATTTTCTTGCAACTAGATGGTCCCATCTCGAGGTGATGGGAGACAGTGACATCCGAAGTGTGTTGCTTATGTCCAGTCTACTCAGTAATCTCGTTTTGGTTGCTGTCACTGCAGAAAACCCTGCTTCACAAAGATATGTCGCTGGAAATGGAAGGAGGCTTTTCAGTGCTGATCTGACAGGATGCAGAGCTCAGACAGTAATGAGAGCAATGGGGAGTGGCTATAAATACAGATGAAGTGTACTTATTAGCAGGCTGCTCACCTCCTGCTGTACATACTGGTTCCTAACAGGCCAAGGACCAGTATGGGTCAGTAGCCTGAGGATTGGAGACCCCTGTCCCAGAGGACATTTGACAGTGTCTGTACACATTTTTGGCTGTCACAACTAGGGGATAGTGTGAAACTTGCCTTTAGTAGAGATCATAGGTACAGATCATAGATCATGACAGGCATTCTACAATGCGCAGGACAGCCACTCATAACCGGGAATAGTTTGAAAAACCATGCCCTAAATCTCTAATAACACCTGGAATATCACACATGGTCAATACATATTTTCTAACTCTATGGAAAAGTCTCAGGTCCCCATTAAAACTAAACAGCCAGGTGCATGAATTCACAATGTGCTCATTTTCAAATTAAATGGAAGAGCAAGTGATGCCAAAAACTATTACTGTATTGGGATTTATTCTGGAAACATGTACACTTATTTGAGAATAATGTTGTTTCTTCAAATAGCATTTTGTCCCTGTGGATGCACTTATTTTTCTTCAGATTCAAAATTGATTAGCATTCACTCTTGTCCACTTTATCAAAAGCCATAAAGCAGTTACAATTAATAGAAGAGAATGACCTCCATTATAAATGTTGCCCATTACCTGTCAGATCAATGAGTATTTAGATGGCCTGAAAAAATAACACTCTTAGATCAAAACCCCACTAAAGGCTGAAATATACTTTAGATTAAGTTAATTGCAACCCAGGAGGAATGATGTTAGCCAATATTGTTCTGAGCAATCTAATTAAAGAAATTCAGGTAAAATCAAGAACCTTTGGGGAGCTTTACCAGGTTTTAACAAGTCACAAGCTCAACATATTTGATGAAATAGACTGTGCTTACAAAAACAACTGCCCTAATAAAAGAACTATCAAAACAAAACACCTGTCCTAATACAAGAAAAATATAATGAAGAAAGCATCTGTATTGGTAAAGAGGTATGATATTAAGACCTGAACTGGAATGCTGGATTTGCCACCTTGTTCCTCAAGGAAACAATCTGTTTTTCTGTGCTTCATTTTCAACAGCTATAAGATACAATTTGTTAAAAAGTTTTATTACTATTATTTCAATTAAATAAAATGAAATATGATTAATAAAAGAATTTGTCAAGATTAATTAGGAAAGTCTCATTCTGACAAATAAAATGTATGAATAAACTTTCATATACCAAGTACAGATTACTTCAAAGCACTATTTGCATCTCCTCATCCAACTCTTGGAATACATTGTAAGGGACATATTGCTATTAATATTTTGTAGTTAAAGAAACCAAGGCACGGATATGTTAACCAGATAAGCCAAGATCACACAGGTAGTAAGTGACAGAGGTAAGATTCAACTATCTAAATCTTACGTCATACAAATTCTCACAGTTGGTAAGGAGAATAACTGCTTACCAATAAGTCTCCTGATACCAAAACCCTTTTCTTGATACCCCAACTAGCAGAAGACTGGCAATGCAATGATGATAACAAATTCAAAAACTGTCTAGAAAAGGAATTACTGCTGAACTTCAGTGGGAATCTGGAAGCAGTACATGTGTCTTTATTCAAATTTCCTTTAAATAGTATGCAATATTTAATCACGTATAGAAAAGTTCACAATGTAGGCTCACATTATGGAAATATGGTAGTCATAAATTTGGTGCTTATGGAAACTTATGAAGGTATAGAGTATCATTAGGAACAGTGCTTTGGGGTGCTAGCCTTGCTTTATTGGCACTATCAGGACATGTAGGCTGCTCCCATGGCCATTCAAGGCCAAAATGAGGTAAGGATTCTGCAGGACTAAGTTTCCCAAGAGAGAAATTACAAGGCCTACAAGGCGGTTGCAAGATGGGATGCAGTGAGAAGACCAGCCAAAGCCAGCTGAGACCAGCTAAAACCAAGATGGCATCGAAAGAAACCTCTGCTTACCCTTTTTGCTCATTATACATGAACTATAATACATCATCACGCTAAAAGACACTCCCATCAGCGCCATGACAGTTTACAATTACCATGGCAACTCCCTGAAGTCAGCCTACAGAGTTCAAAAAGGGGAGGAACTCCTGATTCCAGGAACTCCCCATTCCTTTCCCAGAAACCCTATGATGAATCCGCCCCTTGCTTAGCACATAATCAAAAAATAGCTACAAAAATAAAACCCCAGCAATGTACTGCTGCTGTTCTTCCTGCAGAGCAACCCACTTTGCTCTGCCTATGGAGTAGCCTGATCTCTGTCATTTCAATAAAACTTGTTTTCTTTTCCAATTGAAATACCAGCAATATACAGGAGCAGCCCTGACAAGAGAGCAGTCTTTTTTTAAATTCTTCTTTTCTTTGAATGAAATTGCTTTTACTATACCTTGTTGTTTCACTCTTGAACTCTGGTGCACAAAGCCAAAAATCCACTTGGCCTCTTGAGCAGGACCCAACATTGGGACCCCTAAGTCTGTATCAAAATGGCAAAATAAACTTGAATGATATATTATTTTGCTATAAGATCTTCATTCTATTGACCCAAGCAGTCATATAAGGAGGGACTCCCCCCCAAAAAACAGAATTATATTTTGGATGTCAGGTTCCTTGTTGTACAGGCTTCCTCTGCTAGATAAGTGTTCTAGGATCCCACTGGCATCAGTTCACCAACTTGCTTGGTTGTGACAGACTGTGTTCAACTTCAGTGAATTTTGGGGGGGGAGATATTTTCAACATGTTGGTTCATTTCTTGATGAACACAACTGCCTACAACGTGTTGTGTGTTCAGCAGTTTTCGACTAAAAACAGCAGTAGCCCATGACCCACCGTCCCTATTCACAGGATCTCACCCCCAGCAACTGCTTTTTGTTTCCCCATATGAAAAAGTCCTCAAAAGGAAACATTCTGTGGATGTGGGAGAGCGGAAATAAAAAACATTAGAAACACTAAAAGGCATCAAACTGACAAGTTTAAAAACTGTTTTGAGCAGTGGAAAAAAGCATCTCTATATGTGTATGCATCAAACAGTACTTTGAAGGTGACTGCAGTTTAAACATGTAAGAATAGATACACAATTTTTTAAAAATAAATTTCAGATTTTTGGAAAGTCCTCCCTCATATAGGCAGAATAATACTTTCTGTCCATTTATTCAACATATATTTATTGTTCTATTTCTATGTTCTAAGGAACTGTATACTAGTGGGTGAAGACAAAGATTAAACTTTAAACCAAAAATAAAATTCTAAGCTCCCCCAACCAACTGAACCTCCCTCTGGGACAAGGGAAAACTGTAGAAGTAAATTGCAGGCTATGCTGGAAAAGGAGGTTCGAAACATTTTGTTATACCACTTCCTTTTTGGGGGTTTAGGCATTTAAATAGAGATCATAAGTCAAAAAACAGACTGTGGTAAAAAGATATCAAATTCCCACCTGACCCAGTTAGAGCATCACATGACACATAGTATCCCTAAAGGAATCAAAAATGTTTTACTCTAAAATATGTTTCTTCAACATATTTTGAAATAGTTCTGCAAAGTTATCTCTTGGGGATATTTGCATATAAAGAATCTCCTTTCCTAGAGAGAGTTTGACCCCTTCTAAGATATTTACCACTTATTTTCTCTGAAGCCTGCTAGTTAGAGGTTTCATTTACATAACAAGAATCTTGATTTCCACATCCCCTTGTCTTAACTCAGACATTTCTTTCTACCGATTTTAGGCTTTTAGACAATAGCTTAACTTTGTCCATCAATTGTCAGCTAAAGGATCCCTAAAACTCACCTATCTTATGTAAGCACTCCCTGCTTTGAGATGGCCCACCGTACCAAACCTATGGAAACCTCACATGTACTGATGTATGTCTTTGTCTAAAAATTTTTGTCTCCCTAAAATACATAAAATCAAGTTGTAACCACACTACCTTGGGCATATGTTCTCAAGACTTCTTTGAACTGTGTCATGCATATTTATGTCAGAATAAACTTTTAAAATATTTTACAGAGTTTAACTTTTTGTCAACAAAACAGTCAAGTAAATTTCTTGCTCTCATCAAGTTTCATTCAAAACAGAGAGACAGAAAATAGACAATAAGTAAGTAGAATTATTTGAGATGGGGCAAGTGCAATTTGGAGAATGAAACCAGGTAACAAAAGACAGAGTGAACTGGAGGAAACTCCTTTCACCAAGAAAAGGCCCTCTGTGGAGTTGATAATTAAGCTAAATGAAATTAAAATAGATATTCTATAATACCTGGTATATAATATGGTCTTTGTACAGGAAAAAATTATTAACATTAACATTTTCATTAATGTCATAAGTCTTTAGGACATTTCCTTCATGGTTAGAAGATGAGATTGACCAGCTACTATAATTAAAACTATAAAATCTGAAGGTGGTAGTGACCTATACAATCACCCAGCTCTATTATAAAGCATAGTAAACTGAAGATGAATGTAGGAAGAGTTAAAATTTGGGTACTGGAAAGTTCTGAGTTTGAATCTAATAAGTTATTTACTGGCTATACAAATTCTGAGTGTCTGCTTCCTTCCGTGTTGAAATGATTGGCAAGTGCTAAATAGCTATCAGTGTTCTTTCCTTTCTATCCATATATGAAGCAATTGACCCTAAGATAAAGGAAGGTACTTGCCCATGATGACGAAGTTACTTTTTAGGTAAACTCGAACAAATATTCAGTTTCCATTTTATTGTCTTTCCTGGACTCTGTATTGCCATTTCCGTGATATTATGAATTTAATTAGTAATGTTCAAAGAAGGTCATTTTTAAGGACAGGAATGATCAGAAGAATCACTGTAGGAAAAAATGGGTTTGAACCTTGCTGGGCCATGAGTGTGGTCCCAAGACAAGCAGCATGATCATCTCTTGGGAACTGTTTAGAAATGCAGTTTCTTGGACACCACCTTAGACCTACTGCATCATAAACTCTGAGTAGGCCCCAGCAATCTGTGCTTTAACAAACTCCCTGGTTGATTCTTTTAGACAACAAAGTTAGAGAGTCACTGTTTTAGATCAATGGTTAAAAAAAAGAAGGGTAAGCCGGGCTCAGTGGCTCAGCCTGTAATCCCGCGCCTTTGGGAGGCTGAGGTGAGTGGATTGCCTGAGCCCGCGGGTTCGAGACCCGCCTGGGCAGAGAGACCTCATCTCTACAATAAATCAAAAAATCAGCCGGGCGTGGTAGCGCATGCCTGTAATTCCGGCTACTTGGAAGGCTGAGGCGGAAGGATCGCCGGAGCCCAGCAGGTCGAGGATGCGGTGGCCGGGAGCGGCCACTGCACTCCAGTCTGGGCGACCGAGTGAGACTCCAACTCAAAAAAAAAGGGTATGCACTAAAAAAAGAAAGCAGAGTTAGTTTTTAAGAATGAAATTTCCACCTTAATGAATGTTTCCTGATGGAAAATTAACTTAAATAAATAGATAAATAATAGGGACACATATACATTTAAATATATATTTCATTCATCCTACATATCATAAATAATGTTCTCATTTTACCTGTATCAACTCACCTGGCAATATTTTATCTAGTTAAGAACTGGTGATACTAATCATATTGTTTTTTATTTACTTAAAAAAAAAAAGTTTTTCTATAGAATAATCTAAGGCACTCAGACTTTGCCCAGATTTATCGTCTAGTACTGAAAGATGTTATCCAAGGTCTGAAGCTTCCCCAGTGGGTAGTATTTTAATCTTAGCTCAACCACCATCAATATCTACTTATCTTGATTCTTTGTAAACTGTAAAATATGACTTAAATGTTAATTATTGATCATATAGTAAAAGATTCATATATGCACGGAGATAATTTCAGATAGATTTTGAGGTCCAATTTACATTACAATGATCTATGCTATATTTGCACATAAAATTTGTGCTATTTTTTCACAGAATTGGAGTAGTATCCTGGAGACTCAATACTACCGGTCAATGAGAAAAAGAATTAGAATGTGCCTCAAGTAGTGCACACATCAATAATAAAACCTACCATTTATTGAGCTCCATATGTGGGTTTTGTTCCTGTGGATTTACAGATATAATATGAACTCCTCACAAATTTACTTAAAGGTAAATTAGGCTACTATCATTATGCCATTTTAGGTTGAAAACATTGAGGCTTGAACTTAAATAAAGATAAACCCCTTAAAATTAAAAGAGCTATGGTTGAGACCCAATTCTGGTTGACAAAATACTTTTGTTTTCTACTCTCTGGCGTCATATCCTTAGCGCCATGGAAACAGCTTGATATCCATTTGTCAAACACTTATTGTACATCTGCCATTCCACATAATTCTCTGTAAAGCAGAGCTCCCTGACCTTTTTGGCATCAGAAATTAGTTTTAAGGAATACAATTTTTCCATGAATGTGGATAGAGGTTGGAGGGTGGTTTGTGGATGATTCAAGAACATTACATTTACTGTGCACTCTATTTCTATTATTATTAGATTGTAATATATAATGAAATAATTATATATATATATATGTATATATATACACAGCTCACCATAATGCAGTATCAGTGGGAGCCCTGAGCTAATTTTTCTGCAACTGGATGGTCCCATCTGGGGGTGATGGGAGATAATGACACCTGAAAAGTGTTACTTACGTCCGGTCTACTTCATAATCAAAACTCGTTTTGGTTGCTGTCACTGCAGAAAACCCTTCTTTACAAAGATATGTTGTCAGAAATGGAAGCAGGCTTTTCAGTGCTAATCTGACAAGAGATGGAGTTCAAGTTGTAATGTGAACAGTGGGGAGAGGCTGTAAATATAGCTGAAGCTTGTTTACTTGCCAGTTGCTCACCTGTTATGCGGCCAAGTTCCTAACAGATTTGGGGGAGTCTGCTGTAGAGAATTCAAACATGCATTCCTCATCTCTACCCTATTCCTCAACCAGTTTCAGCTTCAATGCCACCTAAGTTTACCTATTTTGTATGTCACTTTTCTCATCTATAAAGCAGAATGAATAATGCATAACTTATAAAGTTTAGATAAGATACAAAAGTATTTAAAGATGTACTTAGTAGAACGATAGTCTAATTTCCCCATGTTTTTTGATTAGTATATATTACTTAAATATTGGCAAGTAATTTTATTTTTTAAAGAGAGGCATTTCCCACCAGTGTTCAAAAAATATATTATTGTCTCATCTAAAAACATTCCTATATTGCTCTTCGTTGAGTTGTATACTGCTGTCTTAGATTAGACAGAGGCAAGAAAGAAACCGCAGGGGATACATCAAGTCTTCATTTCTGAAGTCTTAAAGTAATTAAAATATTAAAGAGAGAAAAAAAGCACTGAGGAAAGAAAGAACCTTCTCTATCAAGTTTGGAATCTGAGTCCTTTGGCAGGTTTATACAGAACACTGATTTGGAAATTTATATACAGCTGCATTGTCAATCCCAGTAGAAATGTTCTGAAGCTATCAACATCTATTCATATGTAAATTCCATCCTCTCTTCAAACTAAAGCATAAAAGCCATTAAGACTTCCCTTGTTCTTTCAAGCTGGAAATTTTATATAACATGTCTGAACTCAGTGGGTTCTTTATCTGGGAATCTCCTAGGAACACATGCTTAAAATATTGACAAGGAAGATAAAGTTATTATTGCACTATTAAAATATAATTGTAGAGAGGAAAGAGAAAAATCACCTATATGCTTATTGTAAGACCTCAGCTATTAGTATTATGGTTTTATTCTGTTCACTAATTTTTCAATATTTAATAAATATGTATTATCTTACCCAATTAAAATCAACTTGTAAAAATATAAAATAACTGTAAAAAACATACAATTTTTCATGTTAAATGTGACATTATAATATCAGAATTTGCCAGGTCACCAGAAATTATTCATGATACATTGCTTTCTAACATGAAGTCTAGGTTTTCATTGATTATTACCCATTATACTAGATTGCAAACTGGATGAAGCCATAAATTGTATCTGAATTGCACATTTTCCCCAGGGCCTGCCTTATAGTAGATAGTCAACAAATATTTGTATACTGAATAACTTTCACTTTATTGCATTTTGAAATCTATGAAGTGCATTTTATCATTTAACAATGTTAGCCCTCTAGGAAAGAGTAGACCTTTCTACTTATTTCATGGATAATTTAACTTCAAGGCATGAGAGGTCAAAGAGACGTGACCATCCATCCTGAGCCTTTTGTCTCAGGGCTGGTGTTCTTTCTACCATAGCCAACTGCCTTAAGTTGAAAGAATGAATTGATTCCAAGGCAATCTTTTAACTTGGATTTATACTCTTTATAGGATGGCCAACAAACTCTTCTCAGTAATATTCAGGATATGAAACTTGGAGAGATTTGAGGTGTTTCTAATGAATTGGTCTTCAAACCCTCAGAAAGCATATAGTGCCAAAACATTATTTTGATGAATAGGCCCTAAACTTTTAAAAATGAAGATATGAAGGCAAGTATCAAATCTTTTCAACAAAATCAAATGCAGGAGTACAATTTAAATCCTGGTAAAGTTCCAGGCACATTAAAAGAAAATTAAATCAGTTTTAGGAAACAGAACATTCATATTTTACCTTTATTTTTAAACAACTGTTATGATCTCTACCATTTTATTTCTTTACCCCAGTGAAAAAAGGCCCCTGAAGCAGCAGTTCTTGATCTAACCCTAAACACCATAACTGAAATAAAAGGAGGAAAAAAAAAGTTTTGATTTTAAAAGTTCCTTCAATATGAAAATGTATAACCATAAGGAAGAAATTAGAAGAATTTACAATTGCATTTTTATAAATGTAGCTATATACAATTTGATTTCAAAAAGTAATGTAAAGAATAATAATGTCACTATTTTTAAGGTCCTACTATGTGACTGGCATTCTAGGCTTTTCACTACATTATATCACCTGTTTTTCATGGTGGCTATTGGTATGTCTAATATATAGATGGGAACATAGTTCCTGAGTTGGCATGAAATCTCCTATTATCTGATGGATTGAGGTTTTGACGTTAAAATCTCTGTTCTCTGCCTATTACCAAGCTATCACAAAAATCTGTCATTGTGCTTAAACATGAATAAAACATTTTTTAGCATGCCTAATAGATTTGTGTTCTGTTCTCTATCTGCTAACCAAGTCACTAGAAACTTTTAGTGTTGTGGAATTTATTCAATTATTAAAAAGTCCATGTAGATAAGATTTCTGAACACAAATTTAATATAAAAATAACAATATTTTGAATAGCCTTATAAAATAAATTTGAGTGGCAGAAAAGAAAAAAATAATTTAACTTAGTTGTAAGATTTCTTGGAAATTTGGGCTCAGCCCAGAGACCACTCAAGGAAGGCTGGATAGAAAGAAGCATGAACAGATAGATAAAATCTAACAGTTTTTTCTAAATATATGCACGTAAGTTTTCTGCTATAATACACGATGTATCTTTTTGTTTTTACAAAAAAATTAATGTTTTATATTGCCTACCATCAAAAAAATTTGAACTCTAGGAAGACATGCCCTACTCTCCCTTGAGCTTTCTGTACATCTAACATACATTTGTGTACAGGAGTCCATGCTTCAAACTTGAGAAAAATAATTAAATGATCTACCATATGTTTGGTATCTATTGTGAGAAGGGATTTTGCCAAGGACTTTAATTACTTGATTTTATTTAATCTTCACCAAAACAATTGACACACAATCATTTAAGATCTATATATTAAAAAAATTATGTGCCTTATGATTTAATACCAATATCAAATTTCCTTACACTGCGTTGTTTGATAAGCCATATCAAGTTGGAAATAATCAAGGTTATGAACATTTATTTAATTTTAAAATGTTCAAGATTGTTTGTTGATCCCCACCGCCCCAGAGTTTATTGGCAGATGAAGGAATAAGGGAAGAGGAGTTACAGGCAGTGAGTGGGAGCACAGAACTTTTTGAGGAAGACCATGACTGTAGGTGATTCTGAAAACACTACATTTCTCAGATTAAATTACTTCTCATGGAACTTGTAAATTTCCTGTTCTGCTAAAATTTTATCAAATCCATGCTATCATTTAACAGTTAACTCAAATGGCAGGCTAAATGTATATATAATAGTGTCTGGAATGAGAATACTATATATCTGACTAGCTATATTAGCTTGGACAAAATATAGTGTTTTTCAATTGAGGCCACATTTTTTTAACTGTTCATAACTTAAGATTTTATTACAACTATTACATGTAGGTTTCATTTTATTTACACAGAAGTAAACACCTGGACTGAGCTTAACTTTCTAAAAACCAATGAATGCTCACAGGAATCCTGGGTAAAAAGGGGGGTCAGCTCTTAGCATCTTCATTTTAAGGGCAAAGATTAACAAGTGGCAGAGGCTGCTTGAATAATTTGAACTTTAAGAATTTCAGTTTCCTAGAGAACTTAAATTTCTTACTTTGAAAAGTAACACAGCAGACATGTTAATTTTGCAAATGAATATAGATAAAGGCAATCAGGGGCACATATCTAATTGTTACTGGGAAAAGAACACAGATGTGCTCAGGGAAGCTAGTCTCTGTTGATTATTATTATTCTGAGATTAATGATAATGAGCACTTGGTGAATTTCTGCTTTTTCTATGTCTATGCCTAGTTTCAGGGAAACTTGATTGTAAATATAGACCAGTTAGAAGGAATAAAGATCATATTTGTTCAAAAGTATTCAACATAACATTGCCTTCTATAGTCAGCTTCCCTTTTCAAACTTATTTAAAAATGGCTTCATATATTTTGTTTATTACATATAGATCAAAGACTTTTCTAGGCACTGTGTAAAGTGCTGGTCTTACAGTGTAACAGGGCACAGTTTCTTTCCCCATCAAACAGATATGTCAAGAGAGAAAGATATTCAAATGAAAGATCAATAAATCTTTGATTACACAATGAGTTTTCTTGTTGAAATAATCAACAGGACAATCGAGGTATTTCTGAAGAGGTGAAATATGCCTGAAGTAGAGTGTGGAATGGGGTAGGCAGTAAAGGTAAATGCCCTCAGGTGAACAATGGCCTTAAGTAAGTCACTGCAGCTAAACCAGAGGGAAAGGAAGAGAGTACTTCAAGGTCAGGATTGAAAAGGAAGGCAGAAACTATCAATTATGAAGACTCCCTAAGCCAATGTACTGTATCAGTTTCCATTTAAAAAGTATCACAAACTGTGTGGTTTGAAGAAAAGAGAGTAATTTTCTCAGAATCCTGGAGGCTTGAAGTTCAAAATCAATGTGTCATCAGGGTTGGTTTCTTCTGAAGGTGCTAAGGGAGAATCTGTTCTTTGACTTTAGTTGGCAATACTAGGTGCTCCTTGGCTTGCAGATATATTCAGCCCTCCATATCTGTGGGTTCTTTATCTGCAGAGGCAACCAACAATGGATCAAAAATATAGTTATTTAAGTAAATACACAGACACACAAATGTAAAATACAGTACTACTTCTGTCCACGCCTTTTTAAAAAAGGTGAGTTGTATAATTATTTCAGTATAAATCACAATGTAGTCATAATAGAAATAAAGTGCTCAATAAAGTTATGCATGTGATTCATCCTGAAACCATCGCTCCCCTGCACCGCCGGCCCATGGAAAGATTGTCTTCCATGAAACCGGTCCCTGATGACAAAAAGCTTGGGGAGCACTGATTTAAAATATGTGGAAGAATGGGAGTAGGTTATGTATACCATTTTATATGAAGGACTTTATTAGATTTTGGTATCCGTGAGTTTCAGAAGCCAATTCCCTGAAGATACAATCCAAGACAGTGTATCTCTCCAAGCTCTGCCTCCATCATCACATGATAACCTCCTCTGTGCAATTCCATCTCTTCACATGGACATCTTTTCATAAAGACACAGTCATATTGGAGTAGCAGCCCACCCTACTCCAGTCTGACCTCAACATAACTAATTATATCTGCAGTGATTTTGTTTCTAAGTATGTCCCATTTTGAGACACTGAAGATTAGTACTTTAATATATCTTTTTGTTGGAGACACAATTCAATCCATAATAATAATCATAGTATTGGATTTTTATTTATCCTAAGATCAAAGAGAAATCATTGAGCAAGCTTATGCATTTATCTGGTGATTGAAGAAAATAAAAAGACAAGAGAAGAAAAAGCTAGCAAATTAGCAAGCTCCTGAAAATACATTAGGATAGTAAGAGATAATAGGGCTTACGCCAAGAGGATAGTACTAAAGAAAGAGAGAATTGACCCATTCTACAAAAAATTAGATTTGAGGATAGCAGAAAATCAATAGATCATTATGTAGTTATTAAGTTTGACATGTCACTGAGACATGGAAAAGTGAAAGTAAGAGGATAACCACATAGGTAACACTCAAAAGGGAGACCGAAGATACAATTTTGGGACTCAAACACACAAATGGCTCTTAAAGACATGAGTGTGGACACCTCATAAAAAGAACATAAGAACGAGAATAGAACAGGTCCCTGGACTGAGCTCAATTCAGGTAGAGGAAGACGGTCAGAAAAATAAAACTGAGGAGTAGCGGTCTGTGAGAAAAATAAACAAAGGGGGGATAATAACAAAACCAAAGAATGAGGTTGTATAAACCAAGATAATAGATGTTTCCAGAAAAGAGAGTTAGTGTTCAGTGCCACTGAGGTTAATGAGAGATGAAAACGCAAATGAAGAATGAGCTAATATGAACTCTATCTTTTATCTCATAAAATAATGCCATATTTTTCATAACTTCAAAATGAGATAGTGTACCTCTGCATATGTAAGGAAAGCTTTACAAAGTAGAACAACAAATTAAGACAGAATCCAATCCCCTTTTTAAAAACTTATTTGAATTATATAAAATCAATGAGTCTTATACATCTCTAAGCATATTTTAAGAGATAATTAATACATTTGAAGGTAAAGTACTGATATGTGTTTCCTAATTTTCAGGAATCAAGTAATCTTTGAATAGTTTTGCATTGATTTTTGACAAAACACTGTCTATGTTGTAATATTTAGATGATATCACAAGGACATTTTGTCACTTTATTTCCCTTTCAATTCCCATCCCTTGCCACTCTTAATGGGGGGGTCTACAAAGCAGTCAAGAAGGCAGAATGAAAAAGAGTAGGCAGTGTTACAACCAACAACAAAGACAACGCCGTGCCTGAAAACATTTGTATTTATTTACTAAAACAGTTTGGAGGCCTCAAAAACAAAACAAAACAAAAAAGAAACCCTGTTCTGGTGTCTTGAAATTTTATGTGATATGTTTATAATCTGAAATTATATTTTCAAAACATTAGAAATATGAAAGTCTAAAGAAGAGAAGGAACTTGAATGAGGTTTTGAGTACACCCACAGAGTCTTAATTTTTTCCACACTTCAATTTATTGAATTCACCTGGCAGAAAAATATTTTTCTCTTTTTCCATAGACTTGTCTACCTGTTGTTAAGAATTGGACAGGATTTACTGATCTTGTTACTCACTGGCGTGATATCTTTAAGTGATGAGTACAAATCTTTAAATCACACTGCTTATAATGACTTCACTTCTTCCTAGTATTTAATTCAGGAATAAAAAGAAAAAGCAATTGAGGACATAATATTGACATTTGTAACACCATTTTTTTCCTGTTTAAATTTACTTGTGACACTCTTGGAAAATATGTAACTTTATTTTTTCCTATTAGATTGTAAACTACTTTCCAGAAAAACAATCTTAGAAGAAATAAAATAACTATTCTGTAATAGAGATATAAATGCTAAAGGGAATGTTAGAATTCAATGAGTGCATAAAAAGTTTGAGTCAGGGCAACTGGCAGCACAGCCTCTCTTTCAATCTCTGATAAATAAAAGAATTACAATTGGTGTTGTTGTTTGTTTGCCTAGCTTTATTTTTCAGGTTTGTTATTGTGTCAAATGAGCCATTAAGAGATTGATACTGCTAAAGCTTTTGAGAAATTAGTATAGTAGCTAAGCAACTAAAGACTAACTTTTGGAAATATTCTTAAACTCCCCCCCAAAAAAACATACCTCCCAACTTCTCTCTACCAATTCTTCTTTCCCCAACTAAAATCATTCTTTTACTCTATTAATGAAAATTTTGGATGCAGATAAATCATCATAATAACTTAATTTGTGATTGAACACATGTTACTTATTGCCTCACAGGAAATATATTTTGATGAGTTTTAGTGTTATGTTTCAGACTGTATTATTTCAAATATACTAAGGAAAAACAAGTATCATTATCTTTTTTATTAATGGGGTACCACCGAATACTAGAAGAGTAGTGGAGTACTAGAAATACTGATGTGCATGAGCTTTGGTTTAAAAGTTTGGAAATTAATCTTGTTCTTGCCATTTACTTTTGATATGTTTATGGAATCAATAACCAATTTTTCCAGAATGTAATTTTACTTACTTACAGAAACAAACACAAAGGACTTTAAAATACTCTGTCAGGTTAGTTGTAAGAATCAAAAGAAATAATGTGGGTAAATGTGTCTAGAAATTAGTAAATTAATGTTAGTTCTTCCTTTCTATGTCAAAAAAGTCTTCAGTAAAATATAATATTATTATAACATTTTTATGAAATAAAAACTCTTCTAGAGAGGAAAAGGGATTCCCGTTCATAAAAAATGCAATGATTATGTTGTTGCTGATTTATTTTTCATTTTATTATTGTTAATATAAAACTGTATTATTTTATAATCTTGTATCTAATGCTAAGGTGACTTTATTATTCTTGAGATATTTTGCAAACTTGTTTTCTAGAGGACTGACTGCATTAATTTCATTTATTTATTTATTTATATCTTTTATTATAAAGACATGGAGTACAATTCAGGGTTAGGTATACAAACGTTGATTATGCAGGTACTTTAGTTGATGAGGTATTCCCCTCCCTCCCCAAGGAGTTTCTCACAACTTCTAATCCCAAACCCCATCCTCTGACAATTTCCCACTACTACCAATCACTTTTTTATAGTATTATAATTGTTCAAGGTTCACTTATGAGTGAGAATATATGGTATTCTGTTCTTTGTTTCTGTGATAGATCACTGAGTACGATCAACTTTAAACCAATCCAAGTTGATGCAAAGTCCATAGGTTTGTCCTTCTTTATAGCTGCATATTATTCTACTGTCAATATATACCACATTTTTTTTATCCACTCCAGCTTCAATGGACAACATGGTTGGTTCCAAGTTTTAGCTATTGTGAATGGAGCTGCAACAAACATACGTGAGCAGGTACCTTTTTTTGTAGAATGATTTGAGTTCCTACGGGTATAGTCTTCATAGGGGAATTGGTGGGTCATATGGAAGGTCAATTTCTAATTCTTCCAGATACCGCCACACTGTCTTCCAGAGAGGTTGCACTAGTTTGCATTCCCACCAGCAGTGTAGAAACGTTCTTTTCTCTGCATCCTCACCAGCATCTGTTGTTGTTTGTTTTATTAATGATGGCCATTCTTACTGGAGTTAGGTGGTATCTCATTGTGGTTTTGACTTGTATTTTTCTGATGATGAGTGAGGCTGAGCACTTTTTCATGTCTGTTGGCTCCCCATATGTCTTCTTTTGGTAAGTGTCTATTCATGTCTATTGTCCACTTTTTAATGGGGCTGTTTGCCTTTTTCTTTTCTGCACATTTGAGTTTCTTGTAGATCCTAGATGTTAGGCCTTTGTCAGATATACAGTTGGCAATTTTTTTTTCCCATTCTATGGGCTGACTCTCTGCTCTCTTGATGGTTTCTTTTGCTTTGCAGAAGCTCATTAGTTTGATGAGGTCCCCCTTGTCAATCTTATTTCTTAAGATATTGGCCTTTAGGGTTCTGAATAGGAATTGGTTGCCAGTTCCAATTTCCATAAGGGTGTCCCCTGCGTTTTCCAAGATTCTTCTAGTTTGAGGTTTTACATTTAGGTCTTTGATCCACTTAGAGTTAAGTTTTGTGTATGGTGATAGATAAGGGGTCCTGTTTCAATCTTCTGCATGTGGTCAGCCAGCACCATTTACTGAATAGGTTCTCCTCTCCCCAGTGGTTGTTGTTGGAGGCTTTGTCAAAGATGAGTTTGTTGAGAAATTGAGGCTTTGATTCCAGAATCTTTATCCTGTTCCATTGGTCTATGTGCCTGTTCTGGTACTAATACCAGGCTGTTTTGATTACTGTAGTCTTATAGTAAAGTTTGAAGTCTGGAAGTGTGATACTTCCTGCTTTGTTTCTTTTCTTAAGGATTGTTTTGGCTACTTGTGGTCATTTTTGTTTTGCTATGAATTTCTGTATTGTCATTTCTGGGTCAGAGAAGAATGATGTTGGTAACTTAATGGGTATTGCATTGAATACCCATTAGATTGCCTTTGGTTAGATGGACATTTTAACAATGTCTATTCTTCCTATCCATGAGCATGGAATATTTTTCCATTTGTTTGTGTCTTCTTGGATTTCTTTGAGCAGCATTTTGTAGTTCTCATTGTAAAGGTCTTTCACTTCTCTGGTTAGAAAGATGCTGAGATAGTTCATTTTGTGTGTGTGTGTGTGTGCACGTGTGCGCCTATTGTGGAATGGGACTGTGATTTAATTTGGATCTCTGCCTGCTTGTTGTTGGTGTATAGGAATGCAACTGTCTTTTGCACATTTGTTTTGTACCCTGAGACTTTGTCAAAGCCCTTTATCAGTGCAAGCAGTTTTTGACAGATTCTCTTGGATTTTCAAGGTTTAGGATATCATCATCAAAAAGGGATAACTTGACTTCCTCTTTTCCTATTTGGATACCCTGGATTTCTTTCACTGGTCTAACTGTCCAAGCTAGGACTTCCAACGCAATGTTGAACAAAAGGGGTGCGAGTGGGCAGCCTTGTTTTGTTCCACTTTTATGGGAAATGTTTCCAGTTTCTGTCCATTTAGCAATATGTTAGCTGTGGGTTTATCGTAGACAGCACTTATTACTTTGAGGTATATTCCTTTCATATCTAGATGCTTGAGTGTTTTTATCAAGAAGCGATGCTGGATTTTATCAAAAGCTTTTTCTGCATCTAATGATATACTCATGTGGTTTTTGTTTATACATCTTTTGATGTATTTAATTACATTTATGGTCTTGTGAATATTGAACCAGTCCTACATCCTGGGGATGAAGCCTACTTGGTCATGGTGGATGATTTCTGAGATGTGCTTTTGGATTCGATTTGCTAGTATATTATTGAGGATTTTTGCATCTATGTTCATAAGGGATACTGGCCTGTAGTTATCTTTCTTTGTTGGATCTTACTCGGTTTGGGTTTCAGTGTGATGTTAGCTTCGTAAAATGATTTGCCGAGAATCCATCTTTATCAATTGCCTGGAATACTTTCAAAAGGATTGGCATCAGCTCCTCCTTGTATGTTTTGTAGAATTCTGCTGGAGATAGTTTTCGTATGACAGAGTCCATTTCCTGGGTTATTATTAGTCTATTTCGTGTCTCAATGTCTTCTTGTTTCAACCTGGGGAGGTTGTGTGATGTCAGAAAGTCCTCCATTTAATTTATCAAGTTTGTTTCCATATAGGTGTACATAATAATCTCTGATAATCTTTTGTATTTCATTGGGTCAGTTGTGATTTGATCTTTTGTATTTCTGATTGTGTTTATTTGGATTTTTTCTTGGTCATTCTGGCTAGGAGTCCATCAATTTTGTCAATTCTTCAAAGAACCAACTTTTTGTTTTGTTGATGTTTTCAATGATATTTTTGTCTTCTATGTCCCATATTTGGGCTTTTATTTTGGTGATTTGGATTCTTCTGTTAAAGTTGAGGTTTTGGTGGTCTTCTCTTTCCAGTTCCCTTAGGTTATTTGTTAGACGCTCCACTTGTGATCTTTTTGTTTTCTTGATGTGTGCTTCTAGAGTTATAAATTCTCCTTTAGAACTGATTTCATGGCATCCCAGAGGTTTTGGTAAAATGTTTCTTCATTTTGATTTGTTTCAATAAATCTTTTAATTTCTGCTTTGTTTTCAGTGTTGACCCAGTAGTTGTTCAGCATTATGCTATTTAATGTCAATTTCTTTGTGGGCTTTGGGGAAATGTTGTTGGTGTTGATGTTTATTTTTATTCCACTGTGGTCTGAGAGTGTGCCTGGCAAGATTTCAACCTTATGAAATTTGTTTGTGCTTGATTTATGGCCAAGGATGTGATCAATCTTGAAGTACATTTCATGTGATGATTAGTAGAATGTATATTCTGTGGTTGTTTGGTGGAATAAACTATAGGTATCTATTAAGTCCATTTGGTTGAGTTTCAAGTTTAGTTTCTGGATCCCCTTGTTGATTTTTTTGCCTTGATGATCTATCTAGGGCTTGTAGTGTGGTATTCAAGTCCCCTGTTATAATAGTGTTAGAGTCAATATTGTTTTTTAGTTTACTTAGTAGTTGCTTTATAAATACTGTTGTTCCTGTGTTGGGTGTACATATGTTTAGGATTGATATTTCTTGTTGATGAATTGAGCCTTTTATCATTATGTAGTGTCCTTTTGTATCTTTTTAAATTTTATTAACCTTCAAATTGATAGCTTAAAGGTTGTTTTGTCTGATATTAAGATCATGACTCCTGCTTTCTTTTGTGATTCGTTTGCCTGGAAACTCATTTTTCATCCTTTAACTTTGAGTGTGTGTATGTCCCTTGTAGTGAGATGTGTCTCCTGGATGCAGCAAATAATTGGGTCATGGTTTCTTATCCAGTTTGCCATTCTGTAACTTTTCAGTGATGCATTTAATCCATTCACATTCAGGCTGATCATTGAAATGTGGTTGTTTATGAGGTTCTTATAAAGTTTTTTTCTTTGCTTGTATTCTTTTGACTTTGGGGTTAATGTATGTGTGTGCTTTCAAGTTTCTTGTTGCACGGTATTCTCTGTTGATTCTGTACTTGCTGTTCTCTTTGGAAGTGTGTGGTCATTCTTTTTTTTTTCTTTCTTTCTTCTGTGTTTAATATCTTTTTAAGTGTCTCTTTTAGAGCTAGTCTTGAAGCAGCATTATCTCTTAGGGATTGGATGTCTGGGAAATATTTTAATTCAGAGGACTGCATTAATTTTAAAATTTCACCAGAGAGTAGATTAGCAAACTCATTTACTATTTTTTTTTTGCTATTTTATTACTTATTTTTATTTTACCATTTTAAATGTAATATTATAACTTTAAAATAAAAAGGATACAAGATTATAATCAGGGAAAATATTATATTGATTTATTTCATTTCTCTGCATATATATCATAGAAAAGTTTATCTTTTCTTATAAATTTTGAGTAAAATCTAAGTGAAGATACTGGGCTTTTATGCCCATTCTCAGGTAACTGAGGATAGTAAATCCTAATTGCAGAATAGTCTTGGTAATTAATATAAATAGTACAGTGAAATAGTTACTTCTTATCTTGGATCTGTAATCAGTTCATCAACTACACTATGAAAAGGGATATGATTGTCTTCTCCAGCTTTTCCCATCTAGTGTGTTCTTTTTCATCTTACTATTTTTAGTTACTGATATCCCTAGCCATGGAAGTGTCTGCTAGTAAAAGAGTAGCTAGTTTGTAGAGCTAATACAGTCATATATTGATTAATGTGGTGACACACTTTTGAGACATGCATCATTAGGCAATTTGATTATTGTGCAAACCTCACAGGTGGTATTTATACAAACCTAGATGGCAGCGCTTACTATGTATTTAGGCTATATGCTATGTACGTAGCTTATTGCTTCTAAGCTACAAACCTGTATAGCAGGTTACTATAGTGAATACTGTAGGCCTCTGTAACACAATGGTAAGTATATATCTAAACATATCTAAGTATAGAAAAGATAGAGTAGAAGTACAGTATTATAATCTCGTGGAAGCACTGTGGCATCTATAGTCCATTAGTGACCAAAACGCCATTTTGTGGCACATGACTGTAATACATTTCCACAAATATGATGTTTTGATATACATACACATTGTGAAATGATTGCTACCATCATGTGAGCTAGCATATTCATCTTCTAATATAGTTTGTATTTTGTTATTGTGATGGTGGTGGGGAGAACACCTCTTTCAGCAAATTTCTGCTATGTATTGCAGTGTTAGTAACTGTAGTAATCAAGCTGTACATTAGATCTACAGATTTATTCATGGTACATAACTGCAACTTTGACCAACATCTCACCATTTTCCACCTCTTCATTTTTTTATCCAGCAGTCTGCTGTTTCTATGCATTCTGCTTTTCACAGGCTCCTATTCTTCAGTTTTGTGAAACATGAATTAGGAGCAATTTTTTATTTTTTTCCAAGCTCCAAGGGTGACATACCAAGCCCTCTAAATGGTTCACGAACATTGCTTTCCTTAAGTTTTCTTTGTCTTGTAGGAGTATGAGGGTGGAACTCATATCTTAAATAGCTATTTCAAAAATATTTTCATAATCTTTAATTTTTTGCAAACTCTGTCTTCTATAGGATGAAACTGAATAACAAGTAAAAAAAATTAACAAATTTTTTTCTGGGGAGTAGGTAGAGATTTTATTTTTAAGAGCAGTTTTAGGTTCACAAAAAACTGAGTAAAAAGTACAGAGAATGTCCATGAATACCCTGCTCCCTCACATGCACAGCCTCCTCCACTATCAATAACCCACACCAGAGTTACACATTTGTTTTAACTGAAGAACCTGTACTGACATCATTACCATTCAAAGACCATAGCTTACATTAGGACTTACTCTTAGTGTTGTACATTCTATGGCTTTTAACAAATGTACAAAGACATGTATACATTATTATAGTACTTTATGGAATAGTCTCACTATCTTAAATATCCCATGTACTCTATCTGCTCATCTCTTTTTACTCACTAACCCCTGGCAATCACTGATATCTTAACTGTTCCCATAATTTTGACTTTTTAAGAATGCCATGGTTGAAATCATACAATATGTAGACTTTTCAGCTTGACTTCTTTTACTTGCTAATATGCATTTAATATTCCTCCATGACTTTTCATAGCTTGATAGCTCATTTTTCTTTTTTCTTCCTTCCTTCCTTCCTTCCTTCCTCTCTCTCTCTTTCTTTCTTCTCTTTCCTCCTTCCCTCCCTCTCTCCCTTTCTTTCCTTCTTTCCTTCTTTCTTTCCTTTATTTTCTTACTTACTTTATTTTTGACAGGATCGCACTGTCACCCAGGCAGTGGCATGATCATAATTCACTGAGGCCTCAAACTGTTGGGCTCAAGTCATTCTCCTAATTAAATCTCCTGAGTAGCTAAGACTAAGGTGCATGCCACCACACCAGAATAATATTATTTTGGTCTTATCGTTTGTAGAGACAAGGTCTTGCTATGTATTCCAAACTTTTGGCCTCAAGTCACCCATCTGAGCCTTCCAAAACTCTGGAATTATGTGTGTGAGCTACCACACTGAGTCTTACTTCTTTTTAATGTGAAATAATATTCCATTATCTGGAATTACCACAGTTTATTTATCCATTCATCTACTAAAAAACATCTTGGTGCTTGTAAGTAATGACAATTATTAACAAATCTACTATGAATATCTGTGCACAGGTTTTCACGTATACATAATTTTTAATTATTTGAGTAAATACCAATGAACACAACTGCTCTATATATGGTCAAAGTCTATTTAATTTTATGAGAAACCACCAAAATGTCTTTTAAAGTGAATGTGCCATTCCTTATTCCCATCAGCAATAAATGAGAGTTTCTGTGGCTCCACATGCTTACCAGCATTTGGTGTTGTTGGTGTTTCACATTTTGGCAAGTCTACTGTGTGTATATGTCAGTGTTGTTTTAATTTGTATTTTTCTGATGAGATATGACATTGAGGATGTTTTCATAGGCTTATTTACTATTTGTATAACTTATTCAATTAAGTGTTTGGGACTTTTGCCTATTTTTAATTGGGTGCTAATTTTTTTATTATTGAGTTCAAAAATTCTTTGTACATTTTGGATAATATTCTGTATAAAATATGGGTTGGAAAATATTTTTGCCCAGTCTGTCACTTGTTTTATCATCTGTAGACAATGTCTTTCATGAAACAAAACTTTAGTATTAATGAAGTGCAGTTATCAACTTTTTTCCCACAGAGTATGCCTTTGATGTTTTCTCTAAAATCAAAAATCATCTAGATTTTCTTCTATACTATCTTCTAGAAGTTTTATAGTTTTGCACATTCCATCTAAGTGTGATACATTTTAAGTTCATTTTGTGAAGCGTGTAAGATTTGGATGTACAGTCATTTATTTATTTACATTTGCATGTGGATATCCAGTTGTTTCAGCACCATTTCTTGAAAAGATATCATTTCCTCAGTGTATTGCTTTGGCTTCTTAAAGATCAGTTGACTATATTTATGTGAATCTATTTCTAGACTTTCTGTTCCATTTTGTCAATCTATTTGCCAATACTACAGTCAAGATTATTGCAGCTGTACAGTGAGACTCGAAGTTAAGTTGTGTTGTTCCTCTGATTTTGCTCTTCTCCTTTAATATTGTGCCAAATATTTATAATCTTTGCATGTCCATATAAACCTTAGGATTAATTTGCTAAGATCCACAAAATAACTTGCTGTATGTTTGATAAACACATTGAATTATATGGGAAATAACTGATATTTTGACAATATTGAGTCTATCTATCCATGAACATGAAATATCTCTCCATTAATTTAGTTTTTCTTTGATTTCTTTCATCAGAGCTTTGTAGTTTTCCTCATATAGACTTTGTATATATTAATATTTGTTAGCTTTTTACTTAACTCTTTTATTTTTTAGATGTCAGCATAAATTATATTATGCTTTTAATTTCAAGTTCTACTTGTTTATTGCTGGACTATATGAAAGTGTTGGGCTTTTCTGTATTACCATTGTACCCTGAAACTTTGCTAGAATTGATCTTAGTTTCAGGTTGATGTTTATTAGTTATTTTGTTGCTTCTTTTGGACTTTTTTTTATAGACAATTATGCCACCTGTGAACAAAAGCAATTTTATTTTTTCTTCTCAATCTGTATTATTTTTCTTTATCATTATTTAATATATACAAATATATAAATTGCTTATTGTTTTATGATCTTATTGCGTTAGCTCCCCCACTTTGTAGAAGAGAGAGAGGAGACATCCTTAACTTGTTTCTTGTCTTAGTGAGAAAATTAGTTTTTTTCCATCAAGTATGATGTTAGTTGTAAGCTTTTTGTAGATATTTTTATGCAGTGGGGGAAATATCTCTTTATTCCTAGTTCGCTTAAATCAGACTTTTAAATCATAAACTTTTCAAACCAACTTGATGATCTCCACAACTTATTTTGAAAGATGGCACCTAGAGTCTTGGGTTCTCAATAAATATGGAGAATAAATATTTATATTTAATGATCTGTTACATAGTTGTAAAAACATTGTTTCTGATTGAATATACTAGGTTTCTTTCAGTATCTATAGCATTACCAATTCCACCATCATCATTATTACTGTTATTACCATGGTTTTCTATACTTATTGAATAATTACTATATGCTTCTTGATTATTAGTTTGTTATTTGACTATATTGTCTCTCCCTTATGTTTTAAGAAATAAAAGTATAGCAACTTAATTTCACAGAATCCTTGCCAAACATAATATACTTCACAAGATATATAATAGCAAGCATAGCTTTTATTTTCTTTTAGAAATATAAGAACAATGTTTGAAATTATTATTTATTCAATATATTTCTATTTATCTTTAAAATTCATCTTTCAGCTTATATGATTTGAGTGTTTTAAATATAGATGATATATAATATATATAAATATATATTTTAAATATATATCTAATTTATATATATAAAAGAAAATGTCACAGTATTTTAGATATTATTCAAAGAAGTATAATTACATACATTTTTTTTACTGATAATAATTATAATGCCCTAGTGATGATTCGTTCTTTTTATGAATTTATTTTGATTAAATATTTCTAAATTGATGAATTATTTACCATTTTGTTAGACATATCATTCAATATGTCCATCTTTTTTTTTTTGAGTTGAAGTCTCACTCTGTCGCCCAGACTGGAGTGCAGTGGCTGCTCCCGGCCACCGCAGCCTTGACCTGCTGGGCTCCGGCGATCCTTCCGCCTCAGCCTTCCAAGTAACCGGAATTACAGGCATGCGCTACCACGTCCAGCTGATTTTTTGATTTATTGTAGAGATGAGGTCTTGCTGCCCAGGTGGGTCTCGAACCCGAGGGCTCAGGCAATCCACTCACCTCAGCTTCCCAAAGGCGCGGGATTACAGGCTGAGCCACCGAGCCCGGCTTATGTCCATCTTTTTAATGATATATTCTTAGATGACAGAAACCTCTCTTATTTACTGTAGTCAACTGTTTGCAAGAATTATCCATAGTTATTTTCCTCTTTGTATGGGCCTTTGCAATGTGACTCTGTAGTTCTTCCTGTCAAGAAGCAGTCTATTTCTTACCTTAGAATCTGGGAGAATTGTTAATTTCCTTGACCAATTGATAGTGAAACTTGTATACTCTGTCTTCTTTCTCAAGAAACTTAAGGAAAGTTGAAAGCTTAACTTTTAACCTTAGAGTTAAAAAAATTGCTTTAAAGGGCATAACCATAAAGAAAATAGCTTAGGTTAGGCTACTAGATAATGAGAGACCACAGCGACCAGAACTCAATCAGTTCATTTGTCTCAATTAAAAAGCTGAAATGTTAGGCAGTTAAGATTCACAAAACCACCTATCTGGCCTGCAGGAGAGAACCTAGCCAAGAGCAGGTGAATTGTCTAGCAGAGATCACTAAATTGTAGAAATATTAGGTACTTCTATGGTTATTATTTTAAGCCAATAAATTTTGAAATAGTTTGTTATATGACAAATGGCAAATAATACATTTATCTTGATAGTCTACTTTTAGTACTTGCCACATTGCTATACCTATAATAGTTCTCAAAAAATGATTAAACATGCTAATTACTCTAAACTGTCACTACACATTATATGTGTTGAAATATCACTATGCACCCATGAGTATGTACAATTATTATTTGTCAAATTAAAAAAACTCAAAGAATAAAATTAATGATAAAATAGTAAATTAATTTTAATTACACTTGAGAAAATATTTTAAAATTTATAAAATTTTATTTTAGTTCTCAGTACTAAAAATACGTTTTGGCTATCTAATGTTAACATAGCTTTGTTACATAATTAACGGATACAAAAACTCAGTGGTATTTGATAACGATAAAAACTCAGTGGTATTTGATAACAATAACAAGCACAATCATTCATAATTGTTTTTATGATTATTTGAATTATCTTTTTTGTCATTAAGTACTCATTATCATTAGTTCATGGACTTATAAAGTTCATTTGATCTGGGCTAGGCTTGGATAACTTCATTTTGGCTTATTTCGGCATCTGTGGTTACTGCAGTTGCCTAGGAGACCCTAATCACCTTGAGTGAAATGTAATGTAAGGAAATATCAATATTTTGTAGTTTTTTAGCAGACACTCTTTGCTAACTGCATTATGTAAACATATCATTTTATTTAATCCTAGCAACCTCATGTACTAGTTTTTATCTTGCCATTATAAAATGAGTCAATAGAGAATGTTATGCTCAGTCCATTGGTGCACCAAGAAATCAAAGCTAGGCAATGGCTATTTGAGTCCAAAATTTGCTTTCCCAGCGAATTCATTCTTCTTTTTTGATAGTAAGTTTTAATGCAGCTATCCTTCAGCATGTACTCTCAATGCTTTCCTTTAATGAATAATCATTGATTGCCTAGGCAACTAATTTTAGGCCCTTCTTTTTTTTCTGTAAGAATATTGCCCTTAAGCCAGGCACAGTGGCTCAAGCCTGTCATCCCTGCACTTTGGGAGGCCAAGGTGAGGGGATTGCCTGAGACCACGGGTTTGAGAACAGCCTGGGCAACTTGGCGGGACATCATCTCTACAATAAATCAAAAAAGTAGCCAGGTGAGGTAGTGCATGCTTGTACTTCCCGCTACTTGGAAGGGTGAGGCAGAAGGATCGCTGGAACCCAGCAGGTTGATGCTGGGGTGGTCATGAGTATGACACTGCCCTCCAACCTGGGCAATGAAGTGAGACTCCAACTCAAAAAAAAAAGAAAAATAGAAAAAAAGATATATATTGCCCTCGAAGAGCTCATAATATGGTATAGTGGAAAGGAATGCACATCTCTAACCATAACAGAACTTTTACATATTTATTTGCTGTGATAGAGGCCTGAATTTGTAGGGGAAAAAAAAGAAATAAATAAAAAATGACCTTTAGAAGAAAAGTAGGTTTTATAGTGAAAGTAAATTTTCAACTGACCAAAAGCATGGAAAAGGAAGACCATAGTCCAGACAGAAAGAATAATTTGTGGTAAATAATGAATATATGAAAAAAAAGGAAGATTTTGGAACTTGTGAGTTGCCTGCATGGTTACTGTATAGTTTCAAATGAAGAAAATAACTAATAATGATGCTGGGAAATAAGCAGAGTCAAAATTATGAAGAAAAACATATTTTAACATATTCAGGAGTGAGACTTTCCTTATTACAAACTACTGAAATGTTTTCTGCAGTGATAGGGACCAAAATGAATACAGTTACAAAGAAAATGCTCTTGAGCCAGTTATAAGATTCTTAATTTTTAAAATTTACTCTGAAGTATAATAAAGGCTATGCTTAGGAAATTCAAAAGAATTTCCATTAAAAATTCTCTGAAGACAGCTAGTTTTAAATCCTACCCTTAGCCAATACAGACAAAACACAGACAAGCTGAAAACGACCACACAGTAGTTAACATAGTGTCCCCGAATGCTCAAGAGAGAAGGTAGACCAATGACTTAGACATGCTTAAGGAATCTAAAAGAAAAAGAGCCTGACTGAAATAGTATAGGAGAGCAAAGTAGAAGCTGTGATTCAGAAAATAATTTATGTTTCACTATTGATTGGAACAAATTTGAATCTATGGATCAAATATGGACCACACAAATATATGTGCAAACTCTGTGTTGTCTTAAATTCTTTACAAGACAACTATATATATAGGTTAAACCCCCTCAGAAGAAGAAAACATAAAAATATAATTCCCTATGTATAGGAACAAAAATACTCGTGCTTAATAATATGCCAAAATAGAAACTAATTTACAATAACAAAAGGACTACAAATAAGTGATCTTAAATAAAGAGTATTTTCTTAAAAATCATTCAGAGAGAATTATAATAAATGTCTTCTGAAGCAATGAAACTGATGCTACATTATATGTGTTTATGTTTTTCTTTTTCTTTCTTCTCTCTGTCTTCTCAAGACCTATAGATACTATAAACTATGTTTAGCATGAAGCGAAACAGCACTAGAAGTTACTTAACCACAATGCTTTCTCAGACCATAGGCTTTCTGTTTCTAGCAGGTGTGAATAGAAAAAAGAATAAAGGAGAAAAACTCAATTTTAAATAAATTAGATTTTCAATTATTATATAAAATCAGAGATTTGGAATACTGAGTTGAAACTTTTTTGTGTTTTAATGTGACAATGAGACTTTTATTAATGATAGTTAAAATATGGGAACTGCCTGAATTGACAAAAGAAAGGTGAGATTTAATTTACTCATATCGAAAATGGTGACATTGACTGCCTTGAAGTTTTGTTTGTGTATTTAAAAGGGACTATGTCTGTGAAGTAAAAGGTGTTAAAATATGTGTATTTTCATTTTTATTCCTTAAGATATCAGCAGAGGGATTATGAGTCCAAGTACCATAAATCAAAAAAGATTTTTATACATGATCCAAAACAAGATGGTATAGATTCAGTTTTCCCTGCCTCTGCCCTTTAAATACAACTAAAATTACTGGAAATCATCCAACAGATAGTCATAAAATAACTCTCAAAGGTAGAGAAAAAAGGCAGATAGCCAAGAAACATTAATACCCGAGTAGAGACACAGGAATGACTTACCTGCAGTGTGGGAAGCTTTCATCATGTTATAAAAAACATGTATTATGCAATAAACAACATGGCCGCTGGCTGGTAGAATAACCTATCAGAAACAACCACGTAGCCGCAGTACGTTGGTTGCCAGGCAGCATATATAGGCAAACAACTGCGCCAGAGGAGAGAGCCATTTTGTCTTTGTACAGAGCACATTAAGACCTGGAGTAAACTTGTCCACAGAAGAACGGTGTCGGTGTCGTCTTTCTTCGGCTCGCGACAACTGGTGGCCCGTACGGGGAACCTTTTCTCCTTTTGTGCCAGAACTGCGACAACCAGGGCGGTCGACCGGTAAGTGAAGTCACAAGGTCCTCGGTAAAGAGGCGATTTGCACAGGTCCTCGGTAAAGAGGCGATTAAGAAGGTCCTCGGCAAAGAGGCGATTTAAGAAGGTCCTCGGCAAAGAGGCGATTTAAGAAGGTCCTCGGCAAAGAGACGATTTAAGAAGGTCCTCGGCAAAGAGGCGATTTAAGAAGGTCCTCGGCAAAGAGGCGATTTAAGAAGGTCCTCGGCAAAGAGGCGATTTAAGAAGGTCCTCGGCAAAGAGGCGATTTAAGAAGGTCCTCAGTAAAGAGGCGATTAAAAAGGTCCTCAGTAAGGAGGTGATTTGTTTTAAGGTCCTCGGTAGCGAGGCGATTTGTTACAGTCTCTGGCATAGGAATTTCTCTGCCATGGGCACTACTTCCTCTCACCCACTTTTTCAAGCTTTAAAGTCCCTCTTGAAAACGAAAGGTTTGAAACTAAGGGACAAGACCTTGACAGATTTATTCAGCAGATAGATGCAGCTGCTGCTAATTTGTCTCAAGAGCTTTCTAAGTATCTTGTAGGTAATTTGACTCAAGAATTTGACAATCTGACGGAAACGCTGTGGCGCGAGATTATTACAGTGATTTCTACCAGAGTGGATCCTGTCGTGGCACAAA
The DNA here is from genome assembly GCA_027257055.1 of Cephalopachus bancanus. NCBI lineage: Eukaryota > Metazoa > Chordata > Mammalia > Primates > Tarsiidae > Cephalopachus > Cephalopachus bancanus. Next base: position 3,613,559 of record JAPVLO010000046.1, on the reverse strand, counting down.
CTCTAGCATCCTGGATTGCACGAGCCGCCCATCATTTGAAGGAGTGGGCGGGCATGGGATGTTTTGGCGTTCTCCTCATTGGATTGGCAGTTGTTTGCCTATATTGTTTGTGCACTTTACGCCGTAGGTGAAACACTGATATGGCCCTGCTCGCGCAGGCAATTTTGGCCTTGGAGGAAGGGCACTCTCCCCATGTCTGGCTTGCAGCCATGAAGAATCAACAGTGACAGGATGCCAGCCATTGACTGCACTTGGAGCCCCGATGGGTAAACTCCATGGAGGTTATCCCCAGCTGCATACGGGTTGATGCCGCAACCACCCGTCCCCTGCAAAAGGCATCAGGCCAGTGCACAGTTGCTGGGTTATACTTCGGCGATCCAGGGACTGGGGTACATAGCCCAAGGAAAAAACGGGGGCTGTGGGCTCTAGCCTCTCCTGTCATATAAACAAAAAGGGGGAGATGTGGGAAGCTTTCATCATGTTATAAAAAACATGTATTATGCAATAAACAACATGGCCGCTGGCTGGTAGAATAACCTATCAGAAACAACCACGTAGCCGCAGTACGTTGGCTGCCAGGCAGCATATATAGGCAAACAACTGCGCCAGAGGAGAGAGCCATTTTGTCTTTGTAAAGAGCACATTAAGACCTGGAGTAAACTTGTCCACAGAAGAACGGTGTCGGTGTCGTCTTTCTTCGGCTCGCGACACTGCAGTATTTTTTTATCCCCCATATATGCTAGACTATATACTAGAGAGGTCTATAACCTGAAGCCAATAGAGTGTGGACAAAAACAGAAAGAAAGAAAGAAAAGCCTGCTCTTCGGTTAAAGACAAGTGGTAAAAGCTAACACAGGTGTAGTATTTCCTCACTCACCACCACTGCCGCAGCAGAGGCAGTTCATTTAAGTATTCTCCTTCATTAATGACACTTTTGGAGATTCAACAAGAAAGCCATAGGTCTCAGGCAGCTGGGAAGCAGGCCAAGGAAATCTTCACTGTCCTAAGATATGACTACTACCCCAACTTCAGTAGCACTAGGTGGCCCAGAAAAGCAAAATAGCAGGCAGAGTAGAAGCCTAAGTAAGCATCACCAGTGTAACAGAGCAAGAACTCTGAAAACTGAATCATCAGTGGATCTACAACTCAAAAGTATAGATCAGGGCCTACATGATAACACAAAAAATGAGTAACATCTTGCTAAAATGGGAGATTTTAAAAAGGCTCCTGTCTTTGAGTGTAATGTCTAGAATACAACAAAAAATTTCAGAATACAATAAACAATTTATAATACCAAGACCAAAAAAAATAGCCTAAATTAAGAATGATTGCCAAGCAATACCAAATATCTAGTATCAAGATAACACTAATATTAGAATTAGAAAAATCTGAAAAGGCTCTTAAAACAGTCAACATAAAAACACTTTAAAAGCAATTATAAATACTCTTGAAATAATTTTTACATAGAAAAATTGCAGCAAAATAGGTCATAATAAGAACCAAATAATAAATGCAGTTAAAAAAAAGAAAAAAAAAACCCTTGTTAAATGGTGTAAATAGAAGATTGGAGATAAGAAAAAAATAGACTTAATAAATTTGAAAACAAATTAACATAATTTTTTCTATCTGAATGATTGAGTGGGAATAAACTATAAATAAACCACAAGATAGGGTATAATAACAAAAAATCCAACATTTATGTCTTCTGAGTTCCATATGGAGAAGAGATATAATGTGTATATAAAAATTTATTTTATGAAATCATGACTGAAAACTTCCCAGATGAGTTAAAAGATATAAATCAGCAGATTTATAACAAAAACATGGAACCAATCATGCTGCTATTTGAAAGTGAACTGGATTTTTAAAAAATGTGATACATGTACACAATGGAACATTATGTAGTCATAAAGAGAGATTTTGCAGCAACTTGGGTGGATTTAGAATTTAGCCTACTCAGTTATCTATCACAGAAACAAATAACTGTGTACATGTTCTCACTCATAAGTGGATCCCGAACATTGATCATGATACTACAAGAAAGGGATTGGCAATAGCGGGACACTACCAGGAGAGGAGGGAAGGGCATATAACTTCAGTAGGGTACCTGATCTTAAACCAGACAAAGTGAGAACCCATGAGAGTTCCAAACTTCACCTCTATGTAGACCACTTATGTACCTAATCCTGACTCATACTCCACATAATTAAAATAAAATAAAAAATTAAAATTAAAAAAGCTGTGAGAACACCAAACAGGATAAACCTAAAGAAATGCTTACCAAGACACCACCATTTTATTATTAAACTTTGGGAACCAAAAAGCACACACATTCCCTCAAAATCATAAAGACGCTAGAGAAAAAGAACACATTACTTACAAATGAATAACATTATAAATAACAGTGGCTATCTCCTCTGACCCACAGTGACAAAAATAAAGAGGTATTATAGCCTCAAGTCCTAAAAGAAATATACCTGGTGAAGCTACTCTTCAGGAATGAAAAGAAATAAAGACATGCTCAGGGAAAAAAAACAAACAAACAAACCAACAACTAAGAGAATTTGTCAATAGTAGAACAACCCTTGAAGAGTGACTATTTCAAGTAGAAAGGAACACTTTCTATTTAGAAAGAAGGCTTGTGGGTTTAGAAAGGAAAGAACAACAGAATAGGTACACATAGTAGTGGATAGACTACTCTGAGTTTCCTAAATCATATTTGATTTTGAAGCAAAAACTATAGCACCATGTATACAAATAAAATATTTAAGACAAGAGTAAAGGGACCTAAATAAAAGTAAGGTTTTACATTTCTATCATAGTGATAAAATATTAACACCAGCAGTCTGTGATAAATTTTGCATAGATATTATAACACCAAAGGCAATCACTACAAAAACTATGCAAATCAATATACTAAAAAGGACTATAAGTAAAAATGGAATTCTAAAATATATTGAAGTAACTCAAACAAGGTAATTAAACAAAATCACAAAAATGAAAATCCGAGGAATCAAACAAAGCAAATAATAAAATAGAAGACTTAAGCACTAACTTAGCAACAATTATATTAAATATAAATAAGTACACATAGTAAAAGGTAGATTAGCAGAATGAACAAAGACAAATTATACAACCTAAACCCAAGATAGGTTGTCTACAAGACAGTCACTTCAAGAAAATGGCATAGGTAAACTTAGCATAAATATGTAAATAATGCAAACATTAATATTAGATGAGCAGGAGTGGCTGTATTAACAACTGATAAAATAGACTTTAGAGCCAACAAAACTTACTAGAAGCAGATTGGGTCATTTCATAACGGTAAAAGAATAATCAATCCATCAAGAAGATTTGTAATTCTAAATATATATGCATAAAATTGCAGAGTTTAAAATATATGAAGCAAAAATTGGTAGAATTGAAAAAAGAAATGTGCAAATCTGCAGTTAGAATTTAGAATTTCAGCATCCTATTCTCAACAACTGATGGAAAATATTAGACAGAAAATTATCAAATATATAGCAGAACTGAATAAGACATGTACCAATAGGATGTAATTGATATCTATAGGATATGACACACTACAGCAGCAGATTAACCTTTTAATATTTGTTAAAATAGGCTACATTCTGGAACTTGAAACAAACCTCAACACATTTAAAATAATTGAAACCATATAGAATATACTTTTCTGGCCACAATGAAATAAAACTAAAAACAAATAAAAGCAAAGAGACGAATCTCTAAATACTTGAAGATTAAACAACACACATATAAATAATGCATGGGTCAAAGAAGAAGTCACTAAGAAAAAAGTAAAACAACCTGAATTAAATGAAAATGAAAATACAACTTAACAAAAATTGAGAAAGAAGTTAAAGCAAGGTAGAGAGGAACTTACCTAACAGTACTAAATGCTTCCATTAGGAATAAAGAAATATCTCAAATGAGACATTTAAGTTTCTGACTCAGGAACCTAGGAACAGGGGAGCAAAATAATCCTAAAAAATAAGTGGAAAGGAAATTGTAAAGGTAAAACAATCTGGGTGTGATGGCTGATGCCTGTAATTTAACACTTTGGGAGGCCAAGACAGGAGGATCACTTGAGACCAAGAGTTTAAGACTGGCCTCACTCACATACTAAGATTCTTTCTCTACAGCAAATTAAAATTAAAACAAATAAAAAAATTAGCCAGATGTGGTGGTGCACACTTCTAGTCCCAGCTACTCAGGAGGTAATGTTGGGAAAATCGCTTGAGCAAAGGAAGGAGTTTGAGGTTACAGTGAACTATGATCACACCACTACACTCCAGCCTGGATGACAGAGAGAGATCTTATCTCTAAAACAATTTTTAAAAGATATGAGTGGATATCAGGAAACTGAAAACATATATACCATCAGTAAAATTAATAAATGTTTCACAACATTAATAACACAAAAGAGAGAAAGTACAAATCACCTATATAAGAAATAATGCATGATATTACACAAGATCATTAAAAAGGATAATAAAACAATATTATGAACATCTTACCACTTATAAATCCAACAACTTAGAATAAAATGTCTAATTATTAAAAACCACACACTACAAAAACTCAACATAAATTAAGCAGATGATGTGAATGGTCTTCTAACCATTAAAGAAATAATTTTTTTTTTTTTTTGGAGTTGGAGTCTCACTCTGTCGCCCAGACTGGAGTGCAGTGGCCGCTCACGGCCACCGCAGCCTCGACCTGCTGGGCTCCAGCCATCCTTCTGCCTCAGCCTTCCGATGAGCCGGAATTACAGGCGTGCGCTACCATGCCCCGCTGGTTTTTTTATTTATTGTAGAGATGAGGTCTCGCCAAGTTGCCCAGGTGGGTTTCGAACCCGCGGGCTCAGGCAATCCACTTACCTCAGCCTCCCAAAGCGCAGGATTACAGGCTGAGCCACTGAGCTCGGCTTGGAAATTAAATTTTAATTACAATGCTCTCAGAAAAGAAATCCCCAGTCTCAAATGTTTTTTAATGGATAATTTTACCAAACTTTTAAGGAAGTAATAATATTTAATCAATCTCTTCCCAAAAGTAGATAATAAGAGAACACTCTCACCTCGTTTTATGAGGCCAGTATTACATTGCTTCCAAAATCAGACAAAGATAGAACAAAAAAGAGAAATTTATAGACCCATAGCTCATAACAACCCTGTTATAAGTTATGCTGAAATTATTGATAAAATATTAACACATTGAATGCAGCCATGTATAAAAATGTTTATAACACAACCATGTGAGATTTATTCCAGATTTACAAGGTTTACCTCAACATTTAAAAATCAACGTGATCTACTGCATTAGTAGATTAAATAAGAAAAAATCAATTCCACATAGAAAATGAAACATTCATGACAAAAACTCTTAAACTAAAAATAGAAGGAAACTTTATGAAATTGATAAAGAGTATCTATACAAAACCTACAAATAACATCACACTGAACACTTTTTCCTTAAGATTAGGAACAAGGTAATGATGGTCAATCTTTCCCTACTTTTATTCAACCTCTTATAGCCTGATGCAACAATCAGCTGCTTCCCTTGTAGTCAAATACAAGAGGCAGAGAACTGGGAGAAATGAATTTTATTCTGATACCATGGAATCAGGGAACAATATCTGTATCCACCAAAAACCTATTAATTTAAGCAGAGTTTCTATCCAGTATTTATAATAAAACATACAGTTTATCTTTTTTTCCATTATTGATTAATAATGACTACGTGTCTTATGACCATTATTCAATTTCTTTCTTAAACTGTTTAGATCCCAAACAGTTACTGTCATAAACAGGTGCTCAGATTACATCAGTCCTGTTATTCTTCTAAGTTAAAATTACCTTGAACAATTTGGGGCTGTGTACTTTCTAGTTGATTACAGTTTGGGTTTTTTTTGTTTTGTTTTGCTTATTCTGGGAGTTCTGCTTCACAAGGCTTAATTAAATATTATACATAAACTTAATACAAGATGTAAAAGAAGCAGTTGTCACTTAGAGACTAAGGGAACAGATATATTTCTGGATTTAAAAAGGTTCAATAGAGCCCATTTTTTTCTAGGTCTGGCAAAGGCTTTTCCAAGGATGTGCAGAGTTTTTGGTGTATGTCTCCTGTTTATCAGGGGGCTCAATAAAGATGATTGTGTTCCCTTCAGTATCAGCAACAGTTACTAGATCCAAGGACAGTGAAGGGGGTACATGGAAAAAATGCTCACTTTTAAATTCAAACAGTTTCTACGTTTAGCCCAACTCAGGTTAATGCAAGTTTCTAAGTCTTTCTAAACGGCTGTTTTAATATAACCAAAATGGAGTCTTTTCAGCCTGTAACAAACCTAGGGCTGGAAGAATAAGTCATCACATTGAGACAAGAAAAGGAAATAAATGTCATGCAGATTGGAAAGTATGAAATAAAACTGTAGCTATGTGGAGAAGACATAACTGTAGTCATAGAAACTTCTAAAGAATCTACCAAAAATAAATCTAAAAAATAAATTCAGTAAAGCCACAGGATACAAATTCAACACTCAAAAATTAATCATATATCTATATAATTAGTAAAAAATATATAAACCAAAATGTATAACTACTCCTAAGGAAACAGAATACTAAAATATCTACTTTATGAAACATGCACAGGATCTATATAATAGAAATTACAAAATGCTTATGAAAAAATCAAAGATGGCCTAAATATTTGGAAAGACTTAACTATGTTCATGAATGGAAAGCCTCACGTGGTAAAGATATCAGTACTTCCTAAATTAGATTTAACACAATTGCTAATGAAATCTTCGCAAAGATGTCATGGACATAGACATATTGAGTTCAAAATGTATGTGGAAAGATTATCATGACATCTGCACACAAGAACCCCAAATAGCTAAAGCAATTTTTTTTAAAAATGGGAAAATTGTTTTCAATATTGTGGTTTACATAAAAGCTACAGTAATAAAGACAATGAGTACTGGCCAAGGTATAGACATGAACAAGTGGGACAGAAAATAAAACACAGAAATAGACCTACATAAATATATCCAACTTATTTCTTATTTTTGTATAGCATTTCAAAAGTAATTAGATGGAGGATCGTCAATTTTTTCAACTGAACATTATATAGACTCTCCCCCCAAAAGTGATAGTAGTCTTATACTCTAACTTAAAGCAAAATTTAACTCAAAATGCATTGTAGACATAAATGTAAAACATCAGATATAAAACTTTTAGGGGAAAAAGGATAGGGAACAAAATCTTTAGGGTCTGTAACTAAACAAATATTTCTTAGACTTGACACCAAGAGCACAGTTCATAGTGAAAAACAATTGATAAAGTTGACTTACCAGGATGAAATACATTTGTCCCGTGAAAAAAGAAGATGAAAAGGTAAGCTACAAACTGGGAAAAATATTTGTAAATGACGTATGTCACAAAGGACGTGAATCTAGAATATATATAGAACACTCAAATTCAACAGTAAAGAAAGAAGTTTAATTCGTAAGTGGATAAAAGAAATGAGAAGACAACTCACAGAAAGGATATTTAGATAGCAAATAAACACACGAAAAAATGTTTAATATTATTAGCTATTAGAAAAATGAAAATTAAAACTACAATGAGATATTTTACACCTATCAGAATAGAAAAAATAAAAAATAATTACTGATAATTATTGCATTAATGGCATTAATGATTAATGAATAATGTTCACTGATAATTGATAATTGATTAATGATTGCAAATACTGGCAAGGATATAGAGAAACAATTACTCATACATTGCTGGTAGAGATTTAAAAGTAGAGGCAATCTGGAAGTAATTTGGCATTTTCTTTTAAAACTGAACATGAGCTTACCAAATGATCCAGCAATGACAGTCTTGGACATTTATCTCAAAGAAATAAAAATTTATATTTATAAAAAACCTGAACAATTGTCCCTCAGTATCTTTAGAGATTTAGTCCCAGAATCCCCAGCAGATGCAAAAACTTGAGCGTGCTCAACTCTCTGATCTAAAATGATGTAGTATTTGAATATAAGCTATATACACGCTCCTTTATAACTTAAATCATCTCTAGATAACTTATAATATTGAATACATTGTAAATACTATATAAATAATTGTTATATTGTATTTTTATTTTTATTATTTTTAATGGTGATTTTTATTGATTTTTTTCCAAAAAATAAATTGAACAGCAGTTAGTTGAATCCATGAATACAGGGGACCTACTGTAAATGAATGTTTATAATAGACCTATTAGTAATAGGAAAAAACTGGAAACAACAACACAAATTTCCATCAATAGGTGAATTGTTAAATAAACTGTAGTATATTCACATTATGAAATACAATTCAACAATAAAAAGACACAAACTGATGGCATAAACAATAACTTTCCTGGATAGCAAGGGAATTATAGAATTCAAAAATCTTATTATTTATATAGCATTCTTGACATAACAAAATAAGAAATGGAGAGCATATTAGTGACTGCCAGTACTGGGGTTTAGGAAAGGGGGTGGGATATGCATGTGGTTATAGATGGATAGGAAGAGAGAGACTGGACGTGATGCCACAGTTCTATCAGTTGTGATTGTGATTACATGAAGCGCATATATAATAAACTGTATAAAATTATACACTCACATAAAAGTATGCTTGTGAAAATGGTAAAATCTGAATTCACTTGTACCATATCAATTTCTCAACATTAATATTTTACAATTATTATGCAAGGCATTACTATTGGAAGACATTGGTTGAAGGGTGAATGAAATCTCCCTGTACACTCTTTGCACTTTCTACAAACCTCTTATTGTCTCAAAATAAGCTTAGAAACATAATTAATGTTATCACATTTGTGTAATAACACAATAATTTTATATCATGCATAAAAATGATTCCAACAGTTTTCCCAACAAAGTTACAAAAGTTATCTATCTTATTTGTTTTTCAATAGTATATAGTATCATGAGTCTAGCTATTATGTCTATTATGTCTAATGACTTCTTCAAACCACTCAAAATAGATGAAGTTACTGGTGAACCCTGAGTAGAACATGCAAGTATTGTATGTGGAAGTATTACTGTACACCTTGAAATAGTATTTACCTTAGATTTTCTTATTTCAATTCTAATATTCAATTACGATTTTGATGGTGGCCTTGATCTTAACTTCTGAAAAGAAGAATTATGGCCACTCTTGTCATTTTACTTACGTACTCAATCCTGAGAAAGCTTTTCCCAGGGGATTTTTATCCCCCACCTAGAAGCTTATCTGTCATTTAACATAAACTTACTGAAGGATAATTTTTATTTTCACTATGTTCCTTTAAATATTCCACAATATTTAAATTCCTTTAAGTTCACTTCATATTATTTTCCGTAAGCTATATAGAAATTTATTTTCATTTGCTCCCAGATTTTTACAAAAGTGCTTTCAATCTATTTTAAACACACTCATCTCTCTTCTTGAATTACTTTAATAAACATAAAAAACTTTCTGTCTTGCAAGAGTAGTGTAGCTGCTGAAAGTAAACGTGTTGTCCTATAATGCATTTACTATGCTTTAGTGAACTTGAAAATATTATATTGTAGATGACAAAACATGATGAAAGAACATGTAGGGATTTCATGCAGAAAATCATCTTTCCTGATAAAATAAACATGAATCAAATATAACATTCTAGGTAAATACCAACCCATGGCTGAGTAGACCTGGCTCTAGCAGTGGGAATACTGCAGCAAGTTAATTTCATTGATGGGGTGAACAGATGTGTGTCTGTGCCAAGCGAAAGTCACTCTGTGGTAGATCTGTGATTGTGTTCCAGGCAGAAACTACAGGACATTTTTAGATTTCTTCCTCTACTTACTCTAAGAAAAAACAAAATGAAAGAATTCCTTTTGAAAAACAAGTTTCATAAAGCCTCAAACATTAATGAGTTTAGTTTTTAAAAATTAGAAACAATTAAGTTAAAAAATTTTCTGTTAGCCGGGCTCAGTGGCTCAGCCTGTAATCCCGCTCCTTTGGGAGGCTGAGGTGAGTGGATTGCCTGAGCCCGCGGGTTCGAGACCCGCCTGGGCAGCGAGACCTCATCTCTACAATAAATCAAAAAAAATCAGCCAGGCGTGGTAGCACATGCCTGTAATTCCGGCTACTTGGAAGGCTGAGGCGGAAGGATCCCCGGAGCCCAGCAGGTGGAGGCTGTGGTGGCCGGGAGCGGCCACTGCACTCCAGTCTGGGCGATAGAGTGAGACTCCAACTCAAAAAAAAAAAAAAATTTTCTGTTTTAGGGTATAGAAGTTAAATATCTAGGGTCTTAAAGGCATCTTGAATTTTTTTGTGTCTTTAAATTATCTACAGAGAATTATAATAGCATGGATTTCCAAAAAAAAAGTCAAATTGTAATTACCCTAATGAATATCCCCATTGTTTATGTATTGAAGAATATTTAACACCTTATCTCTTTCTTCAGTATAATTTTTACTTCTCAGGAATTTGGTTATTAAAAAATTAAGTGGTATCCAAATGAATAATTGCACTGTGCTTTCCCATTTATGCAATGCAAAAGCACATCTATGTTGTGACTGTTTAATTTGAGGTGGATGATCTATGAGGACATTACTGGCATCATCATTTTATAAGTGGTTAAATTAAGACCAAACCAAAGACACATATCCTATATGACTCAGCTAAGATAAGCCAAAGCATAAGTTCTGATTCCTGTCTGTCTGAAACCATAGCCTGTGCCGCTTCTCTTATATTCTGCGGCTTAAATGAATACTGTCCATCCTACTACTGAAATATCTCTGAGTACATAAGAAAGAACATTCTCCAAAGTCCTAAAATATCCTAGGAAAACAGTTGCCTCATTACCTAATTAACCAAGTGGTCTATAAAGAAGGTTAAATATAAAAAGAAAATCGAAATTTAATAAATCTTTCAAAATCTAGGAGTGTGGTTTATTGCTTCCTTTTCTTTATAGGCAGGACTTACTTTAATCAGGGTTATGCCATTCTAAGCAGGTTTTTAAAAATCAGAAGATTTATTAGACAGTAAGTCTGATATTTCTGTCATGGATTTTGCATGACATAAAGCATCACAACATTTGAAGAAAGGAGAGGAGCTTAAGATCCATCTGCTTAATTTCTCAGTAAATAATTCCCCTTCTTAATAACATTGAAATTCAACGATGTGCATGACATAGAGGCTTTACCTTATTTATTTAATTTATTTATTTTTCTTGTAGGTACTTTAAGGTAATGACACTGAAACTCTGAGAGATTAAGCAACTTAATGAATGGCATCAGCTAATAATTGGCAATGCTAAGACTTTTGTTCCAGTTTCTTTAACTCTCTAAGCCTAGGCTCTAAAAAATCATGCTAAGATGTCCAGTTTTTCTCTTGGATGGTCATTCAACTTTTTAACTCAAGAAGTTCACACCCAGTGAAAGGAAATATCTCTTCCTTCCAATGAGGAAGACCCAGGGCCAAGGAGTCAGGGTGCCCTAGGCTACGGAAAGGAGCTGCCACTCTGGTTTGCCTGGAAAGCAGAGATACAATCCTAGTAAGCATGGAAGTCAGATAATCCAGCCAAAGGGGATTATTCTCAAGTTTTAAAATATAGTGAAATTTGGCGTGCTAGGTATTAGATATGCTTGGGAACTGTGACCCTGTTCTTACTCCTAATAACTACCTTTTGGAGGGGGAATGTTTATGTCTATCTTATATCTGTCCCACCATTTTGAAAGTGCATAAGTTGTTTGCTTTTACAAGTTCATAGGTGAAGAAAATTTTTTCCTCAGTGTGAATCACACATCCAGTCTCACTCTTACTTGCATTAGATAATATTTGGATGAGATTTTGGACATAGAGCTTATGAGGGAATGGGTTAAGAGTTTGGGAACAGTGGAATAGTGGTAAAACATTTTTCATGTGAGAAAGACATGAATTTGGGAGGATCAGAAGATGGAGTGTTTGTTATGGGCTGAATTAGTTCCTCCTCCAAATTCATATTTTGAATAACTAAACCCCAGTATCTCAGAAAGTGACAGTATTCAGATATAGGATTTTTATTGTGGTAATTAAGTAAAAGTAAGGTCATATAGATATGTCCAAATTTAATACTTCTGGTGTCCTTGTAAGATGAAGCAATTTGGATGCAGATACAAACAGAGGAAGGATAACGTGAAGATACAGGGGGAAGAAGGCCATCTACAAGTCAAGGTGAAAGTCTAGAACAGATCCTTTCCTGATGGCCCTCAGAAGCAACCAGCTCTCCTAACAACTTGATCTTGTGCTTACAGCCTCCAACACTGTGAAACATCACATTTCTATTGTTTAAGTCACTTTATTGCAATAGCCCTAACAAAAAAATACACCACTTAAAATGATAATGTTTTTCTGCGCCTGATTTCAAGGAAGATTCATGAGGTTAAAAGCAGTCTGAATCACATGAATTATCTGTCTATTTCTGTGAGCATGAAGTTATCTTAGTGGTTTTTTTGAAGTCAGTAAAATGTCAAAGTGACTTTAGTTGTATATTTTCTTTTTTACAGTGTCTCTGTAAGTTTAGCAGAAGCAATTATAAATGTAAGCATATTATGGATGATGGAAAAAATATCTCTGCCATTCAAGCCGGTGAATCAGAATAATAGGATTTTAGAGCTAGCAAAACATTTGAGAAATTTATTCCAACCTAATGTTACACAATGTTGTTGGCTCAAGCCTTTACTTTGGTAACAAGTGAATGTTAAGTTTTGCTTTTGTAAAAATAAAATACTATTTTTGTGACATTTTTCATCATTAAAGACCCTCTTTCTAAATTTCTTTTGGCAGATCCTGAATGTTCATCAGTAAAATAAAAACACATATCTTAAAAAACATACAATTCACTAAGCATAACCATAACATGAGGTAGCTCTTTTGAATAAAAGGATCGGTAACCACAAAAGAGCTTGTAGTTTGAAAACTATGAATGCATAAGACTTCATTTTAAGGACTGAATCAATTTATAGAAAAAAATTGAATGTTTAAATTGTTATTCTAAGCATAATTACTTATGGTAAACTCAATTAATATAAAGTGGGTAAAAGTTTGTAAAAATACAACTTTTCTTCACTAAGGAACTGTTAAACATCTTTTGGATAGAGACTTAAGAGAACAGTTTCTGTAAAGAACTACCTACATTTGAAATTGAAAGACTCCACCTTGGTGCAGCATGTCTTGCAGGCTCACTTCTTGAGGGTGAACATTTGAGAGATGATTCACTCTGCACCCAGAATCTCTGGTGATGTAAAAAGTCTGCTACCTGTGAATAGTGGTCCCATTTCCATATCATTTAATTTGTGATTCCTCCACATTCTGAGATTTGCCTGATCTGTTGCCCCCAAATGGTGCGTGTGCTGCTCTTTCTCCATATGGTTTACTTTTTATTTTTTATTTTATTTTTTTTTGAGTCAGAGTCTCACTCCATCGTCCAGGCTGGAATGCAGTGGCACACTCATGATCACTGCAGCCTCGACCTGCTGGACTCAGGCAATCCTTCTGCCTCAGTCTTCCAAGTAGTTGGAAGTACTGATGCACGCCACCACACCCAGCTAATGGTTTACTTTTAAAATTAAAGTGGTGATTATGAATTTGTTGACATTAAAACTTGAATATAGCTCGCTCTCTCTCCCTTCATCTCTGTACATTATATATTCTGTAAAACACTGAATATTTCTATGTGAATGTTCAATATATAGACCCTACGAATGCAATGTGTTCAAAATCAAAATTTAGTAATCCCCACACTTCCATTTTCCTGTCTCAAAGAGTTTTTCCTCCTTCTCCTCCAGTGATTTGTATACCAGGGAATATCACTGAAGTTTATGAAGTTTTCTGTACTGTAGTATGTCACCTTATCTTCCAAGTCCTCAACTCCCATATTCAATAACTTTTCGATTCTATTCCCAAAATGTTGAAAATGAATTTTTGGTATTTGCTTTCTTCATCTCAAATTCTGCTTTCATAGTCTAAATCATTATTATCTATTTCCAGATTTACTGTGATATCTTCAAAAGTGTGTTCTAACTTTTCATCTGGTGTCCTTCCATTTATTTATTTATTTTTCATATTGAATCCACATTGGTCTTTCCAAATAGAAAGTCTGCTTTTTAAAAATCTTTGCTTCAAATTCTCAAACTCACTGCCCTCAGGATGAATTTCAGTGTTCACAATGAATTCAACAATCTTTCATTGTTTGCTCTTAGCCTTTGTTTCATTTTTACTACTTCCTATCAAGTAAACTCCAGTTATTAGACTCATTAACACATTGTGTGGATCTTTAAAGACTTCATGTTTTCTTTCTCTTCAATACTTATTACTTCTCTAGAACACGTTTTTCTTCTCATCAACAACTTAATCTGAATAACTTCTATGCATTCTTTGGGACTCAAATTAGATATGTTATTACAAATAAATTTTTCCCCTGATTCTCTAACACTGAATTCAATATTCATGCAAGGTACTCTACTAAGTACCTTATAGTTAATTAAATCGTAACATTTGTAGGGGTATAGCTACTTTCTGTTTAATTCTCTTAGTTCCTTGTTGGAAAAGAACATTATTTTGCTTAACTTATAATTTCATAAACTCTCATAGCCCTTGTCACATAGTAGACACTCAAACAATATTTGTTAAAAGGTTAGAAAATGAATGATTTTCATCCAGTTTAAATCCTTTTCAGTTCATTTGACCTTAATCTAGTCTCTAGACTGGGATGAAATTTTTCTATGCTTCTGATTTCAAAAAGTATGGAAATTTTTATTTCAGCTTTTTAAATTACTTTTCAATATATTACAATTAATCTCAATTCCTGAAAAGCTATGACTCAGAAATTCAGATATCCTAATGCACATATTATTTATATATGTGTTTATTTAATCATCCAATATCGCTGGAAATTTACTATGTACAAAACCTTGGTTAGGAGTGGACATACAGAGTAATATAGATAAAATTGATTTGGCTGTCAAAGTAGTTTCAGTACAGATTTTAACCAAGATGACTTCATTAATAAATATTGAAAAATATGTGGGATATTTAGCTGAATTATAGAAATTGATAATTTTTTTACAAAAAGAATGACAATTTTAATTATTTTCTTATACATATATAATTATGACTCATATATATATTTTAGAGTTGTAGGGTAGAAATTAGGCTTTACTACATAAGTAAGTCACATGCAGGTGAAGTTTGGCTTGTAGCTGGCCCTCTCTCCCTGATAGTGGACCTGGTACCCGAAGTGTAGCCATGTGCTCTTCCTTCTCTCCTTTCTTCCTCCCTTTCTTCAGTGTCCAGCATCTGCTGATCCCACCCTTGTGCATGTGTGACCAGCGATCAGGGCCTGCTTATGAGTGAGATCATGTGGTATTCAGTTCTTTGTCTCTGTGATAGTTCACATAATTTAATGGTTTCCAGTTGTATCCAAGTTGTTGTGAAGGTCATAATTTTGTCTTTCTTTATGACTGTATAATACTCCATTGTGTATATATACCACATTTTCTTTATCCAGTCAACTTTTGATGGGCTTCTTTGTTGATACCATGTTTTTGCTATTGGGAATGGTGCTGAAATGAACATACATGTGCAGCTATCTTTTCGGTAGCATGCTTTATGTTCCTTTAGGTATATTCCCAGAAGAGGAATTGCTGGATTGTATAGAAGTTGAATTTATAGTTCTTGTGAAATTGCCACATTGCTTTCCACAGAAGTCAAATTAGCTTACATTGCCACCAACAGTATAGAGGGGTTCTTTTTTCTCCACAGCCACACATGCACCTGTTGCTGCTGTTTTTTTTGTTGTTGTTGTTTTTTGTTTGTTGTTTGCTGTCGTTGCTGTTACTTTTTAATAATAGCCATCTTTACCAGTGTCAGGTAGTATCTCATTATAGTTCTGATTTACATTTCTTTGATAATTAGTGAGGCTGAATATTTATATTTTTTCATGTGTTTGCTGGCTGCTTGTATGTCTTCCTTTGAGGAGTGTCTGTTCATGTCTTTTCCCCACTTTTTAGCAGTTTTTTTTTTCTTTTCAATTCATTTGAATTCCTTGTAGATCTTGGATGTTAGAACTTTGTCAGTTGCACAGCTTGCAAATAATTTTTCTTATGCTGTGAATTGTCTCTTTATACTCTTTATGGTTTCTTTTGTAAAAAAAGCTTCTTAGTTTTATAAGTTCCCACCTGTTGATATTAGCCTTTGTTTTACTTACTTTCAAGGACTTGGCCATGAATTCATTGCCTGCTACGATGTCCAGAAGGGTGTGTTGTACATTTTCTTCTAAGATTTTTATAGTTTCAGGTTTTACATTTAAATCCTTGATTCATTTTTATTTAATTTTTGTATATGATGATAGGTAGTGGTCTAGTTTTACTCTTCTGCTTTTGGCTAGCCAGTTTTCCCAACATCATTTGCTAAATATGATTTTATTTCCCCAAGTGTTTGTTTTCCATGGTTTTGTCAAAGATGAGTTAGTTGGAGAACCATGGTTTTATTTCCAAATTCTGTCTTGTGTGTATGACTGTTCCAGTATGATGCTATCATGTCGTGGTCAGTATAATCTTGTAATAAAGTTTTAAGTCTGGAAATGTGATGCCTCTTTGTCCCTTTTGAGAATTGCTTTAGTTATTCAGATTCTTTTGTTGTTTCCATATGAATATCTGTATTGTCTTTTCTAGGTCTGTGAAATGATATTCAAATTTGATGGGGATTGAATTGAATCTATAGATTGCCTTGTGTAGGATGGACATCTTGACCATACTAACTCTTCCAATTCATGAGTATTGGATGTTTTATCATTTGTTTGTGTCATATACTCGACGTCTTTGAGCAGTGTTTTTAGTTCTCATTGTAAGAGTCTTTCACTTTCGTTAGGCAAATGCTAAGATATTTTTTATGACTATTGTGAATCAATTACTTCAATCTACTTTACATTGCTTATAAATTTGTTTCTTTGCATATGTTCTTCTATAAATCAATTTCAGCATATATGATGCTAGCATCAACAGAGATTAGGAATCATCACTTCCTTCCAAGTTACTATCATGTAAATTCAAGTAAATGATCATTTACTTATCATACACACACACACACACACACACACACACACACACAAACACATAGTAGTTGGAGATATACAAACTCAAACAATATACTTGCATTCGTACTTTGTTTCAATCATTCATTAGCTACATTAATTTGGATAGTAATCTTGAAAGTTTATTTCAAATACTCAATTCATGTACACATAGACATTCTTAATATTTGTCACTACCTACTCCTTGAATTACATATTTGCCCCACTTTTTGACCTAGTATGGGCAAAAAGAGAAATAAATATGATCCTCAATACAAATGAATTTTAAGAAGATATCTCAGAAAATGACTTAAAAATGAATTAATTTTCTAAAAACTATGTTCTTTTATACACTCAATTCTCAGATGTCATGCTCATTTTGCAGTAGCAGATTTCAGAATCTCCCTGATGCCCACGATTTAAGTACATAGTTTTTATTTCTTGCTAGTAACTGGAAGAGCAAATTTTCACAGGTTTGACAAGTAATCAATGGGCAGCCTTCCTATTTCAGAGGATCAAGAAACTGACTTAAACAAAGAAACTGGCATTGCTATCATGGAATACAGCTCTGTGATTCACCTTACTACCAGAACCTATAGAAGAAGGAAGAAGTGCCTTATATGCCCCTGCATAATAATCCAAATAGAAGAATGTGAAACCAAACAACCCATCACTGGCTCCAGATGTTCAGGACCTGCATTCCATACATGTGAACTATGAAGGCCTTTTTTCCACAGTTGTCATTTTAATTAAAAGTAGTAAAATTTGTTTTGTGAAAGTGAAGGATGCTTTAAATTTTCATTACTATTTTTACCAAGCCAATAATGTATAAATAGTCTGAATTCTCAAATGTACACATATTGGAAAAATCTCTCTAAAAAAAAAGGAAGGATTTTTTTCATATTTAAAAAGAATTAGTAAAATTTATAAAAAAATGTTCAACACCAAGTCTGGATTAATGGTAGACTGGTTTCCTAGTGATAGAATAAATAAAATTTTGCTTAAGAATTTTTTTAAATGCCTGAATGAAAATCATAGTATTTCCTCCTATCCATCTTGCAAAGCTCATTTTAAATGCCATTTTAAATTTAGAAATGTTCTTACATTCCCTGAGAATTCTAACTCCCATCCTAGATATTCTCTTAGTGTTTATTTCATATGTACTAGAACAAGAATGTATTTGAATTAATAATTGTATTAAAATAGTTTTAAAGAAGAAAAAGGACAATGAATTTATTTTATTTTTATTTTTTGAGTTGGAGTCTCACTCTGCCACCCATACTGGAGTGCAATGGCAGCTCCCGGCCACTGCAGCCTCGACCTGCTGGGCTCTGGCAATCCTTCCACCTCAGACTTCCAAGTAGCTGGAACTACAGGCACACACTACCACGCCCCGCTAATTTTTGATTTATTGTAGAGATGATGTCTCACCAAGTTGCCCAGGTGGGTCTCGAACCTGCGGGCTCAGGCAATCCACTCACTTCGGCCTCCCAAAGCCCTGGGATTATAGGCTGAGCTACTGAGCGGGCTGAATTTGTTTATTAAGATTTGACATGTTTTGAAAGGCCAGGCAGCTGCATATAGCAAGAGTATCAATTGTGTGAAAGTGGGAGAAAGAGGTAGGGCTTGCAGTGGAAAGTTATGGAAGAAAGGTAAATTTGGCCATTTAAGTGAATGTGGTTTGAGCACAAACTTTACCAGTACAATAACCATTTGTATACCTAACCCTGGATGGTACTCTACATCTTCAAAATAAAAATTAAAAAAATTCAACTCAAAAGAATGTGAATGTGGAGGCATATTGGTAAGTTTGGTCTGAGTCAGTAGGTTAAAATAATTTTCATAGTTGCATTGGAGAAATCTGCCTTCACTTCTATAAAGACATATCCAACCAAGGCTAATGTGCAGTCTAAAAGTGGATAAGTGAAAGTAGACAGGTAGTTTTACAATTGTGGTTTGACAAGACAAATGGGCAGAAATGCTGCTTGGTAAAATATGGAGAGCATAAAATGAATCATGTAAAGGACACATTGAAGGTTTTTCAGAACTCAGGGAGGGAACAAGAAGAAAAATATTATCAGATTCTAGTAATTCATCCATATTATTATTTGTCGTAGTTTCAGAAGTTTTGTTGATCCTGATATAATATCCTATTTTTTCAACTAAATGAGTATATTTAAAAATATCTCCCCAGAATAGGTAAAAAATTAAGGAATTTTGAAAGTACCAGGTGAAAAGGAAATTGTACAAAACCAGTAGTACCATGCTTGAACGACTTGAGGTACTTCTGTTCCTTAAAAGTAAACTTCCATTAACTTGCTCCAGTTTGTGAGCAATTTCTAACTCCAAGAGTTAACAATAGTACTAAGAGAATCCATTGTAAAAGGGTGGGAACAGTGTGACTTTAAAGCACATATAAATACTACATTATTAGTGTCTATTATGCAGTAGGAAATTAAAAGCTGTTAAAATCTTTCAAGCACTTCTAGTATTAGCAAGAGAAAAATAGACTTTTCTCAGAAAAGAGAATAAAGGTAGTTATAGTTAGGGATTTAAAACTTGAATTGCAATAATGACCCTGTTTTCACCCTGCAATTTACAATTCAGTTTTAGTCTAAATTGCTCCTCTGGAAGTCTTCTATTTATTTATTTAACATTTATTTTTCTTTACTTAATTTCATTTATAAAATAAAATTACTGCTGATATTTGTGTACTTGATTTAATCTTACTTGCCTAAGTTAAAGTTATTGGCCTTTAGAGAGACTACTTTCAGCAGGAAGAAAGAAGAATTGACAAATCTTCTCCCCAAAAAAGCAAAACTGAAGGGGATGTTGGAAAACAGCCCATTCATTGCTCTGAAAATCTACCAAAGACAGGTGGCAAGATGAGAAGTACTTGTTCATGAGAAACGATTGAACCTCAGGTAAGACAGATGGAAATAATCATCTGCAGTCATCCCCATCTCTGTCACCCAAGTTCTAGAGGTTTAGGCTTTGAAAACCAGCATCTCCACTACTGGAGAGAACTGAATTCCCTTGGAGAAGAGGATGAAAAGCATTTTTAAAATTAATGTGTATGTTACATGTATATTGGAGGGGCCAATATACACACACGTGACTAGTGAATGTTTTAGCCCTATTTCAGTTTTTTGTTTTTGTTTTTTTTTCTGAGTTGGAGTCTCACTCTGTCATCCACACTGGAGTGCAGTGGCGGCTCCCGGCCACTGCAGCCTTGACCTGCTGGGCTCCAGCAATCCTTCCGCCTCAGCCTTCCAAGTAGCTGGAACTACAGGCTCTCACTACCACACCTGGCTAATTTTTGATTTATTGTAGAGATGAGGTCTCGCCAAGTTGCCCAGGTTCACTTTTTTAACTATGTAAATCTAACATTGATATATACTGACACTTCCTCTCCACCCTTTATTCTCAGTTCTGTTTGGACTCACAATTCTCCTTGTAGAAGTGATGACACAATATTCAGAATACTTTCGTTCCTCCTACTGGTTTGCTGTTTTGAACTTTCTTGCTTTCAATTCCTTTTCCTGAGGGCCTCTGGGGGGCCATATAAAAATAGTGGAAATCATCCGTGTTTATATTGTGATATATATCAAGCTGTGGTTATTTTGCTTTATATCCTTAGATTATAATTAAAAGTTTACAAAGGAAAAACCAGATCTTTCCATACTGAGATTTTTTCAATGATATCTTAGAGTGATAGCAATGCCTTTCCCACTCAACACATTTCTACAAACTTTTGACCCCAAAAATAATTACCAAAACTATGATTAAAATTAACTTTGCTAGGCCACCCAACCAAGACATGTTTCTCTTGTTTCCATATTTTCATATAATAATTCAACATTATAATTCAACATTTCCATATATTCATATAATAATTCAATATTATTTTTTCATTGGTGTTCTTGACTCAACTTAAACTGTCCTATGGAATACGGTAGAGTTTAACTACCCAGACTGAGGTAGTAATTTCTTCCCTTAAATTTTCCCAGAAATACATATACATGCACAGATACAAGCAAGTTTTATAATGCATGCTTTCATTTTAACATATTGTTTCTCATCCTTTGCTTTTCTGTGCATGTATGAAGCTTGTGTGCACAAGACAATTTTTTTGACCTGTGTAATTCTCACAGTAGGCTATAAGTTCTTTGAAGGAGAGTTATTTTTATTCATTCATACTTACTTTGAATCTCCAAAACATAGCACAGGGTTGAATGTATTAGCTTAATACATTTTAGTTAATGATTCAGTATAAGAAGATTAAAAGACTATAACTAAATTTTCTAGATAAATGCCAAAAATTGTTGGTGAAATTATCTTAATCAGAATAGAGAAATGATATAAATGTATATAACTGAGTCTCTTCACATTGTAAATTAGACTACATTTCTGCATTTCTTCTCATTCCACAATAGTCATATTCATGCATAGACACATCAAGGTAATACATAGGAGTGTCTTCTCCACAAAAAATAAAAATTGATGATAAAATAGATGAACTTATTTCATAAAGTTAGTATTTGAGATGTGATTTTAATTGAAGATAAATTCATGTAACACACAATTAACTATTTTCAAATGTACACCTTGGTGGGATTAGTTTATCTACTATATTGTACAAACACTATATTGCCCTAGTTTCAATTTTTTTATTGCCCCGAAAACACCCCACGCCATTATGTAATCACTTCCTATTTTTCTCTCCTCTTATCTCCTGAACCGACTAATCTGTTTTCTGTTCCTATGCATTGGCCTATTATAGATATATGAAAAGAATCATACAATATGTGACCTCTTGAATCTGGCTTCTTTCACTTAGTATAATGATTTTAAGGTTCATTCAAGTTGTAATGTATATCAGCACTTTGCTTATTTTATGACTAAACAATATTTCGTTGTATGTAAGTCCCAATTTATAATTTCTATTTTGATTATCTGCCTAGCTTTTTATTCATTATTGAAAGTGAAATATTAAAGCCTCGAAACTGTATTGTACAATTGTCTATTACTCCCTTCAATTTTTCCAAAGTTTGTTTCACGGATATTTGACTTTCTTTTTGGGGCTCGTGTTTATGATTGCTATATTCTTGAATAATTGACCCATTTTTGTCAATATAAAATGCCTTCTTTGTCTCTTGAAATAACTTCTAACCTAAAGTACATTTTTGTAACAGTGTTTTAACCATGTTAGCCTTTTTTGTGGGTATTATTGTTATGTAACATCTTTTTCCACACTTCCATTTTCAATTTATTTGTTTTTTTGGATCTAAAGTGAGTCCCTTTTATGTGACATGTACTTCAGTATATTGTTTATACCTAGTCTATAACTTCTGTTACTTATTTAATTTAATTCATTTCAATTTAAAGTAAATACAAATAATGAAGGATATCCACTGATAATGCAAATTTTCTTCTTGTGTCATTTTAAAATTTCAAAATACTTCCAATATTGCCTTATTTTATATTGTAATAAGAAACATATCTTTATGTGTTTTTATAAATATATAGATATATATTGGTCTCTGCACTCTGCTCCTGAAATAAAGCTCCTGAAACTCTTTGTAGATAGGGACACTAGAAGAAACTTGTGTTCTAATATTTGGTCCATATCCCCAGTTCCTGACAGAAAGCGCCTTAAACATTTGTAATTTCTTGAGTGATAGGAATATTTAACACAAAAATTCTAAATTCATTGAAATTTCCTGGGTGATATTTGTATCTTTTGTTCTAAGCCCATAACGCTTGGTAGGCTTCTAGATACCCTAAAGATGGGGCTATTTGCCTGGGAAATCAATCAAGTGGTTAGATGATTGAAACTTTCAGCTTTACTTCCCAACTTCCAGGGTGGGGAGAGGGTATGAAGATTTAGTTGATCACCAAAAAAAAAAAAAAAAAAAAAAAATTTGTCATTTGTAATTTCTTGTATTTTAGGGATTATCACATTATTTTTGCACTGTCTTATACTTTTCCATTCTAGCTATTTCTTTCATATATGAAATGGTAGATAAATATTTATTTTCTCTCACCTGTAATGATACTGTTGATTATTTAAATATATATTTATAACAAATTGTGAGAAAATTGCAAAAATCAGCAAAGGTGAATTAAAAAAACAAATGTTTCCCAAAAATAATCATACATTTTATTTTTATATTAATTAATTTACTAGAGCTTTTTCTATGCACACAATCTTTTCTCTTATATTCTATGTAAATATATAAATATAAACCCTTATGTATTTGTTTCCATAACAAAATATGTCATTTCTTGCCACATTTTTTCTTGTTACATCATGAGCATTTACAAATGTCTTCACAAACTTTCTGAAAATATATAATCTCCTTAAATTATCTCAGATACAATCATGGCTCTAAGAATAACCTGTATGCAGATACTTGAGAAATGCACACTTCCATCTCAAATATTTCCTTGAACCTCCACACTTATGTATCAAACTCCCAACTCAAAATATTATTGGATCATCAAAGTTTTCTAAACTTATTAAATAAAACTTCCAACTTAGAATGTTCTATTCTATATATTCATAGTCAATCTTTCCATATGTTTGTTTACTGTAGCCATTTATTCAGTTGCATGAACTATAAACTTTGAAATAATCTTTATAAACAAAGTTGTAACATTATAATTTCTCTGTTTGCATTTAACAACAAAATGTGTAGTTGGAATAAAAATATTCCATGCTTAGTTATTTATATTAACCTATAAATTTTCAGGAATTTGGATAAAGCAACAAAATTAATCCAAAATATTTTAAAAGTAAATAATTGCATATTAAGTTTATTTGAACTTTGCTCATATTTTCAAGTGTTTAACTTATGTTTGAAACTTTCACACATCATTTTACTAATTGATATGATCTTTGCTTTATGGTCCACAATATGCTGCCAAATAACACTCATTCTTGAAAATATATTTCACTCTTTATAGACACAGATTTATGCTATTACATAAATAGACACAGATTTATGCTATTATATAAATCCTATTCTTTCTTGGGGAACTAATATGAAATGTAGATATTTTTACACAAATATTACCCATAATTGTAGAAAAATGAAAATTATATAAATAGTCTATAATAGAAAAGATGGTTAAGTAAATTTGAGTAAATTTATAGTTTAGGTGATTTATTGCAACTTTCCTATGTTGAGAGTGAAAGAAGTTCAGTGCCAGTAATGACTCCACACCTGGCCAGGACCAAGAGATTTATTAAAGTGGCGGTTACAAGGAAAAAGGGAAAGGGTCTGTGGAGAGAGAGAGAGGAAGTGGGAGAGAGGCAGGGAGAGAGCTGCAGAGAGGGAGAGAGCGACAGAGAGAGAGAGAAAGAGAGACCAAGAGAGAGAGTGAGAGGGAGAGAGGAAGTGGGAGAGAGGTGGGGAGAGAGCTGCAGAGAGGGAGAGAACTACAGAGAGAAACAGAAAGAAACAGAAAGAGAGACGAGAGAGAGTTGCGGGGAGAGGGCTGTATTTATCAGCCTGACAGGGGCCGGAAGGGGCCGTGCTATGCTCCTATTGGAGGAGCTGCATGGAAGTAGGGTGGGGCCAATGCCGTGTTATGGTCCTATTGGACGCATAGCAAAGCTGGGTACTGATTGGAGGCTTGCAGGTTTGAAATTGGCGTGCAAGGAGGTTTGAAAGTCACGTGGGAATTGTGCTCGCAGAGGCCAGACCAAGGGCCTTTGTTGTCTGGTGTGTCAGCGCCATTTCGGGAGCCTCCCCTCTGGTCGCTTCCTGCACCCTTCAGAGGGGATAATGAGGCACTGAATTCAAATGATAAAAACAGAAAACAAAGGTATAAGAAATTGTTAAAATGGCAAGTTCTAAGTTTCCCTAAGCAGAATGTGTCTGTATTTGAATGAAATAAAAGCGGTATTTGGAGGAGAAGTCAAGATGTCCCCTGATGTATAAATTTGGCTAACTGTTACAAGGGTGGTATCAATATATTGCTATCATACAACACACACACACACACACACACACACACACACACACACACACACACACGTATACACACACCAGAGACAGAGAGAGAGACAGAGAAACAGATACAGAGACAGAAGAGGTCTTAGTTATGTTCAAGGCAAAGTTGATAAAGTAAGAATTTAACATTTTGAATAGGACAAATTTGTCAGACTTCCAGGAAAGACAGTCAGTCATTGTAGCTACAGTTTAGGCCTCAAATAAGACATCATAGTACCTAAGAAACTATCCTTTATAAAGGTGGTCATAAGAAACAAAGTAGGAGGTATAGCACTTCCCAATTTCAAACTTTCCTATAAGGCTACAGTAATCAAAACAGCCTAGTATTGGTACAAGAACAGGAATATAGACCAATGGAACAGGATAGAGATTCCAGAAGTAATGTCTCAATTTCTCAACCAACTCATCTTTGACAAAGCCTCTAACAACAACCACTGTGGAGAGAAGAACCTATTCAGTAAATGGTGCTGAGAAAACTGGCTGATCACGTGCAGAAGATTGAAACAGGACCCCTACTAATCAGCATACACAAAAATTAACTCTAAATGGATCAAAGACCTAAATGTAAAACCTCAAACTATGAGAATCTTAGAAAATCTGGGAGGCACCCTTATGGAAATTGGAAATGGCAAACAATTCCTATTTAGAACCCTAAATGCCCATACCTTAAGAAATAAGTTAGACAAGTGGGAACTCATCAACCTAATGAGATTCTGCAAAGCAAAAGAAACCATCAAGAGAGCAGGGAGACAGCCCACAGAATGGGAAAAAATATTTGCCAACTGTATATCTGACAAAGCCCTAACATCTAGGATCTACAAGGAACTCAAACGTGCCGAAAGGAAAAAAAACAAACAGTCCCATTAAAAAGTGGGCAAAAGACATGAATAGACATTTCTCAAAAGAAGATATACAGGCAGCCAACAGACACATGGAAGAGTGTTCAGCCTCACTCATCATCAGAGAAGTGCAAATCAAACTACACTGAGATACCGTCTATCCCCAGTAAGAATGACCATCATTAATAAAACAAACAACAACAGATGCTGGCGAGGATGTGGAGAAAAAGGAATACTGCTACACTGTTGGTGGGGATGCAAACTAGTGTAAACTCTCTGGAAGACAGTGTGGCTATATCTGAAAGAATTAGCTATTGACCTTCCATATGACTCAGCAATTCTCCTACTGGGAAAATACCCAGAGTAACTCAAATCATTCTACAAAAAAGATATCTGCACATGTATGTTTGTTGCAACTCTGTTCACAATAGCAAAATATAGAACCAACCATGTTGCCCAACGAAGCTGGACAGGGTTAAAAAAAAAAAAAAAAAAGTGATACATATACACAATGGACTATTATGCGGCCAAAAGAAGGACAAATATATGGACTTTGCAGCAACTTGGATGAATTTGGAGTCGATCATACTCAGTGATCTGTCACAGAAACAAAGAACAGAGTACCATATGTTCTCACTCATAGGCGGATCTTGAACAAATCTAATAGTATGACTGAGCCCACGGGTTCAAGACCCGCCTGGACAGCGAGACCTCACCTCTACAATAAATCAAAAAATCAGCCGGGCGTGGTAGCGCATGCCTGTAATTTCAGCTACTCGGAAGGCTGAAGCGGAAGGATCGCCGGAGCCCAGCAGGTAGAGGCTGCGGTGGCCGGGAGCAGCCACTGCACTCCAGTCTGGGCGACAGAGTGAGACTCCAACTCAAAAAAAAAAAGAAAGGGATTGGCAGTAGTGGGAAACTGTCAGGGGAGGTGAGATGAGACTGGCTGTTGAGGGAAACTGCTAGGGGAGGGAGGGGCATACCTCATCAACAAGGTACCTGAATAATCAATGTTTGTATACCTAACTCTGAATTGTACCCCACATCTTTATAAGAAAAAAATAAAAAATAAAAAATACACACCAAAAGAAAGAGAGAATAGAAAACATAATGTAGGAAGAATTCAGAGTTGGGCTATAAATATGAAGAAATTTGGAAAAATACCATAATCAACATTTTTCCTTATATCTTACGGATTACATAAGATCTTAAAAATTGGTGTCTACATCTAAACAAATATAAAATAGCTATAAGTTTTTTTTAAAAAGGTGGTCATAAGTATAAAGACTTATAAAAGGGTTGATTAATACCCCAAAGACAAGAATATAAAAGTTATATATGCATGTTATGGAAACAGTGACAATTTTAGTGAGAACATAACATCATGCCTATAGTCTTTGGTTTCCTTGATTTTCTTTTCCAGACTTTTATTCTGAGCCTTGGGTAAAAAACACATTTTCAGCATGTTAAATCTAAACAAAAAGAAAACTTCCACAGAAAATGTCCTTCTTTTCATTGGTTGTTATTAGGACTAAAAGTGATCTGTTAAGGTAGTTTTTAAAATTGTGCTCCTTAGAATCGCAAGGGCCAATAAAGGCGCAAGAAAAGTCAAGATTTGGGATTTATATGACTTCACACCACTAGAACAATTTTGTCTTTCTTTTATTACCTATTGGGAGCGTACATATGTTTTCTCCTATATAAACAAAGAATTAGCCGGGCTCAGTGGCTCAGCCTGTAATCCCGCGCCTTTGGGAGGCTGAGGTGAGTGGATTGCCTGAGCCAGCAGGTTCGAGACCCGCGTGGGCAGCGAGACCTCATCTCTACAATAAATCAAAAAATCAGCCGGGCGTGGTAGCGCGCGCTGTAATTTCGGCTACTCGGAAGCCTGAGGCTGAAGGATCGCGTAGCCCAGCAGATCGAGGCTGCGGTGGCCGGGAGGGGCCACTGCACTCCAGTCTGGGTGACAGAGTGAGACTCCAACTCAAAAAAAGAAACAAAAAACTCCCAAAGAATTGAACTACTAAGATAATTTGATATTTTCACATTTCTTCAATTTTACTTCTTTTTCAGTTGAGAAAATTGAATGTGAATAGAGAAAAAGTGAATTGTTTTATTATTATTATTATTATTATTATTATTTTAAGTTGGAGTCTCACTCGGTCGCCCAGACTGGAGTGCAGTGGCCACTCCCAGCCACTGCAGCCTTGACCCACTGGGCTCCGGTGATCCTTCCACCTCAGCCTTCGGAGTAGCCGGAATTACAGGCCTGCGCTACCATGCCCGGTTGATTTTTTGATTTATTGTACAGATGAGGTCTCGCTCCCAGGCGGATCTCGAACCCGCGGGCTCAGGCAATCCACTCATCTCAACCTGCCAAAGGCGCAGGATTACAGGCTGAGCCACTGAGCCAGGCAAAAGTGAATTATTTAACATTGTACTTAACTGACAAAAAGAAAAGAAACTAATGTTTTCTAATTTATAAAGCAGGGTTCTTTATATTTGGCCTAAAATAGTTTTGTATATGTGCAAATGTGTTAATATTATTTCATTATCATCATCCTTATCATTATTATCATCCTTATCATTATATCTTACTAAAAATACTGAGCCATCCAATAATGACAATGTTTAAAAAAATGCCACAATTTAAAAGTAAAAATGATCCTGAAAAATTATTAAAACATTGATTGCATTTCTTGCTGTCAACCACTTTCCATAATAGACCAATGCATTGCTTAGTCATGCCATAACTATTAGTTTGCACTGTTCTGTCAAAGGAACTAATTGCTATAATTTTATTTAATTTCCTTAATTTATTCCGAAACTTGCAACTCTTCATTAGACCTGGCTTCCATACAGTCTTCATCACCATGTTTGTCAGTCTCTTTTAAAAACAACTGGTCTTTTTTTGATTTGGCAGTTAAAATTGGCTCTCAATAATAGAAACAGGGAATAAATAATAACCAAGACAATTTGCAGATATAGCTTGACTAGAACTATGGAAACTGTTAAATTTCCTAAATGGTAGGATGATCAAATCAAAATTCTCAGTGTAGTGAGACTTAGGTTATAATCCTATTATTTAAAATTACTAGTTGAACTTAGGTAAACCAGATAACCACACTGTTTGTCAGATCCTCCCATGCAGTACAATGCCACGATCACTCCCATGGAGGAATTACATTCTGGTCAAAATAAATGAGTCTACACCTAGATACTCTTATTCCAGATGTAAATATAGTTTGAATGACTCTCAAGGACTTCAAACATTACAGGAAAATTTCAGTTCAAAGAGTATTTATGAACTTATCATGACTAACATAACTTTTCCAGTGGAAAATATCCTCACATTGTGTATCGATAACAATGGATTATTTGGCAAAATAAAACAAAACACCATACTGATGCAAAGCAACATATTGTTGAAGTATAGCATGTTTCTATAGATCAAACCCTTTTCATAAGACTTTAATTCCATGCATTTAAAAATAAACACATTTTATTATTTATCTCACACATTGAAATGCATTGTTTAAGTGAAAATATTAGATTTTTTTCAATATAAACTGTCAAATTTGCTTTACAATAAAATAAAATTAGATGTCGTAATACTCAACTAGAAAGAATAATACTCACCATAGGCTCTCCATAGGAAATATTCATAGCTATGCATTTGATTTTGGTATACTCAAGGCTAGAGGAAATAGATTAAAATTAGTAATGGAGTCATGCAGTGTATAACAACGTTTTGGTCAACAATGGATCCCATATACGACCCTGGTCCAAATATGATTACAGCAGAGCTGAAAAATTCCTATCATCTGCTGACGTTATAGACCTTCTGGAGGGACAAAATGTGGAGATGTGAAACAGTAATATTAATAATCTTGACCCTCTGTAAGCATAGGCTAATGTGTGTATTTGAGCCTTAGTTTTTAGCAACAAAAACAAAAAGTTTTAAAAGTAAAAAAAGTGGAAAAAAGCTGAAATAATAAAAGTACAATTAAAAAATATTTTTCCACTGCTGTACAAAGTGTATGTGTGTTTTAAGGTATTATAGAAGAATCAAAAGATTTAATTTTTTTAAGTTTATAAAGTAAAAAATTACAATGAGATAAGATTAATTTATTATTGAAGAAAGAAAAACATATTTGTGTTAATCTAGTATAGCCTGTGTACAATGTTTATAAAGTCTATGGTAGTGTACAGTAATGTCCTACGCCTTCAATTCACTCACTATTCATTCACTGACCACCCAGGGCAACTTCCAGGCCTGCAAGCTCCATTCGTGGTACATGCCCTATACAGGTGTATTCTTTTTTAATCTTTTATACCATATTTGTACGGTACCTTTTCTATGCTTACATATGTTTAGATACACAAATACTTACCACTGTATATAAATTGTCTAAAGTATTCAAACAATGACACGCTGTACAGATTTATAGTCTAGGAGGAATAGGCTATATCATATTCTATTCTACTAGATAGAATATCATATTTGATTCCATCTAGATTTATGCAAATATACTATCTGATGCTCATGTGATAATTGAATCTTTAATGATGCATTTCTCAGAATATATTTCCTTCTGTAAGTGACTCATGACTGCATTTTAAAACCTGTGAACTAGGCTGGGTGTGGTAGCTCACACCTGTAATCCCAGCACTTTGGGAGGCCAAGTCAAAAGGACTGCTTGAGCCCAGAAGTTTGAGACAAGCTTGGACAATACAGTGAGACCTCTTCTCTAAAAATAAAAATTCAAAAATTTAGCCAGACATTGCGGCATAAGCCTGTCTATAGTTTCAGCTACTCAGGAGGCAGAAGCAGAAGGATCACCTGAGATCAGGAGGTCAAAGCTGCAGTGAGCAGTTGATCATACCACTGCACTCTAGCCTGTGCAATGGTGATACCCTGACTCAAAGCAAAACAAAGCTAAATAAAATTAAAACTGAGAACCTAAGTTTATCTTAAATAGCTGAGAAACTCAAGGACAAGTATTAATTTAATCAGTCTCAAAAAAATTTTAGTCCAACAGTATTTCACACAATTCATCATGTCCTGATCTAACCTATTATCTATAAAAAAATTTGATTATAAATATTGGTTATTCAATGAATGTGGAGAGACCATCAAACAAATCATTTTTTGAGACATTATATTGCTCAATAGAGTAGCAACTATGTGCACTTACTATGTAAATGTATTTTCCAATTCAATGCATTATGAAATCTATGCAATAAAATAAGAACAAAATTAACAACATAAAGAAGAGAATACTCATTCAATAACATTTGGAATTGGAGGTAAGACTACTTAAGGAACTCCCACAGACAAAATATTAGTAATGTGATCACTGATTTCAAGAATATGGTTTGTCATAGGGTCATTTGAATAATATTAAAATATTAAGAGCAGCTTACAACATTTTAATCACAGTCCTCCAGACAAATAAGCATTCACACACTTCTATTTGCCAGCCCAGATTGGTCCCATTAGAAACATTTTTCAGTAGAAGATTTAGAACAAGATTTAAATGATGAATTAAAATAGTCCAAGGAATGAAAATAGATTGTACAGCCAAACATAAAGATAAATTTTCTTATTATTTGCTGCCCAGTGTAAATGTGCATGCATTATTTTAAGATTCTGAATAGCCCCAAATTTAACATCTATGAACATTTTTAAATGCTGTTAGACTATAATGACAAATTTCATTCTGAATTGTAGCCAATTTATGTCTCTGAAATTAAAGCAGCTCAGCTTAAAAAGAAATAATCTCTTGAGTGTTACAGAGTATATAATAGATTTTCCAAAAAAAATATAAAACAAAGGAAACACCTTCACTATAGAAAAGTACTATGTACTCTTATATAACATTTAGAATTCCGATCCATGGCCTGGAATGTAAGCTTTTTCACCACACACACACACATACACACACACACACACACACACACACACACACACACACACACAAAGTAACTGAATTGTTTTTCAGAAAAAAAATCATAAATTCTAAATCTCATATCAATGATTTAATTGTGGTTTGCTTATTTTTCAATTTTTGTTCTGCTTTGATTCAGTAAAGATAGCCCTCAGGTCACCAGATGGTATTCAATAAAAATAAATTTCTTATTATCTTTTAATTCAATTCACTTCAATAAATATCATTGAGCACCTTTTTGAATGCTCACCAAGCCCAGGAAATTCAAAGGAGTGTTTTGAATGGAATTTTCACTTGGTGATATAAAGTCTAATGAGGGAGAGCAACATCAAATCAGAAAATTTCCATACAAAATCATAAATGCCATGATAAATGTATGTATAAAGAAGAAATACCAGGTAGGTATATGCTTTATTAGATTAGGGGCTTTAGGAAACAATTTCTGGAGAGGATATCCAGTTGAATATTAAGGAATAATAGGCTTACTCACGTTACAAACAAGAGACTGGAAAAGTAGATAATTTCAGAAAAAGAGAACTGAACAAATAAAGAGACAGATAGAAACATGAATTCCCAGGCATTCAGAAAGACTGCAAAATATCTCGATTAAATGAAAAACAAAATTTAAGATCCAGAATGTTGAGGGATGAAACTGGGCAAGAAGATAGAAGCTAGACGATGAAAGCTTTGCATACCATGTTTAAGCATGGACTTTATTTTTAAGGTAACAGAAGACACAGAAGAAATAAAACTCAGAAAATATTTGAATTATCACCCTTGCAACCAGATAGATTTGATAGGAGAAAACAGTTTGAGGGCAAGGATCAACAGTAAGAAAAATGAGCCTCTATCAAGCACTGTGGTTATAAAAATCTGTTACTTCTATAAATCTACTAATGCCACACAAAAAAAATCTTAAAACTAATTATAGTAGCTATGTGATCTCTTTCTACTTGTTATATAATGACAAAGTTCCCCTCTGTGGCACTCATTCATATAGATTGGCATTTTGACTCTACTGAATCCACTTGAAACGTTTATCAATGACAGCCAAGATTTAGCATGGATAGACTCTGTATAAAGAAGTTCATCATTATAATCCACCTACTCCACAGGCTAGAAAGGAAAACCCTCACTCTAAAATTTATGGCTGACTCATATATTTTAAAGAGTTAGTCATGCTCAGACTCATGAGATTCGGGTAGTGTCTGAACATTACACATCCTGAGCAGTTATTTGGTTTTCTGAAAAGTTCAAATTATTGCTAGGCTAGCTATCACTTCTTGCATTGAGAAAAATCATCAGTAACAGTTCCCTAAATGCAAAGTGTCACTGGTGTTTGAGTATTTTCTTTAGTTTTCATTTTAATCTGGAGTATTAAAATGATCATAATAATTTAGTAATGCTATCATCCACTCAATAATTCATTTATTCATTTGACCAACAAAAGTAGAAGTTCCTCTCTTTTAGACACTTTTCTAGACACCCAGTGAAAATTTTATTTAAGCATTCAATAATTCATTAATAAATTTCTGGATTCTTGTCATAGTTGATACATGAAAGCAGAAAACACCCTTTAAAAATTTCTAACTATAACCAAGATTAGGCTCTGAGTAACGAAATTACTAAAATTTTAATCTCATCAATTATTTTTAGATGATCCTCTTATTTTTTTCCTTCTCTTTGCTTGATTATCTTCTAATCTCACTAGCCCTGCACAAATGAGTCACTGACCTGGTGTCTAGCTTTTAGTCACCTGCTAGTTTAAAACTTGCATTTCAGTATCCAGTATCTGGGATTTCATCTTTCATTCATACTGTGCATCAAGAACAACAAAAAAATCTATTTAAGCAGTATATTAAAAAATACCTGCTAAATACTCAGTATATTACAAAATATTTTCACCTACAATATCAAACTTCATAGTCACAATTTTATGAGTATGGATTATAATCCAAGTTGATAAATGAAAATAATGAGTTTGTTGTAAGATTTGTCTAAGAAGTTCCATATTGAAAATATCAGATTGTTAGTTACATATGTATCGTATTATTATAAAAGTTTGCCTCTCACATCAATGACTTCAGTTATTCATCCAAGTTTTCTTGTTGTTTTTTTCAAGTTTCCAGCTTTGGTTCATATGCAAATGTGTAAATCCTAATTTCTCATTCTGTTAATATTAACTCCATATGTACTGAAAATGGCCACTCACTTGAAGTTTTTAAAAAATTATGTTCAGCAGTAACCTGGGCCTATACAAGTCTGTTTGGTCTTGATAGATCCTCTTGTCAAAGTAGTTATATGACAGTTGAAATACATAAAATTTTAAGCAGCAAGTGGCAGAGTTATAGGGAAAATTCACACACATATAAAGAATTACTATGTACCATTTACTATGCAAGTAGGAATACAAACAGAATTTGTATTCTGTGGAAGGTATCAGACAAGAATCTTGATGATTAAATATCTGATAAGAATTACTCTCAATCTCTAATTCAGTGATCTTTTCATGATGCCACGGCAATATGCATGTTATTGTTGAATTTTTAAATATGCAGAGAATAAAAAAGAAGTTAAGAAGTGTCTTATGGCACAAAAATGTGTAAGTGAAGAAAATCTGGTTAGTCTGATTTGAGATGTTTTCATGAATTCCAGGAAAATGCTTCTTTAAAAGAATAAAGCTCCAAATTTGGGGGAGATAACAAAGCAGAAAGCACAAGAAAAATGTCTCTTCACCTAGAAAACCATTCATCTGACAGAATCTGTCTGGTGTAACTATTTTAGAACTCTGGAGTTTATTGAAGATTTGCAGCTTTCAGGGAAAGACTTAAACGATAAATTGTATTTAATTTCAATCAATTTCATATTCTAGCACTGTAGCAGCTACTCATTATTCACCCCAGCCCTTGGCAGACAGTCATGCACTCATTCTAGGAGCAGTTTGCATGCAACTTTCAGGTACCAGAGTGGACCAAAAAGATTCTGTCTTACAAATGTTGGGGATCTGTGCTCTCATCTCTAATTGCTGCTTCTACTCACAGAGACGTAGACATAAAGGTGGGTGACCACTGTTGCTGAAGTTCTTCCATTGTTGCAAGCCCTTTCTTCTTGGATGAAGTGGCTTCTTTGAATTCTGAAGGGACAGTATTCTTTTCCTCCCTTAACTTTTCCCCATTTCTGGAGCCAGCATTAAAGACTAAGATATTCCAAAATAGCTACTTGTATGGGAACAATTAGAAAGCAATGACTTATACTTAGGCTCAGAAAAATATCTGGGTCAGAATGTATTTGAGCAGAACTTAAGTTTATAATTCAGCTTGATTCTTGTTCACAGGAACAGACTACAACAATTTAAAAAATAACCAAACAATTTTTTTAAAAAACCTGATGAAAGAGGTGTTAGAGAAAAAAATCTGATTTCAAAACATCATATTATTAGACTCAAAGAATCAAATGTCCAGTTTTCAACAACAAAATATTTGCAAGGTTTCAAAGAAGCAGGAAAGTATGGCACATTGGAAGAAAAAAAATAAGCAAATTAGTTCTAGAATGAAATCTGATGATAGACTTACTAGAAAAAGATATTAAAACAACTGTCTAAATAATGCTTAAATAACTAATGAAAAGTTATAGAAAATGTCAAGAAAATGATGGATGAACAAAATGAAAATACTAATAAAGTGACAGAATACCTAAAAAAATGAAAAAGGAAATCTAGAGCTAAAAATTACAATGAAATGAAATGAAAAATTTACTAGGAAGATTTGAGCAGACAGAAGAATAAAATGAAAAATCAAAATAAAGTAAGTAGAGTCTAGGAGACCTGGGGGAACAGCATCAAGTGAACCAACATATTCGTTGTAGACATTCCAGAAGGAGAAGAGAGAAAAAAAGAAAGAAAAAAAGAAGAAAAACCTGTCAAATTTGATTAAATAAATGACTATAAGCCTCTAAGAGCTCAATGAACTTCAGGTAAGATAAATTCAAAGACACATGTTCAGACACATTGTAGTCAAGCTTTTGAAGGACAAAAAGATAATCTTAAAGCAAGAGAAAAGTGACTCACCAAATTCAAAAGATAACTACAAGATTATTATTATTATTATTTTCTTTTTCTCTTTTTTTTTTTTTTTTTGAGTTGGAGTCTCACTCTGTCGCCCAGACTGGAGTGCAGTGGCCGCTCCCGGCCACCGCAGCCTCGACCTGCTGGGCTCCGGCGATCTTTCCGCCTCAGCCTTCCGAGTAGCCGGAAGTATAGGCACGCGCTACCACGCCCAGCTAATTTTTTGATTTTATTGTAGAGATGAGGTCTTGCCTGCCCAGGTGGGTCTTGAACCCGCGGGCTCAGGCAATCCACTCACCTCAGCCTCCCAAAAGTGCGGGATTACAGGCTGAGCCACCAAGCCCGGCTAAGATTATTATTAATTAGTAGATTTCTCTGTGGAAACTTTGGAGGCCAGCAAGCAGTGTACTAATGTATTCAAAGTGCTAAAAGAAAAAAAAATGCCAAGAATTCTCCTATATATGGAAAAACTGGTCTTCAAATGTGAGAGAGAAATTAAGATAATCCCAGATTAAAAATTTTAAAACTGAGGAAATTTGTTACCATTACACCTGTCCTCTAAGAAAGGTAGCATTATTATAACAACATTTTGTAACTCCATTTTTGCTATACACATGCTATAAAGAACAAATTCACTTAAAATAATTAGTCTAAAAGCCAGTATTATTGAAATTTTTATTTGTAACTATATTTTATCATCTACATAATTGAAGAGACTAATGCATTTAAAATAGATAATAGTTTATGCCTTGGGGCACAGAGTGCATTAAAGATGCAAATTTGTGACCCTAACAGCCATAAAGAGTGGAGACAACCGTAAAGCAGCAGAATTTTTGTATTTTACTGAAGTTAAGTTTTTATAAAGTTAAATTAGGGATATAACATTAAGATGTTAAATACAATACTCATAATAACCACAAAGAAAAAAGTTGTAAAATATATACAAGTAGAAAAAAGAAAGGTATCTAAAGATTTCACTACAAAAAAATCAACTAAACACAAAGAAAAAGAACAATGCAGAAAACGAGGAACAAAAGACTTATATGGTATATAGAAAACAAATAGCAAAACGGAAAAGGGAAATCCCTCCTTATCAGTAATTACATTAAATGTAAATAAATAATAAACGCCCATCAAAAGAGTTTGGAAGGAAAGGTACAAAATAACAATAAACAACAGAAAAAAGACACGATCCAAATATGTACTATATAGAGCAAGTTTTACTTTAGCTATGAAGTCATGTGTTTATGGCCTTACTTTTCATTTATGCATTTATCTTTAATTCCTGTTACGTGTTTTAGTATTACTGACTTCTTCTGCTTCAATCTTAGGTATATGAATTGAAGAGAAACCTCAGAGAATTCGCTACTGTTTGATTAATTGGATCCTACAATCTCTAGTTACTCTGCTTCTCTCTATATTTCACAGTCTTGTGTTTGTTTTGTATTAGTTGCTCAGAATTATTTTAGTTGCAAAGTTTGTTTGAAAGACGTTATGGATAGATCTAGTTTTGCTTCTACTTGACTTAGTCATGTTGCAAGATAAGTCACCACTGGATTTGTTTTTAAACTTTTAAGTATTATACAGTGAAAACATTTAGCCTAAATTCAATGCCAAGATTATACATAATCAACATTTTGTGGTGGAAAGTTATCAGAATGGGCCTGCAAAAGAGTACATGCACTCAATAGTTAACTCAACACAAAACTGCTGATGCCTTTTCTGTATCTGGAAAAAGAAAGACTGAAGATTCAGAAATAAAAGCAACCATTATTGCCCTTATGGAAGAACAAACATAGATACTTGCCATATGGTGTATTCAGAGGGAACACAGGGGCCAAACACAATGTATTCTTATAACATAGAGGTTCTATACACAACCAGGATGTTAGATGTAGCAGTTATTGAGAAAGAGAAGAGTATAGATGCCTTCCAAACAAGGCATCTAAGCTCAATTTGAAATATGAATTACTGAAGTATGAAGGAGATTTCCAGGAGGAGACCATAGAAATAAAGAAGCAGCATTGAGCCAGACTCGGTGACTCAGCCTATAATCCCGCGCTTTTGGGAGGCTGAGGTGAGTGGATTGCCTGAGCCTGCGGGTTCGAGACCCACCTGGGCAGCGAGACCTCATCTGTACAATAAATCAAAAAATCAGCTGGGCGTGGTAGCGCATGCCTGTAATTCCGGCTACTCCGAAGGCTGAGGCGGAAGGATCACCGGAGCCCAGCAGGTCGAGGCTGCGGTGGCCGGGAGCAGCCACTGCACTCTAGTCTGGGCGACAGTGTGAGACTCCAACTCAAAAAAAAAAAAAAAAGCAGCAGCATTGAACACAAATATGAAACAATAATTGATATAGAAATTGA
The DNA here is from genome assembly GCA_027257055.1 of Cephalopachus bancanus. Lineage (NCBI taxonomy): Eukaryota > Metazoa > Chordata > Mammalia > Primates > Tarsiidae > Cephalopachus > Cephalopachus bancanus. The sequence goes on along the minus strand of JAPVLO010000046.1, from coordinate 3,575,168 downwards.
AACTGTTCAGTAACAATGGAAGTTGGGATGGAAGTGGCGAGTGAAAAATAAATGTTATCATACTCAATGTTAAAAAATTAAGATATAAAAGTAACAGGTAGACTTTTGAAGTTATTTTGATAAAGCAATGCTCAAAACCATTTCTACTCATCTTTTTATAGAGTATTTCATATTAAGCTCATATTCATTAGCACTTCACTAAGTCAATTTAATGAGTGAAAACCAGTATGTATAAGAAAACTGAAAATCCACAAACAAACCAAAAAAAGTTGGAGTCTTATTTTACACCATATACAAAAATTGATTTGAAATGGACCAAATACCTAAATGTAAGAGTTAAAACTGTAAACTCTTAGAATAAAGTATAGGATAAAATCATTGCCGGGCTCGGTGACTCAGCCTGTAATCCCGCGCCTTTGGGAGGCTGAGGTGAATGGATTGCCTGAGCCCGCGGGTTCGAGACCCGCCTGGGCAGCGAGACCTCATCTCTACAATAAATCAAAAAATCAGCCGGGCATGATAGCGCAGGCCTGTACTTCCGGCTACTCGGAAGGCTGAGGCGGAAGGATCGCCAGAGCCCAGCAGGTCGAGGCTGCGGTGGCCGGGAGCGGCTACTGCACTCCAGTCCGGGCAACGGAGTGAGACTCCAACTCAAAAAAAAAATTAAAAAATTAAAAAATTTTAAAAATTTAAAAAATAAAATCATCATGGCGCCGGGCTTGGTGGCTCAGCCTGTAATCCCGCGCCTTTGGGAGGCTGAGGTGAGTGGATTGCCTGAGCCCGCGGGTTCGAGACCCGCCTGGGCAGCGAGACCTCATCTCTACAATAAATCAAAAAATCAGCCGGGCGTGGTAGCGCATGCCTGTAATTCCGGTTACTTGGAAGGCTGAGGCGGAAGGATCGCCGGAGCTCAGCAGGTCGAGGCTGCGGTGGCCGGGAGCGGCCACTGCACTCCAGTTTGGGCAACAGAGTGAAACTCTAACTCAAAAAAAAAAAAAAAAAAAAAATCATCATGGCATTGGAGTTAGCGATGATACCTTGGATATGGCAACAAAGGCAGTGGTAACATTAGAAAAAAATAGATTAAGTAGACTATATCAAAATATAAAACTTCTGTACATCAAAGATCACAGAGTGAAAAGGCAATTCATGAAACAGGAGAAAACATTTGCAAATCATATAAATGATAAGGGGTTAGTATTCAGAACATATAAAGATATTTATGTACATACATACAGATATGTAAATCCCTTCTCTTCTCTTTAACTTTCTTTCCCTTTTAGAGCAGCACTTCAACTTCATACTGGGCAACCCATTAAACGTGAGTTTCAACTTGTAACTAAAGAGTTCAGAGTCAGTGTGTCATCAATTTCAGACTGGATGATTTTCTACAAAGACTAATGGAACTTAGGAAAGATGTTATATTCACAGTTATTGTTTATTACAGTGAAAGAAGATGGATTAAAATCAGCAAACGTGGTATGTGCATAAAGCAGAGTCCAGGAAAGCCCAGGCACAGGATTGTTATCATGTGTCTATCACATAGGCACTGAGCAACTTGTGTAACAAACCTTAACTACTTTGTCTCCAAAGAGGAGTCTTCCAGAGGTCAAACTGATATAGCTTGGTCCAAAGTCCCAAGTGAATAAAAAACAGGTATTTAGCAGAAGTCACATTGCTAGCACAAACTATCCGGTATGGGCCAATGTCTCAGGTTTGCACAGACACATTTATCAGATAGGATATTCCAAGGAACCAGAGCTTATCTCCCAGAACTATTTAAAGGCAAGACCTTTGTAGTGCACAGGTTTAAACACTTTGTGTTTGCAGATATAAAATTTTACTTTATAGCTAGCTACATATTTTGCATGAAACAGTGCAAAATAAAAATGTGAGGTTCCTTCATCAAAAAGGAGAAAAACAGTGCCATTAATGGAAGCAAATACAAAGCATTTTCCTTTCTCCTTTTATTTCTCTCACAATGTCATGGTGTTTCATATTTACTCAATAGCATCATTCTAATTAAAGAAGAATTAAAATTGCAAATTATTAGCTATAATTTTACTGTTTATCTTTAGATCATATAACTCCAGTTTTAAATGCAAACATAACATCATTTGACTCTTGCTGAATAACTAAATCGCACAATTTGTACTTAATAGTACATAGATGAATATGCATTTTGTTCTTATCAGAACTGTGGGGAAAAAAAGGCACAAAACTAACTCAACAATTTTTTATCTTACTTATTGCTACGCACACCTCCTACCAGTATGTTCTACTTCTGGCTTACTAATGAATACAAAAAAACGGAAAAAGAAAGAACTGTCTTTCTCTATCTTTGTTGCCCTATCTTTCCTTTTTCTTTTATGCCATTATTTTCAGTGTAAATGGTTGACTAATACACTCAAGCAGCATGAATTAGAGAGGATACAATAGGCTTCCTTGGTTACTTGTCTTTTTTAGAATACCACAGCCTTCTTTTGGGGCAGTGTGGACCCCCAGTAGCACCCCTCCTTATATGCTTTCCTTGAACTTGCTTTGCATGCCACTGAATTCTTTGTGTATTGTGGATCCACAGGAATTGTATGTTTGCATGGCTTTAATAACATTATTCAATTAAGCCAGCAAGAAATTGTGGCAGACACACCTACTGAGCATATATCCTCTGGTCATCTTCATATCTTACTGTCCCAATGACTACACTTATTTTAAAAATTTTCAGAGGTAAAATTTTTAAGAATTTCAAGAAATTGACAACAGAGCACTAAACCAAGTCTGCAGCTCTTCTGAGTTCAAAGCTTTTTTTTTCATTATTAGTATCATAAAATTGGAATGATCTACATACTAGCATATTATACAGTCTATTAACTAGGGAAAGAGTGATAAATACATCATATTGTTTCAGTGAACTTGAAATTATTTGAGAGTTCAAGCAATTAAGGAAGCATTTGAATATAGCATGAAAAATACTAATACTGGAATTGTTCAGGGTGCTCTGAGAACCCCAGAGAGACAGCTAATTCAATTCAGGTTTCAGGAAAGGATTTTTGAAACAAGTAATATTTAAATGACAGTCAAGGCTGGAGTTGGAATAAGCATGAAGAACGTGGGTGAGAAGAAAAGATTTCAGAGAGAATGTACAGCATGGACTATCCCTGTACTACCTTTCTGTCACAGACAACCAATGAATGTCTTTCTTCAACTAAACACCTTTTTGGCCAGGTGTGATGGCCCAGCCTGTAATCCCAGCACTTTGGGAGGCCGAGGAGAGAGAACTGCCTAAACCCGGGGATTGAGACTAGCCTGGGCAACTTGGTGAGACCTCATCTCTACAATAAATCAAAAACTAAGCCAGGCATGGCAGCATGTGCTTATAGTTCCAGCTACCTGGAAGGCTGAGGTGGAAGGATCGTCAGTATGCCATTGCACTCCAGTCTGAGTGATGGAGTGAGATTCCAACTCAAAAGAAAAAGAAAAAACTTCGCATGACTTTTTATGACTTCTTTATATTTGTCCATTAGTAACAAGAGTCATCTAAACTCGTAGGAAAGGCAGATATACTTTGAATGGAATTTCACATAAGAAATGGCAGACCAAACATGTTAACAGATATTTCAAAAGAAAACACAATTTTAAATGGTTTTGCTTAAAGCTTCTGAGATTCACCCAGAAATTACCCTAGTTATATATCAGATTTAAAAACTGAAGTCAATTTTATTCTCTTCTATATATTTTTTTCAAAATAAAATGAACCATAGAATTATCCAATGTATTTATTTTCGAGAATACTCACATATAGTGCTTATTTGGGGTCTTGGAAAGATATCTTTCTTACATTTTAAAATTAGTAATATTAATTCAAGGGTTAGTAGAGTTGATCACATAAACATGAATCATATATATAGTATTTATGCTTAAAACTCTAAAAATTAAGATGTAGGAAAGGAGGTGACACACTTCTATTAAATAAGCCCTTAATTCATAAATGTAATATTACCTTGCCAGTTGTTTTCAGCATAATTGTTGCTGGTAAATATTTCAGACATTGATGAAGAACAAATTAAATAGAAAGCCTAATGATTCAGTCCTCTCATCTTGGTTCCTTATATACCCTGAAAGATATACCTTATGCAAATCAAGATGTTACTACAGTTTATCTTAGAACTGGAGATAATAAGATAATCTATTATGGATCTTGAGTGACTTCAAAGCTTGAGAAGAGAGTGTAATAGGTATTATAACAGGTACATTACAGTGTTTGAAATGCAAAATTGTGTAAAGTAACAGGGCAGGGATGAAATGACAAGAAAAACAGAGCTGAGGTACTTAGAACTATGGCGATAAATTAAGTGCCATCACTTGCGGAAAATCAGTGTTGCTTGCAGCAGCTTCGTTTGCCTATGCAGGCAATTGTGTAAATCTTAGTTAAGGTGAAAAAAAGGATCATGAGCCAATGTGTACTTTCAAGTAGAGGTTATATAGACACAAAATCGCAAAGTCTATTATCATTATGGGAGATTAAAAAATAACTTATTATTGTCAGATCTGAAAGTGATACACAAAATGTGACCAGAGAGTTAAATACGTTTTAACATATTTACCAGCTGTCTTGAGAGCAGAACCCAAGTTTCCTTACTCTCTGTCACCTCTGGACCCTTGACATTCTTCTCTCTGCACTGCATTATCTTTGAATTTTTTATCTCCAGTCTTTGAGATGCTCAGGGATCATAAATTTGGTTGTTTTAAACCAATAGCAAATTTGCCTTACCTGTGTACCATCCTCCCAGGACCTTGCTCTCTAGAGTTACCTTTGTAAACTAAATAAAGACAATTTAATTTTGATATTTATTCATTTGATCAACCATCCACTTCCAATATAAATATATATTTGAGTTGCAGTCTCACTCTGTCGCCCAGACTGGAGTGCAGTGGCCGCTCCCGGCCACTGCAGCCTCAACCTGCTGGGCTCCGGCGATCCTTCTGCCTCAGCCTTCCAAGTAGCTGGAACTACAGGTGTGCGCTACTACACCTGGCTAATTTTTTGATTTAATGTAGAGATGAGGTCTCGCCAAGTTGCCCAGGCGGGTCTTGAACCCGCGGGCTCAGGCAATCCACCCATCTCAGCCTCCCAAGGTGCGGGATTACAGGCTGAGCCACCGAGCCCGGTCACTTCCAAAATATTTACCAAACACCTTCTTTATGCAAGATCTATTTAGAAAACTGGAGACTTAAAGAGATGTAGGTCTATTTAGAAAGGTCTGTTGAGACCCTTTAGAAAACTGGAGTCTTAAAGAGATAAAAGGATTATTTAGCAAACTGGAGACTTAAAGAGAGGAAACATTTAGAATATTTGTTTTAAATATTTAATGTATGTGGTACATATACACGATGGAATATTATGCAGTCATAAAGAACAAAATCATAAACTTCACAGCAACCTGGATGGAATTAGAGTCTGTAATATTGAGTGATCTTCCACAGAAACAGAGAACTGACTATCACATGTTCTCACTCATAAGTGGACCATGATCAACTAATGTAATACTATAAGAAAAGGATTAGCCGGGCTCGGTGGCTCAGCCTGTAATCCTGCGCCTTTGGGAGGCTGAGGTGAGTGGATTGCCTGAGCCCGCCGGTTCGAGACCCTCCTAGGCAGCGAGACCTCATCTCTACAATTAAAAAAAAAAAAAAAAATTAGCCGGGCGTGGTAGCGCGCGCCTCTAATTCCGGCTACTAGGAAGGCTGAGACGGAAGGATGGCTGGAGCCCAGCAAGTCGAGGCTGCAGTGGCCGGGAGCGGCCACTGCACTCCAGTCTGGGCGACGGAGTGAGACTCCAACTCGGAAGAAAAGAAAAGAAAAGAAAAGGATTGACAATAGCAGGAAACTGCGGGGGCTGGGGGGGTGGGGGGAGGATGAGACTGACAGTAGTTGATAACTGCCTGGGGAAGGGGAGACACACCTCATCAATAAGGGTACCTGCACAATGAATATTTGTATACCTAACCCTGAATTTTACCCCATAATTTTAAAATTTAAAAAAAAGAAGAAAGAAAGAAAAGCATTGACAGCAGCGGAAAGCTGTGGGGGCGGGAGGGGATTGGAGAGGTGGGAGTGACAATAGTCAAAATCTGCCTGGGGAGGGGGTGCTCACCTCATCAACAGGGGTGCCTGCATGATGAATATTTGTGTACCTAACCCTGAATTGTACCCCACAATTTTAAAATAAAAAAGCATCTAATGTATTGCTTAACCAATATATGTAATCCCAAGTAAAAGTAATACATACTTTAATGTGGTATGAAAGTATTATCATTGGAATGTGGAAAAAATTCTCAGAAAAGATCATATTTAAATTGGTTCCTAAGGACGTATGCAAATTGAATATATAAAACTGTGGGAGATTTTGTTTTTCTTCCCACACTGTTGGAAAATGTGGGCAAAGCACCTTAAGGAATTATGGGTGTTTGGAGGAATACATAATACTTTGCTCTGGGAAAATTTGACTTCTTAGATAGATTTATCGAGAAATTCATTCCTTGTGGAAGGATTTTGTTCTCTCAATAGTAATATATTAGAATGTAGGACCAGAGGTAAGTGTTCAAAGGATTGGTAAATTGGCAATGGAACTGGTCACAGTGAATGAATCTCTGCATGGGTAAGTATGCATAAGAAAAAATCTGCAAGCATATATGTGTGCAAGTGGGTGAGTGAATGTCTGACTAAGGAGATACACAGCAACAAGCACCCTGGGATCCCCTGCAGAAGCAGCTGCAACTTACCACTGGTCTGAATTTGGCATCCCCTGTGTCAGGAACATCTGCTATTCTCAGGGCATCTCTTGGGGAAAAAGCAGCAGAGGTCAGCTGCCTCTTAGCACCTGACACCTGATCCAACATCACCACCTGTGGCAACAGGTCAGGCACTGGCTGTGGGGACTTGAAGGATGCACAGGGAGGAGGTGTAGAGCTGAGTCCTGCTGAAGAAAACACCAGTTAACACCATTTCCTCTGTCCTGGAACCCGGGCAGAGATGTCCTTTGGATCACTCAGTACTGAGATGCCTGCATCCAGGGACTGAGGGCCAGTCTCCACACTCCTCTGGGATCGATTATCATTTACCAAATATTCTCAAGGTGCACAATATCTAGAGGCAGCGGCTGGCTTGGAAACCCAGATACCTGATCCTTCACACTGGTCCATTCACAGACACATGCAGTTGGAGTGGGAGACCTAGCAGATGAGTAGGGGTGAGTCTTGATCCAATCTAGCCCTCTTCCCCCAGCAGTCCATGGGGTGTCTGTCCTATGTGGAGAGCATCCTGATTGGCTTATTCAGAGATGCTCTAGAGACTGAATTCCACTCCCTCTCACAGCTAGCCAAAGCAGGGGTGCTCGGGAAACGCTAGTAAAAAAGGAACTTGAAGTTCCAGAAACCACCACAAGGGAGAGCTAAAGGGGGCTCAAGACACAAAAGTTTTGGGTGTTTTTACTTTTTTGTTTTTCGTTCACCCTCTCCATACATATCTTTGTGAATGTGTGCTCTGATTTGACTATCCTCTTTTTCTTCCTCTTCTTTTTTTGTATATGGGTATATTTGAGGGTGAGTGTATCTTCTTTTTTTTTCATTTTGTTTTGTTCTGTATTGTTTCTTTGATTGCTAGTTTGTTTATTCATATGCTTGCTTGCTCTTTGCTTTCCGTTTTCTTATTCTTTCTTTTCATCTTCCTTTCTTCTCCCATCTTTCTTTCTCTGTTCTTTTCCTTTCTCTCCCATTTTGAACTCAGGGAGCATACAAACACTTTCACCACATGGACATAATATAAGGTGGTGGGAAATAGAATCCAGGGGGCCAAAACACAAGTCAGCAGATACTGTGATCTGCAGGTAGCTTCTGAATCTTAGCTCCCCACGTTAGATCTTAATCAAATCTCAATACTGCAAAAAGACAGCACAGCCCCCAACCCTCAGGCTGACTTTAAAAGTGAGCAAATCCAGAGACTCTACCTAAGGAAGTATAGAGGACTGGACAAACAGAAGTGAAAGCTATCCCCTTCCTCATTGAGCAATGGAATTAAAAAAGAAATAAAAATGGATGAGGGAAATCCACCACAAATGAAGAAGAATCAACAGGAGAGTACAGATACCTCCAGATTCCTGAAAAGGCAATGCCTAAGAATATAGACTTCAGAACTCAAACAATGAAGAGCTCTCAGAAAGACTGGTCTCCAGTCACAAATCCAGACATCAAGGTATTGAGGAGGATAACAAATAAAATCATGAAAGGCAAGAAGAAAGAATGCAAGAGTTATAACTGAAGTGATGGCAATAAAAAGCATATTGAACAAAATAAACAACAAACTGATAAGCAAGGAAAACTGAACTAACTAAGCAGAAGAAAAAATCTCAGAACTTGAAGAAAGAAATACAGAATTAACCCAAATGGTTAAAAACAAATAAAAGAATCATAAAAGGACAGAACAAAGTCTCCAAAGATATGTGATTATATTAAGAGGCCAAACTTGCATGTGATTGGCATTTCTGAGGCAGAAAGGGAAACAGAGAACACCTTAGGACAAACATTTCATGAGGTTATCCTAGAAAACTTCCTTCATCTCATCAGAGATATGCCCATCCAAATACAAGAGATCCAGAGAACTCCTGCCTGGTATCAAATGAGAAGACCAACTTCCAGGCATGTCGTAATTTGCTTATACAAAGTAGATATAAAAGAAAAAAATTCTAAAGGTAGTCAGAGAGAAAGTTCAGACTACTTACTGGGGAAGACCAATTAGAATAGCAGTAAGACTTATCACTAGAAACTCTAAAAGTTAGAAGAGACTGGACCCCAATCTTCAAATTTCTCAAAGATAAACAATTCCTTCCAAGAATTTTCTAACCACCTAAGCTAAGCTTCATCAGTGATGAATAATTCAAATCCTTCCCAGACATCCAAGCCCTAAGAGATTATGCTGCTTCCAGACTAGCTCTACAGGTGACACTTAAATAGGTATTAAGCACAGAGGAAATAAATAAGTAAATAAAAGAACAGTCATGCACATCCCAGAGGAACAGAAAAACACAGAAAGGGAATACATAGTGACTGCAAACTTGAAAACATATACCAACTAAACAGTTAAAAAAAAAGTAAAAAACTTTATAAAAGTCTTATGACAGGGATAAATTTTTCATTTCAATAGTCAGTCTGAACATGAATTAACTAAATGCACCACTGAAAAGACATAGAATGGCAAACTGGTTGAAAAAAAGTATGACCCAACATTGTGCTGCCTACAGGAAACATATCTCACTACAAAGGATACCTGCAGACTCAAAGTTAAAGGATGGAAAACAAACTTTCAGGTGAATGGAAAACAAAAGAAGGTAGGAATCATGATTTCAATGTCAGACAAAACAACCTTCAAGTTATCAAAAATTTTAAAAAGACAAAGAAGAACATTACATAATGATAAAAGGTTCAATCCACCAACAAGAAATATCCATCTAAATATACATGTACCCAACACAAGAGCACCAGGATTTATAAAACAACTACTAAGTAAACTAAAAAAGAATATTCACTCAAATGCTGTCATAACTAGGGACTTAAATACCACACTGGAAATCCTAGGTAGCCCATTGAGGCAAAAAGTCAATAAGGACATCTGGAACCTTAACTTGAAGCTTGACCAAATGGGTGTAATAGATAGCTACAAAACATTCCACCAATAACCATGGAATATACATTTTACACATCACTACATGGAGCATAATCCAAGAATGACCACATCCTTAGCCCTAAATCAAGCATAAACAAATCCATAAGATTGAAATACTACCATGCACCTTCTCAGAACACAGCAGAATAAAAATAAATATCGACACCAGCAAGATCTCCCCATAACACACCAAGACATGAACACTAAACAGCACAATGCTGAACAACTTCGGGGTTAACACAGAAATCAAAAGGAACATTAAAATATTTTTGAAAATAAATGAAAACAAAGACATGATTTACCAAAACCTCTGGGACAACATGTAAACAGTTCTATTAAGGGAATTTATATATCTATGAACATATATCAATAAAATTAAAAGATCACAAGTCAACAACCTAACAAATCACCTAAGGGAGCTGAAAGGCAAGACCACCAAAACCCTAACTTCAGAAGAAGAGTCCAGATCATCAAAGTAAAAACCCAAGTATGGAACATAGAGGACAAAAATGTCATAGAAAAATCAATGAAATCAAAAGCTGCTTCTTTGAAAGGATAAAAAAAAATTGACAGACCCCAGCCAGAATGACCAAGAAAAAGAGAAAAAAAAACCAATAAACACAATCAGAAATATGAAAGATCAAATCACAACAGACTCCAAAGAAATAAAAAGATTGACAGAGATTACTATGCACACCTGCATGGAAACAAATTTGAAAGCCTAAATAAGATAGGAACTTTAGCATTACACAATCTGCTAAGCTTGAAACAAGAGTAAATAGAGACCCTAAACAGATCAATAACAACCCAGGATATTGACTCCATCATAAGAAAATTACCTACCAAAAAAAAAAAAAAAAAAAAAAAAAAATTACTGGACCACATGGTTTTTCAGTGGAATTCTCTAAAACATACAAGGAGGAGCTGATACCAATCATATTTAAAGCATTCCAGGCAATCAAAAAAGATGGAACTCTCCCCAAATCATTTTGTGAAGCTAACATCACACTGATATCTAAACTAGGCAAAGACTCAACAAAGAAAAAGAACTACAGACCAATATCTCTAATGAACATAGATGTAAAACTTCTCAACAAGATTCTAGCAAACTGGATCCAGCAACACATCTAAAAAATAATCTACCATGACTAAGTAGGCTTCATCCCCAGAATGCAGGGCTGATTTCACATCCACAAGACCATAAATGCTATTAAATACATTAGCAGATGTAAAAATAAGAACCACATGCTCACATCATTAGATGCAGAAAATGCTTTAAAATATTCTACTCTTGATAAAAATCCTTGAAAACCTAGATATACAGGGGAAATACCTCAAAATATTAAAAACCACCCATGATAATCCCACAGCCAACATATTATGGAATGGATAGAAATTGGAAGCATTTTCTTTGAAAACTGACATAAGACAAGGCTGCCCACTCTCTCTGCTCCTGTTCAAGATAGTGTTGAAAGTCCTAACTAGAGCAATCAGACAAGAGAATGAAATCAGCAGTACCCAAATAGGAAAAAGGAAGGTAAGTTATCCTTCTTTGTGGAAGATAAAATCCTGTGTTTTGAAAACCCATGGAGATCTGTCAGAAACTTCCTTGTACTGACTGATAAAGGACTTGGGCAAAGTCTCAGAGTATAAAATCAATGTGCAAAGACAACCACATTTTACCAGAAATAAACATGCAGAGAACCAAACAAAAAGCACAATCACATTAACAATTGTCACACACAAAGAAAGAAAGAAAGAAAGAAAGAAAGAAAGAAAGAAAGAAAGAAAGAAAGAAAAGAAAGACCTTAGCATCTTCCTGACTAGAGAAGTGAAATACCTTTACAACAAAAACTACAAACCACTGATCAAAGAAATCAAAGAATGCACAAATAAATGTAAAAATATCCCATGCTCATGGATTGGGAGAATTAACATTGTTAAAGATGCCAGCCTGGCTCGGTGGCTCAGCCTGTAATCCCACGCCTTTGGGAGGCTGAGGTGTGTGGATTGCCTGAGCCCGCGGGTTCGAGACCCGCCTGGGCAGTGAGACCTCATCTCTACAATAAATCAAAAAATCAGCCGGGTGTGGTAGTGCATGCCTATAATTCTGGCTACTTGGAAGGCTGAGGTGGAAGGATCGCTGGAGCCCAGCAGGTCGAGGCTGCAGTGGCCGGGAGCGGCCACTGCACTCCAGTCTGGGCGACAGAGTGAGACTGCAACTCAAAAAACAAAACAAAACAAAATAAAGATGCCTGTCCCACCAAAGACAATCTACAGATATAATGCAATATCCATTAAGTTACCATCATCATTCCTCTCAGACCTGGAACTGGCAATACAGAAACTCATATAGAAACAAAAATAAACATGAATAGCCAAAACTATCCTCAGAAAAAAAAAAAAAACCCAAAGTGGGAGGAATCATACGTCCAGACTTTTAACTTTATTATAAGACTAAAATAATCAAAACAGGCTGGTTCTGGTACAAGAGCAGGCATATAGACCAATGCAACAGGATAGAGATTCTGAAAGTAAAACTTCTTTTTCTCAACCAACTCATCTTCAACAAAGCCTCCATCAACAACCACTGGGGAGAGGAGAATCTTTTCAGCAAATGGTGCTGGGAAAACTGAGTGACCACATGCAGAAGACTGAAACAGGACCCCTACCTATCACCATACACAAAAATCAACTCTAAATTAATCAAAAACCTAAATGTAAAACCTCAAACTATAAGAATCTTAGAAAACACGTGAACTTACATAAACTGGAATAGGCAAACAATTTCTGATCAAGGCCCCAATAACCCATACCATAATAAATCAGATTGACAAGTGGAACCTCATCAAACTGAAAAACTTCTACAAAGCAAAATAAACCATTAAGAGAGTGGGGAGACAGCCCACAGAATGGGAAAAAATATGTCAACTTTATATCTGACAAAGGCCTAGCAGCCAGGATCTATCAGGAACTCAAACACACCAAAAGGAAAAAAACAAACAACCCTACCAAAAAATGGGCAATAGATATGAATAGATACTTCTCAAAAGAGGACATACAAGCAGTCACCAAATACATGAAAAAAATGTTCAACCTCATTGATCATCAAAGAAATGCAAATCAAAACCACAATGATGTATCACCTAACTCCAGTCAAGATGGTCATCATCCATAACTCAAAACACAACAGATACAGGCGAGGATGCAGAGAAAAGGGATCACTTCTACACTGTTGATGAGAGTGCAAACTAAGTTCAGTCTGTATGGAAAACAGTGTAGCCATTGCTAAATAACTAAAAATTGACATTTCATATGACCCAGCCATCCCCTTTATAGGAATATAGCTGAAGGAACTCAAACCAATATGGAAAAAAAAAAGATATCTATGCATGCATGTTTATTGCAGCACTGTTCACAATAGCATACACAAAAATCTAAATTAATCAAAAACCTAAATGTGGAACCAAATGTGCTGCCTATCAATAGTGGTCTGGAACAAAAAAATGTGTTATATATATTACATAGCCATAAAGAAGGAAAAAAAACTATGGACTTTGCAGAAGCTTGGATGGATATTAAGTCTATCATACTCAGTGATCTATCACAGAAACAAAGAGCTGAGTACCACCTTCTCACTCATAATTCACCCTGAACACTTATCATAACACTACACGAAAGGGACTGGTAGTAGCAGGACACTGCCAGAAAAGGAGATGGCACATGTAATCAGTAAGGATGCCTGATGCCAATCCAGGTGAAATGAGGGCCAATGGGAGAACCAAACTTCACCTGTACCTCGACCACTTATGTACCCAATCCTGACTTGTACCCCACACCTTTAAAGTAATTTTTTAAAAGAATAAGAAGGAAAAAAAGAAAAGAATGTAGAATGAGAATGTCTTGGGCTCTACAAAGTGTATTAAGGATTTCAGGGAGGTAATACAAATTTGAGAAGTACTAAAGTCACTATTTCATCTATACTTGTTTTTTAAAATTAAGAATATTATTTGTATGCAATGAAGTTCATGGATTTTATGTATACAGTTTGATGAATTAAATGACTATATACAATCATTTAGAAATCACAGCTATGATAGTGTTAGAGTCTATCTCTTTTTTAAGTTTGCCTAGAAGTTGCTTTATGAAAGTTGGTGCTCTGATGTTGGGTGCACATATGTTTGAGATGGATATTTCTTGCTGATGAATTGAACCTTTTATCATTATATAATGACCTTCTGTATTGTTTTAAATTTTTGATAACTTAAAGGGTATTTTGTCTGATATTAAGATCACAACTCCTGCTTTCTTTTGTGTTCCGTTCACCTGAAATTTTGCTTCCCATCCTCTTTCTTTGAATCTGTGAGTGTCTTTTCTGGTGGGATGAGTCTCTTGGAGACAATATATTGCTGCCTGATGATATTTTATCCATTTTGCCATTCTATGTTTTTTCAGTGGTGCATTTAATACATTCACTTTCAGGCTAATTATTGAAATGTGCGAGTTTATCCCTGTCATGAGGTTCTTATAGAGTTGTTGTTCCTGTTTGTTTGTTGTCTTTCTTTTGATTTTTGGGTTGATTCATGTGTGTTTTCAACCTTTTTCCTGCACTATTGTGAATAACATTGTCATTCTTTTTTCCCTTTTTAATGTGTTTAATACTTTCTTAAGTGTTTCTTGTAGAGCTGGTCTAGAGGCAGTGTAAGTTCTTAGGAATTGAATGTCTGGAAAAGATTTCAATTCTCCCTCACTGGGAGAGTCTGAAGCTGGACTGTGGGTTGGGGGCTGTATTATTTATTTATTTATTTTTTGTAGTTTTGAAATTTAATTGAGGGGGTAGCTATGATTCAAAATCTATCTGCAGATTCCAGTATTCACCAACAGGTGTATGGGCACCCTGGAACCCACTTCCCACTGCCTTACAATCTGTCCATGTAGTGGGGTTATAGGTTTGCTTCCTTGAAGCATTATTGATAACAGAAAGGACAATAATGGAAAAAGAAGGGGATGCAAGAAGAAGGTGAAGAGATAGAAGAGTAAGAGGGAAAACAGATAGATGTACCAATAACAAATGAAAAGAGACACAAAGACAGGAAACATTAAAAATAAAAACCCTGAAACATTCAGATAATCACTCAAACACACAATCCAACAAAAATCTCCCTATTGATGCACTCTTCCCATTAACAAACAGGAAGTCTAAAGAAAAGAGAAAAAAAGTCAGTAAAATAACAGAAACAAAGCAAATATGAAAATGTTATCAAATACAGAAAGAACGAGAAAAAACAAAAACGACAAACAAAAATGAGTAAAACAAATAGACAAAAAATAAAAATAAAAAAATTAAAACAAGGAACCAGACTCGCTCTGAGTTCATTCCTGTAAGTCCAACGTCCTTTTAGCTCTGATCTCCAGCTCTCAGTACAGGTTGATGTGTTTACAGCTTGGATCAGATGCCCCAGGGCTTGTGTGAGGAGGGTGGATCAGATCTGGACTTACCCAGCTTGCTGCTTGTCAAGTCTGCCATTCAGATCTGACCTATGTCTGATCCAGCCTGGGGGATGAGCTTCACTCCCAGTTTGATGAGATTACCTTAGGTCCCAAGTTGGAAGATGGACGGAGCTGGGCAGAGCCGGGCCAGGCAATGCAGGTCTCTGCCTTTTCCTGGGACTGTGAAAATGGCTGCTGTGGGAGTCTCCTCACCCTGCATGGGGCTCCTCTCTGGCAGTCCCCAATCCGCTCTCTACACTGATCAGATGCGGGGCTCCAGCTGATCCACTATGACAGGTGATGGTGTGGGTCAGGCTCCAGGCAATGAGAATTCAGCTGGATTTGGCAGGCTCTTCTCAGGAGGGTCCCCCAACAGCAGATGGTCTTGCGCACCCACGCTCCAATCTCAGGGTGGTGGGGCCTTGTAGTCACCCTCACAGGGTGCATGAACCCAAGTCTCCCCTTTGACGGACTTTCACTCTCCCACCAGCACACGCCTACTCACGCAGAGAGTGTTTATGGACACTTGCTTTTGTGGAGACTCTCACAGTCTTGACCTGTCTGGTCACCATCTTAAGCTCCAATCCCATCATGAAATTTTTTTAAAAAATAATAATCCAATTTCTTTACTCAATATAGAAATATACTGTCCAGATATTGAATTTTTCTTACGTGACCTTGGTAGTTTTTGTCTTTCAAGAATTTTTCAATTTTATCTAAGATGTCAAAAGCATACACACAGTTAAAAGTATCTTAGTTTCTTTTATACACCTGTGAAATCTATTACAATCCTTCATTTTTTTATGGATAATTTGTCTCTTCTCTTCTTGACTTCCTTCATAGAGGTTTGCTGTTGCTATTGTCATTGTTTCTGTTGTATTTTTTTTTTTTTTTTTTGAGTTGGAGTCTCACTCTGTCGCCCAGACTGGAGTGCAGTGGCAGCTCTCGGCCACCGCAGCCTCGCCTGCTGGTCTCCGGCGATCCTTCCGCCTCAGCCTTCGGAGTAGGAATTACAGGCGCGCGCTACCACGCCCGGCTGAGTTTTTGATTTATTGTAGAGATGAGGTCTCACTGCCCAGGCGGGTCTCGAACCCGCGGGCTCAGGCAATCCACTCACCTCAGCCTCCCAAAGTCGCGGGATTACAGGCTGAGCCACCGAGCCGGGTTTTTTTTGTTTTGTTTTTGAGTTAGAGTCACACTCTGTCACAAAGCTTGGAGAGCAGTGGCACGCTCATGGCCACCCGAGCATCGACCTGCTGGGCTGCAGCAATACTTCGCCTCAGTCTTTCAAGTAGCTAGAACTACAAGATTGTGCTACCATGCCCATCTAATTTTTGATACATTGTAAAGACGAGATCTCACAAAGTTGCCTGGGCTGGTCTCCAATCCACGGGCTCAGGCAATCCACTCACCTAGGCTTTCCAAAGTGCTGGGACTACAGGCTGAGCCATCAAGCCTGGCCTGTTGTGTTTTAATTTTTCCAAAAAACAGCTCTACTTTTATTAATTTACATTTCTTCACTTTTTATTAATTTCAAACTTATCTTTACCGTTATCTTTTTGGCTGCCTTAAATTTTTAAAATTATTCTTTTACCAGTTTCTTAATGTGAAAACTCACATCATTTACTTGAGACCATGCTTCTTTTCTGATGTAAGTATTTAATTGTATAAATCTCCTGCAAGGCAAAGCTTTAGCTGCATCAACAATTTTTGATAAACTTAGTTTTATTTTCATTTAATTCAAAATATTGTTTCTTTGTCTTGTGACTTCCTCTTGGGCCATGAAATATTTAGAAGTGTTGTGCAGTTTAATATGCAAATATTTTTTTCTTGAAATTAGTATTTGTGTTTTCTTTGTTTAATGATTACTTCTAGATAGTATTTTATCAAGTTTATTCAAATAACTAATTTTTTGTTTCATTGTTTCTATTGTTTTTATATTTTATTGATTTCTGATCTTTATTACTTTACAATGTTTACTTTTAATCTGCTTTTATATTTCTAGTATTTTTTAAGGTAGAAGGAAATCCATGAAATTGAGAGTTTTATTTTATATAGATATTTATTGATATGAGATTATCCTAAGAACTGCTTTAGCTGTGCCTCACATTTCAATTCAAAATTATTTATATTTCCCTTCTGATTTTTTAAAATTTATTTTTTTAGAAGTGCATTTGTTGGATTCTAAACATTTGGAGATTTTCCAGATATATTTCTATTGATTTCTAATTTACTATCATTGTATTTAGAAAGTATGTATTGTGTGGTTTGGATATTTTTAATGTATTGAAAAATGTTTTATTGTAATATATTGTTTTACTACATAGAATGTATTGAATATTTAAAATATATTGGTATATGTTCCATGTGCACTTAAAAATATTGTGTATTCTGCTGTTTATCAATGATGTATTCTATAAATGTCAATTAGTTTAAGTTGGCCCTCATATAGTTTATTTAGTAAAGTGTTTGCTGAACATTTTTGCTCTTTATTAATTGATGATTTTGTTATAATTGATATTGAATGCTAAAAACCTTGCTTTCTCAACATAAACTTCATTTGGTTATTGTGCATTGACATTTGTACATATTGTTGGATTAATTTTCACATATATTTTTAAGGATTTTTGCCTTATAGTTCATAAGGAACATTGATCTGTATTTTCTCTTCTTATTTTGACTTTCTTTAGTTTTAGATTTACATTAAGACTCGTTTCATACAATGAATCAAAAAATATTTTCTCCCTCTCTATTTTGTAAAAGAGCTTGTATAGAATTTGTTTTGTTTTGGTCCTTAAACATAGACAGCATTCACTGTTGAGATCATTTGAGATTGAAATTTTCTTCATAGAAAGATTTTAATTATGGATTCAATGTTTAAAACATATATATGTGTGTTTAGGTTTCCTATTTCTTCTTAGATGCAGAAGAAGGTTTGGTAACTTGTTACTTTCAAGGAATTGTCTATCTATTTCATCTAGTTGTCAAATTCATTTCCATAAACATGCATTTGTTTCACATACTCTCTGCAGTAATGCCTTTTTAATTTCTGATAGTAATAATTTTGTCTTCTCTTTTTTATTGTCATATTCATCTCTCTGGCTGGGGAGTTGTCAAATTTCATAAGTTTTCCATTGCATCCTTCTTTTGTTTACTGTTTTCATAGTTACTTCTGTCCATCAATTTACTTTTCACTTATATTTCTCAATATTAAGCTACATTTCTTGTAAACAGTATTTTTTTTTCTGTGAACTCTGACAGCCTCTGTCTGTATAGTTGAGTGTGGCTATAGCATTTTAAAACTCCCCAAGTTTTTGAACTTTTGGTTCATCGCCACAGCATTCTGGATTATTTCATTTTTCTCTTATGATTATTGTTTCCCTTATTTTTGCAGATGGTGTTGACGATGATGATGATGATGATGATGATGATGATGATGATGATATGATGATTTCAACGGAAACTTTGCTTCTCTTGCTCTGCCATGAGTTAATATCTTTCATCTTTAGATCAACTGCTTTGATTGTTTCACATAAATATGGCTCAGAAGTCACTCAAAGATGTTGGCAAACTGACTGGCTTTGGAAATCCCTCTTCTGGTTCTTTCTCATCTGTGATTCTCTCATTCTCTAGTGTTCACAATTTCTTAACTTCACACTTCTGGTTCCTTTGGCCAGAAGGATTGTAGGTTTTCCACCTGCAATATAGCCTCCACTATGCAAGTTACTTACATTGCCACTAATCCCAGACTGAATGCAGTATAGAAGGGAGTTTAGCCATCTAACTCCTTGTCTCACTTGCTCCAAGCAAGGTGGTGGTCCGTTCTGCACCAGAATTTGGCTATTTTGTTCATACTCATGTGCCTTCAGTACTTAGTTTTTATATTATGGCATATGTTATGCCTATTTTATGCAGAGGGTATTCACTGTAGTCTAATTCTCCACATTCCTCAGTTGTTTTAACTAAGACTAATTTGGGACAATGTATCATGACTTAAAGAATGTGAATTGGAGCCGGGCTCGGTGCCTCAGCCTGTAATCCCGCGCCTTTGGGAGGCTGAGGTGAGTGGGTTGCCTGAGCCCGCGGGTTCGAGACCCGCCTGGGCAGCGAGACCTCATCTCTGCAATAAATCAAAACCTCAGCCGGGTGTGGTAGCGCATGCCTGTAATTCCGGCTACTTGGAAGGCTGAGGCGGAAGGATCGCCAGAGCCCAGCAGGTCGAGGCTGCGGTGGCCGGGAGCGGCCACTGCACTCCAGTCTGGGCGACAGAGTGAAACTCCAACTCAAAAAAAAAATAAATAAAATAAAAAAAAATGTGAATTGGGCTCAAATTTTATCCTTTAAAGACCCTGGCATTGGCTTGAGAAAGGTTACTTCTTCAATATTGGCTCGGAAGACATAACAACTAAATGGCTTTTAAAACTTTTTCTGTGATAGCAGAATTTCTAAAATGGCCTTCCAAAGATGTCTTATCCTTATCCCTGGAATCTGTAAAAAATTAATTATCACATTTGTGTATATTTTACATGACATGACAAAAGGAGGTTTAAGAAGAGAGAGAAAATAGGAAAGAGGGAGTTTGTCTATCGAGTAATAGAAAGCACTATCATTCTTTGACAAATAATTCCAAGAGGAAAATGTCCTTCACACTAAACAGCCTATTCTCTCTCATGAGTTGAATATTCTCTTTTTAATGAGCTCTGTGTTTTCTATCTCATGGCAACTCTTGTTTTCTTTGTATCTGTTCCCACCTTCCAATTTTACTTCTACTTGGCAGTATACTTATTATTTCTGCTCTCTCATAATTTTCCTTGCCAAATCCTTGACTTACAATGGTCCCTTTTACCCAGATTTTTCTTAGGGTATTACAAAAACATTCCCCCCCCTTACTTCTAAATGCCTTTTTTATTTCAGTTTTCCCAATTTAGATTCCAGAACAATAATTCCAGAACAATTTATGGCCTCAAGCCACAAATCATAAATCACATATGATGTGCTTATCTCTGGTTCTGGTCCATTCTTGTTTCAATCAGTTATAAACAAAGCAGATATATTTGAGCTGATATAGTCACACTCAGTGCTTTTTCAGGAGGTCTGAAACCAGATCCATATCTCTGATAAAATCACCTTGATTTCTCTAATGCAGCCCACTGACTATATTCACTAAGAACTGAAGGCACGCTAGTTAGTAGAGTTGAAAATAAAACTTGCGTGCGAAGAAAAGAGAAATAGTTTGCAGCTGTAGAATGAGTATGACTTTACTATTGCAGGAAATTTTTTATCAGAAAGATAATGTTGGAAGAAATTTTATTGTATGTTTTAGGGGCTTCTTTTTCATCAAAACAGATTGTTTAACTGGGTTTATCAAATGATAATTTATTATAAAATATCCATTTTCAAAATATGCCTCATTGTGTGTACTAAACCTAAGTTATTATATATTATAACACACACTTTGTCCAACCCCAATTAGGCCTTCATATCAATAATTCTACCTAAAACCAAACTTTCAACAGTTTTAAAAATATTCCATTCTTGACCTTTGTCTTCCAAGACAGTACTTAAATGTTAACCTAGGTAGTGGTTTCTATAACTGTGGTGAGCAAGACTCTTGACTTGCTTGATCAGCAGGTAACATTGGTTTCTTTTCACAGTATCAGCATTGAACACCCTATTTTGGTCCTGGCTGCCACCCTGTGAGGAAGACAGAAAAAGCATATTGTATAGGATAAGGAAACTAAGACCAATAAGGTGACATTACTTCCAGTCGTTTAATTTCAATCTAGGGAAGTTTCTACTATATAAATCTACTCAACAATATTACATTTCATGTTTAAGTATGACAGATTCTAGTTACTGAAAAACCTAAAATTAACTTTTATACTCCTAGTGCGTCAAATACATGCTTTATAATTTAATATCCTTTAACCTTGTTTAATTACTTGCATGATATCACATACCTGCTCAAACATTCTCTGATCCTGAGTTCCCTAAAGGACAAATTGCATATTCTTATCTTGACATTTAGGACTCTTCCTAATCTGATCTCAAACTACCATTTTTATAAACTTTCCTTAATTTACCAATGCCTTCCCTTACCCATTTCTCACTGTCAGTTACTTTTGATTTCCATGTTTTTTTTTCTTTCTTACTAAGCATGGAAAAAAAATTTTTTTTTTGCTTATGTCTCAGCTCCATGAAACAAAGTATGTCCCTTTAAAAATTATCTGATAAATCATAATTATTCAATGAATGAATTATCAACTGAATATTGTTTCAGAAAAATAAATTACTCACCCCAATCCCAATAAGAGGGTTGGATGAAGGTCAGGGGAAGCATAAAGCTGTAGCTATTTGCCTTAATATGTTATTTCCAGGGAATTCACAAAGGTTAATCCTTCACATTGTTCATGCACTGAACACAATGGTAAAGTCAGGCTTTTGAAAAAAATGCAGTGATAAATTCTGATGAAGTGATTCATTTTGTGGCAAAATCTAAACAATGGTGATAGAAGACCAAATGGATTGTGCATAAAGGAAACCAACTCTACTATTACTCTAATTATTCAGCCTATTAAGTGTGACAGTGTAACTTTAAACTCTCTTCATTATTCACTGTAATTAGTGACAGAGAAAACGGAATGTCAGAACTCACATTCAGAGAAGACATGCTGTGAGTGATGGCATGCACTCTATAAATAGACAAAACATTTTAAACAGAATAATTGCTCTCACATCACTTCCCAAGATGCCTCATCTGTCTTGTTTTATGTAGTTTTTAATTTTTTCAAGTGGAATGCATGCAAATGTTCTGCATTAATTTAGCACTTCCCAGTTTGCAACTTTGTAAACGTCAGCTTTACCAGTTGAGTAACTAAGAATGAAAAGGAAGTTAAAAATGATTTGTGCCTAACTGTTGATGGATAACTATAGAAAGTAAAACAAAATCTAGAAACAGTAAGAGATCATAGTCCACAAATCTAAGAATAGCGATTTATAATGGCTTGATAATTTTGTTGACATTTTTTACTATTAAATAAAGGAATAAGATTGGGGAAACAAGCAAACAAAAAAACAGTGTGCAATTGGAAGGAGGTAGTTTTTTGTTTTGTTTTGTTTTAGTTTTGAAATGTCATCTTGTGAACTGTATTCCTTTCTCCTTGAGCGGCAGGATGATGAAGTGAGTAAAGGGGGACCTTAAATAAGAAGTAAGATTATTTTCTTGTTCATTACAGTTGATAATTTGGCATTATATAATTGCAGAACACAAATTTTTCAAGCACCCTCCCAATAAATACAAAAGCAAATGGCATCCTAAATCATAAAATCACAACAAATTTAATAGAATTGAAATCATATAGTGTTCTGTGAGCACAAGAAGATTTATCTAGAAATTAAAAGTAAAATGAAACAAAAATAATTTCCGAGACTTGAGCTAAACAAATCACTTCTAATAAACTATGGGTGCCAAAATAATTCTCACAGAATGTTTTGAACTGAATGTTTGTGTTTTCCAAAAATTCATGTGCTAAACTCTAACCCTCAATTCCATGGTATTTAAGGGGACATCTCTGGAAGATAATTAGGTCATGAGGGTGGAGGCTTCATAATAAAACTAGTGCACTTCGAAGAAAAGCTCCCTGGCTAGGTGCTCTGGTTCATACCTGTAATCCCAGTACTATGAGAGGATGATGAGAGAAGATTGCTTGAGCCCAAGAATTCAAGACTAACCTAGGCAACATAGTGAGACCCTCTCTCAATAAATAAATAAATAAATAAATAAATAAATAAATAAACAAACAAACAAATAACAATTCCAAGAGAACCAGCTCAACTTCCTTCTGTCACTTGAGGATATAGGAAGTCAGCAATCTACAGCACAGAAAAGGGTCCTCTCCAGAACCTGACCATGTGATCTTGGACTTCTAGCCTCCCTGACTGTGAAGAATAAATTTCTGTGGTTTAAACTACTCAGTCTGTGGTATTATTATGGCATCTGGGACTAAGACAGAGAAATTTTTAAAATACATTGAGCTTATTGAAATGTCAAACAGCATATCAAAAGCTGTGGGTCACAGCTAAAACAGTGCTGGAGGGAACATGTGCAGAGATGTATCTAACATAAAGGAGTACCTTGTGATGGAGTATTTCTGTATCTTGACTGCAGACTATAGATATGTACGTCTGATTAAAATATATACATACACATGGTTCTAAGATCAGATTCCTGGTTTTGATAATGCACCATATTATGTGAGATTTAACCATTGGAAGATACTGGATAAATGATACATTTATTTTAAGAATTATCTTAGCAATTCTTGTCACTTTTTCTTCTGTATAGAGTTTAGGGGTATAAAATACTCTGTTTTCACCCCTAAGATTTTAATTACATAGAAGAGCATTGATATATTTATGAAACTGTTATTATATTTAACTGATTAGATGAAAATAAAATATTTGAAGATGATCTTGATTTATTTAGGTCTCATAAATGCTTCTGTTTTAACCTTTATTTACTTACCTCACAACAAAAGATGTCCAATTAAAGGAAATGATTGTTAAAGTTTTCTACAAACCATAACTAATAAATCTGCAAAGTATATCTTAAAGTTGATTACTTGGTTAGATCTCTGTTGTTATCACCTTAGTTTAATCCATCCATGCTTCCATAATTGCCTCACTAAAACATTGATAATAAATTAATAATTTTTATATACTATGTCAGTTTATAGTCCCATTTTTCTCTCCCTTCCTTAAACTTTAAGCTGTCTAAAATCTCCCCACTTATAAAAAATAGTATTTGAACTCATTATACTGGCATTATTGTCATTAAGCTTTCAGCTTGAATGTCACCTTCCCAGAGAAGCCTGCTTTATCAACTTAATCAAAATTATATGACATTTACTCCCTACTACATGTCTGTGTTTTCAATGTTAAATAAAGTTTTAATTTATCATAGCAAATTTTCTATTATATTTGTTTACTTATTTATTCTTTCTTCTCTGTAATGTGTAAGCTCCCTGAGAACAGGTATCTTTTTTTTTTTTGCTACTGAATCATAATTAGTCATAATAAAATGTACTTATAAAGTGCTCTATATTTTTGGACTTCTATTCTAAGTGAGGTGTATATAAATATTTTAAGTGATATTGCATTTACATAAAGATAAATGTCCATTGATTCATTTAGTTCTCATAAGAACAATATAAATATATGTTATTATTTTCAACATCTCTATTTTATGATTGAGAAATTGTGCAGAGAATTTAAGTACATTCCTCCAAATCCTACAATCTATAAAGTTGCTGAGAAAGAATTCAAACCCAAGCAGTCTGCCTTCAGTTTTTACTCTTAATCCCTGAGTTTCTAGCCTATAACTTTTTCTAGGCCATGGTAGGTTTTTAATTAATGTTTCTTGATCAATAAGAAAGTATTAAATTGACTCTCTGTAAGAGATGATGGGACGACGCTTTGGCTAAACATTTTATAGAGCTTGCTTTACTAGGCTAAATGTTTTTTATGCAGAAATAATTGTATTTTATGAACTACTTTGGGGACAATAATCTACAAATTAGGATTTTATTATTTACTAATGGATGCTAATAAATTTGTTTAAGTCATTCTTATGGAAAATGTATAAAATTATATAGTGTGCATAAGGAAAAAAAACCTTTACTAGTCAGAGTATAAATTAGCTATTACATCATTGGAGTTTATTAAAACATACCAGTGTGTTTTAACTATTTATTTTAACTATTATAGAATTCAGTATACAATTTATAGGCAAATATATAATTAATGTTACTGTAGATAGCTGAAGAAATGTCTATGGCAAGCTACAGCTTCATTATTTGGCATATTATCTGTTTTGTTTATTTTCTTTAAAGCACACAATGCAGCTCTCAGGGAAGTTGAAAGATTAGGCAAAGTCTTTCATCTTAAAACCCCAAAGCCTAGACTTGATTTATGGAGCCTTCTGTGACCAGGACAGCTTAATGGCATAGTGCCTTCACTTTTTTCTACATCTTGGATACTACTAATTGAAGTGTTATTCAGAATATATAATTGCCTTTTACAAAGCATAATGCTTTGTTAGGGACTGAATGTTTGTAGATTCCCCCAAATTTATATGCTGAAGTATACTCCCCAATGTGATGTTATTAGAAGGGGTTTTGGATGTAATCATGTTTAAAGGAAATCATGGTTCCACTTTTATGGCAGGATTAGAGTTTTTATACAAAAAAAGAGATCAGAGCTTGCTTTTTTCTGTTATGTGATGATATAACTAAAGGTAGTCATCTGCAAACCAGGAAGAGGCCCCTCATCCATAACCAAATCTGCTGGCACCTTGATCTTAGGCTTTTTAGCCTCTAAAACTGTGAGAAATAAATATCTGTGGTTTAATCCACCAAGTCAACAATATTCTGTCATAACAACCTGAACTTAACTAAGACATTCTTCTTTTTTGAACGTAATGATAGTAACTGAAGAAAAACAGAACTTCTCTTGTTGTCTTATCCAATGGCGTCTTCTGTGAATTTGGGTCTGCAAAATAGGCCTAGAACTTCAATTAGAAACATACACTTGAGAAAACTATATTATTCTCCATTAGTAAGTAGGAAAAAATGATATTTTTAGAGTATAAATAAGATAAATTGAGGTGAATGAGAGAGATATTGGAGGACAAATGGTAAGATCACCAGACGAATCCCTAAGACAGTGTAGTCAAAACAACCCTTAAAAATAGGTGATTTTTTATTTTATCAGCTCTTAATAAATATTACTTACGCTGGTACATACATACGTGCCCTATCAAAAAGGATATTTTGTTAGTTACTTTTATTTGTATTGTTCCATGTAAATCATAAAAGTAGCTGCTTTCAAGACTGTTTTACTAGTGGTGAAGAATGTAGACAGAATGCAGGGGAGCAAGGTAAATGCTATTTTAAATTAGAAGTGTAAAAATACCAGAGATGAGGATGAGAATGTGAACTATATAAGAATTTGTACATATGTTGAGTAGGTTATACAAGGATAAATGAAATCTGAATATATCTGATAATGTTTACAATAATTATAATAATTATGCTTATGAATTTATATTTATGATTCCCTTGCTAGCAGGCCCTGTGCATAAACCCTAACATGGATTACTGCTGTAGATGTTCCTAACAACTCCATAGTATCCTCATTTACTAGTACATAATTGAGATTCAGTAAGATTAAGTAATTTGTGCACATTAATATTTTTAGTAAGTGGTAAAGATGGGAGCCAATTTTTAAATTCTTTCACATGCCAAACGTGAAATAAGGTCATCATTATTTTATATCACAGCTTATTGCACTGGACATTGATGGATATGAACAATGCTTGTTTCATGCCTATGAGGTTTTGTAGATATTATTGCTGTCTTGAATATACCCATCACCTTTCCTTGGCTTGAAAGTTTTTGAATGTGATTGAAAACAGATTTAAGATAATAAAAGAACAGTTGAAACATTTTTTTTGAAGCATTGCCTATAAAATTTCATCTTTTTCCTCTATATATTTGTACACATTTGTTATTTTAGATACTTGTATTTATTACACTTCTCCATGAGTGTCACCCTGACTTGTTTACGTGACTGTGTCCAATTTTAAACCATGAGTTTCTAGATGACTAAAGACTGAGTCATATTGTGTAACACTAATTAGATGTTTGTGATGTTAAAATTCAATTAGAATGGGAAGGTGACCCTCAGATTCTATTCTAGTCTCATTTGTTAATTATGACCATGATAAAGTCTGTCTGTCGACAAAAGGAGTAATAAACCTTGTCTGCCTTTAACTTCCTCTAATTCTAAGAAATGATATTACTTTGTGAGTATAAAAGATCTCTGAAACAGAGGAAGCAATTCACTTACTTTTAAAATCTCAGACTTTTTTTAATTTCAGGGAATGTTGAAGTTATTCACACTTTTATAATATATTGACTGTTAAAGGACTGTAATAGCTTATTGTTAAAGGTCATTGTTAAAATTCCAAAATAATAAGGTTAAGAGAAATCTCTGTGAGCACTAAGGAGATGCATAATAATATTTTGTGAAATAATCTGTCTTCCTTTTAGAGAACTGGAAAATTTTCTGAAGATTCAACTCAGTCAAGATCTTTAAGAAGCCTCCTCTGAATATCCAAGGGTGACACAGCTTGATATAAAGATTTCTAAGTGTATATTTTTGGTCCTCTTCATGAAGTGTTAACTCCATGAGGAACTCTTTATGGGTGATATAAATTTGTTCTTCTAGCACTTAGAAGAGTGGCTGGTAAATAGTAGGCATTCATTAAATGTTTATTTAGAATGATTAGAAATTACATATATATGTATTATGTAGTATATGATTAACACAATTAGCACAATGTAAGAGAGCCAATTCTCTGTATCATATCATATTTTAAAAAATAACACTGCATGGTTTATTATATGTATGTGAATATATACACACATATCCACATAAAATTAAAAATTACATTAGATTCATAATGGCAGCTGTTTCAGTTGTATGTTCCCATAACCCAGTACAATATCTGATGCTTGGTAAACACTAACTGAGAAACACCAGTGAGCGTCATCAGAATACTCATCAGTTTGTTGCATGGTCTATTATAAATCTAGTACCAAATGTAGTAAGTATCTACTTTCCCATGCTGTAGTCTGTCACCCAGCTCTCTTGATGGTTTCTTTTGCTTTGCAGAAGATCCAGTTTGATGAGGTCCCACTTTTCTATCTTATCTCTTATGACATGGGTTTTTGGGGTTTTGATTAGGAATTGGTTGCCTATTCCAATTTCCATAACAGTGTTTCCTATGTTTTCTAAAATTCTTATACTTTGAGGTTTTACATTTAGGTCTTTGATCCATGCCAACTGTTTATCAGACAAAGGCCTAACATCCAGGATCTACAAGGAACTCAAATGTGCTGAGAAGAAAAAAACAAGCAACCCCATTAAAAAGTGGGCATAAGATATGAGAAGACACTTCTTAAAAGAAGACATAGAAGTAGCCAACAGATACATAAGAAAATGCTCAGCCTTACTAATCATCAAAGAAATGCAAATCAAAACCCCACTGAGATATCACCTAACTCCAGTCAGGATGACCATCATCAATAACTCAAAAAACAACGGATTCTGGCAAGGCTATGGAGAAAAGGGAATGCTTCTACACTGTTGGAGGGAGTGTGCACTAGAACAACCTCTGTGGAAAACAATGTGGTGATTTTCCAAAAGATTTAAAAATCAACCTTCTTTATGAACCAGCAATCTCTCATCTGGGAATATATCCAGAGGAACTCAAATCATTCTATAAAAAAGATTCCTGCACAAACATGTTTATCACAGAATTATTCACAATAGTGAAAACAGAGCCATCTGTACTGCCATTCGAAAGTAGACTTTATAAAAATTGTGGTGCATACACATGATCAAGTATTAAACAGCCATAAAGAAGGAAAAAAGGATGGACTTCATAGTCAGATGGATTTAGAGTCTATAATTCTCAGTGATCTATCACAGAAACAGGGAGTTTTCTTCACAAGCCATGGTCTTGAGATGTCTTCTCAGTGGAGTTTGATCTTCTTTTTGGTTAGGTTAGGGTAAGGATTCACATCATGCATCAAGATTCCTGCTATGCAAATGAGGCAACTCTGCAAATGAGTTTTATATTCTACTTTGATTTTAGCCTCTTCATTGCACAGTTGAAAGTTCACATAAGGTGAACTTTCATAAAATGGCTTTCACATCACCTCCTGACAGATGAACACTGCCAAATCTTTGGCATTTGGCAAAGGTCTCATCTTCTGTAGCTGCTTCATACTGAACAGGGACATTGTGCTAGTCCTACCTAGGATTGTTGGTCTGTTAGCAGTTCTTGTGTGCCATTAGGTTGGAATAAGAAAGCTTTTTGTAATCAAGGGAGTTTGAGAAAAAATTCTTTGTAGCTTGGTCTAAAGTACTCAGAGGAAGTGGAATGTCTGATAGTATGGGTTGGTAACCTTGTTGAAGCATTATATGGAGATGGAGCTGTTGGAGTCTGGAAGAGATAAATTTAATAAAAAGATTAAAGAGTGGGGGTCTGCAGTTAGGAGAAAAATTGAAATTAGGGGCCCCAGAAAGGAAATATAGGGGCCCCAGAAAGGAAAGGAGCCAGGAAAGACAGGACCACATTCTTGTCCCACAGACATAGAGGATTCCATAAATATTAGAAAGCAGAGGAAATTAGTATGAATAAAAGGGACCGTGTATATCATACTATATCATATCATATTAGTAATACATCTAATGACTGTAACAAGGAAATATAGTTACTTTTCAGAGACTACTAACATACACATTCCAAGAGCAAGGAATAGTATAAGACCAACTGTAGTATGCCAGCAAATTATTACATATCTTTTTCTTTTTTGTTTGACTTGAAAAGAAGTTTGAGACCCTGGAGCTGCTTGGTGATCCAGGTTTTTGACAGTCCTCATGTCCTCCTCCTTTGTAGGGGCGGGATCTCATGATATTCCTTGTTATGAAGAGCTTGTGGTTTCTGAAAAAGTGATTATCTCATGCCATGTAAATTCACAAAGATATCCTTGGGGAAAAGGATCAAGGATAAAGTCTTTGAATCAGGAGAAGAGATAAAGTGTTCAAATTGGAGAAGAAATATAAAGTGAGATGATATCATTGAATGTGGAAGGAAGATTGGTTATAATACAGATCCGTGGGCCTTTAAGGGCCATGGTATGTATCACTTGAGTCTCATTTGCATAGTAGGCATAGGTCCCCAGCAGGTTCACAGCTGTACTGGGTGAGTAGCAGTGGTCTTGACTCTTAAAAGGTGGATCCACAGAGAAAGGATCTTACAGTTTCACTGCAATCAGAGTAGTCAGGAGAATTTGGTAAGGTCCAGTCTGAATAGACTCCACTGGCTTTTTATTCTGTGTGAGAGTTTTAAGGCATACCCAATCTCCAAGTGTAAGTTTGGGGTATGTATTTCCTGAGAAAGAGGGATTAGGTTTTAGACTGATGATTTTGATATTTGTGAATGACATTATTGGTCAGTCCTAAAGATAGAACATATTGTGTAAGGTAGTGATTTTCAGGAGCCAGTAAAACGTCTGTCTGAAGAAAGAGTCTCCCATAAAGTAATTCCAATGCACTGAGATGGGTTTTGAACTTTGGGGTGATATGGGATCTTAGGAATGTAATAAGAAGTCAGGCTGACCATAATTTTGGGGTCTCATGCATCAGTTTTGTAAGGATTATTTTCAAGGCTTGTTTGACTCTCTCTACCTTTCAGAAAACTGTAGATGCCATGTTGCATGTAGGTGAAAATCTATCTGAAGAGCTTCGCTTATTCCCTCTATTCTTTGAATAGTAACAACTGTGCTGTTGTCTGACTGTAGGGAGTAAGGAAGCCCAAAGTGGGGGAGAATATGGTCAGCAAGGACCATGGTCACTTCTTATGCCCTCAGTTTTGGTAAGAAAAACATCTATCCATTCAGTAAAGGTGTCTACAAAGACTAATAGGGAAGCAAGTTTGTAAAGTCCATTTGCCAGTCTTCCCCAGTAGAATCCTCCATCTCTGGATAGGTTGAAGGAGTTAGGGAGGTTTATGGATCCTCTCTGGATTTATATGACAGCATGTGGGACATGCTTGAGAGAGCCCATAAGATTTGGCATATTTCTTGATAAAGTGAAGCAAGATTCCACCAAGTCTTGAAGGCTTTAGCTCCCAAATGAGTTGACTGGTGGAGGCTATTTAAAGTTTTCCGTTGTGAAACTACCAGAAGGATAATTTGTTATCAGTGTTTTTTTTTTTTTTAATTGAATTCTCACTCTGTTACCCAGGCTGGAGTGCAGTGGCATATTCACAGTCACCCCAGCGCTGCCTCAGTTTTCCAAGTAGCCAGAACTACAGGCGTGCACTACCATGCCCAGCTACTTTTTTGTTTTATTGTAGAGACGTGGTCTCACCAAGTTGCCTCGGCTGGTTTGGAATTCATGGGCTCAGGCAATCCGCTCACCTCGGCCTACCAAAGTGCTGGGATTACAGACTGAGTCGCCAAGCCTGCCTATCAGGGGCTTTTAACCAGGTCTCTGGAGTGCAGAAGAAACCTTTTCTTAATGCTTTTTGGGTTTCATTCTGGGTATAGTGTGGGCAACAGGAGTTATATTAGGAAGAATGCAGATCGGAGCAGCAACCTGGCAGCCATTTCAGCTTGTCAGCCCAGTTGTTTCCAATTGACATCTCACTGCTGTCTTTTTTGGTGATCTTTACAGTGAACAATAGCAACCTAAGCAGGGAAGCATAACTGCTTCTAAAAGGGTCAAGATTTCTTTACCATGTTTAATTGGGATATTTTGAATAGTTAGAAGGCCTCTTTCTTTCCAAATGGAAGCACGGTTGTGTACCACATGGAAGGCATATGCTGAGTCTGTGTAGATGTTAAGTCTTGTGACTGTCCCTATTGTAGGCCTTGGGTGAGCTCAGCTTTATAGGCCAAATTTGTATTGCCCAGTAGAGACCCTGATTCTGTGATTTCAGTGAGACTAACAATAGCATATCCTGATAATCAGGTTCCTTCTATGATGTAGCTGCTCCCTCCTGTAAACCTTGTGGTCTCTGGATTAGTAAGGAGGATGTCATGGAAATCTGGCCTGGTGCTAAAGGACAGATCTGTATTCTCTAAGCAGAATTGTTCAAATTAATCCTGTATATTTGGACCTGGCAACAAGGTTGGAGGGTTAAGGGGTTGGCATGTTTTGATGTTTAACTCTGGTATTTGTAAAAGAAGTGCTTGATGTTTGTTAATCTTGCTCTCTGAAATCCAGTGGAAAGCCTTTGAATTTAAAAATATCTATTACTTGATGAGGTTTATATACAGTTATTCCTTGGCCTAGGGTTAATTTGGAGGCCTCCTCAACTAGAAGGGCCATGGATGCCAATGCCTGAAGGTGAGGGTGGGAGGGACATCCCTGTGCTATTGGATCAAGGTTTTTGACAAATAAGCCACTGGACATTTAGAGAGCCCCAGTCAAAGCAATGACTTTTTTTTCATGAACATATAAGTAAAAGGGATTTTTTTTTTTTTTTTTTGATCAAGCAAAGTCAGAACTGGGGCAGTGGTGAAAACTTGTTTAAGGTTTTTAGAGCATTACCCATTTCAGGGTTGTAGTCTGTGTTCAATTGTTTGGTTAATGGAGTGTTCATGTCTAGGATGAGACTTTTATGATGGTGAGATACTTTTTTAATTTCAGGGGTTAGTATTAATCCAACGAACTGAATTTCTTTTTCTTTTTCTTTTTTCTTTTTTCTTTTAAAGATGTGGGGCACAATTCAGGATTAGATATACAAGTGGTCATCATACAGGTAAAGTTTGGGCCTCTCTTTGGTCCCCACTTGGCCTGGTTTGAGAACAGGTACCCTTATTGATGTTGTGTCCGCTCCTGCCACCCCCATCCCGGAAGTAGCCCGCTACTGCCAATTACTTTCTTAAAGTAGAACTGAAATTTTGGAGAGGAGATTTGAGTTTTTGAAGGAGAGACCTTGTAGCCATAGGAAGCTAATTTTTGAAACACCATGATAGTGTTTAAATCAGAGGTATTTTTTTTTTAATTTGCACTGAAAATGAGATCTTCATCACATTGAAGTAGGGCACTACCAAAGGGCAGCTGGAGTGTAGACATATTTTGTGAAGGGCCTGTTTGAGTATATGTGTGCTTTCCCTGAACCCCTGAGGAAGGACTGCTAGGGCAGTTGTTGGTAGATTTGTGTAGAAAGGTCCTGCCAATCAAAGGCAAATGAAACCTGAGAATAAGGACGCACTGAATCCAAAAGAAAGCATCTTTGAGGTCTAATACTATAAACAAGAAAGTACTAGGGGGGAATCTGTCCTAAAAGGGTATGAGTGTTAGAAATGGCACAATCTATAAGGAATACTGTTTCATTAATGCCTCTAGGGTCTTATACCATCTTGTTGGTGCTGTTTGACTTTTTGACTACTAAGATGGGTGCATTGCATGGCAAATTACAGGGGCATAATTGTCGTATGGTTAAAATTTTGTCTATTAAAGGCTGTAGGCTTTTTTGGACCTGAAGACTCAAGGGGTTTTCTAAGGAAAGATTTGGGGTTTTTGAGATGTACCTTCACAGTGTCTGTGGTTAAAGAATGACCTGGAATAAAAGTATTCCATACTTCTGAAGGAACTTGTTGGAGAATAGAGTGTTTTATTTGGGTCCGACATTGGACTTGAGGAGCTAACAGTGCCAGTAGAAAGCAAACAAGTTAAGATAAATGAAGGGTGGCTCAGAGTTTTCTTACTATTTCTTGCAAGTAAAGGGGGTAGGCCAACTTGGTAAAACAAGAAAGGAGTGAGTAAAAATATTTTTGTTTGGTTTTTGTTTTCCAAAGTGACTAAAGGGGAGGAAAAACATCTCTGTTTAGGTTGGCCTTTTGTAACAGAGAAGAGGATGGAGGACCAGAAAGTGGGTCCAGAAAAAAGCTGATAAGGGCAAAATATGTGACCGCCAAATCAAGTAAGTCATCTTTATTTCCTACCACACAAAGGGTCACCTGTGGTTAGCATTTATGGAAAGCATTAGAGCTGAAATCAATCCAATATGCAAATAGACAATGGCTAGATAATACATGACAACAGAATTTTGACACACCATCTTTATAGCAACCCTGTAGGGAAGCCAAACCCCAACTGCAGCACTTAGCCCAGAAACATCAAGACTGGATCAATGATTAACACTTCCTTATTTCTGGTCCTAATTTTCAAGACAGGACCAACCAGAGAAAGCCAAATATGTTTTCCAAATCAATTACCTAAGATGTTCTGCTTCTCACCTCCAGTTTTTCCATGACAAGAAGCTGCAAACAAAGCATCGCTAAAATCTCCTTCTTTTCCGTATAGAGCTTTTTCACACTCCTGCCTGCTTTTCAGTTCATATCAAATGCAAGTGAGGACGATGGCTGACTCTCTTAAATACAGTAAGCTCTGAATAAATAGTTTCTGATTATTCTTATTTTAGTGCTCTTTGTTTATTTTTGCAAAACTAATACAAGTAGAGGCTTTTTTTTTAATTTTAAAGATGTGGAGTATAATTCAGGATTAGATATGCAAGTGGTCATCACACAGGTAAATTTTGGGCCTCTCTTTGGTCACCACTTCACCTGGTTTGAGACTTTTAAATCAAATCAACCTGATCCCTCCCCCCAAAAAATAAGTGTGGATTTAAAATATTATTCAGATTTTTTCTAATTACATGAATTTGTCTGCTATATTTAAAAAAGAATTAGATATTTCTTGTCTAGTACAAAATAGTTTTACAAATATGCCAAATCAAATTAGTAAAAGGAAAAGTCATGCATCTTTTAGGCTATCTAAAAATGTAAATGTCGTTAGACAATGCTTTTCATAAAAAATAAAAATCTGATAGTGGTGATACTCAATGCAAAATCTTCAGGTTTTTTTTTATTTTTAGAAAACTTCATTAAAATATTTATATTGTCTAGTCTTTGAGTGGAGAGAGATACATGCACATTTTGGGATAATAAAAATAATTCCAATAATACTTACCTGTAGTATAAATTAAGAATCAAGTTCCTTCCAAGTCTCCAGCCTTGTTTCTCACAACTTCCTACTAAGAATTGCATTTTCTGTGCATATTACAACATTCAAAATTTTTAAGCACATTAGTTATTTTGATTCTTGTATTTCAACTCAATTTAATTCAATATATATAACAAGCCCAGTGCCAAGGTCCAAAGGCAATATCTCTGTTATGTGAAATTTATATCCTATTGGAATGGACATTTTCTCTGACCAGTGACTCTCCCTAACTGAAAAATGCCTGTCCATGTTTCATTTTCCATTTCCTTTTCTCAGTGAAGCCTCTCCTAAATCATCAAGACAAAATTAATTGTTTCCTATTCTTATTGTGCAGAACAGTATGCACACATCTCTTCTATAGTCATCAGTTTGCATTATTCATTGTTTTATAGTTTATGGTAATTTTATCCTTTCAGTGAGCAATACAGCATAATCATTTTATCAGATTCTATCACTAATTCATTTAGTGGCCATTATTATTATCACCATTCACACAAGAGTAAATTAAGGATTACAGAGATTTATTAATTTGTACAATCATACAGTGAGTGGGTATAGAGGCCAACTTACAACTTATTAAGTGCTTTAACAACCTCTCTCCAACTGTGGCTCCAACACATTGTGAATCTTCCAAGAAAGAAAGTAGTCTTTCATTTTTTATCCTTCCTCTGATGGTATATATATATATACCATCAGGGGACTGACCAAGTAGAAGTTATCCTGCCTCTAGACCCCTGACTTTCTTTTGCTTAGAGAATTTACTTTAAAAAAAAGCTTGCAATTGCAAACTCTTTCTCTACCCCTTTGATGTGGAAATCTGTTTAAAAACCTGCCCATCAAAAGAGGACTGGATTAAAAAAATGTGGTACATATACACGATGGAATATTATGCAGCCATAAAAAAGAACAAAATCATGAATTTCGCAGCAACCTAGATGGAACTAGAGTCTATAATACTGAGTGACCTCTCACAGAAACAAAGATCCGAGTATCACATGTTCTCACTCATATAGTGGACCTTGATCACCCAACATATACCATAAGAAAATGATTGATAGTGGTGGGAAACTATGGGGGGGGAGGGGATGGGAGATGGGATTAATGGCAGTAAACATCTATCTGGGGATGTGGAGACACCTTTAATCAACAAGGGTGCCTGAATGAAGCATATTTGTATACCTAACCCTTAACTGTACCCCACAATATCATAATAAAAAATATCGATTATAAAATAAAATAAAGCAGAGGTGAGTGAATTGCCTGAGCCCGCGGGTTCAATACCCGCCTGGGCAACTTGGTAAGACCTCATCTCTACAATAAATCAAAAACGAGCCTGGCGTAGTAGCGCATGCCTGTAGTTCCAGCTACTTGGAAGGCTGAGGTGGAAGGATCGCTGGAGTCCAGCAGGTCAAGGCTGCGGTGGCCAGGAGCGGCCACTGCACTCCAGTCTGGGCAACAGAGTGAGACTCCAACTCAAAAAATAAAAAATAAAAATAAAAAAAAATAAAATAATAAAATAAAAACCTGTTTCCAGTTTTATAACCCAGAACCTTTTTTTCTCAAGAATTTGGGTCCATTCCTTTGAAATGTAACCAAGGGAGATAATGCCCTTATCTCACAGGTTTTATGTGGAAGTTACAGTCTAACTTTGATGGGCATTTTGTTCCAAGCATAAACCTACATCCTGTTGTAAAGATATGAAAAAGTTTGCAATTTCATTTAGTGAGACCAATTAGCAAACACAGATCACCTAATATTTCCAGCATTTTGGCTCACTCCTGCAATCACAGAATTTTGGGAGGCAGATGTGAAAGGATTGCCTGAGCCTAAATGTTCAAGACCAGCCTGGGCAAACTGGCAAGCCCTCATCTTTACAATAAATCAAAAAGTTGGAGGGCATGGTGACACAAACCTGTAGTTCAAGATACTTGGAAAACTGAGGCAGAAGGATCACCTGAGTCCAGCAGTTCAAGGCTGTGGTAGCCACGTGTGTGTGACTACACTCCAGCCTGGGAAACAGAGTGAGACTCCAACTCAAAAGAATGAAAAAAAAAGTTTTAAAATCTCTTTACCTGTTGTTTTAGCTGAGTGGAGCTCAGACTGACTTCTGACCTCTCTCCCCTATTGCATATCCTTAAATAAAGTTTTCCTTGCCACTTAACTTTGTGGAGTGTTGTTTTTGCTTTGGAGGGGCTTTGAGTTTTTGCCTATAATTAAACATTATTTCTTAAGTATATGCTGTTTCTTTTTTTATTTCTAGGTAGACTTTCCATATTTCTAACCCATACTAATCTTCAGAGTTTGAGAGTTAGAGTTCATAATTCCTGGGATTTCTTGGAAGTTTCCTAAATCATACCAAGTTTAGCATTTTTCTTGCCTCTTTATCTGTTTTACATAATAATAAATTACTTCTATGAACTGTGAATTATTTATTTGTGATAGGGTTACATTTCAGTGATTTTTCATTAATATCATAGCTTATTATTATTTATTTTTATCAGTAATATAATTCATTTTTTATTATTTATAAAAATAATAAAATATATTCTATGAAATAGAATACATTGCCATGAAATAATATATTAGATATTAAATAAATATTACAGTAGAACAAGGTCATATGGTTCAATAATATGTAAAATAATATAATATGCACATTTGATAATAGAAAACATTAAAGAAGGCAATATTAAAACAAAGTAAATTATAATAAAATAATTAAAATTAAAAGATAATAGCATAAATATTTAATGCTAAAAAGAGATTCCTAAAATGAAATTGTAGATTGTGAAAGTTACTAATTGTCTTTCCAATTGCTATGGTCTGAACATTTGTGTCACCCTCAAAATTCATATGTTGAAATCCCAACCGCCAAGGTGACAATAATAAAAGGTGGGTCCTTTGGGAGGTGATTGGGTGAATGGGATTACTACTTTCATAAAACAGACCTGAGAAAGACTCCAATATGAGAACATAACAAGAAAAAACCATCTATGAATGCCTATATAATAGACCTTCACTAGACATCTAATCTGTTACCACCTTGACCCTGAACTTCTCATTCTCCATAGCTATGAGAAATAAATTTCTGTTGTTTATAAGTCACTCAACCTATGGTGTTTTGCTTTAGCAGCCTGAAGGGACTAGGACACCAGTTATTTTGACCTTTGATGATAAATATATCAAAAATAGAGACATTGCTTTCATTTAGTTTTATCATTGGTTGGGTTGTTACAAATGTGTTCAAACTATCTTGAATTTGCATGCCACTATACGTGTTATTCTAATTTTCTGTCTAGTAATGAAAATATCATCTACTTTTCTTGGCTTTGATTGTGCTATCAAAATCCATATTGTGTTTGTTAATTCAGATTTTAATTTTAATTTTGGGGTGTTTGACAACAAAATTCTTAATTTCTGTTTGTGTGTGTGTGTGTGTGTATATATATATATATATTTTGTTGTTGTTGTTGTTGGAATCTCACTCAGTCGCCCAGACTGGAGTGCAGTGGCCGCTCCCGGCCACCGCAGCCTCGCCTGCTGGACTCCGGCAATTCTTCCGCCTCAGCCTTCCGAGTAGCTGAAATTACAGCACGCGCTACCACGCCTGGCTGATTTTTGGATTTATTGTGGAGATGAGATCTCGCTGCCCAGGCCGGTCTCGAACCCGTGGGCTCAGGCAATCCACTCACCTCAGCCTCCCAAAGGCGTGGGATTACAAGCTGAGCCACCGAGCTCGGCTACATATATTTTTTAAAACTACACTTTAAATAAGAGTTCTTTGCAATATTTTAAATTTTTTATTTTTTATTTTTAGATTCAAGGGGTGTATTTGCAGGTTTGTGACATATATATACATATATACATATATATATATATATATATAATATGATGGTGACATAATAGTGGGCATGGTACCTGGTGGATAGTTTTTCATTCCTTAACTGTCTCTCTCCTCCTCACTTTAGGAGTGCCCCAGTGTCTGTTTTACCTATCTTTGAGCCTGTGTGTACTCAGTGTTTAGCTCCTGCTTATTAGGGAAAACATGTGACATTCAGTATTCTATTTCTGTGATAATATGCTGATGATAGCCTCTTTTTGCATTCACTTTGCAATAAGAAACATGATTTTGTTTTATATGCTGTGTAGTA
This sequence comes from Cephalopachus bancanus, assembly GCA_027257055.1. Taxonomy (NCBI): domain Eukaryota; kingdom Metazoa; phylum Chordata; class Mammalia; order Primates; family Tarsiidae; genus Cephalopachus; species Cephalopachus bancanus. The sequence continues at coordinate 3,536,162 of JAPVLO010000046.1, read as the reverse complement.
TTCCACAATGTGTTTGAACCACATTTTCATTATTCAGTCTACCATTAATGAATACCTAGAATGACTTCATAGCTTTGCCATTATTGTTGGTGCTGCAATAAACATGAACATATAGGTGTCCTTTTGGTAGAGTGATTTGTGCTTTTCTGGGTATATACCCAGTAGTGGGATTGCTGGGTCAAATGGTAAATCTATTCTTAGTTTTTTGAGAAAACTACAAGTTGCTTTTCACAGGGTTGAACTGGCTTGCATTTCTACCAACAGAGAAGGGGTGTTCCCTTTTCTTCATAGCCTCACCAACATCTGTTGTTTTTAGAGTTTTTCATAATAGACTTTTTTTTTTTTTTGAGTTGGAGTCTCACTCTGTCGCCCAGACTGGAGTGCAGTGGCCGCTCCCGGCCATGGCAGCCTCGACCTGCTGGGCTCCGGCAATCCTTCCGCCTCAGCCTTCCAAGTAGCTGGAATTACAGGCATGCGCTACCAAGTCCGGCTGATTTTTCGATTTATTGTAGAGATGAGGTCTCGCTGCCCAGGCAGTTATCGAACCCACGGGCTCAGGCAATCCACTCATCTTAGCCTCCCAAGGCGCAGGATTACAGGCTGAGCCACCGAGCCTGGCAATGATAGACATCTTGAATGGTGTGAAATGATATCTCGTTGTGGTTTTGATTTGCATTTCTCTGATGACTAGTGATAATGAGCATTTTTTTCATATGTTTGTTGGCTCCTTGCATGTCTTCCTTTAAGAAGTGTCTGTTCATGTCCTTTCCCAATTTTTTAATGGAATTGTTTTTTTTCCTGTTGATTCTTTTGAGTTCTTTGTAGATTTTGCATCCTTTGTCAGATGCATAGTTTGCAAGTATTTCATCCCATTTTGTAGGTTGTCTGTTAACTCCATTGATAGTTTACTTTGCTGTGGTTTGATTAGGTCCCACTTGTCCATTTTGACCTTTACTACTTTTGCTTTTGAGGACTTGGGCACAAATTCATTACCTAGGCCAACGTCCAAAAGAGTGTTTCCTAGGCATTCTCTAGGATTTTTATATTCTGAGGTCGTACTTTTAAGTTGTTAATCCATCTTGAGTTGATTTTTGTAAGTGGTAAGCTTCATTCTTCTGGTTAGGTAGTATATTGTGCCTTCATTTTATTTCAAATAATATTTTTATTTCTGTCTTGATTTTGTTGTTTACTCAAAGATCATTCAGAAGCAAGTTGCTTAATTTCTACATATTTGTGTGTTTGAGGATTCCTCTTGATGTTGATTTCTAGTTTTATTCTGCTGTGATCAGAGAAGATTCTTGGTATGGTTTCAGCTTTTTTGGAATTTCTGCAAAGTTGGTTTATGACTAAGTATGTGGTATGTCTTGGAATATGATCCATGTGCAGCTGAGAAGATTGTGTATTCTGGGTGGTTGTTGGATAAAGTGTTACATATATGTTTGCTAGTTCTAACTGATCAAATGTTGAATTTATGTCCAGAATTCTTTGTCAGTTTTCTGCCTTGATGCTCTGTCTAAAGTGTTGAAGTCCCACACTATTATGGTGTTGCTGTCCATGTCTTCTCTCACATTAAGTAGCAACTGCTTTATAAATCTGAGTGTTCCTATGTTGTAGGTGTATATATTTAAAATAGATAATTCTTGCTGTTGGATTGAGCCCTTTTCATTATGTAGTATCCTTCATTGTCCTTTTTTATTTTACTGGCTTAAGGTCTGTTTTATCTGATATAAGAATAGTAACCCCTTCTCTTTTTTTTTCTTTTCATTTCTGTGGTAGCTCTTTCTCCCTCCCTTTACCTTAGTCTACGGGTGTCATTACAGGAGAGATGTGTCTCCTGGAAACAGCAAAAGCATAAATCCTGCTTTCTAATCCCTCTTTTGTCTTTCAAGAGAGCCATTGATGCCATTAACTCTCAAAGTCACTACAGGTATGTGGGGATTTGTTTCTATCATTGTGTTGTTGAGGGGCTACTTAGTGGTCTCAATTTTATAGATGATTTGTATGGTCTGTAAGCTGTATGTTTACTTGTGCTATGTGGTGGGTAGCGTCTTTCTTTTGCTTCCATGTTTAGAACTCCCTTAAACATTTATTGTAAGGCCAGTCTATAGGTGGCAAATTCCCTAAGTGCTTGCTGGTTTGGGATGGATTTAATTTCATCTTCATTTATGAAGCTTAGTTCCACAGGGTAGGAGATTCATGCTGACTATTTCTTTTCTTTAAGAATATTATAAATGGGCTCCCACTCATTGCTGGCTCATAAGACATCTTCTGAGAGGTCTGCTGTTACTCTAATGAGTCTTTCTTTGTAAGTATTCTATCTCCTCTCTAGCTGCCGTTAATATTTTTTTCATTCATGCTGATCTTGGATAATCTAATGATAATGTGCTTTGAGAATGGTTGTCTCATAGTATCTTGCAGTTCTCTTGGAGTTTTATTTCTGCATGCCAATGTTTCTAGCACAATGGGGGAAATTTTCATGGATTATGTCTGCAACTACTGTTTCCAGGGAGCTCTCATTTTATTCTTCCCTTTCAGAAATGCCTATCAGATGTAGATTTGGTCTCTTTACATAACCCCATACCTTTCTAAGACTATGTTTATTACTTAGTATTACTTCTTCTTTATTTTTGTCTGACTTGGTTGCTTCCAAAGATTGGCCTTCAAACTCTGAAATCCATTTGTCTTCTTAGTCAAGTTAGTGGTTAAATCTTGTGGCTGTGTTTTGAAATTCTTGAGGCAAGTTCTTCATGTCCAGGAATTCAGTGTGCGTCTATCTCAGAATGACCACATCAGCTTTCAGTTTTTGAACTGTTTTCACTTTCTTTCTGATTCTCTTTGATCTTGATGAATTTTTTTTTCCGCTTAAATTCTTAATTGCATGTCTGTCATTACAAATAATTTTTCTGTCTATAATCCATTACTTGGAAGTTGGTGTCATCTTGCAAAGGTGAAACATTATTTTGTTTTGTTTTGTTTCATTTGTATTGCTGGAGATCTTGCCCTGATTTCTTTCCACCTTAGTGTGCTTCTCACTTACTGTTTCAGCAGCTACCGGATGTGCAGATTTTTTTTTTCGGTGTTGTAGTTCAGGCTACAGGCCTGTAGATGGTGGTAGAGGTCCTGCCTGGTGGGTACAGCACCTTGCCTCCCTGAGGGCAACTGGTCAGTACCAGGGCAGTTAGACATTTGTGAGGGCCCTGCTCACTTCACCAGCTCAAAGCTAGTGGTGGTTTGTGATTGACCAGGTGTTGCCGAGTTGGAAAGGGGGAGGGGAGAAGTAGGGAGCACAGCTGGCCTACTGATCTGCTCTGTTCACACTTATTTCAGCTGCACAGACTGTTTTGGGAAGAGCTGATCCGACAGATGGATGGCCGGCTTAGTAGCAGCTTGCTTGCTTAATAGTGCTTGCCTGCTTCATGGTGCTGGTGCCTGGCCTTCCGAAAGGATGGAATAGTAGGAGGTCCCCGGTGTCACATTCAGGCAGGTGCAAAGACCTGATTGTGGTCCACCAGTTAGTAGCAGGTGTTTTGTGCCAGGGTAAACCAGCTAAGGTGGGGGAGTGTGAAGTGTGCCCTGACTCCTCTCTGCTCCCGTTTGTTACAGCTATGGACCCATGCTGGGGTTACATGTTATTGCTCTGTTGTGCTGCTTCCTCCCTAACCCAGGAGCAACAGTGGCAAGGGTCACAGTGACTGGAAAGTATCTGACCTTCAGTGGAGAGGCCATGAGCCTCCCAATTTTGTCTGGCAGTGATGGCTTCTGGCACTACACTGCATAGGGGTCAGTGGCCTAAGGGATTCCACACGGACTTGGGCAATGCCTCCGTGTGGTCTCCACTGAGGACTCAGGGGACCTGGAGTCTCAGGGGCATCATAGAGACTCTTCCCTTGACTGTGGCAGTGGTTGGAGCCCCTGAGGATTTCTCCCTTACTCTCTCACTGCTTCCTTACATTGGAAAACTTCCTCATCTCCTCGCTGAATCAGGGTCCCTGTCAGCAGGCTGTCTGATCATACATCTCTGTCTCGCACAGAAGCTGTCACTTTTCTGTTGAGTTCCAGGGGGTGTGTTTCTCCACATCCTACTTTGAGTGTAGAACCATCTCTGTTTTTGGTTTCTCTCTAAGAGAAAGGTGTATGAAGAGGGACAAAAAAATATTTTTCAAATAGGAATTATTTTTCAGACCGTGATCCCCTTGTAGTACATGCTTCTTTCACTAGGTAACCGTTCTAGGAAACCATTGGCATCCATGTCCAAGCTACTGTTGTTGTGAGAGGATACATTTGGCTTCAGTCAATTTTTTTCTTGGAGATCTTTTCAACACCTTCACCCACTCCATGATAGGTGATTTATGAGTGCATTTGCCCACACCGTGCTGAATGGTCAGCAGTTTTTGACCAAAAATGGCATGGCACTATGCCCCACCCTATCTGTTCATCCAATCTTGCTCCAAGTGACTTTATTTTGCATCTCTGGATGAAAAAAAAGGCCTTGAATGGAGATGCTTTGCCAATGGGGAAGAGGTGAAACAAAAAAATGACAGAAGCATTGAAAAGAATCCAAACTCATGAGTTCCAATACTGTTTTGTGCAGTGGAAAAAGCATCTTGATAGGTGTACTGCATCAAAAAAAGAGTAGTTTGATGGTGACAAGTTTAAACATGTAAAAATAAATGCACAATTTTTAAATAAATAAATAAATTCTGGTTTCTTTGGATGCCCCCTCATACATCAACTGCCGTTAGTCAGTCATCTCACCCTCTCTCCTTAAATATAAGTTGATAGTTTTAATGTATTTACAAAAAGTGTTATTGACAGAAAATTTGAACACAGAAAAAAGGGAGAGAGCATTTTTAGGTAGTTGAGTAAATTTTAATTGGGTAGCATATGAACAACTTAACTTTCAGATTTTTTAGCCCAATTAAAAGAACTTCACAAAATAATTCGTCAATATTGCATATTAAAAGACTGCCATTGTTTCAACATTTTGTTTTTTTGTTTGCTTAAATAATTTACTTAAAGCATACTATACATACGTTATTATATATTTTATTTGTAAGAATAACTCACTGTTAGCAGCTATTAAGGCCAGAATTTATATAACAAGGCAGCAGAAAGATGGACTAATTCTATTAGGTGTTGGCCAACTATGGACCCTTATTTTTGTGTGCTCCACATACTAAGAATTTTCTGCCATCTTTCAATGGTTGAAAAATTTAAAAGAATAACATTTCATGATGCTTGAAATGAATACAAAATTCAAATCTCAGTACTTATGAATAAAGTTTTATTGGAACAAAGCTACAAATATTTAATACTGTTATTTCAAATACTATTATTTGAGAGATATCCAAGATGGCTATCAGGAAGTAACCAGTATATACCTCTCTCACAGAGTGGAACAGAGAGGACAGACCCAGCTGGTGGTAAACTCAGGCAACTTGAACAGTTTGAGATGGAAGAAGCAACATGCATCCCACAAGGATCTCTTTTAATGCATTGGGACCAAGAAGAGAAGATTCTGGGTGGCATTTGTTGGCACTGGAACATCGCATTCTTGCCAGGGGCTAGGCTCGCATAGGACCTGCAGCCTTGCCTTGTGTGTGAAAGTGGGGGTGACATGGACTAGATTGGTTACCTTCCTCCCAGCAGTACACAAGTCATCGATCTCACGAGGGAGATGTGTTTAGGGCACAGTAACATGCAACTGAAACCCACACAAAGCTGGAAACACACACGTATACTGAGCACCTACACCAGTCAGTCCCCAAGTACATGCTCCTTGCCAGTGGTGCCTGGCAGACAGTGACTGGCTTCAATGCTGGGAAAGCTTACCTCCTAGTTATACTCACTTGGTGCCTGTCACCAGCCTCTGATGGTCAACCTCCCCTCCAGACCAAGAAGGTTGTCCTTCCAGTCTCATGCTCCCAAAAGGTGGATCCCTCCATGACAGGGACCTTCTATTTTTTAAGAGCTGAGTGCAGACTTGGATGGGAGAGGAGGAGACATGAAAGGTACTGGGAAGCACTGTTTCCCAGAAGAATGTCTCTGGGCTGTGAGTGTCAAGCAGTTGCCAGGGGGCCCATCCTCCCACTGAGGACCTGCGTTGAGCTCCCAGTGGGGGTTGGAAAGCAGTCTGGTCGAGCTGACCATGAAAAAAAGACAACTGCAACAGAAAAAAAACTTGAATGCAGAGTACTGACCAGCAAGAGTGGCAGAGCAGTGAAGTGAATGTCCTCTTTTTCTCTCCCTGAATGAATTATTTTAAATGAAAGCAAAGGCCCTGGGACAGCAAGACCTTATCTAACTATAAAGCAACAATACCAAGGAATAACAATAAAAGGACAAAAGTTGCTTCTCACAGATGAGTAATAGTCAGCAGGAGAGCATCAGCAATGCTCAAAGCTTAAAGAGACATAGTCTAAAAAAAGGAACTATCAGTCTCCAAACAATAGAAGTCAATTAGAATTCACTAGCAATGCTCAAAGCCTTAAAGAGACATAACCTTAAAAAAGGAACTACCAGTCTCCAAGCAACAGAAGTCAACTAGAATGACTTGTACCTGAAAACAATCACAAAATTCAAATATCGGATGGCTAATGGCTCAGGAAAACCATGAGAAATTAGAAACAAGGATCACCCAGGCAATGCAGAATGTGAAAGTAGAGTTGGGTTGGCCAATATAAGAAAGGTACATTCTGTCTTCCAGTGATGTTGCACTAGTTTGCATTTCTACCAGCAGTGTAGAAGTGTTCCTTTATCTCCACATTCTCACCAGCATCTGTTGTTGTTTGTTTTATTAATGAAGGCCATTCTTACTGGGGTTAGGTGGTATCTCAATGTGGTTTTGATTTGCATTTCTCTGATGATGAGTGAGGCTGAGTACTTTATCATGTATCTGTTGGCTGTCCGTATATTTTCTTTTGAGTATATATTCATGTTTTTTGCCCACTTTTTAATGGGGCTGTTTTTTTTTTTTTTTCTTTTGGCATATTTGAGTTCCTAGTAAATCGAGATATACAATTAGCAAATATTTTTTTCCCATTCTGTGGGAAAGAACTAGAAATTGACCTTCCATATGACTAAGCAATTTCTCTATTGAAAACATACCTGGAGGAACTCAAATCATTCTACAAAAAAGATACCTGCACACAAATATTTGTTGCAGCTCTACTCACAATAACAAAAACATGGAACCTACCATGCTGCCCATTGAAGCTTGACTAGATAAGAAAATTGTGGTACATATACACAATGGAAGATTATGCAGTCATATAGGACAAACATATGGACTTTGTAGCAACTTGGATGGATTTAGAGTCGATCATAGTCACTTGGATGGATTTAGAGTCGACCATGTGTTCTCACTCATAAGCAGACCTTGAACAATTATCATAATACTGTAAGAAGGGCTGACAGTAGTGAGAAACTGCTAGGGGAGGGAGGGGCATACCTCATCAACAAGAGTACCTGCATAATCAATGTTTGTATACTTAACCCTGAATTGTACCCCATATCTTTAAAATTTTTAAAAAATTGAAAAAAAAAAAAGAAACGTACATTCTGAAATCCTGAAAATGAAGAAGTCCCTCTGGAATTTTAAAACACAATAATAGGCCTAGGGATCAGAATCTGGTAAAGGAAAGAATCTCAAAGCTTGAAGACCAAAATATTGAATAACTCAGTCTGAAAAAACAAACAAACAAACAAAAAACAAGGAGAAAGGGTTCAAAAAGAATGAGCAAAACCTATGAGAGGTGTGGAACTACATAAAGAAGCCAAATTTACACTTAATTGAAATCCCCAAAGCAGGAAGGGTTATCTTCCATGATGTCATTAAAAAAAATTTCCCATATCTTGCTGGAGAGGCAACCATCCAAATGCAAGAGAAATGTTGCAAGGTATTGCTTGAGAAGACCTACCCCAAGACACTTAGTAATCCACCTCCACAAAGTATAGAAGAAAAAAAAATAATTAAGAAGCCTAAAGAGAAGGGTGAGACCACCTACTGGAGAAGACCCATCAGAATTGCAGCAATCTTATTAGCAGAAACATGATGAGTCAGAAAGGATTGAAGTCCTACCTTTAACATTGTCAAAGACAAGCAAGTCCAGCCAAGAATTTCCTACCCAACAAAGTTAATCTTCATCAATGATGGGGAATTAAAATCCTTCTCAGACATCCAATCTCTAAGAGAGTATGCTGCCTTCAGACCAGCCCTCCAGGAGGTGCTTCAGCAAGTTTTGAACACCTAAAGAAAATAATGATTACATCCATCAAAAAGCACAGCAAGCAAAGAATTAACAGAGCCTACATATCATTCACAAATATGTATATGTGTGTGTGTGTTTATAAAATCAAAAGGAAGAAAAGCAAGTCCTTAAGAGTCTTATGACATGGCTAAACTCTCATATATCCATAATTAACTTGAGCACAAATGGACTAAATGTGCAACTAAAGAGGAATAGAGTATCAAACTCAATAAAGAAACATGATTCACCACTCTGCTGCCTCCAGGAAATCCATCTCATTGTAAAGGACATCCACAAGCTCAAGGTAAAAACCTGAAAAATGACCTTCCATGCAAACGACAAACAAAAAAAGGCAAGTAGCTATTCTTATATCAGACAAAACAGACTTCAAACCAATGAAAGTTTAAAAGAACATGGAGAGACACTACATAATGATAACAGGTAAACCCACCAGTAAGAAGTATCCATCTTAAACATATATGCACCCAACACAGGAGTGCCTGGTTTTATAAACTACATAAACTAAGAGAGGACATAGACATTTACATAATCATAGCTGAAGTCTTCAATACCTCACTAACAGTCCTAGATAGATCCCTGAGGCAAACAAAACAAAACAAAACAAACAAACAAAAAACAAAGAGAACCATCACCTTAATTTGACACTTGACCAAGTGAATCCAATAGACATCTACAGAACACATCAGCCAACAAATACAGAGTATACATTCTACTCATCTACATATCATCCACAAATATGTATATGTGGAACATACTCCAAGATTGATCACATTCTTGAGCATAAATCAAGTGTGAATAAATTCCAAAAGGTTAAAATGATACCAAGCATCTTCTCAAGCGGAATAAAAACAAATATTGCCACCACCATGTCCCCTAAAAACACTCCTAGACGTGGACACTAAACAACATGCTGCAGAATGACTTTTCGGTCAACACAGAAATCAAGGCAGAAACAGAAGGAATCCTGGAAATACACAAAAACAAAGACACATCTTATCAGAATATCAAGAATACCATTATAGCAGTGGTGAAAGGGAAATTCATGGCATTGCACACACATAGCAAGAAAGCAGAGCTGGTCACAAGTAAACAGACTAACGTCACAGCTAAGAGAGGTAGAAAGGCAAGAATGATTAATTCCTAATATCAGTAAAAAATCTAGATTACTAAGATAAAGTCACAATTGCAGAATATAGAAGACAAAAATATAATAGAACGAATCACCAATTTAAAAAGCTGGTTCTTTGAAAGGATAAATAATATTGACAGACTCCTTTCTCTCATGTGCTCTTGTCCTGGTTCTTGCAAATGTCAACCTTTGCCTTCAAGTCATGTTGAACTCATGTCAGTTTGTTCTATTCTTGATTTTGACTTGGCCTCGGCAAATTCCCTCAAAGCAGTAATGTTTCTATTTTCTTATGTGGGTACTGTAAGTCTTTTGTCTAATTTAAAAATTCCTCAACTGATTTTTCTGTTTCAAGATGCAGAAAGGCCTGTACTGATCAATGCTGAAATAGCATTCCCAAATGGAGACACTATTCCCAGGTGTAGTTATATCTTACCAAAATGATTGTTTTTCTTCATTCCAAAGGTGAACTACATGCAAAACAAGAGATGTACTTATTTATGAAGTGAACTTCTCTTATTGTCAATGCTTCAAATCTGACTGACACGAGATTCCCAGTGTCTTTCTTTTTATTCCTACATGGGCCTATTGCAAACAAAATTTTCTTTCTCTATTATAAAAATAGTCAACAACAAGAAAAAAATGACCATCATTCTATTTAGGTAGTGAACAAACTGGTATCACATCAGAAGCAGTGATGACAATCTTTGAATGACACAGTTGCATCCTAAAGATAAATGTCATGCTATTTTAACATGTAGAAAAGCATTTAACAGTGTAGAAAATAGTGTAAAAAAATATTTCAGCAGTTTCGAGGGCAACCTACAAAGGTAACCCCTATTATTTAAGCAATTTCTAAAGATTTTTGAATGTTAGTTTAAATATTAAAGAGTTAAGTGTTTTAAAAACACTTGATTCTCCCTCTAACCTCTCTCCACTCATTTGCTCCTCTAGCTAGAAAACTGGAACCCCCAAGGCAGTTCAAACTGTAAAGGCTTTTGATGTCTGTTTTGCCAGGTAAGTTCAGAAAATGACATCTACACACAGAAATATAAGCCTATTTTTAAAAAACAGACATTACTCTTCAACAAATTAAACAAAAATAAATACATAAATTTAAAGTACATTGTAAGCCATAATATTCTCAAAAACAATACAAAAGTCTCTCAAATTGCATAGTTGCATGAGAACTGTACAATCTCTCCTTCAATTGAAAGCCTCCAAATCAGATAGTGTGAATCATTCACTTGACTCCAAAGAAGTTTCTCTAATGCCATTAATACCATTTCTCTTCAGTATTAAAAAGTTTGCATAGCATTATAGTTTTCAGTCGACTGCCTTAAAGAAACTAGTTGAAAACTTTCTCTTTTTCCTTTCTCTTCATCCCAATGCTAGCCCACACATATTGAATGTTGAGATACTGCATTTGGGGCTCTAAAAGCCACAAGTTTGTACAAGTAAACAAAAGGCAAATTCTTCACATATGACACCTGTAAGTGCTGTTTTATGGTTTTGTCAGCTATTGTAAAGAGCTGTGAAAGCACAGAACTCTACTGTTAAGGTAAAATAAATATCGTGTAAAACTCAGAAGCTTTTAAGATTTGTAGGATGAGGCAGAGGGACCTGGTCCATCAGTCTAACGTGACCACTGCAAAACTACCTCAAAAAGTTTTAGTTGCTGTTACTGCTGGAACAATTTTGAAAAGAATCAGAATTTGGCAGGACCTTTTAATGAACTAATTTCTTTGCTGAGACACCATTTGTGATGGGATCATATGGAGAACCTTCAGAGGTTGAATTTTTCTGTGGATCTTTTCCCTTCACATCTCAACCCCCCTCTGTTTCACACACATATACATATACACAATTCTTTCATAATACAACTTACACATACACACACTTGCACTTTGGAATACAGATTACTACCCTTTTTTACCTGAATCACAAGCTTATTCTTCATTCAAGTTTTGTTGATTGATAAGTATTTCCTCCCTTGATTTCCATCGCTTTTACATCTTAGGTATACTTGCTTTAACTTACTAATATTTGCATCATGGGATATAAAAAAGCCACTGAAGGATATGTGAAATACTTGTGATATTTAGGTTTGTTTGTTTATTTCCTGGCATATTTTTTTTCAAGTGTTTCTAATCAAAGAGTGTATATATTTTAAATGCTACACACCTTGCTATGAGCTGAATTTCATCCTTCTCAAAATGTGTATGTTGCAGTCTTAATCCCCAATGTGTCTGTATATGGAAAGATAACTTTTAACTTTTAAAAGGTTAAATGGGGTCATAAGATTGAGGCCCTAATCCAATAAGACTGGTGTCCTGATAAAAAGAGAGGGAATGGGGTGGGGGAGTACTAGTGATGGACAAGCAAAGAGAAAAGGTCAAGTAAAGAAAGTAAGAAAGCAGCATTCTGCAAGCGCAAAAGAGAAGACTCACCAGAAATCAGCCCTTTTAGCACATTCAGCTTGATCTTCCAGCATCCAGAACTGTGAAAAATTAAATCCTTGCTATTTAAATCACCCAATTTGTGATATTTTGTTATGGCATGACTGGCAGACAGATATACTTTAAAAGGTAAAGTTAGATTTACTTTACCTTTTAAAGCATATCTAACCTTAGTAGCATTGTTTCAATAGAAAAATAAAAGTTTTCTGTATGTCATTGCAATGTTAAGTTGGACTTTTAAAATGGATGAGTTCTTCAATCTCTTACTGAATTCTATTCATTCTAATCTTCTAATAAGTTTCCATGTAGATCTCTATTTAAATACAAGATTGTGTATACACAGCTACTGTTTGATTTATGTTCAGGCCATAACAAAGTGTATAATTTTGAGAATATTATGAAAAATAATATAATTTATGATAACTTCAAAAAAGAGTGTAGATAGCTCATTATATAAGCAACATTATTTAACATAAAATAAATTACTAATAAATTAAGGGATTTACTACATTCCTGAATATAACAATTTATTGTTTTGCTCATGTCAATTCTCCCTATAATAGGATCGCTTTAGAAAGTGCAAGTCGTGATTCTAAAATGTATTTGAAATAACGAATGAATATAATATCCAAAATGAGTTTTTAAAAAAACTATAATCAAGATAGTCTATTACCATAAGGAAAAGTATACTATAATAATTAAATGATATATGCATACAAAATAAAGTGTATATGTGTGACATAGTGTAGCACTATGTCAATGTCAAAGGCAAAATAAAATCTCTCAGAGACCAATGATTCTACCGAGTGCAAAATCTTATGAAATTTTCGGCAATAAAGTTCTGTGAAGAAAAGTAAAGTAAATCTTTTAAAGACACAATACTACAACTGAATCTCTCATGTAATAGCAGCAATTCAATGGAGAAAGAACAGTCTTTTTAGAAAATGGTCTTAGAATAAGCGAACATCTATATTTTTAAAAATAAACTGTGATCTATACCTCATATCACATATAAACTCAAAATGGATCATAGATATACATGCAAAAACTAAAACTATAAAACTTTCAGAACAAGTAATAAGATAAAACTTAAGAACTTTAAAAAAAAATACAACAGTAAAAGCAAAATTCATACAAGGAAGAGTTAATAATTTAGGCTTCATCAAAATTTAAAATGACCTAAGAGAATTAAAAGATACGCCACAGACTGAGATGAAATATTTTCCAATAAAATATCTGATAAACAATCAAAATAAGCAGTCAATTTAAATAATGAGCAACAGATTTGAATGGCTATTTCACCAAGAAGAGAAGTAGATGACAAATAAGCACATAACAAGACTCTCAACATCATTAGTTGTTAGGGAAATGCCAATTGAAACTACAGTAAGATACCACTACACATCTTTTAGAGTAGCTAAAATAATAAAGGTTGGCATATCTAACATTGACACGGATGTAGAGAAACTGAACATCTCATACACTGCCGATGGAAATACAAAATGAAACATCCACTTTGGAAAACAGTTTTTAAAATATTTCTTAAAGTGTATTGTGTAGGACTACTTGCTCCAGTCACCTACTCATAGGTCTTCATCTAGGAGAAATTCAGACCTATTTTCATTAAAAGTCGTGTACAAAAATGTTCATGGCAGTTTTGTTTGAAATAACTCCAAACTAAAAGCAACCCAAATGCCTATCAAGAGATGGGTAGATAATCAGAGTGCCATATATCCATACACTGAAGCATTACTTAGTTGTGGAATAACAGTTGATGTATTCTATAACATAGTTGAATCTCAGAATGATTATATTGAGTAAGATGAATTAGACAAAGAATATACATAGCTCTGCTATGTCGTAGCAACTTTCTTGCCCATAGAGGGTATTAGAACTCTACTCTCTCCCCTCCACACATACTTAGATAAGTAAAGTCCTTGTCTAAGATTATTATAATTTGAAACTAGTATTTCATTTATATTATTATCTTTTCTGAATATCAGTAGCTTCATTCAATCTCATTAAACCAGAAGTAAAATGATTAGGTGAAATCTCTACTACTTTGCCTAATTTAGTAATTTTCTAAAAAGAAAAATACAGTGAGAAGTTGCTTGAAGAAAATGCCTTCCACAGCTGATCATTTGAAATATCATTTTTTCTATCTAAAACTTTAATTGAACTTTTAAATATAAGTTTTATTTTATTGCTTTGAAATATATAATAGATTATAAAAGATTATCAAAAAGTATGTTAAATTATTTGAGCCTATCTGATCAACTTGTAACATCCAATGACCTCTAGTTCCACATCAAAGTTTTAGGAGAAAGGAGTTATCCCCAAGCCAAATAATGATCTATTATATTTCCTTCCTGATGATTATATCTTACATCAATTAACCGTTATTGAAAGTAATATGTGTCGTTTGTGATGGCCATGTTGTGTTTCCATTTTTACTTTTAGAATTAAGTTGTTGCCATTCAGACTTCATTATTTCTGTAATTTCTGAGCAGTTAAATTGTGCTTCTACAAGATATCACAGGAAGAAATTCATTAATCATATGTGGTTTAAAGTCAGCTCAATTAGAGACCAGAAAACTTCTCAGATACCTGTGAAAAATAGCTAGAATTATATGGGACTGGTCTCATGGAAAGGCACTGTACATTAAAAAAAAGTATATATATTACATCTTGGTGTATTATGCTATTAAAATTTATAGGCACATTCTAACCATGTATATTGATTATAACAAAACAATCATAAAGGAGAGCAATGACATCAACATATTTGCACTAAGGCAGCAGAAGAATATCAGGGAAAAAATTACGAACTTAAAAAAAAGAAAATTTTTCTGTTGTGTCTTATTCCACTGTATTAGATAAAAGCTTCTTTATCTATGGTCATCTTCTTGGGCACACTCTAAATCTTCAAGTCTTATTGACATCACTCATGAGTATAAAATTCCACTGGTTTATATGTTAGTAGCATGCCTGCACTATGCCTTTCATCTTGACTGTAATTACTATGACCAAAAGAATTTGAAATATTTGTTTAAAGCAAGAATAATGAATATTTGCATTACTATTTCTTTCCATAGGTCCAGTTACCATGTTGCAAATCATGCAAACTTTACAAGGTGGCTTGTACTTGCTGTGGACCTAATTGTAAGTGTAACAAGTAAGATCTTGATAGTATTTAGAAAGATCTGTATATTACATAAAGAAATAAGTTGTTGATGGAGTTTTTGAAAACACTACAAATTCCATAGAGAATTTTGCTATGATATCACATGGAGAGAGTTGCTTTGCACTCTGAGATTATTCCATGGCCATTAATGTAGGTGGCAAAATTATAGGCCAAGATAAAATCTAAAAACTATATTATTATATTTTGGACCATGTTTAGTCTTTCTAATTTTTCTAATAACTGGGAATGATATGAACAGTGGTTAAGGGAAGATATCATAGAAAAAAAATAAAAACAAATGAAACAACAAGCTGGCTCTTTGAAAGGATAAACAAGATTGATGGACCCCTAGGCAGATTGACCAAAGAGAGAGAGAGAGAGAGAGAGAGAGAGAGAGAGAGAGAGAAAGCCCAAATAAACACAATCAGAAGTGGAAGAGATCGAGTCATAAATGACCCTGAAGAAATATAAAAGATTATCAGAGATTATTATGCACACATGTATGGAAACAAATTCAAAAACCTGAATGAAATGGAGGACTTTCTGATATCACACAACCTCTCAATGTTGAAACAAGAAATTGAAACCCTAAATAGACCAATAATTGACTCCATCATAAGAAAACCACCTTTAAAAAAAGCCCTGCATCATATGACTTTCCAGAGGAATTCTAGAAAACATACAAAGATGAGCTGATAGCAATTGTACTTAAAGTATTCCCAGCAATCAAGAAAGAAGAAACTCTCCCCAAATCATTTTATGATGCTAACATCACAGTGATACCCACACTGGGTAAAGAGCCAACAAAGAATGAGAACTCCAGGCCAATGTCCCTGATGAATATAGATGCAAAGATTCTCAACAAGATTCTAGAAAACACCTCTAAAAATTTTCCATCATGACTAAGTAGGCTTAATCCTGGAGATGCAGGACTGATTTCACATTCCCAAGTCCATAAGCATAATTACATACATCATCAGATGTAGAAACAAGAACGACATGATAATATCATTAGATGCAAAAAAAGCTTTTGACAAAATCCAGCATCCATTCTTGATAAAAACCGTTGAACACCCAGGCATAGAGGGAACATACCTCAAAATATAAGAGCCATCTATAATATACGCACAACAAATCTATTGCGAAACAGACAGAAAGTAGAAGCGTTTCCGCTGCCTAATCTCATCCCTCCAGTTCAACATAGTGTTGGAAATCCTAGCCAGAGTAAATCAGAAAAAGAAGAAAATCAGGAGTATCCAAATAAGAATAAAGGAAGTTAAGTTATCCCTCTTTGTCGACAATATGATCCTATACCTTGAAAACTTAAGAGAATTGTCGAAAACCTTGCACTGATAAAGGACTTTAGCAAAGTCTCAGGGTAAAAAATAAATATGAAAAAGACTTCCTCATACTTTTTTTTATCAATATTTTTATTTTAAAATTGTGGGGTACAGTTAAGGGTTAGGTATACAAATATGCATCATTCAGGCACCCTTGTTGATAAGGAGTGTCTCCCCATCCCCAGACAGATATTGACTATCATTAATTCCACCTCCCTTCCCCTCCTCCCACACAGTTTCCCACCACTGTCAATCCTTTTCTTATAGTATTACGATAGATGTTCAAGGTCCACTATATGAGTGAAAACATGTGATACTCAGATCTTTGTTTCTGTGAGAAATCACTCAGCATTATAGACTACAGTTCTATCTAGGTTGCTGCAAAATTCATGATTTTGTTCTTTTTTATGGCTGCGTAGTATTCCATCGTGTATATGTATCACATTTTTATAATGCAGTCCTCTTTTGATGGGCAACATGGTTGGTTCCAGGTTCTTGCTATTGTGAACAATGCTGCGATAAATATACGTGTGCAGGTATCTTTTTTATAAAGTGATTTGAGTTCCTCAGGATATATCCCCAGTAGGGGGATTGTGGGGTCATATGGGAGGTCAATATTTAGAGCTTTTAGGAATCGCCACCCTGTTTTCCACAGAGGTTGCACTAGTTTGCACTCCCACCAACAGTGTAGAAGTGTTCCCTTTTTACCACACCCTCTCCAGCAACTGTTATTTTTTGAGTTATAGATAATTGCCATTCTGACTGGAGTTAGGTGGTATCTCAGTGTGGTTTTGATTTGCTTATCCTTGATGATTAGTGAGGTTGAGCATTTCTTCATGTGTCTGTTGGCCACTCTGATGTCTTCCTTTGAGAAGTGTCTGTTCATTTCTTTTGCCCACTGTATAATGGGTTGTTTTTTTCTTTTCAGCACGTTTGAGTTCCTTGTAGATACAAGATGTTAAGCCTTTGTCAGACCTGGAGTTGGCAAATACTTTTTCCTAGTCTATGGGCTGTCTGCCTGCTCTTTTGATGATTTCTTTGGCTTTGCAGACGCTTATCAGTTTAATGAGGTCCCATTTGTCTATCTTATCTCTTATGGCCTGTGCATTTCGGGTTTTGTTCAGGAATTGGATGCCAGTTCCAATTTCCATAAGGTTCTGTCATGCATTTTCTAAGGTTCTTATGGTTTGAGGTTCTACATTTAGATCTCTGATGCATTTAAAGTTAATTTTTGTGTATGGGGATAAATAGGGATCTTTTTTGAGTCTTCTGTATGTGTTCAGCCAGATTTCCCATGCACCATTTACTGAATAGGTTCTCCTCTCCCCAGTGGTGGGGGTGGGGAGGGCTTTGTCAAAGATGAGTTGGTTGAGAAATTGAGGTTTTGCTTCTGGAATCTCTATTCTATTCCATTTGTCTATATGCCTGTTCCTGTACCAAGCTGTTTTGATTATTGTAGCTTTATAGTAAATTTTAAAGTCTGGTAGTGTGATACCACCTGTTTTTTTATTTTTATTTTTATTTTTGCTGAGGATTGTTCTGGCTATTCTTGGTTGTTTGTGTTTCCATATGAATTGTTTTTTCTAGCTCTGAGAAGAATGTTGCTGGCAGTTTGATGGGTATTGCATTAAATCTGCAGATTGCCTTTGGTAGAATTGACATCTTGATAATGTTGATTCTTCCAATCCATGAGCATGGGATATTTTCCCACTTGTTTGTGTCATCTTTGGTTTCTTTGGACAGTGTTTTGTAGTTTTCATTGTAAAGGTCTTTCACATATCTGGTTAGGAAGATGCCAAGGTATTTCATTTTTTGTGTTTGGCTATTGTGAATGGTATTATGTTTTTTATTTGGGTTTCTTTTTGTTTATTATTGGTGTAAAGAAATACAATTGTCTTTTGCACATTTATTTTATACCCTGAGACTTTGCAAAAGTCCTTTATCAGTGCAAGGGGGTTTTTGACAGATTCTCTTGGGTTTTCAAGGTACACAATCATGTCGTTGGCAAAGAGGGATAACTTGACTTCCTCTTTTCCTATTTGGATACTCCTGATCGCCTTCTCTTTTCTGATTACTCTAGCTATGGCTTCTAATACTATATTAAACAGGAGGGGAGAGAGTGAGCACCCTTGTCTTGTTCCAGTTTTCAGGGGAAATGGTTCCAATTTTTGTCTGTTTAGGAGTATGCTAGCTGTGGGTTTCTCGTAGATGGCTTTTACTATTTTGAGGTACGTTCCATGTATGTCTAGGTGTTCAAGAGTTTTTATCAGGAAGCAGTGCTGGATTTTATCAAAAGCTTTTTCTGCATCTAATGATATAATCATGTGGTTTTTTTCTGATGTCTGTTGATGTATTTAATTACATTTATTGTCTTGCAAATGTTGAACCAGGCTTGCGTCCCAGGGATGGACCCTACTTGGTCATGAGGGATGATTTTTGAGATGTGTTGTTGAATCTGGTTTGCTAGGCTCTTGTTAATAATTTTGGCATCTATGTTCTTCAAATATATTGGCCTGTAATTCTCTTTCTTTGTTGGATCTTTACCTGGCTTGGGTATCGATGTGATGTTAGCTTCATGAAATGATTTGGGGAGGATTCCTTCTTTCTCAATTGCCTGGAATACTTTCAGTAGGATTGGTATCATCTCCTCCTTAAATGTCTTGTAGAATTCTGCTGGAAAGCCATCTGGTCCAGGGTTTTTTTTTGCAGGTAGTTTTCTTATTACGTAGTCAATTTCCTTGATTGTTATTGGTCTATTTAGGGTCTCGATTTCTTCTTGTTTCAACCTAGGCAGGTTGTGTGATATCAGAAACTGTTCCATTTCCTTAAGGTTTTCCAGTTTGTTTCCATACAAGTGTACATAGTAGTCTCTAATGACCTTTTGTATTTCTTTGGGGTTAGATGTGATTTCATCTTTTGTGTTTCTGATTGTATTTATTTGGGAATTTTCTCTTTTTATCTTGGACAGTCTAGCTAAGGGACTATCAATCTTGTTTATCCTTTCAAATAATCAGCTTTTTGTTTCATTGATTTTTTTGTATTATCTTTTTGTCTTCTATGTCCCGGATTTGGGCTTTTATTTTGGTGATCTGGATTCTTCTGCTGCAGTTAGGGTTTTGGTAGTCTTGCTTTTCCAGCTTCCTAAGGCGACTTTTTAGGCTGTTGATTTGTGATCCTTCCATTTTCTTCATGTGCGTTTGTAGGGATATGAGTTCCCCTCTTACTACAGCTTTCATGCTGTCCCAGAGATTTTGGTAAGACG
Organism: Cephalopachus bancanus; assembly: GCA_027257055.1. Lineage (NCBI taxonomy): Eukaryota > Metazoa > Chordata > Mammalia > Primates > Tarsiidae > Cephalopachus > Cephalopachus bancanus. The sequence goes on along the minus strand of JAPVLO010000046.1, from coordinate 3,516,521 downwards.
TCTCTTCATTTTCATTTGTTTCCAGGTATCTTTTAATCTCTGTTTTGATTTCATTGCTGACCCAGAAGTTGTTTAACATCATGCTATTTAGTGTCCATGTCTTTGTTGGTTTGGGGGGAATCTTGTGGTGTTGATATTTACTTTTATTCCACTGTGGTCTGAGAAGGTGCATGACAAAATTTTGATCTTTTGATATTTCTTTATGCTTGATTTATGGCCAAGTATGTGGTCAATCTTAGAGTACGTTCCATGTAGTGCTGAGTATAATGTATATTTTGTGGTTGTTGGGTGGAGTGTTCTGTAGGTATCAATTAAGTTCATTTGGTCAAGAGTCACATTAAGGTTCCAGATCTCATTGCTGATTTTTTGTCCTGATGATCTGTCTAGGATTGTGAGTGGCGTATTAAAGTTCCCAGTTATGATAGTGTTAGAGTCAATACCTTTCTTTAGTTTTCCTAGAAGCTGCTTTATGAAAGTGGAGCTCCTAAGTTGGGTGCATATATGTTTGGGATAGATATTTCTTTTGATGGTGTGAATCTTTTATCATTATGTAGTAGCCTTCTGTATCTTTCTAAATTTTTGATAGCTTAAATGGTATTTTGTCTGAAATTAGGGTCGTGATTCCTCCTTTCTTTTGTGTTCCGTTCACCTGAAAATTTGTTTCCCATCTCTTACTTTAAGTCTGTGCATGTCCTTTCTAGTGAGATGGGTCTCTTGAAGGCAGTATATTGTTGCCTGGTGATATTTTATCCATTTTGCCATTCTATATCTTTTCAGTGGTGCATTTAGTCCATTTACATTCAGGCTAATTATTGAAATATGAGAGTTGGTCCCTATCATAAAGTTCTTATAGAGTTGTTGTTGTTGTTGTTCCTCCTGGTTTGTTGTCTTTCTTTTGTTTTGGTGGTTGGTTCATGTATATTTTACTCTTTTTCCTGTACCCTTGTGAAGAACATTGTTCTTTTTTCCTTTTCTTCTGTGTTTAGTACTTTCTTAAGGATTTCATGTAGAGGTGGTCTGGTGGCAGTGTAAGTTTTTAGGGGTTGGGTATCTGAAAGAGATTTTAATTCTCCCTTGCTGATGAAGCTTAACTTGGCTGGGTAGGTTACACTTGGTTGAAATTGTTTATCTTTTAGGACTTTGAAGATAGAGTTCCAAGCTCTCCTAGCCTGCAGGGTTTCTGTAGATAAATCTGCTGCTATTCTAATTGGTCTTCCATGGTAGGTGATCTGGCCTTTTTCTTTTGCTGGCTGTAGGACTTTTTCCTTTATACCTACTTTGTTCAGGTGAATTATTATGTGTTTAGGAGTTGGTCTTCTCATTTGTTGTCTCACAGGGGTTCTCTGAATCTCTTCTGTGTGAATTTTCATGTCACTGTTAAGATGAGGGAAGTTTTCTTCAATAATCTCATGGGATGTTTGTTTCAAGGTAGCTTCTGTTTCTCTTTCTGTTTCAGGAAAGCCAATTACTCTTAACTTCTTTCTCTTGAAGTAATTGCTCATCTCTTGAAGGTTTTGTTCTGTCTTTTAAAGCTTGTTTTCTGTATTTTTGACAGTTTGAGTTAGTTCTATATTTTGCTCCTCAAGGTCTGAGATTCTTCTGCTTGGCTAATTCTGCTTTCCGTGCTTATCAGTTTGTTATTTATTTCATTCACATTATTCCTTATTATTGTTATCTCAGTTACAAACTCCTTCCTAGTTTCTTCTTGTCTCTCCTCAATTCTTTTCAATTTCTCCATTAATGTCTTGATATCTAGTTTGTAGATTGAGACCAGTCATTCTGGGGACTCTTCATTGTTTGCATTCCGAAGTCAGTTTTCTCAGTGTCTGCCCTCCCAGGGGTCTGGGAGAGACCCATATTATTCTTTTTGCTTTTCTTCATTTGCATAGATTTTTCTCTCTGTCCCTCTTTCCCTCCCCTTCTTTAATTCTGTTTTTCAGGGTAGGTGGGGTAGCTTTTTCTTCACTTGTGCAATATCCTGTTCTTCCTTATGAGGGTCCTCTGGCTTTGTTCACTTTTGAGGCTGGAGTGTGGGCTGGGGGCTGTACTTTTTGCAGATTTGAGGTTTAATTGAGGGGGAAGCTGTGATTCAGAATCTATCTGATGATTTCAGTATCCACAAACAGGTTTATGGACACACTGGAACCTATTTCCCACTGCCTTACAATCCGTCTGTGCAGCATGATGTAGGTTTGGTCCCTGGAACAAAAGGAGATACGAAAGAGGAAAATAATGGAAGGGGGCATCAATAGGAAGTTAGAAAGAGAGAAGAGTGAGAGGGAAAACAGACATACATACCAACTAACAGGTGAAATAGAGACCCAAGGCCAGAGAGGATTGAAAAAGACACAAAAACAAAATTCCCTAAAGTATACCGGTAACTACACAAAGACAGTCCAATAAAATCATGCCTTTTGATGCATTTTCCCCAACACAAACAGGTAGTCTAAGTCAAAAAGCAAACAAAAATGAGCAAAACAAATAGTCAAAATGATGAAATCAAAAGTCAAAATAAGAAATCAGACTAGCTCTGGAATCTTTTCTGAGTGTCTAAAGTCTCTTCAGTTCTGATCCCCAGCTTCTCCCCTTTGCTTTCATTACAGGCAGATAGATTTACTCACAGCTTGGGTTTGTTCTTTTAGCCTCCTGCCTGTGAGGTGCAACGCTGAGTTGCCTGCATCTGATTCAGCGCAGAGGAGGGGATTTATCTCCTGTTTAGTGACGTTGCCTTAGAAACCGAGGTGGAGGCTGCTCATAGGTGGGCGGGGCAATGCAAATCTCTGCCTTGAAAATGGCCGAGATGGGCAGCTCCTCTTTTGTGGATCCTTTCTCTCTGCTCATTTGGGTCCCTGGACGATCCACTATGATGGGCTGTGGTGGCATGTGAGGCACCAGGAATCAGCTGCACAGCTGTGCGCTGGATCTGGTGTGCCACCAGCAGCCTGGGATGGAGGAGGAAGCTGCGAGTTCCCTCTTCTGGACTTTAGAGTGGCTGATCAGCACCTCTTTAAGATATGCTATTCCCTTATACAGGCATGGAGTCGTACGCTGGGTGCCACAGTCAGGGTGGGACCAGAGGGCAGGTGGTGATCAGTGAGAGTGGCTTTGGGCCCCTCACAGGGTACTTCAGCCAGAAATGGAGCTGGTATCTCTGAGGGGCAGCGCCTAGAGCCTCCCTGGGTGACAGTGACTTGAAATAGGGTTGGGTGGGGGCCCAGAACCCAGGGCAGGGAGCTAGAACTCTGAGGAGTGAGCACCAGGAAGCTGGACTGGGAGCCCAGTCAGGGTGGGAGCTGGAGGCAGCTGAGTGCTGGGCAGATCAGTGTGGCTAGCAAGGGAACCCAGATCTCCACAAGGTGGTATCCTTGGTGGCTTGGTGCCAGGTAAGACGATATAGCCAGGAAGGGAGTTGAGATTCCTGCGTGGCCAGGCAGGGGCCATGTATAGTGGAGCAGCAGCAGCCGAGGGCCACAATATCTGGCCTTGTGTGGGACCAAGGGTCTCTGGACCTCAGACCAGTGTGACTAGTGGTGGACACAGGGGTGGGGGAAAGAAAGTAAGAGTCTTTTTGGAAACTCATGTTTAGAGAATCTCACAATTCCACCTATGCTGTCACCATCTTACTGGAACTCCAACAGTTGCATTCTTATACACCAACAAGACACAGGCAGAAAACCAAATCAAAAGCACAATCCCATTCACAATAGCCTTGCAAAAAATGAAATACCTTGGCATTTTCCTAACCAGAGAAGTGAAAGACTTTTACAATGAAAACTACAAAACACTGCTCAGAGAAACCAAAGAAGACACAAGCACATGGAAAAATGTCTTAGGCTTATGAATTGTAAGAGTTAATGGTGTTAAAATGTCCACCCCACACAAGGTAATTTACAGATTCAATATACTACCCATGAAGTCACCAACATCATTCTTCTCAGCCCTGGAAACAAGACAGAAATTCATATGGAAACATAATTGACCACAAATAGACAACACAATCCTTAGCAAAAGAAACAAAGTGAGGGGTATCACACTCCTGGATTAAAACGTTTTTATATAAATATAATAATGAAAACAGCCTGGTATTGGTACAAGAACAAGCATATAGACCAATGGAACAGGATAGAGATTCTAAAAGCAACACCTCAATTTCTTGACCAACTCATCTTCGACAAAGCTTCCACCAATAACCATTGGGGACAGTACTGAGTACTACCTACTCAGTAAATGGTGCTGGGAAAACAGACTGACCACATGCAGAAGCATGAAGCAAGACCTTTACCTATTGCCATACACAAAAATCAACTCTAAATAGACATAAGAAGGCACCCTTACAGAAATTGGAATAAGCAAACAATTCCTGATCAAAACCTCAAAAGCCCATGCCATAAGAGGTAAGACAACCAAGTGGAATCTCATCAAACTGAAAGCTTCTGCACAGCAAAAGAAACCACTAAGAGAATGGAAAGAGAGCCCACAGAATGGAAAAAAATATATAAATTTCCTAACTGTATATCTGGTAAAGACCTAACATCCAAAATGTACAAGGAAGTCAAACATGCCAAAAGAAAAAAAGGCAAACAGCCCTATTAAAAAGTGGGCAAAAGATATGAATAGACACTTCTCAAAAGAAGACATGTGAGCAGCCAACAGATACATGAAAAAATGCTCCATCTCACTAATCATCAAATACATGCAAATCAAAACTACACTAGACACCACCAAACTCCAGTCAGAATGGTCTTCATCAATAACTCAAAAAAACCCCCAACAACAGATGATCAAGAGGATGCACAGAAAAGGGAATGCTTCTACACTGTTGTTGGGAGTGTAATCTAGTATAGCTCTGTTGAAAACCGTGTGACAATTTCTAAAAGATTTAAAAATTCACTTTCCATATGACCCAGCAATCCTCTTTTTGGGAACATACCTGGAGTAATTAAAATCATTTGACAAAAAAAAAAAAAAAAAAAAAAATACCAGAGCACAGATGTTTATTGCAGCACTATTCATAATACCAAAAACATGGAACCAACCATTCCAAGTGGATTGGATTTAAAAAATATGGTACATATACTTGATGAATTATTATGCAGCTATAAAGAAGGGCAAAATTACAGACTTCAGAGCAACTTGGATTAATTTAGAGTTCATCATACTCAGTGATTAGAGTCTGCCATACTCAGTGATGTATCTAACAAAGAACTAAGTACCACATGTTCTCACTCATAAATGGTCATTTATCATAACACTACATAAAAGGGATTGTCAGTAGTGGGTCACTGCCAGAGGAGGGAGTGAGGTGCATAACACTAATAAGGGTCCCTGGTCTCAAATCATGCAAAGTGAGGATCAAAGGGAGGCCCAAACTTCACCTGTATCATGATCACTTATGTATCTAATCTTGAATTGTAGCCCACATGTTAAGAAAGATAAACAAAAATAGAGTCATATGTTTTCCAACTTGTCAGCTATAGTCCTCTATCAGTGAACATCTTCTCTCCAACAAGAAACTCTATAATCAAGAGCAAACATAGATTCAGAATCTAAAGACTTGGGCCGTTGCATGTAATTAGTTTGTAAATGCTCAATAAGACTTTGAGGATGAAGCTCTGAATTATTTCTCATTCTTACATATTCCTGGGGTTTTGTTGCTTACAGATGAGACATGTAGAAGCTACCTTTTTAAAAATTATGTAAAGAGCAATAAAGGAATAATTTGACCAGAATCCACTGGGTAAAATGTGATGTTTCTAAAAATCCATGATAAAATCACCAAGATCCATCATTAGTAATAAAGTGAATATATACTGATCTTTTTTTCAGGATGTTGAGCTTATTGCTCTGAGTCAATCATAATTATTCTGAATTTATTAGCACCTAATATACTGGTTGGGTAAATGTCACTTGCTTACCAAAGAAGTCAGGCAACGCATTGTCCTTAGCTTCTGGGGTGGTCTGTTATATAAGGTTATAGTTTATTTACAGATATCTCTTTGCTATATTGAATAGTTTTTTAAAGAATCAATGACTTATTTACCATTTTCAATTGACTTACATATTGAAATCACACATTGTCAATTGACACAAAGCTCTGAAAGCATATCGATTATATATTTACTTTTTAAACTATTTCTAAAGTTCATGCTCAAACTGAAAGTGTTCTGATTAATTACCTGAGCAGATTAAAAATTAAAAGTTGAGTACCTTTGGCGACTGCAAGTTCAGTGGTAATAGCATATCCCATCCATGGGAATGCCTTTGTCATTTTTAAGAAGAGTAACATAAAACAATATTAATTTTAAGACTGAATAACAAGGGTATGTGAAATTATACTTGGATATGCTTAATTCTTGAATTATCGTTAAATAGTCATGTGGTTCTCTATCTAGAAGGAGTAAAATTGCAGGATTAAATTTTTAATAAAATTTAGTGATGATAGACAAAATTTTGTTTTCACTAGTTTTCACATAGTCAGTAAAAAATTCAACCAGATTTCTTAGCATGTGCAACCTATAAAGTTAGTGACAAGTATCTGCACTAACAAGGAGAAAAAGAATGACCTTAGATTTTGAATGAAGGTTTAAACTAATCGCAATAGGTCTAGTATGAACCATCTTATCGGGTTAATAGTCCTAATTAAAAAAATCTTCACTTTTATCAACAAAAATACAGAATAATTTAGAATAATTAGGGATATCCAAAGTTGTCATAGACAGACCAATAGCAAAGAAAAAAAGTCTTCTTTATTCTGTATCCCATGGGGGAGATACCAGTATTAGTAAACTCACATAAAGGCCAGTGTTTTTTTTTTTTAAAAAAAGACATTATTGCCTACACAAAATGATCCATCATAAAAAATAAAACAAAAAAGAAAATTTCAGTTGTTTTCAATTTCAATTTGGAGTCAAGTACAATTGAATAACTTTTACTCTCACAGAGTACAGAATGCATCTGTTTGCTAAGATCGCAATCTAAATATGATGTATTATCTTTATAGACCTGCAAGATTTCTCTGGATGTGTTATGACTCTCTTTCATAAATATTCTTGAGATATATATGGAGTTCTCCTGTACATTACTTCAGGAAAGCACAATACTAAATCATCCACATAGCATTCTAAGGTGTGTCCTCTAGCAAAAGTCAAATCTGTGATTATTATTTAGACATTGAGAGAAATATAAGAAAGTTTCCATAAATACCTCAAGCATAACCAATCAGGTATATTGCTGATCAGCCTGCCCAAAACAAAAACAAAAACAAAAAAAATACTGACTGCCCTTACCTACTAGTATCTAAATAAGATTGTAAATAAATCTGTCACCTTAAAGTGTTTACTCAGTGGTTAGGAGCTCCAGGGAATCTAAGATCACAGTTCTATTGATTGCCCTGAGGCCTTGTGCAGATAAGTAGCTCTTTACATTAGACTCCTTAACTGGAAATATGGGAGTACTGCAAGAACTGATGCATGGCACAATAGGTCCTTTTTCTGATAAAGTCTCAATAATGGGTCTTCTTCCTGAGTTGGCTTTAGGTTTCAAAGCACATGGAAGTATAATTCAGACAGGGGTTTATATGGAATAATTTTAATTTTAATAAAGTTAACTAAATGTATTCTGCTTCATTCAATAAAATCTTTGGCCCAAAGAATAGAGGGTAACTGATCTAATATTTGATTTATAGAGGTCATTGGGGACACAGAAACTGAAGTTTGCATGATTGGTATAATTTGCTTTTATACAATCTACTCTTCTTTTTTTTTTTTTTGAGTTGGAGTCTCACTCTGTCACCCAGACTGGAGTGCAGTGGCCACTTCCAGCCACCGCAGCCTCGACCTGTTGGGCTCCGACGATCCTTCCGCCTCAGCCTTCCAAGTAGCCGGAATTACAGGCATGCGCTACCACGCCCGGCTGATTTTTTGATTTATTGTAGAGATGAGGTCTCCCTGCCCACGCGGGTCTCGAACCCGCGGGCTCAGGCAATCCACTCACCTCAGCCTCCCAAAGGCGCGGGATTACAGGCTGAGTCACCGAGCCCGGCTTACAATCTATTCTTTAGGGATATGTAGACATCTACCTACTTAAGAGGCTTTATTTTGACAAATTTGACCTAATAAATTAGCAGGAACAGAGTTACAAAATAGAAAGCTATGGTCTTTTTACAATGATCTGCTTGAGGATGTTAAAGCTGTGAGACTGCTAAGATCATAGATTCATTTGAGATACTCACTATCTCTATAATATTTGCCTTTTAAGAAACATTTGGCATAAGCAGCAAAATTTAGGCAGAAAGAGAATCCACCCTTACACTTATTAATGCATCATCCTGTCCTGAACAATCATTTTAACTTCATTAGAATTGTCAAGAAAAACAAGTGACTATATTAATTTGATTCATATAAGTAGGGTATTGTTGAATTCTTAAATTGACTCATTAGATTACTATCTTAGTTTCTGAAGAACAGTATTTTATTTTGTTTTATTTTATTTTTTGATGTTCATACTTTCCACTTAAGTTCTTCTTACTAATCTACTTCTAGTCTTGGCTTATTAATAAATTATCCCAAAATTTTTGTCCAGATATTTCAACAACTATTTCTGAAATTCTCCTACTGATTCAGAATCATGTGCCTCAATTTTATTTTATTTTTATTTTTAAAATGTGGGGTACAAATGAGGGTTAGGTACATACAGGTCATCATACAGGTAAAGTGTGGGTACCCTTATTAATGTTGTGTACTCCTCTCCCCTGGCAGTGTCCCACTACTGCCAATCCCTTTTTTATGGTATTATGATATATATGTTCAGGGTCCACTAATGAGTGAGTACATGTGATACTCAGATCTTTGTTTCTGTGATAGATCACTGAGCATTATAGACTCTAATTCCATCAGTTTGCTGCAAAGTTCATAATGTTGTCCTTCCTTATGGATGCATAATATTCCATCATGTAAATATACCACATTTTCTTTATTCAGTTCACTTTTGATGGGCAGTACAGTTGGTTCCATGTTTTTGCTATTGTGAATAATGCTGTAATAAACATATGTGTGCATGTGTCTTTATTATAGTGATTCGAGTTCCTCTGGGTATATTTTCATAAGGGGAATTGCTGGGTCAAATGGAAGGTTGATTTTCAGATTTTTTAGAAATCGCCACACTGTTTTCCACAGAGGTTGTACTAGTTTACATTCTCACCAACAATGTAAAAGTGATCCCTTTTCCCCCCCGCATCCTCTCCAGCACCTGTTGTTTTTTGATTTATTGATGTTGACTATCCTGACTGGAGTTAAGTGATAACTCATTGTGGTTTTAACTTGCATTTCTTTGATGATTAGTGAGGCTGAGCAATTTTTCCTGTTATCTGTTGGATGCTCATATGTCTTCTTCTGAGAAGTGTCTATTAATATATTTTGCCCGCTTTTAACAGGATTGTTTGGATCTTCCTATCAACACATTTGTGTTCCTTGTAGATCCTAGATGTTAGGCTTTTGTCAGATATACAGTTGGCAAATATTTTTTCCCATTCTGTGGACTGTCTCCCCACTCGCTGGATGGTTTCTTTTGCTTTACAGAAGCATTTCAATTTGATGAAGTCCCATTTGTCGATCTTATCTTTTATGGTATTCACTTTTGGAGAGATGATCAGGACTGGTTGCCTATTCCAATTTCCATAAGGGTGTTTGCTACATTTTCTCCTGGGATTCATATAGTTTGCAGTTTTACATTTAGGTTTTTCATTCATTTATAGGTGACTTTTGTGTATGGTGATAGGTAGGTATCTTGCTTCAGTCTTCTGCATGTAGTCAGCCAGTTTTCCTAGCACCATTTACTGAAAAAGGTTCTCCTCTCCCCATTGGTTGTTGGTGCAGGCTGTGTCAAAGATGAGTTGGTTGAGAAATTGAGATTTTGCTTACAGACTCTATATTCTGTTCCATTGGTCTATACGCCTGTTTTGGTACCAATACTAGGCTGTTTTGATTATTGTAGCTTTATAGTAGAGTTTGAAGTATGGAAGTGTGATACCTCCTGCTATTCCTTTTGCTAAGGATTGTTTTGGCTATTCATGGTCTTTTATATTTCCATATGAATTTCTGTATTATCATTCCCAGGTCTGAGAAGAATGATGTTGGTAATTTAACAGGTATTGTGTTAAATCTATAGATTGCCTTTGGTAGGATGGACATCTTAACAATGTTAATTCTTCCAATCCATGAGCATGGAATATTTTTCCATTTGTTTGTGTCTTCTTGGATTTCTTTGTGCAGTGGTTTGTAGTTTTCACTGTAAAGGTCTTTCACTTTTTTATTAGGAAGATGTCAACATATTTCTTGTGTGTGTGTGTGTGTGTGTGTGTGTGTGTGTGTGTGTGTTTGTGTGTGTGTGTGTGTGTGGCTATTGTGAATGGGATTGTGCTTTTTTTGTGAGTTTCTGTCTGTTTATTGTTGGTGCATAGGAACTGTTTTTGCATGCTTATTTTATACCCTGAGAATTTGTCAAAATCCTTTATTAGTGCAAGGAGGTTTTTGACAAATTCTCTTGGGTTTTCAAGGTATAGGATCATATCATCTGTGAAGAGGGATAACAACTTCCTTTGTTCCTATTTTGAACCTTGATTTCCTTCTCTTGTCTAATTGTTCTAACTAGGACTTCTGATACAATGTTGAACAGGAGAGGTGAAAGTGGGCAGCCTTGTTTTCTTCTCGTTTTCAGAGAAAATGCTTCCAATTTCTGTCCATTTAGCAGTATGTTTACTGTGGGTTTATCATAGATGGTTCTTACTATTTTCAGGTATGTTTCATCTATACCTATGTGTTTAAGGGTTTTTATCAAGAAGGGATGCTGGAGTTTATCAAATACTTTTTCTACATCTAATGATATAATCATATGATTCTTGTTTTTACATTCATTGATGTATTTAGTTATGTTTATGGTCTTGTGGATACTGAACCAACCCTGCATCCTGTGGATGAAGCCTACTTTGTCATGGTGGATTATTTTTGAGATGTGTTGTTGGATCCAGTCTGCCAGAATCTTGTTGAGAAGTTTTGCATCTATGTGCATCAAAGATAACCTATAGTTTTCTCTCTTTGTTGACTGTTTCCCTGGTTTGGGTATCAATGTGATTTTATCTTCATAAAAATGATTTGGGGAGATTTCTGTCTTTCTCAATTGCCTGGAATACTTTCAAGAGGATTGATATCAGTTCCTCCTTGTATGTTTTGCAGAATTCTGCTAGAAAACCATCTGGTCCAGAGCTTTTTTTTGTAGGTAGTTTTCTTATGACATAGTTAATTTCCTGGATTGTTATTGATCTATTTAGGATCTCAATTTCTTCTTGTTTCCACCTTGGGACTATCCTCTTTGGAATTTGTGTGGTACCTGTGGTCCTCTTTGGTTTATCTTCGTGTGTGTGTGTGTGTGTGTGTGTGTGTGTGTGTGTGTGTGTGTTTCTTCTTCTTTATTTCCACTGCTCAGTGAGAAGGGAGTAGTTTTTACTTCTTTTTTCATAACTCCCTATTCTCCCTTGTATATGGCCTCTGGACTAGTTTGATTTTTGTAGCCAAATGGTAGCAGAGGAACTCTCAGAAAGTTCTCCATTTCACTTAAGTTTTTGAGTTTGTTTCTGTACAAGTGTACATAGTAATTTCTGATAATCTTTTATATTTCTTTGGGGTCAGTTGTGACTTCATCTTTTGCATTTCTGATTGTGTTCATTTGGACTTTTTTCTCTATTTTTCTTGGTCAGTCTTGCTAAAGGTCCATTTGCAGGAGGCCAACCCCTGAAGGTTTTGGGGAGTCCCTGGAAAGATGTGGCGGCATCGGCAAAACTGGAAGGGATAGATAATAAAAGAAAGAAAGAAACGGGGGAGAAAGACAGAGACTGGACTCTATCTAGTGCAGAAGCTGATTCTGTAGGAGGGATAGATATTAAAAGAAAGAAAGATGGAGGGATAAATATAAAGAGAAAGAAAGAGACTGGACTCTGTCTAGTGCAGAAGCTGTTTAATGGGACCAACCATGAGTCTTTTATCCCAAACTTTCACAAGTTAAATCACAAGACTTTCACATGAACACAAAGCCAGGTAGATGAGGGGTGTCCCCCACCCACAAGGTGTTTCCTCAAGCATGAGGAAGGACAATCCCAATTAAATCGCAAGACTGTTACGTGAACACAAAGCCAGGTGGTTGAGGGGCATCCCTCACCCACCAGGCGTTTTCCCAAGCATGAGAAAGGACAATCCTAAAATTATCTCACTGTTCATTATGCTTGGTTAATGTTCCTTAAAAGCAATATAACAATTTTAACATCATAATATTCAAATAATCAATCACTTTTAAAACTTATGCATACACAACACCTAATGACTAACTTAAATCCTAATTCCTTTCTATTTTGTGCTAATTTTACCTATGCTATAGAAACTCTTAATTATAGCTCAAACCAGTTCCTAAAGAATGTGGCCCAGGCCAAAGATTATGCTGGAACAATTGATTACAATTGTTTCTAGGAACAGTTGATTACAATCTCTTAACAAAATGACTATTCTAAAATCCTATTTATCTATCTTAATTTCTATAAAAGTTTCTAATTCCTAATCCTAATATATAAAGTTGATCATCAGCAATAAAGCTTCTAACATAAAACCCAAATATAAACTGTAAATTGTACTAAGGCCAAAACCACAATAGTAGAAAATGGGAACAATGAAATTTCTAAAGTTAGTTGTATTCTTATTAAACCTCAAAATATCATGTATGATCATGCTTGAGCTAACATAATTCACTGATGTAGCATAAGCCATTCTACAATACTTTCCATGAATAAAATAAATTCAATTTCTATAATAAGTAGAAAAACCCTACACTAACTGTAGCTAAAAACCAGTTTAAAAGAATACAGCCCAGTCCAAAGTACACGCTGGTCCCTTAGGAATGTGGCCCAGTGCAAACTTTGTGCTAGGCCATTTCTGGTAACTCTAGATAATCATCTATACCATCTAAAGCTGAAAACAATTCTCCATATGTATATACTAATTCTGCCATTATAATTTAAAATCTTATAAAGAAGCTTGTACCATATAGAAGGCTCCCAAATGTGGCCTGAGTTTGAATTATATCTAATACCTAAGCCGAAACCGCAGTTCATGGGAAACAGGAACAGTGAGTTTCTAGAGTGAGCCATGCCTGTCACAGTCACAGAGCCTTCAGCTTAGGTAGGCAGAGATCCTTTTGCCTAAAACGAAAAAGGGAGGAGGGAATGGGGTCAACAGCTCCCGAACGCATCCTAGTGGTTTCGGGTCCATGGCCCACCTTGATCCCTAACGTTCAGGTGGGCCTCCGTGGCCGGCTACCAACATCTCCCCTTTTTGAATTTTATTGGCATGAAACCATCAAACATGGTGTTGAGCTGAGAAATACTTCTCTTCAGCACTGTGCAAAGTTCCTTCTAATGGGATGTGCTAAATACCAAAAAAAGGGAAGAGGAAATGAGCCAATAGCTCCTCAACACATCCTAGTGGTCTCAGGGTCCACAGCCCACCTTGATCCCTAACGTTCAGGTGGGCCTCCGTGACCAGCTCCCAACATTCATTAATCTTGTTTATCCTTTCAAAGAACCAACTTTTTGTTTTGCTGATTTTTTTCTATGGTGTTTTTGTTTTCTGTGTCCTGTATTTGGACTTTTGTCTTGGTAATCTGGAGTCTTCTGCTGAAGTTACGGTTTTGGTGGTCTTGTTTTTCCAGTTTTCTTAGGTGATTTGTTAGACTGTTAACTTGTGATCTTCCCATTTTTAAAATATGTGTTTGTGAAGATATAAATTCCTCTCTAAGTACTGTTTTCACGGAATCCCAGAGGTTTTGGTAAGATGCTCCTTCATTTTCATTTGTCTACAGGAATCTTAATTTTTTCTTTGATTTTCCTATTGATCTAGTTTTTCAATATCATACTGTTTGGTGTCCATGACTTTGTGGGTTTGGGGGTAACCTTCTTCGTGTTGACATTTATTTTTATCCCACTGGTCGGCGAAGGTGCATGACAGTATTTTGATCTTTTGAAATTTGTTTGTACTTGATTTATGGCCAAGGATGTGGTCAATCATGGAGTACATTCCGTGAGGTGATGAGTAGAATGTGTAATCTGTGGTTGTTGGGTGGAGTGTTCTGTAGTTATCTATTAGGTCCATTTGGTCAAGCACCAGGTTGAGATTCCAGATATCCTTGTTGATTTTTTGCCTCAATCATGCATTTAGGGTAGATAGTGGGGTATTAAAGTCCCCAGTTATGATAGTGTTAGAGTCAATATCTTTTTTAAGTTTACTTAGTAACTGCTTTATAAAAATTGGTGTTACTGTGTTTAGTGCATATATGTTCAGGATTGATATTTCTTATTGAATAATTGAAGCTTTTATCATTATGTAGTATCCTTCTGCATCTTTTTAAATTTCTGATAGCTTAAAGGTTGTTTTGTCTGATATTAAGATTGCAACTCCTGCTTTCTTTTATGTTCTGTTTGCCGGAAAATTTGTTTTCCACCTTCTAACTTTGAGTTTATGAGTGTCCCTTCTGGTGAGGTGCATCTCCTGAAGGCAGTATATTGTTGTGTTATGTTTCTTTATCCAGTTTTCCATTCTCTGCCTTTTTGGTGGTGCATTTAATCCATTTACATTCAGGCTTATTATTGAGTTGTCAGAGTTCATCCCTGTGATGAGCCTTTTATAGACTTTATTGTTGTTTGTTTACTTATTTGTTTGTGGGTTTTCCTTTGATTTATTGGGTTGATTTATGTTTGTGTTTTCAATCTTGCAGTCATAATGCATACTTTATTGGTTTTTTGTTTTCTTATATTATTGGAAGGAACATGGTTGTTCTTTTTTTCTTTCATTTGTGCTAATACCTTGTTAAGTTTCTCTTGTAAAGCTGGTCTGGAGGCAGCATACTCTCTGAGAAATTGAATGTCTGGGAAGGATTTCAATTCTCCATCACTGATGAAGCTTAGCTTAGCTGGATAGAAAATTATTGATTAGAATTGTTTTTCTTTGTGTGTTTTGAATTTTGGGCTCCATTCTCTTCTAGCCTGCAGTGTTTTTGTAAATAAATCTGCTGCTATTCTGATTGGTCTTCTCCAGTAGGTAATCTGACCTTCTGTCTTTCTGCCTTTAGAGTTTTTCCTTTTATACTTACTTTGCGTAAGTGAATTACTATGTGTTTAGGAGTTATTCTTCTTATTTGATGTTTTGCAGGGGTTCTCTGCATCTCTTGCATTAGGATTGTCATGTCTCTTATGAGATGCAGGAAGTTTTCTTGGTTGACCTCTTAGAATGTTTGTTCCAGGCTACCCTCATTTTTCTTATCTGCTTCAAGGATACCTGTCAGTCTTAGGTTTGTTCTCTTAATATAGTTGCACGTCTCCTGAAAGCTTTGTTCCATCTTTTTAAATTTTCTTTCTATGTTTTTAACAGATTGGGCTAGTTCCAGATTTGGGTCTTCAAGTTCTGAGATTCTTTTTTCTGCCTAGTTAACTCTGCTTTCCATGCTTGTTAGCCTATTATTGTTTTATTTACTGTATGCTTTATAGTTTACATCTCAGTCATTAGTTTTCATGTTTTCATCATATTTTTCTTAGTTCTCATTCATCCTTTGCATCCATTCCTTGATCTTAGCATGTGTAGTCTGAGATCAGTCAATCTGGGTGCTCTTCATTGTTTGAGTTCCAAAGTCTGTATATTCATGGACTCTTCTCTTTGGACTTTGTGTGGTGCCTGTGGTCCTCTTTGGTTTTTCTTCATTTGTGGTGGTTTTCTTTTTTTCTTACTTCCATTGCTCAGTGAGAAGAGGAGTAGTTTTTTACTTCTTTTTGCATAACTCCCTATTCTCCCTTGAATATGGCCTCTGGACTAGTTTGATTTTTAGAGCCAAATAGTAGTAGAGGAGCTATGTTACTCCTTTGCAGATTTGAAATTTGGATGAGGTGTATTAGGGGCTGCTAAGATTCAAAACTTTCTGACGATCACAACATTTGCTGATTGGTGTGTGGGTCCGCAGGAGTCTACTTCCCCCTACCTTAGAGTATATCCATACAATGGGACTGTATGTATCTCCTCTTGGTATAAAATAACATGAAGGAAGGGAAAGGAATTAATAAAGAGGAAATTTGGAGAGGATGACAATGGAAAGAACAAAGGAGAGAAGGAAAAAGATACAAACTGGCAAACAGGAAGACAAGCAAAGAGAGAGAGGAAAAGAAAGAGGGAGAGAAAACCAAACAAAAATAGTAACAAAAACAAAATAAAATGAAAGAAAAAAAAAACACAGAAAGAAGATTAAAAAAACAGTACATAAACAAACAAAAACCACAAGGAAACTAAAACCGATAATATGAGGAAATGTTCACACTCATATATAGCCTTATTGGACAGAAAGAAGGAGAAGGGGTAAAACAGAATGAAATGCCCACTCCTGACAAGCTATATATAAGCAAAAAAGGCAGTGTCATGCAGATACAAAAAAAATCAGCACAAAACAAACAAACAGAAACGTCTAAAACAACAATGACAACAACAACAACAAACTTATGCAATTCTTGAGCACCCTCTTTCTGCAGTTTCAAGACTTCAGGTTTCTTGTAGGAGGGACCCAAGTACTGCTTCTCTTAGCTGGTGGCAGAGGGGAGGAGTTTCAGAAGGAAGGAGATTCCAACTTTTAAATCTGTGCCCCTGTTCACTCCTTTGGTTGTGGAGATGTTGGAAGGTGTCCCTGGCTGATGCACCTGTTTAGCCCTTTCCATGTGTGCTGATCCTAACATCACTCGCCTGAGTCACAGGTCTCACAAATGACTGGGGAAATGGTGTAGGGTCACTTTAAAACTCACCCCTATTCATCAGCTGTGAGAAGAGACTTGGTTCTTAGGTTGCAGTGCAAACTGCAAATGTCTCAAATCAAACCTCCTGTTTACACTGTGGAGTTAGGGGAAGGCTGTCAACTGCCCCAATTGATCCACTTATGTTCAAGTCTCTCCATGTGTGTTGCTCAGAAAGTTTCTCAACTGAGTCACACATCTTGTGGATCACTGGAAAAAACGTGCTGGGTCTCTATAATTCACCGCCATTTTGCTATGATCCAGGGCCTGGTTCTTCTATAGGGCTGCCTTGGGCAGACCACAGATGCTTCAGTTGGGGGATGGGGCATCTGGGTATCCTTGGCTGGGACTCTGGTCAGGTTACTCTGGTATATTTTCTTGTAGTTCGTGTTGCTGGTGTCTGACCTGGGATGAAGGCTGCAGTGGCAGGTGGCACCTGTTGCAGATGATTTTCACCATTTTAATCTTCTCGTTTTTCCTTTCTGCATGGTGCTGTAGAGATGGTGCCTGCCTCGGGCTGAAGCAGGAGCAGCTGCACAGGGCAGCTGCCTATACAGAAGATCTCAGTCCTCTCTTTTCCACGTCTCCACTCAATCAAACATTCACATAACTTTTGCTGACACCCTAAGGTGAATACTGTTCTCTTCACCTGTTCATTTATGAAGAGACTCATGCACTCCAACCATCTCCATCACCATCTTGGAATCCCCCCATGTACCTCAATTTTAAATGCTGGTCCAATGTACTCAAATAAGAAAGACATTTAGGATATCCTGAAGCTTTCCTATTTCTTCAGTGTCTATACATTTCCATCCAATTGTGATGTCCTAATAATTTTCAGGTGGATTTCATCCTACTATTTGGAACCATTTTAACTTTCTGATGGAAAAAATCTATTATATTTAAAAGTGAATAAAAGTCTAGCAGAACTGGACTTTAGTAGTGGAAAATGTTTCAACCCCAGAAAATGTGTTGGTTTTCAGTAGGTTTGAAAAATCATTTTACTGCAGTATGGAGCTTTACTTGTGACCAGTTTTCAAAAACAATGGCATTAATTTTTCCTGAAGTGAGGGTATAAGTCCTTAATAGGAATTGTAGAATAGTTTCCCCCTTACTGTGATTAAGCTCAACAAAAGAGGATACAGGGATATCAGATACAGGGAATAAGGAGTTTGGGAAACCCCATGAAGAGAATGATGTTGGGAGAAAATGGCAAAGTCTTAGTCCTCCGAAAAGTCAGAATATTATTGCTCTGTAAGACATGGTGGCAGCAGGTCATTAATTGTAGAAGAACGGAATAGAGAAGGCACAAAAAATAAGTGGTACAGTTATAAAATATTAACTTGAAAATTGACTGCTTTTTGGTTAGTAATTACTAATGGATTCTCTAATAAAGTTAACTTTTTGTTACTGAAGCACTTATATACTATGGCCTACACTCAAATAAAGAGACCATGGTAGATTGGCGGAGCATTTTCTTTTTGTCCTAAGATGCAGCAGAAGTGTAAGACATTGCAGAAAATTAAAAGTTTTTCAAAATTTAATTCTAAACATTTTGGATATATGTGTGCTTTTTTTGTTAGCTATGTGCATGAATTTGACTTGTAGCAAACAAATATAAGACACAGGGATACTGATGAGTGGTAGTGTTGATGTTTTTGAAATGACAGAAAAGTTATTATAAATATCAAAAGGAAGATCATGTCAACTATTGCTAGACACTTGTGTACAAGGCACTTTCTTCTTTCTGCAGCTGAGACCAGGCTAGTGTTCTGATTTACTACTAGACCCTGAATCCAAGAGATGGAATAGGTGACATTCCAAACAATGAGCTATTTAAGAAACTCCCTGGCAAGACACAGATCAACTAACAGAACAGATCAGACATTGAGGAAAAACCCTCTTTTTGAGGCATTCAGATAAGCAATTAAATTTTCTTTGTGTATTCACACCTAGGCCAGAGGACTGTGAATCAGAATAAGTAGAACCTCAAGAGAAATAATAAGAAAAAATTCAGTGAGAGTAAAAATTAGTGATCACCATAAGGTACTCACTCAAATAAGTAAAAAAAGAAATGTTGAAACCACTATTGATGGGCCCATGAGATATATATTTCAGGTGTCTCTGGTTGATTTATACCAATAGGTATGGTGATCAGGTAATCTTGGTCATATCTCCAGAACGTTAAAGAAAAAAAAAAAGTAAAAGTATTATTACCAAGAAGATAATTTGATATAGTGCAGAATAAAGGTAGATTCTCAGAATTAAAATGAATGGAGTAAACAAGAAGTAGATCTTATAAAACAAAAAGACTCATATTAGGAGCTATACTGCTTGGCTAGTAATATTTAGATTTGTTGGTTGGGTGAGCATTGGACTGGTAGAAAGTGTTTTCCCTTCCCTTCCCTTCCCTTCCCTTCCCTTCCCTTCCCTTCCCTTCCCTTCCCTTCCCTTCCCCTCCCCTCCCCTCCCCTCCCCTCCCCTCCCCTCCCCTCCCCTCCCTCTCCTCTCCTCTCCTCTCCTCTCCTCTCCTCTCCTCTCCTCTTCTGCGTGTGTGTGTGTGTGTGTGTGTGTGTGTGTGTGTGTGTGTGTGTGTGTGTGTCGTGTCTTAGAATTATAAATGCCTCAACCAGGAACTTGAAATTTCCAGGAATCTCAGCATGACGGCATTCACTGCTTCTTTACTTGCCCAATTTACAGTTACAGCATCCAGTCAAGTCTGTATCAAGGTGACCAAATCAATGGTTTTTAATTAGGTATGCAACAATATCAGCAAGCTATATGGTCAATTTGAGGTCTCAGTCAAGACAGTTTAATATTCAAGTAACAAAAATTTTTACTTAATGTCAATAACAATAGCATTCTATGTTATAATTGTAAGTCTACTTTTTATATTTTTAATTTTAAAGATGTGGGGTACCATTCAGGGTTAGGTATATAAATGTTCATTATGCTAGTACTCTTGTTGATGAGGTATGCCCCCCCCCGGAAGTTTCCCACTACTGCCAATTTCTTTCTTACAGTATTACAATAATTGTTCAAGGTCCGCTTATAAGTCTAGAAGTAGATCTGGTTTCAGGCACACTGTGAGTAGTAGCTTTAAAATGTTATTAACGACTGAAACTCTTTAATTCTGAATTTTCTAATAATGATAATACACAGAGGTAAAGAAGATAAGCTGACAGATAAAACTGCTTGCCTTCGTTTCAACTTTCTTACCAGTCCATGAGGTAGAACCCAGTACCAACATCCGTTAGTAAATGTGTGGGTGCGTGTATGCGTATACACATACAAATATGTCACTTAAGGGAGTACCTAAGAGTGAATATTAACTGTTAATTAATCTTATTTGCCATATTTTAACATTTTATGATAGTAAGATGAATTACCAGTTATACACACATTTTGTTTTTCCTGTACATAGATTCAATATGTATTTAAATAGTGTGATTGTGTTCCAGGTCCTGTTCTATGCCACAGAAACAAAGAAACACTCCACCTCAGAAAATGGAATATTGGTCATTCCATTTAATTCAGTAAAGTAGGTGAATATGAGATAAAGGATAGGAATCTGAACAAGAGAGACATTCTGTTAGAAAAGGGAAAGGTAGTAAGAAGGTCGGGAAGGCAAAAATTATTAACAACACATATAGAGTATCAATACATAATTCAGAAGAACATAAAAATAAAAAATATTAAAAGTTAGTGCATTATTGTCATTAATATATTTAATATCTTTAAAAGGTTACTGTGTTCTAAGATTTGAACTAGTCAACACTATTTTATTTCATCTTTAAGTACTTTTCACAGATAAATGCTCTATTAAATATTGTTACCTGAAAAATTGGAACACATAGAATTTTATAATTTAAAAGTAAACAGCTTATAGATAGTAATAAAAATGAATTTCATCTGATTCTATAACCTCAGCTCTATTCTACTTTTGATAATTTACATTTTCATTACATATAAGGGAAGTAGGGTGTTATTACAAGTTATTGGAAAAAATAATAATTTTTTTTCCCTCTGTCACCCAGACTGGAATGCAGTGGCCGCTCCCAGAAACTACAGCCTCGACCTGCTGGGGCTCCAGCGTTCCTTCTGCCTCAGCCTTCCAAGTAGCTGGAATTACAGGCGTGCGCTACCATGTCCAGCTAATTTTTTGATTTATTGTAGAGATGAGGTTTCACCAAGTTGCCCAGGTGGGTCTCGAACACGCGGGCTCAGGCAATCCACTCACCTCAGCCTCCCAAGGTGCGGGATTACAGGCTGAGCCACCGAGCCTGGCTGGAAAAAATAATTATTCAAGAAAAAATTATGGGACGATGATGTTAGCACATAAAAACGTTTCACTAACCAAACACATAGTTATAGAATCTAAACATAATAAAGAACTAAATGTATCAATAAAATAATCAATCAGCTGACAACAAAAATAATAAATGGTAAATCATTTATCCGCTAATCATAAAAGTTTTAAAAGTTAACAAATACATTTCAATAAGTTTTTATATATATGTTTAAAATTAAATAGCTTAAAACACAAGAAAGTAAGTAAAAGGGTGTACCTTTGAATTAAATTATATATAATATGTCTCATCTAAATCAATAACAGAAATACTACCTAATAAATAGAGTGAACATGACAAGATCAAGATAACTTACTGGAGAAATACAAATATCTGTTAAACAAATTCAGTAGTGAAAATTTTTTTTGCTTGCTATGAAAAAAAATGAAGAAATGTCATTTTCTTCTGTCGAAAGCGTAGCAGTCCAAAATAAAAATAATGATACCTTACTTTGACAGAGCAGATGTAATAAAGTAATCATGTCACTATAACTCTTTTTGAAACGTTCGTCTGTGTTATGTTGTAGAAATACCTATGGAAGGAGACTACCAGTCATCAATAATTTCTCACATGAGAACACAAAAGGAAAGAATAGAGATATATTGTAAGTACTAATCAGTTTATAAACTATTAGATAGGTTTTTTTTTTATTATTTCTCAAAACGTAGGAAAAATTAGACTCTGCCTAAACTCTGAACAGCCCCCAATAAGATGAGAAAAATATATTCAGAAGGTAAAATGGCAAGAAAAGATAAATAATAAATAAAAACAACATTTTATAGTAGGCTCATATGTGTAAAGTAGAAAATGATTAACAATATATACCAAAATTATAGTGAAATAATGGGTAAACACATCTTGTTACATTTTGAAAATATTTTATCTGGATATTTTAAAATTATATATGTTATGAATTTAGTATTTGTGTTGATAGGATTAAAATTATATTCATATTTCATTCAATATGTTTTACATGTAAAAGTATAATTTTAATATTTAAAAAGTAAGTATAAATGGGCTATTACAATGGATGTTCTTTCAACTTCCGATTATGTTTATCTAACCTAAAGTAGGTAAAAAATATAAAGTTTGTAATAATTTCTGTATTGCAAATTTTCCTCTCCACAGCATTATTCAATTACAATAGAAGCAAAGAGTAATACAGTTGACCTTTCATATCTACAGGTTCAGCATTCATGGATTAAGTCAACCAGATATGGAAAGTATTTTTTTATAAACACTTAAGTAAATACAAAATAAAAAAATACAAACTTAAAAATACAGTGTAACAACTATTTACACAGAATTTACATTTCTTCAGGTAGTATAAGTAGTCTAGAGATTATTTTAAGTACACGAGAGGACATGCGTAGGTTACATGTAAACACTACACCATTTACTATAAGGGATTTGAGCATATGCTGATCTGGTATTCGAACCCCGGGATCCAATCCTCCAACATATACTGAGGGTCAATGGCATTCATACATTTGGAGCATTTTTGGTGTTCTCAGGCTTAACATATTTTGAATCAACGGTAACTTAGTATGGTTAATAACGTCACTTGAATAGGAGAGTGACACGATTTATTAAAATAATCTTTCTTCAGAAAAATAAAGAGGTTGAGTAAATGCTAATTGGTATTATAGAGTTAAATGAGCCTGACACAGATGCGCTGTCAATTTCTGAGAAAACATGATAGGAAACAAAACACCAGTGACTATGTAACCTTACTCTAATTGGGTTGCACAGTACACAAGAAGAGTCTCAGCCTTAATCCTGGGGCAGTTGTCACTATGCACACCTCACTTGCTTATATCATGCTTGCAGGACCATCTGATCACTTACAACTTCTACATAAATACAATTTATGTAAAGTGAATCTTCAACTTATCCAAGTTTAGTGCTGGAGAGAAAGAACTTAAATTCCAGAGTCATACCAAGTATATAATTATCTACACTGAAAGACAGTCTGTGGATGATATATTGGTGAAACTACCATCTCTTCTTTTCTGAATCCATTGTACCCAGTTGGTATAGGTGGACTAGATAAAATTTAAGCAAACTTTTTGCATATAAACTAAGTCATCATAGAAGTTAATCTGGAAACGGTATATATTTGCATTCATACTGAAATCATATGAGCCAACCTAGCCTGCTGTTTGTTTTTGTACAGGCAGTAAGCTAAATAACATTTATATTTTTTAATGGTTGAAAAAAAATCAAAGAAGAATAATTTTTAGGATATGTGAAAATTATACAAAATTCAAATTTTAGTGTCTATAAAATTTAGTTGAAACATAGCCATGCTCATTTATTTACATGCTGCCTGTGTCTGCTTTTATATTACAATTGTGGAGTTAAATAGTTGCATCAGAGATTGTATGAACCACAAAGCATAAAATATTTACTGTCTTGTCTTTTACAGAAAAGCTTGCCAATCTCTTTATTAAAGTAACCCAAGATCCTAAGTCCTGTATATTATACAGTTTTTGAGTTAGTTTGATAGTATTTTGAAATACAAGCTGTATACTTCAAAAGGGAAAATATGTATATTCAAATATAAATTGAGAACCCAAGATATGGATTTTCCAAAAGTCTGTTGTATTGAAAGTCATGGTATTTGGAGTTAGGTTAATGTTAACCATCATTTAACTGTATATTTGTACAAATACATTAAAAATTCTATACCTCAGTAATTTGAAATTCCATACCTCAGTAATTTGCAAAATATTTATTTAAATCAAATGAGTGGTTGTAAATAATTGTATTTAGCAAAATTAGAAAAAATATATAGATTGCTATTTCAAAATACAATTTTAATTCAATTTGGGGTAATCTTCCTTTTATCTGAGACTCTATTATTTCTAACTGTATTGTTAAACTATCTTTCCTATCAGTGAAGGCTCCAAGACAATAAAGATAAATTGGATTTGTGTTCTTTACCTGTAACTTCCAGAAGGCAAATTTAAAACATGATAACTCAATTATACACACGCAAACACAGATATACATTCAAAGAAACATACATGTAAATATCTAAATATACACAAACATGTATATATACATGTGCATGCATTTACATGTCAAATATCTTTACATTCTCTTAATTTGGCTAGCTGACACTTATGTTACATCCATTTAAAAAATACACGTATGCTTTATACAAATGAGTTTTCCAATAAGGACTACAGTTTGCATATCTTTTGAGAAAAAGCCTAACTTTGACAGAATATAAGGAAAAACTTAAACTAACACAATATTATCTATTCATTAATACAATGATTACTTAACTGTCATGCCTTCTAAAATATTGACTTATTTCATGAGTAGAATCATTTCTCCTACTTTTTTCTAAGAGAAAAATCACACCAAGGTTTCAGAATTCATTGTGATTCATAGCTTCTGTGTCTACAGAAGTATTTCAAGTGCACTCTTCTCTAACACAAACACCTTGTGAATTGATTTGCCATATTACATGTCAGAACAAATGGCCAACTGCTCTAAGAAAATAGGGCAATTCCCATCACAACCACTACTCTAAACTTTTTATCTTTATGGGCAATTCAAAGAACCTGACTTGGAATTATATCTATTCTTTTCTGACAGTGTGTGTCCAATTACTTAAATATCTAACTTGTATCTATTGATCCCTATTGAATTTCTTTTGTTCTTGAAAACCTTTGAGGGATTCTTTAAAGCTATACAAGTATCTTTTCCTGAAAGGTAAAAAAAAAAAAAACCCCAAGGGCCTAATGTGTACAAGAGTAATTCTAAAATGTTCTATTCATTGCATCTATACAATCCAATAAATTGGTTTACTTCATGTTCACCAATTTATGCATTTTATAAGCTTCTCAGTGAAGTTGATTGTGGTTCTGATCACAATTTGTGTATAATATTATGTAAATTATACACATCACACAAAAAAACAAGTCATTAATGAGTGTACATTGTTAAAGTAAATAAAAATAACTTGTCAGCCTGTATCAATAGGGATAGATGAAAAATAGCTTTATATCCAACCCGAAGTATGATTAAAACACTTTAAAAAATTATGAATACAGTAAGTCCCCTACATACAAATGTGTTCCATTCTGAAAGCACATTTATAAGTTCCATTTATTTGGAAGTCCAACAAAGTTAGCCTACATACCCAACCAACAAAATTGGCTACATAATACTGTACCATAATAGGTTTACAGTAATTTTCTCACAGTACATAAAAAACAAAGAAACCCAAAATATATGTCTAATCTTCAATATAGTATCTTTCATGTATGAGACAATGTACGCCAGACATGTAAATTAACTTACATGATTGGACATGTAAATGCATGTTTGCATCTTTGAAAGTTCACAACTTGAGGGTTTGTATGGACGAGATTTACTGTAATAGAAAAAATACTAAAACAATAAAAAGAAGAAAACTTTATCTTATTTTTAAGAAATATATGTGTAGGAGAAATTTTGTAAACCTCTAGGCTTCTTAGCTTCACATTGATGTAAGATATTTAAAAATATATAAAAGAAAGTTAATTAAACTATTTAGAAAGAGTTGATTTCCAACTAGTAACATTATTTTAAGAGGTTACATTTCATATGAGATAACATTCCCTCTCTCTCCCTTGCTGAGATAACTGGCTTAGTAAAGCATTACTGGAGGAAATAATAATTACAAAGGAACCAACCTGAAGTTGATTTCAAATTGTGGGTTACTCATATGATTAATTGGTGTCATGTGGCTGCCAACAAAATTACTCTTTACTTTCTTAAGGAATTTCAACCTCCATCATTGTAAACAAAAATAAGGTTTTAAATTTAAAAAATATAAAAAATAGAATTCAGGATAGAACAAGCTCAACATAGTATGAAGCAATTTTCAAGTTGCATAGCAATTCATTGTATATTTCATATTTTGAAAAGACCCAGAGATATATGATTATTTATGAGTGAAAGATATTACAGAGTAGGAATTGCAGTCCTGTTTATGGGCTTCCTTTGCAATTCAACCTTGTGTTATATTCTCTAATCCTAGAAAATATGCAATCAATATTACATTCCTGGTACATAATTGTAGGTGTTTTATTTTAGACCAAGAAGAGCAATTTGTATTTTCAAGATGCCTTGAAGGTGTTCAACAATAATGTAGGTAGATAAGACATTTTGCCATACAAAAATAAGTTATAATAAAATACAAGTTAATACTTCAAGAAACTAATAAAACTGGGTCACAGTGTGACAGGAATTAAGCAGGGCTAGTTTTCTAAGATAGACAATAAAGTTAATTTTTCAGAACAAGTGACTGAGACAGTTTCTCTAAACAGGAAAATATCCTGGTTTACTGAAACCCCACAGGGGGGGAAAAAAAACAAGATGCAGTTAAGAATCAGTTGGCATCAGCAGGAACCAAGATGGCAACTAATCTGCCCACTACCTAATGTTGCCCCTCATTATATGTTCATTATAATACATTAGCATGGTAAATGGCACGCCTTATAGACCATGAGTGTTCAGAACTTGCTCATTTATAGTAATAAACTGAGCAAACCCCAATTCTTAGATATCTCCACATCTTTCCCAAGAAACCATGAATATTCTACCTCCTGCTTAAAATATAATAAAAAAAGAATTACAGAAATAAAACCTCAGTGACATACAGCTGCTGTTATTCCTATTGAGCAGCCCAGGCTGCTCTACATATGGAGCAGCTATCTCTTTGTCATTTCAATAAATTTAACTTTCATTTTTCAATGGAAACTCCAGCAGCATACAGGGGCTGCTTAAGCCTACAGAATAGCCTTCTTTGTTTCTCTTTTCTTTTAATCGCCTTACCTTTGCTTTACTTCAGTGGCTGACTCTTGAATACTTTCCTGCATGAAGCCAAGAACCCATTTTGCCTCTTGGGCTGGACTCCAACTTTGGGGTCCCATGTACTGTGCAAATAGAATTAATGGTTAGTCCAAGAGATCAGGTCAAAAGAGAAGCAGATGGTGTATGGAAACTCAAAGTTTTTTTGGTGCCAGTAAGTCCTTCACTAAGCTGTTTCTTTGAAAACAGCTTGACTTTGTGAGATGGTGAATGAAAATGATGGAGTTTGGGATAATATCACCTTTATCCTTGCTTAACTGAAAAGGGGCAAGGTATACACCAAAGCATAATTCACATGAAAATGAAGGAAGAAATGGCCTAAAGAGTTGACTTACAAGACAATTTTTACTACAGAGATCACTATCCTTATGTTCATTAATGAAATAAATATTTTTCCATTTTCTACCACCAGGTACATTTTGAAAGCCAGCCTCTATTGATAATTTTTCTGAGACTATTTAAGTGTATATAGATCATTTAAAAAAGACCACTGAAAAGCTTTCAATTCTGGAATTTAAAAAAATATGCACAATTTATTTGGTGAACTATTCTGCTTGTAACTCTGTCATTCTCTCTATTTTGTCAGGTACAACTCTCACCACATTTTATTCACATAGAGGATTACTTGCAATCATATTTCCTTCAGTAATGCTTTACTAAGCCAGTCAAGAGACAATAAGCCTGTATACTTAAGTCTTACAGAAATGTTCTACAATCTGATGGCACTCTGTTTTTCTTCTATTTGCTTTAACATGCATATACTTGTTTTATTGCAGGAAAACCTGTATCCACACATCACTTGGCTAATTTCTCATCCTGTAAGATTTGGATGTTCTCTGGGTTGCTTGCTGGGATTCTTCCTCTGATTACTCACTATTGGAATTTG
This sequence comes from Cephalopachus bancanus, assembly GCA_027257055.1. Lineage (NCBI taxonomy): Eukaryota > Metazoa > Chordata > Mammalia > Primates > Tarsiidae > Cephalopachus > Cephalopachus bancanus. The sequence continues at coordinate 3,488,557 of JAPVLO010000046.1, read as the reverse complement.
CCTCTTTTTTTAGGCAACCTCTTCCCATGTTTTCTATTTTCATGTGCTTACCAATATTATAAACTGAATATTCTGAAACAATTATTTTATTTGTCTATTATTGGAATAGACAGAACTATTTCAAAGTAGAAGCCATAGTTTCTAATGTTTCCATCACTGCAATGAGATAATACCTGGAAAAGCATAGCAAATTAGTCAATGTTATTTACATAAATAAAATAATGAGTACATTTGCCATGCCCTACCAACCTCATTAGACCAAGTGCTTGCATATACTGTTATGAAATCAGAGGATAGTTCAGCATAGTTCAACTCTACCTAACATCATCCCCGCAGGAGATAAGAGCAAATCTCAAGTCACTGCACAACTGACAAAGTATTTCATGTCTGAGACATCAGAGAGCTGCTCCAGAGGTTCTTCTAGAGATAACGGTGACCAATTCTCAAAACTCAATCACTTTGTCCTCATATCACCAGAAACTTTACAGGCACTCCCAAATTATGTCAGCCCCATAGGGCAGTTAGACCTAGAAAAATAGTGGGACTTACAGACATCGAATCTCACATACTATCACTCTCAGCAGAAGGGGTGCACCACATCTAAGGAGTACCCCAAGAATAAATAAACAAACAAATAAGTAAACAAAGCAAGAAAACAGGCTTCTCTATGCCACAGATATCTCAGCCTGAGGAAGGTTTCCTTCAACAGAGACAAAGACACAGTACTTGACTCAGCAGGGCAAGGTGATGGCTCTGTCCTAGCAGCTGATCAGCACTGGTACATTTGAAGAGTTGTGGAGAAGGGAACTTCTCCACCCCAATGCCCATCACTGCAGATATTTTCTTCTCTCAAAGGAGCTCAGTATAAGTGCATCTGTCAATGGCTTTTGATAGCATTCTGGGGTGACAGTAACCTCACTGGAGGTGGGCCTGTTGGGGTAAGGCTAGCACAAAGTGTGGAATCTCACTTTTTTTCTGAAAAGAACTTCAAGGTTTATACAGGTGGCAGAGGTACATGTCTGTTCTGAAATTTCAAAACAAGTCAGAGACATAATGGAAGAGTGGACTGTGTCCTGCCTGCCTAGTACTGAAGTTAAGATGGTTCCTTTCCCGCATCTCTAGCAAAGACCTCAGTACATGTCACTGTTAGATTCCCCTACCGCTTTCATCAGGGCTGAGACTTTAGACCACTATAGAAGTAGTGCATATCTCCACCTGCTTCAGCTGCAAACAGTTATTGCCCATAGGAGCCTTCTAACACCTGAAGACATAACTGTTCAATCCAGAGAAAACTCTGGGGTGGGGGGGAAGGGGAAGAGAATGCAGTCTACCACTAGGGAACAAGATAATCTTCATGAGCCTTCTGGCCCACAGGAGATGGTGAACCTACATACACATACACAATTGACTACTCTAAGCAGCATCTGAGAAAGTAATTGCACAAAGACTCTTTATAGCCACAGAATTCACACATGGCCTATACCACTGAAAACATCAAAGCCTAAACTAGGTGAGTATTAAAAGCACATCCCTAAGGGTGGACAGAAGAAAAAAAAAGATTCAAGTCTAATTTAAAAATAATAAGAAGAAATAGTTTACTCAAATGAGAAGGAACCAGAAAAATACCCTGGCAATATTAAAAAACAGAGTTTTTCAGCACTCCCAAAAGACCACACTAACGATTCAGCAAAAGACCATAACTAATATGAAATATTTGAGCTTCAAGAAATAGAATTCTATGAGTTGATTATAAAATTGCTCAATAAGATCCAAGAGAAAATTGAAACCCAAATAGTTACTTTAAAAAAATCATGAACTTCTGGAAATGAAAGACTTATTGGCAACCCCTTGGGTCCCCTTCTATTTTGGGAGCTTTTCTGTCCTCTCAATAAATATTGCTTTCAAAAAAGAAGAAGAAGAAGAAGAAGAAGAAGAAGAAGAAGAAGAAGGAGGAGGAGGAGGAGGAGGAGGAGGAGGAGGAGGAGGAGGAGGAGGAGGAGGAGAGAAAAGAATAGAAAGACTCATTTAGGGAAGTACAAAATGCAGTGGAAAGTTTTAACAGGTGCTAGAACAAATAGAAGAAAATATCTCAGAACTTGAAGACAAGGCTTTCAAATTAACCGAGTCAGACAACAGTAAAGAAAAAAAAATCCAGAGAATAGAGCAAAGACTCAAAGAAATATGGGATTATGTAAAATGTTCAAACCTAAGAATCATAGATGCTTCTGAGGTAGAAGAGAAAGCAACAAATTTGCAAAATCTATTTAAGGGAATAATTGAAGAAAATGTCTCCAGCCTTGCCAGAGATTTAAACATCCAGATACAAGAATCTCAAAAAATCCTGGAAAGTTTTTTTGCAAAACGATCATTCCTAAGGAATACAGTCATCAGTTAAAGAAAAGTTAATGTAAAGAAAAGAATTAAAAGAGCTGTAGGACAAAATAATCAAATAACATATAAAGGCAAACCAATCGGACTAACCGCAGACTTCTCAGCAGAAATCCTATATGCCAGTTGGGGTACTATTTTCAATATCCTCAAACTGAATAACTGTCAGCCAAGGATTATGCACTCCACAAAACTAAGTTTCATAAAAAAAGGAGAAATAGACTTTCTCAAACCAGTAAACATTGAGGAAACTAACACCACTAGACTGAGTCTATAAGAAATAAACAAAAGAGTTCTACATGTTGAAACAAAGGCCAAAACATACCAGTAGAAAAACACTGGAAATTATAAAGCTAACAGAAGTTATATAACACCAATACAATAGAGAAAAAAAAAACAACAACGAGGCAACAATTAACTTGAATGTAACAGTAGCTTGTATATCATTACTAACTCTGAATATAAATTCAGATTGCCACTTAAAAGATGTTGATTAGCAGAATAGATGAAAAAAATATAAATATCTTCTGTCTTTGAGAGACCCACTTAACACAAAAAGATTCCCACATTCTCATGGTAAAAGTATATAAAAAATATTTCACATAAATGGAAGCCAAAAATGAACAGAAGTTGGCATTCTTACATCAGATAAAACAAATTTTAACAGCAAAAATACAAAGAAGGTTGTTATATAATGATAAAAAGATCTATTCAAATAGAAGAAATAACTATTATAAACATATATGCACTGGAGTTCCAGCTTTATAAAACAAATGCTACTATACCTAAGAAAAGTGACAGACACCAATACAATAATGATGGTAGACTTCAAGTCTCCACTGACATCAATAAACAGATAATCAAAGCAGAAGGTCAGCAAGGAAACATTGGAAATAAAATGTACCCTAGAGCAAATGGAACTAACAAACATGCACAGAGCATTGTATGTCAAAACTATAGACTATACATTTTTTCTCATTTGCATATAGAACATACTCTAAGATAGATAATAAGATAGGCTACAAATAAAGTCTCAATAAATTAAAAAAAAAACTGAAATCATATCAAGCACCTTCTCAGACCATAGTGGAAAAAGACTATAAATTAACTTCAAGTTGAACTTTTTTAAAAAAAACATTTTTAAAATTTTAAAAATGTGGGTTACAATTCAGGATTAGCTATACAAATTTTATTATGCAGGTACCCTTGCTGGCGAGGTGTGCCCCCTCCTCTTCCCCGGCAGATTCCCACTACTGCCAATCCTGCCCCCTCAACACCCCCCCCACCCCAGCAGTTTTCCACTACTACCACACCTTTTCTAATAGTAATATGATAATTGATCAAGGTCCGTTTATGAGTGAGAATATGTGATATTTGGCTATTTATTTCTGTACCAGATCACTCAGTATTATTGACTCTAAGTCCATCCAAGTTCATAATTTTGTCCTTCTTTATGGTTGTATTATTCCATTGCATATGTATACAACATTTTTTTAATCTAGTCCTCTTTCAGTGGGCAGCATGGTTAGTCCCATGTTTTTACTGTTGTGAACCATGGTGCAATAAACATACGTGTGCAGGTATCTTTTCATAGAGTGATTTGAGTTTCTCTGGGTATATTCCCAGTAGTGGGATTGTGTGGTTATATGGAAGGTTAATTTTTAAAGATTTTAGTAATCACCAAACTGTTTTCCACAGAAGTTGTATTAGTTTATACTCCCACCAACAGTGTAGAAGTGTTCCCCGCCTTTTCCCTGCCTCTTCTCCAGTATCTATTATTTTTTGAATTACTGACGATGGCCATCCTGCCTGGAGTTAGGTGGTATCTCAGTTTAGTTTTAATTTGCATTTCTTTGATGACTAGTGAGACTGAACATTTTTTTTGCCTATCTGTTGCTTGCTTGTATGTCTTCTTTTGAGAAGTGTCTATTGATTTATTTTTGCTCATTTGTAATGGAGCTATTTGGGTTTTGTTTTGTTTTGTTGTGTTGTGTTTTTGGCACATTTGAGTTCCTTGTAGATCCTAGGTGTTAGGTCTTTGTCAGATATACGGTTGGCAAATATTTTTTCCCAGTCTGTGAGCTGTCTCCCTGATCTTTTTATGGTTTCTTTGGCTTTGTAGAAACTTGTCAGTTTGATGAGGTCCCACTATTCTATCTTATCTGTTATAGCGTGGGCACTTGGGGTTTTGATCAGGAATTGGTTGCCAGTTACAATTTCCTTAAGGGTGTCTTCTGCACTTTCTAAGGTTCTTATAGTTTGAGGTTTAATATTAGGTCTTTGATCCAATTAGAGTTGATTTTTGTATATGGAGATAGTTAGGGGTCTTGCTTTAATCTTTTGCATGTCGTCAGTCAGTTTTCCTAGTACTGTTCACTGAATAGGTTCTCCTCTCCCCAGTCGTTGGTGGTGGAGGTTTTGTCAAAGATTAGTTGATTGAAAAATTGAGATATTGCTTCTGGAATCTCTATACTGCTGCTCCGTTGGTCTATATATCTGTTCTTGTACCAATACTGGGCTGTATTGGTTATTGTAACTTTATAATAATTTTTAAAGTCTATGAGTGTGATACCTTCCTCTTTTTTTTTTTCCCTGAGGATTGTTTTGGCTATTTGTGGTCATTTATATTTCCATATGAATTCCTGTATTGTCATTTCCAAGTCTGACAAGAATGCTCCTGACAATTTAATGGGTATTGTGTTAAATCTGTAGATTGCATTGGGTAGGATGGACATTTTAACAATGCTAATTCTTCCAATCCATGAGCATGGAATATTTTTCCATTTGTTCATGTCATCTTAGATTTCTTTGATCAGTGTTTTGTAGTTTTTGTTGTAAATGTCTTTCATGTCTCTGGTTAGGAAGATGCCAAGGTATTTCCTTTTTTGTGGCTATTGTGAAAGGGATTGTGCTTTTTATTTGGGTTTCTGCTTATTTATTGTTGGTGTATAGAGATGTGACTGTCTTTTGCACATTTGTTTTATGCCCCAAGACATTGCCAAAGTCTTTTATCAGTGCAAGGTGATTTTTGGCAGATTCTTTTGGATTTTTGAGGCATAGAATCATGTCATCTGCAAAGAGGGATAACTTGACTTCCTCTTTTCCTATTTGAATACCCCTGATTGCCTTCTGTTGTCTGATTTCTCTAGCCAGGACTTCCATACCTATGTTGAAAAGGAGGGGTGACACTGGGCATCCTTGTCTTGTTCTGGTTTTCAGGGGAAATGGTTCCAATTTCTGTTTGTTTAGCAGTATGCTGCCTGTGGATTTCTTGTAAGTGGATCTTACTATTTTGAGGTGGGTTCCATCTATACCTAGGTGTTCGAGGGATTTTATCAAGAAGGGATGCTGGATTTCATCTATTTTTTTCCCACATCATCTATTTTTTTCCCACATCATCTATTTTTTTCCCACATCTAATGATATAATCATGAGGTTTTTGTTTTTACATCTGTTGATGTATTTAATTTGTTTATGGTGTTACGAATGTTGAACCAGCCCTGAACCTGGGGATTAAGCTTACTCAGTTGTGGTGGATGATTTTTGAGATGTGTTGTTGGATGCTCTTTTCCAAGATCTTGTAGAGAATTTTAGCATTTATGTTCCAGATGAACTCTTGAAAACAAACAAATATATGGAAATTAAACGATCTTCTCCTGAATGATCTTTAGTTCAACAATGAAACCAAGATGAAACTTTAAAAATTATTAGAAATGTGAAAAGGAAGGAATTCTCTCTAATTTTTTTCTATGAAGCCATTGTCATTCTAATATTAAAACCAGGAAATCTCACAACAAAAAAGAAAACAATAGATAAATATTCATAATAAACATAGATGCAAAAATCCTCCAAAAAAGTTAGCTAATCATTTTCAACAGCACATTAAAAATAATAATAATTGTCCACCGCAATTAAGTGGGGCTTATTCCAGGGATGCAAGGATGGTTCAATATTCAAAAATCAATAGGCGGAATCCACTTCATAAACAGAACTAAAACCAAAAATTATAAGATAATTTAATCAGACACAGAAAAAGCATTTGATGAAATCCAGTATCCTTTAACAATAAACCCTCAACTAAATAGGCATAGAAGGAACAGTCCTCAAAATAATATGTTATATGATACAAACCCATTGCCGCCATTATCCTGAATGGAAAAAAGTTAAAAACATTCCCCCTCAGAACTGAAATAAGGCAAGAATTTCTACTTTCACCATTCCTATTCAGCATAGTATTTAAAGTCCTAGCAGATGAGTAATCAGGCAAGGCAAGGAAAAATGAAATCCAAATTGAAAAAGAAAAAGATTAAACAATCCTTGTCTGTTGATGATATGATCTGATACCTAGAAAATCCCAAACCCTTCTCTAAAATACTCCTGGATTCGATAAATGAATCCAATAAAGTCTCTGGATACAAAAATCAACACACACAAATCAGTAGCACTGCTATATACCAGTAGTGGCAAAAAATGAGAATTTTCTCAAGAACTCAATTCCATTTGCAATAGCTGCCAAAAAAACTAAAATACCTAGGAATATATTTAACCCTAAGGTGAATTATCCCTACAATGAGAATCACAAAACACTTATGTAATAAATTGTAGAAGACACAAATGAATGAAAAAACATTCCATGCTCATGAATTGGAAGAATCAACATTGTTTAAATGATCATATTGTCCAAAGTAATCTACAAATTCAATAGAATTCCTATCAAACCACTAACATAATTTTTCTCAGAATTAGAACAGACAATCCTAATATTTATATGGAATCAAAAAAGAGACAGAATAGCCAAAGCAATCCTAAGCAAAAAGAACAGTACTGGAGACTTCACATTATTTGACTTCAAATTATACTACATAAGGGGGAGGAGTCAAGATGGCCACTAGTAGTAGCCAACCAGCACTTCTCTAGCAGAGCAGAACAAGGAGGAGAGCCATAACAGCCGGTGATTCCCAGCAGCTTGAGCAAGCTGAGATAGTAGATGCACCTCTCCTTCTGCAGTAGACTCTTGAGACACACAGGGAGTGAGGAGGAGAGAGTAGGCAGCTGGTTTTGAAGCCAGGAGTCCTCATTCTTACCATGACCAAGCTCACACCATAACTACAGTCCTGCCTCGTGTGTGAGAGAGGAGATGAGTGCAATGACAAGGTCTGAAATGATTTCCCTCCCTCCACCCAACTGCATGGGACTCTAGTATCATGTGAAAGATGGCCTGGAGAGGGCACAGCAGCATGCTGCCAGAGCCCACATGAAGCTTGGAACCCATCTGAGCTCTGAATGCTTATGGTCAGTCAATCTCTGAGAGCTTATACCCTTTGGGCAGCACCTGATGACCAGCACCCTGACAGGGAAAGATTACCTATTGACTTTACTCACTGCAAGTGTAGGTCCTGCCTCAACGTGTGTTGTATGAAGCAAGCTATGACAGATGAAACTGCTTTGAGTTCTGAATGGAGATTTTCCTTTAGTAGAGGAAGAGAAATTAAGAGGAACACCTATTTCCTTGCAGGAGTGTTTCTGGGCGACAGACAGTACCGCTATTCCAGCAATGCAGCCACAGCAGCCAGGGGACCCTTCCCCACTTCAGATTGTCAGAAAGCGTGCAACTGAGGACTGAATCATAGTCCAGTAAGACCTTGCCACAGAAAATTCTTTACAGTGGAAAATCACTTTGAGTTATTAGCACTGTCTAGCAGGAGAGGCAGAGCTGGAGACAGCAAGGCAAAGTCATCTGTGGTCCCGGCAGCAAATTGTGGACTAAAAATAAAAATAAAATCCCACCAAGGATCACCCCAACTGTAGCAACTGTAACTAACTAAAAAGCCACAACAACAAAACATGAAAAAAGAGAACTGATCCTCACAAATAAGGAAGAAAAAGAAGAAACACACACAAAAAAACAAAAAAATCGGGTATCTTCAAAGTCTTAAGGAAGCATCAAGCACAAAGGTCCTCCCATACCCAAGCAATGGAATCCATCTAGAACATCCTATCCCGGATTACAGACAAAGAATTTAGATTATGGATGGCAAAAAAATTAAGAAAAACCACAAAAACATGGAAGAAAAGATCACCAAGACAACAAAAACAGTGCAGGAAATAAAAGCTGATCAATATAAGAAAGATGTGATCTGAAATAGTGGAAATAAATCATTTCTTCCTGGAATTTTGAAGCACAGTGACAGTCCTAGGCAGCAAGATTAGCCAGGCATAGGAAGGATTTTCAGAACTTGAGACTCAGACTATTGAACTAACCCAGTCTGACAAAAACAAGTAAAAGAAGACTCAGGAAGAATGACAAAAGCCTACAAGACATTTGAGATAATATAAAGGGAACAAATTGGTCTCTTTGCATTTCATTCTGAGACAGAAGGGGAAAAGAATACCCTCGGACAAGTCTTCCAGGAGGTTATCCAAGCACATTCTCCCTATCTCATTAGAGAAGTAATCATTCAAACGAGAGATCCAAAGAACCCTTGTAAAGTATTACATGAAAAGACCACCACCAGGGCACATAGGAATCCATATCCACAAGCAAAGCATGAAAGAGAGAATCCTAAAGGCAGTTAGAGAGAAGGGACAGATCACCTAACTGTGGAAAATCCTCAGCATTAAAGCAGACTTTTAGCAGAAATTCTACTTTTTAGAAAAAGGGACTGGGGCCTCACTTTAACATTCTTAAAGAAAAGCAATTCCATTCAATAATTTTTTACTCCACCAGCTAAACTTCATAAATGAAGGAAAGTTAAAATCCTTTTGCGACATTCACTCCCTAATAAAATATGCCACCTCTAGACCAGCTTTTCAGGAGATGCTTAAAAAAGTTCTAAGCACAGAAATGAAATGACAGTTTCACCCAGAGCAAAAGCAGAGTTAACAGACCACACAGATTAACTCTAAAGCCAAAAACAGCAACCTCTTAAGAGCAATGATGGAAATAAACTCTCACATACAAACAGTTAGTTTGACCATGAATGAACTGAATGTGCTACTCAAAAGGCATAGAGAAGCAAACTGGATAAAGAAACATGATCCAACATTCTGCTGCCTCCAGGAGAGCCATATCCTTGCAAAGGACACTAAGTTTTAAAGTAAGAGATTGAGGAAAGGTCTTCCAGGCAAATGGAAAACAAACAAAGCAGAAGTACCTATTTTTATATCAGACAAAACAGACTTTAAATCAATAACAGTTTAAAAGGACACTGAAGTACACTACATAATAATAAAAGGCTCTAGCCATAAACAAGAAACAGCCAACTTAAGTATATATACATACAACATGAAAGCACTCAGATTTACAAAACAGTTGCTACTTAAACTAACAGAGGATATAGACATCCATACAATTACAGTTGGAGACTTTAGTACTCCACTAACAGCCTTAGACATTTCTTTTTTTTTTGAGTTGGAGTCTCACTCTCTCACCCAAGCTAGAGTGCCGTGGCACACTCATGATCACCCCAGCATCAACTTGCTGGGCTCTGGCAATCCTTCTGTATCACCCTTCCAAGTACCTGGAACTACAGGCGTGTGCTACCATGACCGGTTGATTTTTTATTTATTGTAGGGGCAAGGTCTTGCCAAGTTGTCTGGGCTGTTCTCAAATCTGCAGGCTCAGGCAATCCACTTGACTCTGCCTCCCAAAGAGCTGGGATTACAAGCCGAGCACTGAGACCAGCCAACCCTAGACATTTCATTGAGGCAAAAAACTAACAAGGAAACTCAGTAAATTAACTCAACACTTGACCAATTGTACCTACAAACATCTACAGAACATTTCACCCAACAATCACAGAGTATACATTCTACTCATCCACACATGGAACATTAATATTGATCACATTCTTAGTCATAAATCAAGTGTGCAAACATTTCAAAAAATTGAAATAATAGCAAGTATCTTCTTACACCACAGTGAAATAAAAATAAATATCATTGCCAACCGGAACCCCCTCCCCTACTAAACACACAAATACGCAGAAATTCAATGACATACTTCTGAATCGTTTTGGGGTTATTGCATATATCAAGGCAGAAAAAAATTCCTAGAAACAAATTTAATCAAGGACATAACATAAAAAATTCATGAAAATGGTGCTGAGAGGTAAGCGCATAGCATTAAACACATATATTAAGAAAACAGAGGAATCTCAAGTAATCAGCCTAATGTCATACTTAGAAAAACTGAAATGGCAAGAACAATTAAATCTTAAATTTAGTTGAAAAATTAAAATGACTAAAATAGTCATAACTGAATGCAAAGTAGCACCCACCCCCAAAATAGAAAGGATTAACAAGACAAAAAGCTGGTTCTTCAAAAAGATAAATAAAATAGGCAGACTGCTGGCCAGATTGGCCAAAGAGAGAGAAAGAGAGAGAGAGAGACACTGAATGAACACAATTAGAAGCAAAAAAATAAAATGCCACAACTGACCCTGAAGAAATTCAAAAGATTACAGAGGTTACTATGAACACCTGTATGCAAATAAACTAGAAAATCTAGAGGAAATGGAGGAATTCCTGGCATTACATAACCTCCAATGTTGAAACAGGAAGAAATTGAAACCCTACACTGACCAATAACAAACCAATAAAGCAACTCAGCTAGAAGAACTGTCTTTTTTAAAAAAAGTTCTGGGTCAGATGGGTTCTTTGCTGAATTCTACAAGAAATAAAAAGAAGAGCTGATATCAATCTATTGAAATTATTTCAGGCAATGAGAAGGAAAGAATTCTCCCTAGCTCATTCCATGACAATAATATTCTGATACCCCAAACTGGCAAATACCTAACAAAGAAATCAAACTGCAAGCCTATTTCCCTAATAAACAAAGAAGAAAAATTCTCAACAGGATTTTAGCAAATCATATCCAGTAACACATTTCAAGGTTCAATCCATCATTATCAGATGGGCTTCATTCCTGGGATACAGGGCTTGTTCAACATATGTAAGTCTTAGACATTACTCATCACACAAACAGGTGTAAAACTAAGAACCACGTTACTATCTCATTAGACGTAGAAAAAGCAATACATAAAATCTGGGATTTTTTCTTGATAAAAACTTTTGATAGCACCAAGGCATTAAATATAACTTTTGATAACACCAAGGCATTAAAATCCATTTCTTAAAACAATAAGGGCCATCTATGACAAACCTGCAGCTGACATCATGCTTAATGGGAAGAAGCTGAAAGCATTTCCCCTAAGAACTGGAACAAGACAAGAATGCCAACTCTCACCCCTCCTATGAACATAGTACTGGAAGTCCTAGTCAGAGCAATAAGCAGAATTTTAAAAATCAAGATAATCTAAAAAGGAAAAAAGAAAACTAAGTTATCCCTCTTTGCAGATGATATAATTCTGTAACTAGAAAATCCTAGAAAGCCTGTCAGAAGTCTCCTTTAATTGACAAACAACTTGGGTAAAGTCTCCAGATTCAAAATTGGTGAACAAAAGACAGTTGCATTTCTATACACAAACAACAAGCAGGCTGAGAATCAAATAGAAACACAATTACATTCACACTAGCAAAAACAAAACAAAACAAAAATCTTGGTATTCACCTAATCGAAGAAGTGAAAAAACTTTTCAATAAGAACTACAAAGCACTGCTCAAAAGAATCAAGTATGGCACACATAAATACAACTCTCATACTTACTCATGAATTGGAAAAAATCAATATTATAAAGATATCTATCCTACCCCAAACAATCTACAGATTCAATGCAGTACAAGTCAAAGTGCCAAAATCATTTCTCACAAACCTAGAAAAGAAAATATAGAAATTTATATGAAAGCAAAAAGGAATCAATCCAGAAAGCAAAAGCAATCCTTAGCAAAAGCAACAAAGTTGGAGGCATCTTGCTTCTAGACTTTAAACTTTATTACAAGGCTACAGTAACCGAGACAGCATGGTACTAGTACAATAGACACAGACCAGTGAAAGAGTACTTAAAATACAGAACTGGAACAATGGTCCTTCAATCAATTCTTCAACAAAACTATCAAAAGTAAGCATTGAGGATAAAATGCCATACCAAGCAAATGGCACTGGGAAAACTGGCTGGCCATATGCAGAAGAATGAAACTTATCACCATATGCAAAAATTCACTCAATGTCAAATGTGAAACCTCAAACTATTGGAATCTTAGAAGAAAATGTGGGGAATACCCTCTTGGAAACAGGAGTAGGCAGTGAATTCTTGAGTAGTATATCCTCAAAAGCAAATGCAAAAAAAAGCTAAGACTGGCAGGTGGGACCTTATCAAACTGGAAAGTTTTTGCACAGAAAACGAAATAATTAAGTGAGTAAAATGACAACTTATGTAATGGGAAATATATATATATATATTTAAAAAGCAATGCATCTGACCAAGGCCTAACAATCAGGATCTACAAGGAACTCAAATGAATTGAAAGGAAAAAGGAAACCAAAAAACAACCCCATTAAAACATAGGCGAAGGACATTAGCAGACACTTCTCAAAGGAAGATATAAAAGCAACCAACAAACACATGAAAATATACTCAGTCTCACTAATCACCCAAGAAATTCAATTAAAAAATACAGTGAGATACCACCTAACACTGGTAAGGATGGTTATGATTAAAGATTCAGAAAAGAACAGGTGCTAATGCATCTGTAAAAAAAGGAGATGCTTCTATACTGTTGATAGGATTTTATGCTGGTTCAACCTCTGTGGAAAGCAGTGTGGAAATTTATCAAATAACTAAAATTGAGCTTTCATATGATCCAGCAGTTCCTCTTCTGAAAATATACCCAGAGGTGCATAAATTGCTTTACCAAAATGACACCTGCACATGTAAGTTCATTTCAGCACCATTCACAATAGCAAAAACATGGAACTAACACAGATGCCCACTGAAAGTGGACTGGATAGAGAATGTGTGGTACATATACATGATGGAATATCACACAACCATAAATAACAAAATCAAGGCCTTTGCAGCAACATGAATGTAATTGGAGACCATCATACTAAGTGAACTATCACAGAGAAAAATAACTGAATATTGTACTTTTTACTCATAAGAGGGCCCTGATCACTGATCACATGAACACAAGGGTAAGATTAGCAGATGCTTGACACTGCTAGGGGAGGGATGGAGGTAGGAGACAGGGAGGTCACCTGACAAAACACTAGGTACCAGGTCCACTACCAGGAGAAGAGAGGGTCGGTCACAAGCCGAAAATTTACCTGCATCAGCTTACTTATGTATGTTGTAAAACCTCACTAGTATCCCACAACTTAAAAAATATATATGTATATAAATATAGTGCAAAGCTATAGTAACCAAAACAGCACTGATACGAAAGTAGACACATGGACCAATGGAACAGATTAAAGAATTCAGAAATCAAGTCAAATACCTATGAGGAACTGATCTTTGACAAAGCTGACAAAAAACATATGCTGAGGAAAGGATATCCTATTCAACAAATAGTGCTGGGGAAATTGGATACTACATGAAGAAAAATAAAACTCTATCCCTATTTCTTACCATATACAAAATTAACTCAAGATGAATTAAAGACTTAAATATCAGATCATAAAAATACTGGAAGAAAACCTAGGAAAAACCTTTTCTGGACACTGACCTCAGCAAATAATTTATGGATAAGACTGCAAAAACAAGTGCAGCACAACCAAATATAAATAAATAGTGCTTCATTAAACTAAAAAGCTCATGCACAGCAAAAGTAATAAGCAACAGATTAATTAGGCAACCTACAGAACAGGAGAACATATTAACAAACTCCCTATGTTCGACAAAGGTCTAATATCCACAATCTACAGAGAACTCAAACAAATTATCTTGAAAAAAAGCAAATAATCATATTAGAAAGTAGGTAAGTGACATAAACAGACATCTCTTAAACAAAGATATGCAAATGGCCAAGAGACATATGGACAAATGCTCAACATCACTAATCATTAGAGAAGTGCAAATTAAAGCCACATTGAGATACCACTTTATACCAGTCAGAATGGCCATTATTGAAAAATTAAAAAAAAACAAAACAAAACAACAACCAAGATATTGGCATGGGTGCGGTGAAAAGGAACCACTTATACACTTCCCGTGGGAGTGTAAACTAGTACAGCCTCTATGGAAATTGATACGGAAATTACTCAAAGAACTAAAAATAGATCTACCATTTGATCCAGGACTCTCACTACACATTATCTACCCAAAGGAACAGAGATTGTTATACAAAAAAAGACACCAGCATTTGTATGTTCATCATAGGACAATTCACAATTGCAAAGATGTGGAACCAACCTAAATGTCCACCACGTGGTCAGTGAATACTGAAAATATTTTATATACCCAGAGGATGTCAAAAAACCATATACATATTTTAAGAAAATTAAAATGTCCTATTAAAATTATAATACACAATATATGCTAATAACAAAAGATGAATACAAGTCATAGTTGACTTCCTCAATTACAAGATATGTTCAAAGTAGTTACCATCAGCATCCAGACACTTCTTATTATGGTGAACTAAAAGTAATACATAGATAACATCTCTTAAAATGTGTATACAATTTTTGGCACCCCCAGTATATATATGTTTGTATATATATATATATATATATATATATATATATATATACCTTCACAGCAACATGGGTGTAGTTGGAGACCATCATACTAAGTGAATTATTACAGAAACAAGTAATATATATGTGTGTGTGTGTGTGTGTGTGTTTGTGTGTGCCTGTATAAATATATACATATATATGCATACATTAAATACATGTCATAAAAAAATGAAATAACGTCTTTTGCAGCAACTTGGGTGGAATTGGAGGCTCTAATCCTAAGTGAAGTAATGCAGGGACAGAAAACAAAATACCACACGTTCTTACTTATAAGGGGGAGCTAAACTAAGTATCCGCGAAGGCATATAGAATGGTGTAAAGGACCACTGGAGACTTAGAATGCAAGAAATGAGGGATGAAAAATCACCTGTGTGCACAGGTGGGGCTGGTGGGTACAGTTAAAGCCCAGATGCCTTGTCACTATTCAATGCATCCATGTAACAAAAGAACATTTGTATCCCCCTAAAGCTATTGAAATGAAAAAAGCAAGCAAGCAAGCAAGCAAAGAAAAGGTAATAAAAGAAAAGAACATGTAAGTTCACATAAACACAGCACACACTCATATCCTTTCAACATGCCACCAGGAAATTGCCCAAAGCCATGCTCAGAGCAGTATGACCCTAAATGTCCAGAGTCTTACAATTCCTACTTTAGATGTCAATGTCATCTGAGATAAAGTTGATTCTGAAAGGTATGTTGAGCATGGAATGATAAATAATAAACATCTCTAAACTCTTGCTGTCAGAAGGTATGTTTAATGATATTACATATGAAGGAGAAAGGTTCTACATTTCTACACAACAGAGGAATCCATTTTCAGCCCAAAGTCAACAAGAATGTTAATTCAATTTAAAAAAAAATTATTGTAGCACTTTTGCTGCAAAAGCATGTGGCAGAATGCAAAACACAGAGGCAGAACACAGAATTATCAAGTCAGAGAACACAAAGTCCTTTAATCGAAAAGAAGCAAGATAGAAAGCTTCAGGGCAACACTAAGAGGCCACACATATGACAATTATTGACTCGTGAGCTAATGGTTGGCCTTTTAAAAAACACATTTGAAGGACAAAGATTGATTACTGCAAGTGAACCTGAAAATTGGAATAAAAAATTTCAGAAAATCTTCATTTAAAATTGAGCCAAAGATGGAAATTATAAAGCATATCCAAAAGAAAAAAAAAAAATGTGGCAATGATTCAAGCAATCTAAATCAATGTCTCAGCAAGCAGGATTGTTTTTTGGATTAGTGAACACAATTCTAAAATTCATGTAGTGGGAAAAAGCAGGGGAATAATATGAGATTTTTAACAACATATAAAGGTAATCTTCAAAAACACAACAATACATTTTATGTTATTTCAAATAGATAATATTGACATCTAAAAAAGATTAATAGAACAAAATAGCACCAATATTTATATGATTTTGATATACTTTAAAAAGCATAATTTTAAGTTACTAATGCAATTTTTAATCAAATGATGGCTGAGTAAATCTAGTTTGTTTTATTTTATCCTCTGAAACATGATATAATCAGAAAAACACCAACAAAGAAAAAACATTTCAAATTCGATGTGACTTTTAGCTATGAAGCAATTCCATTCTCAGATCACTAGCTAACTAGCTAAGGTTTCTAAAAGTATTTCACCAAAACTTTCATCTCATTTCCTATTTACTCTGATAGTGGTGTAAAAATTATTTCAGTTGATATTCTGAAGTATCAAGGCTTTCAATGCTTTTAGCATTTCCTACATGATTTTTCACCACATTCTTTATTTCTTACTCTTTGTTGAAATTTCATGAAGGAAGAGTCTTCATTTTTGTGCTTAGTGCCCTTATAAAACATGTCCAGGGGAATCTCTTTTTTCCATTCTATCATATGAAGGCACAGAAAGAAAGTGCCATTTATTTTCCAGGAAACAGTGCTGTGATTTTGGACTTCCTCACTTCTAGAACTGTGAGAAATAAAATTCTGTTGTTTATAAGTCACCCAATTTATGGTATTCTACTATTGCAACCAGAACCGACTAAGACAAAGGATAACTAGCTTTACTCAATGTCTACTTAGTGTCTACTTATGTAAATGTTAGTTTCAACTAAAACAAAACAAAACAAAACAACCCTTAGAGAAATGTTTGATATTTAACTAAATATCCGGGTATCATGGTTTATCCAAGATGACACATAAAATTAACTACACAAGTTCAGCCTTTGTCAACACATCTCTTTAAACTTTGCATACTTAATCTCCAAATAAAAACAATGACTATGTTGTACTTCCTCCTAACATGATATAACCATCCTGCATAACATTTTTCCCAGAAGAGGATACAATGTTCTTGGGTGATGTGCATGCTTGTTCATGATATTTTGCAACTTAAATATTATAATATTAAGTTGATTTTATTTAAATTCTGTAATGTAAAGTCAACATATATTATGTTATAAGATAAGGGGGATAAGAGAAGGAAGAAAGACAAATTTATTCACACACACTCACACACACACACATACACACAAATGTATTATAAGAAAATGAGGAAGAAATTTCTCTTTTGTCACTGTTCACATGATCATATGATCACAAGATCATAACTGGTGTTTATAATTACCTCTTTCACTACCCATTCCGTATTCTCTTTGCCCTCAGCAAGCTCCTCAGCAAGTCGTGGTTCTTTACTGGTGGGGTAACCAAAACATTTATTCCTGAGTATGTGAATCATTAGCAGTCCTGCCTGAAGTCATTTGCTGTTGTTTCCCATTGACATTAATCACAGGGTATGGTAATACTAAGAGATTTTCTGTATTCTAAACACACTCCTACTTCCACTGAAGAGTGGTAGTTCAATCTTCCCTTGCTAATCAGAAGCAGTCACACCAGCCAACACAATAACTCTTCTTGGCCTGTTGATTTAGAGGTATAAGAAGCCCATGTGGTCTGGTGACAGTTTTAACTTTCAGTTCAGTGGAATAATTGTGTGTGTCACTTGGTAAAAAATTCTTTTTTTTTTTTTAAACAGAGACCTCTAGCCCAGGAGAACATAATAGCTCTGAAACAACAACAAAATTGTTGTGGCTCACTAGGGATAATGATAAATAATAATGATGAATAATAATGATAAATAAATATGACAAATCATGATATCCTGCATTCATGACCCAAGTTATCCCTTGGAGAACACTTGCTTCACATCTTGGGGCACCTTGGGCTCACCTGCTTGTGTTTCATAAGATTATGGTCACTTTCTAATTGGTACATACTTAGACTGAGTTTAGTTTCAGGCAATTTAAATTCCTTGTGATGACTTGTGCCTGAATGAAACGCAATTGTATACCTAACCCTTAACTGTACCCCACAACTTCATAATAACAAATAAATAAATAATTAAAAAAAAATTTTTTTAAGTCTTTCCTTACGATGACTTTTTTTTTTTTTTTTTTTTTTTTTTGAGTTGGAGTCTCACTCTGTTACCCAGACTGGAGTGCAGTGGCCGCTCCCGGCCACCGCAGCCTCGACCTGCTGGGCTCCGGCGATCCTTCCGCCTCAGCCTTCCAAGTAGCCGGAATTACAGGCATGCGCTACCATGCCCGGCTGATTTTTTGATTTATTGTAGAGATGAGGTCTCGCTGCCCAGGCGGATCTCGAACCCGCGGGCTCAGGCAATCCACTCACTTCAGCCTCCCAAAGGCGCGGGATTACAGGCTGAGCCACCAAGCCCGGCATGATGACTTGTTTAAAAAATTTTTTTAAAGTCTTAAGGCTGTAGAGTAAACTATATTGATTTCCAGTTAAAAGCAGGTAACTCAACTTCATAAACCTAAACTAGGCTTTCAACCAATTTCTTTCCTTAAGACCTGAAACAGAAACTGTTGGATAAATATCACAAGAAAAATAGCAATGGTATTTACAATTTCCCTGGTGTGTCAAAGGCAATGCAACAACTCTGGTAGTATGATGAAAATATACGCTTTTACTCTTTCAATTTGCTATCTAGGCAGCTAGACCTCATCTCTACAATAAATCAAAAAATCAGCCGGGTGTGGTAGCGCGTGCCTGTAATTCCAGCTACTTGGAAGACTGAGGCGGAAGGATCGCTGGAGCCCAGCAGGTCGAGGCTGCGGTGACCGGGAGTGGCCACTGCACTCCAGTCTGGGTGACAGAGTGAGACTCCAACTCAAAAAAAAAAAAAATAAAAAATAAAAAAGAAAGAAACAAGTGTCTAAAATTTACATGTTTCTGTCTTAGTTACTTTCACATATGCAATCTCAATTGTCACAGAATTGTTATGGATTGATAAGTATTTCCATTTCAAATGATGGTGGAAAAATTCCAAGTTCAATCAAATAAGCTTGGAGAGGTTTATTCTGGTCAAATATGAATGACTAGGCCAGAGACATATCTCCAAGAGGTCTTGAGAACATGTGTCTGAGGTATTTGAATTATGGCTTGGTTATATATCTCCTAGAAAGACAAAAGTTACAAAAACCATAAATCAGTAAGATTTACATTGGTTTGGCCCAGGAAGATGGGCCATCTCCAATTGTGGCTTGCAGGTTATAGGTGGATCAAAGATTTCCTGACTGGCAATTAGTAGCAAGAGTTAGGCTCTTATCTAAAGAATTTTGAATTCAGTGAAGAAAATGTTGTTCTGAGATAAAGGGGGCAGCTTGAGGAATGAGGGGGGAGTCAAGTTTCTTGATATGTAGGTGAAGTCTCATGGGTGGCAGACTTCAGGGAGAATATGTGGTGTCTTAAAAAGTTCCCAGAGTCTGGGAGTTCCCAAGAGACTGCTTTGCAAGGTCATAACATATTTTGATTCTCTTTTTTATCTGTTGTATGATGTTATGCCAGAGTCAAGCTGGAAAGCAATCCTCATTACATATGGTTAATAAAAATCCTGTCTGATGAGTTTTTGTAGCGTGTAACTTCCCAGGCCTCTTAGATAGTAAATTAAATAGAGAAAAAAAGGTCAGAGTTTAGGCATTACAGAGATATAAAAATCAAACCTTGAAAAAGGTAAAGAACTAGTTAATTAGCACAGGTGTCAGGTTGCAGGTGTCAGACCTTCCAGAGGGAATCGTTATGCTTTTTTGTTTTTTGCAACCTGTACTCTCTTTACGGGTTTCTAGTTTGAAATTAAAGTTGTATGCATTTTAATTTATTCTCTTTTCGTAGTTTTCTATTAGAAGGGTTTGAAGTGTGCTTTGCTTGCATTCTTAAGTTTCTGCCATATTTTTCAAGCCTATTAAAATACTTGAAATTATATTTTTAGTCATATATTATTTAATATTTTTGAGGATTATTCTTTTTTTACTTTTTTGTACCTTTCTGTACTAAAGCATGACCTTTTATATGAACTGTTTTAAGGTGAAATGTTCTTTTTTACTATTTTAATGTGCAAATGAAAATTTTATTTTATCTATATAAATTGTTTGATTATTTG
This sequence comes from Cephalopachus bancanus, assembly GCA_027257055.1. NCBI lineage: Eukaryota > Metazoa > Chordata > Mammalia > Primates > Tarsiidae > Cephalopachus > Cephalopachus bancanus. The sequence goes on along the minus strand of JAPVLO010000046.1, from coordinate 3,468,082 downwards.
ACTGCAGATAAAAATTTCTTCTAAAAACTGTCTCGTTGTTTCTGTCAGATTCCTGCAATCACCATAGATCCATGAGTTAGAATCTTAAGCTAAATTTTCTACTTGCAGTATTTGAGGTCATCCAGGCAGTTTGCTAGAAATACTTACCTGCCTTAGGACTGGTGCATGGTCACAAAATTTCAAGAAAGAAAGATTAATTTTTGCTTTTAATTTCTGCTCAGGGCTAAATTTTCAGAAAGGATACTCTCTTATCAAGGTGATAAGAGTTATTGCTAGTTTCCCATCCAGAGTAATTTTTACTTTCCTGCTGTGTTAGGGATGGATTAAAGAAGTTTCTTTAATTGTTTTACATCTTTGTTTTGGTAATTTATCAGTGTCAGTGTAGGCAAACGGGTATGGCAAGAATGTAAGTTTCTTTCTTTTAGTATGATTTTCAATTTATCATATTTTTTTCTTTATTTTCAAAATCACAATATTGGAAATGTCCAGTTTTAATTCAAGTAAGTTAGCTTGTGAAATTTCTTACTTTGAAATCACATTATCAGAGTCTCTTCTATTTGATTACACATTACAAAATATTTTTTGGATATTTTGAGTTTATATATTGAAGGAATACAGGAAAATTTACCTCAAAATAATGTTTACTTTTAGGTCTCTCTTAAGTTGCTTCCTCTCCTTGTTATCTTACTATTTATTGCAGGAAAGGAGAGGAATAATGCAATCAGATTTGGCCCAATCATTTTACAAAATAATGCTTGTCTCTCAGGTTCATTCAACTTTCAAATATAACTATCTACAAGTCATTCTCTGTTTCCCTCATGCATTCATTTTCCCAATTGTTTATTCCCCCTCATTATAATTTATTTCTTCCTCCTCCTGTAACTTATTTTATCAGAATCCAAGCTCCCTTTCCTGTAACTTGGAGATGGCAATCAAATTTCTATAACTCCTTGGGAAGTTATATCTTTATCTCGAAGATTCTATGTATACATGTTAAATAAATGCATATACTTCTTTTTCCTATTAATCAATCTGCCTCATGCCAGTGATGTTTTACCAGAACTTTGGGAGGCTAATGGTCATGCTCCCCACAATATTTATGTATGTATATATAATTCCATTAGTTGTTATCTTTAGTATTTGCTCCCAGAAATGCTGAAAAACTTTGCATCCAAACTAAAAATGGAGTACAGATGAAATATGAATTATATAATCAACCTGAGAAGCCAGAAAAAAACAGATTTTAGTTACCTAAAAAGGCCTCATTAAGTAGAGACTGGGAGCTGTGATTTGAATAGTTTATAGTATAACAACCTGGTCAAGTTTTTATGCCCACTGTCCAGAAAAAAATGAGACTGACAGTTACTGCAGTAGAGAAAAAGTTTAATGTCACAAAGCTGCTAAGCAAGGATAGGAAATATTTCTCAAATTTGTCTCCCCGAGAATTCACAGGCTGAAGTTTTAAGGGGAAATTTGATGGGCAGTGGGCTAAGGACTGCTGATTGCTTGAAGATGATGCCATGAAAGTGTTCAAACTGTTTTCATGATACAGAGCCTCACAGCATCAGTGGAGTCAGCTTCTTGGTGCGTGCTCTGGGTCTGGGTAGGACCTCAGGTCCTTTGGTAGTAAGCCATTAGAAAGATATGCAGGAGGTCCCTGGATATTGCACCCTTCAGCAGATCAAATATTGGGATGTCATCAGTGAGAGCTGGGCAGTCTTATGCTCATGGTTAGAAAAAACTATGTTTATCAGCCTTGTAGGTAGTTTTCCCCCTCGTCAGGGGTCAGGGCATGAAAATAATGAATTCTTCTTAATCAAACTGAAAGCAAACTTAGAAGCAACAGATTTGTTAAAGGCTAACCATAACTGAACCTTGCAAGGCTCAGAACTCTTTTACAGTTTTTACCCCAAGATTTTATATTAATTTTAAATGGGTGGTTTCAATAGGGAATGTGGAGAGCTGAGGCAAGAGAAAGCATTACATATGGTGTCATCTGTAATTCTTACACATTTGCATGTTCAAGTAGTGGCTGTCTCAATTTTTCAGGGAAAAAGAGTAAGGTTTAGAGTGATTAACTAGTTTCAAGAATTTACCATTTGTCAGATACTGGAGAAGATGCAGCGGAAAGGGAACACTTCTACACTGTTGGTGGGCTCCACATATAAGCCCTTTAATCTTGAAATCCATGACATAGAGTAAAAAATTGGAAAGAGATCTAAAAAATAAATTTATAATTTTGGATGGTGTTAATCAACTCAGTTTTCAAAGCAATATAGGAATCTTTTCATAAGGAAAATCTCCAGTTTTACTTGGTAAAATAGATTATTTGTTTCCTAAACTACAGCACAACTTTCTTTTTCAGGTTTAACCCAAATCTTTCTTGCTAAAATTCTAACTTATTCCCTAATTTGCCAGAAAAAGCCACTGCTTATTGTTCCGAAAACAATATTTCTTTTCCTTAAAGATTAGGCCTTCATTCAACCTTCTCCCTTTCAATCTATAATGAATTTCTTTCTTCTATCTCTCTCCCGCAGCGCCAATTCCCTGACTTTTCATCACTCTGCTTGTTCCTCTGTGGTTTCTTGCCCAAACCCCTGTAACCATCTTCTTGTTTCTTGTTAAGGTCTTGCTTCATCCAAAAGCTACTCTGGTTCTGTCCTGTTCTTTTCAATCCTAGGTTGAACAGATAGCAATTAACTATGCAAGAGTCTATATTCCCATACAGATTTCTACAGGGAAGCAAAATGACTTCTTGCCCTGACACAGTGAACACTATATGTTTTTGTAAAATTTAACAAATACACAAGACGTCTGCAGATAGACCTTTAGATAAACAGTGTATCACACAAACTGTGAACCTCAGAATGTAAAAACGCTGTTGCTTCCAGTGACACTTCTTTGCTGCTTTATAAAATTGTGGGGCTTCTCTAAATATTTATATTTAGGAAATGCAGAGATGTTGTTAAACCTAACTCAATTCTTTTAAAAGTTTAGAGTCTGTGGCTTGTCAGCAGAACAAATAGACATGGCTCCAATCAGCCCTGCATATGAAATCACTAGCAGGATAATCCTATAGGATGTCAGCTTCTATGCTCCAATGACAGAGCACTTCAATAATAGTTTTCTACAGAGGTATATTTTACAATCCAATGAGCTAACAAATTCTAACCCACCGAGCTTAAAACAAGATGAAATAAAATAAAACGTAAAGTGTTCTTGTTCTGCAGAACTGGGTCAGACAATTTCTTGTGGCTTAAAAAAAAATAAAGATTAAATCTCAAATGGCTTTTCTCATGTGGTTGGGTAAAAGTAATTCATAAAAAGAATACTCATTAATAGCAGTGTGTTATTAAAAGGCTCTCCAAGTTATTATTTTCCCCTTATTGTCTGAGAAGATTTTATTTAAAGCCTTCAGTAGAATAAATTAATGTTCAGTTCATCCCTTCTGCTGTCTTCACTTGTTTATTAATTAGTACAATCTTCTAACATTTAGTAAGATAAAGCCTGCTGAACACTGGGGAGATATATTTGTTGGTGAGAATCGTACCTCATAGCCAGCATTTTCTCTTTATTAGTTTTAATCAAGAGCGTTTTGACTGTAAACCCATCATTAGTTTATATTTACATGTAATGCTCCCTCATTAGCAATAAGAGAGAGACTGAGGATGTGGTTGATTACACTATCTGTCCTAACTTGTGGCATCTTGGAGTACCATTGAAAGTGAGACATTTGAAGATATACCAGAGAAAAGTATTTAGCTCTTGAGTCACCATGGCTAGGTAAGCATGCTGTAGGATATCTGAAGAGACATAGTTGTCCACCTTGTTAGAGGCTGAAAAGAATGACACTCATCCATTCCTGTATATATCAAACCTCTGTCATATGCTGATCACAGGACACTAAACAAACATAGATTTTGTCTTCTGGATGAATTGTCTGTCAAGGACATATGGAAATTAATTAAATAACCACACGGTGAATAGTTTAATAAAATTTACTAGACTTATTTAAAACAACAGCAGCAACAGCAATGACATAGCAAATCTAGCAAAATTTTCCCTAATATCATTCTAACTAAAAGTCTTTCAAGGTGAAGATAACTTTTTTTGGATTTTGTTTGCCTGTTAGCATGCTTTTTTATTATTAGATGATTATTTGATGAAATCATTTTAAAATTATGTTCTATATTCATGGAAAAGTGAATTTAGGAATTTTAAAAACCATTTTGTTCAGAAAACATTTGCCATACAGATAGCAACTTTTTTGGACAATCATTTAAAGAATTGCATCAAGTTTAGTAACTACAAAGTAATTTTTTTTATAATTATGGATGCATGGAATTTCAAATTCTGCATGAAAATATAAAGATTTGCAATAAGAGTTTAAGTATTCACAGACAAAAAGCACACACATCTCATTTACCGACAGCAAAGTATCTCTCTAAATGTACAAAGTATTAGAAAGCAAAGAGAGAAAATAAACTTAATTCGATCTCAGAAGGCCAGTCATGTATCACTAATCTGAAATAGTTTAGATTCAAAAGTGTATGTCTTCCCAATCTGTACTCACATGACCCAGTGCCATTATCTTAATGGGAGCTAGTAAGTATAATGTTCCTAGATAACAAAGTATGTATTGTTATCTTAATTATTAATCTGTATTAATTTTTAATTGGTATATTAAATTATTGGCTTCAAAGGCTTTATTAATTCCTTTTGAGAGAGCAATATGAACTATTTCTCAACTTATATAATAAATCTTAGATAATACGCTAAGCCTATTTTTGCCAATTTTTAAACTAGCAGCCCTGCTTGGGTTTCCAGGAATCCATCTGCAGCTTTCATGCCTTCCCTACCTCCTTACACCTCATAATTTGTCCTGTTTCTAGTTTTCATTTCTTTTCCTTTCTTCCTTCTTTTTCATTTTTAAAAATATCAAGTAATGTCTTCTCCCTTGCTAGAAGTGATAAAATTTGTTCTATATAGCTAAATCTCTTGAGCTGAAACTGACGAGCATAATGATTTATTGGTGCTTAAGAAAGAAGAAATACATTTACTTCTATTGCTGGATGCTTTCAAATAAATTTTTTGCACAGTGTGGAATTTCCATTCATTTCTCCTTATTACTTTATTTTGGTCACTGTATAACTGTGTTTCAAAAATTTAAAGGCCTATTCTTTCCTATTAAATCACTAGTTCCAGACATATATTTAATAAAATATAGCTATAAATCCTCATAAATTATTGTATATATGCCTGCTCACATCTTTAAAAATTCAAATGCCTAATACATTTTGAAAGTGACCACAGAAATTGAAAGAAAGTCATGCTAATACAACTCAAACAGTAGTGATTATTCAACAAAGATAACTTCCATTTGCTTTTGGATTGCAAATGTTTGTTGATAATTTGGCATCAACCTAAAATCAAAAAAGGAATTGCCATTTCAAAAAAATTAAGACTCAATTTAATAGATTATTAAATGGAATAAACATATAACAGTGATTAATATTCCAAATGAAAATCAGGAGAATTAGCTAGAAAGTAATGACCCAATAAAAAAATAATTTATAAAATTATGTGAATTTCTAGAATATATTTCAAAGGATTTCGAACATCAGAGTAAAAACAAGGAATGAAGGCGTAGTATGAAGTAGTTGAATTAAACGGAAGATAAATAAATAGCAACAAGTGATATAAGAGAGACTGGAATAAATATGAATTGAGTATAAAATGAATTTAGATTCACTTTTTCTTGGGATAGGTATGGACAACTATGCCCTTCACATATCACATGGCTTGCTTGCCTAGACATGATGATTCAAGTGCTAAATGATTTTTCCCTGATGTATCTTCAAATGTCTCAATTTCAATGTTACTCCAAGATGCCACATCTTAGAACAGACCGCTTTCTTCCTCTCTTTCTCTGGGGAGCTTATTGTCCTTGGACCACAGTGCTCTTGACATCTTAAATCTAATAATTATTTGTCATTAGGAGCTACCCTAGACATTGTTCAATGTGTGACACAACTCTGGCCACAACCACTAGATGCCAGTGGCAGCCCCTCTTCTACCAGTCACTATAATCAAAAATGTCTCCAGACATTATCTGGGGAGAAAAATTACTTCTGGTTGTGAACCACTGGCTTAGAGTGTAATCACCAGGCTAGGGCAGCCCCTCAGGTGTCGGTGAGTGACCAAGGAAGTGCTTCTTCCCATGTTCCACATCTAGTGAACTTTGGAAGTTGCACATGAAAATGAGAGATCCTTAAGCTTAATCTTTGAGGTAAATTTGCTTGTGAGTTCATACCTCCTATACATCTCTAGTGCAATATGTTTTATAACTTGAACACTTTGTTTTACTCATTTGCTTATATATGTGTGGTCGGATCACCAGCATTCTGAATCCAAGGAATGTCCCTTTGCTCATCCTGTTTTTTTTTTTTTCTGTGCCTCCTAAGTACCTGAAAGCACAAGACCCTCAATGATCATCTACAAAAATATTTATTCTGCCTGAAGCCACAAAAAAATTCTTCTGACTTTCTAAATTAATCAGCAAACATGTATACAGTATCATGTATTCTTCTAAAAAAGAAATCATGGTTGATAGATTTTATCATTTAGACATCTATCCCTCAGTAAATATGGTGAGGAAGATAAGAAGAATATTGTGAGACTGTTTTTGGTAATACTCCATCATGTGTAAGTCTCCTGTCTCCCTGCCTTTTTATGCACTTATAGTCAGTGACTCACAACTTAGAATTAAATTTGTTAGACATGTCCTGTTGTCTCATAGACATGGCTATGTCTACAACCCCAGTGCTGGAGCCACATCACAGTCACCAAAGTTCTTCCTCTGTGCTCAGGAAAGAGACAAAATAAATGCTTAACAAAATCTTAATCATTTGATTGAAACTTACTTAAGTATACTGCTAAAACGAATATAAGGTAGATGATACAGAAAGTATCCAAACCCTTCAAATTTCAAGTTTACTTGAATTATTCTCCCACAGCCCATGTAGTAATTTGAGATCTGAAAGATCCAAGGACATATATTCCTTGGTTTAGTTTACCACTTTTCACCCATGTTTTCATTTATTTACAAAGATGTTTTGTTTTTTTTTTATTTAGACTCCTAATCTAGTTACCAAAGTAGCCATGAAAACACACAGATTCTTGAAACATATAGATTGCTATGATAAAAATAAATGGATAAAGAGTCAGGGTAGCATAATGGGTAAGAACATAGACTCTGTGGCCTGTACACGCATGTTTATCCCAGGATTGTTCACAATAGCAAGAACATGGAACCAACCATGCTGCCCAAAAAAGAAGACTGGATTTTAAAAATGTGGTACATATATATAATGGAATATTACACAGCCATAAAGAACAAAAATCATGAACTGTGCAGCAACCTGAATGGACTTAGAGTCTATAGTACTGAGTGATCTTTCACAGAAACAAAGAACTGAGTATCAAATTTTCTCACTCATAAGTGGACCTTGAACAACTATCGTAATACTATAAGAAAAGGATTGACAGTAGTGGGAAACTGTGGGGGGAGGGGCGTGGGGAGATGGGAATGGCAGTAGTAGGAATCTGCTTAGGGAAGGAGGGTACACCTCATCAACAAGGGTAACTACATAATAAATATTTGTACACCTCACCCTGAATTGTACCCCACAATTTTAAAATAAAAAATTTAAAAGTTAAAAATTAAAAAAAATAGTCTGTGGATGAACTGTCTGGGTACATATTGCAATTCTGTTACTTAGTAATTCTGTGACTTTGGAAAATTTACTTATTCTCACTATGTCTCAATTTCATCTATAAAATGTTGATAATGATAATGACAATACTTAACTTATAGCATTGTCACTGAATACAGAATCTTAAGTTGTTTATTTTTCTTTCAACACTTCCAATATTTTAACTTCACTCTGTCATTGCTTGCATGATTTCTGATAAAATGTCTGCTATAATTCCGATACTTGTTCCTGTATAATCAGCATGTGTTTTAACCCCTCTAACTTCTTTCAATATATATATATATTTTGTCTCTTGACTTCAGGTTGAAGATAATAAGCTTGTGTGTGTGCATGCGTGCACGTGCACTACCTCAATTTTTAATAGGCCTCCCAAAAAGTCATTAGTTTTTTGATTGTCTACTGTTTTTCCTCTTGTAAGTATTGAATTTCTGACTTCCAAGTTCTTTGCAGATCAAGATTAAAACTGAGAGCTAGGACCAGTTTTGAAAGCAGGTTTTCTAGGCTTTCCTTCATAAAGAAAAAGGAGTGTTTTTACTTTCTTCCATCTTATTTCAAGAAGCAATATAACAACTAGCCATAAAGCATCTGGAACATAACTCACTGTTACGTGTATTATTGATTTTGCACTCATTATTTGAAGAACATATTACTTCCTTCACCACTCAAAACTGTAAGTAAAGCACCTCATTTTTTGTTAATTTAGTGTTGAGTAGCGGTTTAGCTTTTCTAAGTCACATTGTTTCCTCTGGAATACATAACTGTATGTCTGTGTACATTTTTACTAGTGAATGTTTTGGAAGTAAATGTATTAACACCACTTTTGATCAAAGTGTCTAACAGTAAATTGCCTGTTTAATAGGGCCTGGAAATTTATGTAGAATAAATAAATGAAGAAATAGTGTTATTTCCTTTTCAATATCCATGCCCATAAGATCAACCTTGAAAAAATGTAAATTAGTTAATAATCTCCCCCTACTAATTAACCTGTTCACCCAGAAGTACTCTCCTCTGGATGCTTACTTGGTCATTTTCTTATCTTTCTCCTCTACTCAAACGTATCTGATCTAGGTTCCAATTTTTATCAAATAAATGATTCTGATTCAGATGTTTCAATAAAGCCCTCTGTAGATGAAATTAATCATCCATGAAAGAAGACATTTGGTGCTAACTGCTATCCCTAAGTAAATATGTGCTTATTTTCAGATAAGCTACTCACCTCTGCATGTCAATTTATGCCACTTGTCAGGTTCAGATACATTGGCACATTTGAAAATGTTCTTATAATGATACAAACGCCAGAGAAAAATAATAGACTGACTAAATACTATTTGTGAGAGCAATTGTAGAATTATAAAAATTTTCAATATTAGGCAAAATAAGTTTGTATGTTAGAAAATATTATAAAAAGCAGATATTCACATTTTCAGAACCTTAATACCAAGAAAACAATCAGAATTTATTTACATCTATGTGTAATTAAAGGCTTACCTTGGCCTAATTGTTTTTTAATATATGCAATTGATCTTTATGCATGGACAGGATGCAGGGTGCTATGCAAAAATAATTATATACATTTTTTTCAGATAATATTCCTGGGCATTTGAGCTTATTAAGTTTTTAATATGCATTTATTAATCTCTAGTTCAAGCATTAAGTTGTGCTTTTAGGATGCAATTTCTAGTGTCCAAATGAAACAGAATGAGATAAAATTTAGTAAGAATCAGAAATCTTTTTCTTGTTCTTAATGAATTACAATTACAAAATATAATCACTTAGACAAAATGCCATCAATGCCAATGATACATAAAATTATTATTCCACCTTCATTGTTTTGTGCGTTAGAATTCAATATATTTCTATATATTTGAATAAACAGAAAATAGTAAAACTTCAAAAGCATAAAATTTAAAAGTAATGAATATTCCTAGCACAAAAATTCTGACATTACCTCTACCATATGCATTCCGATTGCGTTTTAATTAGCAAAGTAGGTTGCAGTTAGGATCATACATCTTATTAATTCTATAAAGAAATGAAATGCTCCTTTTTGATATCTCTCACAAGGAAGATTTGGAAATGTCAGAGACTGAGTTATAGCAAAAAGAACATTTCACGGCCTACTAATTCAGGAAATGCATGCCAAGCAATAAGAAAAAGAGAGAGATAATTGAAGTAGGTAGGCTAGAGGAAATATTGGGGGATAAACATTATGTATGGAGGCATACTCCCCAGGTAATGAGGTGATAGATCTAATCTTTTGCAAAATGTAATATACAAATAGCTGTTTTCTAGAAACAGGCAATACTTGCAGCTATAACAGAACAAGTAATCAAGCATTTATTATTCTCCAGCTCAAGCAATAAGCAGAAAATTATAAGACCGAAATAAATTCTTTTAGATTGAGGAAATTGTTCAATATAAGCTTTCTCTAACTGCAAGTCAGCTCTCAATTATATGCACTGAAAGAAAAGTAGATGCAGGCTATTGGAAATGATAAAATATTAAAAAAATGACAGATGATTTGATAATGGACAATGAATATTCTGATGAGAATCATAAAAATAATAAAATACCAACACCTGCTGACAGTTTTGTCATGGGAGCTTACAACTTGGGTGCACTGTGTACTAATAGTTGAAAACTACAGACGCGCGCGCGTGCGCGCGCACACACACACACACACACACACACACACACATACACACACACACACACACACACACACACACACACAAACACATGAGGAGAACCTTGCAAAAAATGGAATTTATTTACCAAAAAGTTGTGTATTTATCTTACATGTTTAAACTTTACTCACATTCAAAGTACTTTCCATCTGATGCAATACATCTATCAAGACACTTCTTTCACTGCTCGAAACAGTTTTTCATGGTTTTTAGTGCTTCTGCTGTTTTTTCTTTTACCTCTTCCTTATTGGCAAAACATTTCCCTTTGAGGACTTTTTTCATCTTGGAAGCAAAATTTTAAAAAGGCACTCAGGGCAAGATAGGGTAAATAGGAAGACTGGAGAACAGGGGTCACTCTGTTTTTGGTCAGAAACTGCTGAACACTTAGTGTGGTTTGGGCAGGTTTGCTTATAAATCACCCATCATGAAATGGGCAAACGCATTGAAAGAATCTCAAAAAAAATGAAAAATTAAAAAATAACTGAAACAGAATGCAACTTCTCGTAAGATGGTGACTGATACACTGATGCCAATGGGTTCCTGGAACACATACCTAGCGAGGGAAGCCAGTACTACAAGGGCTAGCCCTCTGAATCACATTTTTTGGGTCCCCCCTCATATATATCTTCTGTTAGGATGTGTGCTATGTTGGTAAAAGATGTGGAATTATTAGGCAAAGTAAGAAACTCTTAGTATCTGATCATTAGTGTTCCCATCAGTAAAATTGTCTCAGTATTTACAATACTTGTCTCACATGATTATAATCAGGATTCAATAGAATACACTGTGTGAAAGCATTAGGGACTTATTTAAATTACAGCTATTACAATTGTACCACAAAGAGAGATAACCTTTTTGATTGTTTCCTTAAAAATTTTTCCCATTACATGGTCCAGCAATTGGCAGACAGGGAGGCACTAAATAAATATTTTTGAACAAATAAATCAATGATAATTAGCATCATTGTAAACTGTAAGATGAAACAGATTTCTGATGACTTATCAAATAAAAGGCAGTTTTTATTATGACAATGGTGGGAAAATACATTTTGAAAAACCATGTATCATAATCTAAAGTTGCAGACTTCAGTTTATGACTTTAACTTATAAACTCTCCTTCAGAGACTTGCCAGTATTCAAATTTGCTTAGCCAGTAATGTCCTAATATTGTGTAATAGTTAATGATTTTAAAACATTTCTATAGCAGTGCATTATTTTTAAAAGATTTCTAGTTAGTAGGACCTAATATTATTTGGGTACTTAATATTTGTAGCAAATCTGGTATATGTACACATGCATATATATTATACATGTATATATAGTATTTCTATGCTCAATCAATAGATGAAGAAACTGAGAAATGAGACCAGGAAAGCTTTAAAACTTGTCCATAAACAGAACTAATAAGGCATGCAGCTGAGATTTATATTCTGCTGTGTGACTCCAAGAACTGTGTTTTTTTCTTAACACATAGCACTTGTATAAATTTAATCTGATTTTTGAATTTAGCCTAAGAATGAGATACAAAATGGAATACTTGCTTATTATACATAAATCTTCTCAACTGGCTATCAAAGCTTGCTAGACAGAATTCCTTAAAATTTCCTTTGGGTAATTCATCTTTTATAAATCTTATAAATTTCACTGTCCTGCAGATTTTCATTCTTTTTTTTAGTGAAGCAAAATTATGGGCAAGAACAGGATATGAAGATCAGTAATAAACATTTAGTCACCTCAACCTCAATAGTCTATGATACTAGGGGTTTTATTACTCCAGCACAATTGCTACCTATGAAAATGATTTTTTAAAGGGTTAGAAAGTAAACACATCAATGAATACAGTTTAGATCACATGCTATATTTATTGCATGAGGCTTTTTATTGTATTTTATATTCATCCCTATCTTCCATTTGACTAACATTATGCATTATACATTTTTATAGAAAACTCCACAAAAGCTGGGCACAGTGACTCACACCAGTAATTTTATCACATTGATAGGCCTAGGTGGGAGAATTGCTTAAGCCTAGTAGTTTAAGACCAACCTGGGTAGTATAGCAAGATCTTATCTCTAAAAAAAAATTTTTTTTAATTAGTCAGGCATAGTGGTGTGTGCTTGTAGTGTCAGCTATTCAGGAAGCTGAGGAAGAAGGATTGCTTGAGCCTAGAATTTGGAGGCTGTGGTGAGCCGTGATCATTCCACTCCACTCCAGTCTGGGCAAAACCATGAGACACCCAATAAAAAAAGAAAAAAAGAATATTCAGCAATACATTGAGTGAATAATGGAATAAAGCAAGTAAGAAAGGGGATTTTATTCTGTATCTGACTTCTGCTGCCTGAGACATTGTATTCCGCAAAATTAAATGAGCTATTGCATTCTACATCTTCTCATTTATTATCTTCTCATTTAATTATTCAACAAAAACAGTTTTTAAAAATATTATATGCAAGGACTGTTACAGAATTTTGGGGAATGAAGGTGAGGATGAAGAAAGCACAGTTTCTACTCTTTCACATTTTACATTCCTAAGGACGAGTCGTGATTTTTAAACTCTAAAAACTCTCCTCTCTTTTCTACTTACCCTAAAATAATTGTTATGGGGGGCCAGTCCCCAAAAAGATATTTAGAGGGTCCCTGGAAGGTGGGGCAGCGTCAGCGAATATTCTGGAGAAATAAGGAGAAAGAAAGAGACTGGACTCTGTCTAGTGCAGAAACCGATTCTGTAGTAGGGATAGATATTAAAAGAAAGAAAGATGGAGGGATAGATATAAAGAGGAAGAAAGAGAGAGAAAGAAAGTAGAAAACTATTCAGTGAAATGAGCAGAAGCCATTTATTGGGACCAACCGTGAGTCTTTTATCCCAAATTTTCAAATGTTAAATCACAAGACTTTCATGTGAGCACAAGGCCAGGTGGGTGAGGCGCATCCCCCCACCCACCAGGTGTTTCCTTAGGCATGAGGAAGGACAATCCCAGTCAAATCACAAGACTTTTATGTGAACACAAAGCCAGGTAGGTGGGGGGCGTCCCCCACCCACCAGGCGTTTTCCCAAGCATGAGGAAGGACAATCCCAAAATTATCTCACTGTTCCTTATGCTTGGTTTATGTTCCTCAAAAGCAATATAACAATTCTAACATCATAAAATCCTAATAATCAATAACTTCTAAAACTTATGCATACCCAATACCTAATGACTTACTTAAATCCTAATACGTTTCTATTCTGTGCTAATTTTACCTGTACTATAAAAAACTCTTAATTATAGCTCAAACCAGTTTCTAAAGAATGTGGCCCAGTCCAAAGATCATACTGGGCCATTTCCAGGAACAATTGATTATGATCTCTTAACAAAATGCCTATTTTAGAATCCTATGTATCATCTTAATTTCTATAAAAGTTTCTAATTCCTAATCCTAATAAATAAGGCTGATCATCAGCAACAAAGCTTCTAAAATAAACCCAAATACAAATTGCAATTGTACTAAAGCCAAAATCACAATTAGTAGAAAGTGGGAACAATGAAATTTCTAAAGTTAGCTGTATTCTTATAAAACCTTAAAGTATCATGTTTGATCATGCTTGAACTAACATAATTCCCTCATGTACAATCAATGACCTATTCTAAAATACTTTCTATGAATAAAATAAATTCAGTTTCTATTAGAAGTAGAAAAAACTTACTCTAATTGTAATTAAGGAACCGGTTTAAAATAATGCGGCCCAGCCTAAAGTGGATGCTGGGCCCTTAGGAATGTGGCCCAGTCCAAAGTTCATGCTGGGCCATTTCTGGTAACCCTAGATAATCATCTATACCATCTAAAGCTGGAAACAGCTCTCTAAATGTATATACTAATTCTACAAATATACTTTTAAATCTTATAAAGAAGCTTGTATCATGTATAAAAGGCTCCCAAATGTGACCTGAATTTGAATTATATCTAATACCTAAGCCGAAACCACAGTTTATGGGAAACAAGAACAATGGGTTTCTAGAGTGAGCCATGCCTGTCACTGTCACAGAGCCTTCAGCTTAGATCAGCAGAGTTCCTTTAGGTACTTGCACTGCATGTTAAAAGGAGGAGGAAAATGGGGTCTATAGCTCCTGAACACATTCTAGCGGTCTCGGGGTCCACAGCCCTTCCTGATCCCTAACGCTCAGTGGGCCTCCTTGGCCAGCTCCCAACAAATTGTATTTAACTAATCATTGTCAGAATTGAGTTCTTACTATAGCAAACAAATAAAACTATATGTAAGGACAATAACTGAATTAATAGGAAATCACTATGGCAGTAAGTAGCCAATGGAGGAAAGCAAATTAAATCACTGTACAAGAGCCTTCTAGGACAATCAGAGTGATCACATGGAAAGTAGATGATGATGATTAATGTGATAACTATGTAGATTAAAGGAAAACATTGCATATAAAAATAAGATACAATTTCTCCTCTTTCCTATCACTGGTTTCAGAAGTGAAGTTGTTGAAATTCCTAACAGTCAAGGAGCAGACCCAAGACTGATGGCATACGAAGAATGCAGTCTTTGGGAATAAGAATTGAAGGAAGGGATCAGAGATGCTTTAATGAAGAACTTACCTATCTCTTCAGTCATTAGCCAGCCAAGTTCATGTGCATTCACAGGCTGGAGTTTTAGCAACATGATCCTTTACATTGCTTGACATTCTCTAAGAGCTAAATGTGTTGTATACATGATCACCCTAAATTTCATTAGAACACTATAGAGCAGGTAGTAGTAGCATTTTCGTTTTATAAAAGACAAAAAATACTGGATTAAGAAAGTATATGTTACCTTTCCTAGATTTCAGAACTTGCACTATGACAGGGTGACATAAGAATAAAATCATGTATTAATTAGCCACGATATTAGAGTGACTATCATCTATCAACTTGGCATGTGTTGTATGCCCACTCCTGTTAATGAATTTTCCATTTAAATAGAGTCTCATTTGAATTGTATGATTAAAAGTATAGACACAGAGACCTTTTTATATTTTGAATATCGCCTCGGGTGCAAAGTAGGTATTGAGCACAGTGCTGGTACTTAACAAAAAGAAGTTATTTCCAATGAAGCAATATGTTTAAACAGTGAGCACCTGGTAAAGAAATGAAAGAATTATTCAAGTGTCAATAAAAAAATAAATAATAATAAATGTTAGTTATATTACTAATATAACACCTTATTAGTGATATATAAATATCTTAACCCCATTAGATGAGAATAACATAATATTTAAGCTCTTAGGGACCAGAAGTTATCTCTTTCAGTGTCTCTTGAAAATCAAAGATTATTTCAGTGTTCTGGGGGAAGTAAAAGTGGGGAATCCCTTCTTTCTAAATTATTTATAAGCTGTTTCATATCACTGTATTATTAACATTTAACTTCTTCTAATTGTGCAGGATATCAGACTGAAGTAGACAGAGTACAGAGTAATGAGATCACACTAACTCTCCAAGGTCACTTGTCAGTGACCTAATTCTTTAAACTTCTCCAGAAGTCAAACACAATTTTGTGGTACTAATAAAGAAATAAATCATAGTTAAAGATTATTTTCTTGTGTATCTGTTAAAAAGCATAACAAAGAGCTATTGTCAGTGCTTTTCTTAAGTAAAAATAGTTAAGAAACTTTTATTTTTCAAGAAAATCTAACCTATGACTTAGAAATTCTATTTAAATATATAAATAAGAAAGCCTATTCCCTTTCTTAAAATTATTTTCATTAAAAGTACTGTCAGATTTATTTCTGGATGCATAAGGTGATCTTATAGACCATCTAGAGCCTTGTCAGCATGCGGTTGGCAAGGAGCAGTCATGATTTCTACTATTTCTCTGTACTTAGTAGGATTTGTGGTCTTTGAATGGTCACCAGAATTCACTGAATTCTTCATTGGAGTTTTGACTGCCAGACAGAAATCACTGGGATCCAGCAAACTCTCGCAAGAATTACACAAGAAGACCAACTCTTTCTTCAAAAATTGTGATGTGCATAAATGCAGGCATATTGGTGGAATGCTTTTACTATTTCCTGCTCGCACCAAAATAATATTATCAAATCTGCCATATTTCAGAAATAATGACCAGGAACAGGAATGAGGTAAATATACCAATGAGATAAAATGCTTTGTCCTGTTATGTTTTAGGAATAGGAGGTGAAGCCTCATTAAAAATTATTGAGATGTCTGGACTAGCTAAATACTGCTCTTTAAATCTACTTCTCACACAAATTTTAAGGACATAGAATCAGAAAATGGTCTTCCAGTCATTGCCAGCATTGAGTGAGGGACCTATGCAATTATGAAAAAATGCAAATTTAAAAAAAAGCATGTTGTCAGTAGTGAATTCTACAATGCTGTAACTAGGGCAGATGTTGGTGCTTAAAATGCATCCATAGAAGAACAAAGAAATCAAGAGCCACCCATATGCCAAAATGTCAAGCCATAAATAAGGTTATGCTTACTTATTAAAGTTGATAAGCAGGTAGAGGGAGGGTTGACAAAACAAGGTTAGCACAGAGGAAGAGTTCTTGTGTAGTTACCATAATCTCCCAGAGATAATTGCAATTCTCCTTTACATATTATTTGGCATATGGGTCCTAACCAAGTTAATTTAGAACAAAAGTCTGATGCAGAGCAAAACAATTATTCATTTAAATGGTGCTTAGTTACTTAGTTCCAAATAATGTGTAATAACTAATTAAAGAGAATACATTATTAGCTAAATAATTTATATATTGGTGTTCATAATTCCATCACCATAAAATACTATTACTTTCACCCTTAGTGTATTAGAATGTGCAAATTTTAGCTCTTGTAGATGTTACAGAGCATTACAATAATAGTCAACATATATTGTCCTAAATACACAAAGAAGAAAAAAAACTCATAAATTTTTACAAGTTTGTTATGACAAAACATGACCACATCGGGTTCAACTGTGTAGATATTTCTGTAAAATATATTCATACTATTCTGGGTTGCTGCTCTCTGAAGATTTCAAGACATGTGTATCATTGGGCTTTGCAAATAACAGATATTGGTTCACTTTCTAATTCCCCTCTCACAGGTTGTGTACATTTTTGCAGTTTAATTAGACGATTTGAGTCTGGTTTTTCATTTAGAATGTAAATGATAATGCTTACTTTAAAAAATTGATGTGGGAATAAGAAATTGTATGTAAAGGTTATAGCACAGTACCTGATACTGAATAGATGCTATCATAGTGCTAATAATGTTTTTCCTCCTTCTTGTTCTAGAGGCTGAACAGATGAAAATATTATAGTATACAAATAAAAAAATTGAATTACTCTCATCATAAAAAAATCTCATATAACATATAATAAAACAGTATAATATCATCCCCAAATTATACTTTTTTGTATTAATGTTGAAAATGAAGTCTACAAACTGAAATAAAAGAATTTTACAAGAAAACAATAGTATGAAATATCTATTAAACCAGTAAAAGTAGAAACATACATCTGGACTCAGAAACATTGAATTCAGTTCTATCTACTGCTCTATAAGAAGGATATTAACATTAATTTAAATGTATAAATATGGTAAGACATTCACATACAGGGAATGAATGTGAGTAGCTATAAAAGATTATAGAAAACAACTAACTAATATAAATATCAACTCATTGGGTAGTTGAACACCTCCATCTCAGTCCCTACCCAAACACATACTACACACATGCACACACACATACACACACACACACAGATCTGAAATGGAAATTTAGATGAGACTGGAGATGAAGGTAAGAGAAAGAATTTGGTAGAGCAGAGAAATCAGGATTCTTCATCCTATATTAAAGTCTGTTAGTTTGTTTTAATATTTCAGTTATTTATTTTAAATTTGAGCTTATTGTACATACACCAAATTCACTCATTTCATTGTACAGATCTGTACTTTTGACAAATTTATATAGACATGTAACCCTCAGCATAATCAAGATACAGAAAAGTTTCATCATACCAAGAAACTTTCCTTTTTCCCTCGGTAGTCAAGTCATTCTAACTTTGTTTCTTGTACTAAACTTATGTATTAATTCAAATAGTTATTTTATACAGTTTCTGAGATTTTTCTTTGTGGATGATCATGCTGTCTGCAAATAATATTTTCTTTCCTAGGCTATAACCTCTGTAGGGTATTTATTTATTTAACCTTATTAAACTGCCCAGGCCTCTAATACAAAGCACCATCGAAGTAGTGAAAGTAAATTTTCCTTCCTGAATTCCAATCTCAGAGAGAAAGCATTTAGTCTTTACAATTAAGTATAATGCTAGATATGAGTTTTGCATAGGTGGCCTTTATTAGATTTATAAAATTCTGTTACTAGTATATTGAAAGTTTTATTTTTATCTCAGTTTTTAATTTTAATCATTGATGGGCATTAGATTTTCTAAACAGTATCCATGGAGATGATTATATGTTTTACCTTTATTGAAATGTTGAATTGCAATGGCTAATTTTTAAATCTCAAAATAATTTTGCGTTTCTAGGTAAAAACCTACTTAATCATGAAGTGTTTTTAAAGTGGTTCATATAATTTTGCATTTTATTTGTTAACATTTTATCAAGAATCACTTGTATTTATATTCAAAAGCATATTAGTCTGTAGTTTTTTGTTCCTGTAATGTCTAATTTATGGATTAATGATGGCCCAAGGAAAAAAGGCTACAAGTTATTCACTCTTCTTTTATTTTGTCGGTTAGTTTAGTAGAATTGTTGTCACTTCTGTTTTATAATTTTAAAGCAATTTACCAATAAGGCTATATAGACATGAGGTTTTACATGAAAACAATAATTAACTGAATTTCTTACTTTTTCAATATGTATCAGTCTATTCAGGTTAGCTGCTTCATCTTGCATGAGTTTTGGTAATTGTGACCAAGAACCCGTCCATTTTCCTGTGTTACCAAATATATTGTCATATTGTTTTAATAATATTATTTTCTTATCCTTTTAGTGTCTGTATGTTCTTTAGTGATGTCACCACTTTCATTGCTGATATTGCTGGATTGTGTCTTCTCTCTTTTTGCTTTCCTAATTTGTTTGGCTAAGAATTTCTTAATCTTACTGATCTAGTCAATGAACTACTTTTTGTCATATAAATTTTCTTTTCTTTGTTATTGATTTCTGCTACTATCTTTGTTATTTCATTTCTTCCTCTTCCATTGAATTTAACTTGCTCCTCTTTGTTTTCTGTGTGTGTGTTTATATGCTGAAAGTTTTATGTATCGTGTTTAGAGAATTTTCCTGTTTAATGTAGGTAATTAATCATATAAAAATCTCAGTAATAAGCCGGGCTCAGTGGCTCAGCCTGTAATCCCAGCACTTTGGGAGGCTGAGGTGAGTGGATTGCCTGAGCCCGCAGGTTTGAGACCTGCCTGGGCAACTTGGCGAGACCTCATCTCTACAATAAATCAAAAATTACCCTGGTGTGGTAGCGTGCCTGTAGTTCCAGCTACTTGGAAGGCTGAGGCGGAAGGTCAGCAGGTCGAGGCTGTGGTGGCCGGGAGCAGCCACTGCACTGCAGTCTGGGTGACAGAGTGAGACGCCAACTCAAAAAATGAAATAAAATAAAATAATATAAATAAATAAAAATCTCAGTAATCACTGCTTTCGTTTTTTGTATTTTTCTGATTTTCACTAAATTCAAAAACATATTCATTTCCCTGGCAAGTTTTAATATTTATTATTTAGAAGTGTATTGTTCAATTTCCAAATACTCAGGAAATTTCTAAATATCTATCTTTTATTGTTTAACATCATGTGGTAAAAGAACACACTTTGTATGAATTCATCTATTTAAAAGCTTTTTTTAACCAACTATATTATTGCTAAATATTTGATGTGCAGGTGAATAAAAGTATATTACTGTTTTCAGGGAAAAGTGTCCTTAAAAATGTCAATTAAGTAAAACTTTCTATTAGTATTTGAAGTTCAACATGTTGTATATATTTTTAATGAGTATCTGTTTACTTGTTCTATTAAACACTGAAACAAGAGTGATGAAATCTCCAAAAGTAATTATGAATTTTCCTATTAATTCTTTCAGTTTTATAATACATTGATTTGTACATTTTAAAGTTCTGTTGTTTGATAGAAACATAGGTTACATTGAATTTTTCTTTAATACTAATATTCCTTTTTATGCAATATTGATATGGTTGGATTTCAATCTACCATTTCTAATTGATTTCTATTTTTCCTGCCGCTCCTTTTATGCAAAATATTTACTTTCTGTTTTTTTATGAGTTTATTCTATCTCCACTATTGACAGTTATGTTTTCATTTATTTTCTAAAATTTTTATTTTTGAGTTGTGGTTTACATATGATGATTCTCTACTGCCTTGATTTCTGGGTTAACTAAATGTCATTCAGAAGCATGCTGTTTAATTATCATGTTTGTGTGTGGTTGAAGGTGTTTCTGTTGGTGATGATATTTATTTTTATTCAATTGTGGTCTGAGAAGATGCTTGATATGATTTCAACATTTTGAAATTTTGTGCATGCTTGATTTATATCTGAGTATGTGGTCAATCTTGGAGTATGTTTCATGTGATGATAAGAAGAAAGTATATTCTTTGGTTGTTGGGTGAGGTGTTCCGTAGATGTTTATTAGATCCTATTGGTGAAGTGTTAAGGTTCCTGATTTCCTTGTTAATCCTCGATAATCTATCTAAGGTTGGCAGCGAGTAAACTCACTGACTGTAATTGTATGGCTCTTCACATCCTCTCTTAATTTAATTAGCAATTTTTTTAGAAATCTGGGTGCTCCTATGCTTGATGTGAATATATTCAAGACGGATAGTTTCTATTGATGGATTGAGCCATTTATCATTATGCAGTGCACTTTAGTGTCATTTTAAAATTTTATGTGTTTAAAGTCTATTTTGTCTGATATGAGAATGGCTACTCTTGCTCTCTTTTGGTTTTCCATTTGCCTGGAAGATTTTTCTCCAGCCCTTTATCTTAAACCTGTGAGTGTCATTTGCAGTGAGATGGATTTCCTGAAGGCAACAGAAGGATGGATCATGCTTCTTTATCCAATGTGCCGCTCCATGCCTTCAGAGTGACACATTTAGTTCATTCACATTTAAGTTACTTAATGAAATGTGGAAGTTTGCTCCTGTAATATTGCTTTTAAGGAACTTCTTTGCTTTTCATGTTTTGTGGTTGATTTTTATGGTCCATAAACTCTGTGGTCTCCAGTGCTTTTGTGATAGGTGGAATAATTCTTTTATTTGTGTGCTTAGAATCTTCTTAAGTATTTTCTGGAGTACTGATCTGAAAGTGGCATGCTGTGTTAGGGATTAGATGTCTAGGGATATTTTAACTCTTCTTCACGAATGAAGTTTAGTTTGATAGAACAGAAAATTCTTGGCTTTTCTTTATGAATGTTAAAGATTGGACTCCAGTCCCTCTGATTTGTAGGGTTTCTGCTGAAAAACCTGCTGCAATTCTGATCAGTCCTCTTGTAGTATCTTGCAGGAGTTCTCTGGATATCTTGCATCTGTATGGCTGCGTCTCTGGCTAAATAATGGAAATTTTCTTGGATGATGTCTTGAAAGACTAGCTCCAGGGTGTTCTTATCTTCCCCTTCTCTCTTAGGGATGCCAAACAATCATAGATTTGGTCATAATTACAAACTTCTTGTAGGTATTGCTCATTCTTCCTAAACCTTTTCTTCTTGTTTTTGTCTGATTGGGTTAGTTCAATAGTTTGATCACCAGGTTTTGAGATTCTTTCCTCTGCTTGATTGATTCTGTTGTTTAGGCTTATGTTTTGAAATTCCAGGAAAGACTTCTTCATTTCCAGGAGTTCAGGCTGTACCTTTCTTGTACTGGCCAGCTAAACATCCACTTCCTGCATTGTTTTCATTGCCTGGATGACCTGTGTGTCCATTTCATCATGGCTTTCCGTAATTGTTTTTGCCATTCATAATCTGAATTCCATATCTGTCATCAGGGTCAGGTAATTTCTGTATGATTTCCACTGTTGGGATCTGGGAAACCCATTTGTGGTTGTCAACTCATTAAGGTTACGGGAATTGCCAGTATTTTTCCTGAGTCTTCCTCATCTGCCGACTCTTCTTTTTTTATTTTTTGTTTTGTTATTTTTAGTTAGGTAAGGTTGCTTCTGTTGCCTGCCCTCCCTCCTCTGACATGCCTGTGGGGAGTGGTTACAGCAGTGGCAGAAAGGGTAGTGTTCTGGGGCCAGACCACCTGAAGCTTCTTCATCACTGCAGTCTAGCAGAAATGGAATGGGGCCTTTTTTTAATTTCATATTCTTTCCCCTCTCTTTAGAACAGATTATAGGGGGAACTCCTCCTCAGAATGCTTGTCTGTCAGCAGGTTTAGCTAATTAGGACTTTGTGTCTCTACTCTGACTGGGATGCTCTTTAGGATGTGGACTGGTCCCCTCCCATTTGTGTAGGACCACCTCTTTCCCCCAGGGGTAGAAATGAAAAAATAGTAATTTATTTCTTTTTCAATATGTGAGTTGGTGGGGTCAGCGACACTGCAAAGACTTGGAGTGGCATCCAGCCTCTTAGATCTGCCCTGCTTTATGGGAAGGCAAGCTGCATCTGCAGCCCTGGCTTAGGGCAACAAAGATGGCCAGGTGCACCAGTAAAACATTCCCAAATTTGATCTTGTCACCCCTGCTGGGTGCTGGAAACGAGAAGAGGACATTCATGTGATATAAACTACCCCTGCTGTGTTTTTCCCACTGAGGCTCTCTGTCGGGTGTTGCTGGCTGTGGCATGGAAGTCCTAGAAACTGGGGTTCCCCAGGTTCCATGTGTGATCCGCTGGTAACTATCTCCAGCCAGGGCAGCCCTTTGTGCTGGCTTATATGGGAGTGGTGTTGTGAGGAGTCCCTGGACTGTCTCTCCCTTGGCTGAGATGGCAGAAGTCCATATGAGGTATGCACAGAAGAAAAGTTATCATTTTATTCATCTCCTCTGTTTCCAATGACACATTCCCATTCTTGCACCAGGGCTGCCTCCAGGGGTGTCTGTCTTGGAACTATTGGTCCTCTGTGTCTCCTGGTAATTATCTGGCAGATCTTAGCTTGGATTTTCAGGTCTGCTTCCAAGGCTCTAGGTCTTCTCCTCCATATAGGCCTCTTTGCAGAGAGCTACAATTATGTGATGTCTTCAGTCAGCCATCTTGGCCCTTCCCTCTTGTTTTTTATTTACGAATTTTAAAATACATGACTTTAACTTATCCCAGTGAACTTTCAAATTATATTATACCGTTTCATGTAGGTAGTAAATCTCACCATGTATTGTTTTCCTCCCTCCCTTCCATTATGCCATTCTTTTTATACAATTTAATGCTGTATATGTTATAAAACACACAACACATTGTTACTCTCTCTGTTTTAGAGAGTTCATTATTCTTTAAGGCAATTAAAAGTAAGTAGAATATGTCTTTAATATGTGCCTAAATTTTTATCATATCCACACCACTTTTTATTTTGTAGATCCAAATTTACATCTGATATCATATTCCTTCACCTAAAAGTAAATATTTTAATGTCTGTTGTAATTAGCACTATTAGCAATGAATTATTTCAGCTTTTGTTTGATGAAATCTTTATTTTATTTAATTTTTAAAAGATATGTTTTGCTAGATATAGAATTCTATAATTATGAATTTTTCCTAGTATTTTAAAGATGTCCCACTGTATGTCTTATCTTTATTCTTCCATAGGTGCTTTTATCTTCCCTTTGCATTGTCCTCAAGTTGTTTTCAATATTTGTGTTGACTGTGATGTGCCTATATTCTGTTTATTTTATTAGTTATGCTATTTTTCTGAGCCTGTTGAATTTGTGTTTGGTTGTCTTTCTATATTTTTATTCTTCCTGTCCTCTTCAAAATTTACAACTAATATAATTTGCAATTTTTTTTCTAATGTTTTTCGAATCAGTCTCTCTTCACTTTCTTGTACTCCACTTACATATATGCTAAAATATTTTGATATTGTACCATAGCTCTTAAATATTTTGTTCTGGATTTTGTATTCTTTATTTCTTCATGCCTTATTTTAGATGATTTCTAAAATACCTTCAGTTTGATTAATTCTTTCTTCAGTCTTGTCTATTTTGCTGTTAACCCCATTTAAAGAAATACTTTGTATATTCATCTCTTTTGTCCACTTTTAATGTGGCTGTTTGTTCTTTACTTGTCGGCACGTTTGAGTTTCTTGTAGATCCTAAATGTTAGGCCTTTGTCAGATATACAGTTGGCAAATATTTTTTTTTCCCATTCTGTGGGCTTTCTCCCTGCTCTCTTGATGGTTTCTTTGGCTTTGCAGAAGCTTGTCAGTTTGATGAAGTCCTACTTGTCTTATTTCTTATAGTATGGGCACTTAGGGTTTTGATCAGGAATTGGTTACCAGTTCCAATTTCCATAAGGGTGTTTCCTGCATTTTCTAAGATTCTTATAGTTTAAGGTTTTATATTTAGGACTTTGATCCATTTAGAGTTAATTTCTGTTTATGGTAATAGATAAGGGTCCTCTTTCAATCTTCTGCATGTGATCAGCCAGTTTTCCCAGCACCAATTACTAAAATGAATAGGTTATCCCTTCCCTGGTGATTGTTGCTGAAGGCTTTGTCAAAGATGAGTTGGTTGAGAAATTGAAGCTTTGCTTCCACAATCTCTATCCTGTCCATCAAAACTGGACAGTGGAATATTGTGCAGCCATAAAGAAGGTCAAACATATGGACTTCACAGCAACTTGGATAGATTTAGAGTCTATCATACTCAGTGATCTATAACAGAACCAAAGAACAGAGTACCATATGTTCTCACTCATAAACGAATCTTGAACAAATATCATAATACTATAAGAAAGGGATTGGCAGTAGTAGAAAACTGCTAGGGGAAGGGGATGGGAATTGACAATTGAGGGAAACTGCGGGGTGGGGGGCACACATCATCAACATAAGAAAGGGATTGGCAGTAGTGGGAAATTGCTAGGGGAAGAATATGGGAATTGGCAGTTGAGGGAAACTGCCAGGGGAGGGAGGGGCACACCTCATCAACAAGGGTACCTGCATGATGAATGTTTGCACACCTAACCCTGAATTGTACCCCACATCTTTAAAATAAAATTTAAAAATAAAAGAAATACTTTGTATATAATATTTTTTCTAACCATTTCAAATGGCATTTTATTTTATCTTTTCTTTTTAAAGACAGGATTTTGCTCTGCTGCCCAGGATGGAGTGCAGTTGTTCAACCATAGTTCACTGCAACCCTGACCTCCTTCCACCTCAGTCTCCCTGAGGCTAGGATTACAGGTGTGTACCACCATGTCGGACTAATTTTTATTTATTTTATTTTTGTTTTGTTTTATTGTGAGTTGTAGTCTCACCCCGTAGTCCAGGCTGGAGTGTAGTGGCATGTACGCTCACAGACACCTCAGAGTTGATCTGCTGGGCTCAGGCAATCCTTCCGCCTCAGTCTTCTAATTTTTATTTTTCATATTTTATAGAGTAGTTGGCCTTGCTATGTTGCCCAGGCTGTTCTCAAGCTTCTGACTTCAAGCAATTCTCCTACACTGACCTCCCAAAGAGCTGAGATTACAGACATGAGCCATCCTGATCAATTCTCAAATGACATTTTAAAATAATTTTTTTATGTCTCTGCTGAAATTTCCCACTCTTCATTCTAGTCATGCTTGTTGGTCACCATTTATACTATATATTAGTTTCTTAGGGCTGCTGTAACAAATCAGCACAAATCAAGTGAAACAACGGAAATTTATTATCTCACAGTTCTGGAGACTAGGAATCCGAAATTAAGGTGTTGGCCAAACCATGATTCCTCTGAGGTCTCTAGGAAAAATCCTTTCTTGCCTCTTTTAACTATTGGTAGTATCTAACAGTTTTTGTTATTCGTCGACTCATAGATGCATCACTCTAATCTCTGCCTGGATTTTCATAGGACCTTCTCCACTGTGTCTCTGTGTTTTCTCTTTTTCTTTTAAAAAACACCAGCTGCATTGAATTTAGGGCCAACCCTAATCCAGTATGATCTAATTTTAACATAACTAACTATATCTGCAAAACTTTATTTCTGAATAAGAATACATTTATAAGTACCTGGAGTCAGAACTCCATTATACAATTCTGGGGGACAACTCACCATATACTAGCAACTTTTACCCAGTGATTATATTTATTTTAAAAAAAACCTCTATAGGAGAATTCCACCACCTAAGTCATCTTTGAGTTCTTTATTTCTTGAAAATATATCATTCTGATTTTTCTACATATTATGTTATTTTTAATTGGGTAAAAGATTTTGTTTATAAAAGAACAGTAGATACTGAGAAATGTGCAACTGGAAATGGACTTTTTTTTCTCCCATATTAAGTCATTGGTGTATAGAATTGGATCAGTTTAGTCACTGTTTTAGCTGGGTTAGGGTTTTTTGTTGCTGTTGTTATCTTTATTTTCCTACATACTTCCTATTTCTCCTACAGTAGTTTTGTGTAGCCTGTTATCCACTGCTAGGCTCAGGCGGCAGGCAGAAAAAATTTCTCAATATTCTTGACCTACCCTCTATTTTAGGTAAGATATGTATTTCTTGGTTCCAGATTGGGCTTTTGCAGCTCTTTCACCCCTTCCCCACTGTAGCATATACTACATTTTGTCAGTGTGAATCTTGGGCATCTCCTTGCAAAATAAAATCATCATAATCATGATTATCAACAACAGTCATCCTGGATCTTCAGTTTCTTGAGGCTTTCTAACCTTGGAAAGGCTGAAAGTTCTGCTTTTACTTCACCAACAGTGGCTTTAATTATCAAAAGTTTTCATGCCCTTTCTCTAGTGGTTTAAAGACTTATTTTAATGTTTGAGAGAAAAGTTTCAGGAAGCGGGTGGTGTTTGGTATCAGAAGCTGACACCCCTCATAGGACTGTGCCATTGAGAACAGCTCCCACAGATCTCTGCCTTGGCCGTACTCATTTTTATAGTACCCACAGAGGCACGTACAACAGAGCTTCTGAGTAGGTGTGCACTTTCATTTCTGGACTTGCAGTTATGTTAAATTGGTATGCTACTTTACACTTGGCCTTTAGAAATTTGTAAAATCTTTAGCTGATTTATTCTTATCCACTTCTATAGGGTCTGCTCCTTCCTCCTTTGCTTGTTAAAGGTGAAACTGTTCCTATGTCTGCTCTCCTTGGCGGCACTTGTTACTCTTTGGAATTCAGTTCCCTTTGTTACCTTCTGACGTCAGCTCTTTGATGGGGTCAAGACAAATTTTGATTTTGTAGATTATCTGGCTTTTCTTTTTTTTCTTTTTTTCATTTTTTTGAGTTGGAGTCTCACTCTGCCCCCCAGACTGGAGTGCAGTGGCCGCTCCCGGCCACCGCAGCCTCGACCTGCTGGGCTCCGGCTATCCTTCCGCCCCAGCCTTCCGAGTAGCCGGAATTACAGCCATGCGCTATCACGCCCAGCTGATTTTTGGTTTATTGTAGAGATGAGGTCTCGCTGCCCAGGCGGGTCTCGAACCCGCAGGCTCAGGCAATTCACTCATCTCAGCCTCCCAAAGGCACGGGATTACAGGCTGAGCCACCGAGCCCAGTTTGGCTTTTCTTATTCTTAGGATGAAAGCAACATTCTTTCACATCTTTGGATGATCTAATTGTATTCAGACCTCTCAATCATTTTTAGCCCTATCTTGCAATTC
Source organism: Cephalopachus bancanus (assembly GCA_027257055.1). Taxonomy (NCBI): domain Eukaryota; kingdom Metazoa; phylum Chordata; class Mammalia; order Primates; family Tarsiidae; genus Cephalopachus; species Cephalopachus bancanus. Next base: position 3,439,878 of record JAPVLO010000046.1, on the reverse strand, counting down.
AAGGCAAAATTAGATTCTCAGATCTGTAAGGATGCCTTCATTTTGATTATTTATTTTGCTTATTGTTTGTTTTACCCCAGTGGAATAGAAATTCCTCAAAAGCAAGGATTTTTGTCATTTTTATTTATTACTATAGTACATCAAATGCTTAGAAAATAGTCTGCCATGTAGTTGCTTCTCAATGAATGTTGCTAAGTGAATGAATATTTAATAACATATAGTTGAATGAGCCATTAAATATGTTTTCACATTTTGTCCTCAAAAAAACAGTTAACATAAGTTATATATTTTCTATATTTTAGAGGAAAGAAATGATTTTTAAATATATTAAATAAATTGATTGGCACAACATAGTTTTGCTTGGCAGGGAGAAAGGCAAAATAGTCTCATGGAAAGAAAAAGAGTATTTATGTTGGTCAAAATTGAAATTTTGATTTCTCTTTGGACTGCCTTTGACAGTTTGAGTAAAACACAACTTTTATTATCTTCAGTATTCTCTTCTTTAAGATAGGACTAATACTTTCTTCTCTAATATTTTACAGGAAGTCTCTACATACAAACCTTCAAATTGTAAACTTTCAAAGATGTGAACGTGTGTTTCCATGTCCAATCACATAAGTTAATTCACATTCCAGGCATACATTTTCATGAGTGTACATTCTCTACAAGTGGTTGTGTTTTTCTGTACTTTAGTATATAATTTATATAAAGTACAGTTGTATAGTATTTTTATTTCAAACCCAGGATTTCCAGAAGCAAGCATAAAAGCAGCAGTGATGTAGCTGGTAAAGTTAAGAGGCATCAAGCGATAATGATAGAAACAAAAATGAAATTATTTGAGAGAGTGGAGGGAGGTGGAAAGATGGTAGACTTCGTCTGTTCTAATAACATGAATCATTCAACCATTGGTATAATTCTAAAGAAAAAGAACAAGATCATGGTGCATGTGAAGTCTGATGTGCCAGGGATGTCAACAATAGTATTGAAGGAGCATAGAAAAGTGATGGAGGTGATATAGAAACTTCTCAATGTGTGGGTGCTGAATCAACATCAGTGGCGAGTCTTGCACAGCTGAATGCTGATTCAAGAAAAAGCCAAAAGACTTTATGAGGACTTGGAGAAACATGATGAAGAATCAAAAGGTGCATCTTTTAATGCCAGTCATGACTGGTTTCATTGGTTCTAGGCCAGAGCCAAACTTCACAACATAAAAATAAGTGGTGAGGCAGCAAATGCAGATATAGTAGCTGCTCAGGAATTTCCTGAAATGCTTTGAGAAATTATTGATGAAGGCACAAATTTACCCAAGTAGGTTGCTAATGTGGATGAGACAGTACAGTACTGGAAGAGGATGCCAGACCAAAGTTTCATCAGGGCGGAGGTAAAGTGATGGCAGGTTGTAAAGCAGCAAAGCGTAGGCTAACTCTGTTGTTTGGTAGCAATGCTTCTGGCAATATGAAGTTAAAGCTTTTCTTAGTTTGTTATTCAGAGAACCCAACAAACCTTAAAATCATAGCCAAGGGCTCTCTTCCTGTTGTGTGAAAGAGTAACCTCAAAGCCTGAGTTAAACAGATCACCTTTCAGGACTTTTTTTTCCAACACTTTATGTCAGAGACAAAAATATATTGCTTGGTGACGGGCATTGCATTCAATATTCTTGTGCTGCTCAGCAATACTCCAGACTAGACTCAAATTCATAGATGACTTCCATTCCATTGTAGAAGTAGTGCATCTGCCATGGAATACTACTTCACTCATCCAATCTATGGACCAGTGAGTTACAGCAATTTCCCAAAAATATTATTTACATCACGCTTTTCATCAGGCAGTAAAAGTGAACACGTGAACAACCTTATGACAATTTTGGAAGGACTATAATATCTACAAGGCCAGAAAAAAGTGGACTCTGCTTGGCGTGAGGTTATGGCTGTTATCACGAATGGGGTTTGGAAGAACCTATGCCTGTAGTTTCTTCATGATTTTGGTGGATATGAGAAGGTGGATGAGGAGTCAAAAGGTCTTCCACAACTTAGTGACCCTCAGCGAGAAGCTGAAGGTAGATCTCCCAGAGGACGACTTTACTGAGCTCCTTGCTGCTCGACACGAGGAGCTTAATGCAGACCCAATGGAATTGGAAGCCCAGAGAAAGGATAAAGAGAGACAAGAGGAAGCAGACGTAACTGAAGAAGTGAAAAGATTCACCACACAGAAAATGGCAAGGGGATGTTATTAATTTGAGGAGGCACGGATATTTTTGGAAGCATTGTACCTGAATGTTAGAACAGTACACAAAAGTTGTAACAGCCATAAATGAGCTATTACCCAGACATTGTTTTTTCAAGGGGATAGATACATTTGAACCCAGCAAGGAACCAGGATCTGTGCCATCAACGTTTGGCATGAGCGAAGTTGCAGCTTGTCCTCTGTCTCCTATTGCTGACAATTCTTCAGCTTTACTATCTCCCAACTCATTTCCTCCCTTCAGTCGGTAACTCTTCTTTCCTAGTCACTGGATGGCAACCCTTGTATGCCAACTATTGTACTGTACTGTACTACTGTCTTTTTCAAGGTACTGTACTATAAGATTACAAAGGTTTTCTTTATTGTTTGTATTATTTGTCTAAAAAATATTATAAGTTTATTTCAGTATCATATTATGTAGCCAATTGTGTTAGTTGGGTACCTGGGCTAACTTTGTTGAGCAAATTGGATTTAAGAATGCACTCTTGGAACAGAACTCATTCATATTTAGGGGACTTACTGTATGAAGGAGCTAAAGTACATTATAAAATCTTTGCAAAGCAGATTTGCAATTATGTGATCTTTTTGGCATGTTTTTAATTGAAAAGTGCCTTCTTATTATTTATTTATCTTTATTTCAATAGTTTTAGAGAGTACAAAACTTATAGTGTACCCATCACCCTTATTTGTGTATGTTGTACCTGATAGGTGATTGTTTTCTCCCCTATCCCTTCCCCTACTTCCCCTTCTGAGTCTCCAGTGACTATTGTGTTATTCTCTATGTCTTTTCTGCATTTTTGAATTAGAACAAATGTATTTTAAACTTTGTTGTAATATGTCCATTATTTTTCAAAAGAGAAAAGGTTGACATGTGAAATATTAATTCTGAATAACTTCTGCAAAACAAAATAAGCAATTATGAAGAATTTTCAATTTAACACTCAGCAACTAATTTTGAGGGGACAAACAGTTTACTTTTTCTAAAAAGAAGGTTATTTTAAAAGTAGTTGATAAAACATAAATATCATTGAGAATGGCAGGGATGATAATGATGAGGAAATAAATGTAATATCAGGCTATATTGTTTTGGGCTTTATTGTAAAAGTGATGGGTGTTTGGAAAAGATTAAAACAGAATAATAGATTTACATATTTTAAATTTATCTTTCACAACAGAATAGAGTGCTGTAAGAGTAAGTTGTAAAGACTTTATTCAAATTCAAATGGTCTATTATGTTATGTTGTTTGAGACATGGTGCATGTATATGTCTAGGAAGTGGCATGACAGCCAAAGAGGTTGATGGAAACAAAAGAATTATTATGCAAGTTGCAACAGAAACTCAGCAACCAATGCCATAATGATCACATAGACAGAAAGGAGTCCAACTGTGTATCCTGTGTAAGTTTCTGGGTTGCTTAAGCAGACTGCCTAACATGTATTATTTTACCTATTTTGAAAGAAACGGTAGAACTGTGTCATGTTTTTTCAAAAAATTAAGTTACTTTTCTTTCAGTGAAAATTTCTTAGAAATGACAAGAAATTTTGAATAAAATATCCTGATGGTAAAATATATTATTTTTATTAGTAATCAAATTCTGTAAGGCTTTACTTTGTGTCTTTGTAAAAAATAGTCTGAGGCATTGTGTGCTAACATATTGGCTGATATCTATTTTTAAAAGTCCATTAACCAAATAAACTCAGTCTGAAAGTAAGTGAAATTTTTTTTCTGTCTTTCTTTCTTTCCTTTCTTTTTTTTTTCCTTGATTATATGCTTAGAGGTAAGTGGGGTCATTTTGAAACCTAGGAAGACATTGTAGATGAAAATAATCACAGATATCATGAAGAAAAACGTATTTATTTTATAGTTGGGAAATCTAAGGAATAAATCAAGAAATACTATAACTAAAGTGACATAATTATTACCTCTATTGGCTAGATTTTATTATAGTGTCCTGACTGACAATTTATTATTCTTGTTTTTGAGTCGAAGTCTCACTCTGTTGTCTAGGCTGAAGTGCAGTGGCACACTCATGGCCACCACAGTCTCGACCTGCTGGGCTCAGGGATCCTTCCAAGTATTGGAACTACAGGCACACACCACCACACTTGTCTAGCTTTTTGATTTGTTGTAGAGATGAGGTTTCACCATGTTGTTCAGGCTGGTCTTGAACCCGTGGACTCAGGCAATTTACTCACCTCGGCCTTCCAAAGTGCTGGGATTATAGGCTTGAGCCATAGTTTAAAAATATTTGAGGGAATTTTTCATAAATTATTGATCATGTAGAAGCAAAAACATTATTTCACTTAAAAGTTTATAACGTAAATTAGCTGGGCTCAGTGGCTCAGCCTGTAATCCCGTGCCTTTGGGAGGCTGAGGTGAGTGGATTGCCTGAGCCCGCGGGTTCGAGACCCGCCTGGGCAGTGAGACCTCATCTCTACAATAAATCAAAAAATCAGCCGGGCATGGTAGCACGCGCCTGTAGTTCCAGCTACTTGGAAGGCTGAGGCAGAAGGATTGCCGGAGCCCAGCGGGTCAAGGCTGTGGTGGCCGGGAGCGGCCACTGCATTCCAGTCTGGGCTACAGAGTGAGACTCCAACTCAAAAACAAAACAAAACAAAACAAAAATAATAATGTAAATTAACAACTTTTTAAGTTTTGAGATGATTTAATAAGTTACCTATCATTTTGCTAGAATATATTAGATTTTTGAAAATTGCTTTTATTTTTGTAATTGTATATCTTATAAATATTGAAAAATATGTATATATAAAGTAGCTTACATAACATTCATAATTTGGAGATAAAATAAAAACTGTCTAAATATCAATACTCAGAAGAAAACAAAGCACACATAGAGCAAATAACATTGCCATTCAATGGAATGCAGTTTTAGTAATTACTCACCCTTTCCTCAAGGAACTCACTTTCGAGTGATGAGATGGACACTAAGAAAATGATTTAAATGTTTTGTTATAGCTTAAATAATATAGTAGTAGAGAGAAATGGCTTTTTGGAGTAGAAATTTTATTGCACAAGTGAATAAACCTGATATTTGAGATATGTTTTAAGACTATAGCATAGTGTAGGGGTTAAACTATATTCCAAATGGATGTTGCAATTAGATGTTTTTGCAAAAGTCTGTACATCCGATAACATTGTTATTAATAGAGAAGTTCCACTCTCAATTTGAACCCTTATTTTAAAGTAACTTCAAACTCTTCTTGACTAAGCCAAATACAGGGAGGGGATGCAGATGAAGTCAGTAGGCCGCCCCCATCCTCAGAGTGTGTTTGGAAATAAACTGTGCAATCCCCTCAAAAAAATAAATAAATAAAATAAAATAGTTTCAAACTAAAAAGGGTATGAATATAAGCTTTTTCAATAGAGAGACAATGTGGATGGAAAATATTTAAAGAGCATTCAAAACTCAGAAGTACAAAACAAACTGGCAATTAATCTCATAAAAGATGGTCAATACTATTACCATTACGAAAATGCAAAATAAAACTGCAATGGGATTCCACTACATACTAACTAGACTCGCTAAATTAAAGAAATACTTATAAAACCAAGTTTTGGGATAGTTTTAGAGCAACTGAAGCTTTAATGTTTTGATGGTGAGAAAGTCAAATGGTACAATGACTCTAGATGAGTTTAGCAGTTTCTTATAGTATATTGATTTTATTATATTCACATGTATCAAAAACTGGAAGCAGTCCATGTGTACTGCAGGAGGTGAATGGATACATATTCTGTGATGCATCCCTAAAGTGAAATACTACTACCCAGCAATGAAAAGGAATTAACTCAATAGACAACAATATGAGCGAGTCTCAAAGGCATTACTATGAGTGAAAAAACCCAGACACAAATCTATGCTGTCATTATGAAACATTCTGGAAAGAAGGGAAACTATTCTGGATGGACTACAAATCAGTGGTCTTAAAGTGTTAGGAGTGGGAATGGTTTGACTGCAAAAGGCAACACAAGGGAAATTGTTCTGGTGATAAAACTCTTCTGCATCCTGATTGTGATGGTAGTTAAATATATATATATTTAAATATACACACATAAATGCATAGAACTGTATACCAAAAATATCTACGTATGAAAGTTTAATAATACTAACAAGAAATGGTATTATTGTGAAAATACACAGCTACTTCAAGGACTGTATTTGAAATATGCTAGAGAAGATTCACAGGGAGTGGAAGTCTCCTATTTTCTGATAGAAATATAAATTAAGTTAATCACTTTGGAAAATAGTTTCATATATATTAAAGTTAAACATAAGCCAATAATGTGATCCAACTTTTCTACTTCTAGGTGATATTGTCAAGAATGTGTATGCCAGTCAAAAGCAAGTGTGTTCATAGCAGCTTTTCATAATAACAAAAATGAAGAAACAACTTAAATAACCAACACATAAATAATTTAAAAATAAAGTTTAATATATTTCTATATTAAAGTTTAATATATTACTATATATTTAATATATTTCTATATTTCTATATATTTCTATATTTCTATATTACATATATTAAATGTATATAGTGAGCCACTATGTAGAAATATAAATAAACAAGCTAGTGATAACACACAGCATTTCTGAACCTTAAAGACATTATGTTGAATGAAAGAACACAAACAGAAAAAGAGAACATTTATATAACGCACCGCGTATCTCAATGACAGGCAAAAGTAATCTCTGCTGTTAAAAAAAAAATAAAAGGTAGCAGGAATTACCTCTGCAATGTATTGAGTATATTGGAGCAGGAGGAGTTATTTAGGGTAGATGGAAATATTCTGTCTCAATCTGAGTTGTGGTTACATGGTTCCATACACAGATTTCACTGAGTTGTATGTTTCAGATTTGTGTATTTCGTTGACTTGTATGTTTCAGATTTGTATATTTCACTGCTTAAATGTTATACTTTAGTTTGTAAAGAATATTTTTAAAGTAAAGAAAAATAAACAGAATTCATTAGAAAAACGGAAAAGGAAAAGAAGAAAAAAAGAAAAATTTCAGATGTCACTTTTAATGTAAATACTGATGTTAAAATAGATAAGACAGGTAAGCCTTCTTCTTCTTTGGAAAATTTCTTGTGCTGGCTTATCTGTGTGTGCTATTTATTCCACACAGATATTTAGTCATCTCACAACATCAATTATTAGTCATTCATTGATAGATTCACATTAATATATAAAGTATTCCAATCACAACTTAGTGCTGAGCACATCCTTCCTGAGCTGCTAGAGTCCTGAATAGAGTTCACATCATCCCCTTCTTAATACCCAGCAATCTGCAATCAGACTGTTGCTTGCATAGCTTATGTATGTACAACCTCAGGGGTCACGTTATCTTTTAATCCAGGTTATTTAATCCTTTTGATATACACAAGACAGTAGTCCTGCTTATCTAACAGCCATAGGCACCAAAAGAGGAAAATAGAATGATTTAGAGATTTTATTTATTTATATTTTGAAAAGCCTGTGATTGTTTACTCACTATCCCCACCAGCTCCTTCTAAAATCTCAATTGCATTGAAAGGGACAGGCCAGGGACAATATAAGGTTTCCTTTTTGGTACCTATTATAAGAGACATAAGGTTGAGAGTTGAAACGTGGAAAGAAGCAGAGACTACAATTCTATTGAGCAATTTGTGAACATGGACATCATCAGAGGGCTCATACAAGGAGTTAAGCAATTTTTAGAGGATTGACTGAGAATCACTGATCTTGGTGCTGAAGAGAACTTAGGCATGGACTCCATGACCTTTGCTCCCTTAGAATTTCATTTTATTTTTTTTTTAATTTATTTTAAAATTGTGGGGTATGATTTTGGGTTAGGTGTACAAATATTCATTGTGCAGGTACCACTGTTGATGAGGTATGAGCCCCCTCATTCCCCAGGCAGTTTCCCACGACTGCCAATCCCACCTCCCCGCCCTCCCATGCCCCCATAGAATTTCAAATTGCTGTATAAATCTTAAATTCTCTCTACTAAAATGATTCATTCCTTGAATACATAGAATAGCTCTGGGGATCTTTTGTGAAAAATCTGTTCAAAACATCTCTCAATACAGACTAATATTCCAATGCACTGATTGCTTGTTTTTGCACAAATTTAGTATCTCTCTCCAATAGAGTAATAAAAAAGATGGTCTTTCTGGGAAATCCAATTATTTGACATGCATTTTATTATGAACACACCATAGATTAAGTTAGAAGAAATCACATGTAATTTATGAATTTAAAAATATTTACGAGGGGGAGAAGCGGCAAGATGGTGACGGGGCAACCCAGTCTGTGAAACCCTTTGCAAAGGAGAACTGCAGTGAGTCTCTGGCTCTAGCCCCAGGGGCTGCGGACCCCAACATCACAGCCTGCTCTTCATACAGAGCTCAGCCGTTGCCACCACTGGGGCACTGCAGAGGACTGGACAGTCACTGCAACGCAAATGGTGCTGCCACCACCGCCACCGCAGCCCCCCGCACTGCCGCTGCTGCCCCCGCCATGGCCTCCATGGCGGCCATAGCCCATCACACCACCCAGGCCGGAGGCGATCCACTTCAGTCCTTCAAGCTTCTTCAGGGAAGATCTGCTGGGATCGCTGCCACCTATCCTGCGACAGAGACGTCCTGGCTGCCGTAAGTCTCCTGCTGTTTGCCCTGAGGCAGGCAGCCATCTTCAGCCTCTGATGATCCTGTCCGGCCCCACCCCCTCTGGGGCAAGCAGCTGAGATAGCACCACCTGCTGGCGATTCAAGGTAACAACACCAAAACGGGAGAAACAAGCTTGAAAAAGACACAGGCCAGAGTGGTGAATGGAGGGTGATCTGCACTGTCCTCACAGCAGACCAGGGACAACTGATCCTAACTGCAAATTAATTTATCAGCTTGAAAAGAAAACTAGAAATTAGAACTGAAAAGACATTGGACGTAAACGAAATGTCTCAGAGTGTGCTTCATTGATTCTGTTAGTTTAATGACTTAATTCTATTCCTACTGTATTGTTCCTTTTTTTCTTTTTTCCTCTTCCTTTTCTTCTCTTTTCTTCTCTCTGTAAACCATATCTTTGTATAGAGGAACAGCACACTAATAAGGTGGTTGGTTAGCTTGTATGTTAGCATCACTATATGTTTTATTTTTATTTTTTATTTTTTGTGTGAGAGTTGGTTCGTCTGTAGCTGTGATCTATTGTTTTTATCTGTTTCAGTATAGGCCTCTCTCTCTATTTGTTGGCACACTCATTTGTTTCCCCCCTTACTCCTCTATCTCTCCACCCCCCTCTTCAACCCACTGTCTGCTCCATTCTCTCCCCTCTGTTAACCACATTTTATTTCAGGGAGTAAACCTACAACCCCAACACGGACAGATTCCAAGGCAGTGGGAAGTGTGTTCCAGATTATCCATACACCTGTCAGCGAATACCAGGACCTGCAGATAAATTTTGAATCACAGCTCCCCCCTTAAGTAAATCTCAAAACTGCAAAAAGGACCACCCCCAAAACTACAATGCAACTCCAGAATTGAACAAAGTAAGAGGCCATACATAAAGAATAGGAGATTGAACAAACAGAAGTAAAACCAATCCCTTTACCCTGGAATAACAGAATTAAAGAAGACGGTGACATGGAGGGAAGGAAAAAGAAGGGAGGGGAAAAAAACGCACAAATGAAGAAAAACCAAGCGAAGAATATAGGTCTCACACAGACCCTTGGAAGATCAGACACTGAGGAAACAGATTCTGGAACACAAACAGTGAAGAGCCCCCAGAATGACTAGTTACATGTAACAAACCCAGACATCAAGACATTAATGGAGAGAATTAAAAAACTTGAGGAGAGACAAGAGGAAAATAGTAAGGAGCAGATGTCAGAAATGACAGCAGTAAAGAATACTGTGATGGAAATGAATAACAGACTAATAAGCATGGAAAGCAGAATCAGCCAAGCAGAAGAAAGAATCTCAGAGCTCGAAGACCAAGACACAGAACTAACCCAAACTGTCAAAAGCATAGAAAAGAAGCTCAAAAAGACAGCACAAAACCTGCAAGAGATGAATGATCACTTCAAGACACCAAACCTAAGAGTAATTGGGATTCCTGAGGCAGAGAGAGAAACAGAAGCCACACTGGAACAAACATTTTATGAAATCATTCAAGAAAACTTCCCTCATCTCATCAAGGATGAAAAAATTCAAACACAAGAGATTCAGAGAACCCCTGAAAGACAACAAATGAGAAGACCAACTCCCAGACACATAATAACTCACCTAAACAAAGTAGCTATAAATGAAAAATTCCTAAAGACAGCAAGAGAAAAAGGCCAGGCTACCTACCAGGGAAAACCAATTAGAATAGCAGCAGATTTATCCACAGAAACCCTTCAGGCTAGGAAGGCCTAGAACCCTATCTTCAAAGTCCTAAAATAGAAACAATTTCAGCCAAGAATAACCTACCCAGCCAAACTAAGCTTCATTAGTGAGGGATAATTGAAATCTTTTCCAGATATCCAATCTCTAAGAACCTACAGTGCCATCAGACCACCTCTACAAGAAACACTTAACAAAGTACTGAACACAGAAGAAAAAGAAAAAAGAACAACAACATTCTTCACAAGAGTACATGAAAAGATTAAAAACTCACATGAACCAACTCCAAAACCCAAAGAAAAACAACAAATAAACAGGAAGAACCTTATGAAAGGGATCAACTCTTGCATTTCAATTATTAGCCTAAATGTGAATGGACTAAGTGCACCACTGAAAAGACATAGAATGGAAAGATGGATAAAATATCATCAGGCAACAATCTATTGCCTTCAAGAGACTCACCTCAATAGAAAGGACACCCACAGACTCAAAGAAAGAGGATGGGAAACAAACTTTCAGGCAAGCGAAATACAAAAGAAAGGAGGAGTAAGCAATCTTAATTTCAGATAAAATACCTTTCAAGCTATTAAAAATCAAAAAAGATACAGAAGGCCACTATATAATAATAAAAGGCTCTATCCATCAACAAGAAATATCTATCCTAAACATATATGCACCCAACATAGGTGCACCAACTTTCATAAAGCAACTTCTAGGAAAACTAAATAAAGATATTGACTCTAACACCATCATAACTGGGGTGTTAATACCCCACTCACAACCTAGACAGATCATCAGGACAAAAAATCAGCAAGGAGATCTGGAACCTCAATGTGACTTTGGACCAAATGGACTTAATTGATACCTACAGAACACTCCATCCAAAAACCAAGAATACACATTCTACTCATCACCACATGGAAGATATTCTAAGATAGACCACATATTCGGCCATAAATCAAACATAAGCAAATTTAAAAGGACCAAAATTCCACCATGCACCTTCTCGGACCACAGTGGAATAAAAATAAACATTGACACCAACAAAGTCCCCCCAAAACCCACAAAGACATGGACACTGAACAGCATTATGTTAAACAACTCCTGGGTCAATGATGAAATCAAAACAGAGATCAAAAGATACCTGGAAACAAATGAAAATGAAGAAACATCTTACCAAAGTCTCTGAGATGCCCTGAAAACTGTAGTAAGAGGGGAATTTATATCGCTACAAACACACATGAAGAAAATGGAAGGAAGAGAAATTCACAACCAAACAATCCACCTAAAGAAGCTGGAAAAGCAAGACCACAAAATCCCTCATTTCAGCAGAAGAATCCAGATCACCAAAATAAAAGCCCAAATCCAGGACATAGAAGACAAAAAGATAATACAAAAAATTCAATGAAACAAAAAGCTGGTTTTTCGAAAGGATAAACAAGATCGATGGTCCCCTAGCTAGACTGACCAAGAAAAAAATGAGAAAAAAACCAAATAAGCACAATCAGAAACACAAAAGATGAAGTCACATCTGACCCTGAAGAAATACAAAAGATCATTAGAGACTACTACATACACTTGTTTGGAAACAAACTTGAAAACCTTAAGGAAATGGAGGACTTTCTGACATCACACAACCTGCCTAGGTTGGAACAAGGAGAAATTGAGACCCTAAATAGACCAATAACAATCAAGGAAATTGACTACGTAATAAGAAAACTTCCACCAAAAAAAAGCCCTGATCTAGATGGCTTTCCAGCAGAATTCTACAAGACATTTAACGAGGAGCTGATACCAAACCTACTGAAGGTATTCCAGGCAATTGAAAAAGATGGAACTCTCCCCAAATCATTTTACGAAGCCAACATCACATTGATACCCAAACCAGGTAAAGATCCAACAAAGAAAGAGAACTACAGACCAATATCTTTGATGAACATAGATGCTAAAATTCTCAGTAAGATCCTAGCAAACCAGATTCAACAATACATCTCAAAAATCATCCATCACGACCAAGTAGGCTTTATTCCTGGAATGCAAGGCTGGTTCAACACTCATAAAACCATAAATGTAATTAAATACATCAACGGATGTCAAAACAAAAACCACATCATCCTATCTTTAGATGCAGAAAAAGCTTTTGATAAAATCCAGCACCCCTTCTTGATAAAAACCCTTGAACATCTAGGCATACGGGGAACATACCTCAAAATAGTAAAAGCCATCTACAAGAAACCCACAGTCAGCATACTCCTAAATGAACAAAAATTGGAACCAATTCCCCTGAAAACTGGAACTAGACAAGGATGCCCACTCTCACCCCTCCTGTTCAACATAGTATTGGAAGTACTGGCTAGAGCAATCAGAGAAGAGGATGCAATCAGGGGTATCTAAATAGGAAAAGAGGAAGTCAAGTTATCTCTCTTTGCAGATGATATGATTGTGTACCTAGAAAACCAAAGAGAATCTGTCAAAAGCCTCCTTACATTGATAAAGGCCTTTGGCAAAGTCTCAGGATACAAAATAAATGTACAAAAGACAATCGCATTTCTCTACACCAATAATAAACAAACAGAAGCCCAAATAAAAAACACAATTCCATTCACAATAGCCACAAAAAAAATGAAATACCTTGGTATCGTCCTAACCAGAGAAGTGAAAGACCTTTACAATGAAAATTACAAAACACTGCTCAAAGAAATCAAAGATGACACAAACAAGTGGAAAAATATCCCATGCTCATGGATTGGAAGAATCAACATTGTGAAGATGTCCATCTTACCTAAGGCAATCTACAAATTCAATGTAATACCCATCAAATTACCAGCAACATTCTTCTCTTACCTAGAAAAAACAATACAGGAATTCATATGGAAACACAAACGTCCAAGAATAGCCAGAACAATCTTCAGCAAAGAAAACAAAGCAGGTGATATTACATTACCAGACTTCAAACTTTACTATAAAGTTACAATCATCAAAACAGCTTGGTATTGGTACAGGAACAGGCATATAGATCAATGGAATAGAACTGATATTCCAGAAGCAAAACCTCAATTTCTCAACTAACTCATCTTCGACAAGGTCTCCACCACCTACCACTGGGGAGAGGAGAACCTATTCAGTAAATGGTGCTGGGAAAACTGGCTGACCACATGCAGAAGATTGAAACAGGACCCCTATCTATCCCCATGCACAAAGGTTAACTCCAAATGAATCAGAGACCTAAATGTAAAACCTCAAACCATAAGAACCTTAGAAAAGGAAGGAAATACCCTCATGGAAATCGCAACTGGAATCCGATTCCTGAACAAAACCTGAAACCCACAGGTCATAAGAGAGAAGATAGACAAGTGGGACCTTATTAAACTGACAAGCTTCTGCAAAGCCAAAGAAACCATCAAGAGAGCTGGGAGACAGCCTATAGAGTGGGAAAAAGTATTTGCCAACATCAGGTCTGACAAAGGCTTAACATCCTGGATCTACAAGGAACTCAAACATGCTGAAAAGAAAAAAACAAACAACCCCATTATAAAATGGGCAAAAGATGTGAACAGACACTTCACAGAAGAAGACATCCGTGCAGCCAACAAACACATGAAGAAATGTTCAACCTCACTAATCATCAGGGAGATGCAAATCAAAACCACACTGAGATACCACCTAACTCCAGTCAGAATGGCAATTATCAACAACTCAAAAAATAACAGCTGCTGGAGAGGGTGTGGTGAAAAGGGAACACTTCTAAACTTTTGGTGGGAGTGTAAACTAATGCATCCTCTGTGGAAAGCAGTGTAGCGATTCCTAAAAGCTCTAAAAGTCGACCTTCCATATGACCCCGCAATCCCCCTACTGGGAATATACCCTGAAAAACTCAAATCACTCTATCTAAAAGATACCTGCACACATATGTTTATCGCAGCCTTGTTCACAATAGCAAGAACCTGGAAGCAACCATGTTGCCCATCAAAAGAGGACTGGATTTTAAAAATGTGGTACATATTCACAATGGAATGCTACACAGCCATAAAAAAGAACATGAATTTCATAGTAACCTGGATGGAACTAGAGTCTATAATACTGAGTGACCTCTCACAGAAACAAAGATCCGAGTATCACATGTTCTCACTCTTATAATGGACCTTGAACATCCAATGTAATACTATAATAAAATGACTGACAGTACTGAGAAACTATGGGGGGAGAGGGAGATGGGATTAACAGTAGCAAATATCTGTCTGGGACCGGGGAAACTCCTCTTATCAACAGGGTGCCTGAATGAAACGTAATTTTATACCTAACCCTTAACTGTACCCCAGAAAACCATAACAAAAATTTTAAAAATATATATGTATATATTTATTAGTTTCCAACTCTATGTCAGGCTCTGTAGGCCACGTAAGAACACCTCACTTGACTAAGGGAAATCTTTCTAGAGAAAAGGATAGTGAAGTTGGTAGATGGAATTCATGTTTGTTTAGTAAAGAAGGAAACTGAAATATTGCAGGGATCCTCTGAAAGACAAAATTATATCTAATCTCTTTCTAGTTAACACCTACAGATTAATTTTAAAAAACCCTCAGACTAATGGGAAATGCACTAATGCACAAACTTACATTTTTTAAAAATAATGCTTTTATAAAGAAGAAATGTATTTATGACTAGAGTTACTCTTGGTTACATTTGTACAATGCTCCTATTGCACTACCACATGTAGACACACTATCTGACAGGTGATCTACACTTTAGTTTTTAAATACAGCACTATTTAAAAATGTATCAGTCTCAAAAGGTGGCTAAAAACTTATTTAGGTATTGTTTCTAATGGCAAGTCCTGCTATTTGTTGCCTGCAGACCAAAATAAAAACACGCAAGATTTGATGAAAGAAAGGTGACTTCTGCTGTGGGATCTCTATACTCTATTATTTCAAAGTCAGTCTCTGGTATAGCCTCTGGAATTTCTCAAGTAAATACACAATTATATTAGGAAAAAGGGGGGGGGTTCTGAAGTTTTAGCTAAGAAGTGTAGTTAAAAACGTTTCTCAAAAGCTGAAATGGAAATTCTTAGTTACATTATTAGCTATGGTTGGCTGAATATTAACTGGTGTTGTGCTTGGCATTTTGTTTGTTATCGGATATAATTTTTCCATCAGAACTGTCTTATAAGTCATCTATTGCCCTAAGAAACATAAAACGGAAGGAAACTATATTACTTGCTAGTGGGTATGCATCCAGTAAATAACTGACGGAAAACTATCCTAGCTCTGCAAGCAAGGATTGGACTATATCTCCCACCATATAATGTACTAAGAATCCACAGAAAATTTCTAGATCTCCTGTAACTGTTGTGAAACAATTGTATTTACTTTTTGAATCCCTGTGAATTGGACTACATTTATCATTTTATAGGAAATAATGTTTGCTAAGAACATCATGTACTAGATTTTCTGTTAGTTGCTTTATAAACACTGTACCATTTTATTTTCAAGAGTTCTGAGTAAATATTTTACCTTTATTGTAATGAATAATTAGAAACTCAAAGGGATAAAAGTCCACAGAGTTAATAAGAATTAAAATTGGAACTCAAACTTGTTTGATGCTAAACTCCTAAGTTTTTGCAACTGTCCAAGAAACATGACCTCTAACAGAAAATCCTAGGAGAGTTTTCTATAGTTAATACATATTTAACTAGGAGTAATTTCTCTTTGACAGAAGATTTAATTCAATGTGTTAAAGAAACTGATAATTCATTCTGACAGGCTGTTGAAATAATGCATCAGATTGGGCTGTGAAATATAAATTAACATTTACTAGAAATTAAGCATAGGTGTTATAGCTGAGAGAGGAAAGTAAATAAACAAAGTCTCAGAGATAAATATCAGGTGCCCCATGTGATGTTTATCTAGCTGAAACCTTTACAATCAAGCTTCCTTAGTGTATGAGGCCACACTATGTGACTTTATGAGATAATAAAACTTTGAAATTGCTGCAATAAAATTATCCTGGTGTCCGGCCCTGAAGAGAAGGGGAGTTCATTATTGGAATAAGGAAACATTTTCATGTTCTAGATAATGGAGGAAATACGATAATGTAAAAGAAAAAAGAGCGTCTGTTGCACATAGACATTTTTCTAGCTGGAAGATAACTGTAAAATCATTAAGTTAGTTTTAGTTTACAGATGTAAAAATGAAGGCCAAGATAAGATTAACATTTCAAAACCCACATAGCTTATTAGGTGTAATAACTTCACTTTTCTTAGCCCATTGATTTCTTGCAGACCACACATTAGTATGCTTTGGGGGTGACCCTAGATAATGCCATCTCTAAGAAATATGCAATGATTTTTTACACAAAAAGCATGGTGTCACGCAATGAGAGTATATTTTTAGTTCAGGCCACAGAAGAAGTGAATCTTCTCACTGAATAATATTAACAATTCTCTTCTTATTTCTCCAGTTTGAGCAATATGCTGATCACAACATACACAAACGCAACCTGCAAAGAGATAACAATACACTAAAAAGTTTGTAGTTTAGAGAGGAAGAGATTGATCAGCAACTGCAGAGAATATTGTCAAAAATTATAGTATGCCATAGAATTTAATTAAGAGTTTTTGGTACTTAAAAATTTTAGTTGAAACTAGTGGACAAGTTAATGTCAAAATAATCTAAATAAGAGCATTAACGAAAAGACCACATTCCTACCCACATGCTGAAGATAGAGGCCAGGATACAATTTTTGGAGTTTGGAAGACAAACAAACAGGATTGGCTTAGAAAAAAATATTTCTTGCACAAGTGTAATTTCATATTTATTATTGTGTTAAAAATATCTGATATTAAAACTTCCTTGTCTTAATTTAGGGTCGCCAAGAGCAGACAGAAAAAAGAAAATGGAAACAGACAATTTTAGTAGAGGTAATTTCAGGAACAATGAATTAGTGAGAGTAAGAAAGAAAAAGAAGAAAAGTCAATATAAGGCGTTGTATTGATATTTCATTGTAGATAGCATGAGATTCCTGACAAGCATAGAGGATGTCTTCCAGAATTGTTCACCTAAAAACCCACAGCCTTTACTCACTGTCTGGAACAACTACTAGTCAAAGGATGCTATGAGGATTTTAACTTCCTGACTCTCCAGACAGAATTCTCTCCAGACAGAATTGTCATTGAGGAATGCCTTGGAACATAATGCAGAAAGTTGAGCAGAGTAAATTGGAGCAGGGAGTGAATGAGTCTGAACTCTTCAGAACAGTTCACTACAGCTGTAGCTGTATCTGTGGTTGGCTGAAGAAACATAACAGGCACCAAAGCTATCTACTAGAGCAATGCATTTCCTGTATAATTTGTTATAAGCAATTTTAATCCAAAATACTGGTCTCTTTTGTGCCTATAATTAAGGGACAGTACTTCATAGATTCATTAGTGATTTAGGTGCATCCCATTTGCCTTTGTAAAAGGGTCTAATAACCAGAGATTTCAAAGCCAGAAAAGCTCCTACCCCTACCCTTTACTCCCTGATCTGCCCATTCATTCAATGCTAGTTGATTTACTGAATTTGTAATGTGCTTAATGTTGTACTTCTGACATACCACTCCAACTATCTATCTTTCCATATGTTAACGGAGAAGATGACTTATTCATGAGTCACACAATGCACATCTGATTATTAATTTAAATTGCAATACTATGCTAAACAATTTAAGTGAGCTTTTGTTTTTAAATTTAAAAAAACATTCTGGCAAACAATTAATTACGGTTTAAATATTGACATTAAAAGGAAGAGATAAACTTTATGATGAAGAAATAATGATCTTTTAAATGTGTTGATCGTTAGTAGATAGTAGAAAATTTAATATGCAGAAATAACTATATCTTTAAAGATTGATAACTAGATTCAGATATTATTGATATGAGGTGAAAAGAAGATGAATTCTATCATGGAAACATGAAAAATAAAAGAGAATCACTCCATGGACAGAGGGATGGAACTCTTGCATGTGCATATGGAAAGAAGAAGAGAGAGAAAGAGGTAAGGATAAAGGTCAAGAACATTTTTTTAAATTTGCATTTATATTATAGGAAGCAGAGAAAATAAAGCTTTTGTTAAAATTTTTATTGTTATTATAAATTTGATATCCATTTTTTCTTTCCTTCATGGGAACCTCCCGTGAACAAATGGCAAAGGATTTATTTACCACAGAAGGGCTGGACAGAAGGTAAAGTCTGAAGAATCGTTGAGAAACTTGACATTGAAAACCATAGTACTGAGAGTATCTCTTGTTATCAGGGTAGATTTTAAATTTAGTATAGTTTCTATTTTGGTGGAATTTTAAAGACCTGAGCATTTTTCTAGAAAGAAACATTGAAGACAGAGAAATGGAATCTGCTAGAAGAAGGTAACCATTAATATATAAAGTGATGGAGGAGAAATTAACCATGTAAAAGTAGCATATAATGTATTTTTTTTCTTCAAAAGGTGTGGGGGTAAACATGCTGAAAATACGAACAATTATGGCAATAAAGATAGAGAAAATTGCATAATTGCAGATCTGATGGTCCTAATGTTCACAGATCAATTTATTAGGAATAGTGGTATTTTGGTAATTGAGAAGAATAAGATTAGTACTGTGCAGCATAGTATTTATTTAAAAGATAACTGTGAGGTTCTCTTTATATGCATTGTACTAAACAAAGGGGTAGGATTTCGGTAAATTGTGAGTCTCAGAAAGTTGGTTGGGTGGGAGCTAGCCACTGCTTTGTGATTAACTGAATAGCCAACAAGTCACTTAACATCTCTCCATCTTAGTTTCCAATTTTCTAAATGTGCATGCTAAAAAAAAATATTTTCTTGGAAGGAAAAATGATGATGATATGACAGAAATGAAGGATGGCAAAATCAAACCAAGTTCACAGAGGAATTAATTCTTGACAATTTTGTAGGATGGGCTGTTTGATATAAACACTGGACACCAGGTTGGCCTTTCTTCCTAGAGACAAAAGTATAGACAGAGAGGAGATTCCTGATAGTAAATTAGGTACTCAGTGTCTATTCTATGCATTACACATGTAGGGGACCCTGTGACAATATTTCTGTAATGTAAATGGATTTTTCTATTTTCTGCAGAAAAGTTACATTCTACTGTGAACAAAAATAGAAAAGGGTCTTCACTATTACACTTCATATGTATACCAGGGAATTATCATCTTTAAAATGACAATTGCAGTGAATAAATATATAAAGTTTACAGATTTTATTACCAATCTAATTAATCAGAAAGTTTGAAGATAGTGACATTCATACTCACACTTTTAAAATTAAAATCAATGAATAAATGTTTTTTAAAAATATTATTAAGCTGTGACTTGGGAAACAAATCTAAATATGTTTTAAGAAAAACATTGAGGTAATAATGAAATATCTAGTTTCTCTCGTTTTTACTGACAAAAAGTATATTATAAGTTATCCATTCATATTGACAGTTTTAATCATTAGCTCTAGATTAGATTGACAGTTTCCTTTCCTCATAATCCCAATCTAAATACTTTGAATAAAGTTATTTGCAAAGACATGCCCTAAAGAATGTTATATTAATGTGCCATGCCTTGCTAGTATTTAAGTCAACAAGAGCCTCCTATTATTTTACAGTAAAGGTAATGAATAATATAACAGCAGAATGAAAGAAAGACTTTCTTGTAAAAATATAGTTATTGACAACATGAGAAATAACTTCCAATTTTAAGATGTCAAACTTTTAATGACTCACAATTAACAAACTTATACATGTATTTGATGAAATTAGAGATGAAAGAACAAATTCAGCTTATACTTTTTTGAGTTGTTTATTTTCGTCTGCTTTATGGATTTATTTTTTCCCACATCTTCTCCCCCAAATCATTTCATTCAGCAATCAAGAATCAGCTAAGGGTCATTTCCACTCTGACAGCTTCCTATTCCTTTCCATGTTTCATTAATTCCTCATAAATTTGTACTTTCACTTCACATTTTATTTCTTGTATAGCAACTGTATTACTCAATGTCTATTCAGGAAATAATACATGATAAGACTTATTTTAAATGGAAAATTTAATGCCAGGAAACGATTATAACGTGTTGGAATGGCTGGAAGAGGAAAAGGTCAAATTTTCACAGCAATTGGTGGCTAACTCAAATTTGTCTCTTAGCCAAATGAATGAGGAAGGATGGAAAAGAGCATCATGAGCCAAGATAGTATTATCTCAAAAAAATTGCCCATATAAACAAAACTAAAGCAAAAATACCAATGGCTTCACTTTTTTAAATGGAAACTTTACTCCTGCATAGTACCCATGTAGTGTACTTGAATCTTCTCCCTCTGACTGGCATTTCAGAAGTATTAAAGTAGAAAAAATGTCTAAAATAAGATAGAATAGAGAGCCATGCGCTACTAAAAAAAAATCTGATTCAAACAGGTTTTGGAATTAGAAAGATTGATTGGTTTGCTCCATTCTTTAAACTTAAATAAAGGAACACAATTGCCATCTCACAGAATTGCTGTTAAAATGGGAGGACATAAATACAAGGAGAATAGTACTTAGTGTGTTCTCAATCACTGAAAACTACTGTGTTCTCAATCACTGAAAACTACTCTTATTTTTACTATTTTTAAATTAAAAATCTTTGTCTCCTTTTGTTCTAATTTTATTTTTATAGACTCACATCAAGGATGATTATTTGTTTTCCAGATATGCTGATTTTGAAAAACTGTAGCTATATATGTAACTCTACTGGCACACAGACTCTCTTTTTAAAAAATGTATTCTTATTTAGTTTACTATCAAAGTATAACCAAAACTCCAAACATTTCTGACTGAACTGAGATATCCCATTTCTTGATTTGCCCTGGCTGTTGATCAAACCCAGGGCATGATGAATTCACCTAATGACCCTCCCAACAGACTAATGGTGTCAAATGTGCCTGCTTCTTTTCCTCTGCAGATATCCTCGCCCCTTTCATTCCCAATGTGCCAAAGTATTTCCTTTTTTACATTCACTTTTCTGGCGGGTTCTGTGGCTCAGCCTGTAATCCCGCGTTTTGGGAGGCTGAGGTGAGTGGATTGCCTGAGCCCGCGGGTTCAAGACCCACCTGGGCAGCGAGACCTCATCTCTACAATAAATCAAAAAATCAGCCGGGCATGGTAGCACGCACCTGTAATTCCGGCTACTCGGAAGGCTGAGGCGGAAGGATCACCGGAGCCTGGCAGGTTGAGGCTGCGGTGGCCGGGAGTGGCCACTGCACTCCAGTCTGGGTGACAGAGTGAGACTCCAACTCAAAAAAAACCCAAAAAACATACATTCAAATTTCTGTAATATCCAAGATTTCTGTGAAATAATTATATTCTTTGTTCTCAGAGCATGACCATATGGTGATTAACATTGGCTTAGATTAGAAGAAATAAAGCCAGAATTTGTTATTTTTAAAGAGTAAGTTAGCAGGGTTCGGTGGCTCAGCCTGTAATCCCGCGCCTTTGGGAGACTGAGGTGAGTGGATTGCCTGAGCCCGCGGGTTCAAGACCCGCCTGGGCAGCGAGACCTCATCTCTACAATAAATCAAAAAATCAGCTGGGCGTGGTAGCGCATGCCTGTAATTCCGGCTACTCGGAAGGCTGAGGCGGAAGGATCGCCAGAGCCCAGCGGGTCGAAGCTGCGGTGGCTGGGAGCGGCCACTGCACTCCAGTCTGGGCGACAGAGTGAGACTCAAAAAAATAAAGAGTAAGTTGATTTATTAACAGTATAATAAAGAGCATTTTTATAAATTTATATACAATTTTATAAATTATTTGTAATTATTTATTTAAACTACATACAGTATTTTAAGACATCCTCCACAAAAAGAACATACAGATGATGTTTATTTACCAACAAAAATTCTATATTAACAAAATACTTTTAATTTAAGAGCTTACTTCACTAAAATTTTCAAAACTGAAGAACAAAAGCATTAAGTTAATTATTTAATGGCATTTGATAACATAATCTTATTTTTGTAACACTACAAGCAGATTTTTGTATTAGAAACAGCATGAAAATAAGAGTAGAGTAAACACAAATGCAAGGATTTGGTGTCCATAAATTTCTGGTTAATTAATACTTTATAAGGACCAGAGGCCTCTGAGCATCGATTTTTGCTGATAAAAATTAGAACTTTCCCCAAAATCTTGAGTACACTTTTTTACTTCAACAAAATTATTTTTTTGACAATTCAGAATCTTGTACATTTATCAAATTTATAAATATCTGATTAACTCATTAAATTTAACTACCAATGCCATCCTTCAACTGTTCTGTACATTACAGTTCCTTTATAACATTTTTTCTTTATGAACCTAGAGCCGAGAATAGGAAACACACTGAAGTCAGTCTAGATAATAACATGGGCCTAGCTCTGTCTAGCTAGAGCAAGACCAAAACATCTCTTTCTTTGGGAGCTTATCTTAAAATTTCAGTACTATTTTTGAATCACTATGAGACTTCATTTCATTTTTCAAGATTTGTGTAGATTTCTTTGTTTCCTTTATGAGAGTAAACCAAACCCTTTCTCATGGACATCATTCTTTGGATCCCCATCCGAAAAATTTTAAAGTTCTTAAGTTGACAAGACCTAAATTCTGATTTATTTAATTCCTATGTTCTATTATAACAATGTCAAGCATTTACTTTTGCTTTTCTGTTCTCCCAATCTTCTGTAACTGAAATTCAGTTAGTTTTTGTGACACTTTGCTGCAACTTTCTGTTTCCCTTTACTTTTTGTTGACCTTTGTTGCTTCCTTCTTACAAGAAATCTGATCGTCTATCAAAACTTCCCCATCTTCCTTTTCTGGTTCCTATTCACTTTGACTGACTAATCTTAACATTTCCCTAAATATTCAGTTTTCAATAATTAAATGAATGTCTTTTGTACTTACTTAAGCTTTGCTGTGAAATTCAGATTTTCTTTGCAACATACTCTTTTCTTAAATATCATTTCGAACTTCTCAAATAGACATAGTTTCAGCTTTAAAGGTGGTAATAAAAATTCATTGATAAACTCATATTTTAATATAGAAAGCATCTAATATGTTACCATCATGACTAAAATACTGAACTCTGCAAGATCATAGTTAAAACTATTTGGTATGATGTGTCAATTTATACTTTAAGAGCAAGTTCAAATAATATAATTTCTTGCATTTTAACAGTAAATTAAAATTCATATGAGTACATGGAGTTTGAAACTCCATTTTTCTTTTTAAAAAAACCCAAATTTTTAAATGTTAGGATACGTAAATATTCACTGATGTGTCCATTAACTTCAGCAAAAACTATAATTAAGAATTCAGTTATTCATATGTCTTGTAAATCAGATGCTATCAAGCAAACTTATGTATGAACCACATTATTTTTAACTCCAGGACAAATGACTAAGATTCAATATTTTTCACTAAATAGACTTCATTTTTTAGAGCACTTTCAGATTTAGAGAAAAAGAAAATTAGAACCTTTTAAGTTTTATGGCTTTTGCCTAATGCACAATGTTACATACTCACCATTACACTATCATATAGAATAGCTTCAGTACACTAAAATTTCTCTTTGCTCCTCCTACTCATCTTTGTTTCCCCTTCCTGCATCCCTGGCAACCATCAACATTTCATGTTCTCTATAACTTTGCCTTTTCAAGAATGTCATATATTTCGAACTGTATAGTATGTAACAATTTGCATGTATTTTTTCACTTAGTAATATACATATAAGGTTTCTGCATGCTTTTTGTGACCTGATGACTCATTTTTTTTTGCACTGAATAATATCCTATTGTGTAGATATACCAGAGAACCTGTGAAAAGGCCTCTTGGTTACTTCCAAGTTTTGGTAATTATTAATAAAGTTTCTACAAATATTCATATGCATGTGTTTATGTAGACATATGCTTTTAATGCATCTACTACATTATATAGTAAAACTATAAGTAAGATTTTCTAAGAAATTTTCAAACTATCTTGAAAGAGACTGTATCATTTCACATTCCAAACATCAATGGATGAGGCTTCGTGTCACTTCACATTTTATAGCCTGACCAGATTCTCATGTCTACTGCCCGGCAAAAAACAAAACGAATGCAGCCAATTCAGTTTGAGAAAGAGTTTAATATTGCCAAGCAGCTGAGTGAGGATGTCGGGAGAAATATCTCACATTTGCCTCCTCAAAGATTTAGAGGATACAAATTTTAAAGGAAACATGGCAGGCAGAGAGATGGGGTTGTTGATGGGTTGATGACACTGTGGGATGTTGAGACTGTCCTCTTGTTGCAGAGCCAGTTTCTGCCAGATATACGCACAGACCAGTTAAGCCAACTTCCTGGTGTACTGGCCTGGTTGGGGGCCCATCAGGGTGCAAAGTCTGCAAAAGATCTCAAAAACCATTCTTAGGTTTTTATAATAGATATTATCCATTGAAGCAGGTTCCATGATCAAGTGCCATCCCTGATCCCTGAGCTATTTTGAAGGTAGTCTGGAAGAGATATTTGAAGAGAGGTGGCTACCTGGAGATTGAAAGCCACTTTTGTCTTTCAGTGACTGCTTGCCTCCTCAAGCAGTCTTATGTTGATCAGCTTTGTGGGACAGTTTTCTCCTCTCTCCAGAAATCAGGATGTGAGCATAATCACCTTTTATTGGAGTGAAAGCAAACTTAGCAACATATTTGTTAATTTCTAAGCATGAAATTAATTTTTTACAGGCAGTTTCAACACTATTACCAGAATTTGCTATTTTCAGGGTTTGGGCTTTTAGTCATTCTAATAGTGGTGTAGTGGTATCTCACTATTTTTTAAATTTATATTTATCTAATAACATATGATGATGAACATATACTCATATGTTTAGTTGCCATCTGTATATTCCTGAGGAATATGTTCATATATCTTGTCAGTTTTTAAATTGGGTTGCTTGATCTCTTATTGTTTAGCTAAATGTAAGTCTTATCAGATAAGTGTGATAGGCATTTGTAAGTCTTCACTTCTAGTCTGGGGCTTGCCATTTCTTTCTCTTAAGAGAGCCTTTTACAGAGGAGTAGTTTTTAATAGTGAGTTGCACTTAATTTTTTCTTTCATGGATTTGGCTTTTGATGTTGTACTAATAATGCATCACCAAACTAAGGGTCACCTAGATTTTCTTCTATGTTAACTTCTAGAAATTTGAATTTTTTACATTTGGATATATGATTCATTTCAAGTTAATTTTTGAGAAATGTTTAAAGTCAATGCCTAGTTTCATTTTTTGGTATGTGAATATCCCAGTTATCTCACACCATTTATTGCAAAAACAATGTCTTTGCTCCTTCAAAGATTAATTGACTATATTTGTATATGTTGGTTCATAGGCTCTGAATTATATTTTCTTAATCTGTTTATCCTTTCACAATTACCACACTATCTTTATTATTGTAGCTTTATAATAAGAATTGAAGTCAAGAGCATCAATCCTCTGACTTTGTATTTTTTTCTTCATTTAATTTTTTTTATTTTCAAATTGTGGGGTACAATTCAGGGTAGGTTATACAAACATTCATCACGCAGACACACCTGTTGATGAGGTGTGCCCCTCCCCAGTCAGATTTCGACTACTGTCATTCCCACCTCCCCATTCCCTCCTCCCCACGGCAGTTCCCAACTACTGTCAATCCTTTTCTTACAGTATTATGGTAATTGTACATGGTCCACCTATGAGTGAGAATATGTGATACTCTGGTCTTTGTTTCTGTGAAAGATCACTCAGTATTATAGACTCTATTTTCATCCAGGTTGCTGCGAAGTTCATGATTTTGTTCTACTTTATGGCTGCATAGTATCCCATCGTGTGTATGTACCACATTTTTTATCCAGTCCTCTTTTGATGGGTAGCATGGTTGAATCCATGTTCTTGCTATTGTGAACAAGGCAGCGATAAGCATACATGTGCAGGTATCCTTTTTATAGGCGATTTGAGTTCTTCCGGGTATATTCACAGTAGAGGCAATGTGGGGTCATATGGAAGATCAATTTTTAGAACTTTTAGAATCGCCACACTGATTTCCACAGAGGCTGTACTAGTTTACACTCCCACCAACAGTGTAAAAGTGTTTCCTTTTCACCATATCCTCTCCAGTATCTGTTATTTTTTGTTATTGATGATGGCCATTCTGACTGGAGTTAGGTGATATCTCAGTGTAGTTTTAATTCGCATCTCTTTGATGACTAGTGAGGCTGAACATTTTTTCATGTATCTGTTGGCTGCTTGTATGTCTTCTTTTGAGAACTGTCTATTCATATCCTTTGCCCACTTTGTAATGGGACTGTTTGTTTTTTCTTTTCAGCATATTTGAGTTCTTTGTAAATCCTAGGTGTTAGGCCTTTGTCAGACATGGAGTCGGCAAATATTTTTTCCCAGTCTGTGGGCTGTCTCCCTGCTCTCTTGGTGGTTTCTTTGGCTTTGCAGAAGATTGTCAGTTCTATGAGGTCCTATTTGTCTACCTTATCTCTTATGACCTGGGCATTTCGAGTTTTGCTCAGGAATTGGTTGCCAGTTCCAACTTCCATAAGGGTGTCTCCTGCATTTTCTAAGGTTCTTATAGTTTGAGGTTTTACATTTAGGTCTCTGATCCATTTAGAGTTAATTTTTGTGAAAGGGGATAGGTAGGGGTCCTATTTCAATCTTGGGCATGTGATCAGTTAGTTTTTTCAGCAGCATTTACAGAATAGGTTCTAGTCACCCCAGGGTAGGTGGTGGAGACTTTGTCAAAGATGAGTTGGTTGAGAAATTGAGGTTTTGCTTCTGGAATCTCAATTCTATTCCATGGGTCTATACGCCTGTTCTTGTACCACTGCCAGGCTGTTTTGATTATTGTAGCTTTATAATAAAGTTTAAAGTCTGGGAGGGTGGTACCTCCTGCTTATTTATTTATTTATTTATTCTGAGGATTGTTTTGCCTATTCTTGGTTGTTTATGTTTCCATATGAATTCCTGTATTATTGTTTCTACGTCTGAAAAGAAGGTTGTTGGCAATTTGATGGGTATTGTGTTAAATCTGTAAATTGCCGGCTTTGTATTATAATATAGTGTTGCGTGTTCTGGGTCTTTGCCTTTCCCTATAAACTTTAGAATTGATTTGTTGATATCCATGAAGTAACTTGCTGGGATTTAGATTCAGCAAATTAGTATAATCCCAATTATTTTCAAATTGAATTTTCAAAAATGTCCCCCAGTTACATATAAATATTCAGATGAGAGTAAGGCCAAGAAGGCTGACTAAAGACATGGAATGACTATACTCTCTGTGAAGAAACCTGTATGAAAGAGCAGACCTAGGGCTTAGGGGTTCTACCTGAAAACTCAAATTGAGATCTACCAGATGGTTAGCTGCAGACAAAAAAGGACAGACAGTTCCAAGTCCCAGACAACCCTGAAGGCAGCACCATGAGAGAGCAGAAAGAACCTATGGAGACACAGATAAGGAAGAACCAGCAAAAACACTGGCAACCATCAAGTCTTAATGAGTTGACATTCACAAAAAAACTTCCTAGACCTCTAAAACAGAATCTATCTCAAACAACCTCATTCTGATGACAGACATAGAATTCAGACTATGGATGGCAAAGATGGTCAAGCACAGCCATGAGAAAATGGACACACAGATCATCCAGGCAACAAAAACAGCATAGAAAGTGAAAGCTGAGCTACCCAATATGAGAAAAATCCAATTTGCCGTCCTGGAAATGAAGATTTATTTCCCGGAATTTCAAAACACAATGACAAGCCTGAATAGCAGATTGACCAGGCAAAGAAAATAGTCTCAGAGCTTGAATATCAAACTATTTAACTAACCCAGCCTGAAAAAACAATAAGAAAAAGTATAGGAATAATGCAAGGCATAAGAGATATTTGGGATTATGTAAAGAGACCAAACCTGTAGTTGATTGGCATCCTTGAGAGATAAGGGGAAACTAAGAAAACCCTGGAACAAACCTTCAAAGATGTCATGCAAAAAAAGCCTATCATGCCAGAGAGGCAGCCATGCAGATGCAAGCAATCCAGAGAGTTCTTGTGAAATACTTCAAGAGAGGACCATCCCTAAGACACATAATATTCCATTTCCACAAGTTGAGCATGAAATAAAAATTTCTAAAGGGAGCTAGAGAAAAGGGATAGACCATCTACAAAGGAAGACCCATCAATATTGCAAAAGACTTCTCAGCAAAAACTCTACATGGGAGCTAATCTTTAACATTCTTACAGAAAAGCAATTTCATCCAAGAATTTTCTTCCCCATCAAGTTAAGCTTTATTAATGAGGGTAATTTAAATCCTTCCTAGACATTCAGTCTCTAAGATGATATGCCACTTCCAGACCAGTCATTCAGTTGGTGCTTAGGAAATTCCTAAGCATAGAATCAAAAGAACAATTCTACCCATCACAGAAGCACAGGCAAGCACAGTTTATAGACTATACAAATCAACCAAAAAATCAATAAAAAGCAAAGCAGTCTTCTAATAACAATTTGACAGAAACAAGTTCCCACATATCAACAATTAATTTGAATAAACTGAATATGTCACTCAAAAGCATAGAGCGGCAAATTAAAAAAGAAGTACAATCCTTCATTCAAATTCCCTCAGGAAACTGGTCTCACTGCAAGTGGCACCCACATGCTCAAGATAAAGGATTGGAGAATTATCTCCCAGAAAAATGGAAACCAAAAAGAACAGGAGAACCTATTTTTATACCATATATAACAGACTTTATACCAATAAAAGTTAAACCTGAAAGACACTACAAAATGATAACAGACTCAATCCACCAGAAAGAAATATCCACTTTGAATATACATATATGCAACCAACATAGGAGCACACAGATTTATAAAAGCAATTGCTAATTAAACTAAACAAGACCATAAACTTCCATAAATTTTAGTTGGAGACTTTAACACCCCACTACAAGTCTTAAACAGATCATCAAGGCAAAAAACTAATAAGGAAATCAGACGTCTTAATTTGACACTCAATCAACTGGAACTAACAGACAGCTGTAGAACACTTCTCCCAACAACCACAGAATATGCACTCTTCTCATCAGCACACAGAACATACTCCAGTCTGGGTGTGGTGGCTCATGTATATAATCCCAGCTTTCTGGGAGGCCAAGGTGAGAGGATTGATTGCCTTAACCCGCTGGTTCGAGACCAGACTGGGCAACTTGGCGAGACCTCATCTCTATACTAAATTAAAAAAAAAAAATTAGCCGGGTATGGTGGTGCATGCCTAGTTCCACCTACTTGGAAGGCTGAGGCAGAAGAATTACCTGAGGCCAGTAGGTCAAGGCTGCGGTGACTGGAAGAGTGCCACTAAACTCTAGTCTGGGTGACAGAGTGAAGACTCCAACTAAAAATTTTTTTAAAAAAGAACATACTCCAAGATTGACCAACTACTAGGGCACAAATCATGTCTAAAAATATTTAAAATATCAAAATCATATCAAGCATCTTTTCAGACCATAGTTTAATAAAAATAAGTAATATCCCCACCAGACACTCCATAAAATACATGAATACATGAAAATGAAGCAACATGCTTCTGAATAACTTTTGGGTTAACACAGAAATTAGGGAAGAAATAAAAAGATTATCAGAAACAAATAAAAACAAAGACGCAATAAACCAAAACCTTTGGTATACCATGAAAATGATGCTAAGAGAGAAATATATAAAATTACCTACATATATCTAGAAAATAGAGAATCTCAAGGAAACGGTCTAAGATTGCACCTAAGGGAGCTGGACAGACAAGAAATAGTCAATCCTGAAATTAGTGAAAAATGAAAATTATTAAAATAAAGTCACAGTTGAATGAAATAGAGACCAAAATAATAATAGTAATAATAATGATAATACAAAGTATCAATGGGATGAAAAGCTGTTCTTTGAAAGGATAAATAAGATTGAAAATTCCTGGCCAGATTAACAAAAGTAAAGAGAGACAAAATTCTAATAAAAACAATTAGAAACAAACAGGCAATATTACAACTGACCCTGAAAAAAATACAAAAGATTATCAGAGATTACGATGATCACCTGTATGTGAATAAACTAAAAAATCTAGAGGAAGTAGAGGAATTCCTGGCATCACATAACCTCCCAAGTTTGAAACAGGAAGAAATTGAAACCCTAAATAGACCATTGACAATCCAAGAAATTGACTCAGTAATAAGAAGCATTCCTGCTCCCTCCCCCCAAAAGGCCCTGGGTCAATTGGTTTCTCAGCCAAATTCTGCAAATTGTATAAGGAAGAGCTGATAACTGTCCTATTGAAAGCATTTCAGGCAATTGAAAAAGAAAGGAGCCTGGCTCGGTGGCTCAGCCTGTAATCCCGTGCCTTTGGGAGGCTGAGGTGAGTGGATTGCCTGAGCCCGCAGGTTCGAGACCCGCCTGGGCAGCAAGACCTCATCTCTACAATAAATCAAAAAATCAGCCGGGTGTGGTAGCGCATGCCTGTAATTCCAGCTACTTGGAAGGCTGAGGCGGAAGGATCGCCGGAGAGGCGGAAGGATCGCCGGAGCCCAGCAGGCGAGGCTGCGGTGGCCGGGAGCGGCCACTGCACTCCAGTCTGGGCGACAGAGTGAGACTCCAACTCAAAAAAAAAAAAAAAAAGAAAGAAAAAGAAAGGATACTCCTTAGTTCACTCTATGAGGCCAGTATTATCCTGATACCCCAAAATTACAAAGACTGAACAAGGAAGGAAAATTATAGGCTAGTTTCTTTGATAAAAGTGCATTCAAAAATTCTCAACAAAATTCTAGCAAATCACATCCAACAGCACATTTTACACCTCATCCATCACAACCAGAAAGACTTCATTTCCAGAATACAAGGCTTGATCAACATATGTAAATTAATAAACATAGTTCATCATATACACAGGTGTAAAACTGAAAAACACACGACCATTTCATTTGGTGCAAAAAAAAGCATTTGATAACATACAGTATTCCTTTTTGATAAAAACCTTTACAAACCTAGGCATTGAAGGAATATTCCTCAAAATATTAAAAGCCATCTATGACAAACTGCAGACAACATTATACTTAACAGGCAGAAGCTGAAAGCATTCACCTAAGAACTGCAACAAAACAATAATGACCACTCTCACCCCTCCTATTCAACATAGTACTGGAATTCCTAGACAGAGCTATCAAGCAGGAGAAAGAAATGAGGGATATCCAAATAGGAAAAGAAGAAGTTAAATTTTCCTTCTTTGTAGATTATATGATCCTATAGCTAGAAAACCCTAGATACTTTGTCAAAAACCACCTCACACTGATGAACAACTTCAGTAAAATGCTAGGATTAAAAAAATGCACATAAAATAGTTGCATTTCTATACATTAACAACAAACAGGCTAAGAACCAAGTCAAAAACACAATCCCGTTGATAATAACACACACACACACACGCATACACACACACACACACACACACACACACACACACACACACACACACACACATTCAACTGACCATAGAGAAGAAAGAGTTTTATAATGAGAACTATGGAACACTACCTAAGGAAATCAAGGATGACACAAACAAATGGAAGAATGTCTCATGCTCTTGGACTGAAAAAATCAGTATTGTCAAGATGTCCATCCCATCCAGTCTACAGATTCAACACAATCTCTATCAAATTATCAGCATCATTTTTCACAATCCAATTAAAGGCAATACAGTGATTCATATGGAAGCAAAAGAGAGTACAAATAGCTAAATTAATTGTGTGTAAAAAGAACAAATCTCGTGGCAGCACATTCCAGACCTCAAACTTTACTACAAGGATACAGTAACTAAGACCTCATGGTACTGGTATAAAAATAGACACAAAAACCAATGGAACAAGACAGAGAAGCTGGAAATAAAAACACAAACTTTCAATTAAATCAACTTTGACAAAGTCAACAAAAATAATCATTGAGGAAAAAATATCATATTTAGCAACTAGTGCTGGAAAATCTGAATAACCACATGCAGAAGAATAAAACTGGACCTCTACTTATCACAATGTACAGCAATTATCTTAAAATGGATCAAGGAGTTTAATGTGAAACCCCAAAGTATAAGAATTATAGAAGAAAACTTGGGGAACATCTTCCTGGACATGAATTCATAGAGAAGTTTTCAAAATCAAATGGAGAAAAGAACTATTATTGATAGGAGGGACCTTATCGAGATTAAAAAAAAATAGTTTTGAACAGCAAAAGGAGCCATCAAAAGTGTAGAGATAACCCATTGAAATAGGAAAAAGTATTTGCAAGATGTGCATCCAACAATTACCTAATATCCTGTATATACAAGGAACTTAAATACAACAGAACCCTCCCCACACATATAACCCCATTAAAAAAAAAATGGGCAAGCGGGCTCGGTGGCTCAGCCTGTAATCCCGCACCTTTGGGAGGCTGAGGTGAGTGGATTGCCTGAGCCCGCGGGTTCGAGACCCGCCTGGGCAGGCGAGACCTCATCTCCACAATAAATCAAAAAATCAGCCGGTCATGGTAGTGCATGCCTGTAATTCCGGCTACTTGGAAGGCTGAGGTGGAAGGATCGCCAGAGCCCAGCAGGTAGAGGGTGCGGTGGCTGAGAGCGGCCACTGCACTCCAGTCTGGGTGACAGAGTGAGACTCCAACTCAAAAAAAAAAAAAAATGGGCCAAGGATATGAACAGATACTTCTCAACGGAAGACATCCACCAGAAAACATGAAAAATATTTAGCTTCACTAATTATCAGATAAATGAAAATTAAAGCTACAATGAGATAGCACCTCATACCAGTCAGGATGTCTATCGTTAAAAAGTCATAAAACAACGGGTATTGGCAAGGCTGTGAAGAAAAGAAAACCCTACTACATTGTTGTCAGTATTTCAGCTAGTTAAACCTTTATGGAAAGCAGTGTGGTATTTTCTCAAAAACTACATATTGGTACTATATGATCCAGCAATCCCAGTTCTGGAAATATATCAAGAAAAACATAAATATCTTTACCAAAAAGATACCTGGAGATATATGCTCTTTGCAGCACTGTTAACACTAGCAAAAACATGAAACCAACCCAGATGCCCATTGAAAGCACATTGGAAAAATAAAATGTGGTAAGTAGGCACAATGGCATACTACACAGCCATAAAGAAGAACAAAATCATGTTATTTGCAGCAACATGAATACAGCTGGAGACCAATATTCTAAGGGAACTTTCACAGAAACAAACAAACAAACAAAAAACCTGAATACCACATGTTCTCACTCATAAACAGGCCCTAAACATTGAACATTTGCACACTAAAAGGTGGATACCTAATCATGAAAGGAGGAATAAGGGACACATAACCACCCAGTGGGTACATATCAACCACCAAGAGGTAAGATGGCTCCTAGAAGGCCAAACCTCAACTGCATGCAATTTACTTACGTAGCAAATCCTCGCATGTACCTCAGAATTCTATAATAAAAATAACATTAAACAAAAACTTAAAAAGCAAGCTACAGAACAATTCATACTGCATATTTCTATTTGTATAAAGAAGAATGTATGTGCATGCATGCATATGAATGTGCAGATACTCACCAAACTGTTTATAGTAATGGTGTCTGAGGGGAAGAGAGAATTTAGTAGACTGAGGGAGCAGAGACGAAGACTGACCTTCCCCTTTCTTTGTGCCATTCTGAGGTGTTTGAATTCTTTCTGATTAGTATATATTACTTTTATAAATATTGTGTTCATTTAAAACAATTTAACTAAGATTTATTCTTAGTTCTGTTCCATAACACCAACCTTTTCACAAATATGCTACATCCAGTTTTTAAGGTCCTTTTGAGCTCAGAACATATCTATTCTACATTAACAAGGTAATCTTTTTAAAAACATGTAATTTAAAGTCTGAGTAGATTTTTGGTATTCTCATTTTATTTTCTCAACATTGACAGCAATAACTTCAATGATCAGAAATCAAGAGTGGAGAATACAGAAAGTAAAAGACCAGGAGAAAAATATGTTAATAAAATGACTCATCGCTTGCCTATTCTGTAGAGAGATGGTGCCCAATTAATAGTGGAGTTGCTTATATATAACTCCCTGTGTGCTGTGTGTGTGTGTGTGTGTGTGTGTGTGTGTGTGTGTGTGTGTGTGTGAAAATTTATTAAAAGATACTCTGCCTATAAATTATTTAAAAAATTCAGATATAAATAATTGACAATATATTAGGAAATTAAATTTATATATTATATTTTAAAAATTCCCCCATTAACTAAGCACCTGCCCCCTCCATGAAAATACCTATTCCATTAGTTAACTATGAAAGACTGTAGGATTTTGTGTGTGGGTAGCAGTCTCATTACATAGCATTCCCTCTTTACATGCAGCATGTGTAAACAAGAAGAGTTAGAAAAAATCATTTTCATAGTATTTTCAATATTCTGACCTCAATGTTACAAACAAGCAAACAAATAAACAAACAAAAAATAAACCAAAATACACAAAAAAATGTATTCTAAAGTGTAATCATTCGTTCCAAATACCAGACATTAAATATTTCCAAGATGATCTCTAGGAATAATTTGCCATCTAAGCCATGCTTTTGAAAAATATTTAGTGAAGTCTGTGCAGGATTTCTTCTTATTTCATCCGTAGCAATCATTGTACTTGTTGCTTCAGAAACTTTAAGTTCTACTGTTACAAACTTTACAACTTCTGTGAAAAGTGCAGTTTTCAGATACCGAGTATTTTGTACAGTAGTTATGGTCCATCACCAGCATAATCTTGAAGGAAATATTTAACATGGTTAAATCAGTCTATACAGAAGTCACAAGACAACTTTGTAGAGTGTTCACATTTCCTCCCTGATGTCAGAAACCACTACGTTCAATTCAGGAATAACTAGACTTTAAAATATAATTTTTATTTTACCCAGTGATAAGTATGATAATGCTATATACCAGTGAGGACTGGACTCCGAAGGAAACAGTCTTACTGAAAGTCTAAAGAAAAGTTCCATTATAAAAAGGCAACAGGATACATATAGGGAAAAATAAGCATGCACAGTTTTAACTCTCTGTCACCTCCAATGATCTTGGGCATACCACCTGGTTTCAGTAAGCCACAGAGTCTTCATCTGTAAAATGAGACTACTGAGAGAGCTCACTGTGGCTTTGACTTCCTTTGGGCTCAGGCAATCTTCCCACCTCAGTCTTCCACATAGGTGAGACTACAGGTGTGCAGCACCATATCAGGGTAATTAAATTAATTTTTTGTATAGATGAGGTCTCACTATATTGCCCACGCTTCAGCTTTGACCTTGTAGGCTCATTCCTCCCAATTCAGCTTTCCGAAGTGCTGAGATTACACATGTGAGCCCAGTTTATATGAGGCAATTAATAGCTCTCCTTAATGCACTTGCTTATGTAAATAAGAAAACTTACTTTTATCCATAAGATAAGTTCTTGTAGAAGGTTCATTTGTTTTACCAGTTTAGTTTTTAACATGCAACCCAAAATCTCTCTTTTCTTTTCTAAATCCTGGTTTTCAACAAGATAATTTTTCATTTCCTGCCAAGAGCATGGGTATTCCTATAAAAACAAAAGTGAGAACTCACCTGTGATCTTAATGAAATAAGGCCTTTGGGAATTAAAGGTTGAGTTTCATATGAGGAATTCTGAGCTGTGTAAGAAATGCTGTGTGTTTATACACGACAATTGTGACCATTTAATTGCTGCAAATCAAAGATAGAAAACAACTTATTATTATTATTATTTTTACAGAATCCTGTCTGAGAAAATAAATAAGTAAATGCTGAGACATTTACTGTTTTTCTACTAATCACGATATTGGTAGACCAAATAATGGAACAAAGAAAAAGAACTGTAGGTATCTGTATATGGCTCGTATAGAGGACACAAAAATACATGTAGCATTTATTAATTGATAATGCAGTCAATTTACTTCAATTCATAGTGAATGAATTTTTAAAATGGTGTCATTCCATTAGAGAATAATTCTCATCTCTTTAAGCCTAGAGTAGAAAGCTTTAACTAAAGCAGGATATATATTTACACACATACACGCACACAAAACACTCTTACAAAGACA
This sequence comes from Cephalopachus bancanus, assembly GCA_027257055.1. Taxonomy (NCBI): domain Eukaryota; kingdom Metazoa; phylum Chordata; class Mammalia; order Primates; family Tarsiidae; genus Cephalopachus; species Cephalopachus bancanus. The sequence goes on along the minus strand of JAPVLO010000046.1, from coordinate 3,403,080 downwards.
TATTAAAAGTGGGCTTCGCCGGGCTTGGTGGCTCAGACTGTAATCCCGTGCCTTTGGGAGGCTGAGGTGAGTGAATTGCCTGAGCCCGCGGGTTCGAGACCCGCCTGGGCAGCGAGACCTCATCTCTACAATAAATCAAAAAATCAGCCGGGCGTGGTAGCACACGCCTGTAATTCCGGCTACTCGGAAGGCTGAGGCGGAAGGATCGCCGGAGCCCAGCAGGTGAGGCTGCGGTGGCCGGGAGCAACCACTACACTCCAGTCTGGGGGACAGAGTGAGACTACAACTCAAAAAAAAAAAAAAATTGGGCTTCTCTGTATATAAAGTTTCAAATCTGGAACACTTGGTTTTTCAGAATTTGACTATGAAGAAATTGGTTTTTTTCTTTATAGGATCTACTAATTTTTTAAAGTTTTGAAATATGTTAACTAAGAACAGACCACTGAGTGGTGAAAATTTATAAATAACCTGGATTGCAGTGGCAAAAAAGATACAAAAGTATTAGCACAAATTGTACAGTGAAGAGAAATGCATGTTGTCCTGTTGAAGATGATTTCTTTTTAAATATTATAGCAACTCAGACTAAAAACAGACACATAAAATCCACACTTAAGGAAGTAAAGTGAAGGAAAAGATTTAGAGCAAAATCTAGGGCAAAGAAGGCATAAAAACAGATTATCTGGCTTAAATTTATATTTCAAGTTCTTACTGTGCTCTGGTAGGCTTGAATTTGGTTATAAATCTGTATTGGAAGCTGTTTTAAATGACCTTATTGTTTTGTTTTGGTTTTGGTTTTGCTTGTTATTTTCATTCTATCTTCCATAATAACATATCCTCATCTAATCTAAATCTTACTTCCAAGGACTGCTACATTGCATAACTCCAGGAAGCTCTATTACATGTAATTCATATATATGAGATTCCATGGACTTTGGCACTGCCCAGCCTACATGGATTTGCACAGAGCCTCTGTCTATCCCTCTACTGGAAAATGATGAGTGCCTGAGATGAACTCTAAAATCATTTCAACTCTGAATAGTCTGAGATTTGTATCTCTTCTCTATTTTTTTCTCCTTCATTTCATCTAATCCCATTGTTTTATGTATCATTTTATGATAATAAATCTACATTAATAAAATAAGCCCCAATATGTGATATTGCAAGCAACCTCAAATTCCAGTGTCTTCATATAATTAAAATTTTTGTTTGTTTGTTTGTTTGTTTGAAATAGGAGTTTCTAGGTATCTATCAGGTAACATGTGTAGTTTTGTTCTTCTACATCCTGGATGCCTCCACTAGTAAGAAGGAATATGTAAAAGACCTCATGAGACATTTGGGGGACAGATATGTAAAGGGTACACATTATTTGGTCACATAATATTGATCAGAACTGAAACTCATGACCTCACCTAACTATAGGAAGGGAAAAAGAACATAGTTCTTATCTATCTTTATCTATCTATCTATCTGTCTATCTATCTATCTATCTATCTATCTATCTATCTATCTCTCTCTCTCTCTATCTACTCATCATCATCAATCTACCTATCAGCTATTCTCTAACTACTATTCAACTATTATCTTTCTCTTTTTCTTTCTTTCTTTCTTTCTTTCTTTCTTTCTTTCTTTCTTTCTTTCTTTCTTTCTTTCTTTCTCTTTCTTTCTTTCATCTATCATCTATCATCTCTGTATATTCCCTCTGTCACTTCTATTTCTCTATCCACTTATCTATATATCATTTATTTATCCCTGAAAGAAAAACATACAATTGGCAAATATTTTTTACTAGTCTATGACTGTCTCCCTACTCTCTCAATGGTTTCTCTGACTTTGCAAAAGGCTTGTCAGTTTGATGAGGTCCCTCTTATGGCATGGGCACTTAGAGTTTTGATCAGGAATTGGTTGCCAGTTCAGATTTCCATAAAGGTGTCTCCTGCATTTTCTAAGGTTCTAATAGTTAGAGGTTTTACATTTAGGTCTTTGATTCATTTAGAGTTGGTTGATTTTTGTGTATGGAGATAGATAGGGGTCTTGTTTTAATCTTCCGCATTGTGGTCAGCAAGTTTTCGCAGTACCATTTGCTGAATAAGTTCTCCTTTCTCCAGTGGTTGATGGTGGAGGCTTTGTTAAAGATGAGTTGGCTAAGAAATTGAGGTTTTGCTTCTGGAATCTCTATCCTGTTCCATTGGTCGGGAACACAAACCTGCCTAAAAGAATAAAAACAGTCGCATTACAAAGTGGGCAAAAGACATGAATAGACACTTCCCTAAAGAAGGCGTATGAGCAGCCAACAGATACATGAAATAATGCGCAGCCTCACTAGTCATCAAAGAAATGCAAATTAAAACCACACTGATATACCGTCTAACTCCAGTCAGGATGGCCATCATCAATATCTCAGAAAACAACAGGTGTTGGAGGGAATGTGGCAGAAAGGAAACACTTCTACATTGCTGGTGGGAGTGTAAACTAGTACAGCCTCTGTGGAAAACAGTGTGGCGATTCCTAAAAGATCTAAAAATCAACCTCGCATAAGACTCCTCAATCCTCCTACTGGGAATATACCCACAGGAAGTCAAATCACTCTATGAAAATGATACCTGTATACGCATGTTTATTGCAGTATTATTTACAATAGCAAAAACATGGAGCTAACTATGCTGCCCATTGAAAGGGACTGGTTAAAAAAATGTGGTATATATACATGATGGAATATTATGCAGTCATACAGAAGGACAAAATATGAACTTCACAGCAACTTGAATGGACCTAGAGGCTATAATACTAAGTGATCTATCACATAAACAAAGAACGAAGTATTACATGTTCTCACTCATAAGCGAACCTTGAACAATTATTGTAATACTATAAGAAAGGGATTGGCAGTAGTAGGAACTCGCCAGGTGAGGGCAGGAGAGGGATTGGCAGTAGTGGGAAACTGCTAGAGAAGGGGGAGGCAAACCCATCAACATGGGTACCTGCATAATGAACATTTGTATACCTAACCCCTGAATTGTACCCCACATATTTAAAATAAAAACTTTTTTTAAAAAAGAGATAGTACTATTTTTCCAATATAGTTTTGCCTCCATCACAATCTAGCCTAAATGTATTTCACATTTTGTTACAAAATATAATATACACGATCACTTCCTAGGTGATAACCCAATATTCCATCCAGTCATACTTCTCAGTTTAATCTAGGCTGTCCAAACAATACACAGAACTGAAGAATCAAGTTGTCTGCCTTCATTCCTCATATACATAGTCCTATTATATGCAGCAAAGCTGGAACAAACACAACAATTACAATAGACAGTTTGAAGTTTCTTTGTCCATGACTGTGGGAGGAAATTTCCTCATTATACTTAATTTTGCTCTCTAGAAAGAACTCCGTTGTGTCTTCTCTGACTCTTGTCTCTGACTTCTATGACATTCCTCTTTATCTATTATCTGTGACTGTGATGAAGCATGGGTTGGGGTATTTGATTCCTGAAGATCATAGAGCTTTTGAAAATTGTTTTCTATTCATAGAAAATTGGTGTTTTAAGGTTATTTTAATTCTTTTATGATCAAAGACAAGTTAATTGGGGCCTAATGTTTCTTTAGCAGTATAATTTCTGCAAAAACATCCAGAACTTGCTATTTGTTTCTAATTAATTCCATATTACAATAGTCACATGCAGAGTTATTTTTCAGATATTTTACTCAAATCATTTTTAACCACCACGATGACTTCTACTACCTCAATCTAATGGCAGCAACTTTGTGGGTCTCAGTCTCAGGCTCTAATGCTAAGAACACACTCCTTACCTGATCTTTGACAAAGGCATCTTCTTAATGTGCTTCCTTCCACAGTTCAAGGTCTTTTACAATCTTACTTCTCAAATTTGGAATAAATAAGCATTATTAACTTCCCTTTTGAATTCTTAAAAAATGGACTTTCTATGTCTTTTTGTTATACTTGCAATCTGGCCAGGTTTCTTCTGAACCCTTATCATACTTTGTCAAACACAGTCAGTATTAGCTGAAATATACTGTATTCATTTTCTATTTCTGATGTAGCAAATTGTTAGAAACTTAATGGCTTACAACATATATTTATTATCTTACAGTCTGTATGTCAGAAGTCTGAAATGGGTCTCATTGGGCTAAAATTAAGTTGTTGACAAGGCTTTATTTATTTCTAGTTGTTCTGGGGAGATTCCCTTTCTTTACCTTTTACAGCTTCTGGAAGGTTACTCACTGACTCAGGCTCATGGATGCTTTCATTCATCTTTAAAGCCAGCAAGTCCAGCTGTATTCTCAAAACGACATCATCCTGGTTCTCTAACTTCTGCCTCCCTCTTTCACTTTTAAGGTTCCTTGTGATTACATTGGGTGTATCTAAATAGTCCAATACAATCTATCTCTTTTACCTATTTAGGCAACTGATCAGTAACCTTAATATTTTCTGCAATCTTAATTCTTCTTTCCCTTATGAAGTAACATATTCAACAGATTCCAGAGATTATGTTGTAAACATCTTTGGGGCAGCATTATTAATACTTTCAATATACAATAACACTTTATTTCAAATTATTTTCTCTAAAGATGCCAGAATGAAAGGCACATAATCTACTTTTCCAAATTCTCACAGGCAAAAGTTTTACCAAATATCTTGATATTGCTTATTATGAATATCCAGTTTTCTAAACTCTGATATCCTTGTTGCCCACAAGTTGATAAATAAGCTAATGCAACATATATGTGCATAACTATAAGCATTTTATATATATAATTTTCAAATAATTATCAATTTACATGAAGTCACAAAAAAGGGCAGAATACAGAAAGGTTTAGTGCACTCTTTACCCAATTGCATCTTAGATTACTCTAATACAATATCAAAACAAGGGAATTGAGACCAGGCACAGTGGTGCACGCCTGTAATCTCAGAATTTGCCAAAGCTGAGATGGGATGATTGCTTGAAATCAGGTTGGAGACAAGCCTAGCCAATACAGTAATATCTGGTATCAATAAAAAATTAGCCAATGTTGGTGGTGTGCACCTGTAGTCCCAGATACTCAGGAGATTGAGGAGGGAGGATCACCTGAACCAGGTGATTGATCCTGGCCAATGGAGTGAGATCCCAACTAAAAAAAACAAAAAACAAATAAACAAACAAAAAACCTAGGGAACTGAAAGTGACATTGGTGCAATGTGTGCATATACTTTGAAATAATTTCATCACATGTCGTTTTGTGTAACCACCACCACAACAATACAGAACTACTGCATCACCACAATGATCCCCCTCATGCTACCCCTTTCAGTTTACAATCACCCCTTTCTCATGCACCATTTCTGACCCAACAACCATTAATCTGTTTTCCATTTCAATAATTTTGACATCTTAAGAGTGTTATATCAATGGTACATAAATAAATTTGTAAAATATGCGACATTTTTATATTGGATTTGGTGTGTGTTTTGTTTTTCTTAGCATAATTTTCTTGCAATCCATTCACATCAGTAGGTATACAAATAGTTTCTTAATTTTTTTTGATAACTGGTTAGTGTTTCATAATGTGGTTCTACTATAGTTTATTAATCATTAGCTTATTATAGAAGATTTCATTTCATTTTTTTCTAGATTATACCTAGTGTAAATAAAGCTATCATGAACAATCCTGACCTAGATTTTGCAAGACATAAGTGTTTTTCTTGAGGTAAATGTCCAGAAGTGTGATTGCTAGGTAATATTATAACTGTATTTTTACACTTAAAAAAAAAGGCAAAGCTTTTTAAAGTATTGTTTTACAAAGTCACCAGTAATGTATAGGTGATCTAGTTTCTCTGCAACATTTGGCATTGCCATGTGTGTGTGTTGTTTTGTTTTTCTTTTAGCTCTTCTTATAGGTATGTAGCGATATTGCATCATGTCTTACTCTCTATTGGCTTAATAATAGGTGAAGAGTACACATGTCACCATACGCTTTCTGTTTATCCTCTTTGGTAAAATATATGTTCATGTTTTACTCATTTTCTAACTAGATAGCTTTTTTCTTTCTTTCTTTCTTTGTTAACTGCTGATATTAAGAGTTCTTTATTCCAGATATAAGTTCTTCAACAGATATGTGGTTTTTCAAATACTTTCTTAATCTGTAGCTTGTATTTTCACTCTCTTAACTTATCTTTCACAAAACAAAACTTTTAAATTTTGACAAAACACAATTTATCGTTGTTTTTAATTGTATGGATCATAATTTTCATGTCAGATACAAATCTGTTAATCAAGTCCAAGTTCTCCAAGATTTTCTCCCATCTCTCTCTCTCTGTCTCTCTCTCTTTTCTTTTTTTTTTTTTTTTTTTGAGTTGGAGTCTCATTCTATTGCCCAGGCTGGAGTACAGTGGCATGCTCATGGCCACTGCTGACCTGACCTGCTGTGCTTAGGTGATCCTTCCACCTCAGCCTTCCAAGTAACTGGAACTACTGGAATGCACCAACAAGCCTGCCTAATTTTTTGATCTATTGTAGAGATGAGGTCTCACCAAGTTGCCCAGGCTGGTCTTGAAACCATCGGCCCAAGCAATCCTCTCACCTCAGTCTCTCAAAGTGCTGGGATTATAGGCATGAGTCACTGCTCTCGGCCTCATCTCTTTTTCAAATATTTTATAGTTTTACATGTTATATTTAACTGTATGATTCACTTTGAATTATTTTTTCTCTAGCATGCAAAGATGATATTTCTTCTTCTTGCCTATGGATATTTGTATTAGCCTGTTTAGGCGGCTATAAGAGAATACTATATAGACTGGGTGGCTTATAAACAATGGAAATTTATTTCTCACAGTTGTAGAGGCAGAGAGTTACAAAATCAAGGCACTGATAGATTATTTAGTGTCTTGTGAGGGTTCATGTCCTGGTTCATAGATGACTTGCTCACTGTATCCTCACATAGCAGAAAAGGTAAGGGAGCTCTATGAGTCTCTTTTATTTAAACAAACAAACAAAAACTCCACAAATCCCATGCATCAAGTCTATGATATCATGACCTAATCACCTTCCAAAGTCTCCACCTCCATCTACCATCACACTATAAATTAGGTTTCAATATATGAATTTGGGAAAGTCATAAGCATTCAGTCTATACCAATATCCAGGTGTTCCAGCACAATTTATTGAAAAGACTATCCCTCTTCCTTTAAATTCTTTTATGCCTTTATCAAAGGGCAGTCAGCCCAACTTGTATGGGATTATTTGATGGCACTCTTTTGTTCAATTGATCTGTTAATCCATATTTCCACCAATATCACACAGTCTTGATTACTGTCGGTATATACTAAATATTGAAATCAAATAAGGTCATCCCACTTTCTTCCTTTTCATGACTGTTTGAGATATTCTGGTGTCTGTTCTTGAAAGTTTTAGAAAAGGCTTTTCTGTGTTTACCAAAAACTGCTAGAGATTTTGGTAAAAGTTGTACTGATATTGAGGATTAGCATGGAAAAATTGGCAGTTTTTTCAATGTTGAGTCTTCAAATTCATAAACATAGCATGTCTATTCACTTATGTAGGTCTTGTTTTTATTTTCTGTGTGCATTTTGAAACTTTTAACCACAGATTTTGTGGTTTTATGATGTTTTAAATCTAAGTATTTGTTGTGATTGTAAATGCTGTGTCTAATTTAGGCTTCACACACCCATTGTTAGTATATGTAAGTGAGATTAATGTTTGTTTCTTCATCTTGCATCCTGTAATCTTACCAAACTTATTCATTAATTCTAATTTTTTTGTAGATTTCTCATGATTTTTCACATATGCATTGTCTCATCAGCAAATAGCGTCAGGTTTATTTCTTCCTTTCAAATGTATAAGTGATTGATTCCCATTGTATGCCTTGTTACTCTATCTAAAACGTCCATGACTTTGTTTAATGGCAAAAAGGATGGCATATACCCTGGCCTATCTCAATTTTAAAGAGAAAATATTCAGTCTTTTATATGATACTTTTTTTGTAAGTGGTTTTTGTGATAAAGCTCCTTTCTACTCTTATTTTCTGAGAGTTTAATAATGAATGGGTGTTGAATCTTGTCAAACTTTTTATGTATCAGATGATATAATCATGAGATTTATCTTATTTCACCTTTTAATATGGTGCCCTACATTGATTAATCTTGTAATATGAAATGATCTTAACATCCCTATGATAAACATCCATTGGACATGGTATACAATTCGTTTTATATATTGCTGAATTCTGTTTAACAATATTTTGTCAAGAATTTTTGCATCTATGTTGATCTGTAGTTTACTTTTTCACTGCTATCTTTGGTTTTAATATCAGTGTAATATAATCTTCACAAGATGATTTGGGGAATTATTTCTCCTATTTTCTAGAAATGGCTTGAGCAATTGATGTTAATTCTTCTTTAAATATTTGCAAGAATTATTCAGTAAAAAATGATCCCAGGTATTATCATTTGAGTTTTAAAATATACATATTCAATTTTCATAACAATTATAAGACCATTAAAATTATCAATATCATAATAGGTGAATCAGGGTAGATTTTGCTTTTCAAGAAATTCATACATTTTAGCTAAGTTTTCAAACTTCATATTTGTAAACTGTCAATAGCATTTCCAATTTAGTCTTCGAATATCTGTGAACCCCGTAGTGATATTCCCTGTTTCATTTTTGATGTTGATGATTTGTGTCTGCTTTCCTTTTCTTGGTCAGTCTTGGCAGATGTCTGTCAATTTTATTGATTTTTACAAAAAAAATTACATATAGTTAAGAAGAAGCTTAGATTGTTGATTAGAGACATTTTCTTTTTTAATTTTGAAGATGTGGGATAAAATTCAGGGTTAGGTATACAAATGTTCACAGTGCAGTGTGGGCAGGTTCACTATGCAGGTACCCTTGTTAATGTAAGCATTTAGTACTATGAATTTCCCTTTTACTAAGAATTTTGCTACATGCAATAAAGTTTTATATATTGACTGCATTATTATTCTTTTCAATGTATTTTTAATTTTTCTTTAAAATTCTCTTGCATCATGGACTATTTTTAAGCGTGTTGTTTAGTTTCTCAGTGGTTGGAGATTTTTCTGTTACCATTCTGTTTTTCATTTGTTTATTTTAGAAGTGAAAATTCACCATGTTGCAGGTTGGACTCGAACTTTTGGGCTCAAGGAATTCTCTGTTTCAGTCACTCCTAGCTGAGACTATGGGTATATGCCACCATGCCCAGCTTTTATGTCTGTAGTTTCTAGTTTGATTCTATTATACGTACAGATTAGATGGTGTATGATTTCAATTATTTGAAAATTTTTGGAGGTTTGTTTTCTGGTCCAGGTCATAGTCTACCTTGGTACAAGTCTCATGGATGCTTGAAAATAATGTATATTCTGTTGCTTGTTGATTAGACCCTAATGGTTAATTACACTTTGAGTTATTTTATATCATTGCAGATTTCTGTCTATTTATTCTATCATTTGTTGAGAAATGTTGAAGTTTCCAACTGCAATTGTGAAATTTTTTATTTCTCTAACTGTATATTTAGACACATTTGGTTATTTATACTGTAATGCTTATATGCCATTTTAATTGTTGTTTTATTCTATTATTGCTCTATTTTCTTTTTCTTGCTTTCTTATAAATCAATTAAACTTTTAATTTCAATTTTATTTATCTATAGTGCTCTTGAATATATTTATTAATATAGATTTTTATTTCTTTTTCTAGGTACATTGCTATGAAGAGGGACTCAAAAAACTTTGAATGCATTTATTAAAAATTGTGTATTTATTCTTAAATGTTTAAGCTTTAGTCATATTCAAATACTCTCCATCTGATGCAGCACACCTATTGAGATGCCGTTTCCACTGTTCAAATGACTTTTGAACTACCAATTTTGATGCCTTTTAGTGCTTCTACCATTTTTTGATTCAACTCTTCTACATCAGTAAGACATTTCCCTTTGAGAAATTTTTTCATTCAGAGAAACCAAAAAAAATCACCTGGGATGAGATCAGGTGAATACAGAGTGTGATGCACAGGTGTCATGCAATTTGGGGCCAAAAACTGTTGAATACTCAGTGCAGTGTGGGCAGGTGCAATTGCAAACCACCCATCATGAAACATTTGAAAGAATCTCCAAAAAAATAAATTCACTGCAGCTGAACACAACCTCTCACAACAATGCTAGCTGGTTCACAGAAGCCCTTTCCTGGAACACTTACCTAGTGGGGTAAGCCTGTACTACAAGCGGTCAGCCCCCAAAAAAATAATTCCACTTTTTGGAAGAGTTCCCCTTCATATGCATAATTTATCATGCCCCTGATGACACCATTTTACCAATTTGAGTGAAATTTAGAAATTTTTCATTCTTTTAAGACCTTTCACCCTCTATCATTTATAATATAATTGCTTTAAATATTTACTCTAAACACATTTTGAGTCATACCACATTGTTCTATTTTTTGTTTGTTTGTTTTAACCGTTTAACATTATTTAGCAAAAGCAATAGAATAAAATGTTTTGTGTTTATTCATATCTTTTCTTTTCCCATTTTTTATTTCTTTCTGATTTTTCAAAGTTTCTTTTTTCTTTTTTTCATTCATTTTCTTTAGTCATTTCCTTTTAGAGTTTGTCTGAAGACAATAAATTCAGTTAGTTTTTCTTAATCTGGGAATGTCTTGAGTCCTTCTTTATTTCAGAATGACATTTTTGCTGAATACAGAATTCTGGTTAACAATTCTTTGGTTTCAGACATAAAAAATACTTCACTTCCTATTAGCTTTCACAGATTTTTATGAGATATATGCTGCCATTTGAATCCATTTCCCCTATATGTAAAAGTCATTCTGCTTTGCTAGATATTTATTTATTTATTTACATGCTTGTTTAATTATTTTGAGTCAAGGTATCATTTCTTGCCCAGGCTTCCATGCAGTGGCATGATCATGGCTCACTACAGTCTCTAACTCCTGGGCTCAGGTGATCCTTTCACCTCAGCATTCTGAGTAGCTAGAACTACAGGTGAGTACCTGTGAGATCGCCTAGGCTGATCTCAAACTCTTGCCTTGGCTTGCTGAGATTATAGGCATGAACAGCCATTCTCAGCGCCCTCTTGCTATTTTCAGGATTTAAAAAACAAAAGGTTTTCAGTTTTAGAAGTTTGATTATGATGTGCCTTGGTGTGAATTTCGAGGAACTTACTCAGTTTGAGGTTTTATTTTTCAATAGTTTGTTTTTATTGGTTTATATCTTTTGCCAAATTGAAATTTTTTTAGTCATTATGACATTCAATACATTTTCAGTCTGTCCCACTTTTTTTCTCTGGCAGAACTTCAATAATACAAATGTTAAATCTTTCATCATAGCCCTTAGTTTTCTGTAAGGCTCTGTTCATATTGCTTTTATTATTATTTTTTCCCTTTTGTTCAGTTTGGGTAATTTCTATTGCTCAGCTTATATTTCACTAATTCTTTTTTTCTGGCCCATTCATATTTTTGTTGAGAGTTTTATTTTGTTTATTTGATTTTAAAGTTTTACAATTTTCAATGAGACTATTTTTACATTTTATATTTCTTTGCTGAGACTTTCTTTGTTAAGACCTTTTGCCTTTTAATATTTGTATCAAACACATTTATAATTGTTCATTGGATCATTTTATAGTGATTGCTTTAAAATCCTTGCCAGATTATTCTATCATCTCTGTCATCTTGCTATTGTCATCTATTGCCTTTTCTCATTTAAGTTGAGATTGTCCTGTTTTTTTGTTATGTTGGGTAATTCTTTATGGAAATGTTGCTATTTTACATATCATGCTATGATTCTCTCAATCTTATTTAAAACTGTGGTTTACCTTGGCTTCTCTGGCACTGCATCACCAGGAAAAAGTGGGGTTCTGTCTCATCATCAGGTAGGGTAGAAGACTATGTTCCCACTCAGCATCCATTAATACTCAAGGGGTCAAATTTCCTTGTTTCTGTTCATTGGTAGGAGTTAACAGGTTTCTACTGAGCATATCCTATATTGACCTGACTGGGAGAGAAAGGAATGCCTTTTTACTCTTTTCCATGTGGCCTACATTGACATGAAGGTCTTGCTCTGTTACCATTGGGCATTGTTGAAAGTCCTGATTCTGCATTAAACTTTCTCTCACACCACTCTAGCTTGTCTCATTACCTTCAGGTAGAAATGGAAGTCTGGGATCTTGCATGTTCTCTACTGACACGGTAGAGAAGGGGGTCACTAATTACGGCTCTGGAGGAATGAAATTCTCAACTTTCTCTTTAGTCTCTACCCTGTTCCATAAAATAAGTGTCAGTAAATTTCAAATTATCAAACTGTTAAAGCTCATAGAGGAATTAAATTTAAAATCTGAATTGATGTACTGTAATCTACTTCTCAAGGTTAGGGCTCATTTCGGTATTTCAAGCTAAAGCAGCTATGCCTGTTGTTCTGAATTTAGTTATGAGTTTCTTGCTTTGACCTTTAACAAGTTTATAGAGTTGTATAAAAACATGAAAACATTAATAAGTTATTAGTCTTGCCTGTATCTGCCAGTAAGAAATGTCATTTTGTTTCAACATACTATCCTGCTATCATGCTTGAATAGTTACAAAGACTATTTTATATTCCCTTGTGTTTCTGAGTTATTTATCTCACAGTGGAGGCCTTACACTAGTCACTCATCAGCTACATTGTAATCTTCTGGTCGCCAGGTTTCCCACAATAATACAAAGAAATCAAAAATTAATTACTACTGGACTTCCATGAATGGTACATAACGCCTTCTATGATCATCCCTGTTCTTCCTGTCTGTTTTTCCTTACAAGTTTCCCATAGAGTTTTGGTGGTATTCTTTCAGTCATAGTTAGTAGGTATGTACTTTATATTGTCCCTCTTGCTTGGCAGTCCTAATCATCCTAAGCAATTTTTTTTCAGCCCTTGATGATTCATCTCAAGAGTTCTATCTTTTGAGAAATTTTCCATGACACCCTCTCACATGATTTTTAATTTCTCTTAAGTTCAGTATTAACTATTAACACAACACATTTTAAACTCTTTATTGGTTGTCTGTTTTAAAATAAACTATTTTCAGATTTACATAAAAATTGTAAAGGTAATACAGAGTTCCCATATGTGTACGTCCAAATTTCATTTTAACATCTTGCATTAATATGGCACAGTAGTTATAATCAATGAACCAATACTTATATATTACTAGAAACCACAGTCCATACTTTTTTACAAATATTCTTATTTTTTTATTTATTGTTTATTTATCAGATGTCATTCAACATGCCATATTTTATTTAATTATCATGTCTCCTTAAGACTTGGCTATGACTGTTTCTCAGATATTTCTTGTTTTGATAGTATTAATTATTTTGAGTACTGGTTGGGTATTTTCTGGAATATTTCTATCTTAGTCCTTTTATGCTCCTATAACAAAATACTTGAGACTGGGTAATTTATAAAAGACAGAAACTTATATCTTACAGTTCTAGAACTGGGACAACCAAAGTCAAGGTGCCAGACCATTAAATAGTTTGGTAAGGACTGCTCTCCACTTCTTAGATGGTGCCTTGTTGCTACATCCTCTGGAGGAGTGGAATGTGTTCCCACATGGCAGAAAGTGGAAAGACAAGGGAGTCAAATATTATGTAAAGTCTTTTTTTTAAAGGATCTTAATCTCATTTACTAGGGATGGAGCCCTCATGACCTAGAGTTCTCATGACCTGATCACCCCTTGAAGACCCCTTAACACCATCACATTTACTACTAAATTTAAATATCCTGAATTTTATAGGGGACATATTCCAACCATATAGTCCCTCAGTTTTAACTTATCTATTTTTTTCCTCTTGATTCAAATGATGTTGTATGGAGAAAGACTGCAGAGGATATGTGCCATTCTCATCATCTTATTTCAAGGGTACAGTCTATCTACATGACTTATCACTGTTGATGTTTACCTTATCACCTGGCTGAGGGTTTTCAGATTTCTTCATTTAAAGTTGTTATTCTCCTTTTAACATACTATATTCTTTAATAGTATGTCACTAGGCACAACCCAAACTTAAGGATGGGGAGTTAGACTTCATTTCTAAGAAAATGAAATAACTGTTCATGTATCCAATAATTACTTTGCCTTAGTGTTGACTCATGAATATTTATTTACTATTAATATGTATTCATCTTACAATTGAATACTCCTTGTATTTTGTTATTCAAATTGCTTTAGCTCTGGCCATTAGGGGACTCCTTGAGTTGGCTCCTGTTCTTTTTGGCACATCCTCATTCATCATCCACTCCATATATTTATTATTTGGTCCTGGAATTAATCACAATGATTTGAGCAAAGAAAAGGTTTAATGAAATATTTTTGCATAAGGACATTTGTGAATGAATGAACAATTTGATTAATACTTGACTGCCTTATAATAAATGAGCAGAAAAATCTGTAAGAAAATAAACTTTATGCAGACAAACAAGAAACAGTGGGATCCTCCAAAGCACCTTAGGATATACATGAAAAGAATTGTTTCACACATGATGCATTTCTAATGCCTATATACAGTTAGAGTATCGAAATTATATAAAGTTAGAGGTAGAATATTGTATGAGAAAAACTAGCAATTAAGAAATCAATCTTTAACAGGTTGAAACTTGCGCTTGATCTCACTAGAGTTCCACATCTCAATAAGTACTCTATGTGCTCACATTAAAAACTTAGAAAAAACATTTGCTACATGCTATCTGCCATCATATGTAAGAGTCTTGTCTCTTGATTATCACTTAAAATTTGTAATTTACTCCACCCTGATGCCACCATTCTGTTTCTTTTTCTTTTTTTTTTTTTCCGGTTCTGGCCACTGCATCCTCTACCTGCTGGGCTCTGGTGATCCTTCCACCTCAGCCTTCCAAGTTGCTGGAACTACAGGCGCACGCTACCATGCCCAGCTAATTTTTTGATTTATTGTAGAGATGAGGTCTCGCCAAGTTGCCCAGGCAGGTCTGGAACCCGCGGGCTCAGGCAATCCATTCATCTCAGTCTCCCAAGGCACAGGATTACAGGCTGAGCCACCGAACCTGGCACCACTCTGTTCCAATCTATTTTTTATCTTTATCTTACAACTTCAGTTGCCTTGAAAGGCAAATTGAATTAAGATATTGGATTAGGATATATAATGACTAATGTTATATTTGATAAAGATTTTCAAAGAAAGGCATTGTCATCAGGGTTATGTGAAAATGTTTGTTTAATGTTAAACTCTGAATATGCATACTTTTTAAAATCACCATCTTTTTCTTATCTTCTGGTTTACATACTATATCTTCAGAGTTGCAATGTTCTATCCAAAAGTTAGCTTAGAATGCTCTTTTATATACCCCTAAATTTTATGTGCATTGAAGAGCATAAAACCAGTATAAATTTATAAATATTATTAAACCTATACTTTTAAAAATATGTATAATTATTTATATTTAAGTTCATTTTCAACTTCTAGATGATAAACTAAGGGTCAGCCAGACATGAAAGAATGTAAGGCGCTGAATGATAACTAATTTGATAAATAGATTTGATAAGTAGAGTTGAATTTAGGTTTTGCTACTTTTATTTAGTGTTTGGTGTTAACCACACAATTATTTTAATTTTTATGATTTCTGTATGTAAAGTGAATATAATATTATTACTAGATTGTGTAAGTATTGAAGCATTTTTAAATCTGTGAAATCTGCCAAAATGTGAACAAGAATAATAATTCCTAGAAAAAAGTTCTACCCTGATATATATTTAGTTTTTTCCTCACAAAATTCATAAATAGAGTTATATGGATGTTATAGAAAGAATATGATACAATGGCACAAAAAATAATTTGTTGAGATTTTGATGTCTAATAGCTGTGTGACCTGGAGAAAGTTCCAATTTTAAACTGAGTTTTACTAAAATAGGAATAATAATTTCAAACTCACAATGCAAAAATAATGGTCAAAATTGACTTTGTTTAATCAGATGAGATATCCTTATAGAAGTATCTACATATGATAATTTTTTAAAACTTAAAGTTTAATATTAAGTTATCAAAATATTTAACATGTGTTATTCCATTTAATTTCATGTTAATAAAGCATGTATTTAAAAGTTATAGTATAAATAGTATCAGACATAAAAAAGAGACACTACAACTAGTACCACAGAAATGTAAAGTATTATTAGAAAATTTATTTGCAAAGATATACAACTAAATTAGAAGACCTAGAAAAATGGATAAATTCCTAGACACATACAACCTACTTAAGATTGAACCATGAAGAAATCTAAAATCTTAGACCAATACAAAGTAACAAGATAGAAACAATAAAAAGCCTCCAAACAACAAAAAGCCCAGGACCTAGTGAATTCACTGTTGAAATCTACCAAATATTTAAACTAAAGGTAATACCAATACTACTCAAACTATTTCAAAAAAGTTCAAAGAGGAGGAATACCAAACTTATTCTATAAGGATAGCATCACCCAGATACTAAAACCAGACAATGACATATCAAAAAGAAAACTACAGGCCGATATCTTTGATGAACAGAGAGACAAAAATCCCTGACAAAAATACTAGCAAACTGAATTCAACAACATTTAAAAGATAATTCACCATGACCAAGTGAGTTTAATTCAGAGGTGCAAGGATGGTTCAACATATGCAAATCAATAAATATGATACATTATATCGGCACAATGAAAGACAAAAATTATATTATCATTTAAATGGATGCCAAAAATCTCAATATGATTCAATATTTTTCATGATAAAACACTTTTAAAATTGGGCACAGTAGGAGCATACCTCAACATGATAAAAGCCATATATGACAAACTCACAGCTGGTATCACACTATATTGGGAAATACTGAAAGCTTTATCTTTCGGTTCTGAAACAAGACAAGAATGCTAATTTTCTGACTGTTAGGCTAGTAGCCTAACAATCAGATAAGAGAAAAAAAGAGTATCAAAATGGGAAAAGAAGAAAATCTAATTCTTCTTGTTTGCAGATGATATGATCCTGTATTTAGAAAAACCTAAGAAGTTTACAAAAAATAATTAGAACTAACAAATTAATTTACTAAAGTTACAGGATTCAAAATCAACACAAAAAATTAGTAGCATTTCTGTATGCCAACAATTAACAATCTGAAAAAGAAACAAAAAAAAATTAAATACAATCAAAATACCAAGAACAAAGTTAAAGAAGAGTACAATCTTTAGAACAAAAACTATAAAATATGGATAAAATAAATTGAAGATAACATATACACACATGATATTTCTTGTTCATGGATTGTAGGAATTAATATATTAAAGTGCCTATACAACCTAAAGCAATCTATATACTCACTACAGCTTCTACAAAATACACCAATGACATTCTTCACAGAAACAGAAAAAATAATCCTAAAACTTATATTAAACCACAAAAATACAAAATAGCCAAAACAATGTGGAAAAATAACAAAGTTGGAGCCATTATAATATCTAACTTAAATTATTCTACAAAGCTATTGTAACCTAATCAGCACGATATTGCCCCAAAACAAACACACAGATCAATGGAACAGAATAGAAAATCCAGAAATAAATCCACACATTAGCAGTCAATTCATTTTCTAAAAAGGTACCCAGAACCTACATTGGAAAAAGGACTGTCTTTTCAATAAATGTTGCTGGGAAAATTGTATACCTATATACAGAAGAATAAAATTTGGCCCCTATCTTTTGGCATATACATACATCAGATTAAAATAAATTGACGACTAAAATCTAAGATGAGAAACTATGAAACTACTGGAAGAAAACTTTGGGGAGACACTCTAGGACATCAATCAAAGCAAAAATGGACGAATGGAATCACATAAAGCTAAAAAGTTTCTGCATGGTAAAGAAAACAATCATCAAAGTAAAATGATAACTCACAGAATGAAAGAAAATACTTGCAAACTACCAATCTGACAAAATATTAATATTCAAATATATGAAGTTCAAACTGCTCAATAGGAAAAAATTGAATAAAACAGATTGGGCAAAAGATCTACATAGGTGTTTCACAAAAGGAGACATGCAAATGTCAAACAGGTATATGAAAAAAATGCACATCATCACTGATCTTCAGGGAAATGCATATCAAAATCACAAATAAATATCATCTCACCTTAGTAAATTGCCATTATCCAAAGACAGCAATATCAAATATTGCAAGGATGTAGACATGAGAATCTAGAGAAAGATACTGTTGGAGGAAGTATATGTAAAAGATTATAGTCACTATGGAGAACAGCATGGAGGTTCTTCAAAAAGTAAAACTAGAACTACCATTTATTCATCAATCCCACTGCTGTGTACACTTCCACAAGAAAGGAAATCAGTATATCAAAATGACATGTTGACTCCCATGTCTGTTGTAGCACTCTTCACAATAGCCAAGATATGGTATCAACTTCAGTGTCCATGTGATATATATATACACAATGGAATATTATTCAGCTACAAAAAGAATAAAATTCTGCCAATTGCAGCAACATAGATGAAAATAAAGGTCATTATTTAAGTGAAAAAAACCAAACACAGAAGAACAAATATAACATGTTCTCACTAACATATGGGAGCTAGAAAACAAAAACAAAAAAACAGAAAAACATGGAAATACTAGTAAACAGTATTTTAGTAAATACTAGTAAATAAGAGTAAACTATGGTTTCCAGAAGCTAGGAAAGATAGTGTGGAGGAAAGAATAAAGAGGGAATGTTTAAGGACACAAATAAAGTTCGAAGGAATAATATCTAATGCTAAGGAGCACAATAAGATGATTGTATTAACAATAACATATTTTAAAGTAACTAAAGGTGTGGAATTGGAATGTTCTTAACACAAATAAATAGTAAATGCTTGAAGTGATAATTATCCTTATTACCTGATTTTATAATTACACATTGTATGTTTGTATCAAATATGAAATGTAATCCATAAATATGTACAACTATTATGTATTCATAATAATTAAAATTTATAAATTAATTTTTAAGCTATAGAGAAAAGTATGAGATTGCATCTACCCATCTCCCAGCTTAAAATATAAAACTTTTACAGACATACTAAAACTCTTTTTCCCCTTTATATTCACTTTTCCTTAGAAGATAATCACTATCCTGAAATTTAAATATTTCTTTTCTATACAATCTTTTATTTATATATTATTTTTTAAGTTTCCACTAAGCAATATATACCACATGGGACCTAAAGCTACTTTACTAGATGGCACAGATCCAATGTCATTTTCAGTTTTTGTTATGTAAAGCAATGATTGTACAAGGCTCCTATATGCCTGGGAGAGTTTTTCTTAGGTTGTATAAAAAACTAGCATTGCCACTCCACAGGTCAGGTACATCCCAAAATTGTAATAGAATTACCACATTTTTCTCTAAAGTTATTGTAGCAAATTGTACTCCCAGTGGCAGTATATGAAAATTTCTGTTTTCCTACCTCTTACCTAAACCTTGATGTTATCAAGCAATAACAAAACAATATTGTGAGTTCTGAAATTTATCTTGTGCTTTTAATTTTCATTTACTTGATTACAAGAGAGGCTAAGCATGTCACTATGTTAATTATTGGCTATGTGGAGTTCCATTTCTCTTAAACAACTGCTTATATTTGATTAAATGTTGAGAAATGTTTACTCAAGTATTAATATTCCCGCTTTGTTCAAGAAGAATCTGATACAAAAGGAATCAGAAAATTGTGCAATGGCATGGCCATGCTAGAGATGAAGTACTTGTTTGTTTGTATGTGTGTGTTTGTTTTTTGATACTAGTCTCTTTTCTTTGGAATTTTAGGTTTTGATGATTTTCTTACTCAGAAAGTCATGGTCCTTGGTTATTACATGTGTGATTTACCTGGGTTGGGAAAAAACAGTGGATGCAGTATGGCAGTCAAGAGCTTTGTGCCCTAGTAGAGCAGAGTATGTCCTGCTGTACTGTGAAGATGACTGAGCCTGGAAATACTCTCCTGCTGAGATGCATCAAACATTCATTTCCTGGACTCTGTACAGCTTGGCACTTTTCTATCTCTTGAAGTTCCTTTAGGTCGAAATCTCTCTAGGGCTCCCTGCCTTTACCACGTGTGCCTATAACTTTCTCATCACTTCAGCCTGACTGGGGCACAACATACACAAATCCTGTGCTTTGGTCTTGGCAGTAGTGGATTTATAAAGCACAAAATTTGTCATAGCTAAAATGTCTCTCTCTCTGTAGAATGGGCTCTCTCTGTCCTTTGTCAGGACATGAATGCACATATACACAGATATTTCTGTATGCTACCATCTATACTTATATTAAGTTAAATAAGAGTACATGATCCTGTCCAAATTTAATTCATCATCACATAAATCATTCTGTCCTCTTCCATTCGCTATCTGTAATCTTCCAATTTAACAACAATTAACTTATGTACCATAATCTAACATACGTAACAATTATGATTATAAGAGTTAAATTCAATCAAGCATGTATTCCAGAATTATTAACCTGTACCTGTGTGGGGCACAATGTTGTCAAATAATGTGTAGTAGATTTGTACAGTATTTTCTGCTTCTAGTCTCACAGAGTCTACACGCTTCCAAAGTCATTTATGTCAGGACTTTTTCTTCCTACCTCATTCAATAAGAAAATTTTAGGCCAGGCATAGTGACTCAAGCCTGTAATCCCAGCACTTTGGGAGGCTGAGATGAGAGGATTGCCTGAGGCCATGAGTTCAAGAACAACCTGAGCAACTTGGCAAGACCTCATCTCTACAATAAATAAAAAAATTAGCCAGGCATGGTAATGCACACCTGCAGTTCTGGATACTTGGAAGGCTGAGGCGGAAGGATCTCCAAAGCCCAGCAGGTCAATGCTGGGGTGGCCATGAGCATGCCACTGCACTCCAGTTTGGATGATAGAATGAGACTACAATTAAAAAAAAAAAAGATAGGGGGCGACCTGAAGATGACGACGGCATAGGTGGATCCGTAAGACTCTCTGAATGTGAGTTCCCAAAAAGACTATTACTTTTCTTCCTGCACCCCACTGCCCACCACCAGCTGCACTGGTACGAGGCCTGGGACTTTCGGTCCCATGCAGGGCCAGACATTGCAGCCGGACCGCAGTTCCTCCACTATATATGATTCCGGCCGGCTAGGGAATCACAAATCCTGGATCCCAGCTCCATCCCTGGCTACATCGTCATGACAAGCACCCAGCGTCAAGCTGCCAGTCACCCAGGGAGGCTCTGAGCACCCACCTCTCAAAGATACTGGCCCCATTTCTGGTTAAAGTGTCCTGTGAGGGACCCAGAGCCACCACCTGCCCTCTGGAGCTTTGGAGATCTGAAGCCCTGGGCCCACCCTGGCTAAGGCACTCAGCGTGTGACCACAAGCCTGTGTAAGGGAGCAGAACCCCAAGCTGGTGTAAGGTGAATGCCTGACCCTCTCCTCCACCCCAGCCTGCTGGTGGCACCCTGAATCCAGTGCCCAGATGTGCAACTGGTACCACCTAGAGACCCACAGGAGCAACCCTAAAAGTGAAAGTAAAACTACCACCTCTGTCATTTTCAAGGTATATTTACATCACATTACCCCACCCAACTATCAGAGCCTCCACCTCGGTTTCCACGGTGATGTCATTAAACAAGAGAAGGAGACAAAGCCCCTCCCCTACACTGAATAGAGACCAGTGTCACAGATCTCCCAGACAACAAGCTAACTGTCTGCAACAAAAACAGAGGAGAGAGGCTGGAGATTAGAACTCAAGGGACTTTATCCACTAAGGGGTGAGAGAGAAAAATCTACACAAATGAAGAAAAACCAAAAGAAGAATCTGGGTCTCTCCCAGACTCATGGGAAGGCAGACACTGAGAGAACTGACTTCAGAATGCAAACAATGAAGAGCCCCCAGAATGACTGGTCTCAAAATACAAACCTAGACATCAAGACATTAATGGAGAGATTAAAAAGAATTGAGGAGACTCTAGAATAAACTAGAAAGGAGCTGATATCTGAGATAACAATAATAAAAAATACTGTGAATGAAATAAACAATAAACTGATAAGCATAGAAAGCAGAATTACCCAAGCAGAAGAAAGAATCTCAGAGCTTGAGGACCAAAATATAGAACTAACCCAAACTCTCAAAAACACAGAAAACAAGCTCAAAAAGACAGAAAAAATCCTTCGAGAGATGAGCGATTGCCTCAAGAGGCCTAACCTAAGACTAATTGGCCTGCCTGAGGCAGAAAGAGAGACAGAGACCACATTGGAACAAACCTTCCATGAGATCATTCAAGAAAACATCCCTTATCTAATCAATGATGCAAAAACTTAAACACAAGAGATCCAGAGAACCCCTGCAAGACAACAAATGAGAAAACCAACTCCTAGACATAATAATTTGCCTAAACAAAGTGGGCATAAAAGAAAAAAATCCTAAAGGCAGCAAGAGCAAAAGGTCAGATCACCTACCATGGAAAACCAATTAGAATAGCGCAGATTTATCTATAGAAAGCCTGCAAGCTAGGGGAGCTTGGAGTCCTATCTTCAAAGTCCTAAAAGATAAACAATTTCAACCAAGAATAACATATCCTGCCAGATTAAGCTTCATCAGTGAGGGAGAATTAAAATCTTTCCCAGATATCCAATCCCTAAGAACTTACACTGCCACCAAACCACCTCTACATGAAACACATAAGAAAGTACTAAACACAGAAGAAAAGGGGAAAAAAAGAGCAACAGTCTTAACAAGAGTACAGGAAAAAGAATAAAATACACATGAACCAAATCCCAAAACAAAAGAAAGGCAATAAACCAAGTGGAAGAACAACTGTATAAGAACTCTATGATAGGGACGAACTCTCACATTTCAATAATTAGTCTGAATGTGAATGGACTAAATGCATCACTGAAAAGACATAGAATGGCAAAATGGATAAAATATGACCAGGCAACAATATGCTGCCTTCAAGAGACCCATCTCACTAGAAAGGACATACACAGACTCAAAGTAAGAGGATGGGAAACAAATTTTCAGGCAAATGGAACACAAAACAAAGGAGGAGTCACGATCCTAATTTCAGACAAAATACCATTTAAGCTATCAAAAATTAAAAAAGATACAGAGGGTTACTACATAATAATAAAAGGGTCACTCCATCAACAAGAAATATCTATCCTAAACATATATGCACCCAACATAGGTGCGCCAACATTCATAAAACAACTTCTAGGAAAACTAAAGAAAGACATTGACTCTAACACCATAATAACTGGGGACTTCAATACACCACTCACAACCTTAGACAGATCATCAGGACAAAAAAATCAGCAATGAGATCTGGAATCTCAATGTGACTCTGGACCAAATGGACTTAATTTATACCTACAGAACACTCCATCCAAAGACCAAAGAATACACATTCTACTCATCACCACACGGGATGTATTCCAAGATCGACCACATTATCGGCCATAAATCAAGCATAAGCAAATTTAAAAGGACTGAAATTCTACCATGCACCTTCTCAGACCACAGTGGAATAAAAATAAACATTAACACCAACAAGGTCCCCCCAAAACCCACAAAGACATGGTCACTAAACAGCACGATGCTAAACAACTCCTGGATCAATGATGAAATGAAAACAGAGATCAAAACATACCTGGAAACAAATGAAAATGAAGAAACATCTTACAAAAATCTAGGGATGCCTTAAAAGCTGTAGTAAGAGGGGAATTTATATCCCTGCAAACACACATGAATAAAATGGAAGGAGCACAAATTAATAGCCTAACAAGCCACCTAAGGAAGCAGGAAAAGCAAGCACAAAAAACCTAATTTCAGCAGAAGAATCCAGATCACCAAAATAAAAGCCCAAATCCAGGACATAGAAGACAAAAAGACAATACAAAAAAATCAATGAAACAAAAACTTGTTCTTCAAAAGGATAAACAAGATTGATGGTCCCCTAGCTAGACTGACCCAAAAAAGAAAGAAAAAACCCAAATAAGCACAATCAGAAACACAAAAGATGAAGTCACATCTGACCCTGAAGAAATACAAAATATCATTGGAGACTACTACATACACTTGTATGGAAACAAACTTGAAAACCTCAAGGAAATGGAGGACTTTCTGTCATCACACAACCTGCCTAGGTTGAAACAAGAAGAAATTGAGACCCTAACTAGACCAATAACAATCAAGGAAATTGACTATGTAATAAGAAAACGACCTACAAAAAAAAAAAGCCCTGGACCAGATGGCTTTCCAGCAGAATTCTTCAAGACATTTAAGGAGGAACTGATTCCAATTCTACTGAAGCTATTTCAGGTGATTGAGAAAGATGGAACCCTCCCCAAATCATTTTATGAAGCTAACATCACATTGATACCCAAGCCAGGGAAAGATCCAACAAAAAAAGAGAACTACAGGCCAATATCTTTGATGAACATAGATGCTAAAATTCTCAACATGATTCTAGCAAACTGGATTCAACAACACATCTCAAAAATCATTATGACCAAGTAGGCTTCATCCCTGGGACGCACGGATGGTTCAACATTCGTAAAACAATAAATGTAATTAAATACATCAACAGATGTCAAAACAAAAACCACATAATTATATCATTAGATGCAGAAAAAGCTTTTGATAAAATCCAGCATCCCTTCTTGATAAAAACCCTCGAACACATAGGCATACAGGGAACTTACCTCAAAGTAATAAAAGCCATCTATGAGAAACCCACAGCCAGCATACTCCTAAATGGACAAAAATTGGAACCATTTCCCCTGAATACTGGAACAAGACAAGGATGCCCACTCTCACCTCTCCTGTTCAATATAGTATTGGAAGCCCTGGCTAGAGCAATCAGAGAACAGAAGGCAATCAGGGGTATCCAAATAGGAAAAGAGGAAGTCCAATTATCTCTCTTTGCAGATGACATGATTGTGTACCTTGAAAACCCAAGAGAATCTGTCAAAAATCTCCTTACACTGATAAAGGCCTTCGACAAAATCTCAGGATATAAAATAAATGTACAAAAGACAATCGCATTTCTTTACACCAATAATAAAAAAACAGAAACCCAGATAGAAGCACAATTCCATTCACAATAGCCACAAAAAAAATGAAATACCTTGGCATCTTTTGAACCAGAGATGTGAAAGACCTTTATGATGAAAACTACAAAACTCTGCTCAAAGAAATCAAAGATGACACAAACAAGTGGAAAAATATCCCATGCTCATGGATTGGAAGAATCAACATTTTGAAGATGTTTATCTTACCTAAGGCAATCTACAGATTCAATGCAATACCTATCAAATTACCAGCAACATTCTGCTCAGACCTAGAAAAAATAACACAGCAATTCATATGGAAACACAAACATCCAAGAATAGCCAGAATAATCCTCAGCAAAAAAAACAAAGCAGGTGGTATCACATTACCAGACTTCAAACTTTACTATAAAGCTACAATCATCAGAACAGCTTGGTATTGGTATAGGAATAGGCACATAGATCAATGGAATAGAATTGAGATTCCAGAGGCAAGACCTCAATTTCTCAACCAACTCATCTTCGACAAAGCCTCCACCACCTACCACTGGGGAGAGGAGAACCTATTCAGTAAATGGTGCTGGGAAAACTGGCTGACCACATGCAGAAGATTGAAACAGGACCCCTATCTGTCTCCATACACAAAAATTAACTCCAAATGGATCAGAGACCTAAATGTAAAACCTCAAACCATAAGAACCTTGGAAAATGAAGGGCATACCCTCATGGAAATTGGAACTGGCATCCAATTCCTTGACAAAACTCAAAACCTACAGGCCATAAGGGATAAGATAGACAAGTAGGACGTCAACTCCTGCTTTCTCTTGTGTTGTTTGTTTTCCATGATGTTACTTAGAGTTGGTGAGTATCCATTCTGCTGAGATGAGTCTTCTGGAGACAGCATATTATTGCACCATTTTTTTTTTTTTTTATATCCAGTTTGCCATTCTATGTCTTTTCAGTGGTGCATTTAGTTCTATTCAAATTCAGGCTAATTATTGAAACATGAGTGTTTATCCCTGTCATGAGGTTCTTATGGGGTTGTTGTTATTTGTTTATTTATTTGTTGATTTTCTTTTTATATTTGGGTTGATATATGCTTGTGTTTTCAATCTTTTTACTGCATTAGTGGGGAGAATATGGCCATCTTATTTTTCTTTCTTCTGTGTTTAATACTTTCTTAAGCATTTCTTGTAAAGCTGGTCTGGAGGTGGCATAAACTCTTAGAGCTTGAATGTCTGGGAAGGATTACAATTCTCCATCATTGATGAAGCTTACCTTAGCAGGGTAGAAAATTCTTGGCTGCAATTATTTATCTTTGAGAACTTTGAAAATTGGATTCCAGTTTCTTCTAGCCTGTAGTGGTTTTTACAGGTAAGTCTTCTGCTATTTTAATTGGTCTTCCCTGGAAAGTAGTCTGACCATTTCCTCTTCCTGCCCTCAGGGTTTTTTCTTTTATACCTACTTTGTGTAGGGAAATTACTTTGTGTCTAGGTGTTGGTCTTCTCATTTGAAGTCTTGCAGGGATTCTCTAAATCTCTTGTGTTTGAATGGTCACTTCTCTGATGAGATGGGGGAAGTTTTCATGGAATGTTTGTTCCAGGGTGGTCTCTATTTCTCTACCTGCTTAGGAATGCCAATTAATTATAGGTTCAGTCTCTTGATACAATCACACATCTCCTGGAGGCTATGTTCTGCCTTTTTAGGCTTCTTTTCTATGTTAACTATTTGGGTTAGTTCTATATTTGGGGTCGTAAGCTCTGAGATTCTTTCTTCTGCTTGGTTAATTCTGCTTTCATGCTTGCTAGCTTGTTATTTATTTCATTTATTGAACTCATTATTGCTGTTATCTCAGCTATCAACTCCTTCATTCTTTCCTCTTGTCTGTCTTCATTTCTTTTCATTCTCTCTATTACATTCTCTCTATTAATATCTTTATGTCTGGGTTTGTGGTTTGAGACCAGTTGTTCTGGGGGCTCTTCAGTGTTTGAGTTCCGCAATCTATATTCTCAGGTGCTATCTTCCCAGGAATCTGGATGGGATCTGTATTTTTTCTTTGATTCTTCTTCATTTGTGATGACTTTCCTCTCCCTTTCCTCCCCCTTTCTCAAGTCCATTGCTCAATGATGGGGAGATAGCTTTCATTTCTGTTTGCTCAATCCCCTATTCTTCTTTATGTAGATCCTTTGGGTTTGTTCAATTTTTAAACTGGACTGAGAATAGGAGGCTGTGCTTTTTTGCAGTTTTGATGTTTGTTTAAGGTGTGATGGGGGAGCTTTCATTCAGAAGCTATCTGCAGATCACAGTATCCTCTGACAGGTGTGTTGGCCTCCTGGGACTCACTTTCCATCACTTTACAATCTGTGCATGTGGTTGGGGTGTATGTATGCCCCCTGAAAGAAAAATTAGATAAGAAAAAGAAAAAGAACAGAAAAATGAAGAAGGAAAATGAAAGGAAGATAAAGAGAGAAGAGAAGGAGAAGGAAAACAGGCATACCAACTAACAAATATACAAAGAAACAAACAAAAACAAATAAAAAATATACAAATAAACATCCAAACAACAACAAAAAAACCCTGATGATATACTTGCCCTCAAAAATACCCATGCACAACCAGAGAGACTAAATATTCAGCAAAAACAAAACAAGTACTAAAACATAAACTAAAACAGAGAAAGAGAAAAAAGGAACTCCGTTTGTGGCTGTTTCTGGAAGTTCAGGTTCCTTTCCCAAGCACTGCCACTGCTTTTGGCCACAGCTATGGTAGGGAGCCCTGGTCTTCAGCCACTTCCCTCTCCTCTTGGTTAAGGACATGGGGTTGCTCTCAGTGTGGCTCATATACCCCATGGACTGCTGTGGGAGTAGGGTGAATCAGATCCCATCTGCTGCTGTTGCTGGTGCCAAGTACTCCACTCAGATCAGATGTGTCCATGTCTGGTCCAGTGTGGAGGTGGGGCATCCATCTCTCTGTGTCTGCTCCTGAAGTTTCTTCTCTGGGTCAGTGATGGTCAATCCCAGAGTAATACCAAGATTACCCCTAAGTCCCAGGTTGGAGACTGAAGGGGGGAGGGGGCAATGGCAGTTCTCTGCCCATCTGGGGACAGAGAAAATGGTAGCAATTGGCAATCAGTGTCTCATCACCACCAGGGGCTCAGGTCCAGATTTCCTCCCTGTCCCCTCTCCATGGTTCCCACTGCCAGTGCCCAGCTTGTTGCTGCAGGTGGTGGCATGGGCCAGGTGTCAGGTTCTGAGGAGCAGCTGACCTCTGCTGTCTCCTTAGAGACCCCAGAGAATGGCTAATGATCCTACCGAGGGCTCTGATTTCAGGGTAGTGGTGGCTTGCAGCCACCTCCAGAGGGGAGCCCTGGGTACTTGATCATGAGTCTCCCTGCAGATGGACTTTCCCTCGCTCAACTGCACTCAACCACTCATGCAGATTGTCTTTATGGACACTTGTCCTTGAAGAGACTTTCACATTCCCACCAGTTCCTTTGTCAACTTGCCTTCGCTGCCATCATTTCCTATTACTCATACAATGTGATACATTTAAAATGTTTCTACTTTTCCTATCTTACAGTTTTTCTCTCAGTCACAATGTCTACCTAGATTTTTAAACTTAGTCTATTATTAAAATTTCTATTATTATAATCTCTCATCTATGAGATATTTTCAAGTTATATTATTTTTCAATATCTATTTTATATTTACACATATATATTCTTGGATATTTATAAAAACTAAGTATTGCTATATATTTTACATTTGTATAACTCATCACTTCTTTTTAAAAAATTCCTGTTTGTAGAAATTTTTTTTAAAAAATGTTTTTGGTTAGAGTTCTCACTCAAGTATTTAAGAATTTATTTTAAATCAAATTCAAGGATGATAAACTCTTGAATAGCCACAAACATCCTTTTTTATTCCTAGATAGATATAGATAGCTTTGTTGAGTATGACATTTTATATCACTGGTATCTTCTTTCTGATGTCTTTATTCACCTTTTAGTTTCTGATGTTGTAAATGAAAATACACACAGGCAAATACACACAGGATTAATGTGGTTCTTATACTTCTGTAGGCCTGGCTTTTTCCAGAGAAGACAAAGATATAGAGATAGAGATAGGGATAGAAATAGAGATGAAGGTAGAGTTAGATATGGTGACATAATATACTTGTCTTTACACTAAAGTCCTTTCAAGATGGTGTCTAGTACCTGCACTGGACGCTGACCACAAGAGCCTTGAATCACTTTTATTTTACTGGATTTCCTAGAACTAAACCTCTCTTTCCTAATCAGTTGCCCACAAGTCCCAGAAACTGCTTGCCTCAGGACTGCTGGCTGATTTACAGTTAGATTGAAAGAGAAGAAAGATGCTTATGAGTCATCATCTTCTGGAGATTATTTCAGAATTTCCCCTTTAGTTGCTTATTGATTCTTTTGAGTGATAAGGTATTACCCACATCCTCAGAAAAATGCTTATGCTACTTGGATGAAAATAAAAATTGGAAATATAGTCAGAATAATTTATTATTTATCTTTTTTGAATACACCTAAGTGTTCAAAAATTAGCATACATTTATTTCTGATAAAGCAGCCATATTTTCAAGTTACTTGTGTTTTGTCAAGGACTGAAAATATTTCTCATTTGGCAGAGTATGTTTTATAATGTTAAAAAAGTTTTTAGCCAGATTCTTACATTTGATAAGATATTATATTCATCCTTTCATGCTCAGCTCATTTATCTCATTAAGCAATATTTTAACTGCCTCAAAATAATTCATACCTTCCTTTAAACCACTTATTTTATTGGTATTTGGCTAAAGTAAAATGTAGCTAGTTGTTTGAATATTAACTCTCTCAATTTCTTCATGAATACTTGAACTATAAATATCAGATTTCTGAATATTTACATATAGTTATTGGCTTGTATGTAATTTTCAATCATATAAAAATATTCAGTCATAAGATACATTAGAGAGAACTTTTAATGCCCAATTTTATTGAGAATTTGGCAAGTAATTACTTTTCAGAAGGCTTACTGACTAATTAAAAAATTAAAATTTAATTATCCTTTTTCAACATGAAGTCTAGAGTAATGTTTAACACAATTTTATACAATTTCCAGAATAAATGAATATATTCATGCAACCATATAAAGACAGTTCAGTAAACAATGGGCTACATATATGAGAGAGATCACATGTAGTTAAAAAAATCATACTTTTATTGAACCTTATTCATGTAAAAATATGTTAAGACACATAAATACTTGCCATTGTGTGATGATTACCTACAGTATTCAAAAGAATAGCATACTGTATAGGTTTGTAGCATAAGAGAAATAGTCTATACGATATTGCCTCAAGGTTTGTGTAAGTATATTCTACGATGTTCCCACAATGAAAACACCTAATTACTCATTTCTCAGATCATACCTCTGTCATCAAGCAATGCATGACTGTGTATTCTAAGCTACAGACTTTTTCTAATAAATTTGATCCTATTCTCAGTTGTAATCACCTTGGAAAACTATGCCCACATTTCTTTATATTAACATGTTTTATCAAAATAAAGTTCACATGATCATCACAAATTTTCTCGATAATAATTCACAACTTCTTGATAACTTATGTACCAATTTGTCCTCATAAAGTACTGTTAAATGGAGCTTTTGGTACATAAATCTTGGCATTTCCAGAGATAGGTAAACTTTTAATGAGGAAATACTTTATCTTGTATAAGTCTGTGTGGAACGCACTTTATAAAGTTAATGAAAATGTACCAACTAACTAGAAGTCCCTCTACATGGAAGCTAGGTTTCTGTGCAAGGTGGAAAAAAGTTGACACTGAAAAATTTTTAACAAAGGCAGGATCTCCATTGATTTTGATTAAGACATAAGGTTTTCCAGCCTGGAGCATGAAATTGGACCTGTGTTTTATCATTTATTCCACGTATAAAACCCAATGAGTCTATAATTAATAAAGACAATTTGCCCATGACATCAAGAAAATAATTTGTCCCAAAGAAGTATGGCTATGTTTTGAAATCAAATAGTAGATATATAGCATTACAAAAGATAATGTGTTTCGGGTCAGGTGTGCTGAGGTTTCTAAATTGATACTAGGCTTATCCCAAGGGACACAACAGCATCTGTTACCTGTGAGGTTAGGTACTTTTATTATCATTTAACTAATTTGACTATTCAGGAAGGTAGATAAATGACATCAGTCTTTCTTCACAAAAATGGAGAAGATAATGTAGGTAGATAGCTCTTGATTTTCAGATCTGATATTAAATGATATTTACTTTAGACTTCAAATATACAGGCCTTAAAAGTTATTTTATTCGATTTTTATTCTAAATTATATAGTAAATATTTCTAATGTACTCCACAAACATTAATGACTTGATTTTTCAATATTCTCTGCCAAAATTGAAACCGTATCTCATTATTTCAAGTAACCCAGTTACAAAGTTTGCAGATTCTGGCTTACAAAATGATTGGGGCTTCTGAGGCCAAAAGTTGTATTACCGTGCATATTTTTATTTTTATTTTATATTCAATGTGTACATATGCTTATTTGTTACATGAACATATTGTGTAGTGGTAGGGATTTTAAAAATTAACTCACAAAAGGCATGAGTTTTCCTATAAGTCCAGGCAGGAGGGCATACAACCTAGACTATTAACCATCTTAAAGGTTTTGTAAGGAAGGCAATAAAAGGTTGAATGTGCAGGTAATAAAAGTTGCATGCTACAGTAGCTCAGGGAACTTTACAACCTGCATTTTCTGAGTTTGATCAACTTCCTGATTGCAGACCCATGCAGAATGACTACCATAATATTTGCTGTAATCTTCAACACATGCCCTGCCACATATGTGTCCCATTGAGGGCTAGAGTGGACGGTGGCCTCAACAACACCAAACTGAATTATGCCTGCCTAGCCTTAAGGCCCTCTCAGTCATCAAGGAGCATCATCTAAAGAGCTGTAGAGACACATCCAGACCCACTGCCCCATAACTTGACTGTACACTGACCTCTAGGCTGCAGTGCCCAGATGGAGATACTGAAGACTGTTTCGGCTATGTAGGGAGCAGCACCTTCCGAGGTTGTTGGGTCAGGACACTAAGGGTTAGAATCATGTAAATATCTGAGGGTTGTTGGAGGCTCTATTGGCAACTTGAAACTGTTCCTGAACTTTAAACTATGTCTGGAATTAATACAAGATTTAAGACCCAGGTCATTGTTTTAAAACCCGTAATTGTCCATGACTGATATTAAAAAGCCAGTTTAATTATTCGTTTTGTCAATAAGGTGTAGAGCAACCTAGCTGCCAATGATCTTTGTAGGGGTAACTTTGGTCAGATATAGAAAAAAATATTTTTATTTCATGATTAATGTTATATTTTTTGGACTGATAGAAACCCGTCAAGGAATAACACCACCAAGAGTGTAATATACTTGAAGAAATAGCAGGAAACCAATGAAATAATGCAAATCACTAGAAATGTACTGTCATTAAGCAAAATAAATGACAGCAAAACACATCACAAAATATTTTTAAGAAGAACTAATCACCACTTTAATATAAGAATCTTAATCTGGAATGCAAGATTTCAGAACAGATATGATTAAAAATATAAAACAGATATGATTAAAAATATAAAATATGAAAATATGATTAAGAATTTTAAAATGAGCTGGAGAAAAAAATAAAACCAACACAGATGAAAAGAGCAGAAAGAGAACAGACTACACCGTTCACATAGTAAGAGTTTGGAGGACAGCATTAATTCTCCATATAATGTATGTCAAAATGTTAATATTTGCAGCTGAGCAGAAACCAGGTATGTAAACTGTCTATTCTTAATATTTTCTCTAATTTTTACAAAGATTTTGACTTAATTTTTTATTTATTTTTTCTTTTTATTTTTTTTTTTTTGAGTCAGAGACTCACTCGCTCACCCAGACTGGAGTGCAGTGGCCGCTCCCGGCCACCGCAGCCTCGCCTGCTGGGCTCCGGCGATCCTTCTGCCTCAGCCTTCCAAGTAGCTGGAATTACAGGCATGCGCTACCATGCCCGGCTAATTTTTTTTTTGATTTTATTATAGAGATGAGGTCTTGCTGCCCAGGCGGGTCTCGAACCCGCGGGCTCAGGCAATCCACTCACCTCAGCCTCCCAAAGGTGTGGGATTACAGGCTGAGCCACCGAGCCCGGCTTAGACTTAATTTTTTAAATGACACACTACATTTTTGAGGAAAATTATGTTAGAAAAGTTGGGGGGAGGATTTGGTAGTGTGTCTGTTTGTTGTTGTTGTTTTTTGCTGCTTGTTTGTTTGTTTGCTTTTTTTGAGTTGGAGTCTCACTCTTTCACCCAGACTGGAGTGCAGTGACCACTCCCGGCCACCGCAGCCTCGACCTGCCAGGCTCCAGTGATCCTTCCGCCTCAGCCTTCCGAGTAGCTGGAATTACAGGCGCGCGCTACCACGCCTGGCTAATTTTTGTTGTTGTTGTTACTGAGTTGGAGTCTCACTCTGTTGCCCAGACTGGAGTGCAGTGGCCGCTCCCGGCCACCGCAGCCTCGACCTGCTGGGCTCCGGCGATCCTTCCGCCTCAGCCTTCCAAGTAGCTGGAATTATAGGCATGCGCTACCACGCCCGACTCATTTTTTGATTTACTGTAGAGATGAGGTCTCGCCTGCCCAGGTGGGTCTCCAACCCGCGGGCTTAGGCAATCCACTCACCTCAGCCTCCCAAAGGTGCGGGATTACAGGCTGAGCCACCGAGCCCGGCGGTAGTGTGTCTTTTTATTCTTCAGCTATAATTAATAGAAATGATATTCATGGCCCATATAATACAAATTATTTACAATATTAGAGGAAAATCAAAGTCTACTAATCTGCTCAGTTTTTCATGAAATACAAATTAACTTCCACAACCTTTAAAAAATACATCCTAAACCTCATGATAGCCATTTTCATTAATGCATTTTATTTCATCTTGCACCAAAGTTGTGAGGGAAGCAAAACTGTTAAAACTTTAGAGAATGAAATTATAAGTTATAATTGCTGAGTTACCTGTTTTAACAAAAGCAGGAAGTGCTTTTCCTTTTTCCAACTCACTATGATGAAACATTATTAAAACTCTTCATGGTTTATGACTTTTCTGGAGTGGTTTTGCATTTTCATAGGTATCTAAAAATAAATTCTCAACTATACTTAATTATTACCTATTTTGTCTTGGGTTTGAAAAAATAGAAATTCAACACATTTTTTTGTGCTTGATTTAATACATTTTCATAATCTGGAGGCGGAGAAAGTAAAATTAAATATATAGGTATAGTAATCAAATTAAACAAATAAAGTATTTAGCTAAAATACAGTGCAAGAGATATATATATCACGTCCAAATTGGAACATAAAAGGCAAGCAGCTACCATATTAAATTATGCCAGATTTTTTAAAATCTATTTTTATATCTGTATTAGGCTTGCATTCTTTGCAATCATATTCCTGAATATCTGTCATAGAATGGAAATAAATTATCTTTGCTTGCAGTAAAATTACTGTTAGACTTTGAAAACACCTGAGTAACAGTCATTATTTATAGACTCACAATATAATATCTAAGTTAAATTGCAATGGAAAAAAGACAGATTTTCTTTTTTTTACAAAGTATAAATTATGCTTACCAAATGTCTTTATCTAGTTTAAAATGAAGTGATATAAGAAATCATATCATTTAGTATCCCACCAATCATATATTTATCTATCATATATGTATGAAACTATGACAATGTACTTTAGAAATCGCACTATAAGCCGGGCTTGGTGGCTCAGCCTGTAATCCCGCGCCTTTGGGAGACTGAGGTGAGTGGATTGCCTGAGCCCGCGGATTCGAGACCCGCCTGGGCAGTGAGACCTCATCTCTACAATAAATCAAAAAATCAGCCGGGCGTGGAAGCGCATGCCTGTAATTCCGGCTACTTGGAAGGCTGAGGCGGAAGGATCGCCGGAGCCCAGCAGGTCGAGGCTGCGGTGGCCGGGAGCGGCCACTGCACTACAGTCTGGGTGACAGAGTGAGACTCCAACTCAAAAAAAAAAAAAAAAAAAAAAAAAAAATCGCACTATGAATGCTTTTCGGTTTTATCTCATTGGAGGCTTCCATTAATAAAGAAAGTTCAACAAGTTAGTCAAATATGGGTACATTTTAAATTTAATGAAGAATTGTTTAAGGGAGAATAATCAACCTACAGAATTATTGGACTTGAAATATCAAAGGTATCTATCATAAACAGCAGGGAGTTGAGGTCCTATATTTAACTTGTACCATGTCAGAAATCTCTTATTTATAATAGATATCCCTAATGTGTTTACTAATATTGACCAAAATATAACTTTTTAACAAGAGCTATTGATCTGTTCAAAAGTTATCACCATAATTTTGCCTTTTCCAGAATAGCCTATAAATGGAATTGTATAATATGAAGTCTTTTGTGTCTACTTCTCACACTGCACATAATAATTTTAGTATACATACATGCTGGTGAATATGTCAGTATTTGTTTTTCTATTTATTGTGAAATAGTCTATTTAATAGATGTGTCACAATTTGTGTATTTTCTATGTGAAGAAAAACTGTGTTGTTTCCAGTTTTAGGCTATAATGATAAAAAAAACTATGAATATTTGTTTGAAAGTCTTTGTGTGGGTTTATATTGTCAGTTAGTAAATGGGAGTGAAATTGCTGACTTGTATGAAAAATATATTTTTAGATTTATGACAAGCTGTCAAACATTTTCCAAAGTGCCTAACATTTTGTATTCATACTACTAATGTATAAAAGTTCCATTTATATCATATTCTAACTAGTACTTGTTCTTTTCATTCATTAATTTTTTTATTTGCCAAACTAATTGGCTTAGAGTGATATTCATTGTGTTTTTAATTATATTTACCTCCAGGCAAATGGATTTGACCAAAATTTTATATCTTATTTTCATTAATGTGTCTTCTTTGGTCAATTTTTTGATTTTATTAAATCATTTGCAACCTAATTATTGAATTATAAGAATTCATTATATATTTGAAATATAAGTTATTTTATCAAATATATGTTTAAAAATGTTTTCTGGAGTTTTATAACTTGTCCTTCCATTGTCTTAAAATATTTGCAAGCAAATCAAAACATTTTTTATCAATATTTTTTATTATGGTTTTGTGGGGTACAGTTAAGGGTTAGGTGTACAATTACGTTTCATTCAGGTACCCTGTTGATAAGAGGTGTTTCTCCTTCCCCAGACAGATATTTGCTACTGTTAATACCGTCCCCCCCCATAGTTTCCCAGTACCACCAGTCGTTTTCTTATAGTATTACATTGGATATTCAAGATCCATTACATAAGTGAGAACATGTGATACTCGGATCTTTGTTTCTGTGAGAGGTCACTCAGTATTATAGACTCTAGTTCCATCCAGGTTGCTGCGAAATTCATGATTTTGTTCTTTTTTATGGCTGCTAAGTATTCCATCATGTATATGTATCACATTTTTTTAATCCAGTCCTCTTTCAATGGGCAGCATGTTTTTTCCAGGTTCTTGCTATTGTGAACAATGTTGCGATAAACATACGTGTGCAGGTATCTTTTTTATACAGTGATTTGAGTTCTTCAGGGTATATTCCCAGTAGGGAGATTGCGGGGTCATATGGGAGGTTGATATTTAGAGCTTTTAGGAATTGCCACACTGCTTTCCACAGAGATTGCATTAGTTTACGCTCCCACCAACAGTGTAGAAGTGTTCCTTTTCGCCACACCCTCTCCAGCAGCTGTTATTTTTTGAGTTGTTGATAATTGCCATTCTGACTGGAGTTAGGTGGTATCTCAGTGTGGTTTTGATTTGCATCTCCCTGATGATTAGTGACGTTGAACATTTCTTCTGTGTGTTTGTTGGCTGATCGGATGTCCTCTTTTGTGAAGTGTCTGTTCATATCTTTGGCCCATTTTATAATGGGGTTGTTTGTTTTTTTTTTCTTTTCAGCACGTTTGAGTTCCTTGTAGATCCAGGATGTTAAGACTTTGTCAGACCTGGTGTTGGCAAATATTTTTTCCCAGTCTGTAGGCTGTCTCCCTGCTCTCTTGATGGTTTCTTTGGCCTTGCAGAAGCTTGTCAGTTTAATAAGGTCCCACTTGTCTATCTTCTCTCTTATGACCTGTGGGTTTCGGGTTTTGTTCAGGAATTGGATGCCAGTTCCGATTTCCATGAGGGTATTTCCTTCATTTTCTAAGGTTCTTATGGTTTGAGGTTTTACATTTAGGTCTCTGATCCATTTGGAGTTAACCTTTGTGCATGTGGATAGATAGGGGTCCTGTTTCAATCTTCTGCATGTGGTCAGCCAGTTTTCCCAGCACCATTTACTGAATAGGTTCTCCTCTCCCCAGTGGTAGGTGGTGGAGACCTTGTCGAAGATGAGTTGGTTGAGAAATTGAGGTTTTGCTTCTGGAATACCAATTCTATTCCATTGATCTATATGCCTATTCCTATACCAATAACAAGCTGTTTTGATGATTGTAGCTTTATAGTAAAGTTTGAAGTCTGGTAATGTGATACCACCTGCTTTGTTTTTTTTGCTGAGGATTATTCTGGCTATTCTTGGACGTTTGTGTTTCCATATGAATTCCTGTGTTGTCTTTTCTAGGTCTGAGAAGAATGTTGCTGGTAATTTGATGGGTATTGCATTGAATTTGTAGATTGCCTTAGGTAAGATGGACATCTTCACAATGTTGATTCTTCCAATCCATGAGCATGGTATATTATTCCACTTGTTTGTGTCATCTTTGATTTCTTTGAGCAGTGTTTTGTAATTTTCATTGTAAAGGTCTTTCACATCTCTAGTTAGGAAGATGCCAAGGTATTTCATTTTTTTGTGTGTGGCTATTGTGAATGGAATTGTGTTTTTTATTTGGGTTTCAGTTTGTTTAATATTGGTGTAGAGAAATGCGATTGTCTTTTGTACACTTATTTTGTATCCTGAGACTTTGCCAAAGGCCTTTATCAGTGTAAGGAGGTTTTTGACAGGTTCTCTTGGGTTTTCAAGGTACATGATCATATCATCTGCAAAGAGAGATAACTTGACTTCCTCTTTTCCTATTTGAATACCCCTGATTGCCTCCTCTTCTCTGATTGTTCGAGCCAGGACTTCCGATACTATGTTGAACAGGAGGGGTGAGAGTGGGCATCCTTGTCTTGTTCCAGTTTTCAGGGGAAATGGTTCCAATTTTTGTCCATTTAGGAGTATGCTGGCTGTGGGTTTCTCATAGATGGCTTTTACTATTTTGAGGTATGTTCCCTGTATGCCTAGAAATTCTACAAGACATTTGAGGAGGAGCTGATACCAATCCTACTGAAGGTATTCCAGGTGATTGAAAAAGATGAAACTCTCCCCAAATCATTTTACGAAGTCAACATCACATTGATTCCCAAGCCAGGTAAAGATCCAACAAAGAAAGAGAACTACAGGCCAATATCTTTGATGAACATAGATGCTAAAATTCTCAACAAGATCCTAGCAAACCGAATTCATCAATACATCTCAAAAATCATTCATTATGACCAAGTAGGCTTCATTCCTGGGATGCAAGGCTGGTTCAACATTCGTAAAACCATAAATGTAATTAAATACATCAACAGATGTCAAAACAAAAACCACATTATTATATCATTAGATGCAGAAAAAGCTTTTGATAAAATCCAGCAAAACTTTTTTTAAGATTCAAAGTCAAATTGATCATTTTTTCTTTACAGCTTTTGCTTTTTTAAGTCTTAATCAAAAACAAAAAGAGCAGACTAACAAAAAAGACTTTGCCTAATTAAATGTCATAAAGATTATTGTTTTATGTTTTCTATCATAATTTTCAAATTTTGACTTTTCTCTTTAGTTCTGTGATAAAGTTTTAATAAATTTAGGCATATGTACAAAGTAGGGATCATGATTCACATTTGTGTTCATGTGTATTTTCAATGTTTCCACTATCATGTGTTTAAAATACTATTCTTTCTCTATTAAATAGCATTTGTACCTTAACATGTTTGTCAAAAAAGTGGATCAATTTCTGGATTTTTTAGATGTGAAATATCTGTCTCTACGCCAATGTCACACTGTCTAAATAATTTTAATTTTAATTTTATAGTAAACTTGAAGCTTTTGTAAGATTGAATAGAATATATTTGTGTATGTGCATTTGTATGTAGATGTGTGTGTGTGTGTGTGTGTGTGTGTGTGTGTGTGTGTGTGTGTGTGTAATGTTTGGGAAATATTGAAATCTTGTTATTGTTGAATATGCTGATTCATGGAAATCATATATATCTACATTTATTTAGGTCTTCAATTTTTTTCCCCCGCAAAGCTTTGCAGTCCTCAATTTATGTTTTATGAAAATATCTCTAAATATTTAATGTTTTTCAGGCTATTGTAAATGTTTTCTCTTAATTCTATCAGCTCTTTATATATTTTGAAACTCTATTAAAATGTGTTCTTGCATATTTAAAATTGCTATGTCAACTTGATAAGTAAACTTTTGTAATGTTATGAAATTTCGATGCTTATCCCTTGTATTTTTCCTTGTTTTAAAACTGCTTTTCCTGATTTCACATAGCCACTTATAATTGGTGGATTGGTGTTTGCATGCTATAACATTTTATTGTATCATGATTAATTTAGCTTTGTTTTCTGTATTTGAAGTGAATTTCTTGTTTGCAGCATATATTTGGATCTTGCTGTTTTCAGCCTAACAATCCCTACCATTTAACTGGAATATTTAGAAGAATTATATTAGCTATAATTATTGATACCTTTAGTTTTAAATATACCCCTTTGTTATATATTTTCTTTTTTACATCTCTCTTCTTTTACTTCATTTTTTCCATATTTGGAAAAATTGAATTTATTTTATTCCAATTTAATCTCACTATTAAATTTTTAGTCATATTTTTCTGTTTTATTTCTTAATAATTCTATGATTACAAAATAAACTTTAATTTATTGAAATCTACCTGTATATAGTACCACTTCAT
This sequence comes from Cephalopachus bancanus, assembly GCA_027257055.1. Lineage (NCBI taxonomy): Eukaryota > Metazoa > Chordata > Mammalia > Primates > Tarsiidae > Cephalopachus > Cephalopachus bancanus. Next base: position 3,362,858 of record JAPVLO010000046.1, on the reverse strand, counting down.
ATACAGTACGAGATTCTTAGCACAATAATTTTTCATTTTCTTTACTCCCAACCATTGTACTTTATTATATGATTCATGTCTTTGAAATTTAGTATAGACATCAGAGTATACTTTAGCATTATTTTCTTCATTCTATGACTTTTCTTTAAATATATTAAGAATAGGAAAATGTTTTTTATATTTTACATCTTTCTTTTTACAATTTCTGTGCTCTTTATCTCTTTTTGTACATTCAGATCTACATCTGGTATCCTGTTGACTCTACCTGACAAATTTTACCTGTTGCATTACCTGTAAGACAGATCTGCTTTCAGTGAATCCTGCAAGTCTTGTTTGCCTCCCATTGATGTGTAGTTTTTATGAAATTCTGCTGTTAACCTTATTCATTTTCCTTTCTTTTTATTATTTCTCCCATCCCTTGGCTTCTTTCAATATTCATCTTTATTTTTGTATTTTCTTAATTTAATTATAATATGCTCTTCTGAATTTTCTCTGTACTTCTACTTAAGACTTTTTAAATATAGGATTCTGAGCATTTTGGTTTTACTGACATTGGTTTTTATTAATTTAATGCAAACTTCGCCACTCTCTTTTCAACTATTCCTTTAACCTTTTCTTTTTCTTTCAATTGTTCTTTCTTTATTTTCTTCTTTTATGTGTGCATTAAACATTGATGTAGTTTAATAATTTTTGGAAGTTTTTTTACTGAATTAAAATAATTTTACTTCATTTAGGATGCTTTTTATAGTGATCAGTTACTATTAAGTTTGTTGCAGGACTACTACATCTCTGATATCTTTTACATTTCTCTCATTTCCATTTGATGCTTTTCATGGTTACCATCTTGCAGCAAAAATCATCCATTTGTTCAAGCATGCTGTGTATCTTTTCTGTTATATCTTTATAGTATATACCTTTAACTGAATAATCATAGTTACTTCAAAATTACTTCCTGAAGATTTTCAACATCAAAGTCATTTCTGAGTCTGGTTTTGTTGACTGCTTTAAAAAAATTGGTACTTTTTTCTTTCTGGTATTTATCATATGTTTAAATGAAAGTCAGATATTATAAAAGATAAATAGACACTGAGAAAACTGTATTTGTTTTCTGAAGTGAACATTGCTTTTTTTTTAAAATGCTGTTAGAGTAGGGAGTTGAATTAATCTAGTCATTAGCTAGATATTTTAGCTAATTGTTGCTAAAGCATTTTTCAGTGAACCAGAGACATAAAATTTCTCCATCAGTGGCTGACTCCCATGTTATACTTATTGTATAACCTGCAATGCCAAAGAGTTTTTCTTGGTGGTGTTGTTCTACTTTCACCTTTTACTAGGTCTTGCATACCTGAGACACAGATTGGCTTTCTATTCATCTTTGTTTCTACTTCAGTCGCAGTCTAGGAAGACTACGTGTATATGTGTTTTCAAGATACTGTTTTTCACCTTTTCTCTCTCTAATAATAGCAAACACTGCCTTGTAATGTTGAGGGGTCTTTGGGGAGAGTGATTTTCTATACTTTGTCTGCTTTGTTCAAGTGCATAATTGATGAAAGGGTGTTCTTACCTTTTTCAAGAAAAGAATGGTTTGATTTCTTTTCTTTCACTAAGAGCAGCCAACCATTCCCTGGACCTGGTGTTAGAGAGAGTTCTAGCCTCTCCTTAGAAGCAGACAGCTTTTGTATCATATGGGGTAAGGACTTTGGTTTTGTAGCTGTCCCCTGGGGATAGTATTATATCTGCCTCTGTTACCACAGGGCCCATCTCAGACTTATGACCTGTCCTAAGTTTCTCCTAAGCACACTGCAATAGAGCTGATAAAGGTGTGTCTGGGATATGCAGATAGTTTAAAATGTCACATTCACCTGTATGTGGACCTTAAGAACTCATATTTTAGTTGTTTTCTTCTTACTGGCTTTTCTGGTTGCCACCTTTCTTCATGAACTTTACCAAAGGTGAGATAGTTCATGTGTTCCACTGGGGTCTTGTTACCATTTAGAATTTACCAAGCTGCCTTGCAATTATTAACTCCCTGAAAGGAGCTCAGTGAAAGCTGTAATTTTGTGGATTACTTAGGATATTTTTATTGTTAAAGTCAGAGCAAAATTATTTGCAGCTTTTAATATTCCTGTGGAAGTGGTATTCTCTGAAGCACATTTATGAACAGTCCTTAGGTAATATAAACAATTATTCATATTCTTAAGGAAATACTGGCAAAATATTAGTGCAATTATTTGACAGAGAAGAAAATCTTTCTATGCTATTTCTTTTTTTTTTTTGAGTTGGAGTCTCACTCGGTCACCCAGACTGGAGTGCAGCGGCCGTTCCCGGCCACCGCAGTCTTGCCTTCTGGGCTCTGGGGATCCTTCCGCCTTAGCCTTCGGAGTAGCCAGAATTACAGGCATGCGGTACCACACCCAGCTGATTTTTTTATTTATTGTAGAGATGAGGTTTCGCTGCCAGGCAGGTCTCGAACCCACCGGCTCAGGCAATCCACTCACCTCAGCCTCCCAAAGGCGCGGGATTACAGGCTGAGCCACCGAGCCCAGCTTCTATGCTATTTCTTTACATTTTTAATAAATCACATATGCATTTATTTATTCACCATTCCAAAATATTTTCAGATTACATAGAAAGTGCTATCTATTTTGTTAGCCTCTAGGGACAAATGATATATGAAAACTGATTTATTAAAGGATCCAGTTTTATTTTTATTTCTACTTACACAAAAGACTCTATATCTGAACAATTAATAATCCTCAAAAAGTGATATTGAATTTCTCAGCATTCTCAGTAAGCAGGTTTTAGTTGTTTAGAAAACAAAACTTGCATGTCTTCAAACTGAAATACTATACAACAAATAACATATGTAATCTGTATAAACTAAACAAAAGGACTGAAGCCATACTTTTACCTTCTTTAAAATAAACCACTTCCATCAGTCAATATTGATATGTGGTAAAGCTATAGATATTTAAAGGAAACTGGAATTTTCAGTGTTCATCAGTACACAAAAAATTGAATAATTTTATTAGGGTTTACATAGTTCAACATGAATGGCAGAATTGACGTCCACATAAACTTAAATGAAAGTTAGTAAAGTATAATTTGAGAGGAGCTAATAACCACCACAAATATTTCCTCCTCAGTTACCTAACCAGACTAACTGAGCCAAGCTCAGAATAACTGAATTCTGCCATCATATTTATACTTTTTTCTTTCCCTTTGTTTTTGTTTGTTTGCTTGTTTTTGCATGTGTTCATCAGTTTTCTGCTTTTTCCAATTTTGTTTATTTTGTATTTGATTTGATTTTTAAAATGTGGGGTAAAAATGAGGGCTAGATATATATGTGGTCATTATACAGGTAAAGTGAGAGGACCCTTATTGATGTTATGTGCTCTCACCTCCCTGGGCAGTGTCCCACTACTGCCAATCCCTTTCTTATTGTATTAATGTAAATGTTCAGGGCCACTAGTGAGTGAGTACATGTAGTACTCAGATATTTGTTTCTGTGATAAATCATTGAGTAGTATAGACTATAATTCCATCCAGGTTGCTGCAAAGTTCATAATTTTGTTTTTCTTTATGGCTGTATAATATTCCATCATATAAATCTACCACATTTTCTTTATCCAGTCCACTTTTGATGGCAATATGGTTGGTTCCATGTTTTTGCTCATGTGAATAATACTGCAATTAACATGCAAATGCAGGTATCAATATTTGCCAACTGTAAATCTGACAAAGGACTAACATCCAGGATCTACAAGAAACTGAAACGTGCCAAATGGAAAAAAACAAATAACCCTATTAAAAAATGGGCAAAAGATTTGAATAGATACTTCTCAGAAGAAGACATACGAGAAAAGAAGACATACATGAAAAAATGCTCAACCTCACTAATCATCAAAGAAATGCAAATTAAAATCACACTAAAATACCACCTAACTCTAGTCAGGATGGCCACCATCAATAACAGAAAACAACAGATGCTGGATAGGATATGGGGGAAAGGTAACACTTCTACACTGTTGGTGGGAATGTAAACTAGTACAACCTCTGTGGAAAATAGTGTGGCAATTTCTGAACCTTTCCCTTTGAAGACCTCTTGGGAAATAAAAGTCATTTTATAAAAAATTGTGTGCTAAACTGATGTACACTGAGGTGTATATACATTAAGTGGCTCAATTGGAAGTTATTTCATTAAGGTGAATGGAGGCTGTAAAGCAGAAAGGGACCTTTTGACAGAGATAATAACTTACGTCCATTTAGCAACTCCAGCATGAGGCTCTATTGACATATTTGCTCAGATAATTTTTTGTTTTATGTGACTATTCTGTACTTTTTGAAAAGTTCATCAGTATCTTCAACCTTTATCCACTAATTGCAGTAAGAACCTCTCAATTGTGACAAACAAAATTGTCTCTTTACATTGTCAAATGTCCCCTTAATGGGGTTTAGTTACCTCTGGTTGTGATACACTGATTTAATAAAAGACAACAAAGTGGTGCTAGATTAATTTTATGAAATGGCAAGAAACATGTGTGTGTATCTTTACAAATAAAAAAGTAAAATATTTTAGATAAAATCTTCTATACAATAAGAACAATTTCATTTAGTTGTAGGCAGTTTTGTTGTTTTTCTTTTTGGCCCCAGTTATTAAATATCTTCAAGTGATGGATGATTTATATAGTCTTACTTAATGGGCAAGTCATCTAAATGAAATATGTATGCACGGCAAAAAAACAGGGAGAACAAAAATAATAGTGGCTTTATGGTAATGTCTGCACAAATCCTTTTTTCTTGATAGATTTTAAGTGTCATTATTTTAACAGTTATATTCCAGGGAGATGGTTCTGCATATGTGCTTGTGTGTGTGTGTGTGTGTGTGTGTGTGTGTGTGTGTGTGTGTGTGTTTAAATAACCAGCTCCAGGAAGGACACATCAGAGCTTTGACACTACTCACTGTGACTAAATAATATGTTCATAGTGTCACTTGATTAGTTTCCTGATGCTGTTTTATTAAAATTAATGATTTTTCTGAAACTCCTTAAGCTAGCCATAATGGGAGTAATATTGAGCTTAGTGTTAAACCTCCCATGACACACATCCAATCAAGTCATTCCCATAGGTTTTCAGCAGAAGTAATCTTAAAGAATTGAATAAATTAGTATTTTTTTTAAATAAAATAACTTCTACTACCTCACGATCATTATGACTGGAGCAGACTAGGAAGATTTAAATATTGCCAAGTAAAAGCTTCAATATATGAAGAGTTCAGAGGTCATCACTTCTATCTTTACAGCTTGAAAAGAGCTAAATAAGCTAAAATTCAATGACTTTTTTCTGGACCCAGCAAAGAATTCAGGTCACAGGATAAACTGCCACCTTGAAATCTGGAGAGACAGGCAAATACAGAGACTCCCAGCCAAAATCAGATTAACTATGATAGACACTACTAGAAGCCTAAACTGACAAGGACATTGAAATGGTAATTTGATGAGTATGGGCTAGCTTGAGAGTGAAAAAATCCTGGGAGCTACAATCTTAGAGGACTCCTGTACTGTAATAGGTTTTTATTCCAGAACCCCATCAGATTGTCATAGTAAAGGGCAAGAAAAATCTCCCTATGTCTGTGGCAGGAGGAGTAAAGAAGTAGCCATTTGAAATATACCCAGTGTATTCTTCCAACAAAAAATAAAAATAAGATTTGGCCAGAGCCTATTTTCACATAGGCTAAAGGACAATGATCAAAACTAAGACCCTCTGGAATTTCTGTCATCTAAATGGAGACAAAAAACAAAACAAAAAACTTTGAACGTGTTGAAACTCCCAGCATATAAACACAGTCTCTTCAAAGAGAGCTTTATTCATCTGATTATTGACTGTGTCCATTCTTCTGATCCTTACCATCACATCAACATGGTTCCAGTATAACAGTGGATTAAACCTGAAAGAGCAGCAAGACTCAGGGTTCTTAGAGAAATATACAAAAAGCAGGGGAGGAGGGAGAGAAGGGGAGAGTAAAACAAAAATGCTAAAGAAATTTGAAACCCCTGGCACCCATCATTGCAAAAAAACATTAAATGTAGCCCAATTTAGAGCCAAATTAACAGAATTTCATACTAACAGTTAATTTATCTCCTATTTTACTTCCTGATATATCATGTCCACTTTTCCATAAAAAGTTACAAAGCATTATGAAAAAAAAAAAAAACAACTCAGAGACAAAGCAGACATGGAAATCATACTCACACGTGGCATACATTTTGAAATCATTAGACAATAAATTTAGGATAAGTATGATTAATGCATTATGTGCTTTAATGTAAAAAATAGACAACATGAAAAAAAGGTGGGTAATATAAGCAGCAAGATGGTATAAAAAATATAGTAACAGAAATTGTCACTAGGTGGGGTACAGTGCAAAATTCATGGGTTCCTAGAATCACTACTCAAAAGTATTTTATAGTGATCAATGTAGCTTTAAAACAAAATTTGTTAGAGAAAAAGAGAATGGGAGACATGTCAGAGACTGGCATGGGTGGGTATCTTGAAGAAAGAAAAAAACATGCTTTTACCTTTGACAAAAGTCATGAAATAGCTACACAATAAATATCATACTAAAGAGGGTGAATTCCTGAGAGATTAACCTCTCTCCACCTAAAGGATAACCTTTTTCCAGAACATGAATTTTGTCTTTGAGTGGAGAGTAAATACATTTTGTGATTATTATGTTAGTTCATGGGCTAAAGGGTGGTCTGCACCATTTCTATACCAGATGAGCTTTTCTTTTTTAAACTGAGGGGGCAGGATGGACTGGCAAGTCCACATTCCAGCCTACAGGGTTGTCAGGTCTGATGTGATAAGCAAAAAATGTCTGAATGCTTCCTAGATTTTAAAACTGCTGACTCGAAATTTATCTATGACTCATCTACACTGAGTACTATGACTACTACTAAATTTATCTATGACTACTACTACAAAATGAAGAATACCTTTGAAAAGCCTGCTACTTGACAGGACACAACTGGAAAAAAATCAGTAAGACACATTAATAAAAGTTGCCTGAAATGAAATATCATATCATATATAAATGTATATATACTGGAAGGAAAAAAGAACAGGATGTACAAGAACTTGTGGTTGTTACAAAATGCACAATATGCATGTAATTGAAATATCAGAAAGAAAATAATAAAGAAATGGCACTTAAATAAATATTTGAAAAAGTAATGGCTGAGAACTTTAAAAATATAATAACAGACACCAGACTACAGAATCTGGAAGCACAGAGAACACAAAACAGAATAATTACAAAAAACAAAGCAAAACAAAGAAAAACTGCCAATATGCTTGTCACATTAAAATTAAGGGAGTCAAAAATAAATTTAAATTTTGAAAAAAGATGGAAAAAAACAAGTAAACGTCTTTCTCTATGGAGGAAAAAGGATAGATTAAAGCAGTTTTGTTTTCAAAAGTCATACAAAGAGGAAGACAGAGGAATGAAATAGTCAATACATGAAAGAAAAAAGTCAATGTAGTTTTTATATCTAGCAAAAGTATTCTTCCAAAGGGAAGGAGAAATAAAGACTTAGAAAACAAACAAACAAAAAAATCCTAGAGAGATTTATATCCAACAGATATTACCTGCAAGATATGTTTAAAGAAGTTCTTCAGGCAGAAGGAAAATGATATCGTCACCACCTCACATCTACATTGAAAAAGAGAATGCATAGGAGAAGTATTAAAGATTTTTAAAAAAATTTTAGTAATTAATCTAATATAAATAATTTGTTCAAAGTAATAATAGTAATGATGTATTTTATGATTACAACATATGGATAAATAAAATGAAAGCAATTTTATAGAGTCAATTTATAGAACAAAAGAATTGAGAATACTCTGCAGTAAGATACTGTACTAAACATGAAGTAGCATAAAGCTATTTGAAAGTAAACATATTTGTTGTAAGTGTATTTTGCAAACTCGTAGGTAACTAATAATCATATATTTATATATACACAAAGAGAGAGAGAAAATATAATTTCATACAATGTTCAATTAAAATCAGAAATGCCAGGAAAAGCGAAAAAAAAAGAAATGAAATTAGCTGAATGTGGTAGCATATGCTGATAGTCTCAACTAATTGGGAGGCTTAGGTGGGAGGATCACTAGAGCCCAGGAATTAGAGGCTATGGTGAGACATGGACATGCCACTGCACTCCAGCCTGGGAAACAGAGTGAGACCCCAACAAGAAAGAAAGAAAAGAAACAGAATAAATGCAACAAAAAGAAAAAAAAGACATAAATTAATCCAATTATATAGTAATTACTTTAGATGTAAATGGTTTACATAAACTAATTAAAATAGAAAGATTTTCATAATGTATTACAAACAACAAACATGACCTAACTATATGCTGCCTACAAGAAACCTACTTTAATTATAAAGACATAGATAGGGTAAAAGCAAAAAGATGAAGAAAGATAAACATTTTGACATCAGTTTTTAAAAATTGGATTAGCTAAATTAATTTCAGACAAAAAGATTTCAGTACCAAAAAAATCAAATAAGAAATGGACATTACATAATGATCAAGGGGTCAATTCCTCTTAATGTATATGTGCTTAACTAAAAATAGAGCTTCAAAATTAGTGAGTCAAATGCTGATAGAACTGCAAACAGAAAATAAACACATTTACCTTTATAACTGGAGATCTCAATATATCTTTTTTTAGTAATTAGTAGATCTAACATGCAGAAAATTAGTAATGATGCAGTTGATCTGAACAGCATTATTAATCAACTCATATGACATATTCAGAATTATCTTTGTAGAAATAATATAATACACATTTCCTATGAAGTTCACGCGAAGCATTCATAAAGGTAGACGATCTTCTAGGCTAAAAGTACATTTAAGCAAATTTAAAAGTATAGACATCACAGAAAATATGTTTTCAGACCACAACAGAATAAAATTAGAAATAACGAGTGAAAAATATAACTAAAAAAAAATCACAACATATATGTAGATGAAACAATATACTTATAAATAAAACACTCCCAAAACTCACAAAAGAAAACAATCATAAATCTGATTATGCAAAATCAATTATTAATGCTTTTGCACAAAGAAATGTCAAGGACCACTGTCAGCTAAGGCTTAGAAGCAACAGCACCTATATAGCAATAAACACACTTTGCATCCAGATTTTGATTTCTAATACCATTCTCCAATAAGAGTAACCAGACCTCCTTGGTGAAATAAATGAAATAGATGATTCTCATACTGGGACAGAAAATATACATGATAAAATGTAAGGATATGCTTTAAAAAATAGAGTCTGCAATGATTATGTCAAAGAAAATAGGAGCCTACTGAAAGAACTTTTAATGATCAAGGCTAGAGCAATTGAAACAACAACAAAAAAAGTAATATTAGGTTATTGCTCTAATGAAAAAAATAAATTTCCATAAATCTATATAAGAATTATATAAATAGTTGAATATATAAATAAATGAGAAGCGGCAAATATCCTTTGCAGAAGAATTCAAATTAATTTTTGTTGATACTCTTCTCAGGTACAGAAAGCATAAATTCTCACACCATCAGTGTTGACTATACACAATGACTTTTTTCTGAAGAGCATAGAATGGTAAGGAGGGATTTTATTATTAATTAATTTATTTGAGTGGGAGTCTTACTCTATCGTCCAGACTAGAGTGCAGTGGCATGCTCCTGGCCACCGCAGCCTCGACCTGCTGGGCTCAGGTGATCCTTCTGCCTCAGCCTTCCAAGTAGCTGGAACTACAGACATGTACTACCACGTTAAGGTAAGTTTTTTAATTTATTGTAGAGACGATGTCTCACCATGTTTCACAGGCTGGTCTTGAACCCACGGGCTCAGACAATCCTCTCGCCTCAGCCACACTATTATCTTAAAAGACAGAAAAAGATCTAGCATCATTTCATAATGAGAGTTCTCAACCACCTAGGCACTGAAGGAAAATTCCTCAGAATAATGAGTTGTCTATGACAAACCCTCAACAAACATTATACTTAATTAGTATAAGTTGGAAGCACTGACGAACTTAATAACTGGAACAAGACAAGGGTGTTCACTCTCACCACTCCTATTCAACAAAGTACCGATGGTCCTAGTCAAAGCAATCAGGAAAGATAAAGACATAAAAGGTATACAGATAGGAGAAAAAGAAGTTAACTTATTTACCTTCATAGATGATATAATACTATATGTAGAAAACCCTGAAAATTCCACAAAAAGACTCTTAGCACTTCTAAGCAACTTCAGTAAAGTCTCAGTTTACAAAATCAATACTCCAAAATCTGTTGTATTGGTATACACCAACATTTTTTTCAAGCTGAGAACCAAATCAAGAACACAATCCTACTTACAATAGCCACAAAAAATAATAAAATGCCTCAAAATACATCTAACCAAAGAGGTGAACAATCTCTACAATGAGAATTACAAAACACTACTGAAAGAAATAAAAGATGACACACAAAAAAATAAAATATTCCATGCACATGGAATAGAAGAATCAATATTGTTAAAATATCTCCTGAGCCCGCAGGTTCAAGACCCACCTGGGCAGGCGAGACCTCATCTCTACAATAAATCAAAAAATTAGCTGGGCATGGTAGCACATGCCTGTAATTCCGGCTACTTGGAAGGCTGAGGCGAAAGGATCGCCGGAGCCCAGCAGGTTGAGGTTGTGGTGGCCGGGGGTGGCCACTGCACTCCAGTCTGGGCGACAGAGTGAGACTCCAACACAAAAAAAAAAAAAAAAAAAAATCTACACTGCCTAAATAAGTTTACAGATTTAATGCAGTTTGATCAAATTACCAGCATCATTTTTCACATATCTAGAAAAAAAATCTTAAATTAATATGGAAGCCTAGAAGAGCTTTAGCAGCCAAAGTAATTCTAAACAAAAAGAACAAAGCTGGAACTATCACACTGCCAAACCGCACACTTAACTGCAAGGCTACAGTAACCCAAACAACATAATACTTGTACAAAATAGACACATAGATCAGTGAAGGAGAATTGAGATCCCAGAAATAAATCCACTGTCTTATAACCATCTCATCTTTGACAAAGTTATCATAAACAAACACTGGGGAAAGGACACTCTTTTTAATAAATGATGTTGGGAAATATGGCTAACCATATGGCAGAAAAATAAAGCTGGACTTCTTCCTCTCACCATATACAAAAATAAACTCAAGATGAATTAATAACTTAAATGTAAGATTTTAAACTACAGAAACACTAGAAGTCTAGGAAACACTGTTCTGAACATCAACCTAAGCAATGGATTTATAATCAAAACCTCAAAAGCAAAAGCAGGAAAAAACAAATTTGACAAGTGGGACCTAATCAAACAAAAGAGCTTCTGCAGAAAAGAAAAAAAAAAGTCAGCTAAGTTAACTGTTATCTGCAGAATGAGAGGAAATATTTGCAAACTATGTATCCAAAAAAGGACTAGAATCCAAAATCTACAAATAACTCAAAATGAATTGACAGGAAAGAAATTAATAACCCCATTATAAAGTAAGCAATGGACATGAACGACACTTCTTAAAGGAACACATGTAAGTGGACAACAAACATATGAAAAAATGTTCAACATCACTAATCATCACAAATGCAAATCAAAACCACAATGAGATATCCTCTCATGCTAGTCACAATGACTTTATTAAAAGTCGAAGAACAACAGATACTGGTGAGTGTATGGAGAAAAGGGAATGTTCCTACACTATTGGTGGATATGTAGGCTAGTTCAATCCCTGTGGAAAGCAGTTTAGAAATTTCTCAAAGAACGAAAAATATGCTTGCCATTCAATGCAGCAATGCTACTATTGGATATATACCCAACGACTCACAGATCACTTTATCAAAATGACACTTTCATGCACATGTTTTTCACAACACTAACACTAACACCAACCTAAGTGCCCATCAACAGTGGACTGGATGAATAAAATGTGGTACGTATACACCATGGAATACTTTGCAGTCATAAAAAAGAACAAAATCATGTATTTGGTAGCAACACAGATTTAGCTAGAGACCATAATCCTAAGAAAACTGAATACCACATGTTATCCCTATTAAGTGGGAACACTAAATACACATGGGTACAAGGATGGGAACAACAGATACTCGGGCATCCCTAAAGGGAGGTATGAGGGAGGGAAGTGAGGGCTGAAAACCTACCCACTGGGAACCATGTCTGCTACCTGGGTGACAAGTTCAGTAGAAGCCAAACCTCACAGTCACACAATATACTTATGTAGCAAACCTATACACGTATTTCTTGAATCTAAAAATAATAACTCTTCTAATAAATAAAACTGGATAAATTGTCCCCTTACATGTATTAAATTAATAGCTCATTTATTTAACCAATATATAGAACATTAATATTTATTTTATACTGGGCATAATGTTGAAAGTTAAAAATGATACAGTTGCTTTATTCTGCCACAATTTTCAAATAAATGAAGATGATAGTGACTGATACTTTGCTTTAATGACTAATGACATGGGATATAAAAATGAGCTACTGATATTTGGTTGATAATTAATTAATAAACACTACTATTATTCAAAAAATTTATCATAAAGGATATATTCTTTATATTTAAATCGTCATACTGGAAATTATTGGCTTGTGTAGAGAGAAAAACGAGGTTATTGGAGGAAAGTTGTTCAAGGAGCTGATAGTTCAGAGTTCTGGAGGAATCATTTGTGTAGATACTGGAACCAATAACTAAGACATAGCTAGTATTTTTAGGAGTGATGGTGGTCCAGTGGAGAAAACTTCCTGGTAGTTAGTAGTAACCAGCAGCAATGGAAAGCAATGGATGAGAAACCTGCTGATATCAGATTTAAAGGTTATAAAATGAGGGCAGAGAGCAAGGAAGAAGAGAGTGGTCTATAACAGCCATGAGGTTTGAGAAGACAATCTGTGAGATGAGAGGTGGAAGGGACAAATGGATAAAGGAGATAAAAACAGCCATCACTTCAGAGCCTGGCAGATCAATCAGAGGACTCAAGAAAATGCCAGTTTTTTCTTAGACCAAAAACTAAAGAATGTTCTAAAAAAAGATTGAAGATCTATTAACTCTTGCTCTTACTTCTTGGTAAGATCTTGGCAAGATCTTAATTCCACCAAAAGCGTTTCAAGATAGTTTCATGTCTTGGAAGAGGTAAGAAAAGAGAACTTAGGAAGAATGTACAAAGTTTTATGGAGGCTAGAGTATGGAAGTTAGGGGTGATCTTGGAGTCTGAATGTTGTTTTGGCGACTTTCTGAAAAAAGGAAAAAGAGTGAGATTGGACCTGGTGAATTCAAGGCAGATAGTGGTGGTGATGATCTTGTGAGCAGTAGTTTTTTCTATTTCAGTCTTTATCCCTGGTGAGTATAAACCATGACTGTTTACCACTCTTCTCAAATAATCTTCCAAAAAAGAGTATGACATTCTCAGGAAGTAAATTTTCATATTGATACAAGGAATGGGGTATATCAAGTGTGCCAAGCTCTTATAATTTTTCAAAAACGGTGCCAGCTTCCTATTAATGATACTTTTAAAGAACAAAGAAAATTCTATCCATTGAAAACACACATATTCACACATGACCTAAAGTATTCCAGAGAATAGTGTCACATAACTATCTCAACTAAATTTTCTAATTTCAAAAATGTGAAAGTTGAGTTTCAGTAACATAACCAATTTAAAAAATAGCCAATTTTCAGGAACTTAAAATTATATAGGGGAACAAATCCTTTATTGGATTGTGCTCAATTTTCTATTCTGTGTGAAGCTTGTGATGTAATTATGTGGTTAGATGCTTAGGTCTATAATAAAAAGATACCCACATTTTACATTTAAAAATCAAGGAACAATTAAGCTATGAATTTTATGCTACTATTACCTCTAGTATAATTGCTAGACAATTTTCAGGCCATAAATAATCCTACAATTACTTAATGCTTTTTTATGGTCTATAGTCTACATGGCAACAATTACATTTTTACGGAATAATTACATGAATTACTTTATTTGTAATCTCCATAGAAAGACATTATTCCACCACTTTATTCAAAGCACAAAGACTAAATACAATATTTATGATGTTGAGCATTTGATTCATTATTAGAGAATTAAATCATATTAAACTTTTACCTTGTATTATGCTCTGAAGAAACACATACATGAGTCTCTGTGGATCATTTGCCAAATTTTCTTTTAGTGCCTTCAAGCATACTTGGTAAAATAGGAAAAAAGGAAATTTTCTTAATCTATTTTATTATGATTCTTTGTGTGTACTCCTTTGCAAATGGCTCCATTAAAATTACTAAATGGTATGAATATAGTTTTAAGAACACAGTAATTACAGACTTTCTGTTACAATGAATAGACTCTAAACAGCTAAATAGAACTGCATTTAAAATAATCATTCAATAAACTAATTTACTGGAACCCAAGGATGTTTGAATAAGACTAAAAATTACAATTCGGGTATTAAATTCAACCAGAACTATGAATTTGATTAATTTTCATAATTTTTAGAAATCAAATTGAATGTGTAATCAAATGACTAAGGTTCAATTAGAAACGCTATCATCTGTACCTATCTGAGGAGCCAGATTCCTGCTCTCATAATTCTTTTACCCATAACACATTCATAGCCAAAAAAATTATTCTAATTAAACTTTTCATTAACCAGCAAGTTTGGGTATCTCCATGCATATAATTATGTGGTCAATGAAGAAATACATTGCTATTTATCTCGTGAGGTTATTTTATTTTTTGTTTTTTATTCAAGAAGAAGCTACAACTTCATTGTTAGAAACATTACCACGTGCTCTTTTAGGGCTGCAGTTTCTTATTTTGGACTCCAAAAAGAGTCCACGTTGTCAGATGATTTCACTATTCATTTCCTAAAACATTTACGATTATATTGCTACTGTTCTCTAGGGCCCAGATCGTCTCTATTCTGCAAACATTTGCCTATGTCGTGACCAATTTGATTTTCTTCTACTTATTTCTCATTGATATCTTCCTCTTCTTTCTCGTCTTGAGCAGTTGGAATGTTCGTTTTTGCTTGAATCCTTATGACAAATTCCTCCTGAAATGTTATTTCCTCAGTAGTGGATAGCTGGTTTTGAGTTCTCCAAAAGCTATGTAGGTGTCTGAGTCCGGATTCCTGCAGACATATGGCTTTGTGAAAACAGGATTTTTAAAAATTTCTAAAATGACTTTTGGTATAACCTTTCATGCTTTCTTTGCACTCTGGTTCTGTTTTACTTTACTGACTGGGTCTTCACTGAGTCCAGCTGCTGCTACCAGCTTTGCTAGTTGTGCGGTAGTTGTATGCATCCTGTTCCTAAAGATCTGGGGCTGATTCATCATTCTTAAATTCCATGACAGATGTTATCGCAATCAGAGGATGTGGAAACTCCTATTGTGTGGAAAGGAAGGTTTCTGCGGCTGTGTCTGATGATAAAAAGAAGAATGCAGAATCTAGATGTTGAGATGTTGGCAGAAAGCAGTGGCTTACTTTTCATAGAGAGTGCTTTTGCAGCAAGTCATCTTTTTAGATTATGGTTTTTTTTTACTGGTTTTTGGATAAATTTTTATTTTAAGGCATTGTATTAGGGTTCTCCAGAGAAACAAAGTCAATAATACTACACAATAAAATAATGTGCGATAATATGCATGTATATATGTTTGCGTGTGTGTGTGTGTGTGTGTGTGTGTGTGTGTGTGCGTGCATGTGCGCACATGCGCGCATATATTTGGAGACAGAGATCAATTTATGTTAAGGAATTGACTGTTTTGACTATGGAGACTGCACAAGACTTGATTACGGAGACTGGCAAGTCCAGCAGGGCGAGTCAGTAGTCTGGAGACCCAGGGAAAAGCAAATGTTACAGTTCAAGTCCAAGAACCATCAGACCGAAGACCCAAGAGAAAACTAATACTGCAGTTCAAATCCAAAAGATATATGCTGCACAATTTACTGTTGCTCAGAGGAGGTCAGTGTTTATTTTTCTATTCTTCAACGGATTGGATGAGGATTATGCACATTGTGGAGGGCATTCTGCTTTACTCAAAGTTCACTGATTTAAATGTTAATCTCATCCAAAAGCACTCTCATACAAACATCCAGAATAACATTTGACCACACACCTGGGCACCATGACCCACATAAGTAGACACATACAGTTAATCATCACAGACAATTATGTTTAATTATGTTTAAAAAATGCATATATATATATATGTATGTATATATATATATATATATATATATATATATATATATACACACATATATTAGCAGAAAAACAAATTTTGAGTTTGATTCTCACTCTGTCGGCCTGCTGGGCTCCGGCAATCCTTCCACCTCAGCCTTCCAAGTAGCCAGAATTACAGACGTGCACTACCACACCTGGCTAATTTTTTATTTTTTATTGTAGAGACAAGGTCGCGTCAAGTTGCCTGGGCTGGTCTTGAACTCATGGGCTGAAGCAATCCACTTACCTCGGCCTCCCAAAATGCTGGGATTACAGGTTGAGCCACTGAGCCTGGCCTGCATTTGATTTTTAATATAAAACACAAACTTTCAAATAAATCTGATTTTTGTTGCAAACCACCATATCGATGGCTCTAGGCCCCTAGAAAAAGCATTTATTACTTTCAGTATAAATAGAAAGATTTGGAAAATGACAGCAATTACAAAAATATTCTAGGTGTCAGGATACTTTGCAGAGTCTTGAATGTGCAGTGTTATTTTGAGAATACCATGCCCCTGCTATCTGATCCTCAATATCCTTCTCCTGCAAAATATAGCACAGTTGTGAAATTATACTTGTAAAATATTACCTGTGAAGTTTAGCATAGCATAATTTTCCAGCATGTTTCTAACCCTGACAACCTCTGGCTATACTTTTTTTTTTTTTTTTTTAACTGTGGTTAGATGGAATATAAATGCACACCAGAAAAAGGAATGGGCCCTGGGACATCTGGTATAAAATGGCTACAGATGAGGTGATGAATAGGTCATTGTGATGTTTAACATTATGTGTCAACTTTGCTTGGGCCACAATACCCAAATATTTGCTTAAACATTCTGAAGGTTTCTGTGAAGGTGCTTTTGGATGAGATTTACACTTAAATTGGTTAACTCTGAATAAAGCAGATTACTCTCCATGATATAGGTAGGCTTTGTTAAATTAGTTGAAGTCCTGAAGAGAACAAAAAACTGGCCTTCCCAATATGAAGAAATTCTGCCAGCTATCTGACTTCATTTGCAACACTAGACCTCCCTGAGTTTCTAGTTTATTGGCCTTTCCTATCAGATTTTGGACTCACTAAGCCTCCATAATTAAATAAGCCATTTATTAAAAACAAATTCTCTCTCTCTCTCTCTCTCTCTCTCTCTATCTCTCTCATATCTTATTGGTTTTGTTTATCAAGGGCACACTGACTAATACTGAAACCCAGTCTCAAGGCACAGTCAAGGTTGAGACTACATGAAACTATTCATTAAGCTAAGGAATAAAAATTAAGCCGGGATCAGTGTCTCAGCCTGTAATCCCGCACCTTGGAAGGCTGAGGTGAGTGGATTACCTGAGCCCGTGGGTCCAAGACCCGCCTGGGCAACTTGGCGAGACCTCAGCTCTACAATAAATCAAAAAAATTAGCCAGGCGTGGTAGCACGCGCCTGTAGTTCCAGCTACTTGGAAGGCTGAGGTGGAAGGATCGCCGGAGCCCAGCAGGTCGAGGCTGTGGTGGCTGGGAGCGGCCACTGCACTCCAGTCTGGGCAACAGAGTGAGACTCCAACTCAAAAAAAAAAAAAAAAAATTAAAAAGAGTGCTATCATGTGGAACAATAGGTGACTTGGAGGAAATGCTGAGGCCCAAAATCTGGTGAAGCCAAATGTCAATAAGGATGAGTCTTTGGGTCAGTGTGCCCCAATCAGGGCCTACAGACTCTACTTGTAAATCCAGTCATGCCTTAACCATCCCTAATCCTAACTAAGTCTAGACACTATTGCAGAGCTCACCTAATTGTAATCTAACCCTAGGGAAACAACAAATGCAGTGAAATTGGGGGGCATTTAATAAAATAGTATGCAATCTTCAAAAGTATCAAAGTTCAGAAAAGGAAGAAAAAACTGGAAAAGGGGACCAAACAAACATAACAAAAATAAATAAGCAAAATGCAATGTGTGGTTTGGAATTGATTGAAAGACAGCACATATAGTCACAGAATGATAAGTAACAGTATCTCTCGCGTGTAGTACCCCATACTCAGTAAGTTAGGTGGACATTTGAACAGGAAAGTATGGTAAGAATGAAAAATGTGATAGCAAAGCTAGGTAAAATATGTTAGGGGAGCTGAATGTAGAAACCAAAAGTTCACCTTGTAAAAAAACTAGAAGATGAGAACATTTGAGCTACATACTGAAAAGGATTAGACTGTAAATCTTGGAAACCTGGATTTAAATCTAGCCATTGCACTTACTACTTGTCACCCTAGTAAAATCTTTTTATCTCACTGAAGATGAATCCAATCACCAGTAACACAAGGTTAAAAACCTATTAGAATTATTTTAGATATTTTTGAAATCAAGCATATGACAGTTTCTAACACAATATAGTCACCAAATAAATTATATCTTAATCTGAGTTACTTTTGAAAAAAAGAATAAGGTTTTGCCAAGTGTGAGACTTGGAAAGTTATGGGAAAAGTCAAAACCACTGCACAGCTTTTCTTAATATAATACAAAAGAGAATGTCTCTGTTGCTATCTGTGAATATCTTTAGTCTTGGTAATGGGCCACATTCTTAGGCATTATGATTGAATTTTAAAATATCCCAGAGTGATTCTGATGTATACTTGTAATAAGAGCTATCGCTTTTGAAAACCTATTTCATGCTAGAGGCTTTGCATTTATTATCAATAATCCTTCCACCCATCCTGTAAGAGAGGCATACTTATCTTTATTTAAAACATGAACAATATGTGGTCTCCAAAAGGTTAAGCACTTGCCCTCAGTCAGACACATATTGAGAAGTTGAGGTTTCAATGTAAGTCTGTGTAACCACAAACACTATGCCAATTTTAATTCCACCTATCATTCTCTAGTGATTAAATTTAGCATATAATTCACAGAGAGGATTATAAAGTTAACCAAAATGGGAAGCAGAAGCTAAATACTGACATTTCAGCGAATGCAGAATATTGATTGTTAAAGATCTTATTCTATGCTTTCAGACAAGTTGCTTTTATTCCCACAGATGTTTCCTTTTTGCAAACTACATCAAAGAGACTGAAGACAATATATGCTAATTTCTGTAATACCTTGTCTCACAATCCCTGAGGGTGGTGTTGTTAATACAATTCAGAATATATTTGGTTTTTAAGTATATGATTTAAGAAATTTTATTCACATTAAGTTAGTGACATCATAAAAAGAGTCACACCTTATCATAAATGTTTTGAAAGTTGTTTGCATCTACAAAAGTTTAAAAACTTTTAATTCAATATTTTATGCTTGCATGTTTTGACTGAAGATGATAATGTGCATGTCATGATTAAGGCTTATACATATACAGATGAATTTCTTTTTTTGATTCTTTCTTGTTGGGAGCCAACATTTATAGCTACATGTATGTAGGCCTATAAGGGCCCGTCTGGAATATTGTCTCTGACACAAGGAGAGCACTACAGCTACAATATTGGCATATGAATAAAGACCAGTACTTATATAATAATAAAGTTTATAACAGTAATATACAAAATTCAACTATGATTAAAACAAATTCACAGCAGAATCATTTTCTTTTTCTCCCTCTTTTCTTAAACTGTTTTTTCCTTCTCAAGATATTTTTTAGCTGTTATTTCCTGGTAAACTAGTTAGTCAGCCTTTGTTCTTGCTAGAAAGTTTTCCCTTAGGTTAAAATTAAACATTATAATTGTGATAATAGTGTTGTTATGTTGCCTTAGGTCAAGCAGAACGTTCCTGGTTTCTGTATGTGCTGAAACTCTCAGTTTACTTCAGCCCCTGGCTATCATCATGGCAACGGTGCAGTTCATTGTCCCAAAGTAGTGTGACAGGTTCCCAGACGCAGGTAGCCTCCACATAACAGGAAATAAGATTTAGGTTTTAGGTTAAATTACAGTTATATTAAGTTTTATAGAAGATAAGAGTAAGTTTATAGTTTGGATATTAATTAAGGCTAGTGATAAGGTTTATAAGAGTTTATAATAAAACAGTGGTTCAATTAGAATAATACATAGTGTTAAGAGTTAAGTAATGAAGTATATAAGGAAGTAAAGTTTAAACACGAGAAATTCATAGAAGTAATGTTAAGATTTTAGTTTAAGGATAAGTTTTTAGGTAATTAGTATAGGATTCTAGGACATTGCATATTAAAAATCAGTAGGTTATAAGTATAATAAAAATAAGTTCATAGATATAGTGTAAGGTTAAGTAATACTTAATGTGGTGTTTGATTATAACTTAGAAAGTTACAGTAATAAGAGTATAGGCGTAAGTTAATAGGATAAATATAAATTGAGTAAGGATAGAAGATTAATATAAAGTTAAGGTAATAATAATTTGATAGTCTTAATTGTTAAGAATCATTAGAAGTTATTAATTTTGGATTTAATGTTAATCAGAGTTTAGCTCACTGGATTGATTAGAATTTAGAATTAATCAAGAAATTTAGAACATAAAGTATAACATGAATGGGTTATGGGAAACATCTTGTGAAACTATTGATTAATTTGTGTACCTGTTACATTGTGGGCAGCACATCATGCATCATGGAATAGTAATTGTGTGCTTGGGACTTGAAAGCCTCGTGATAATCTTGTAAGGCATAGTTTGTAAACCACGTTACACATCATGGAACTTGTACGCCCCCAGCAAGTGATTGTCACACTGCTGGAGGGTATGAAAAATGGTATATAAGTTGGAAGAAGTTTGAATAAAATTTGGCTTCAGTCCTGATCAGACTGTTCCCAGAAGAAACTGCCTCTGAGTGGTCTCTTCTCGCCGTCCAGATTCTCCGTTGCGGTCCTTACCCACCCTCGGTCAGGGCTGGTCCCCGACACTTTCTTATCACTGATATACAATTGAATTTTTAGGTAGAATTTAAGAAATATTTGCAGTTTTTGTAAAACAAATACTTCCTCTATATTCTATGATACATTTTTCTTTTAAAAATGATCAATTTGCTAATTTGCTATGGTGTTTAACTTACTCATCGTCACACACAAAAAACAAAACATATAAAAGTATAAACATCCCCTAGTGTGGCATTACCACACCCAGTTGATAACCATCACTCATCACCTCAGAAGTTGGCAAGTCAGGGTCTCAGTCACACTCCTACTTCAAAGCAGCCTGAAGTCTTGTGTCCTCATTTCTTAAGCCTTTGAAAATACAAGTATTTTAACTCAAGATAAAAAATAATCCTCAGTACAGCTAAACTAACACCCACTGACCCCCTTGCCTTCAGTTTTCACTGGTATGTTGAAGGCATGAGATTTCTTTTCTTTTCTTTTCTTGGAAACTTAGTCATGCTGTGTAGACAATATTTTGTATTTCATTCAGCTTTTCAAATGTATTGCTCTAGAAGTCCTTACAGATTATATAGTCTGTGATCCTGTTAAAATGGAATACTCCTCTCAGGATGAATATCTTCACTACGTATGTACTGTCTCTCCAAGCTACACTCCATGTTCCCCAGTGAACTGTAACATTCAGCCAAGCCGTTGACTCCACAACCATTCATTTAATCCCTATACTTTCTATGATACTTTTCACAGGATGATTCCTAAGCACCTGTTTGCATAGAAGCAATGCAGCATAGAAGAAAGAGCATAAACCAAGTGATAAACAGGGTAACCTTATTTCCTAGTTTGTCTGGAATAGATCCAGTTTTTACTGACATCTTAGGGCAATTGTTAACTACATCTACATCCTCCTTTCATTTTCAAATATGTTTGCGTGGGTTTTTTTTGTTTTTACTGTCACCCAGACTGGAGTGCAGTGGCCACTCCTGGCCACCGCAGCCTTGACCTGCTGGGCTCCAGCGATCCTTCTGCCTCAGCCTTCCAAGTAGCCGGAATTACAGGCATGCGCTACCACGCCCAGCTGATTTTTTAATTTAATTTATTTTATTTTTATTTTATTTTATTTTAATTAATTAATTTAATTTATTTATTGTAGAGATGAGGTCTCACTGCCCAAGCGGGTCTCGAACCCGCAGGCTCAGGCAATCTACTCACCTCAGCCTTCCAAAGGCACGGGATTACAGGTTGAGCCACCGAGCCTGGCTTTGGGTGATAAATTCTAAGACCATCCTACTAAAAGAGGGCAACTGCTATTATAATTGCATTTGTTGAATTCAACCAACATAACTATCTGGGAAAAAATTAAACTACATATATATATATGATGTTTGGTGTTTTCACTGCTCTGAACTAGTAATTCCATGAACTTGGGATTTGCTTATGTAATGCTTGTTTTACTAGAATGAAGGACAATTCAATGTGTGAATAATGTAATTAATAATTATGTAAGAAATTATGGCAAAAATATATTCAATCATACCTTATGCTCTGTAATAAGGCAACATATTCAAAAAATATACTTGGGTATTTTTTAAACCAAATTATACATTGACTTGTTTTTATAAACCTATTATTTATGGTTCTTCTGTTCTTGGTTGCATTACTTTACATATTTTTTAAAAATTTTTAAGTCGGAGTCTTACTCTGTCTCCCAGGCTGGTATACAGTGGCACATTCACAGTCACTGCAGCTTCGACCTGGGCTCAGACTATCCTTTCACCTCAGCCTTCCAAGTAGCTGGAACTACAGGAATGCACCACCATGCTCGGCTCATTTTTCTTGATTTATTGTAGAGATGAGGTCTTGCTAAATTGCCCAGGGTGATCTTGAACCTGTGGGCTAAGGTAATCCTTTCACCTTGGCCTCCAAAAGTGCTGGGATTATAAGCATGAGCCATCACGCCCGGGCTGCATTACTTTAAAGGAGAGAGAATAAGTCTGCACTCTGCAGAACTCACAGCCTAGCACAGAGAAGCTTGGACTGTGGGTCATGTAATGATGCTACTAAAAATCCCACTAGTAGTCAGACAGAACTAGGACCTAATCAGATCTTTTGAAACTCTAGTGCTCATAATTCTAGAAGTGAGATATATCAAGGTCAATAAAGAAAAGACAAGTTGTTTTCTTAGCATTAAACAGAAAATAATTCATCCAATACATCAAATTGACATAGGACATCACAGGTCAGGAGAAGTGTGTCTCCTGGAGAGAAATTGGGGAATAAATGTGTTTTTTGCTTAGACGACCTTATCTGTTGGTGACTTTATCTTATTCTTCAGTCAGTACAGAATTATGATGTGTTGACTTTGGAATATTAACATTTTATTTCATTAGCCATTTTAGGAACAGTGATGTGCTGGAGCTGAATTCTGTGTTAAATAAGAACCTATTACCTTCAAGTGTATGGAAATGATCTCATACATTCACTACCTTTATCAAAAATCACGGACTTTCTTCTACCTTCAGGTAAAATGACATCTTTAGGGGTGCTGGCTATGTGATATAAATCTAATTTAGACATTTTATGAACCTTATATTGGAACCCCTTGGAGAGAGGAGTATCATTACCATTATTTTATGGATGAATAAATTGCATCTGAAAGGAATAAAATAATTTTTCTATGTTTACGTACCCATTGAGGCAAAGCCAGTTTTTGAATCCATGTTAATAAAAATTCTTTGTTCATTAATTTATACCCTTTGGAATATTTCTGTGCAAGAATGAAAGGTGATTTATAATCCCCCAAGGAAGTTATTAGCAAAGTATCTCTGAGTGAAAATGTTCAGAGTTGTGTTGTAACCCAATCATCACTTGAAACGGTACTGGAGAACAAGAATGATAAACTCCAACATAGTTGGATAAGGATTGTAATGATAAACAGGATTTTTGTAACTCCTGAAAAAATCATAAAAATATGTGGTTATTTGATATCTACAGTACAAATGTAATGATATCTGTACTGAAATAATCTATAATTTTACAGGAAAGGGATTTAAGATATATTTACTAATTAATTTCTTCAAAGAGAAATAGTAGTTGCTATCTAAGTTGGAATTTGAATGCCCATCTGTCTGACACAGAAGCTCTTGTATTTGTTGCTATTTTTAAATGGAAAAAGTAATTTCCTGAGCACTTATTCTGCATCAGACTCTGGCAGAGGCTCTAGGAACACCACAGTAAACAGATAAGAACCTCTGCCCTTAGCAAGGCTGAGTTTCTAATAGAAGGTTAAATGGTGTGACACTGAGCATTATGGATAGGGTGTGGTAGGAATGGATTCCAAGCATCTACTCCAGCAATTACAGAGGATTACAGGCTGGAGTATGACTAATATATTTGAAAAATAGCAGAGAGGATAGGCCTGTGGTGAGTGAGAGATCAGAGAAGAAGCACTAGCCAATTCACGTGGAGACCTGTAGTCCACATTGTTGACTTTGTGGTCTACTCAAAAATAGTGGGCCACTGGAAGGTTTGAGTTGAGAGTGACTGGCTTACAGCTTAAAAGAGATACAGTGGAAGTTGTGCTGAGAAAAATACCAAAATGAGGAAAAGGCAGATAAGAGCTGTTAGCACATTTTATTCCAATAATTTTATTGAGAGGGGATGATGGCTTGGACCAAGTGATAGATAACAGTATGTGCTCACCACAAAAATGTACCTTTCAGATGTCTAACAACTAGGAGAACTATAAAGGTGTAATCAATGAGTTCTAGCAGAGGCCATGTTCCCATGGGCTGGCTGTCCAATGTCTGATTATGACAGGAATGCAAAGGCAGGCTCATTTCTGGGAGATGCAAAAATCCTCTAACATGACTTGACTTTGGCTTGAGGACTCTCTATAGTCTTTCCAAATCTTGGCATTGTTCTTTTAAGTCACTTACACACATGTTCATTAGGCTATTGGAAATAAAGTCTGACATTTCAGGAAGAAATTCAGTTTGGACCTAAAAATGGAGGAGTCATTATGTATAGGTGGCATTTAATGACATGACACTGGATGGTTTTGACTTATTGAGTGTAACATAAGGTATATTAGTTCCCAGACCTAAGCTCTGATGCACTCCAAAATGTATTAATCAAGAGGAACTACCAGAGGAAATTAAAATACAGTGGTAGTGGGATAGGAGGAAATTAAGAGAATATGGGGGCCTGTATGCTATGAGTTGATCTCCCTATTCAACATGCTGTTCTAAAAACATACAGATTTAGAAAATACTTCAGAACAATTCTGAGCTTTGAAAACTATAAGTGTCTAACTGTATATATCTATTTCATCTTAAATATTTAACTTTGCTACAGGCAAAGCGTTTTTTAATTTTTTCTCAATAGAAGTTCAAATTACAGCAATTATTGCATGAATGACTTAATCTCTCTTAGGTTTCGTTTCTTTATCTATATGACAGTAATTTAAAAATCACTATCAATTTTGAAGACGGTAAAGAAAAAATAAGATCATGACTGTATAAGAGAGGATCCTCAATAAAACTGGAATTTATTTGTTTAAAAAAATCTATTTGCCTGGGCCCGCGGGTTCGAGACCCGCCTGGGCAGCGAGACCTCATCTCTGCAATAAATCAAAAAATCAGCCGGGCGTCATAGCGCATGCCTGTGATTCCGGCTACTTGGAAGGCTGAGGTGGAAGGATCGCCGGAGCCCAGTGGGTCGAGGCTGCGGTGGCCGGAAGTGGCCACAGCACTCCAGTCTAGGCGACTGAGTGAGACTCCAACTCAAAAAAAAAAAAAAAATCTATGTATTTATTCTGTTACATATTTGAACTTCGATCACGTCAAAGTACTCTCCATTTGATTCAATACACCTACTGAGAGCTTCTTCTGCTGCTCAAAACAGTTTTTGAGCTAGTCAATTTTGATGCTTTTTAGTGCTTCTCTCATTTTGTGTTTCACCTCTTCCACATCAGCAAAATGTTTCCCTTTGAGAACTTTTATCATCTGGGTAGACAAACAAACAAAAAGTTACTCAGGGTGAGATTGGGTGAATAGGGAAGGTAGGGCATGGGGGTCATGACATTTTTGGTCAAAATTACAAAACACTCAGTGCAATGTGGCGAGGTGCACTTGTAAATCACCTGTTATGAAATGAGCAAACAGGTTGAAAGATTCCTCAAAAAAAAGACTGAAGTCAAATGCAGCCTCTTACAACAATGGTAGCTGGTACACTGCTGCCAATTCCTAGAACAATTAACTAGCGGGGGAAGCCTGTACCTCCAAAAAACAATTTCCACCCTCCAAGAAATAATTCTGGCTTTTTTAGTGGTCTCCCCTCATAAAGTGCTTACTGTAAGTGTAATTCTCCCAAAAGCAACACTGAATGTTATTAACCTTGTTTTTAGGACTCAGTAATATTGAGCAACTTGTAAAGACAACTTTAAAAACAAGTGAGAGGGAAGCAGGCAAGATGGCAACTGAACTGGTCGGAATGTGAGAGTCTCTGCAAAAGCAAGTGTCCATAAAGGCTGTCTATAAGAGCGGGTGTGTGACAGTGGGTGAGTGAAAGTCTTACTGAGGGGAGACTAGGGTTCATGCATCAAGGGCTCTCTTTCAGTGGTGACTACAACCCACCACTGCCCTGAGATCTGAGCCCCTGGCATGCAGGATTGTCTAACATTCTTTAAGCGTCTCCTGGGAGGAGGTGGCAGAGTTCAGCTGCTCCTCAGCACCTGGCACCTGACCCACCCCACCACCTGCAGCAGCAAACCGGGGACTAGCAGCAGGAACCGTAGAGAAGGCAAGAAGAGGAACTCTGGAACTGAGTTCCACTGCTGATGAGGAGATGCTGATTTCCACGATTTTCTCTGTCCTCAGACAAACAGTGACCTGCATTGCCCCACCCAGCTCTGTCCAGCCTCCAACCTGAGACCCAGAGGCTATCTCCGCAGTCCTCTGGGATCAACCATTGGACAAGGAGAGGCAGATGCCTCTCCCCAATGCTGAACCAGGCACGGGCAGTCTGATCTGAGTGGGAGCCTTGGCAGCGGCGGACAAATCCGGTGAGTCCGGATCTGATTCATCCTCCTACCACAGCAGTCCGCTGGGTGTCTGACCCATGCGAAGAGCAACCCAATGGATCTGCAATCTGTACTGAGAACAGAGGGGAAGGGCTGGAAACTGGAGCCTCTCCCTAACACAGTGGCAGTCAAAAGTGGTGGCAGCAGTGCTCGGGGAGGGAAACTGAAGTTCCAGAAACGGCCATAGAGGGAGTTTTAAAAAAAAATTTATATATATATATATATATATATACATATATATACATATATATATATATATGTATATATATGTATATATATATATATATACACTTTTATTTTATATATTTCTGTTATTGTTTACATTTTTGCATTTGCTTTGTTTTTGTCATTTTATTGTTTTTCAATTTTATGTTTGCTTATGAGTATTTTTGAGGGCAAGTTCATCATGTTTGTTTATTTATTTATTTGTATGATTGTTCGTAGGATTTGTTTGTTTGTTTGATTTTTGTTTAATTCTTTGTCTATTTGTTAGTTGGCAGGCCTGTCTGTTTTCCCTCTTCTCTCTCTTCACCTTCCGTTCTTCTCCCACTTCCCTTTTTATGTTCTTGTCCTTTCTTCTCCCACTTTTCTTTTTCTGATCTTTTACTTTTTCTTATCTCATTTTGCTTACAGAGGGTAAACATACACTCCCACTGCATGAACAACTTGTAAGGGTGTGGGAAGTGAGCTCCAGGGTGCCCAAACACCTGTCAGCAGATACTGGGGTCTGCAGAGAGCTTTTGAACCACAGCTCCCCCCTTAAACAAACCTCAAAACTGCAAAAGCACAGCCCCCCAACTCCAATTCAGCTTCAAAATTGAACAAATCCAGAGGAACTACAAAGGAATAATAGGGGATTGAACAAACAGAAGTGAAATCTATTCCCTCTAACACTGAACAACAGAATTAAACAAGGGAGAGGAGGAAAACTTTCACAAATAAAAAAGAGCCAATGGAAGAACAGAGGCCCTGTACAGACCCCTGGGAAGACAGCAACTGAGAATACAGATTTTTGCAAAGTCTCAGGGTATAAATTGAATGTGCGAAAGACAGTCATATCACTATACACCAACAATAAACAAGCAGAAACCCAAACAAAGAGCATAATCCCATTCACAATAGCCACGGAAGAAAGAAAGAAAAGAAAGAAAGAAAGAAAGAAAGAAAGAAAGAAAGAAAGAAAGAAAGAAAGAAAGAAAGAAAGAAGGAAAGAAAGAAGGAAAGAGACCTCAGCATCTTTCTAACCAGAGAAGTAACAGACCATTACAGCAAAAGCTAAAAAACTGCTTAAAGTAATCAAAGATGACACAAACAAAAGGAAAAAATATTCCATGCACAGGGATTGGAAGAATCAACATTGTTAAGATGTCTATCTTTCCCAAGGCAATATACAAATTTAATGCAATACCCATTAAATTACCAGCATCATTCTTCTCAGACCTGGAAACAACAGTACCAAAATTCGTATGGAAACATAAGCGACCAAGAATAATCACAAAAATTCTTAGCAAAATAACCAAAGTGGGAGGTATCACACTTCCAGACTTTACACTTTATTATAAAGCCACAATAATCAAAACAGCCTGGTATTGTTACAAGAACAGGCATATAGACCAATAGAACAGGATAGAGTTTCCAGAAACAAAACCTCAATTTCTCAACCAACTCATCTTCGACAAAGCCTCCACTAACAACCACTGGGAGAGGTGAATTTATTCAGTAAATGGTGATGGGAAAACTAGCTGACCTCATGCAAAACAAGACCCCTACCTATCACCATACACAAAAATCAACTCTAAATGGATCAAAGACCTAAATGTAAAACTTCAAACAATAATAACCTTAGGAAACACCCTTATGGAAATTGCATCTGGCAACCAGTTCCTGATCAAAACCTCAAATGCCCATGCCATAAGAGATGAGTTAGACAAGTGGGACCTCATCAAACTGAAAAGCTTCTGCAAAGTAAACAAAACCATCAAGAGAGCAGGGAGACAGCCCACAGAATGGGAAAAAAAAATTTTTCCAACTATATATCTGACAAAAGTCTAACATCCAGGATCTACAAGGAACTCAAATGTACCAAAAAGAAAAAAAAATTAAATAGCCCTATAACAAAGTGGACAAAAGATGTGAATAGACACTTCTAAAAAGAAGACATAGAAGCAGCTAACAGATACATGAAAAATTGCTCCGCCTCACTAATCCTCAAAGAAATGCAAATTAAAACTACATTGAGATACCACCTAACTCAAGTCAGGATGGCTATCATCAATAACTTAAAAAAACAACAGATGCTGGAGAGGATGAAGGGAAAAGGGAACACTTCTACTATTGATGGGAGTGTAAACTAGTCTAACTGCTGTAGAAAACGGTTTGGTGATTCCTAAAAAATCTAAAAGTCGACCTTCCATATGACCCTGCAATCCTCTTTCTGGGCATAGACCAGAAGGCATTCAAATCACTCTATGGAAAAGATACCTGCACACGCATGTTTATTGCAGTATTATCCACAATAGCAAAAACATGGAGCCAACCGTGCTGCCCATCAAAAGTGGACTGGACTAAAATAATGTGATACATAAAATGATGAAATATTATTCAGCCATAAAGAAGGACAAAATTATAAACTTCACAGCAACTTGAATGAACTTAGAGTCTATAATACTGAGTGATCTATCACAGAAATAAAGAACCAAGTACCACATGTGCTCACCCCTAAGTGGACCCTGAACAATTATCATAATTCTATAAGAAAGGGGTTAGCGGTAGTGGGAAACTGCCAAGGGAAGGAGGGGGGGGATACACCTCATCAATAAGAGCACCTGATCTCAAACCAGATGAAGTGGGAGCCAAAGTGAGGCCCAAACTTTACCTCTGCAATGATTATTTGTATACCTAACCCTGAATTGTACCCACAACTTTAAAATAATAATAAAAAAAAGAGAGAGTTGGATTGAAACTAAATGTCAATGGCCCATTTACTGATGAATGAGTATGCCATATGTATGTGGATATATATGTAGGTGTGTGTGTGTGTGTGTGTGTGTGTGTGTGTGAATATGTGTGTGTATCATATATATCATATATGTGATATATATGTATGTCATATATATGTATATATACATATACATGTATAAATGTGTGTATGTATCCGTGTACATGTGTGTATGTACATATACATGTACATATGTATATATATGTATATATGTATATGTATCTACACTCTAAAATACCTCTTAGGAAATGGTCTGTATGCTCAAATACCTGATATCCAGAGACATTCCAGGAAGTCTGTAGCCTGAGGCTTCCTTTTATAGATGGGCACTCATCAGGTACTGCTTTTAGATTTAAATATAAGAGCCATTAAATGATTGATTAAACATAATTTGAGAGATATTATGGTATGAAACTATGTGCTTTCTGGATGGGGATTTAAAAAAACAATGTCTTGTATTTCAGCAATAAGAATCAAACATAAAATTCCAAAACAATATTCTGAAAAGATTTTTATTTTAAAAAATTACGATAGTGAGGTAAATAGGGTTCAAATCCTAGAAAATAGAATGGTAAAAAGACAGTAACATCCATATTCATCTAACATACATGCATATATCAACACACTCATTCCATATTGGTCCTTGGCAAATCTGTATACAAAATAGAGATTTTTGTTCAGATCAGAAACGCCGATTGGGATCTCACTTTGTCTTTTAGCAAATTTCCCTGGTGGCTAGTACAATAATTCAGATGAGAAATGATGATGGCTTGAATAAACTGGGTATACAGAAGGTGATTACAATTATTTGCATTCAGAATGGCCTTTAAAAGTAAAGCTGCTGGGATTTGTTGACCAATTAGATATGATGTATGAGAGAAAGAAAAGAGTTCAGGATTCTAAATATATTCTGTCCTAATTTCTATCTGAATGAAAGAAGTTGGCACTTCTTCAATTAAGGAGTACCATAGCTGGAGCAGTTGGAGATAAAATTGAAAAATTTTAGATTGAATAAGTTGTGAGCAAAAGTGTGTATAATTTTAAGTGTCTGTTGTCTAACATTCACACACACACACACACACACACACACACACACACACACACACACACACACACACAAACCATAAGCCTGCAATGTATGACGATACATTAAGACAATGACAGTCAATTCTTAATGTATATAATATTTATAATTCAGGAAGATAACAAATTACATAAACGTTATAATTTTTTTTTTTGAGTTGGAGTCTCACTCTGTAGCCCAGACTGGAGTGCAGGGGCACGCTCTCAGCCTTGACCTGCTGGGCTCCGGCGATCCTTCCGCCTCAGCCTTGCAAGTAGCTGGAACTACAGGCGCATGCTACCATGCCTGGCTAATTTTTTGATTTATTGTAGAGATGAGTTCTCGCCAAGTTGCCCAGGCCGCGGGCTCAGGCAATTCACACACCTCGGCCTCCCAAAGCGCAGGATTACAGGCTGAGCCACCGAGCCCGGCTAAAAATAAACGTTATAATTTGATGATTTATGTTGCATATTGCAATCTTTAAATAACTGGAACACTAAGGAA
Source organism: Cephalopachus bancanus (assembly GCA_027257055.1). Classification (NCBI taxonomy): domain Eukaryota; kingdom Metazoa; phylum Chordata; class Mammalia; order Primates; family Tarsiidae; genus Cephalopachus; species Cephalopachus bancanus. The sequence goes on along the minus strand of JAPVLO010000046.1, from coordinate 3,331,066 downwards.
ACATATACATTAATAGAAATAAAAATAGAATAATCAAATAACTATCTAAAATTTCCTTAAAAACAGGAAAAGAGAAACAACAAATTGGCAGTGCTCAATTCAGTGTGATGATGGAATTAAAGCCAAATACATCATTCATTAAGTAATAACTATTGGAACTAGAGTATATTTTGATTTGAATTGTAATGAAAAGACTTCTTAACAAATTGTTTGGGGACAAATTAATTAATAGAGACCTTTATCAATTTAATGGAATCCACGTCCTTAAGAAAAGAAGGATTGAGAAGATTTTCAAGAAATTTGAAAAGTATATAGCAAATTAAACCCCCAAAAGTAAAAAAATAAAATAAAATCAAGAAGGCCAAGGAAATGTTAATTAAGAGAAAATTAACATTAAAGAGAGAAGAGTAAGAATTATCCATACTTGGCTCTTTGAAAAGACCAAATACTTTGATAAAATCTTAGCAATACGGATCAAGAAATTTTAAAAAGGAATAATGTAAAATAGAAAAATTAAAGTATATCATTATAAATTATGCAAGCGAAATTGCTCATATTTTAAACAACTTTAGAACACTAAAATTGAAAATTCAGATGTAATAGATAAATTCATAGCAAAATTAAAGTTACCAAAAATGCCATAAGAAGAAGAATATCCATTAAAACAAATAAATGTGCAATTAAAAGCCTGTCCATGGAGAAAACTACACTCCCAGATGTTTTAATCAATGTATTCTAAAAAGTATTTAAGAAAAAAATTACATCTAGAAAATAGATGAAAAACTAAATGTTATTAAATACATACCAAAGTCAATGACATGAAAAAATATATGCCAGTGTCACTCATAAGCATACATGCATTTATTAACAAAGTTTTTGAGACTGAATATGATATAATGTAGAGAGATAAGAAAATGGAAAAAATTGATTTTGGAAATTCAAGATTATATTATCATTCCAACTCAGTCAAGAAACTCACTACATTAGCAGGATAGTTGAGAAAAAAATTGTAATTATTTCAAATGATGCATGGAATGTATTTAATAAAAATTAATAAATTCATAATAGACACTCAGGAAAGCAGTAATAGAAGAAAGCATCTACAAAAGCAATTACTGAAAATATATCCTTAATAGAGATTTGTTGCAAATGTTCCATTTGAGAAAAGAAAAATAAAAGAATATTTACAACTACACTTCAGTTTATCATTGCCTGGAGATCTTATCTTATTCAACACATTAATTAAAAGAAATACAACTTACAAGGATTAAATTGTTTTTTTTAAAAACCTACTGCTATTTGCAGATACTATGTTCAGACACATAGAAAATACAAGCAAATCTTCAAAAAAAAAAAGATGAGGTTAATAAACTATGTAAACTATGCAGTATGGAATTTTACAATTGGGATATGTGAAAAAAGTATATTTTAGCATGCTAGATGCTTTAACAATGCTAAGTACTTATTCAGTGTGCTTTCCTTTGAAGAATATCAGTATTATATTTTCATAGAACATATGACAAAGACGTAAAACTAAATATTAACCAAACTTGATTGATTTGCTCACACTCTATGTTCAGTTCTCTTGGGCTGTTTTTTTTTTTAATGTGTGTGTATATACACATTTACACACATGCAATTGTATATATCATTTTATAATGACAGCCATTTATTTAGATTAATTTTATTTTCAAGAATTCTATTGGACATTTTATATATGTTATTTATAACTTTCACAAAAAACTCAATGCAATAATTATTAATGTCATATTTATGTGGGAAGAAAAGTTCATTAAAGAGGTTAAATAAGTTTTTAAAGACTACAGAATAAGCACATGGCTAAACCAAAATGGAAACCTAGCTTGTCTATGCTCTTTTTTATTTCTCCATTTTCCTCTCAAATAATAATTATGAAATTGTCTTTGAATGTTAATATATAATGTAGCATATGCATGTAATAAAAGGCTAACTTGTGTGAATTAATGAATTGAAGATGACAGCCAAAGTGATTAGGTGGTATTTTAGTTGATGTGTCTGCTATTGGATTATTCTCAGGAGTCCTATACTATCTAAATTTGCCTCTGTCGTGTGTGTATATTCAAAATTTTAGTTTGTTGAGGTAGATTTTCTAAATTCAGCATTTAGAACATTGCGCATATTCTCATTTTGTTTGTATATCATTTTTCTGATTTTTGTTTTGTTGTCTATATATTTTTTGCAACTCATTGAGTTTAATTAAAATGAGTCTTCTTTAATTATTATTATTATTATTCGCTGTACACTACTCTAAATTGAATGCTTGTTCAAGGGTATCTTGAGATAAATAATGTGAATAACTCCAAACTGGAATTGACCTAAATTGTCATAGAATCTCATTCCCCACATCAGTGAACAATGTAGGAAAGGAAGTCTTTATTTTTTTATTGTGTATATGTGTGTGTTAAAATGAAAAACAGAATAAATCACTTCCTTCTCTTCTTTATTCCTTCCTTCCTTTCTCCTTTCTTCTTTTCTTCCTTCCTTCCTCCTCCTCCTCCTCCTTCTCTCCTTCTTTTCCTACTTTCCTCCCTCCTCCCCCCTTCCTTCTTTCTTATTCTGCTGGATGTTATGTCTTCACTTGATAACTAGAATTACTATAGACTTCTTTCTACCATAAAGTAAATGACATTCAAGAAACTAATTGGAAAATAGCAGAGCCAAAGAATAAGAGGATCCTAAGTATTAATGATTTCACTGACCCACCCACTTAACCAATCCTGAAATTGCTCTGCCTCTGAAATTGTTGAAATGAAGACATATTAAGTCATTATTTCAATTATAGTCCTTTGGAGGTTGATTTTTTTTTTTTATTTACTACCAAAAACATCCTAAGAAATGCCTACTCACTGCTTGCTGAGAAAGGCAGAAAGTTCTCAGGGAAGACAGATGTAACTTTACTGATTCAATAATAGTTAAAAGTTGCACTTTCTTGGTGGTTTATATACTTCACTGAATAGATTCCCTGCCCAATAACTGAGAGGGTGAAATGACTTTCCTGGAAGCCAGAAAATGATATCAAAGATATTATCACCTACCATGACATTTTTTTTGGTGGCCTTCATTTTTCTCAGCAGTAAGTGGTGAACAGTCTTTTCTGAAGGAGATAATCATGGTCGAAATAGATTGCAATTCCAATGTCTGAACTGTTCAATAATTTGTACAAAAAGTTGCAGCAAAATGATCCCTCTACTCAGAAGTTTAAGGAGGGCTAAGTTTCAAATTTCTTTGTTATGATGGGTTTAGAATGTAATTGATTCAGGGCTCCTATGAAGAAAAAGACATTTTGGGTCAGATGTCTATATTAAGCCTCTAAAGAGTTCAATATGCCCAAAAATGTATTCTGCACAATAAAATATTTTAAGATTACTTGCTTTCAGTTTAGCTTTTCCCCCTTCATAGCAAGTGATCATCCTTTTGATCCTCAGTACTTGCTTATATAATTTTCTAATTCATCTCAGAGTCCTTCACGCCTTTCCAAAAGGGGTGCATTATTTAACATTTTCTACTGTAATATTTTATAATACAGTATGCCAGCTAAATGTAGTTTTTTGTTTTTGTTTTTGTTTTTGTTTTTTGAGTTGGAGTCTCACTCTGTCACCCAGACTGGAGTGAAGTGGCCGCTCCCGGCCACCTCAGCCTCGACCTGCTGGGCTCCGGCGATCCTTCCGCCTCAGCCTTCCGAGTAGCCAAAATTACAGGCACGCGCTACCACGCCCGGCTGATTTTTTGATTTATTGTAGAGATGAGGTCTCGCGGCCCAGGCGGGTCTCGAACCCGTGGGCTCAGGCAATCCACTAACCTCAGCCTTCCAAAGGCGCGGGATTACAGGCTGAGCCACCGAGCCCGGCTAAATGTAGTTTTTAAATAGCTACCTCTTACCAAATAATGTTTCTTATATCATGTTAATGCTTTTTTCAAACCTCCAAGAAAAATTTAACATATATTTCCCTGTCACTATAAAGGCTTCTTAGTCATTATGATTTTAAAAAGTCATTTTTATGCCAGTCTGTAGCTCAAAACATTCAGTTGATATATGATAAAATATTTGTTCTTATAAATTTTTTTCTTAAAAGATAGTGTCCTTTATTTTTGTTTCCTCTCTTCTGTTTTCTACTATGGCATTTAACTGCTATGAATTATTTATTATAGGCAATAATATGCATCAGAATTCTTTTCAACTATTTCTCATTTCTAGGGAATAAGAAAGCAGGTAATGTGGCTGGTTAAAAGCATATACAACGATGGAAAATCAGACTTTTTTTAAAAAGACAACAAAGGGCTACAAAGGCTTCTTGGAGTCCTTTCTAGCATACTATCTACTGATTGACCTTGTGGCCAGGTGTGTGATTTCCAGGTCAGTTTCTGTGACTTTGTCTCAGGAATCATTAAGCATTTGTGGTTTGGGACTCAGCAAATTTTTCTCGGAACAAGTCAACAATTATATTCCTCGAGTTATGACTTTTTATTAGTATTACTGTTGACATTTTAAAAAGATAAAATTTACTGCCATGACTATTTTAAAATACAGTAGTGGTAAGTTATATACACCTTGATATACAATAGCTCTGTAGACATGTCATTTTGCAAAACTGAAACGCTACCCATTGAACAGCAACTACCCATATCTTTCATCCCCCGGCAGCCATCATTCTAACCTCTCCACAACTTTGATAATTTCAGGTGCGCTATATAATTGGAATCATGCAGTATTTATCTTTTTGTGACTGTCTTGTTTCACTTAACATTATGTCCTCAAGGTTCATCCACAGTATAATATATGATAGAATTTTGTTCTTAATTTATGTCTGGGCTGTGTGCGGTGGCCCATGCCTATAATCCCAGCATTTTGAGAGGCTTAGGTGAGAGGATTGCCTAAGCCTGGGCAACTTGGTGAGACCTATTTGCTACAATAAATCAAAAAATTAGTTGGGTGTGGTGGCTCACAACCCCTGTAGTCCCACTTACTTGGAAGGCTGAAGTGAAAGGAGTGCCTGAACCTAGTAGGTTGAGGCTGCAATGGCCATGAGCATGCCACTGCACTCCAGCTTGGGCAATAGAGTGAGACTCTGACTAAAAAAAAAATATATATATATATATTTTTTTTATTGTATGTATTCACCACGTTTTCTTTATTTATTCATCTGTCACAGACATTTAGATTCTTTCTGCATCTTGGCTAGTGTGAATAATACTACAATGAACATCATCATGCAAATATTTGAGATACTGTTTTCATTTGTTTTGAGTATATACACAGAAATGAGATTGTTAGATAATGTGATATTTCTATTTTTAAATTTTTGGGGAATTTCCGCATCATTTTCTCTATCTGTGCACCAATTTACATACTCGCCAATACATACTCACCAATAGCACACAAGGGTTTCAGTGTCTTGGCATCCTTGTCAACACCTTTTATTATCTTTTTTCTTGGTTTTCTTGATAGTAGCCAACCTGGTAGATATTAGGTAATATGATGTATTTTTATTTGCATTTTCCTATTCATTGTTGATATTGAATATCTTATCATATGCTTGTTAGCCATTTAAATACCTTTGTTAGACATTTAAATACCTTTTTTTGAGAAATGTTTATCCTAAGTCTTTTAATTGGGTTATTTGTTTTTTCTGTTGTTGAGGTCTTCATATATGCTGAATATTAACCCTTTATCAGATATTTGATGTGCAAATATTTTATTCCATTATGAAGATTTTCTTCTCACTCAGTTGGTTATTTTGCTGCAAAGAAGTTTTCAACTTGAGTCCCATTTGTCTATTTTTGCTTTTGTTGCCTATGTTTTTTGTTGTCAGAGATAAATAATCATTGCTGAATCCAATTTCATAAAGATGTTTCCCTTCTGTTTTATTTTAGAAGTGTTATAGCTTCAGGTATTACATTTAGGTCATTAACGCATTTTTAGTTCACATTGGTATAAAGTTAGAAAGAGATCCAACTTACATTTTGACATGTGATTATTCAGTTGTCCCAACACCATTTTTGGGGAAGAAAACAAAGCAAACAAACAACAATAACAAAAAAAAACCTATCATTTTTCCCTTGTGTAGCTTTGGCAACTCTGTTGAAAATGTTTTCACTATATAATCTGAAAAATTATTTATGGGTTCGTTATTGTGTTCCATTGGTTTTTATGCATGCCAGTTCCACAGTGTTTTGTTTTCAATCACTTTGCAATATGTTTAAAAATCAGGAGATATGAAGCTTCTAGCTCTTTTTTTTTTTTCCCTCAAGGTCATTTTGGCTTGGGAGTCCTTTGAGACCAGACATAAGTTTTAGGATTTTTAAATTTTTTAAAAAATTTTTTATTTTATTTTAAAGATGTGGGGTACAATTCAGGGCTAGGTATACAAATGTTCATTATGCAGGTACCCTTGTTGATGAGGTGTGCCCCTTTCTACCCTGGCAGTTTCCCTTAATTGCCAATCCCACCCCCCATCCCCTGGGAGTATCCCACCAATGCCAGTCCCTTTCTTACAGTATTATGATAATTGTTCAAGGTCCGCTTATGAGTGAGAATATATAGTTGCTCTGTTCTTTGTTTCTGTGATAGATAACTAAGTACGAGAGACTCTAAATCCATCCAAGTTGCTGTGAAATCCATATGTGTGCCCTTTTTGTGTGTGATTTTATATATATATATACACAAACACATATATATATAATTATATATTAATTATAAAGATGTGAAGTACAATTCAAGGTTAGGTATACAAATGCTGATTATGCAGGTATCCTTGTTGATGAGGTATGCCCCTCCCTCCCCTAACAATTTCCCTCAACTATCAATCTGCCCCCCTCCGTTGACAGTTTCCTACTACTACCAAACTCTTTCTTATAGTATTATGATTGTTCAAGGTCCACTTATGAGTGAGAACATACGGTACTCTGTTCTTTGTTTCTGTGATAGATCACTGAGTATGATCAACTCTAAATCCATCCAAGTTGCTGCGAAGTCCATATGTTTATCCTTCTTTACGACTGCATAATATTCCATTGTGTATATGTACCACATTTTTATCTATTTCAGCTTCAATGGGCAACATGGTTGGTTCCATGTTTTGGTTATTGTGAATAGAACTACAACAAACATATGTGTGCAGATATCTTTCTTTCTACTTCTTAAAACAATGCCATTGTTATTTTGATGAAGATAATATGGAATCTCTAGATCACCTTGGATAGCAAACATTTGAACAATCTTAAGTCTTCTAATCAATAAACATGAAATGTCTTTCCATTTGTTTGTGTCTTTTTAAAATTCTTTCAGAAATACTTCATAGCTTTCAAAGTATAAGTTCTTGCCATCTTAGTTAAGTTTATTTCTAAGTACTTTATTAGTTTTGATGCTACCGTAAATGGAATTTAAAAAACCCTTTTAGTTTGTTGTTAGTGTATAGAAACATAAAAGATTTTTGAGTGTTGACTTTAAATCCTGCAAGTTTGCTGAATTTGTTTATTAATTTTAACAAATTTTTTGTGTGAAATTTTAGGGTTTTTTCTATATAAGATCATGTTGCCTGTAAACACAGATAATTTTACTTTTCTCTTTGAATATATTTTCTTTTTTTTTTTGCCTAATTGCTCTTACTAGGACTTCCAGTAGTATATTAAATAGAAGTGGTGAGAAAGGACATCCTTGCCATTATCCTGATTTAAGGGAAAATGTTATCAGTTTTTCTGTTATTGAGTATAATGTTAGCTGTGAACTTGTCATGTACAGCCTATATTATGTTGAGGTAATTTCCACTTCCTAGTTTTGTGAGTTATTTTTTTAATAATGAAAAAGTATTTGATTTTGTCATTTGTCTCTGCTTCAATTGTGATGATCATGTTGTTTTTTATTTACACTGTTAAAGTGATTGAACTGATTGATTTTGATATGGTGAACCATTTTTGCATCTAGGAATAAATTCTACTAGGCCATTATCTTGATTTGTTTGAACTTCTGTAACAAAATAGGATAGATTAGGTGACTGAAACAACAGAAATTTATTTTCTTATGGTTCTAGAAACTGGAAAGTCTAATATCGAGCTTTTGGCAGGATGTAGTTTCTAGTGAGTGCTTTATTCCTGGCTTGCAAATGCCACCTTCTTACTATGTTTTTATATGGTAGAAAGAGAGAAAAGGGAGAGAAGGAATCGGGTTTTTTTTTTTTTTTTTTTGAGTTGGAGTCTCACTATGTCGCCCAGACTGGAGTGCAGTGGCCACTCCCGCCCACTGCAATCTTGACCTGCTGGGCTCCAGCGATCCTTCCGCCTCAGCCTTCCAAGTAGCTGGAACTACAGGTGCTCACTACCACGCCCAGCTAATTTTTTGATTTATTGTAGAGATGAGGTCTCGCCTGCCCAGGCGGGTCTCAAACCCGCGGGCTCAGGCAATCCACTCACCTCAGCCTCCCAAAGGCGCGGGATTACAGGCTGAGCCACCGAGGCCAGCTGAGAAGGAATCTTATGTCCTAAATGTTAAGACATGTGCCCTGTGCCCCCTCCACTGCTAATAACTGCTTTCCAATTAGCTGGATGACCCCTGACCAAGTTTGCCTATGTTCGGTTGAAATGCCCTTGAAGTTATGCATATCTGCAAACTCAAGACAGTTTCCAAGAGAAAATATCTGTTTCTTCTTCTTGGTGTTGCTTTCTCCCTTTCCCTTGCTGGGGGTATATAATCTTTCCCTGTATCTATTGAGGTGCAGAAATGGTTTTTACCAACAATTGTTTGTTTTAGTTTTTTTTTTTACCACCATTGGTTCCCTTTTGAAGTAATAATGAACCCAAACCTCTACCAACCTGCCTTCCAGGTGATTTCTTCAGAATAAGTAAATATTACTTGATTGCCCTGTCTGACTTGGGACTCCGGCAATACTGATATCATATGACCTTAATCATATCCTTAAAAGTTTCATCTTCAATATATTCACATGGCAGATTAAGAATTCTAACATATACATTTTGAGGGACCATAATTCAGTCTATAGTTTTTATGGTGTATAAACTTTTTAATGTATTGTTGTTTTGTTTTTTTGTTTTTTGGTTTTTGAGTTGGAGTCTCACTCTGTCGCCCAGACTGGAGTGCAGTGGCCGCTCCCGGCCACCGCAGCCTCGACCTGCTGGGCCCCGGTGATCCTTCCGCCTCAGCCTTCCAAGTAGCTGGAACTACAGGCACGCACTACCACACTCGGCTAATTTTTTACTTATTGTAGAGATGAGGACTCGCCAAGTTGCCCAGGTGGGTCTCGAACCCGTGGGCTCAGGCAATTCACTCACCTTGGCATCCCAAAGTTTGGGATTACAGGCTAAGCCACCAAGCCCGGCCAATGTATTGTTGAATTCAGTTTGCAAGTATTTTGTTAAGCATTTCTGCATCAACATTCATCAGGAGTATTGGTCTATGGAATTTTTCTTATTGTTTGTTTCTCTGGTTTTGATACCAGGTGGTTTTGATATCATGCTGACCTCATGAAGGTAGTTGGGAAGTGTTTTCTCCTCTTCAATTTTTTGGGAAATGTTTGGGAAGAATTTGAGATAAAAACTTTTTTCCACCTTTAACGAGGTATGAATGTAATGTGAATAAAACTCTTTATCAATTTAGCTAGTCGCTACTGTCTCCAGCAGCCAACAGAGGCCCAGACAAAATCACTAGCAGCAGAACCACCTGCATGAGTTTCTTTGGGACATCTCTGCAGTCAGGGGTCAGAATTCAGGCATAGTTTCAATAATGCAACCACAGTGTGAAAGTTTAAGAATTTCTAGTACTAGCCGGGCTCGGTGGCTCAGCCTGTAATCCCGTGCCTTGGGAGGCTGAGGTGAGTGGATTGCCTGAGCCTGAGGGTTCGAGACCCACCTGGGCAACTTAGTGAGACCTCATCTCTACAGTAAATCAAAAAATTGGCCGGGTGTAGTAGCGCGAGCCTGTAGTTCCAGTTACTTAGAAGGCTGAGGCAGAAGGATTGCCGGAGCCCAGCAGGTCGAGGCTGCGGTGGCCAGGAGCGGCCACTGCACTCCATTCTGGGCGACAGAGTGAGATTCCAACTCAAAAAAAAAAAGAATTTCTAGTACTTACAGACTCTAGGCAGTACGAGTTTCACCTGGAGACAACACACAAGGAGATGAACAGGTAGGGAGATATAAGAGAGCATGGCAACTGGCAGCATATATTAGAGAATAGAATGTGGGTCACTTTAAGCTCAAAGACAAATATCTGAATAGCTCATTTAAAGAATCAAAGTGAAAGCAAGGAGCCCAGTCTACCTGGTGAAAGAAATGCTTCTAAGATCTTATCTCTGACCACCAGTTGAGCCATTTGGTTGGGGTGTAGAATTGTAAACCATGTCATGTCAAGGAAAATTGAGCCCTGTTTCTGGTATGAGAAGGTTAAATTTGTTATCTAAATTAATGCCAAAGAAACATGAATTTATAAGCATTCACTACAGATTGACAAATTTTGTACATTTTTAAGGGCTTCATTCTCCTGATAGAATTTTCCAGTGCTGCCATCTGGTAGTAAGCTTTTTTTTTGCTAATAAGTATTGATTACTGATTCAATAACTTTGCTAGTTAAAGGTCTATTCACTTTTTTAATGTCTTCAAATTTCAGTCTCAGTAGGCCATATGTTTTTTGAAACTTATCCATTCCTTCCAGGCTATCTAACTTCTTGGTATAATTGTTCAAAGACGCCTCATATAATCCCTTTTATTTCTGTGGTATTGGCCATAATGTTTTCTCTTTTATTTCTTTTTCTTTTTTGAGCTGGAGTATCTTTCTGTCACCCAGACTGGAGTGCAGTGGCATACTCCCAGCCACCGCAGCCTCAACCTGCTGGGCTCCGACTATCCTTCCACCTCAGCCTTCCAAGTAGCCAGAACTGCAGGCACGCGCTACCATGCCTGGCTAATTTTTTATTTTTTGTAGAGACGAGGTCTCGCCAAGTTGCCCGGGCAGATCTTGAACCCTCTGACTCAGGCAATCCACTCGCCTCAGCCTCCCAAAGCGCTGGAATTACTGGTTGAGCCACCGAGCCCAGCCCTCTTTTATTTCTGACTTTTGCTAGTTGAGTCTTCACTCTTCAGTCTAGTTATGTTTTACCAATTATACTGATTTTTTAAGTTCAACTTTCAATTTTTAACTGCTTTTCTATCCTCTACTTTATTTCTTTTCTTGTTCTGATCTTTATTATTTATTTTCAGCAACTTTGGTTTAGCTTTTTTTTTTTTCTAGTTTCTTGATGTGTTCAGATTGTTGAGATCTTTCTGCTTTTTTAACATAGGCATTTACTACTATCAACTTCCCTTTCACTGTTCTTTTGTGCTGCATCCCATTAATTTGGATGTTTTGTGTTTTTATTTTTACTTTCTAATAATGTTTTCTAATTTTCGTCTAATTTTATTTCATGTTTGACCCATTGGTTCTTAAAAAATGTGTTGTTTAATTTTCATCCAATTGTATTTTTTTTCTTTTTTTTTTTCTGCTATTGATTTTGTGTTTCATTCCATTGTGGTCAGAAAGATACTTGGTACGATTTCTATCTTAAAATTGTTAAGATTTATTTTGTGGCCTAACTTGTGATCGATCCTGGAAACTGTTCTAGGTGCACTTGAACAGAACATATATTCATTCTGCTGCTATTGTGCATAGAGTTTTGTACATATCTGTTCTGTTAGGTCAATTTCATCTGCAGTGTATCTAAATTCCTCTGTTTCCTTTTGTTTTTGACTTTTGATAATTTAATTATAATCTGTCTCAGTATGAGCCTCTTTGTGGTTCATTATAGTTGGAGTTATTTGACCTTCATGAATTTAGATGTTTATTTCTTTATCAGATTAAGAAAGTTTCCAAGCGTTATTTCTTCAAGTAATTTTTTTTCCTGTGATCCTGATAATGTAGATTTTGTTCTTTTGTTGGTGCAGTCTAATTCTTTTAGGGTTTTGTCACTTTTCCTTATTCTTATATTTTCTTTTTGTTTCTCCGACTCAGTAATTTCAGATGACTTGTCTTTAAGTTTGCTATTTCTTTTAGATGCTTGATCAAGTAAGTTGCTGATCTGCTTCAGTTACTGAACAGTTTTAGAATTGCTATTTGTTTTTGCTCATATTCTCATTTTGTTTGTATATCATTTTTCTGTTTTTAGTTTTGTTGTCTATATTTTTTTGTGACTCATTGAGTTTAATTAAGATGAGTCATTTTTAATTATTTGTGAGACAATTCATGGAACTCTGTTTCTTTAGGTTTGGTTTCTGGTGACTTGTTACTTTTGCTGAGCCATATTTCCTTTCTCTTCATATACTTTTTGTTGTTATGTGTGTTGTTGTTGTTTATTTTTTTGTTTTGGCTGAGATATGAGTATACAAATAAAAAAAGTTACCTTTTCTGCTCTTTGGGGACTGGCCTTATAAAGTGAATGACCTTTACCAATCAGCTTAACTAAAAAAGTTGGGGATCTCTCAAACCTTTTCTGGAAATATGTCTTCTCTGGGTTTATGTGTATAATTTTTCAAGTACAGAAATTTGTCACTTTCTTTTTAAGAAGTTAATAATCTGTGTCTCCCTCTTGTCTCTCTTTTGAGTACTATAGGTTGTCTGTTGCTGTAACAAGCTACCATGTTCTTTTTCATTCTAAGCAACTCCTAGGCTGGTTCCCCATTAGTACTCTGAATTACACAAGACAGAAACCAGTTTCTCTGGCTGCCCTTCACAAATTCAGAATGTTGGACATACATTCCATTTTTCTCTTTTCTTTCAAAACAAGAAGCCACAAGTTGTACATTTTCTCATAATCAAGCTGAGCTGTGCTAGCTTTGGAGAAAAGCTAACATGAGTGAAGTGTTTTGTTTTGATTTTTTCCTGTTTCGATGAGGCTGTTATTAGCTGTGTGCTCTCCTGAAGTACTGTCACTTCTTATCCTACTTCTGTAGTTCTCATAAAGGATTTTTGGATTGTCTTTGAATATTATTGTTAAGTTGGTGTCTCTGAGGTGGAATGAGGTCTGGGGCTTCTCATTTCACCATCTTGATGACATCACTGTGTCCTCAAGTAACAGTCTTATCATTGGAAACCCAATGCTGATAAATATATTCAAGCAAAAAGCATCAATTCTTTCTAAATGTTACAGTGTGTTAATTGATACTACTATTCTTTGTTTTCAGGCTCAAAAGGACAAATAAATAGTACTTTTATATTTATAACTACTTAAATTCATACACATTTGCTTTTTAATAATTCATTCTTAAAATGACTAACTCTCCCAAGTAGAGCTGGATAACAGAAGTTTCATCAAAAGAGAAGTACTCCATAATTTATGGTGCAAAACAGAAAATATTAAAGAGAAAACCAAAAACGTTAAAAATCGTACATTTTGATCTTAGTTCTCTTTCCCATCCTGCAAGATGGCGGGTGAAAAAGTTGAGAAGCCAAATGCTAAGGAGAAGAAACCTGAAGCCAAGAAGGCTGATGCTGGTGGCAAGGTGAAAAAGGGTAAGCTCAAGGCTAAAAAGCCGAAGAAGGGGAAACCCCACTGCAGCCGAAATCCTGTAATTGTCAGAGGAATTGGAAGATATTCCCGATCTGCTATGTATTCCAGAAAGGCTTTGTACAAGAGGAAGTACTCAGCAGCTAAATCCAAGGTTGAAAAGAAAAAAAAGGAGAAGGTTCTTGCAACTGTTACAAAACCGGTTGGTGGTGACAAGAATGGTGGTACCCGAGTGGTTAAACTTCGCAAAATGCCTAGATATTATCCAACTGAAGATGTGCCTCGAAAACTGTTAAGCCATGGGAAAAAGCCCTTCAGCCAGCACGTTAGAAAATTGCAAGCCAGCATCACTCCCGGGACCATCCTGATCATCCTCACTGGGCGCCACAGAGGCAAGAGGGTGGTTTTCCTGAAGCAGCTGGGCAGTGGCTTGTTACTTGTGACTGGACCTCTGGTCCTCAATCGAGTTCCTCTGAGAAGAACACACCAGAAATTTCTCATCGCCACCTCCACAAAAATTGATATCAGCAATGTGAAGGTCCCAAAACATCTTACTGATGCTTACTTCAAGAAGAAGCAGCTGCGGAAGCCCAGGCACCAGGAGGGTGAGATCTTTGACACAGAAAAAGAGAAATATGAAATTACAGAGCAGCGCAAGATTGATCAGAAAGCTGTGGACTCGCAAATCTTACCAAAAATCAAAGCTATTCCTCAGCTCCAGCGCTACCTGAGATTTGTGTTTGCCCTGACAAATGGTGTTTATCCTCACAAATTAGTGTTCTAAATTTCTTTGAAAGAACCTAAAGAACTGATAATGTTTAAAAAAAATCGTACATTTTATTGATTTTATTACACTATCATGTAGACATAACAATTTTATTTAAAAGTCAATATCATATAAAAAGAAAAATATCATATAGCCAGACAAGTAAAAATATAGATAAAGTATGTACATTAACTTTAAAAAATGTTAAGTTCATAATGAATATCAAAACATAAAGCTAAATAACATTTATACTGTCTATTCATATACTTGAATCAATTTCTTATCCATATTTGTTTTTAATGCCACATTGTTTGTTTTTTATTTTTTTTGGAAAATATCTCTCAATATGTTTTTTTATTACTGTTAATAGTTTTTACAAAGAACCTGAAATCTTCAAATTGTATTTATGGCTCAATTATTAAATTTTGTGACACTGTCAGCTGACTGTCTTATGTAAACCTTAATTTAAAAATAATAATAATTGTATCTCTGCACATGCTGAAATACCCAGAAAAATGAGAGCATTATCTGCCAAATAATGAATATTCTGAATTCTACTTGTATTCATATAGATGTTTTATAGATAAATAGTTCAGACTACATAATTTTATAGATAAAATTTTGTAAGAAAATCTTCATCAAATATTTTTGTATTATTCATAATCCAAGTTAAATTCTGTAAAATTATAGGTCTTCTTACTTTTATCTCATTCTTATGCATAATATATTCTTACCAAATTAAAAATAGGAGCACATTCTAAGATCCTTTTTTCCAAGTTGTAATATTCTACACTTCAAATATAGAAGTTCAAAATTGGCCAGGTGTGGCGGCTCACACCTATAATCCTAGCACTTTAGGAGGCCAAGGTGAGTGGATTGCCTGAGCCCACAGGTTCAGGACCAGCCTGGGCAACTTGGTGAGACCTCATCTCTACAATAAATAAAAAATTAGCCAGGCATGATGGCACATGCCTGTAGTTCCAGCTACTTGGAAGGCTGAGGTGGAAGGATTGCCTGAGTCCAGCAGGTTGAGGCTGTGGTGGTCATGAGCATGCCACTGCACTCCAGCCTGGGTGACAGAGTGAGACTCTGATACACACACACACACACACACACACACACACACACACACACACACACAAAACAAGTTCAAAATTAAATCTTGTACACTAGCTCTCATCATTGTTTTGTTTTGTTTTGTTTTTTGTTTTTTTTTTTTTGAGTCAGAGTCTCTTGCCCAGGCTGGAGTGCAGTAGTAGACTCACAGCCACCACAGCTTCTACCTACTGGGCTCAGACGATTCTTCTGCCTCAGCCTTCCAAGTAGTTAGAACCACAGGCATGTGCCACCATGGCCAGCTAATTTTTTGCTTTTATTGTAGAAATGAGGTCTTGCCAAGTTGCCCAAGCTGGTCTCAAACCTGTGAGCTCAGGCAATTCTCTCACCTTGGCCTCCCAAAGTGCTGGGATTATAGGTGTGAGCCACCGCACCCTGCCAAGCTCTCATCTTTTAATTAGTGCTATAAACTTTCCCCTTAGAACTGATTTGTTGAATCCCATAGTTGTGGGTATGATGTGTTTCCATTTTCATTTGTCTCAATAACTTTTTAAATTTGCCTTTTAATGTCTTAATTTACCATTTTCATATTCAGTAGCGTGTTGTTTAATTTTTATGTATTTATACTTTCTTAAGTTTTTATTTTAAAGATGTGAGATAGTATTTATACATTTTTAAAAGTTTCATTTGTTATTGCTTTCTTGTTTTATATTATTGTGTTTAGAATAGATAGCTGATATTATTTAATCTTGTTAAATTTGTTAAGCCTTTTTCTGTGGTAATATACAATATATTCTGAAAAGTGTTTTATGTGCCAGTGTGTCATCAGAAGCTGTTGACTGGCATGTACTATATGGAATGTTTGTTAGGACAATTTGAATTAGATTGTAGTTGGGTCTGCTGTTTCCTTATGGATTTTCTCTCTGTATGATCAGTTTATTTCTGAAAGTATGGTGTTGAATTTTTGACGATTATTGTAATGCAGTCTATTTCTCACTTTAGATCTATGAATATTTGTTTTATATATAGTTGCTCCAATATTGGGTTCATATATGTTTATGGTTTTTATATTTCTTGCTAAATTAATACTTTATTATTATATAATGACCTTGTTTGTCTCACTTTACATTCTTTGACTTAAAATCTATTTTATTTGATGTAAGTCTAGCTACTCCTGTTCTCTTATCATTTCAATTTACATAGAATATCTTTTTTCTGTCTTTTCACTTCCAGTCTAGTGTGTTCTGAGAGAAGAAGAGAGTCCCTTGTAGGTAGACTATAGTTGAGTCTTGTTATTTTATTGCTTATTTGTTTTTCCATTCACCCACTCTATCTTTTAATTAGATAATTTATTTGCATTTAAAGTAATTATTGATAGGTAATGTAAATAAAAAATAAATTTTCAAGCCCCTCAATTAACTAAATGGACCCTGTCAAGACTAAGAGAAATCCAGGCTGTGATTAAATGGAGGTGTAACACACCTTATATTTTCTCTCTTTTGTAGTTTAGGCACAATTGACTAACATTAGCATTAAAATAGAAATCATAAGATTGACAAAACAGACTGTGGCAGCAAGATACCAAATTTCAACTTGACTCTGGAATAGTATTACATGACAGATAGCAGGCTCTAAAGAAAATTTTAAAAAATTCATCTCCAAATGTATTTCTTTAAGATATTTTGGAATGGCCTTGAAAAGCTGTTTCTCAAAGAAATTTGCATCTGGAGAGATTTCCTTCCATAGATCTTCCCCAGGTCCAAGAGAAATTGAACTGTCTGACAGCTTTTAAGCTCCAAGAGGAGATCTTTACTATCTATTACTCTCTGAAGCCTGCTACTTACAGGCTTTATCTACATAATAAGAACTTTCCCCTCCACAATTCCCCTTATCTTAACTCAATCATTTCTTTCTACTGACTTCACACTTTTTAAGACAAAGCTTAACTCTTTGAATCAATTGCCAATCAGAAAGTCTTTGCCTGTAACTTCTGTTTCCCTGAAACGTATAAAACCAAACTCTATCCTGACCACATTACGCACATGTTCTCAAGACCTCTTAAGACAGTACCCTGAGCTGATCACTCATATTTGGCTCAGAATAAACCTCTTTAAATATTTTGCAGAGGATGGCCTTGTTGTCGACAGTAAGGACTTACTACTGCCATTTTGTTAATTGATTTCTACTTCTTTCGAGCTCATTCGTTTATTTATTCCTCTTGCTATCTTTCTTTGTAGCTAAGTGATTTTCTCCATTGGTATGTTTTGATTTTTTGCTTATTTTTTGTGTATTTACTATAGGTTTTTGCTTTGTGGTTACCAAAAGTCTTACAAAAAGCATCTTGCAGTTATAACAGGTTATTTTAAGCTGGTAAAAACAATTTAATTTTGAACACACACACACACACACACACACACACACACACACACACACACACACTATACTTTTACTCCACTTCCTTCCACCACAGAATTTAAAGTTTTGATGTTGCAATTTGCACCATTTTATATTATATATCTTTAACAAATTATTGTAGCTATTCTTATTTTAATAGTTTTGTTGTTAATCTTAACACTAAAGATATAAATACTTTGCATATCACCATTACAGTATAACAGTATTCTGTTTTGTTTTGCTTTGTTTTTGAGTTGGAGTCTCACTCTGTCGCCCAGACTGGAGTGCAGTGGCTGCTCCCGGCCACTGCAGCCTCGACCTGCAGGGCTCCGGCGATCCTTCCACCTCAGCCTTCCAAGTAGCCGGAATTACAGACATGCGCTACCACGCCCGGTTGATTTTTTTGATTTATTGTAGAGATGAGGTCTTGCTGCCCAGGCGGGTCTCAAACCCGCGGCTTCAGGCAATCCACTCACCTCAGCCTCCCAAAGGTGCGGGATTACAGGCTGAGCCACCGAGCCCGGCCATAACAGTATTCTGAACTTGACTCTGTACTTACTTTTACCAATCATTTTATATTTTCAGATATTCTTGTGTTATTTATGAGCATTCTCTTTTTTCAGTTTCAATAACTCTCTTTAGCATTTCTTATAAGGCATGTTTGGTGATGACGCCCTTCCTCAACTTTTCTCTGTCTGAGAAAGTCTATTTCTTTATTTCTGAAGGTTAGTTTTATTAGGTACAGTTTTCTTGGTTAGTAGTTTGTTTGTTTGTTTGTTTGTTTGTTTGTTTGTTTCCAAAGTTAACACTTTGACTATATCATCCCACTCTCTCCTAGCCTATAAGGTTTCTATTGAGAAGTCTGCTGCTAGCCATATTGATAATCTTCTACATGTTAATGATTCTTTTCTCTTGCTGCTTTCAAAATCTTCTCTTTGTTTTGTAATTTGAAGTTTAATTATAGTAAACTTTGGATGGCTATATTTTGATTGCATCTGTTTGGAGATCTTTCACCTTCCTGTACTTGTATACTTTAATCTTTTTTTGGCTTGGAAAGATTTCTGTTACTTTTTCTCTAAATAAAATTTTTACCCCTTTATCTTTCTCTTCTTCCTTTTAACTTTTATGATTTGAGCACTTGCTTTTTTGATGTTGCCTCAAAAATCCTTTAAGATCTCTCCATTCCTTTTTAGTCTTTTTTACTCTTCCAACTGCATATTTTCAAATAACCTGTCTTTGTATTTACAGAATCCTTTTACTGTCTTACTACTTCTGTTGTTGATGTTCTTTAATGCATCTTTTCATTTCATTTGTTACATGTTTTTCATTCCAAAATTTCTATTTTATTTATTGTTATTATTTGAATCTATTAATATTTTTTGTTCTGGTCACTTATTGTTTCCTCATTTTATTGAATTGTTTCTCTGTATTTTCTTAAGTTGGTTGAACTTTTTAAAAACAGATAATTTAAATTCTTTGTCAGTCAGTTCATACATCTCCACTTCTTTAGGGTTAGTCATTAGCCCCTTACTTTGTTCACTTGATGTTGATGTGGTTCCCTAATTGTTCTTGATGTTTATGATAGTGCACCAATATCTACACATTTAAAAAAAATAGGTTCTTATTTCAGTCTTCACAGACTGGCTTTGTGTGGAAAAGTCCTGTGGCTAGCATAGTGCTGGGGCATGCAGGAGCCCACAGCAGTTGTTGCCAGTGTAGTGCTTCCAGGAGCCCCAGTGCACACTACAGCATGTTGTGGGAGGACACACTGGGAGTTCAGGACCACTGAGGTCATCCTACTGTTCAGGGCTTTCTGGAACCCAAGGTAGCTCAGATCAGCCTAGTGGTGTTGTGGGTCACAAATTGAGCTCTCCAAGCAAGTCTGATGCCTAGGGATATGTTCTACTGCCAGTGCTGGAGCAGGTGCAGAGTATGAGTCAAGGTACTGGAGTGAAATATTGGGGCATGGGGGGTGTGCTTGATGCTGGGTTTTACTGTGGTGGGCCAAGTGTTGGGGTCCAAGCAAAAGTCCTCTGCTCACTCTCCTCTCTTTCTCACAAGGAGATAGTATCTCTCTATATACTGTGCAGCCTGCAACTGGGAGAAGGGTGATGCAGTTTTCTCCCATGTAAAATGGTGATAGTATTAGTGGAGAGGAGGTAGCTAGACATTTGAGTCTCCTGACAAATATAGCATATATGGTCAAATAAGAACATATGAAAAAACATATGAAAATATAACATTTGATTTTTGTTAAAAAGATATAGTCATACAAAAATTTGTGAGGATCTTCCTCATCCATAGATCTACAAGGAGACTACATTCCTATTCATTATACAGGGGGTGCCAAAAAAATGTATACACATTTTTAGTATGACGTTCACTCGAAAGACGGAATTAATCAAATGAATGCTAGCATCACCATGTGACAGGCAGGACATTCAAATAAAATGGCAGAAGTTGAGCGAACATCATACTCTTATTGCTACTGTAATTTAATTCAACTTCAAAAAATAACACATAGCATCTCTTAAAATGTTCATACATTCTTTGGCACCCTCTGTATTTGTTTATGACTATTATTTCTTTAGAACGTATTTTTGGTAAGTAAATAAATTTCAAGAGCTGGTTGATTAGCAGTGCATCTTTCTGCAAATTAGCTTCTCTAATATTGACCTGTTTCTTTTTTATTTATTTATTTATTTATTTATTTATTTATTTATTTATATATTATTTTTTTTTTTTTTTTGAGTTGGAGTCTCACTCTGTCGCCCAGACTGGAGTGCAGTGGCCACTCCCGGCCACTGCAGCCTCGACCTGCTGGGCTCCGGCGATCCTTCCGCCTCAGCCTTCCGAGTAGCTGGAATTACAGGCATGTGCTACCACGCCCGGCTGATTTTTTGATTTATTGTAGAGATGAGGTCTTGCTGCCCAGGCGGGTCTCGAACCCACGGGCTCAGGCAATTCACTCACCTCAGCCTCCCAAAGGCGCGGGATTACAGGCTGAGCCACCGAGCCCGGCTTGACCTGTTTCTTTAGGAAGCTGTTCAACTGTCAATTGCAAAATGACAATATTTAACCCTGGAATAGGGAAGGTGAGAAAAATCCCTGAGGGCCTGGTGAGATCTACACTAGATCTTGAACAATATTTAGTCATTTACAAGATGCCAAAAAAATTGGAAAAGAGTATTCAAGCCCAAGTAAGAGCAAAGTTGAGGCAGGTAGGGTACATACATCAAACTAGCAGAAGTTCAGTGACAACTAAGCATTATGTGTAAAGCAGGGAGAAGGAAGAATTCTCAGCAATAAAGCAAAATGGATCCAATATCTGAAGAGCTACACATTCCATGTTAAGTGTTTTGAACTTAATCTTGCAAAAATAATGAGAGGTTATAGCTCCTTTTAAGGTTACTTATGCTGTCTTATTTTTAACAACATAGAGAATGTGTCTCTCAAAGGGTGGGAGTGTGCATATGAATGTACACACATGCATACACTTTGCTTGTAAAATAGTGAAAGAGGCAATTAAAAGGATAGCCATAAGGGTTTAGAAGTTTGGATGCTCAAAAACCTAACCAGGTAGCCACAGGAAGTGAGCACACTGACATTTAAATTGTTGGTAATAGAATGAATGCAGGTTATGACCCCCATTACATTAATTGCTTAAAAGGTGCTCTGGCTCGTTATTGAACAAGAAATTCTGTTTTTAAAATGCAGAGGCGCCTACATTACCTAATGTTAGAAACCTTGGGGACAGAAAAGAGAGTGTAAAGAGATTTTCTGGCTTTTTATCTGACTCTCATTATTAGTTCCTTTTGAGAAATAAACCTTAAATGGCACAGTGGTTTTAATCATTACTAACTCCATAAAGGCTATTATTAAGTTGTTTTTCCATTTATTTTTGCACCCAAGAGGGAAATTTATTTCTTCAGAACAAAAGTAATATATAATCACACATTTTACACAATTTAAAAGTGAAAAAAATTCAACACAAAATATTATTAAAGAATATCAGAATTTTGCTATCACAACACTTCAGAGTGCTATAGTAGAAACACAGTGTACTTGGAATTCGGAGATGCCTGGATGTAAAACCCAATTTGTTC
This sequence comes from Cephalopachus bancanus, assembly GCA_027257055.1. Lineage (NCBI taxonomy): Eukaryota > Metazoa > Chordata > Mammalia > Primates > Tarsiidae > Cephalopachus > Cephalopachus bancanus. Next base: position 3,309,224 of record JAPVLO010000046.1, on the reverse strand, counting down.
ACTTACTGGCTGTGTCTTCCTCTAAAATCACAAGTCTGCATATCTATGAAAAAGGTCTATCATGAATGTTGTTGAATAGTACACATGAGATCACATACAGTCAGCATAATGTTGAGCATAAAATAGGTGCTCAACAAATTCTAGCTATCTAGGTTTTTGGCTATCTAGGTTTTGGCTTAAAGAAGTGTTGTGTTGGCTCTTATTTGTAGTTCTACCACATTTGCTAAGTTTCTGTTTTTCCCCTCAAAATAATCCATATTATTTTCTTTCTTTCTCTTTTACTGCATATATCTATAGTGTGCAGCATGATGTTTTAATGTCTATAAATAAAGTAAAATAATGACAATAATTAAACAAATTGATTAGTCTTCCATAGTTATTTTTTCATTGTCTTGAGAGCACTTAAAATCTAATGTCTTAGAAATTTTCATGAATATTGTCTTTAAAATTATATTAATATTTTCAAATTTATTTATTTATTTAAAATTAACCATGTATTAATAATGTGCAACATGATGTTTTCACGTACACAGACATCCCTCATATTATTGCAATTTGCTTTAATGTACTTGATACATATTGCAATTTTTACAATTTGAAGGTTGGTGGGAACCCTACATTAAGCTAGTTTATCAGCATCATTTTCTCAACAGTATTGCTCACTCTGTGTTTCTGTGGCACATTTTGATAATTCTCACAATGTCTTTATTTCTTTATTATATCTTTTATGGTAATCCATGATCAGTGTTCTTTGATATTACTGCTGTGAATGTTTTCAACACCATGAACTGCACTCGCATTAGATGGCAAACAGTTATAAGTACTGTGTGTTCTTACTGCCCCACCCACTGGTAATTCCCCCGTCTCTCTCCCTGTCCTCAGCTTCCCTGTTCCCTGAGACACATTTTCTTTTCTTCTCTTTTTGTTGCATATTTTTAAGGTATACAACATGATGTTTTAATGTGGAAACACACTGAAAAAATTATAATAGTCAAGCAAGTCAGTACTTAATCTAATCTCTTATCAAATTTTCAAGAATATTGTCAATTAGGCCAATTAATAACCCTACAATGGCTTCTAAGTGTTCAAGTGAAAAGAAGAGTTCTCCTACTTTAAATAAAAAACTAGAAATATTTAAGCTTAGTGAGAAAGCATGCTGAAAGCTGAGAAAGGCCAAAAACTAGGCCTCTTGAGCCAAACGGTAAGCCAACTTGCGAATGTAAAGGAAAAGGTCTTAAAGAAAATTAAAAGTGCTATTCCAGTGAGCACACAAATGATAAGAAAGTGAAACCAGCTTGTTGCTGATATGGAGAAAGTTTAGTGGTCTGGATAGAAGATCAAACTGGCCACAACGCTTCTTTAAGCCAAAACCTAATTCATAACAAGGTCCTACCTCTCAATTCTCTGAAGGCTGAGAGAGGTGAGAAAGCTGCGGAACAAAAGATTGAAGCCAGCAGAGTCTGGTTCATCAGGCAGAAGGAAATAAGTCATTTTCATAACATAAAAGTACAAGATGAAGCAGAAGGTACTGATGTAGAAGCTGCAGCAAGTTATCCAGAAGATTCAGTTAAGATCCCTCCTGGTGAAGATGCTGTGGATATGGTTGAAATAACAAAAAAATTAGAACATTACACAAACCTAGTGGATAAAGTAGCATAGGGTTGGAGAGGATTGACTTCAATTTTTAAGGAATCCCTACTGTGGGTAAAATGTTATCAAATGGCATTGCAAGCTACAGAGAAATCTTTAATGAACAGAAGCCTCAAATTGATGAAGTAAACTGTGACTTATTTTAAGAAATTGTCATAGCATCTCCCTGGTCAGTCAGTAGCCATCAGTATCAAGGTGGAATCCTCCACCAGCAAAAGGATTGCAAGTTGTTGAAGGCTCAGAGAATTGTTAGCATGATTTGGGCAATAAAGTACACTTTAATTGAAGTATGTACATTCTTTTAGACCTAAAGCTATTTTACATATAATAGACTAAAGTAGAGTGTAAGCATAACTTCTAAAAGTACTGGAAAACAAAAACATGCGTGTGACTTGCTTTATTGCAATATTTACTTTATTTTGGTGGTATAGAATTAAACTCTCAGTGACCCCGATGCATGCCTGTATGTGGGATAATTAAACCTAGCTAATGAAAATATGCATTACCTCACATTTATCATTTTTGTGGTGATACTATTTAATACTTACTCTTTCAGCATTATTCAAAAATATAGGTGTATTTTCATTTAATATGCATGTTGTATAATAGATCTTTTGAACTTATTCCTCCTTTCCAACTGCAATTTTGTATTTTTTGACCAGTATTTCCACCTCCTAACCAACCCAATCTCTGGTAACCACCATTATACTCTACTTCTATGAAATAAATGTTTTCAATTCCACATATTAGTGAGAACTTGTGATTTTTTTTTTTCTTGGTACTTGCTTATTTCACTTAGCTTAATGACTTCCAGTTCCATCCATGTTGTTGCACATGAGAGGATTTCTTTCTTTTTTATGATTGAATAGTATTTAATTGTGTATATACACCACATTTTCTTTATCCATTAATTCATTGATAGACAGCTTTATTTTATATCTTAGATAGAGTAAACAAATATGAAAGTGCAGATATCTCTTCAACTTATTGATTTTATTTTCTTTGGAGATATACCCGGTAGTTGGATTCTTGGATCATATAGTAGTTTCCTTATTAATGTTGTCAGGAACTTCCATATTGTTTTCCATAATGGTTGTACTAATTACCCTTTTGCCAACAGTATGGAAAGATTCTCTTTTTTTTTCACATTCTTGCCACATTTGTTATCTTTTGTCTTTTTGATAGTAGTAGTATTCGGAGTGAGATCCTAATTCATTGTAGTTTTAATTTCCTGAAGATTCTTGATGTTGAGAATTTTTTTCAGATCTCTGATAGCTATTTGTATGTCTATTCATGTCTTTTGCCTATTTTAAAAAATTAGATTATTTGTTAATATTTACATTTTCAAAAATATTTCAAAAGTTATATGTTAATAATGATCATCATAATCTTACTTATAATAATGATAGACTAGAAACATTATTAAAAGCCAAATATGAGGAAAACATTTGTTTAAATAACATTGTATCTACAGGGTGAAAATGAAAGCATATATTTAAAATGGTAACATCGATGAGCAAAGAGTATATATTAAAACATTTTCCTGACTGGACACGGTGGCTCAGTTTGTAATCCCGTGCTTTGGGAGGCCGAGGAGAGTGGATTGCCTGAGCCCGCGTGTTCGAGACCCGCCTGGGCAATTTGGCGAGACCTCATCTCTACAATAAATTAAAAAAAAAAAAAATTAGCTGGGCGTGGTAGTGCGCTCCTGTAGTTCCAGCTACTTGGAAGGCTGAGGCGGAAGGATCACCAGAGCCCAGCAGGTCAAGTCTGCGGTGGCCGGGAGAGTGCCACTGCACTCCAGTCTGGGTGATTTTTTTTCAAGAAAAAAAAGAAACATTTTCCTAACTAAAGGCACAGGATAGTGTGTGTATGTGTGTGTATGTATATACGTGTGTGTGTGTGTGTATGTGTGTGTGTGTATGTATATATAGTATATATGATTGTAATTAAGTTATATATATAACCTAATATATGATATATCTTATATTATACAATATATTATATAATATATATGTATATGTAACCTAATTACAACCATGTAAAATGAGTATGGAAGGAAAATAAGTTACTGCATTAAAATGTGAACTATAATTTTTCTTTTAGTTTGTTAATTTTTTCCCTGTACTCTGCTACTGTTTTTGCAAAATTCCTTTTTTCTTTTCTGTTTTCCTTCTGAATTTGTATTTCAATTTATAGTTATTTGGAAAAGTTTTTTAAAATTATGTTCCTATAAATAGTCACTTCTTTCCCTGTGTTACTCTAGTAGTTTTATCTATTTTTATTTTCTTACTAAATGCATAGTTTTGCAGTTTATTTTTATATGCTGCCTTCATTAGAAGATAATGTACAGCTGGGCTCGGTGGCTTACCCTGTAATCCCGCGCCTTTGGGAGGCTGAGATGAGTGGATTGCCTGAGCCCGCGGGTTCGAGACCCGCCTGGGCAGCGAGACCTCATCTCTACAATAAATCAAAAAATCAGCCGGGCGTGGTAGCGCATGCCTGTAATTCCGGCTACTTGGAAGGCTGAGGCGGAAGGATCGCCGGAGCCCAGCGGGCCGGGAGCGGCCACTGCACTCCAGTCTGGGCGACAGAGTGAGACTCCAACTCAAAAAAGAAAAAAAAAGAAGAGAATATAATAGCATTTGCTTCATGAGAAAGAAACACACAGTTTTGGTGGCAAGAAAAAAAGTATTTTTATGCCCAGTAGTTCAACTGTAGATTGCCCAATATAGTCTGAGTATGAGTCTCTGCTTCAACATGAGCGTGTCACTGGTTCTGGATTGGGCTTATGTCAGTATTATTTGTGATCACTCTAGATTTGAGATTAAAGTAGTCTCAGCTATTTGGGGACATTCTTCTCATAACTGGTCACTGGAGTTCATGAGAGCAAGTCCAGATTTACAAGTAAATTTTAGGACTCTGCTTTCATCAGATGCACTATGGCATCATATTGGCGGAAGTAAGTCACCCAATCAAGATCAAAATCAAGGTGAGAAATATACTCTGCCTACAAGTGAACCATAGCAAGCATGTGAATTATTATGCTATGTCAAGGGAGTGAGGAATGTGCAAATAATTTAATCAACCATAGGGATTCTTTACAGCTTAAATTTATTTTTTGTTATATCCTTGCTCTATATAATTCACATGTTATTAGGCATGCAGTGCTTATAGAGTAATATGCTGAAGACTCCAGGGAACACTGAGAATAAAATGAAGTCTGCTTTCTGCACAATGTGGAATCCATTTCCATTTCCCTCTCTAAGCAACAAGAGCTTGAATCTGACCAAAGTGGTTTGAAACCTCTCCAATATCTGGCATTGACTGTGCCTATTACTGTGTAAGCACTTAAGATTTTTGTTGTTGAAATGACCAAAATGACTTTACCTGGAAGACAATTACATAGTTTAAACTGATGAAAATAATCAGTTTTTTGTTTGCATGTTTCAGATTAGTGATTATTATTTTAACAAATAAGTAAACATCTCTTGACTTGTTCAAAACGCATACTGGAATTTTAGCTCCAACTTAATTTTTTTAACATTAAAATAAACCTAATTCAGAAATCCACTTATCAAAGGCTCATAGGAATTTTCTTAGAAGGGTGAGAAACAAAAATACAACCTAGAAGAAAGAAGTCTTGTTTATTCTTCGGGTTCACTTTAGCTCTAGTCTCAAAATATGAGTTCAATGTTGAAAGAAATTTAAAAATTTTGAAATGCATTCTCTCTAGGAGGAGTTAATAACTGGCTCTGAGTAATACTTGAGAGAATAATGATTAAACCTAGCATGGTTTATAAAATGATTTGTGTGTCCCATAGTACATGGGAGACACAGTGAAGGTCAGCCATTCTTTCTCTTCTTATTATTATTAGTATAATTACTATTTATTTACATTTAAAAAAATAATAATAACTATCCCAGAATATATATTATTTTGCAGAATACGTTATCCCCTAACTCTCTCTCATCATACAACTGAGAACACTGAGACTAGAATGCTCCTTGATCAAGACCATAAATTGAGTTAGTAGCAGCCCAACAAATGGAAAGCTGACTCTTTTCTAATTTTTGTGTTAAAATACTGTCCCCCATAATTGATAATATTTTAAAATATAAAGTAAGAGAGGGAAGTAAGAGGATAGAAAATGATGGATGTTTTGGGAAGTTGTCTGAAGGAAGACATTAAAAACTACACAAATAGGGATATATTCTTATTTAATAGGAAATGGATTGTTGACACATGATTCAGGGGGATGGAGCTGAGTTAGAATTGCCTGTTATAGTCTGCTGTGTTCTAGAATGTGGATTTGGGATTAATCTAAAATGCTAATCTCTATGTATTTGAACAGAGATAGAAAAGACTTATAAAAGCCCATAATGAAGTTGTCTTTTGCAATAGCAAGCAAACAATGTGGACATATTGTAGGGAGAACTGCTCTGGAGCATGTAGGTAAATTACTTGGAATCTCTGGGGACAGACATTTGTCAGGAGGCAGAGATAACACATATACAAAAAGATTGTTGTCTATGAACTTTCAGAAACTGAATACCTCTGTTTACCTTGCAATATTTCTCTGACCTCATGATTATAGTGACTAAATTCTGATCTCTGATTTTTAAAAAAATTGCTTATAGACTTTTTTTAGTGTAGCTTTATTTCTTTATTTATTTTTCATAATCAATTTTTTATGATATTATGGGGTACAGTTAAGGGTTAGGTATACAAATATGTTTCGTTCAGGCACCCTTGTTGATAAGAGGTGTCTCCCCATCCCCAGACAGATATTTACTACTGTTAATCCCATCTCCCTCCCCCCACCATAGTTTTCCACTACTGTCAGTCATTTTCTTATAAGATTACATTGGATGTTCAAGGTCTACTATATGAGTGAGAACATGTGATACTCAGATGTTTGTTCCTGTGAGAGGTCACTCAGTATTATAGACTCTAGTTCCATCCAGGTTGCTATGAAATTCATGATTTTGTTCTTTTTATGGCTGCGTAGTATTCCATCATGTGTATGTACCACATTTTTTAATCCAGTCCTCTTTTGATGGACAGCATGGTTGATTCCTGGTTCTTGCTATTGTGAACAATGCTGTGATAAATATACGTGTACGGGTATCTTTTTGATAGAGTGATTTCAGTTCTTCAGGGTATATTCCCAGTAGGGGCATTGCAGGATCATATGGGAGGTTGATATTTAGAGCTTTTGGGAATCGCCACACTGCTTTCCACAGAGGTTGCACTAGTTTACACTCCCACCAACAGTGTAGAAATATTCCCTTTTCACCACACCCTCTCCAGCAACTGTTATTTTTTGTGTTATTGATAATTGCCATTCTGAATGGAGTTAGGTGGTATCTCAGTGTGGTTTTGATTTGCATCTCCCTGATGATTAGTGACATTGAACATTTCTTCATGTGTCTGTTGGCTGCTCGGATGTCTTCCTTTGTGAAGTGTCTGTTCATATCTTTTGCCCATTTTATAATGGGGCTGTTTTTTTTTTTTCTTTTCAGCACGTTTGAGTTCCTTGTAGATCCAAGATGTTAAGCCTTTGTCAGACCTGGAGTTGGCAAATACTTTTTTCCAGTCTGTAGGTGGTACCCTTGCTCTCTTGATAGTTTCTTTGGCTTTGCAGAAGCTTGTCAGTTTAATGATGTCCCACTTGTCTATCTTCTCTCTTATGACCTGTTCAGGAATTGGATGCCAGTTCCGATTTCCATGAGGGTATGTCCTTCATTTTCTAAGGTTCTTATGGTTTGAGGTTTTACGTTTAGGTCTCTGATCCATTTGGAGTTAATTTTTGTGTATGGGGATAGATAGGAGTCCTGTTTCAATCTTCTGCATGTAGTCAGCCAGTTTTCCCAGCACCATTTACTGAATAGATTCTCCTCTCCCCAGTGGTAGGTGGTGGAGGCTTTGTCGAAGATGAGTTGGTTGAGAAATTGAGGTTTTGCTTCTGGAATCTCAATTCTATTTCATTGATCTATATGCCTGTTCCTATACCAATACCAAGCTGTTTTGTTGATTGTAGCTTTATAGTAAAGTTTGAAATCTGATAATGTGATACCACCTGCTTTGTTTTTTTTTTGCTGAGGATTGTTCTGGCTATTCTTGATCTTTTGTGTTTCCATATGAATTCCTGTGTTGTTTTTTCTAGGTCTGAGAAGAATGTTGCTGGTAATTTGATGGGTATTGCATTGAATCTGTAGATTGCCTTAGGTAAGATGGGCATCTTCACAATGTTGATTCTTCCAATCCCTGACCGTGGGCTATTTTTCCACTTGTTTGTGCCATCTTTGATTTCTTTGAGCAGTGTTTTATAGTTTTCATTGTAAAGGTCTTTCACATCTCTGGTTCAGAAGATGCCAAGGTATTTCATTTTTTTGTGTGGCTACTGTGAATGGAACTGTGGTTTTTATTTGAGTTTCTGTTTGTTTATTATTGGTGTAAAGAAATGCGATTGTCTTTTGCACATTTATTTTATATCCTGAGACTTTCCCTAAGGCCTTTATCAGTATAAGGAGGTTTTTGACAGATTCTCTTGGGTTTTCAAGGTACACAACCATGTCATCTGCAAAGAGACATAACTAGACTTCCTCTTTTCCTATTTGGATACCCTTGATTGCCTTCTGTTCTCTGATTGCTCTAGCCAGGACTTCCAATACTATATTGAACAGGAGGGGTGAGAGTGGGCATCCTTATCTTGTTCCAGTTTTCAGGGGAAATGGTTCCAATTTTTGTCCATTTAGGAGTATGCTGGTTGTGGGTTTCTCGTAGATGGCTTTTACTATTTTGAGGTATGTTCCCTGTATGCCTAGATGTTCAAGGGTTTTTATCAAGAAGGGTGATGGATTTTATCAAAAGCTTTTTCTGCATCTAATGATATAAACATGTGGTTTTTATTTTGACATCTGTTGATGTATTTATTTACATTTATGGTTTTATGAATGTTGAACCAGCCTTGCATCCCAGGTATGAAGCCTACTTGGTCATGATAGATAATTTTTGAGAGGTGTTGTTGAATCCAGTTTGCTAGAATCTTGTTGAGAATTTTAGCATCTATGTTCATCAAAGATATTGGCCTATAGTTCTCTTTCTTTGTTGGACCTTCCCTGGCTTGGGTATCAATGTGATGTTAGCTTCATAAAATGATTTGGGGAGAGTTCCATCTTTTTCAATCACCTGGAATACCTTCAGTAGGATTGGTATCAGCTCCTCCTTAAATGTCATGTACAATTCTACTGGAAAGCCATCTGGACCAGGGCTTTTTTTGGTAGGTAGTTTTCTTATTATGTAGTCAATTTCTTTTATTGTTATTGGTCTATTTAGGTTCTCAATTTCTTCTTGTTCCAACCTAGGTGGGTTGGGTGATGTCAGAAAGTCCTCCATTTCCTTAAAGTTTTCAAATTTGTTTCCATACAAGTGTATGTCGTAGTCTCTAATGATCTTTTGTATTTCTTTAGGGTCAGACAAGACTTCATCTTTTGTGTTTCTGATTGTGCTTTTTTGGTTTTTTTCTTTTTCTTGGTCAGTCTAGCTAGGGGACCATCTATCATGTTTATCTTTTCGAAGAACCAGTTTTTTGTTTCCTTGATTTTTTGTATTATCTTTGTGTCTTCTATGTCCTGGATTTGGGCTTTTATTTTGGTGATCTGGATTCTTCTGCTGAAATGAGGATTTTTGTCGTCTTGCTTTTCCAGCTTCCTTAGGTGGTTTTTTAGGCTGTCAATTTGTGCTCCTTCCATTTTCTTCATGTGCATTTGTAGGGATATAAATTTCCCTCTTACTACAGCTTTCATGGTGTCCCAGAGATTTTGGTAAGATGTTTCTTCATTTTCATTTGTTTCCAGGTCTCTTTTGATCTCTGTTTTCATTTCATCATTGACCCAGGAGTGTTTAGCATCATGCTGTTTAGTATCCATGTTTTTCCGGGATTTTGGGGGACCTTGTTGGTGTTAATGTTTATTTTTATTCCACTGTGGTCCGAGAACGTGCATAGCAAAATTTCTAGTCCATTTAAATTTGCTTACGCTTGATTTATGGCCAAGTATGTGGTTGATCTTAGAATACATTCCATACGGTGATGAGTAGAATGTGTATTCTGTGGTCTTTGGATGGTGTGTTCTGTAGGTATCAATTAACTCCATTTGGTCAAGAGTCACATTGAGGTTCCAGATCTCATCGCTGATTTTTTGTCCTGATGATCTGTCTAGGGTTGTGAGTGGGGTATTAAAGTCCCCAGTTATGATGGTGTTAAAGTCAATATCTTTCTTTAGTTTTCCTAGAAGTTGCTTTATGAAAGTTGGCGCACCTATGTTGGGTGCATATGTGTTTAAGATAGATATTTCTTGTTGATGGAGTGAACCTTTTATCATTATGTAGTGGCCCTTTGTACCTTTTTTAATTTTTGAGAGCTTAAATGGTATTTTGTCTAAAATTAGGATCGTGACTCCTCCTTTCTTTCGTGTTCCACTCGCCTAAAAATTTGTTTCCCATCCTCTTACTTTGAGTCTGTGTATGTCCTTTCTAATGAGATGGGTCTTTTGAAGGCAGTATATTGTTGCCGCATGATATTTTATCCATTTTGCCATTCTATGTCTTTTCAGTGGTGTGTTTAGTCCATTCACATTCAGGCTAATTATTGAAATGTGAGAGTTCATCCTTATCATAGAGTTCTTATAGAGTTGTTGTTCTTCCACTTGGTTTTTTGTCTTTCTTTTGGTTTGGGGGTTGGTTCATGTGTATTTTATTCTTTTTCCTGTAGTCTTGTGAAGAACGTTGTTCTTTTTTCCTTTTCTTCTGTGTTTATACTTTCTTAAGTGTTTCAGGTAGAGGTGGTTTGGTGGCAGTGTAAGTTCTTAGGGATTGGATATCTGGGAAAGATTTCAATTCTCCCTCGCTGATGAAGTTTAACTTGGCTGGGTAGGTTATTCTTGGTTGAAATTGTTTATCTTTTAGAACTTTGAAGATAGGGCTCCAAGCTCTCCTAGCCTGCAGGGTTTCTGTAGATAAATCTGCTGCTATTCTAATTGGTCTTCCATGGTAGGTGATTTGGCCTTTTTCTCTTGCTGCCTTTAGGATTTTTTCTTTTATGCCTAATTTGTTTAGGCAAATTATTATGTGTCTAAGAGTTTGTGCTTTCATTTGTTGTCTTGCAGGGGTTCTCTGAATCTCTTGTGTTTGAATTTTTGCATTACTGATTAGATAAGGGAAGTTTTCTTGAATGATCTCATGGAAAGTTTGTTCCAGTGTGGTCTCTGTCTCTCTTTCTGCCTCAGGAAGGCCAAATACTCTTAGGTTTGGTCTCTTGAAGTAATCTCTCATCTCTTGAAGGTTTGTTTTTTTTTTTTTTGAGTTGGAGTCTCACTCTGTAGCCCAGACTGGAGTGCAGTGGCCACTCCTGGCCACCGCAGCCTCGCCTGCTGGGCTCCGGCAATCCTTCTGCCTCAGGCTTCTGAGTAATTGGAATTACAGGCATGCACTACCACGCCCGGCTGATTTTTTTTTTTTTTTGATTTATTGTAGGGATGAGTGCTCGCCTGCCCAGGCAGGTCTCAAACCCACGGGCTCAGGCCATCCACTCACCTCAGCCTCCCAAAGGTGTGGGATTACAGGCTGAGCCCCTGAGCCCAGCTTCTTGAAGGTTTTGTTCTGTCTTTTTGAGCTTATCTTCTGAGTTTTTAAGAGTTTGGGTTAGTTCTATATTTTGGTCCTCAAGCTCTGAGATTCTTTCTTCTGCTTGGGTAATTCTGCTTTCCATGCTTATCAGTTTGTTATTTATTTCATTCACAGTATTCTTTATTACTGTTATCTCAGATATCAGCTCCTTCCTAGTTTCTTCTTTTGTCTCCTCAATTCATTTTAATCTCTCCATTTTGTCTTGATATCTAGGTTTGTAGTTTGAGACCAGTCATTCTGGGAGCTCTTCATTGTTTGCATTGTGAAGTCAGTTTTCTCAGTGTCTGCCCTCCTGGCATTTGGGGGAGACTCATATTCTTCTTTTGTTTTTTCTTCATTTGTGTAGATTTTTATTCCTCTCCGCCTTTCCCTCCCCTTCTTTAAATTCTGTTTTTCAGGGAAGGTGGGGTTGCTTTTGTTTCACTTGTACAATCTCCTGTTCTCCCTTTTGAGGGTCCTCTGGCTTTGTTCACTTTTGAGGTCTGAGTGTGGACTTCAGGCTGTACTTCTTCAGTTCTGAGGTTTATTTGAGGGGGAAGCTGTGATTCAGGATCTATATGCTGATTCCAACATCCACCAACAGGTGTATGAGCACACTGGAACCTATTTCCCACTGTCTTACAATCTGTCTCTGCAGCAGGATGTAGGTTTGGTCCCTGGATCAAAAGGAGGTATAAAAGAGGAAGATAATGGAGGAAGGGGGATCAATAGGAAGTTAGAAAGAAGAAAAGTTAGAGGGAAAACATACATACATACAAACTAACAGGTGAAAAAGAGACACAAGGCCAGAGACAAGTGAAAAAAACACAAGAAAAATTCCCTAAAGAATACTGGTTGCTACACAGAGACAGACCAATAAAATCATGAAACAGACAGTCTAAGTCAGAAAGGAAACAAAAGTGAGCAAAGCAAACAGACAAAATGATAAAATCAAAAGTCAAAATAAGAGATCAGACTAGCTCTGGGATCTTTCCTAAGTGTCTAAGGTCTCTTCAGCTCTGATCTCCAGCCTTTCCCCTCTGTTTTTGTTGCAGGCCGCTAGATTTACTCGCGGTTTGGGTGTTTTTTTTTTCAGACTGCTGCCTTGGAGGTCTGAGTTGTTTAGTTGCTTTTGTCTGATTTGGTGTAGGGGAGGGGCTTTGTCTCCTGTTTAGCAATGTTACCTTAGGAACTGAGGTGGAGGCTGGTGGAAGATGGGTGGGGCAATGCAAATCTCTGCCTGGAGAATGGCCAAGATGGCAGTTTCACTTTTGCTGATCTCTTCTCTACACTCTTCTGGGTCCTTCTTTGATCCACTGTGGTGGACTGTGGTGTTGTGGGAGGCACCGGGTATCAGCTGCACAGCTGGGGGCTGGATCCGGGGTGCCACCAGCAGGCTGGGGTGAAGGAGGGAGCTGGGAGTTTCCTCTTCTGGAGCTGAGAGCCTCCAATCAGTACATCCTTAAGATTTGCTGTTCTCTTACAAAAGCATGGGGTACTGCACTGAGTGCCTCAGCCAGGGTGGGCCCAGAGCTCCAGAGCTCCAAAGCTCCAAAGGACAGGCAGTGAGCAGCGAGGATGGCCCTGGGCCCCTCACAGGGTACTTCAGTCAGAAATCTGACCAGTATCTCTGAGGGGCAGGCACCCAGAGCCTCCCTGGGTGACTGGCGGCTTGGTGCTGGGTCCTGGGCGAGATGATGCAACCAGGGAGGGAGCTGAGACCCGAGACTCCCACGTGGGTGGGAATTACATACAGTGGAGCAGCAGCAGTTGGGGGCTGCAATATCCGGTCCCACGTGGGACTGAAGTTCTCCAGGCCTCGAACCAGTGCAGCTGGCGGTGGGCCAGGGGGTGGGGGAAGAAAAGTAAGAGTCTTTTTGGGAACTCATGTTTGGAGAATCTCACAAGTCCACCTATGCCGTCGCCATCTTACTGGAACCTCCAAGTGTAGTTTTAAGTTCGTAAGAAAATTAAGCCAAATATATGGAGAGCTCCCATACACTACCTTTCCTTCCTCTTTTCAGCCACAGTTTCCCCTATTATTAATATCTTGTTTGGGGCACTTGTTGATTTGTTGGAATTGATGAACCAGTATTGATACAAAATTACTAACTTGAGACTATAGCAACAGTGGTTGCTAGGGGTTTTGGGGAAGGAAGACAGAAATGAACAGATTAAAAATAGGAGATTTTTAGGATGGCATAACTATTGTGTGTGGTACTGTAATAGTGGATACATCACATCTTGTATTTCACAAAACCAGTATAACTGTGAAAAGCACAGAATGACACCAAACCCCTAGCAACTACTGTGTAACTTTGCCTTTACCAGAATGCCGTATAGATAAAATCATATGGTATGTAGCCTCTTTAATCATTTTTGGCCGGGTTTTTTTACTTAGTAATGTGCACTGAAAGTTTTTCCTTCAGTCTTTTATGTCTTGGTAGCTCATGTGTTTCAATCCCTGAATACAATTCCATTGTATGACTATACCAAAGTTTGTTTATCCATTCACATATTGGGAAACATCTTGGTTGCTTCCAGTTTGGGGCAATTATGACTAAAATTACTATAAACATCTGTGTTCAGGTTTTTATATGAACATATTCAACTTACTTGGGTAAATACTACAAGTGTGAATACCGAACTTGAAGTCATGACTATGTGTAGCTGTGTAAGTAGCTGCCAAACTGTCTTCCAAAGTGGTTGTGTATTTTGCATTTCCACTATCAATGAATAACAACTCCTTTTGTTCCATATGCTCCTTAGCATTTGGTGTTCTCAGTCTTTTCAATTTTAGCCCTCCTAATAGATGTGTAGCTGCATTTTATTGTTGTTTTAATTTGTAATTCCCGAATGGCATATGATGTTGAGCATCATTTTTATGCTTGTTTCCCTTCTGTACATCTTCTTCGGTGAGGTGTCTGTTCAGGTCTTTTGCCTATTTTAAAAATTTAACATTTACACTTTATTGTTGAGGTTTAAGAGTTATTTGTATATTTTGGCTACATGTCTTTTATCAGATATTTGTTTTGCAAATATTTTCTTTCAGTTTGTAGCTTGCCTTAACAATTTCCTTACCAATATCTTTTGCAGGTATTTTTTTTTAATTTAATGAAGTCCTGGTTATCAATTTGTTAATATTCATTCATGGATTGTGTTTTTTGGGGCTTTATTTTAAAAAGTCAATATGAAACTCAAGGTCACTTAGATTTTCTCATATGCTATTTATTAGAATTTTCATAGTTTTGCATTTTACATTTGGGGCTATGACCCATTTGGGGTTAATTTTTGTGACAAGTGTAAGGTTGGTTGACTCTATTTCTGCTATTTCTGGGCTCTTAATTTTATACCATTAATCTATTTGTATATTCTTTTACTGGTACAACATTCCTTAGTTATTGTAGTTTTATAGTAAATCCTAAAGTCAGATAGTGTCAGTTTTTTGACTTTGTCCTTTTCCTAAATATTATGCAGTCTATTTTAGATCTTTTGCCTTTCCCATAATTTTAGAATAAATTTGGTGATATCCACAAAATAATTGATTAAATTTAGTTTGATTGGGATTGCATTGCATTGAGTCTACAGATTAAAAAATTGACATCTTCTAGTATTTAAGATGTTCATGGATCTCAACTGATCTCAATACATATCAGTACTTAAGATAAATATTGAATTTTCCTATCCATGACATGAAATAATTCCACATTTATTTATATATTTATTTTTTGTCAAAGTTTTGCAATTTTTTTCCTCATATAGATCCTGTACGTATTGTGAATCTATACATAGGTTTTAAATTTGTGGTACTTATATAAATGGTGTTGTGTGTCTTTTGATTTTATATTTTTTATTTTAGAATAATGGGGTACATGTGAGAATTTGTTACATAAGTATATTGTATGAACATGAGATTTAGGTGATGAGCCCTCTCTCTCCAGTACTGAGTATGATACCCAATTAGAGTTTCCTATCCCTTTTCTCCCCTTCTTCTCTCCCTCCATTAGAAGTATCCAGTGTCTGTTGTTCCCATCCTTGTGCCAGTTTATGCCCAATGTTTAGTGTCCATTTATGAATGAGAATAGCTGGTATTCAGTTTTATGTTTCTGCATTAATTCACTTAGGATGGTGGTCTCTAGCTGCATTCATGTTGGTGAAAAGGACATGATTTTCTTCTTCTTTAGGGTTGCATAGTATTCATAATGCATATGTACCACATTTTCTTCATCCAGTCCACCTTTGATAGACATTTGGACTGGTTCCATGTTTTTTCTATTGTGAATAGAGCTGCAGCAAGCACATAAAGGCAGGTGTCTTTTTGTTAGAACAATTTGTGTTCCTTTGGGTATATTTCCAGAAGTGGGGTTGGTGAGTTGAATGGTAGCCACATTTTTAGTTCTTTGAGACATCTCCAAACTGCTTTCCACAGAGGTTACATTTCCACCAATAGCGTACAAGCATTTTATTTCTTCTACAGCTGAAACCTCACCTGTTGTTTTTTAATAACAGACATACTGACCAGTGTGAGATGGTATCTCATTGTTGTTTTGATTTGCTTTTCTTTGATGATTACTGATTTTGTTCATGTGCTTTTTGGCTGCTTGTATGTCTTCTTTTGAGAGATGTATCTTCATGCTCTTTGATCATTTTTAATGGGGTTATTTGTTTTTGTTTTCCTCTGGATTCACCATAGTTCTTTACAGATTCAGGATGTTAGATCTTTGTCAGATTCATAGTTCGAAATATTTTTTCCCCATTCTGTGAACTGTCTATTCTCTCAATGAGTTATTTTGCTGTGCAGAAACTTTTTAGCTTGATAAGATCCCATCTGTCAATTTTAGTTTTCGCTGCATTTGCTTTTGAGGACCTGGCCATAAATTCATTTACTACGTTGATGTCTAAGAGGTTGTTCTAGAGGTTTTCTTCCAAGAATCTTATAGTTCAAGTTTTCACATTTAAGCCCTTGGTATTTTGAGTTAATTTTTCTATATGATGATAAGTAGGTCCAATTTTATTATTCTGTATGTGGTTAGCCAAATTCCCCAGCACCATTTGCTAAATAGGATTTCCTTTCATCAATGTTTGTTTTTGTCAGTTTTGTCAAAGATTAGTTGTTTGAAGGTCTTTGCTTTTATTTCCAGGTTCTCTGTCCTGCTGCATTGGTTTATGTGACTATTTTTATACTAGCATCATGCTGTTTGTGTTATTGTAGCTTCGTAATTAAGTTTGAAGTCTGGGAATGTGACGCCACCAGCTTTGCTCTTTTGTTGAAGATTGCTTTAGCTATTTGGGCTCTTTTTTTTGTTCCCAAATGAATTTAAGTATTGTCTTTTCCAGGTCTGTGAAAAATGTTGACAGTTTTATAGTAATTGTGTTGAATCTCTAGATTGCTTTGGTTAGTATAGACAGCTTAATGATATTGATTTCTCCAATCCATGAGCATGAGATATTCTTCCATTTGTTTGTGTTGTCTTTGATTTCTCTGAGCTGTATTTTGTAATTCTCATTGTAAAACATATTTTATCTCTTTGGTTACAGGAATACTGAGGCAGTTTATTTTTTGTGGATTTATTTTTGCAGCTATTGTGAATGGTATCATTTTCTTGATTTGATTCTCAGCTAGCTTGTTTTTAGTGTATAAAACACAACCAGCTGGGCTCCATGGCTCAGCCTGTAATCCCAGCATTTTGGGAGGCCAAGGTGAGTGGATTGCCTGAGCCCACGGATTCGAGACCCACCTGGGCAACTTGGTGAGACCTCATCCTTACAATAAATAAAAAAAAATTAGCCGGGCATGGTAGCATGCACCTGTAGTTCTGGTTACTTGGAAGGCTGAGGTGGAAGGATTGCCTGAGCCCAGTAGGTCGAGGCTGTGGTGGCTGTGAGCCTACCACTGCACTCCAGCCTGGGCAAGAATGAGACTCTGACTCAAAACAAACAAACACACACACACACACACACACAACCAATTTTTGCACATAGATTTTGTAACCTGAGACTTTACTGAAGTCATTTATCAATGCTAGGAATCTTTTTTGACAGAATCTATAGGGTTTTCTAGGTATAGAATTATATCATCTGCAAAGACAGATATTTAGTCTCCTTGTTTCCTATTTGGAAACCTTTAATTTCTTTTTTCTGCCTGATTTCTCTGTTTAAGACTTTCAGTACTATGCTAAATGGGAGTGATGATAGTAGGTTTTCAATTTCAAATTTCAATTCTTAATTGGTGATATATAGGAAAGTAATTAAATTTAACATGTTAATTCTGTCTCCTGCAATTATTTTCCAATCACTTAGTAGTAACAGGATTTTTTGGTATATTTGTATGTTGATTTTTTTGAATTTTCTACAAAGGCAAGCATATTATTTGATAATAAGTATTCATTGTTTATCCCAATCATTATGTCTTTATTTCCTTTCGTGTGTTGTATTTAATTAGCTAGGGCTTTGATTATGATGTTGAATGTGAGTTGTGATATAGAACATCCTTTCCTTGATGTGGATTTTAGAGAAAAAACTTCTAGTTTTTTTTTTTTTTTTTTTTTTTTGCATTAAGTATGATATTAGCAGTTGGCTTTTTGTAGATGTTCTTTATCACTGTGAAAAAGCTTTCCATTGTCCTTAGTTTGCTGAGAATGTTTGGTATGAATGTGTGTTAGATTTTGTTAAATGTCTTTTCTGCATTTGTTAACATGATCATTATTTTTCTCCCTTAGCCTGATAGTAAGGTGTTGTATTTTAACTGGTTTTGAATGCTGAACTAGCATTGCTACCTGGCATAAGCTTTATTTAAGTTTAATTTATAATTATTTTATAGTTTAATTCAATTTGCTAGTATTTTGTTGAGGGTTATACTTATGAGAGATATTGTTTCATAAATTTACTTTCTTGCAATATCTGTCTGGTTTTGATATTAGGGTAATTCTGGTCTTGCATTTTTAGTTTAAAATGATTTCCTTTAATTTTTGGAAAAGTTTGCACATAACCATTAGCATTTCTTTCTACAATATTTGAGAGAATTCACCAGTGAAACTCTCTTACCTTGGTAGCTTTCTCTTTTTCTTGCTCCTTTTTTGTTTGTTTGTTTCACATTAAAGTCACAGCAATTCTTTCATTTCTAATGACATTAAAACGTACAATGTGATTTCAAAAGACTACTAACAGTAGATAAATTGTTTTAGAAAAAATGCACTGTAGACTGAGTTTCTGAGTGTAATGTAAACATCTTGACCTTATCATTCTGTGACTACAATGTAAGGTCTTATTTTTTTCAGTACTCATATTATTGTGACTTTTTCAAGCATTCACCTTTCAAATTAGGGTTCCTATTTTTAGATGCTTCAATTTTATGTAGGTTTATCTAGGAATTATTTATTGTAAATCCAGTAGGACCACTGAAAGACTAGTAGAAAATGGAAGACCTTGAGTCAGAGTTCTTCAAATACCAGTCTCTAGATTTTTTTCTTCACAGCTAAAATTCTTTGTAATACTGCCACTTAGTTGTGATCTGTATTAAAATGCAGAAGTCCATGCAGAATTCTGGCAGTCCTATCATAATAAGGTTAGATGGACTATAGAACCCACCAAACTCTAATCCCTATTTATCCTCATCAAAATTGCCAGAATTGACCAGACCTCTGTGACTCCTGAGAAATAATGATCTTTCTCTCAGTTTCATAGTGGGTCATTAATGACTCACAGAAAACTGCCCTGACACAAGTGTCACGTGTAGTGGTTAAGTTCTATTATTTCACATATAGTCATTGTCTCCAGGATATATCATGAATTCTAGAATAACTGGATCATGAGAAGTGACATCATCTGCAGGATATGTACTCAGAATTACAAATTTACTCCAGCTACTTAAGCATGGATATGAGTCCAAGGTCTTTAGTTCTAAAATTATGTCCTCTTACAATAGGCATCTACTAGGCCACTATGTCCCATCTTTACCAGTTGACATGCTGAAGTATATCACATAATTAGGCACATTTTTATATTTTGAATATGAATGAGGTATTCTTTCTCCACTTTTTCTATTTTATATGAGACATCTGCAAATCAGTTGAAATACCTAGAAGCAATGTGATGTTTAATTGTATGTATCAATTTGCCCAAGCCATGGAGTATCCAGATATTTGATTAAACATTATTTTTGAAAGTATCTGTGAAGGGATTTCTAGATAAGACTAGCATTTAAATTGTTAGACTAATGTGAATGGGCATTATCCAAGCCACTAAGAACCTGAATGGAACAAAGGACTCACTCCCTGTCTGCCTGACTGAGAAATTGAGCTGGGACATTGTTCTCTTGCCCTTGGACTGAGACTATACCATCTGCTTTCCTGATTCTCAGGCTTTGAAGCAGAACTGGAATTTACACAAACAGCTCTCTTGCCTCTCAAACTTGGACTTGAATTACATCATCAGTTCTGCTGTGTCTTCAGATTGCTGGCTGTCGATTATGGGACTTCTCAGCCTCTATAATTATGAAAAAATATATATTTATATATATTTTATTTATTTATCATATATAGGTGATGTGTTTTTAATTTCAAATTTCAATTGTTACTTGGTGATATATAGGAAAGTAATTAAATTTAACATATTCACTTTGTAACCTGCCATTATGCTGTCATCACTTAAATTTGTCTGTTTATTGATTCCTTTGAATTTTCTACACAGGCAAGCATATATATACACATATATATGTATATATATATATAAATTGCTAGTATAAAATATACTTTGTGCAATTCTCTTTAGCATTCACAATCTACGCTTGAGTGAATGCATTGAGTGACATGCTGATGCCTAATTCTCTGATAAAAGCCATTGATTATGCCACTACCTAGTTGTATGACTTTCTATAAGTTTATAAACCTGTTTGCATCTCAATCAATCAATATACAAAACAAAGAATATAGTCCCCAATCTTATCATCTCACATGGTTATTTGAAAGGAAACTAGAAAGACATATATGAAACTATAATCCGGGGTTAATTGGCAGCAGTATCACTAACATTTTAGAATAGATAATTCTTTGTTTTAGGGACTGCCCTGCATAATCTAAGACAATTACCAACGTTTCTGGCCTCTGCCATTTTGATGCCAGTAGCACACGTCCAGTTATGACAACAGAAACTCTCTCCAGATACTTCTACATGGCCGCTGGGAGAGAAAATATTGCATAGTCAAAAATCACTGGTGTAACATGTAGCTTATTCAGACTAAAAGGAGCTTTTTAGATGTATTTAGTAGTAATATAGTAGTGAATGCCCTATTATCTGGGTGTCTAGAATCTTAATGGGGGTTAATAATGATGTCTCAATTCTCTTTCCAATTCTCTTTCTGCGTATGGAAATCTGATAGGGATTATAAACAATAAATTAAAACTATATATAACTAAATATAAGCACATATATCAGATATATGATATAAACTAAAAGGTGCAAAAGAGATAATCTTCTAATTATTCCTCAATATAGAATGGATGCAACATTTAGCATATTTAACCACATTCTTCTTTGGTTCAAACAACTTTTTTCATGTCTTACTTATTTTTACTTGTGTGTCACACACCCATCTTATTCATAAAGATACAATTTAGTTGAATGGGGACCCATGCAACTCTACAAAGAATTCCTCTCTTTAGAGTATATATATTATCTTGGAGCTCATGCAAGGATACAATGTAACTAACTTGCTAATTTTCAGAAAAATGTGGACCTTGCTTCCAACCAAGCTAAATTTGCCTGCAGCAGTGCCTATCTTGCCTGCAGACTAGTGCTCTAGGAAAGTGCTATTTAGGATTTCCAGAAAGATGGCAGTGTAGTCAGGTCACGAGTGATTGTATGGACAATTCTGCATGTGTTTCTTTTTGTTTGTTTGAGTTGGAGTCTCACTCCGTCACCCAGGTTGGAGTGCAGTGGCATGCTCACAGCCAACTCAGCATTGACCTTTTGGGTTCAGGCAATCCTGCCACCTCAACCCTCCAAGTAGCTGGAACCACAGACATGTGCCAATTTTTTTTTGTTTATTGTAGAGATGAGGTCTCAACAAGGTGTCCAGGCTATTCTTGAACCCTTGGACTCAGGCAATCCCCTCACTTCGGTCTCCCAAAGTGCTGAGATTACAGACTTGGGCTACTACTGCACAGCCCTGCATGTGTTTCCATGTGTGAGTAGGACTCAAATGGGATTAAGTGGAGGCTGGAGAGCAAATGGCCAGGGCCCTCCTGGTGAAGCTGCTGGTGCCCCAACTGCTCTGCTTAGACCCAAGTGTTTCCCGAAGTGCGGAAGCTGAGTGCCATTTTCTAAAATCAGTAGAGCTTTTCCTGGGAAGAATGACTGGAGTGATTGCTAGCACTAACCTCACAGTGCCAGGCTGAATGCTGGCAGCAAGGGCTGCAGAGAGAGTCCAGAAGGGAACCTGGGATAGAGTCCCAAGGAAACAATGGGGAGAAGCCACTCCGAGCCTGGACTGTGCTCCAGAGACTTGCCACCGAGTCCAGAGATCTGGAGACTGTGGAGACTGCTGGAGAGGGAGCTATCAACCCTATTGGTGACAGGAACAGCAGCCGTCAGAGAACTGACCAGACTCCCCAATGCCTGGGCAGAGATGTGCTTCAGCACAGCCTCTGCAGAACAGCTGAATTGCATCTTGAGACTAAGTGTTATCTCTGTGTTGTGCTGGGACTGCTCTCTGCGACCTCAGAGAACATTGTCCCCAGTGCCCAACCGTGGATGGATAACATCAGATGTGGTACCCCAATCGGTTTTGCCTGCTGCCAAGATGCCCAAAAAGGTCAACTCCCCTGAGAGGGTGGTGAAGGAGGAACCCAAGAGGAGATCGGTGCAGTTGTCCGCTAATCCTGCTTCTGCCAGAGTGGAAGCAAAGTCAAAAAAGGTGGTGGGAAAGGATAAATCTTCAGATAAAAAAAATGCAAGCAAAAGGGAATAAGGGAGCAAAGGGAAAGCAGGCTAAAGTGGCTAACCAAGAAACTAAGAAAAAGTTACCTGCAGAAAATGGAGAAACTAAAACTGAGGAGAATCGAGTCTCTGATGAAGCAGGAGAAAAAGAAGCCAAATTTGAATAATATCCCATGGCTTATCAGTGATCCCTGTCTCCCTTCTTGTACAATCCAGAGGAATATTTTTATCAACTATTTAGTAAATGCAAGTTTTTTTGTAGCTGTAGAAACGTTTTTAAGAAGGAGGGAATCCCACCTCATTCCATTTTTAAAGTGTAAATGCTTTTTTTTTGTAAGAGGTGAAATCATTCACTGATTGTTTATTTTTTGGTACAAGCAGAAAATTGTGTAGGATATTGAATTACAGGAGGCTTTGACTGTCTTGGGTGTCAACTTAACATTTCATAGATGGGGGGGTTAGTTTTTATATCCTATAATACAAAGTATGCTAAGTGGCAATATGGATCACAGTCCTGCATTTAATGTCTTGAACATTTAAAATTCTATTCCCATGTTGTTTTCCAGGAGAATTGTTTCCTCTCCCCCCCAAAAAAAAAAAACAAAAACACTCCTTGATCATGACTTTCCCTGTCAGAATTGTGTGTACTCTGTAACATCTTTGGTTATAGTAGTCCTGTTTTTCTAATAACTTCGTTAATGTGTTGTGAAAATTGAAAAATTGAGTATGTGGTGTATATTATAAATTGTGAATTGGTGGGATGTATATAACAGCTTATCAACACTTGAATATACTGGTACTAGATATCCTTTTAAGGAAAATTTGCCACCAATTTTCAGCTGGAAAGTCACTGGAATAACTGTTCAAAAATAACAATACATATTTTTTTTTGGTATGTATGTTAAGAACTATGTACAAATTGAAATGTACTGATCTTCAATGCAACCAATAAACTCAATTATGAAAGACTAATTTTCTTTTCCTATTTTTCTTCCCTCTTTTTCTCTTCATGCTGAGCAGCTGGTGGGTGATAGATGCAGACAGCAGAACTGCCTGAAAAGGAGGCTGGTGAAGTGCTTAACAGATTCCCCCCTGCCCGTAGCAACAAGTAAAGAGATCGGGAGGGACAAGCTTAGATAGGAGACCCCATTCCCCTGTCATGAACTGGATGCACTGGGAATTGTGACAAATCTGGGAGAGGAAGGAAGAGGGTGAGATCCCGAGATATGCTGTGACAAGTTTTTCAACCTGCTTCTCTCACATGGGCATTCACGGCTACCAATTTTAGGCAGATGGAGATAAAGATTCTAACATCTTAAGCTCCAACAGTGAATTGACAACCTTGAGTAACACCTCTGCAGTCACAGAAACTGTCACAAGATGGAGTCCCCCTTTCAAAGAGACATACTAAAGCTGGGAACCCCATTTCAACATTTTTTCTTTGTTTTTGTTTATGTTTTGGGAGGGTATTGGTTCATTTATTAATCTCATTTGGTTGCTGTGTTTGTTAGTTGGTTTTCTCTTTTCTTTCCTTCTTCTATTGCTCATTCTTTGTTCTTTCTTTTGTTGTTGTTTTTTCTTCCTCTCTTCCTTTTTCTATTTTTCTTTCCTCTTTTTCTCTCTTTCTCCTCTTTTCTCTTTTTTCTCGCTTTTCCCTCTTATACACTGTCGTGCGCTCAGGGACTTTGCAAACAAACCCACTGTAAGGTCATATTGTGCAGAGATGAAGAGCAAGTCCCAGCTGGCCCATTCACCAGATAGCAAACATTATGACCTACCAATAGGTGCAGAATATTTGCAGTCCCTCTCACCCCCTGACAAGTGTACAAAACTTTAAAGAGACAGCACAATGCCCCACTCTCAGCCCTACTTCATAATAGAAGAAACCCAGAGCTGGATATGAGAAATGATAAAAGGTAGAGCAGATACCAGATGTGACTGCTTCTTTATTTTTCACAGAGCAACAGAATTAAAGAGAAAGATAAGAAAACTGCGACAAATGAAGAAAAAAACATGCTGGTAACCATTAGAGTCCCAGTAAAGAGTCATTTTTAGAAAGAGCAGCTACTGAGGCATAAACAGTCTCCCAGAATGACAGTACACAGAAAGTACTTATAGAGATAAGAGAATCATTGGATAAAATGAGTGAAAATTGAGAAATGCAAGGACTGAAATTAAATGAAATTGCAGTTGAGCTAGAAAGGCTCAAGAAAGCGTACTTTGAAATAACAGAAATAAAGAACTCTATCCAATAACTAAATGACAAACTGACAAGCATGGAAAGCAGAATTGACCAAGAAGAAGAAAGAATTTCATAACTGGAAGACCAAAATTAGGAATTAACCCAGTCTATTAAAAATATAGATAACTTAAGAAGAAAGAGAAAACTCTCCAAGAGATGTGCAGTTTCATCAAGAAAGCAAGACTATGTCTGATTGGAATACCCAAAATAGAAAGAGAAATGGAAAATACCTTGGAGCAAAAATTACCTGAGGTCATGCAATAAAACTTCCCTCATCTGGTCAGAGAGATGACTATTTAAGAGCAAGAGATCCAGAGAACCCTTGTAAGACATGATAGACACATAGACACATAGTAATTTGTCTACACAAAGTAGGTATAAAAGAAAAAATCGTAAAGGCAGCATGAGAAAAAGTCAGACTACCTACCCAGGGAGACCATTAAGAATTACTGTAGACTTATCTGCAGAAAAACTACTGGCCAGAAGGAATTAGACTTCAATCTTTAATGTTTTCAAAGATAAACAATTTCAACCAAGAATTCCCTACCAAACGAAGTTAAGCTTCATCAGTGAAAGAGAATTAAAATCGTTCCCAGATATTGAATCCTTAAGAGAATATGCTGCTTTGAGACCAGCTCTATAGGAGAGGCTTAAAATGGTGCTATGCACAGAAGAAAAAAGAAACAAAAGAAAGATCATATACTTCACAAGATTACAAAGCAAACACAGAAGCAGCAGAACACATGGTATACCTACAAAAAATGAAAACACACACATATATAAACACAAAAACTAAATTTTAAAAAGTCTTATAAGAGCATCATGTCAAGGACAAACTCTCATATTTCAGTAATCAGCCTGAACCCAAACGGATGAAATGTGCCACTGAAAATGCATGGAATGGCAAACTGGATGAAAACAAATGACCTAGTAATTTGCTGCTTCTAGGAAATTCATCTCACCACAAAGGATGCCAACAGACTCAAAGTTAGAGGATGGAAAACAAATTTTCAGTGAATGGATGACAAAAGAAGGCAAAAATAATAACTAATAACCATAATATCAGCCAAATCAACTTTTAAGCTATTAAAAAATAAAAAAGATACAAAAGGACACTGTATAATGATATAAGGTTTGATTCATCAGCAAAAAATATCCATCCTACACATATATGCATCTCACATAGGAGCACCAGCTTTTTTTTTCTTTTTTTTGAGTCAGAGTCTCACTTGCTCACCCAGACTGGAGTGCAGTGGCCGCTCTCAGCCACCGCAGCCTCGCCTGCTGGGCTCCGGCGATCCTTCTGCCTCAGCCTTCCAAGTAGCTGGAATTACAGGCATGCACTACCATGCCTGGCTAATTTTTTGATTTTATTATAGAGATGAGTTCTTGCTGCCCAGGCGGGTCTCGAACCCGCGGGCTCAGGCAATCCACTCACCTCAGCCTCCCAAAGGCGTGGGATTACAGGCTGAGTCACTGAGCCCAGCTTAGCACCAGCTTTTATAAAGCAGCAACAGAGCAAACTTAAAAAAGATATTGACTCCAACATTATCATAAGCTGGGAACTTAAATACCACACTAACAACTTTAGATAGATCATCAAGACAAAAAAATCATCAGAGATCTGCAACCTCAACTTCATGCCTAACCAAATGGACTTAGTAGATTCTACAGAACACTCCACCCAACAACCAAAGAATATACAATCTTCTCATTACCACATGGAATGTATTATAAGATTGACAACATCCTAGCAATAAATCAAGCATAAAACATTTTACAATACTGAAATACAGCCATGCATCTTAGACCACAGTAGAAATAAATATCACCACCAACAAAATTCCTCCCAAATCTACAAACACATAAACACTAGACAGCATGATACTGAACAACTCCTGCGTTAACACAAATAAAAATGAAGAAACATCTTACCAAAATCTTTGGGATGCCATGAAAACAGTACTAAGAGGGGAATTTTTATATCTATGAATAGACATTAAGAAAATAGAAAGAGAAAAAGTTGAGTGACAGTCTAACAAGTAAAGGGAGCTGGAAAAGCAAAACCCCAACTTCAACAGAAGAATCCAGAACATCAAAATAAAAGCTCAAACATGGGACATAGAAGACAAAGGTACCATGGAAAAAAATCAACTAAACAAAAACCGGTTCTTTGAAAGGATAAAAAAAGATTGATGGACCTCTAGCCAGAATGACCAAGAAAAAGAGAGAAAAATCCCAAACAAACACTATCAGAAATGTAAAAGATCAAGTCACTATTGACCCTGAAGAAATACAAAAGAATATCAGAGACACACCTGTATGGAAACAAACTCCATAAAAATGACATCACACAACTTCCCAAGGTTGAAACAAGAAGAAATTGAGATCCTAAATAGACCAATAACTACCCTGGAAATTGACTCTGTCATAAGAAAGCTACCTACAAAAACAAAACAAAACAAAAAACCCTGGACCAGAAAGATTTCCAGTGGAATTCTACAAAACATATGAGGAACAGCTGATAACAATATTGAAAGTATTCCAGGCAATTGAGAGAGATGCAACTGTCCTCAAGTCATTTCATGAAGATAACATCACAGTGATACCCAAACTGGGTAAAGATCCAACACAGAAAGAGAACTGTAGGTCAATATCCCTGATGACCTACAGTTGCAAAAATACTCAACAAGATTCTAGCAAATCGGATGCAATAACATACCTCAAATATCATATACCATAACTAAGCAGGCTTCACTCCTGGGATGCAGGGCTGGTTCAATATCCACAAGATCATAAATGTAACCAAATACATCAGCAAATGTAAAAATAAGGACTGCATGATTATATCATTAGATGCAGAAAAAGCTTTCGTTAAAATTCAGCATCTCTTCTTGATAATAACCCTTGAACAACCAGATATAGAGAAAATATACCTCAAAATAGTAAGAGACACCCATGATAAACCCAGAGCCAACATATTGTTAAACAGACAGGAACTTAAAGCATTTTCTCTGAAAATTGGAACAAGACAAGACTCCCCACTCTCACCCGTCCTGTTCAACATTGTGTTGGAAGTCCTAACTAAAGCAACCAGACAAGAGAGGGAAATCAGGGGTATCCAAATAAGAAAATAAGAAGTCAAATTATCCCTCTTTCCTGATGATAGATACTACTTGAAAATTCAAGAGAATCTGCCAAAAACCTCCTTGCACTGATAAACGACTTTCATAAAGTCCCAGGGTACAAAATAAATGTGCAAAAAACTGTTCGATTCTTATACAGCAACAACAAACAGTAGAGAACCAAATAAAAAATATAATCCCATTCACAATAGCCATACAGAAAAATGAAATACCTTGGCATCTTTCTAACCACAGATGTGAAAGATCTTTATAAGAAAAACTACAAAACACTGCTCAAAGAAGTCAAAGATGACACAAATAAGTGGAAAAATATTCCATGCTTATGGATAGGAAGAATCAACATTGTTAAGATGTCCAGCCTAGCCAGGCTCAGTGGCTCAGCCTGTAATCCCCCACCTTGGGAGGCTGAGGTGAGTGGATTGCCGAGCCTGCGGGTTTGAGACCCACCTGGGCAACTTGGTGAGACCTTATCTCTACAATAAATCAAAAAATTAGCTGAACGTGGTAGCGTGTGCCTGTAGTTCCAGCTACTTGGAAGGCTGAGGCAGAAGGATCGCTGGAGCCCAACAGGTCGAGGCTGCAGTGGCTGGGAGTGGCCATTGCACTCCAGTCTGGGCAACAGAGTGAGACTCCAACTCAAAAATATATATATATATATATATATATATATATCCAGCCTATTAAAGGCAATCTACAGATTCAACACTATACCCATTAAATTACCATCATCATTCTTCTCAGAACTGGAAAAAACAATACAGAAATTCATATGGAAAAATGAATGACCATGAATAGTCAAAACCATCCTTAGCAAAAGAAATAAGGGAAAAAGTATCACACTTACAGACTTTAAACTTTATTATAAGGCTACAATAATAATTTTTTTTTTAAAAAACCTGGTATTAGTCCAAGAACAGGCATATAGACCAGTGGAACAGGATAGAGATTCTAGAAGCAAAACCTAAATTTCTCAACCAGCTCATTTTTGACAAACCCTCCAACAACAACTAGTTGGGAGATGAGAACCTAATCAGTAAATGGTACTGGGAAAACTGACTGACCATGTGCAGAACAATGAAACAGGACCCCTACCTATCATCATACACAAAAATCAACTGCAAAATGAATCAAAAACCTAAATGTGAAACCCCAAATCTTAAGAATATTAGAAAATGCATGAAATACACTTATGGAAATTGGAATAGGCAACCAGTATTTAATCAAAATCTCAAAAGTCCATGTCTTAAGATATAAGATAGACAAGTGAGATCTCATCAAACTGAAAAGCTTCTGCAAAGCAAAAGAAACCATAAAGAGAGTTGCCAACTTCATATCTGATAAAGGTCTAATATCCAGGATCTAAAAGGAATTCAAATGTGTAAAAAGGAAAAAAACAAACAGTTCCATTAAAAAGTAGGCAAAAGACATGAATAGACACTTCTCAAAAGAAGTACGAGCATCCAACAGACACATGAAAAAATGTTCAGCCTCACTAATCACCAGATAAATGCAAATCAAAACTACACTGAGATACCACCTAGCTCCAGTAACAATGGTCATCATTAATAAAACAAAAACAACAGATGTTGGAGAGAATACAAAGAAAAGGGAACACTTCTGCATTGTTGATGGGAATGCAAACTAGTTCAGCCTCTATGTAAAACAGTGTGGCAATTCCTAAATAACTAGACATTGCTCTTCCATAAGATCCAGCACCTTTTTGGAATATACCTGAAGGAACTCAAATCATTGTATAAAATGATACCTGCACACACATGTTTATTGCAGCACTATTTACAATAGCAAAAACATGGAATCAACCGTGCTGCCCATTGAAAGTGGATTGGATTTTAAAAACATGACATATACACAATGGAATATTAACAGCCATAAAGAAGAACAAATTTATGAACTTTGCAGCAATTGGGATGGTTTTAGAATCTATAATACTTGGTGATTTATCTCAGAAACAGTTATAACCAAACCGCAAGAAAGAAGAATTGCCAGCACACCGGGTTAGAATTTTGAGTCCTTTAATAGCATGCAATCAAGGGTGGGCTCACGCCAAGAAAGCTTTCAACACTGAGTGGAATCAGCAAGAAGCTTATAAAGGCAAAATCTGCAAGTGAGCTACATAGCCAGGGGTGAGGGTACAAGAAACTAAAAACAAAAGGAACAGTCTCTTGGATTTCAGTTAACAAGGCATATGATTACACAGAACTTGTGGCTAGAGAGTTTTCAAATAATCAGCAAGAGCAGTCAGTGTGAACAACTCAGAGGAACAAGGCTTTGTGTGGTCATGGGAACGTTACAACAATAACGTGTACATACTTGGGGGAGGAGTCATTTTTAGGTCAGGCGGACAGCTAGGTTGGAGGACTTTAACAAAATGGAGTTACTTATGTAAAGTAAGCCATTGCAATTATTTTACATATTTCATTAGCTATTTCATTCCCCCACTTTAGTTGTACATGAGTCAATTTGTTGACTCATCAGTCATGGGTATGGAATTATAATAGGTTTTTCCACGCATAAGTTTTACAGAATTGATTCATTGTTTGATGGAATTGATAAACCAATTGAATAAACAAGACTTTATAAGTAAACCAAGGACAAGGAGGATAAGTGGACCAGCCAAATTGGTGATGTTAACCAAGGGTTCCAGTTAAACAAGGATTGGAACCAAGACTTTTTTCTCTTGACTCAATTGTGATGCATTCAGATCAGAACGTCAACTCTGAGTGCTGTTGGAGTGGTGATGATGATGATAAAGAGTCCCTTCCAGGCAGGAGTTAGTCCTTTTTTTCTGGAATTTCTTATTGGAAACCAGATCTCTAGGGTGGAGTGGATGGCAAGGCATGGAAGACTGAGTGGGCAAAACAGCATGGATGCTGGAGTGGACAGTGGCCTGAACCTGCTATAGGGATTGAAGATACTTTAACAGAGATTGATTAGTTATATTTTCTAGGATGGGATCCCCCAACCATGGCAACAGAGGAGGGGGTCTTCCAAACATGATTTTATATGGGGTAAACCCAGCCTTATATGGAGTGCGTTGGGTCCAAATGAGAGCCAAAGGCAAAAGGCTTATCCATTTTTCACTGGTCTCTATTATCAATTTGGTCAGGGTAGATTTTAGAGTTCAGTTTATGTGTTCTACCTGTTCAGATCTCTGTGGTCAGTAAGCACGATGTAATTTCTAGTTAATGTTTAGTGCTTTTCTAACCAGCTGCACTATGGACAAGGTAAAGGCAGGACCATTATTAGAGCCAATAGAGAGGGTGAGCCCAAACCTAGGGATAATTTTATTTAACAAAAACCTTGTAACCACAGTGTGGTTTTATTTTTGGTGGCAAAGGCTTCTATCCATTCAAAAAAGTATTAATAAACACCAGTAGATAGCCATACTCCACATGGGAAGGTTTTATTTCAGTGAAATCTATTTCCCATTTTTCTCTGGGACTCAAAATAATTTTAGAGTCCTTGATCCACCATCCAGTGGAGTTTTTATTAGCTCCTGCTAGGTCTGCCTGTTCCTCCTCCTCTTGGATATAGGTAGGCTGTTTTGGGAGAGAAGGAGCTGGACTTGTTTTTTAATCTTACCTGCCATGGTAAGACCTTGTTCCTTGTAAGATCATGGCATGCACATGAAGTATAGTGAAAGCATACCGGCTGTTGGTGAAAACGTTTACCCTCTTTCTTGTTTCCCAGCAAAGGGCCCAAGTTAAAGCAATTAACTCAGCTTTTTGAACTGAGGTACCTCAAGGCAATGCTTGTGACCAGATTATGTCATGAGCCATGGTTACAGCTGCACCAGCCTTGCGGACTTCCTCTATTACCAGGCTGCTACCATCTGTGAACAAGTCAGCATCAGCCTGATTTAAGAGAATGTTCTGAAGATCACATTGGTTAGCCTGGGAGATATCCAACATGTCTTCACAGTCTTGAACTGATGTTTCTGGATTATTATTGGGCAGCAGGGTGGCCAGATTGAGGCATTGAGTAGTAGAGAAAGTTAATCTAGGCTAGTCAAGTAAAAGGCTTTGATACTGCATGATGTGACTGTTTAAGCCACTAGTCTTCTTCAGGGTCGTAAGGTTTGAGTGAGGACCCCTTTTGCAATTCCTCATTGTTCATGAATGAACAAGTGGAAAGGCTTGGTAATATCTGGGAGGGCTAGAGCCAGAGCTTAGGTTAGTGCTGTTTTTAATTGCTGGAACGCTTGCTTCTTAATAGAAGTCATTTTAGGGGCTAATTTCCTGCAGTGGCTGTGTACAAGGGCTTGGCAGTTTCAGCAAATCCTGGGATCCACAGCCGGCAATACACTGCCACACCCAGGAATTCCCATAACTGTTTCTTTGTGGTTGGTGTGGGAATTTGAAGAATGGCTTCATCGTGGGCCGAGGTCAGGGCTTATTTTCCCTTTTTTAGCCGATGTCCTAGGTAGGGCAAAGCTGTGCCTTTTTCACTGATACACGGTAGCCCAAGTCTTAGAGTATCTGTAACAGAGCCTTAGTACCTTTTAAACAAGTATCCAAGTCTGCAGCCACAAGCAAGAGATTATCTACATACTGGGGTAAGGCACAGAATCCTGAAAAATCCTGTTGCCAAACCCCCTCAAAAAGGGTTGGGGAGTTCTTGAAACCCTGTGGTAACTGGATCCAAGTTTGCTGTCTGGTGTCCCCTGAGTCAGGATTTATTCACTTAAAAGCAAAAATAGGTTGGCACAACCAGAGGGTCACTAGTAGAGGGCAGGACCAGAACTGACTTTGGGTCCTCTGTTTTTGGACTGTAAGGGCATTTTTTTTAATTAATTAATTAATTTTATTTATTTATTTTCTTTCTTTTTTTTTTTTTTTGAGTTGGGGTCTCACTCTGTCACCCAGACTGGAGTGCAGTGGCTGCTCCCGGCCACCACAGCCTCGACCTGCTGGGCTCCAGCAATCCTTCCACCTCAGCCTTCCAAGTAGCCGGAATTACAGGCATGAGCTACCACCCCCGGCTGATTTTTTTTTATTTATTGTAGAGATGAGGTCTCACTGCCGAGGCGGGTCTCAAACCTACAGGCTCAGGCAATCCACTCACCTCAGCCTCCCAAAGGCACGGGATTACAGCCTGAGTCACCAAGCCCCATGAGGGCATTTTTTTTTAACCCAGTGACTCAGCTCCTTACAATATGCACATTGATTCTTGGCTTGCTAGATGCATCCAGTTTCCTTTTGTCCTTTTTAGTTTCTCTCTCTCTCTCTCTCTTTTCTTTCTTTCTTTTTTTTTTTTTTTTATGAGCTGGCCTCAAACCAGGTTGGGAGACCTGGATGGCAGCAACTAATATTTTTGTTTGCCATTTTGTTGCTCTACCCATTTTCTTGTCTTCCTGTTCCTGTTTCTCAGCATTTTGTTTATTAAAAACCTTCTGAGCTACCTCAAGCATTTGAGAAATGTTTATTCCTGTGAAACCTTCAGGCCTTTGTAACTTTCCCCAGATGTCAGGAGCCATCTGAACCCAAAAGTCAAATTGATAGCTTGAGCATTCTTGGGTGCCAAGGGGTCGAGTGGGGTATAGGTACAGAATGTCTCTTGAAAACATTCAAGAAATGCCCCTCATGACTTCTCAAGACCCTGAATAATCTTGGTAGTTTGGGAAAGAATAATAGATTTGGGGGCTGCTCCCTTCAAACCAACTAATAGAGTCTGGTGATAAGTTTTTAATGTTCTAGACCCTGCCGAAGTGTTAGGATCCCAATCCAAGCAAGAGGAGGGAGAAACCTCCTCTAACATTTCCTAACTTTTTTTCCTTTATTCCAGCTGCTGAGGCCAGGACTGACTTTTTAGCCTCAGTTCTAATGTGTTCTGGCTTTTCAGAAGTATATAGGGTTAAGAAGCTGCTGGCAATCATCCCAGGTGGGACAATTGTGTGCATGACTGATTTTACCAGGGAAGTTAAAACCTATAGTTTGGATTTTGGTAAGTTTTTATTCTCTTGAGAAAGAGGTAAAACAAGTTTTCCTTGAAGTGTTAGCCAGGGGACTTTGTATATAGCACCCTGTTGTTATCAAGTTAGAAGCTGTGTCTCCATATAGTGTGGTTTATGGGAAGGGTCCTGAGTTTTAAAAGAGCAAATTTTTAACAATGGAGGGGGTTTGGGACTATATTTAACCATTGGTCAATATAGGGAAACTGATCCAGGTGACCAGGAGTCCCTGTGATGACCTTCCAAACAGACTTAGTAACATGAACATTCAAAGACTCTGTAGAGGGTTAACCAACATTAGAAGAAGGTCACTCTATTTTGTATAGGGTCCAGAGCCCACCTTTTAAATGGCAGACACCGTAGTCCTCAGCAAATACAACAGAGAAATTTTTCAATATACTGTCCAGAGGACTGACATGTCGTGAATTCTGTGAGCCTACAACAAACAACAAGCAAACAACAAGCACCAGTTAAAATACACAGTTAAAACATAATGACAGACAGGGCACATCTGGATCAAGTCAGAAGAGTTGTGGATCCCTGGAACAATCTCAGGGCAGAAAACCCCCAGAGGACTCTATTCAGTCAACATCTTGACCTAACAAAGAGTGTCCAAAGGGTGACCTCGTCAGGTTGTGACTCCCTTAAACAAAATTGTGGCCACAAACAGAACAAAACAGATTGTTACTGGTAAACAGAACAAATTCTTACCTCCTAGGAGAATGCAGACAGACTCAGGAATTTTTGAGGTGGGAGGAAATCAGTGATTGTTCCTTCTCCCTCAGAGCTAGCTGAGAGGTTATAGGGTCCTGGAATGATTCAGGGGGTGCCTCCCCTGTAACTTCTCCATTGAGCCGGGGAGAGCTGGAACGAGGCCACCTCCCGAGGTTGGTGACAGTTCTCACTGGGGCCTCCAAATGTTATAAGTGAACTGCGAGGAAAGAGAATCACCAGCACACCGGGTTCAAATTTTGAGTCCTTTATTAGTGTGTGGTCAAGAGTAGACTCACATCAAGAAAGCTCTCGACACTGAGTGGAATCAGCAAGAAGCTTATAAAGACAAAATCCACAAGTGGGCCACATAGCAGGGGTTGAGGGCGAAAGGAATTGAAAGCAAAAGGAACAATCTCTTGGATTTCAGTTAACAAGGCATACAATTACACAGAACTTGTGACTAGGGAGTTTTCAAATGGTCAGTAAGAAGAGTCAGCATGAACAGCTCAGTGGAACAAGGCGGTGGGTCTGTGGTCATGGGAACATTACAACAATCACACATTCACACTGGAGGGGGTCACTTTTAGGTTAGGCAGATAGCTAAGATGGAGGATTTTAACAAAATGGAGTTACTTATGTCAAGTAAGCTATTGCAATTATTTTACATATTTCACTAGCTATTTCAAAACAAATAATTGAGTACCTTATGTTCTCACTCATAAGCGGACCCTGAATATTTACCATAATACTATAAGAATGGGATTGGTAGTAGCCAGAAACTGCTGGGAGGAGGGAGGGAGCACATAACATTAATAGGGGTACCTGATCTCAAATCAGGCATAGTGGGGACCAAAGGTAGGCCCAAACTTTACCTGTACGATGACTATTTGTATACCTGAGTTGTACCTCACATCTTTAAAATAAAATAAATTAGAAAAAAAATTTAAAAAGTCAAAAAAAAAAAAGAAAATATATCAAAACAAAAAAAGAAAAATGCTATTTAATGGTCAGAAATTTGACATGTGTATGCAAGTGGTATGGTTTGAATGTGTCCCCTATATTTTATCATTGGAAATGTAAACTTCAATGTGACAACACTAAAAGGTGGGACCTTTAAGAGATGATTGAATCATGAAGGCTCTGCCTTCATGAATTAGTTAATCTAGTCATGGATTAATGGGTTAATTATATATTTTTAAAAACTATCTGCTTTAGATATTCTGTTGTAAGTAACAGAAAACAAACCAATATAATATTTTAATTGTCTACATTTCTTACATGGAAGAAACTTAAGAATGTATTTTCCTTCGCAGTTTTCAGACCCTTAGATCTTAGAGCTAGAGCAAATATGAGAGCCATTTTAGAGTTCAGTGAACAAGGTCCAGAAATGTTAATAACCTGCTCAAATCACGTGAGTGTTGGTGGTGGACCCAAGGTAAGAAGTCAAGTTTCCATTGTCAGCTTTGGGTTGTACATTGTAGTATTTACTGCAGAGAGCAATATCATACTATGCTGAATTGAAAATTTAATGGACAGAATCTACCAACATCTCAACCTTTCCTCATTGGTTTCGTCATTCTATTGGTGAGCCTGCTTTTTGATTTTTTTGCTCTCTAATTTGTGCAATGGTTCCAGTGTTACTTTCAAGTTCATTACAAAGGCTTGAGGGAATTTATTCATGTCTGTTGCTTGGTTTTTTAATATGTACTAAATAATTGTGCTACCTCCTTGAGATGATCCTGGGTTTATTAATCCATTGTTCACAACTATGTTGTATCCTGTGCTTGCTTAAAGATTGCTCCTTGCATGTAGGAGTTCCATAAAATTAGTCCTGTCACTTTTCTGATGCAAAGTGGTATTTTGGAGCTGTTTGTTAGCAACAAATGACTTTTAAAAATGATACAAGAACAGATTAGGAAGCCTGTGTAGTTGAAAGAACTTAGGCTTTGCAGTGAGATAAACTTCAATTTTTTTCTTACTACTATTTACTAATTGACCTCTTAATTTTCTGCATGTGTAAGCCATGCTGTTTTTTAGTAACTGTATCATGTGTGAATTTTGAAGAGATATAATAATCAAATGGATAAAAATGAATGGATCTGAATGTCCTCTGCAATTTTTGAAAATGCTGGGAAAAATAGAATGCTTGGCTTTTTACCTTTTTTCCTTTCATTTTTATGTCTTATACTATTCATTAAAAGGTAATATGGTTGTAATAGATTGTTCTATGCACAGTAATATGTAAATAGTCTACATGCATCACCTCTAGTGCTTACAACAACTCTGCTATGTAAATATTACATCATTTTATTGATGAGGACACCGAAGTTTGGAGTCCCAGGGTGAAAATGCTGTCAACTACAAGATCTGTGTGAATCAAGTCCAGATATCTCTGACTTCATAACTCATATTCTTTTTATTATACTTATCACTCTCTAACAAAGCTTCTCTTAATTCTCATTTTTATCATCTGGACATAGGCTTATTCATATCTGCAGTTCTAGAAATTGTGCATTGAATTTTACGTATATTTCCATATAATCATCTTATTGTTCATGTAGGATCAGTCCTATATTCACTTTTGTATAAGGGGAAACAGAGGCTCAGATAATGTAAGTGATATTCTAAGATTATCCAGTTAGTAAGTTTGTAAATGGCATAGGCAGAGTATAAATTCATCCGTTGTCATTTCTCATTTTTCTTTATTCATTCTGTTTATATCCATTCATGGTTTCCTTCCCTTGCTCCTTATTGTCCAACAGCAATTTCATTTCCCTTTGAGTCCAACTCTCCTTTAAGTTATTTCTCACAATGTCTTCCTTTCCCTTTGGGACTATAAGAGGTTAGTGAGCTAGATCTGAGCAGAAGCAGATTGCAGTGGTTGGCAGGTACCTGCTGAGCACCAAATCACCCATGATCCCTCATTAGCCTGCTCTCAGCAGGCTCTACTTCAGCCCGCCTTGAGGATCCATTAAATGCAGGCAGCTGTGTAAATTCTATTCTTTGAAAGGAAAGGGGTTGTTTCATGCACTGTTTAAACTGATCTCCCAAATATATCATCCAAAGGCTTATCATAGCATGGACTTTCTTTTGCTTGAGGGTCAGATCGTTTTTGGAAACTAAAGGTAAAAGAAGGATGGTTGGCACAAGAGGCACCCAGCAGTATCAAGATGAATTCTCAGACATCTACAATGGTGAATCCAGTCAACAAAAACAGAAGAATCCCAACAGTCCTACTTCTTTCTAGAGGATGCATTTATTATGTACCAATCTGTATGCAAGTTGGTATGTACGTGAATGTAACCTATATAATTATTGCAATAGGTGTTTTATTCATATTATCATGTCATACCCACAATAATCCTGTCACTTGTGAATTATAGTTCCCCTTTTAGAAATGTAGCAATGAGAATGATATTGATTCTTAGTGAACATAGTCTCCGATCTTGTAAGGAGTGACTTTCTGCTTTCTAAAAAGTCTGGAGATTACAAGCGATGGAAGAATAAAAGCATTGGATATATGGAAGATTGGGAAAAGCCACTAATTTCCTCCAAAATACACCTTTTCCTTTCTCTTACCTGCTAAACTGTTCTGCCTATCAAAAGTATAATACTATAAAACATTACACAGTTTTATAAATTTGGTTAAAAGTTGTGCTAAATGAAAGAAGCTACACAAAAAACTACACATTGGATGATTGCATATACTCAAATTTTTGGAGAACGCAACACTAAAGACACTGAAAAAAATCTCAGTGGTGGCCTGGCTGCCAGAGACACAGGGTGAAGATAAGCGTTAACTACAAAAGGAGATGTGGGAATTTTGGGGAATAAGGCAAAAGTTTTCCTATCCATGAAACATTATGGATGTATGTCCATATTTCCATGTGTTCATATGTCACATTACCACATTTTTTAGTAAGCATCTGTCCCATTGTTACTAGAATAAAAATGAAATGGCTTCAGAACTGACCTCTCCCAAGATTGTCTTAGCCACTCAGACAAGTTTTTTTCTCATAGCTTCACATTATCAAGAAATATAATAAGCTAAGTGGAGTATGATCAGTAATTTTACACAGCCATAAGGAAGGACAAAATGATGAACTTCACAGCAACTTGGATGGACTTGAGGCTGTAATACTGAGTGATCTATCACAGAAACAAAGAACCGAGTATCACATGTCCTCATTTATAAGCTGACCTTGAATAACTATTGTAATACTATAAGAAAGGGATTAACAGTAGTGGGAAACTGCCAGGGGAGGGTAGGGGAGGGATTGACAGTTGAAGGAAATTGCCAGGGGAGAGGGAGCACACTCCATCAACAAGGGTACCTGCATAATGAACATTTGTATACCTATCTCTGAATTGTACCCAACATATTTTTAAAAAGTTCTAACACCCCCCTCAAAAAGAGAATTGTGCCCTTGCTCTCATCTTGACATACGGACATTTAAATGGAGTTTGAAGATGATTTTTTTTCCTCTCAAATTTCAGAATTGATTAAGATATTGGTATTTCACCAAAAAGTTAGTTGCAGATAAAGCTGTCTTGAAGGATCTTGTTTGTAAGTGAAGCCAACATCAAGATTCTAATGATTTTTCCGTGAAGTATGCCGGACATTTGCAAGGCAGAGGAGTTCAGTCTCATTGAATTTAGTGTTGAAAAGATTATCTATGTTCTCTAGGCAAGTTATATCTGAATGAGCATGCCAAGAAGGTCTTTGCCACGTCCATATGTGATGTTGTCTTTGATACTGTTTGTTAAGGGAATTTTTAGCGCACTAGATTAGGAAGAATGCCAGCCCAAAAAAGAGAATCACAAGAAAAGAGATTCACAAGACTTGAAGCAAGCATCGCCACTTATTTCTTTTCTAATCTATTCTTTTTCTGTGGGAGTTTAAGTGTGTAAATAGTATGAAAACAGGTAGAATTGATATGCCTAATGCTTTGGGGACCATAGAAGTATTAATTGCAACGTATGTCTGCTGTTTATCCACTGACAAGTACACAGAAAGAGGAAATAAACAGAATACAATCTTCCTCCCCTTTTCAGACAATTTTCTTCTGGTTATATAAAAATTCTGCTTAGAGCACTTTTTTAAAGTACATAGAAATTAAAAAGGCAGTCTCTTTATAGTGTCCAGTAGCTGTACTGGCCGAATTGTTTCTCTGTAGTCATTAGACTGAGTTTGGAATTCAAAGTACATTTATTTAATGATGATATAAGGGTATGAAATCAGGATTAACATGTGTAACACAAAATGAACATATTTATGTGAGATTGTAAAGGAAAAACAAAAAAACTTTATAGAATCAAAACATTGTACTGATATCTTTCTCTTAGGACTAGGTCATGTGGTAATGTTTTCTTTTTTTGTTCTTGTTTGTTCTCCTCTCATTACCTTCTGCAATTCAATCTTTGTTGAGACACAATGTGATTTTGTGCCCTTTCTTGTCCCTATATGTCTGACTCCCAGTTTATTACATATCCTATAAGGCATTATAGGAGTAATATGAAGCAAGTCTTTGGGATTTACTTAATCTAGATTTAAAGTTGATTCATGTATGAATTATTTTTCTTAAGATACTAAAGATAAAGCTAAACATTTCAGTTTTGTACAAATGACATAATGATCTAAATCAGTGAGATCATGCCTTCTATATTTTCATCAGGGTTTTTGAGTATGTATACATGTGTATTTTATAGATAGATAGATAGATAGATAGATAGATAGATAGATAGACAGATAGACAGATAGATAGATCTCCTATCATCAAGATATGAAACACTTTGCATCACTCCCCACAGATTCCCACATTTCCTTTTGTAGTTTAAACTTGTCTTCACCCTGTGTCTCTGGCAACCTGACAACCACTGAGATGTTTTCAGCATTTTCAGTGTTGCCTTTTCCAAAAATGTGCATAAATGGAATGAGTCAATCTTTTTGAGTCTAGTTACTTTCATTTAGCACATTGCAATTAAGATTTATCTACATGTTATCTATATTACTAGTTATTTTACTTTATTGTTAAGGAATATTCTGGTGCATGATGATTCACCATCAATAGAAAGATATTTAGCTTATTTCTAGTGTGTGGCAATTATGAACAAAGTTATATTATAAAATTTCATATAAAGAGTTTGTGTAAGCACAAGTTTTATTTATTTTAACTAAATACCTTGGAGTATAATTGCTGGTGTGAATGGTGGCTGTATGTTTAACTTCATAACAAATTAGCAAATTGTTTTTCTGAGGTGACTATAACATGGTGCATGTTCATAGCAATACATAAATAATCCATTCCCATTATCCCCAGGACTAGATTTTGCCACTTAAAAAAACCTTTTAAGCATACATAGTGAATTCAGTTATGTAGCCCTAAAGACATGTCTATCCAAGACTCCATAGTTAGACCTTATTTGGCATAAGGGTGCAGACACAATTAACACAAGAATTTCAAGATGAGATAGAATAGGATGAGTCCTAAAATCTGACAAGTCTTATAAAAGGAAAGGCATAGTACACAAAGATACACAGGGAGAGTGAAAGAAGATGAAGGCAGAATTGGACAAATGTATTTTCAAGCCAAGAAACACCAAGAATTGCCAGTTACATGGAGTTAGAATGGGTTCTTCCTCTTAGCCTCTAGAAGGAATGAAACCTGCCAACACCCTAACTTTGAACTTCTGACTGGCTTCCTACTTCCAGAACTATAATATAATGCATTTATATTGTTTTAATCCATTAAGTTGTGGTCATTTGTTGTGACAACCCTAGGAAACTAATATATTATTCATACAGATGGGCAGTAGTAACTTTAGTTTACATTTTATAATAACTGATGTCAAGCATCCTTTCATGTACTTAATTTTATACAAAAATTAATTAACACACATATAGAGAGAGACAGAAAAAGAGAAAAAGAAACCATTCAAAGTTTTTGCCCACTAATTATTTTATTATTGAGTTTTGAATGTTATTTATACATCCCTTATGCACATCTTCTAGTGGCTACATTTTTCAAATATCTTCTCCCAGTATATCACGTGCCTATTTTCTTAAGATTGAATTTTAAACAACAGAAATTTGTAATTTGTTGAAATCAAATTTCTTAGTTTGTTCTTTATTTCTCTGTGTGTGTGTCTGTGTGATTTCTAAGATCTCTTTGTCTAAATCAAGATTTTAAAATTTTTCTTAGGTATTATTCTAGAGAATTTACAGTATATATTTAGGTGTATTATAAATTGGAGTTAACTTTTGTGCATGTTGTGGATATGTGTCAAGGTTCATGTTTTGTTTATGATTAAATGATTAAATAATTAATCATCCAATAATACTTTTGTACTAAAATCCATCCTCTTGCTAGCTGTTCTCTATTTATTCCAAATGTATTTTGACTATGTGTCCTCTCCCAGTCTTCATTTGGATTAATTGAGTAAATTTTTAAGATGCCATTTTATCTTTATTATTGACTTTCATTTGTACTTATTTATTTATTGTTTTGTTTTTTGAGTTAGAATCTCATTCTGTCAATCAAGCTGGAGTGCAGTGGCACAACCACAGCTTCCCACAGTCTCGACCTCCTAAACTCAAATGATTTTCCACCTCAGCCTCCAAGTAGCTGGGACTACAGGCATGCACCATCACACCCAGCTTATTTATTTGTTTGTTGGTTGGTTGGTTGGTTGGTTTATGAATACAAGGTCTTTCAATGTTGTCCAGGCTGATCTTGACCTCTTGGCTTCAAGAAATCCTTCCCTGCCGACCTCTCAAAGTGCTGGGATTTCAGGCATAAACCACCATGCTGGGCCTATACATTTTAAAAAATTATTCTTTTTTCCTTGTTTGTTTGCTTTGTTTGATTTTAGCAGTCTTGTAGTAGTCCTAGAATTGACAATATGATTTTCTAATAAATCATAGTCTGTAACCTTTTTTTTTTTTTTTTTTGAGTTGGAGTCTCACTCGGTCGCCCAGACTGGAGTGCAGTGGCCGCTCCCGGCCACCGCAGCCTTGACCCAATGGACTCCGGCGATTCTTCCGCCTCAGCCTTCCAAGTAGCCGGAATTACAGGCATGTGCTACCACGCCTGGCTGATTTTTTTATTTATTGTAGAGATGAGGTCTCGCTGCCCAGGCAGGTCTCGAACCCGCGGGCTCAGGCAATTCACTCACCTCATCCTCCCAAAGGCGCGGGATTACAGGCTGAGCCACCGAGCCCGGCGATAGTCTGTATCTTTGAAGAAAAATGTACATGTTGGTAAAGCTGAAATGAAAACTAAGACATTCAATTTATGTATTATAATTATTTTCAACTTTGCTTGCTTCATGTTCCATCACTCACTTTATGTGTCAGTCTTCCAAACAACAGTTAGGCAAAAATTTTTCAGTGTGCTTAGTATTGTATTAGGTACAGTACTATATACCATCTTTGAGGGAAAGTGTATACTTTACAATTCT
Organism: Cephalopachus bancanus; assembly: GCA_027257055.1. NCBI lineage: Eukaryota > Metazoa > Chordata > Mammalia > Primates > Tarsiidae > Cephalopachus > Cephalopachus bancanus. Next base: position 3,266,436 of record JAPVLO010000046.1, on the reverse strand, counting down.
ATAATTTTTTTTGGTAAATATAGAGATTTCATTTTTCTTCGGTAAGTACTTAGGAATGAAATATCTGGTCATATGGTAGGAATATATTTTAATATTTAAGTGTCTACCAAACTGTTTTCCAAAGTGGTTGTACCATTTTACATCACTGTCAGGAGTTCCAGTAGCTTTTTATTCTCTCTGCACTTGGTATAAAGACTTGTTTCAAATTCATTTAAGTCTGTGTATATTGATAGATACTTGATTGTGTTTTTAATTACTACCTACATTGATCATCTTTTCATGTGCATATTGTTATTCATATATCTTCTTTACTTAAGTGTCTGTTCAGATATTTGTGGTCATTTAAAAAATTTGGTTACTGTACTGTTTTGTTTTAGAGCCCTTTGTATGTGGTAGGTAAAAAGTCTTTGTCAGATATATAGTTTGCATATTTTTCTTCAAGACTGTGGTCTGTCTTTTTATTTTTATAATATTGACATTTGAAAAGCAAAACTTTTAGTTTTAGTGTAATGTAATTTATCATTTACTTTTAATCTTTTTTCCTTCTAATGTAGTTTCCAGGTACCTGTTATTTAATCAGCTTTACAAAGATTTTATTTTATGTTTCCTTCTAGAAATTGTATAGTTTTTTGAAAATTTTCCCTTTACCTTTGAATCCATTTTAGATTTTTTGTATGTGTGAAACAAGGTTTTTTTTTTCCTTTGCACATATTATAGCAGTATCATTGTCAAAACATCTGTTAGATTCAATTGAATTGCCTTTGAAATCATTCAAATATAAATTGACCACATATTTTAGGGGCTATTTTTAGACTTTTTATCTGCTTTCATTATTTCAACATGTATTATTTTATTAAACTCACACAGTTTTCATCATCATAGCATTATACTGTATCTGTAAACACTCCAAGCAGATCTACTTTTTCCTGGGAGCTAACATGCTGCTGTAGTCAGAGGACAGGTCTGTTGAGCTAGAGAGTCTGGTGAGGCTTTACTCACATGTGCTGCATGTAGCAGGTTGTTGCTAGGATTCTCTGACTTTCCGCATGGCATGTCAAATTGTAGGCCTATCTTTGATGAATAATAGTTGCAGGGTTCCCAGTAGCAAGAGAGGTCAAACCTCAGTATGCAAGTACGTCTCACATTTTTATTTGTATCATATTTGCTACTGTCCACTTTATAAAATAATTCACAAGGTCATATCCAGAGTTAAATGATGGAAAGGAAAAACAAAGTCACATTGGAAAGAACATATCTACATGAAAAAAATTGTGGCCATTTTTAAAATCTACTACAATTCTATTGATTCATACACCATTTAACATGCACTATGTTGGCTAATTTTGATCTACTCTAGTTTCCTACATAGTATGAAAAAGCTTACTGCATTATCTTTCAATGTTTCTGTTCTTCTTTACCCTCTCAATGCCTTAATTGAAAGTCATGCTACCACATTTTTAAAAAGTAAGAAATTATTATTTCAAATGCTTATTCTAGGCACAAGTAAAATTTTAATTTATTTGCTGAAGGTAAAGATTACCATAGTAATATTATTTTATTTTATTTTACTTTTTTTTTGAGTTGGAGTCTCACTCTGTCGCCCAGACTGGAGTGCAGTGGCCGCTTCCGGCCACCGCAGCCTCGACCTGCTGGGCTCCGGCGATCCTTCCGCCTCAGCCTTCCCAGTAGCCGGAATTACAGGCATGCACTACCACGCCCGTCTGATTTTTTTGATTTATTGTAGAGATGAGGTCTCGCTGCCCAGGCGGGTCTCGAACCCGCGGGCTCAGGCAATCCACTCACCTCAGCCTCCCAAAGGCGCGGGATTACAGGCTGAGCCACTGAGCCCGGCTAGTAATATTATTGATTGATTTGCTATGTCAGTATGACTCTATTATACCTGACGACCGCCAATAGTAATTAAGCACTGAATAGCATTTATCTGCATTTGTCTACTGTGGAATGTTTTCAAGAACATATAATATATAATTAACAATATTTTAAAACAATAGAACCACAAAAGAACATTTTCTAAAATAGTATTTCTTAACTGCTGCAAGACCTCTATGTCTTCAACCTTCTCTCTCTCTCTCTCTCTCTCTCTCTCTCTCCCTGTCTCTCTCCTCTTTCTCTCTTTCTTCTTATGACATCACAGCACTGCTGAAAGCATGTTATAACTTTCCTTATCAATGTACCTTGAATATAAAACATGGATTAAAACAATAAAATTAGTCATCTTTATATATATTGGCTTTTGCTTGTCAATTAGATTACTACCACTGGGAAAGGCACTGGAAAAGTTATACATTGAAATGAAGACTAACTGGATATATTTTCATATGGGTGCAATTGCATCATGGCTCAATGGGAAAGCAGAATGGAGAAAGCAGTGGGATACTTTTTTTTACGTATATTAGTTGGGAATAGCAAGTTGATTTTCCCCAGGGATTAACAGAAGTACTTCGAGGGTATTACACAACTGTAACTTGAGTTTCATTTCTGGCTTTACATTGAACTTAAAAAAAAAAAACAAAAAAACTGGGAGTCTGTATATATTTCGATGTGTTGTGTATATACTTTTTTTTTTTTTTTGAGTTGGAGTCTCACTCTGCCACCCAGACTGGAGTGCAGTGGCCACTCCTGGCCACTGCAGCCTCGACCTGCTGGGCTCCGGCGATCCCTCCGCCTCAGCCTTCCAAGTAGCCGGAATTACAGGCACACGCTACCACGCCCGGCTGAGTTTTTGTAGAGATGAGGTCTGTCTATTGTGGAGCCAATGTCAGATTAGTTCCTTTTTTTTTTTTTTTGAGTGTAACAAAGTAAAGTATCTTCTGCATTTTTTGCTGAAATAAATATTGTCAATGTGCAATGTACTGAATGGTGACCACTAAAGATTCCTATGCTGAAGCTATAATTCCCAGTGTGATGATATTTGAATGGGAGGGTCTTTGAAAGATATGGTCATCAAGGTGGGGCCTTTACATTGGGGTTGGTGCCCTTTTGAGAAACAATTAGTAAGTTTGATCACTCTCTTTCCCATGTGAAGACAGTGAGAAGGTGGCTATCTATAAGCCTTACCAGAGAGCCTTCACCAGAATCTAACCATGCTGGCATTTTTAGCTTGAACTTCTAGCTTCCAGATGTATAAGAAATCAAATCACTTTTGTTTAAACTATTCAATTCACAGTATTTTGTTAACTAAGACACTCTTTTATTGCATGTAACAGAATAAAATCTCGTTTTCATTATTTGCTTAATTAAATGTTGTCACTATTTACAGTTTTGTAAATGTATTAGTTAGAGTTTTATTGATACTAGGCAACCAAAACAGAGCCACAAGTATTAGGATGTTACAAGTTTTATAATACTGTAATACTTATGAATATCCTCTCTCAATTTCAAAGTCAAATATTCATTGAAATTATCCTAATTTTCTATATAATTTTAAAAATAAATGTTATCAGTTTTCTTGCATATATTTTATTTTATTAAAAAATCTCTTCATCTATTACATATAAAGTAGCTTTTGACAAAAATATTCTATCCTAAGAATAGGAAATCAGACAAGGAAAATAGCTCAGAGCAGTCTGTGCTCTGTGAAATATGTGAACCCAGAGAAACATGAGTATGGGACTTCAATTATGCCCCCAACAGGCAGTCAAGCTTGGGGCAATTGTTTAAAGTCCTGTTGTTCCTGCTTAGCTACCTCTTCCATTACCTTCATGCTCCTGGAATCAAAAGTTTACTTAAATTCTTCATAAACAACTCAGGAACTGACTCTGCTTTCCCTTTAAAAATCCACCTGTCATTGTTTTTAATCAGAGTGTATCTTCAGTGCGATTGAATCTCTGTTTCTGGGTTGCAATTCTCAAGCTTGGCCCAAATAAACTCTGAGCTTATATTAATTTTGTCTCAGCTGTTTTCTTTTAGTTTGACAAACCCGTGGAGGCAGATGCTCTCTAAAGTTTAATCTTGATTGGGTCTCATATCAAAGGAAGAAAACTTAAAAAAAAAAAACCCAGCTATATAGAGATGCTGTATTCTCAGTGTTGAGTTGCTAGTACATTTTCCTGTTTAATGAGGTCAGTGTCGCACTGAGGTGTAGGAAGTGTCAGCTGGGAGATGTGGAATATGGTGATTTTGTTAAGAAGACCCAAGAAAGATTTAAAGTGATAGACAAGCATCCATGGTTAGCACAGAATTTATTATGAAGTTAAACATAAAACATTAACATTAAAAATACATGCCAAAGCTATCAAGTTAAAATTAAGACTTATGTGAGGATCTAAATGAGAAAGGTTAGAGGCCCTTGGTACAGAAAGTGTCATTATTGTTATCATTACACATTGGAGATTATGCAATAGAAAAGTACAGAGACACAGGTGAAGAGAATTATTTTTTCAAGTGTCTACTCTATCCCTGAAACTTTGCTAGCTTCAAGCACATAAGTTATCATACAAGTTATCACAGAAAAATAATAGACACATTTTTTTCTAAAATACTTCTGGAGTCTACAAAACTTTTATAATTTATGACCAACTCTGCATATCATAATGAGAGATATGATATAATCACCCCCCATTTTGATATAATAAAGAACTTTGTAGACAAAAGGCTTGGTTACTTACTTCCTGCATTCCTGCATTAGTTGCATTTCTATTTGTTTGTATTTGTGTAACTGAAGAATCATTCTGAAAAGTTTACCAAAACAAAGAAAAAAATTTCTAAATATTATCACTGAAAAATGCTATAAACCCACAAAATGTAAACCTAATAATCAACTTGACAATTAATCAAAATAAGTTACTTTATCTCTAGAAGTTCTACTACAGATAAGTTTTATTTCTCCTTCTTATTGCTTTCTGTCTTGAGTTTGAAAGGAAAGAAAGACTTATGGATTTAGACTTACTTAATTAAAGCTAAAATACAACGCAATACCGGGGTGCTAAAAAAACGTATACACATTTTAAATGATATTAAGAGAAATTCACCGTAATTGGAACTATCTGGACACTGATGGTAACTACTTTGAGCATCTCTTATAATTGCAGAAGTCAAACATAACTTGTATTTATCTGATTGAGTGTTATAATTTCAATATAGTTTTTTCCTTTCTTAAAATGTGTATACACTTTTATTTGTTGCACCCTCTGTATATTGATGAAAAGGAGTTAATTGGTTTTCTGGAAAATGAGATATTTTTCAAAACAGATTATGCTCATATTTGTATAGACAGAAACAAAGAATAAATATCTAGATGAAAAATGTATTTAAAATAATTTTTTGCGTATTTTTTATTTTGTAAAATGCTTCCGTTCAGCTCTACTTTTTAACTTTCTTTTTTTTTTTTTTTTTTTTGAGTTGGAGTCTCACTCTGTCACCCAGACTGAAGTGCAGTGGCTGCTCCCAGCCAATGCAGCCTCGACTGCTGGGCTCCGGCAATCCTTCTGCCTCAGCCTTCCAAGTACCCGGAAGTACAGGTGCGCGCTACCACACCCGGCTAATTTTTTTATTTTATGTTAGAGAGGAGGCCTCGCCTGCTCAGGCGGGTCTCGAACCTGCGGGCTCAGGCAATCCACTCACCTCAGCCTCCCAAAGGCGCAGGCTTACAGGTTGAGCCACCGAGCCCGGCCTTTTTAACTTTCTTAGCATAATTGCCACTGTCTTGGAACAGTAGTAGATATATACACAGTATCTTTTATACTGAAAGGAGTAGAGTTGATATTATTAATGGAATTGAGACAAAGCAGGAATAGCACTCAGCCTACTTCACATACTCTAACCACCAGACTTTGCGACAACACTCCAGCTGGAGCCAAGCTTCAGACCACAACCTTGAAAACCTTGTTAAGATCAACAAAATTTCACCATAAATTTGCTTGGGAAGATAGGCCCCTGCCCGCCCCATTCCTGCATCTGTACAAGGACCAGACAGTGTTCGATTATAACACTTGTTTCATTATAATACTAAAATTCCAACCCAAGGTAGGGTTTGTCTGCCACTTTTTGTATATGTAATTTAGGAAGAAGTATCTCCACTATGCTTTTGTGATTAAAACCACTCCCTAATCATGCTAACATACTTCTCCTTTGATAGTAGATCCCTCCTTTTATCTAATAAAGGGCCCTAGACAACCCCATCCATGAGCCAACCAAAGAACTCTTCCTCCTAAGCACTCTCTCTAGTACAAGTCCCCAGTAAAACCTTGCCTGGGAATCTGTTTGGACTTGTATAAGTTTCTATTACATGAGAGCTTAAGAACCTGAAGTTGGCAACAGAATCTTTCAGTCTGTCTCTTTCTTTTTTTGCTTTTTGCTTTTTTTTCCTTTTTTAAAAATTTTAAAGATATAGGGTACAATTCAGGGTTAGGTATACAGATGTTCATTATGCAGCTACCCTTGTTGATGAGGTGTGCCATCCACCAGCAGATTCCCACTACTGCCAAACCCACCTCCCCATCCCCTCACCCCCCTGCAGTATCCCACTACTGTCAATCCTCCTCTTATAGTATTATGATAGTTGTTCAAGGTCCACATATGAGTGAGAACATGTGATACTTATTTCTTTGTTTCTGTGAAAGATCACTCAGTATTATAGACTCCAAGTCCATTCAGGTTGCTGTGAAGTTCAGGATTTTGTTCTTCTTTATGGCTGCATAATATTCCATCAAGTATATGCACCACATTTTATAAATCCAGTCATCTTTTGATGGGCAGCACGGTTGGTTCTATGTTCTTGCAATTGTGAACAATGCTGTGATAAACATACATGTGCAGGTATCTTTTTTATAGAGTGATTTGAGTTCTTCTGGATATATGCCCAGTCTATATGTGGGGTCATATAGAAGGTTGAATATTAGATCTTTCAGGAATCACCACACTATTTTCCAAAGAGGCTATACTCGTGTACACTCACATCAACAGTGTAGAAGAGTTCCCTTTTTGCCACATCCTCTACAGCATCTGTTGTTTTTTGAGTTATTGATAACAGTCATCCTGATTGGAGGTAGGTGGTATCTCAGGGTAGTTTAAATTTGCATTTCTTTGATGTCGAGTGAGGCTGAGCATTTTTTCATGTATCTATTACCTGCTCGTATGTCTTCTTTTGAGAAGCGTCTATTCATATATTTTGCCCACTTTGTAATGGGAATGCTTGTTTATTTCTTTTTTTTAATAATCAATATTTTTTATTATGATATTGTGGGGTACAGTGAAGGGTTAGTTATACAAATACGTTTCATTCAGGCACTTTGTTGATAAGAGGTGTTTACCCGTCCCCAGACAGATATTTACTACCGTTAATCCCATCTCACTCTCCCTTGCATAGTTTCCCACTACTGTCAGTCATTTTCTTATAGTATTACATTGGATGTTCAAGGTCCACTATATGAGTGAGAACATGTGATAATCGGATCTTTGTTTCTGTGAGAGGTCACTCAGTATTATAGACTCTAGTTCCATCTACATTGCTGTGAAATTCATGATTTTGTTCTTTTTTATGGCTGCATAGTATTCCATTGTGTATATGTACCACATTTTTTTTTTAATCCAGTCCTCTTTTGATGGACAGCATGGTTGCTTCCAGGTTCTTGCTATTGTGAACAATGCTGTGATAAACATACTTGTCCAAGTATCTTTTTTATAGAGTGATCTGAGTTCTTCAGGATATATTCCCAGTAGGGGGATTGCAATGTCATATGGGAGGTTTATATTTAGAACTTTTAGGAATCGCCACACTGCTTTCCACAGAGATTGAACTAGTTTGCACTCCTACCAAGAGTGTAGAAATGTTCCCTTTTCACCACACCCTCTCCAGCAGCTGTTATTTTTTGAGTTGTTGATAATTGCCATTCTGACTGAAGTTAGGTGGTATCTCAGTGTGGTTTTGATTTGCATCTCCCTGAAGATTAGTGACGTTGAACATTTCTTCATGTGTCTGTTGGCTGCTCGGATGTCTTCCTTTGTGAAGTGTCTGTTCATATCTTTTGCCCATTTTATAATGGGGTTGTTTGTTTTTTTCTTTTCAGCACGTTTGTGTTCCTTGTAGATCCAAGATGTTAAGCCTTTGTCAGACCTGGAGTTGGCAAATACTTTTTCCCAGTCTGTAGGCTGTCTCCTTGCTCTCTTGATGGTTTCTTTGGCTTTGCAGAAGCTTGTCAGTTTAATAAGGTCCCACTTGTCTATCTTCTCTCTTATGACCTGTGGGTTTCGGGTTTTCTTCAGGAATTGGATGCCAGTTACGATTTCCATGAGGGTATGTCCTTCATTTTCTAAGGTTCTTATGGTTTTGACATTTTACATTTAGGTCTCTGATCCATCTGGAGTTAATTTTTGTGTATGGGGATAGATAGGGGTCCTGTTTCAATCTTCTGCATGTAGTCAGTCAGTTTTCCCAGCACCATTTACTGAATAGGTTCTCCTCTCCCCAGTGGTAGGTGGTGGAGGCTTTGTCGAAGATGAGTTGGTTGAGAAATTGAGGTTTTGCTTTTGGAGTCTCAGTTCTATTCCATTGATCTATATGCCTGTTCCTATACCAGTACCAAGCTGTTTTGATGATTGTAGTTTTATAGTAAAATTTGAAGTCTGGTAAGGTGATACCACCTGCTTTGTTTTGTTTTGTTTTGTTTTTGCTGAGGATTGTTCTGGCTATTCTTGGTCATTTGTGTTTCCATAGGAATTCCTGTGTTTTTTTTCTAGGTCTGAGAAGAATGTTGCTGATAATTTGATGGGTATTGCATTAAATCTGTAGATTGCCTTAGGTAAGATGGACATCTTCACAATGTTGATTCTTTCAATCCGTGAGCATGGGATATTTTTCCACTTGTTTGTGTCATCTTTGATTTCTTTGAGCAGTGTTTTGTAGTTTTCATTGTAAAGGTAATTCACATTTCTGGTTAGGAAGATGCCAAGGTATTTCATTTTTTTGGTGGCTATTGTGAACTAAATTGTGCTTTTTATTAGGGTTTCTGTTTGTTTATTATTGGTGTAAAGAAATGCGATTGTCTTTTGCACATTAAATTTGGATCCTGAGACTTTGCCAAAGGCCTTTATCAGTGTAAGGAGGTTTTTGACAGATTCTCTTGGGTTTTCAAGGTACACAATCATATCGTCTGCAAAGACAGATAACTTTACTTGCTCTTTTCCTATTTGAATACCTCTGATTGCCTTCTCTTCTCTGATTGCTCGAGCCAGGATTTCCAATACTATGTTGAGCAGGAGGGGTGAGAGTGGGCATCCTTGTCTTGTTCCAGTTTTCAGGGGAAATGGTTTCAATTTTTGTCCATTTAGGAGAATGCTGGCTGTGGGTTTCTCATAGATGACTTTTACTATTTTGAGGTATGTTCCCCATATGCCTCGATGTTCGAGGGTTTTTATCAAGAAGGGGTGCTGGATTTTACCAAAGCTTTTTCTGCATCTAATGATATAATCATATGGTTTTTGTTTTGACATCTGTTGATGTATTTAATTACATTTATGGTTTTACAGCCTTGCGTCCCCAGTATGAAGCCTACTTGTTCATGATGAATCCAAACCTGCCTTGCATCCCCAGTATGAAGCCTACCTGTTCATGATGGATGGTTGTTGAGATGTATTGTTGAATCCGGTTTGCTTGGATCTTGTTGTGAATTTTAGCATCTATGTTCATCAAGGATATTGGCCTGTAGTTCTCTTTCTTTGTTGGATCTTTACCTGGCTTGGGTATCAATGTGATGTTAGCTTCATAAAATGATTTGGGGAGAGTTCCATCTTTTTCAATCGCCTGGAATACCTTCAGTAGGATTGGTATCAGCACCTCCTTAAATGTCTTGTAGAATTCTGCTGAAAAGCCATCTGGACCAGGGCTTTTTATTTTTGTAGGTAGTTTTCTTATTACGTGGTCAATTTCCTTGATTGTTATTGGTCTATTTAGGGTCTCAATTTCTTCTTGTTTCAACCTAGGTAGGTTGTGTGATGTCAGAAAGTCTTCCATTTCTTGAAGACTTTCAAGTTTGTTTCCATACAAGTGTATGTAGTAGTCTCTAATTATCGTTTGTATTTCTTCAGGGTCAGATGTGACTTTAGCTTTTATGTTTCTGACTGTGCTTATTTGGTTTTCTTCTCTCTTTTTCTTGTTCAGTCTAGCTAGGGGACCATCAATCTTGTTTATCCATTTGAAGAACCAGATTTTTGTTTCATTGATTTTTTGTATTATTTTTTTGTCTTCTATGTCCTGGATTTGGGCTTGTATTTTGGTGATCTGGATCCTTCTGCTGAAATTAGGGTTTTTGTGGTCTTACTTTTCCAGCTTTCTTAGGTGGCTTCTTAGGCTGTTAATTTGTGATCCTTCCATTTTCTTCATGTGCGTTTGTAGGGATATAAATTCCCCTCTTACTACAGCTTTCATGGTGACCCAGAGATTTTGGTAAGATGTTTCCTCATTTTCATTTGTTTCCAGGTATCTTTTGATCTCTGTTTTGATTTCATCATTGACCCAGGAGTTGTTTAGCATCATGTCCATGTGTTTGTGGGTTTTGGGGGGACTTTGTTGGTGTAAATATTTATTTTTTTTTCCACTGTGGTCCGAGAAGGTGCATGGTAAAATTTCCGTCTTTTTAAATTTGCTTATGCTTGTTTTATGGCCAAGTATGTGGTTGATCTTAGAATACGTTCCATGCGGTGATGAGTAGAATTTGTATGTGTGGTCTTTGGATGGAGTGTTCTGTAGGTATCAATTAAGTCCATTTGGTCAAGAGTCACATTGAGGTTCCAGATCTCATTGCTGATTTTTTTTCCTGATGATCTGTCTAGGGTTGTGAGTGGGGTATTAAAGTCCCCAGTTATGATGGTGTTAGAGTCAATATCTTTCTTTAGTTTTCCTAGAAGTTGCTTTATGAAAGTTGGTGCATATATGTTGGGTGCATATGTGTTTAAGGAGATATTTCTTGTTGGTGGAGTGAACCTTTTATCATTATGTAGTGGACCTCTGTATCTTTTAAAATTTCTGATGGCTTAAATGGTATTTTGTCTGAAATTAGGATCATGACTCCTTTCGTGTTCCGTTGGACTGAAAATTTGTTTCCCATCCTCTTACTTTGAGTCTGTGTATGTCCTTTCCAGTGATGGGTGTTTTGAAGGCAGTATATTGTTGCCTCGTGATCTTTTATCCATTTTGCCATTCTATGTCTTTTCAGTGGAGCATTTAGGCCATTCACATTCAGGGTAATTATTAAAATGTGAAAGTTCATCCCTATCATAGAGTTCTTATAGATTTGTTGTTCTTCCACTTGGTTTTTTTGTCTTTCTTTTGTTTTGGGGTTGGTTCATGTGTATTTTATTCTTTTTCCTGTAGTCTTATGAATAACGTTGTTCTTTTTTTCCTTTTATTCTGTGTTTAGTACTTTCTTAAGTGTTTCAGAAACACTTAGAGGTGGTTTGGTGGTAGTGTAAGTTCTTAGGGATTGGATATCTGGGAAAGATTTCAATTCTCCCTCGCTTATGAAGCTTAGCTTGGCTGGGTAGGTTATTCTTGGTTGAAATTGTTTATCTTTTAGGACTTTGAAGATAGGACTCCAAGTTCTCCTCACCTGCAGGGTTTTTGTAGATAAATCTGCTGCTATTCGAATTGGTCTTCCATGGTAGGTGATCTGGCCTTTTGTTCTTGCTGCCTTTAGGATTTTTTTCTTTTATGCCTACTTTGTTTATGGAAATTATTATGTGTCTAGGAGTTGGTATTCTCATTTGTTGTCTTGTAGTGGTTCTCTGAATCTCTTTTGTTTGAATTTTTGCATCACTGATTAGATAAGTGAAGTTTTCTTGAATGATCTCATAGAAAGTTTTTTCCAGTGTGGTCTCTGTCTCTCTTTCTGCCTCAGGAAGGCCAATTACTCTTAGGTTCAGTCTCTTGAGGTAATTGCTCATCTCTTGAAGGTTTTGTTCTATCTTTTTGAGCTTATTTTCTGTGTTTTTAAGAGTTTGGGTCAATTCTATATTTTGGTCCTCAAGTTCTGAGATTCTTTCTTCTGCTTGTGTAATTCTGCTTTCCATGCTTATCAGTTTGTTATTTATTTCATCCACAGTATTCTTTATTACTGTTATCTCAGATATCAGTTCCTTCCTAGTTTCTTCTTGTGTCTCCTCAATTCTTGTTAATCTCTCCATTAATGTCTTGATATCTAGGTTTGTAGTTTGAGACTCTTCATTCTGGGGGCTCTTTATTGTTTGCATTCCGAAGTCAATTTCTCAGTGTCTGCCCTCTCAGGGGTCTGGGAGAGACCCATACTCTTCTTTTGGTTTTTCTTCATTTGTGTAGATTTTTCTCTCTCTTCCCATTTCCCTCCCTTTCTTCAATTCTGTTTTTGAGTGAAGGTGGGGTTGCTTTTGTTTCACTTCTGCAATATCCTGTTCTTCCTTATGAGGGTCTTCTGGCTTTGTTCACTTTTGAGGTTGGAGTGTGGGCTGCGGGCTGTACTTTTTGCAGTTTTGAGGTTTAATTGAGGGGGAAGCTGTGTTTCAGAATGTATATGCTGATTCTAGCATCCACCAATAGGTGTATGAGCACACTGGAACTATTTCCCTCTGCCTTACAATCTGTCCATGCAGCAGTATATAGATTTGGCCCCTAGATTAAAAGAGGTTATAAAAGAGGAAAATAATGGAGGGAGGGGGGTCAATAGGAAGTTAGAAAGAGAAGAGTGAGAGGGAAAACAGACATACATACCAACTATCAGGTGAGAAAGAGACACAAGGCTGGAGAGAAGTGAAAAAAGGCACATAAGAAAGATTCCCTAAAGAATACTCATAGCTACACAGAGACAGACCAATAAAATCATGAAACAGTGACAGAAAGTCAACAACCCAAGTGATCAAAACAAACAATCAAAATGATAAAATCAAAAGTCAAAATAAGAGATCAGACTAAAGTCACTTCAGCTCTGATCTCCAGCCTCTCCCCTTTGTTTTTCGTTGCAGGCAGCTAGATTTATTTGCAATTTGCGTTTGTTTTTTTTTTTTAGCCTGCTGCATGGGAGCTGCTTTTGCCTGATTCAGCATAGGGGTGGGGTTTTGTCTCCTGTTTAGTGATGTTACCTTAGGAACTGAGGTGGGGTTTTTTGATAGATGGGCGAGGCAATGGAAATCTCTGCCTGGAGAATGGTTGAGGTCACAGTTTCAATTTCACAGATCCATTTATTTCTGCTTGGCTGGGTCCCCAAACTTGGGGTCATGCACTGAGTGCCTCAGCCAGGGTGGGCCCACAGCTCCAGAGCTCCAAAGCTCCAAAGGGCAGGCAGTGAGCAGTGAGAGTGGCTCTGGGCCCCCCACAGGGTACTTCAGCCAGGATTGGGACCGGTGTCTCTGAGGGGCAGGTGCCCAGAGCCTCCTGAGTGACCAGTGGCTTAGTGCTGGGTGCTGGGTGAGAAATGATTTAGCCAGGGAGGTAGCCTAGACCCGAGACTCCCAAGCAGGTGGGAGTCACGTATGGTGGAACAGCAGCAGCCGGGGGCCACAATATCCGGCCCTGCGTGGGACCCAAGGTCCCCGCACTTCGGACCAGTGTGGCTGGTGGTGGGCTGATGGATGGGGAAAGAAAAGTAAGAGTCTTTTTGGGAACTCGTGGTCGGAGAATCTCACAAATCCACCTATGACGTCGCCATCTTACTGGAACCTCCTGTTTTTTTCTTTTGGGCACATTTGAGTTCCTTTGAACATAGATGCTAAAATTCTCAACAAGATCCTAGCAAATTGAATTCAACAATACATTTCAAAAATCATCCACCGTGACCAAGTAGCCTTCATTCCTGGGATGCAGGACTGGTTCAGTAGTCGTAAGATCATAAACATAATTAAATACATCAACAGATGTAAAAAGAAAAACCACCTGATTATTTCATTAGATGCAGAAAAAGATTTTTATAAAATCCAGCACCCTTCTTGATAAAAATTATCAAATATCTAAGCATAGATGGAACATACCTTAAAATAGTAAGAGCCATCTATGAGAAACCCACAGCCAGCACACTGCTAAACAGATAGAAACTGGAACCATTTCCCCTGAAAACCAACAAGATAAGGATGCTGCCTCTTCCCTTTCCTTTTCAATATAGTATTGGAAGTCCTAGCTAGAGCAATCAGAAAAGAGAAGGAGATTAGTGGTATTCAAATAGGAAAAAAGGAAGTCCCTCTTTGCAGATGACATGATACTATACCTCAAAAACCCAAGAGAATCTGTCAAAAACTCCTTGCACTGATGAAGGGTTTTGGCAAAGTCTCAGGGTATGAAATAAATGTGCAAAAGATAGTTGCATTTCTATACACCAACAATAAACAAACAGAAACCCAAATAAAAAGCTCTATCCCATTCACAATGCCACAAAAGAATCAAATATTTTGGCATCTTCTTAACCAGAGATGTGAAAAACCTTTACAATGAAGACTACAAAACACTGCTAACAAACAAATGGAAAAATATTCCATGCTCATGGATTGGAAGACTCAACATTGTTAAGATGTCCATCCTATCCAAGGCAATCTACAGATTTAACACCATATCCATTAAATTACCATCAGCATTCTTCTCAGACCTGGAAATGACAATACAGGAATTCATATGGAAGCATAAACAACCATGAATAGCCAAAACAATCCTCAGCCAAAAAACAGAGTGGGAGGTTTCACACTCCCAGACTTTAGACTCTATTATAAAGCTACAATAATCAAAATGGCCTGGCATTGGTACAAAAACAGGTATATAGACCAATGCAACATGATAGAGATTCCAGAAGCAAAACCTCAATTTCTCAACCAAATCATCTTGGACAAAACCTCCACCACCAATGACTGGGGAGAAGAGAACTTGTTTAGTACATGGTGCTGGGAAAACTGGCTGACCACATGCAGAAGACTAAAACAAGATCCCTACCTATCACCATACACAAAAAATCAACTCTATATGGATCAAAGACCTAAATGTAAAACCTCAAACTATAAGAACCTTAGAAAATGCAGGAGACACCCTTATGGAAATTGGAACTGACTCCAACTCCTGATCAAAACCCCAAGTGCCCATGCCACAAGAGATAAGATAGACAAGTGAGACCTCATCAAACTGACAAGCTTCTGCAAAGCCAAAGAAACTATCAAGAGAGCAGGGAGACAGCCCACAGACTATGAAAAAATGTTTGCCAACTCCATGTCTGACAAAGGCCTAACATCGAGGATCTACAAGGAACTGTCTCACTTACAGGTATGATTTTGGGTGGGTTTCCTAAAATCCAGGTCAGAGTAGTCCTTAAGAATTGCTACCTACGTCTGGGCACAGGGAGGGATCGTAAGTATATTAGAACTTCCTCTGTGTCTGTGAGACCTTTGAAAATTCACATTCAATCTGTGGGTTTCATCATTCACTTCTGGAAAATAAGGAGCTGGATCAGATTATCACTAAAATGTTTGTCAGTGCTTACATTCTACAAAATTAATTTAGAGGAACGTTTCCTCTTAACAAGACATAGTTAAACTTTCTAGCATGGTAAGTTTGCACAAACAAGATGGTAGGTGATTTGCATTCACATTTTCATCTAATCTTTCTCTGAATGCTGCAAAGGTTTTCACAAATGAGGAAATTGAAGCATGGGAGATTTTAATAGCTAGCAATCTACTCCAAAGATCATGCTTTTTTCTCTACATTGGAAAGAATCAATATATTTTTTCCCAGGCAACATGTAGAGCAGAGTACATAATAGAGCTACGAGGGACACTAAATGTATCAAAATTATTATAATCAGTAGCATTTACACATGAAATGTTAAAAATAATTTTTACTTTAAAAAATTTCTGTCATAAACAATATCCTATTTGACATTCATACAGTTAATTTCAAGTGCAATGCTAAGTAGAAAGATCTCAGGGCTTGGATCCAGAAAGCCTCGACTGAAAAACTCTAAGTCTACTGCTTACCAGATCTATAATTCTGTCAAAATGCTCACTCCCTAAGATAAACTCTGACTTCAAGTTATTACTATTGTAATCTCTCTCTAACTTTATTGTAATAACAATTTTTAATTTGTTAGATATTCAGTTTATATGTGACTATCTTCTCAAGCAATATATTTTAAACATTTAGAAGAATAAAAACTTAATTTAAAATAAACATATATTAGATGAATCACAAAAATAATTGTTACACTATATTGGGATTCTCTGCATGAGTGATGTGGAAGATTATTTGCCCAGAGGGTGAGTTGCAGTAGGTCAAACAGAATATAAGAGACAGATTAAAAACACAATTCAGCCTGATTAGGGTGGATCAGGCCTGTAATCTCGTCACTTGTGAGATGGAGGTGAGAGAATTGCCCAGCCTGGGGTTCAAGACCATCCTGGGCAACTTGGTGAGACTTCCTCTCTACAATAAATAAAAAAATTAGCTGGGCATGGTGGCACACACCTGTGCTTCCAGCTACTTGGGAGGCTCAGGTGGAAGGATCTCCTGAGCCCAGAAGGTTGAGGATGTGGTGGCCGTGAGTGTGCTACTGCACTCCAGCCTGGGGACAGTGAGACTCAAAATAAAAAAACAAAACAACAAACAAAAGAAAAACCATGAAAACAAACAAACACATAAACAAAAACCATTGCTCTTTTGGTAATAACAGAGAAATTACACTGCCTCTTTCACATCACATACACTTTTTAAGACCCATTGTTAATCTTTGCTGTTTTTGCACAGTGGGCATTATGGAGGATTACATTTCTGAAACTGCCCTTTGTGATAAAGGTAAATAATAATCATGCTTGCTACTTCTATGTTGAACAGGTGGAGAAAAACAATCACCTGGAAGCAGATTTTCATGATTACGGAAGGAATCATTTAGAAAGCTTTTTCTTCCTCAGTAGGCAAATATAAATTAAATAGGCAAACAACTACTTGAGTGGAAGGCTGTAACTCATTTTCTGAGGTTTAGAGAAAGCTACCATTCCTGAGATTCCTGAGAATACATGCTGTGGAGTGGAAACTGACCAATTTACATAAGGAGTGTTACTGACAAAGTGGATTTTGTCCATAAAATGAGTTTCTTTCCTGTTTGGTGTCTCAAAGCTAATGTACGAAATTGAAAGTGGAACTCAAACAGGGAAGGCTTTAATTCTGTGGTCATACAGGGAAAAAGGCGAACATGAAATACAAATCAACTTCTCATCAGGTGGGGGGGTGAGGGATTAAAATATAAACTTTCTTTAATGAAAGAGTTGGACATTTAAAGCTAGAGGAGGAATATTCATATCCTTTCTGGAAAAGCACAGAGATTATTCAGAATTCAAATCACGTCCCTTTTCTCTCCTTTGTTTCTCCTGATATTTCCTGCCATGACCGTTGAGGGTGTGTCATTTAGTATGAAAGTTAGATTATAATGAAGTTAGAAGCTCTTCAGAGGTCAAGTGAGCTGCCATTTTGGATCCCATCAGTTTAGGTAATCTGGTCAAGAGGGAAATTTCTGTCTGCAGGCCTTGTTTCTTAAAGATAATCAAGGTTAGGTGGGGTAGAAATTTAGCTATGTTATGTAGGCATTACACTGGGTAACAGGAAAACAGAGACTTCTGGGAAGGAAAGAACCAACATCCCAATACTTTTACTGTGAGAATTCAAAACATGAAAGCTGCTTATATAACCAGCTCTTCGCATAAACTAGGTGGTTCTATAATTCATCTGCAGGGGTAGAAAAAATAACAGGGGTCTGAACAAATAATTTAGTAAGAGAAAAATTTGGGTTGGTACTTGTGCTAAGCAAAAAGGCTTAGTAAGAGAAGCCTAGTTAGAATGAATTTAAAATAAAACCCAAACCTGGAATGATGTTGGATAAAACAGCCTAGAAGATCAAAGTGAAAAGAGCTGTAAAGTTGAAGCCCAGCAGGAGGAAATACAATGTTGCCAGAAGGAATTAGAAACATAAGACATTTAATAAACTATATAGAACCAGTCCTGTAAATAGCACTGTGTGGCAGCATCTAAAGCAATTAGAATAATGAGTTGATGTAACATTTCATTGAAAGAAGGAAGACTTCTTGTTAATCAGAAAAAAATGGGTGATTGGGTGTCATTTGTAAACATGTAGGAGATATAAATATGTGTGTGTTTTAAGGTAGTTATAAACTTTTCTGTAATTGGCATTAGTCATGCCAGGACAGGCACTAAATAGATGCCACTGAGATTAAAGATATCTTGTCACTGTTATTACTCTTTTCACAGTTAAGCAGCATGGAGGCTACTGAAAGACTTCCCTTGCATCAAGTATGATTACACTGGTCACCCATGCACCTGACATGCACAGGGCCCTCTTGGTATAGAGCAGACTTAGTCTCTTTCTTCAAGATGTTTACTTCTCCCAGGCTAAGCCATGCCTGCATAGAGCCACAACTAGTAGTATAAAGAAGCTGTTTGGAATAATCAAACGAAAAATCCATGGAATTTTGAAGAAGATAAAGATTCCATCTTAACAATATGATGGAAAGCCTCAATAGAGGAAATGGTGACTGAGAAAGTCCATGAATAAGGCATAGAATTTTAATAGAGAAAGAAAACAAAATGCTTGTTCTTTATTCTTCTTGGGAACTAAAGAGAGAGAGGTGTTTTCACTATATTTTTTGCAAAAATACTTTTCTACGTAGAAAACAAATGTTTATGTGGCAAAAAGAAATATATAATGCATAGATATTAATTTATACATAACAAAACTGCCTTATTCTACAGAAACCAAGGGTTTTTTGTTTTTTTTTTTTTTTTCTTATAGCCATTATTTTCCCTTGAAAAGCAAACTACTTTACAAAAATGAGGCAGCAAGTTTTAGTGGCATCTTAAGTAGAATATTATAGCTTTAAAAATGTCTTAGAATGAAATTCAAGACTACAGTGTTCAGTAGTTTTTAATTTCACTTCACTGAAATGGGTTTGCATTATTATGGGACATTGAAAGGAAACCCCCAGAAAGAGCTGAATGATGTTTCTCCCACTGATAAGAGAGAATCATCCCTCTGCTTCACTGCTTTATTTATCTTGTGAATGTTTGAGCTCTCCTTCTATTGAATATTTATTTATTTGATGAATTTTATTTTTCATCCAGAGCATCAAGAATAACTCTACTTAAAAGGAGCTCAGCATAAAGGAAGTCTTTTGTGCGTGTGCTTTTCTCCCTTTTACTGACTCTGTAAAAGCAAAGCGATTGCAGTTGTTACTTCCCGCCTTTTCTTTCTGTCTGCATCGGTATTGTTCCAGGCCCAGGCTTTTCAGGAAGACACAACAATGCTAGATGTAGGTGGAATAAACCACACAAATGAATGCCTCAGTACTCGTGTTATATTTTAGTTAAATATTCTGCACCACTGCTTTATAGTGTTAACTTTTTTGAATACATGTTTAATGAAATTCTTCTTTACTAATCTAACTCCATACTTAGAATAGTGCATTCTGTGAAATTATAGGTCTATGAATCAGGTGCATGTTGTCACAGCATTTTGTAATCACACATAAAATAGAAGAATCTTTATGCCCAAAGATCAGCAGTAGTTATCATTAAAGCTGTATGCTCACATATCACATGACAAAGTACAAAGTGACTCTCACTAACTGCATATCAAAGAATGAAGAATATTTAAGGTATTATTTGTAGTTCTTCTTGTGTCCCATCTTCCTGCCATGTTTTCCAGGTAAACAATCATTAGTTCATTCATCTGTTTCCCGAAATTCTGACGAGGCGATAACTTAATGTAGTTGGGAACTGAGATAACCTCCATATCTTACTTGGTTTGAAATTCTCTGATAAACATTGCAAAGATAGATAGATAGAAATGATGACTAGAATGTGACTCCACTGAACTTTATTTTAAATAGGGCTATACATCAAAACATTGTAAACTACCTTAAGGTCTCAATAGAGGACATTTTATTTAGAAAGATTACACCAAAATTCTAAATTTTGCTCTTAAAAATAGAATATTTATTCATCTGTGATTTTAAAAATAATTTTACTAGGACCCCATTTTCCCTTTTCCTCTTACATCTTAGATCATTCAAAACAAAATTTAACAACTGTAATAACTCTGGATTCAGGTGGGTTTATTTATGATTAACCTTATTTTTCCCTGATTTTGAATATAAATTCTTGGCTAGCTTTTTCGTAGTTCAGACTTTTAAAATTCTTTTGAAATAAATTATATACATAATTATAATACAATATATAAAGTAATACATATTTATAATGTGATATAAATAATATATTTATATTTATTCATATATGCTTAAAATATGCATTATAAATAATATATACTTGTATACACACATACACACATTATATATACACATAAAAGCTAATACAAAAATATTCAGGGAACAGAAGAAGAATAAAGATATACCATTTTGTGTGTGTGTGTGTGTGTGTGTGTGTGTGTGTGTGTGTGTGTGTGTGTGTTGGAATCTCACTCTGTTGCCCAGACTGGAGTGCAGTAGTACGCTCCCGGTCACCTCAGCCTCAACCCACTGGGCTCAGGTGATCCTTCCACTTCAGCCTCCCATGTAGCCGGAACTACAGCTTCCCACTACCACACCCGGCTAATTTTTTTGATTTATTGTAGGAATAAGTTCTCACCAAGTTGCCCGGGTGAGTCTCGACCCTGTGGGCTCAGGCAATCCACTCATCTTGGCCTCCCAAAGTGCTGGGATTACAGGCTGAGCCACAGAGTCCAGTAAAATATACCATTTTGAATATCTGTTAGTGATTTTACCTAAATGAACTACTTTAATCCTCAGAGTAATACAAGTTTCAGAGAAGTTAAAAAGTTTCCTAGTGTCACTTTGTTATTCGAATTCAACCCAGGTCTCCAAATGCTAAACAAATTCTCTTCACACTCCCAACCCTGCATCTAAGCAGCCTTCTGGCAATAAGTGAAAGGACAATAGAAATAATACACAAACCTAAATGCTCACCGGAATAGCATTCAAAATATGGTGCCATAATTATCTCCCCTATTAATTCTTTTTACTGATTCACAATAGCATTTTTTCTGAAGAGAACAACTGAATTAAATTTTTACCATATCTAATGACCTCCACTTACTGAGAAAATAAACAAGAGAGGAAGAAACGTGTGAAGAATGATGACAGAAGTCAGAGAAGCTTAATAAGCATAGGAATGCAATGATGGCCAAAGCCAAAGTCATCTGAAGGTGGTATGAGTCAAGTGCTAGGCCCAGGAGGAAGCTGCATTGTCCCAGATGCAAAATTAATTTGTTTTCCTTAGTGCCTCTGGTGGTTTTCTCCACAGAAATCTGCCTCTTGAGAAATTTGCCTTCCTTTCTACTTCCTTTCATTACTGTTTCCTGTAGCTATGGTCCTGGCCAATCAGGTCGCCCAATGCCGAAAGCTTAGAAAGTTTATAATGCTGAAAAGAGAGCAAATTATCTCACTCATCCTCATTTGTTATCTCAAAGACTAATTAGTATGCAAGATGGCAGTTTCACCTGGAATGTACTCTTTTCCTTATCTATGAAATGACAGAGATACTTCAAGGAAGTGAACTCACTTCAGCCTTCCCTTTTTCCTTTGGATAGCCACTGGTAAGATATAGGGATCATGCTATTTTAGTTAGCTGGCAGGCATGTTATAGGGCAGCTTATTTATGTGTACGTGGCAGTGAAAAAATTGGTGAAATCATGAAAAGCTTCTATATCGCGACATTAAAACACACACACACCTATCTAGCACTGTTCAAAATAGTTACAGAACTGAAGTCCTGTTGATGCAGGCAGTATACAGGCCCAGGAATATGGCTGAATGAAAGCCATTGGAATATGGTTTTTAAAGAAATTTAAACTTCTAGATTATCTTTTAAAAAATGGAAGATTTTACATGACAAACCCTACATTTCAACATGACATCTTTCCAATTACACTTGGATTTAACATTGTACATCTCTTTGGATTGGGCATGATCTCCTCAGTTTTTGGCAATTCCTAATACACATAAAATATAATCATAGTTATTTAAACTTTGCTAGCTTCTCTCATCTATGTTAATTACCAATTCTTGTGGCTGTTGGAATTTGTTAATTCTGCCTTAAGATAAATGCCAAAAGCGGATTAAAACATTAGTGTGAAAATGTTAAGTAGTACAGTTTAATGGATTTTGAATGACAATCTTTTTTCTTTCTTTCATTTTTAAAAACAACTTTGTGGGCTAGCTATTGTATTAGGCAATATAAATTTATTCTAATTTAATTTCCATATAAAAACCTCAAGATCTGAGAAAATAAATAAAATTCCAGGCTCATATAATGCTTAGAGTTTGAACAAAGAAGATCCTTGTACCTGTGATATATCCAGAAGACCTAAATTTCTAAATTTGACTTATACCTTAATACTTAGCACTAATGGAATCCTTAAATGCACCATTTATCAAGGATATAAACGGTTTTGAGAGTGAGCCTGTCCCAGGCAATATGAGTTACTTAAACCCACTGAGACTCAGTTCCTTCATTATTCTTTTCCCGAGTAATATTCTGCCTTGAGCTCCTCTCATTTTCAAACCTCAACACACCTAGTTATGTATTTCCTCACAGAAATGTCTTAAACATTTATGGATCCTTTTCTTATGCTCTCACTTTTCCTTTTTTCTGGCCAGAATTTTTCTCTTGGTTCAATTTTCAACTGTATTCTTTTCTGAGAAATCTTCTCTGAACTACACAGAAAAAATAACCTACTCTTGGTCTTTCGGATTATAACTGCTTTGATAGAGCATTCAGTTTATTAAATCTAGTTGTTTATGTTTTATATATTTTATTAGATTTCTTTGAATTACTGGCAATAGCATTTTGTACTATTTTGAATTCCCAGCACATGGCAATTGCGGGGGACCAAGGGTTGTCCCTCTGCATATTCGCTGAGAAATCAACTTGCAAAAGGTAGATTAATAGGAGAAAAAGCATATAAATGTATTTGATAAGAGCCATAAGTAGGAAGACCCAGGCCATTGTCTTGCTAAGCTATAGTGTGGCAGTGTGCTCTTTGAGTTATGGCCAGGCCATCATTTCTTAAGCTTTGGCCTTCTTCCCTACTTTGGGGAGGTGAATCTCGTTTTATTCTCTCTCTCTCTTTCAAAAAAACGAATGAAGACCCAACCCCACAACAAGGTATAAAAACTTATATACAGTCTTGAGATTATAGAAATAATGCAGGCCTAGAGCATAGTCAGAAACAGTTTATGTTAGTAAATCAGGTTTCATACCAAGGCAGGTTGTGACAGGGAGAAAGGAAGATGCTTGGCTACCAAAGAGAGTTCTCAAAGAGAATAGATGGTAAATGTTTCTTTTCAGATTTTTTTTTTGAGTTGGAGTCTCACTCTGTCACCCAGACTGGAGTGCAGTGGCCGCTCCCGGCCACCGCTGCCTCAACCTGCTGGGCTCCAGCGATCCTTCCACCTCAACCTTCCGAGTAGCAGGAACTACAGGCGTGCACTACTACACCCGGCTAATTTTTTTTTTTTTTTTTTTTTTTTATTGTAGGGATGAGGTCTCGCCTGCCCAGGCGGGTCTCGAACCCGCGGGCTCAGGCAATCCTCTCACCTCAGCCTCCCAAAGGTGCGGGATTACAGGCTGAGCCACCGAGCCCGGCTCTTTTCAGGCTTTTAAATGTGTCAGGCTCTCAGTCTGGCTGAGATCCAGAAAAAGCTCAGGAAGCAAATGACTGCGTTTGTGGAAATTCTCTCTTGATGCAAATTTCCCACAAAAGAAAGCTCTGCAAGTCTACTCCTGTCTGCAAGTCCTGCAAAAGCCATTTCAAACATGTCAAAGAAACATATTTTAGGATAAAATATTTGAATTTCATTCAGAGTGGAGACATTTTAAAATTAAATTGGTAGACTTAATACAAGAGCATATCCATAAAATAATATTTGTGTATTAATTTTGGATTAGTTAGAAGCAAATTATTTTTATAACCAGATCTTTGATTCAGTTTACACTAATTTTATATCTGAGTACCATAAAAACATAGTTGAGTATATTTTAAATAATCGAAATTTTATATATTAAATAAGACAAAAATTGGTGAGACTGATTAAAATAGATATATAAATAAGGCTGAGACACTGAAAGATATTCTAATAGATTATAACTAGTTTTTACAATTTGGTATCAGGAGGCAAAAAGAGTATTGTTGTTTTTTTTCTTCAAAGCCCACAAATGATTTGGATTCTGTGTCATAAATGACTATAGAAATTCAATTATTGTTACACAGCCATAAAAAAGAACAAAATCATGAACTTCATAGCAACCTGAATGGATTTAGAATCTATAATACTGAGTAATATTTTACAGAAATAAAGAACTGAGTATCACATGTTTTCACTCATAAGCAGACCTTAAACAATTATCGTAATACTATAAGAAAAGGATTGGCAGTAGCAGCCGCAGGAAACTGCTGGCAGGGGAGCGGGAAGCGGGACTGGCAGTAGTGAGAATCTCCCTGGAAGGGGGACACACCTCATCAACAAGAGTACCTGCATAAAGAACATTTGTATACATAACCCCAAATTGTGCTACACAAGTTTAAAATAAAAAAAATTAAAAGAAAAAGAAATGCAATTATTAAAGATATTATGATAGGAAAAAAAGAATCAGATTTGAATTTAGAGGCATACCTCAACTTTTTAATAGGTTAAAGTGGCATTTCTTGAGCACATACAGTGTGCTTTGAAGCAAGAATATGGAAATAAAAGACCAAAGATGTAACTTCTGTTATTCAGTGACTAAGGTTGATAAGTCAACAGATCATTGTAGTAAAACATCTAAAGTAATTTAACAGTGATACTCTATTAATTAACTCTGTGTCCTTTGGCAGACCTTGTAACTTACTTGTTTGGAGTGAGTCATTTCCCAATAGAGTTTGGGGTTTCTTTTCATGGCAATCTCCAACTAAGGGGTAGAATATTCATATTAGAACGTGGATTATTTATGGATTTTCCAGGAAAGAGGCAGAGTTTTCCCAGAACTGGGTATCTTTTTTTCTAGCCATATTCGGTCCCAATGGCAACTGTCATGGCACTGGTCGATGTGTCATTTAATATGCTAAGGAATTACAATAAAGGTTGAATGAACTTGGAGGTCATTCACTAGTCAAATCTGTCACCATGTTGGATTAAAGTAGATTAAACCAGGGGAAGACAATAAATCTTATAACCAGATTTCCAGAGCCTCAGATAAACAGGCTCTTTTTTTCCAAGCCGTGTGATTTTTTAACTGCTGCCTGATAGTTTCCCATACTTCTGTGACTACACAGCACTATGTCTATCTCACTTTCATAATGAGGTATCTTTGTGAAGTTAGGTTTTAGTGGGCATTGTAATAAGAAGCAAGCACCAATATAGAGAAAGCCAGTGTTGAAAAGGAAATGAGGTTGGTGGTGTCCAATCTGATTCCAGGTTTGAGAGTTAATATGGTGTCCAAAAAACACTTTTACTAGTAAGTAATTGTGATTATGCAAGAATGAGGTAAAATATGTTTTCTTTGGCAAACATCTTTTTTTTCAAATTTAAGAAACAAACACGTATGCAGTTGTTTGAAACTTTTGAATAAATACATTAGAA
Organism: Cephalopachus bancanus; assembly: GCA_027257055.1. Lineage (NCBI taxonomy): Eukaryota > Metazoa > Chordata > Mammalia > Primates > Tarsiidae > Cephalopachus > Cephalopachus bancanus. The sequence continues at coordinate 3,240,843 of JAPVLO010000046.1, read as the reverse complement.
CTGGTATTTATTTTGGCCTAACATGTATGATGAAAAAATTACTGTATGATGAAAAAAAAACTGAGAAAGCTTAAAAATATCTGGGATACATCATTTTAAGTAGATTTATCAGGTATATATAAAGTGGGTATAATATTGTTTTTCAAGCTATGTTATAGTCAAACTTTTATTTAATAGATTAAAATATTCATACTGAGAAAATATATGTATTTTTTATTTCTAGAGTTGCATAGCTGGTTAATGGTAGGTTGATCTGTCCCTCTGTGTTGTCTACACTAAGAGTACAAAGATACACTAATCTTCTTTCTCAAATCGTTCTACAAAATACATATTTCTATAAAAAGGTTAAATAAAAGAAATGACATTTGCTAAACCATTTCCATAATTATGAAAATCAGGTGTGATCTTCATTCTCTTGGCAAATTGTCAGTGTGTCCAGCTGGTAGAAACAATTAGCCAGCTAGGCATGAAGAGAATAACTGTTAATTTTTACATAAGATGTGAAAATAAAACCTTCATGTGATTAAAGAGTTTTTGTTACATAGGTATTCTATTGACTGATTTATTTTTCATTTTCAAAATATCATTTACACATTAAGTAAATGGAATAAAAAATGATGAAAAAGGTTACATTTATTCCTCACCATAGCCATTTTGTATACATGAATGTAGTAATAAAAATATTTTAGTTGGAGCATGTCATTCCAATGAGTAGAATTAGCATAAATTACTAAGTTTCCCCCCCCCTCACACAAAGTGGGGGGGAGAAAACTTATATATATATGATATATATATGTTATATATATATTTCAACATTTTGATTGTTTTCCAAAATTTTACTATGATAGCTAATGCTGGAATCCAGTTAACATGGTGGCGGATATATAGATATATTTAGTTGAATCATCAAATTTACAATAAACTAACAATCAAAGAATAAAAAAGACACAATCTCAAAATAAAATAGGAAATAATGAGATAAGTAATGACAATAGACAATGCAATTTCAAGAAAATTTCGGAAATTTTAAGATGAATGGATGATTCGTATTTTGTTTATGAGACTGAGAAAGCTGAATCCCCATAATACAGTCAGGATCTACACATTCCATAAAAAATAAAAATGCACTTTCACAGCATTTTGAATAAAAGTGACTTTAGATGGTGAAACAAATAGCAGCACAAAGGGCAGTGGAGATGCACCTTATGAAAAGCAGGGGCACAGGTAAACATCTGCAGAGACAGAATTTTGAGGTATGATCTTCCCCTTTTCCCTTTTCTCAGAACACTAACAACCACTACCACCTATAGGAATAGCAATTATTTGCTCTGGGATAACTCAGTAGCCCTATATAAAACTATCTACTATTTCTAGATAATAACATCTAAAAACATTCCATGGAAACATCTATGTCTTCACCTCAGCCCCGACATACATTATCAAATAGGAACACAGAAATTTCAATAGTCATTTTACTGTTTCACTCATACATAAACCACCTACCAGTGATTAAATTTTTTGATACTTGCTTGATAGAAAAATAAACAGCAGCAATTATTATAAAAAAGATAACACAAACAAAAAAGAAATCTTCAGCAATTTTCAAAATATTCTTTTCTTTCTTTCTTTCTTTTTTTTGAGTTGGAGTCTCACTCTGTTACCCAGACTGGAGTGCAGTGGCACGCTACTGGCCACCACAACCTCGACCTGCTGGGCTCTAGTGATCCTCCCGCCTCAGCCTTCCAAGTAGCTGGAACTACAGGCACGTGTTACCATGCCCGGCTAATTTTTTGATTTATTGTAGAGATGAGGGCTCGCCAAGTTGCCCAGGTGGGTCTCGAACCCACGGGCTCAGGCAATCCACTCACTTCAGCCTCCCATAGCGTGGGATTACAAGCTGAACCACCGAGCCCGGCTTCAAAATTTTCTTAAAGAGATACATGCAGTTAATACATAAATAAAACCAGAACATTGGGGATTTAACAAGGGACATTTAATAAATGGCAAAGAACTTTGTACATTTAATTTTTAATTTTTTTGATAGATATGTAGGGTGCAAGTCAGGATTAGTTACATAACCAGCCTCTGTGAAGGTGAAGTTTGGACCTCCAGTTTCCTCACTTCCCATGGTTTAGGAACAGGTATCCTATGTGATGCTACCTGTCCCCTCCCTCTCTCCCTCTCTCCATCTCACTCTCCTTCTTTCCCTCCCTCCCTCCCTTAGCAGTGTCCATCACTTGCCAATCCCTCCCTTATGCTATTGCGATTAATGACCAGGTCCCAATTATGAGTGAGAACACTCAGCATTCAGTTTTGTTTCTGTGAAAGATCACTAAGTTGTTGGTCTCTGTCTCCATCCAATTTGCTGTGAATTCCGTAATTTTATTCTTCCTTATGGCTGCATAATACTCCATAGTGTATATGTACCACATTTTCTTTATCCTGTCCACTTTTTTTTTTTTTTTGAGTTGGAGTCTCACTCTGTCGCCCAGACTGGAGTGCAGTGACCGCTCCCAACCACCGCAGCCTGGACCTGCTGGACTCCGGCGATCCTTCTGCCTCAGCCTTCCAAGTAGCCAGAATTATAGGCATGCGCTACCACGCCCGGCTGATTTTTTTTTTTTAATTTATTGTAGAGATGAGGTCTCGCTGCCCAGGTGGGTCTCGAGCCCTCAGGCTTAGGCAATCCACTCACCTCAGCCTCCCAAAAGCATGGGATTACAGGCTGAGCCACCGAGCCCGGCTCCTGTCCACTTTTGATGGGCAGTGGAGTTGGTTCCATGTTTTTGGTATTGAGAATAGTGCAGCTATAAACATGTGTATACAAGTGTCTTTTTTTGTAAAATGATTTTTATTGCTCCAGGTATATTCCCAAGGGAGGTAGTATAGCCTGGGTGACAGAGTCAGACTCTGACTCAACAATTAAATCTCAAATAACGAAAAATTGAGACTTTATTTTTGAGTCAGAGTCTCTCTCTGTCACCCAGGCCAGAGTACAGTGATGAAATCATGGCTCACTTTAGACTCTACCTCCTGAGCTCAGGCAATCCCTTGGCCTCAGCCTCCCAAGTAGTTGGGAGTACAGATGTGCTATGATGCCTGGGTAATTTTATTTATTTTATTTTATTTTAGACACAAAGTCTCACTGTGTTGTTAGACTGGTCTTGTACTCCTGGGCTCAAACAGTCTCCTACTTTGGTCTCCTAAAGTGCTGGAATTATAGACATGAGCCACTTCACCAGGTCATCAGATGTTTTTAGTGAAAACAGGGATGATATATGTATTAACAGTTGTGAAGGTAAAATTGACTTTTAAAGAAGTATCAGAAAAGTAGAACAGCATATAAAATTGGAAAGAACAAAAAGTAAATTAGATAATAATTTTAGGAAATATATTATCTGAATAATAGCTGTTCCAGAAAAGACAGAACAAAATATAACAGAAAAAAACTTAGAAGCAACCTATGAATAATTTTCATAGGTGAAGCATGCAAGATTTTCAGAGAAGCACGAGTGCTAAGCATAAGAAATGATAAAATAAAATAATAACACCTTTCTTCAAAATACAAAAATAACTAACATTATGATTTCTAAAACCTTTCATAGAGGGTAAAGATCTAGTCATATGAAAATAATCAAGGATCAAATTGGACTCAGTTTGCAAGTGGATGGAGATAAATTCTTTAATTGTTAATGGATGTCCAAACCGAATTTTCCACCTAGAGAAGTTTTTAATCAATTATGAAGGTAGATTGAAACATTTTAGGTAATGAAGATGCTATGGTTTGAAAATGTCCCCTTCAAAATTAATGTTCTGAAATTTAATCTCTCTTGTGTTGGTGTTGGAGGTAGGTCCCTTCAGGACATAATGAAGTTATAAGGGCTTCACATTTATGAATAGATTAGTGCCTTGTAAAAGGACTGTAGGGAACTTTGAGGCATGATCTTCCCTTCCTCATTTTGTTTTAGGCCCTGTTGACCTCCTGCCATGGAAGGACTTAGCATTCCTTCCCCCCAGGGGATGCAGCAACAAAGATGCCATCTTGGGTGCAAAGATTTTTGAACATTCTCTTTTTGAAAAGAAAGTAGTCACAATGTAGGAAATTGAAAGTGAAAATGTTATTTAAACTTTGTTAGGCAGTCATAGTCAAAAATAAACTTATTTCAAATAGTATAATGGTTGTCTCCTATGCATAGATTCCAGAAAATAGGTGCTATAACATGGGAGAGAAATAATAGGAATGTGCAGGGTTAAAATTAATAAAAGTCTCTGGAAGAGAACTGTGAAATAGGTGTTCAGTACATCTACTCAACATGAGAGTCAGAGAGTGATTGACTCCAGGAGAGACATCTCCAAGAAAAATAATTTTGATTTATTTATTGAAGTGTTTACATATATTAAGAGAGGAGCTTAGGTTCTAATGGAAACCTGGACACAAATGACTGTAGCTGCATGCTAGTTTGCTATACAGTCCCTAAAAAGCCAGTCCTCTCTGTAATAACATCTGCAGAGCAATCCCTACATTGATACTGGTCTTGGCCATATAACTTGTTTTGACATATGGAATATTAGCAAAAGTGTTAAACACAAAATGCCTCCTTCTTCTGCTGTTAACCATTTGCCACTTGGTGGGTAAGGCAAGGTTAGCTTGTTGGAGACACATGGTATGTAAACAAAGTAGTCCTAAACTCCAAATATGTGAAATAGGGACTTTTGAGCATTCCAACCTCGATAGACCTGTCAGGTGATTGCAATAACATGAGTGATTCATACAAGATTATTAGAATTAGTCAAATGAGCCCACCTGAATTTCGGAACCACAGAAATTAGAGTACATACAAGGGTGTTTTTATAAGTTGCTAAATTTGAGGTGTTTTATTATACAACAAAAGTAAAACATAAGTGGCTTCATATGTGATAGGACCTCCAATAATCAAAATCTAAAATAGCCATCATTGATTATAAGATTGGGAGTCTAATAGTATATTTAAAAGGAGGAATTAAATGCTAGTAGAAGCTAGATTTATAAAAATATATATACATACATCACCACTTCTTAAAACTCTCTAATGAAAATATCACTGCTTTTCTCATCTATAATGTTGCACTTTCCTGCTCAGGATTGAATACTGGAAACCCCATGAGTTCTAGAACTCAGTATTTCTACCTACAATTGCCATGCCATATTGCTCCCATGCACTATCAAATCACTAGTGCGTGTAGCTTATTGAATGAATCTAAGTGATATGCCTATAGGTTCACAGTTGTGAGGAAAGTAAATCATTGTTTTTATAAGCAACAAAATTTGAAAATAATTGTTTAATGCAACAACGGATGTCTAAAAGAATGAAATATATTTATGTAGTTTGAAATATTTTATTTTTTAAAGGTAAAATGTGGGTAGCTGTGTCAGAACAGCAGTGCTTTCTGAATACACTCTATTTCTTACTGTGACTATCATTCAGCATTGTAGAACAAAGATTACAAAAAAATTATATTGCAGTACAACTTTGTCCTATTATCCAGCATCAGAAAAATATAAATAGTAGAAGGAAATAAACAAGTTTAGAATATATGAAATGACTTCAACTTCCAATCAAAAAAAAGAACAAGATTACCTTTATCACTTTAAACACACTGTCTCTCTTGCCCAATATGACCCCCCAAAAAAGAAAGAAAGAAAGAAGGAAAGAAAGAAAGAAAGAAGGGAAGAAAGAAAGAAAGAAAGAAAGAAAGAAGGAAAGAAAGAAAGAAAGAAAGAAAGAAAGAAAGAGTCAAGACATTTGGTATCAGACAATGGAGGACAAGGATCCCTGAGTTATGGGGAGAAAATTAGTAATCATCTATGATTTCAGCATTTAATGCCTTAAGAGAGTTCCTTGGCTCTGGCACAGTAAAGAAAATCAAATCAGAGATGATTGACTTTCTGAGACAAAGAAATGAAGCAAAGAAATATGGGAATAACAAAATGCTTAGAGGAATAGCTGGAGAGAGAGAACAAGAGAGAGAGAGACAGATACAGAGAGAGAGAAAGAGAGAGAGGAGAAAGGATAGAGGAGAAAGAAAGAGAGAGGGGGAGAGAGAGAGAGGAGAGAGGATAGGAGAGAGGACAGGAAATACTTTAGACACATTCGCAAGTTTGCTTTTGATTATTCAGTTCAGTATGGATCATCTGTTATAAAAGGAAAAGAAATACTCTGAGATAGATGAAGGGTCGTGCCCCATTTCTGCCAGACTACATTGGTGAAACAGTTTCATGTGGTTTCTTCCCAAATCACCACCTTTCCTGCCACTGCTGCACCATCACACCTCCACACCCTCACACACAGGCAGCCAGAGGAGTGAGGGTAGGTAACCCCCTTCCCCCCAAAAAAAACCCCACCACAAATGGCCCCCTAAACAGTAGCAACCTTATTTAATTAGAAAAAAAAAATAAAGAGAAAAGAGGCTGCCCTCACAGATGAAGAAGAACCATCATAAAAACACCAGCAAGTCTCAAAACCTTATCAAGTTGACAATGATGAAAAGTCTGACAAGACCCTCAGCAATGAGACCCATCTAGAACAACCTGTCCTTGCTGACAGATGTAGAACTCAGTCAATGGATGGTAAAGACAAAGAGATACAAGAAAAGATGGACACACAGATCACCCAACCCACAGAAACAGTACAGGAAGTGAAAGCTGAGCAGTCCATTATAAGAAAGGATCAATCTGAACTTGTGCAAATGAAGAATTCTTTCCTGGAATTTCAATACACAATTCACGCCTCAAAAACAGAATCAAGCAGGCAGAGGAAAGGATCTCAGAGGTTAAGTTTTGAACATTTGAACTAACCCAATCTGATAAAAAACAAGAATAAAAGGTTTAGGAAGAATAAACAAAGCCTGCAAGGGATTAGGGGTTATGTAAGGAGACTAAATCTGTGATTTATTGGCACCACTGAGGGAGAAGGGAAAAATGAACAACACTTTCAAGAGATCATGCAAGAGGATTTTGCCTATCTCACTAGAGAAGCAGTCACTCAGATACAAGAGATTCAGATAACTTCCAGACGAATTTTACACAGGAAGATCATCCTCAAGGCACATAATAGTCAGTCTTCCCAAGGTGAGTATAAAAGAAAAAAATAATAAAGGCAGCTAGAAAGAAGAGACAGTACCTATCAGGATAGACGCATCAGAATTGCAGCAGAATTCTTAGCAGAAACCCTACCAATGAGCAAGGATGGGGTCCTATCTTTAACATTCTTAAAGAAAAGCAATTTCAGCCAATAATTTCATATACTGCCAAGCTAAGCTTCATTAACGAAGGAGAATTAAAATGCTTCCCAGATATCTGATCTCTAAAATAATATGCCAACTCCAGACCAGCCCTTCAGGAGATGCTTAAAAGAGCTCTAAGCACAGAAACAAAAGAATGGTTCCGCCCATTACATAAGCACAGACAAGAATAGAGTTTATAGACCATAAATCATCCACAAAACTAAAAAGCAAATCAGCTTCTTATTAACAGGAGCAAACGCACACACTTAAATAATTAATTTAAATGAAAATATACTGAACACACTACTCAAAAGGTATAGCGTGGCAAACTGGATAAAGAATCATAATCTATCCTTCTGCCCTTCTGCTGCCTTCAGGAAACCCATCTTCCCGCAACTAACATCCACAGACTCAAGATAACAGGCTGGGAGAGACACAGAGAAAGAGAGAGAGCGAGAGCGAGAGTGAGAGCGAGAGCGAGAGCGAGAGAGAGAGAGAGAGAGAGAGAGAGAGAGAGAGAGAAACAAAACAGTTTTTAAAAACAAAAATAAATAAACAGATAAAAATAATCTGAAGCAATTTAGAGAAGAGATTAACATTCCTACATGTCAGTCAAGAGGAATAGCTATACTTATATCAGACAAAACAAACTTTCAACCAGAAAAAGTTTAAAAAGGATACTGAAGGAAACTCCATAATGATAAAAGGCTCAATCCACCAGCAAGGAATATCCATCTTGAATATACACATACCCAATTTAGGAGCCCCCAAAATCACAAAAAAAAAAAGAAAAGAAAATTAAACTAAGAGAGAACATGCACAGCCATACAATTATAGTCAGAGACTTTAGTACCCTGCTTACAGCCTTAGACAGAATTGAGGCAAAAAATTAACAAGGAATCTGAAACCTTAGCTCGACACTTAACCAAGTGAACATAATAGACAATTACAGAACACTTCACCCACTAACCACAGAATATACATTCTTATCAGCACACAGAACATAGTCCAAGATTGGTCACAATTCAGATATTAATCAAGCATGAATAAATATCAAAAGATCAAAATCATACCAAGCAACTTCTCAGATGACAGTGGAATGTAAAACAAATATAATCAGCATCAGGAATCCCCCAAACATACAAATACGTGGCAACTAAACAACATATTTCTAAATGATTTTGGGGTTAACACAGGAATCAAGGTAGAAATAAAAAGATTCCAAGAAACAAACAAAAACAAAGACACAGCACACTCTCTGGGATACCACATTAACAGTGTTGAGAGGTGAGTTTACAACATTTCATACAAATATCAAGAAATCTAGCAGGATCTCCAGTAAACTGTTGAATGTTGCACCTGCATAAGACAACAGCAATCCAAACCTAGAATTAGTAGAAAAATGAAAATAATTAAAATAAAGTCAATATCAAATGAAATGGAGACCAAGAGAATGATCAAAGAGACAAAAAAAAAAAAACTGTTTTTTTTAAAGACTGACTAACCCTTGGTCAGATTAATAAAAAGAGAGAGAGAGAGAGAGGAATTCAAATAAACACAATTATAAATGGAAAAGGTGACATTATAACTGACCCTGAAGAAATATAAAAGGTTATTAGAGATTACTATAAACATCTGTATGTATAGACTAGAAAATCTAGAGAAAATGTAGTAATTCCTGGCATCAACATAACCTCCCAAGATTGAAACAGGAATAAGTGGAAACATGAAATAAACCAATAACAATACAAGAAATTGACTCAATAATAAGATACCTCCCTGCCCCAAAAGTCCTGGACCAGATAATTTTTCAGCTGTATTCTATAAAACTTACAAGGAAGAGTTGATACTAATTCTTTTCAAAGTATTCCAGACAATGAAGTAGTAAGGAATTCTCCATAGCTCATTTCATGAAGCCAATATCATTCTGATATTCCAAAATGGTAAAGATCCAATAAGGAAAGAAAACTACAGTTCAATTTGTCTGATAAACACATAAGCAAAAATTTTCCTCAAGATTCTATATGCAAATTGCATCCAACAGCATATTTCAAGGATCATCTAACATGACAGTAGGCTTTAATTTGGGGACGCCAGGCTGGTTCAATTTATGTAAATAAATAATGTAATCCATCACATAATTAAGTATAAAACCAAGAACCACATGATCAATTATTTCATTAGACACAGGAAAAGCATTTGATATAATCCAATATCCCTTCTTGATAAAAACCCTTAAACTCCTAAGCTTTGATGGAGTATTTTGCAAAATAATTAGAATCATCTATGACAAGCCTGCAGCCAACACTATGCTCAATGGGAAGAAGTTGAAAGCATTCCCCTAAGAACTGGAACAAGACAAGGATGTCCACTCTCACTCCTCCAACTTGCATAGTATTGGGGGTATTGGGGGTCCCAGACAGAGCAATCAAGCAGGAGAAGAAAATTGGGGGTATCCAGATAGAACAAGAGAAAGTTAATTTATCCCACTTAGATGATATATTATACCAAGAAAAGTCTAGAGGCTCCTTGCACTAATAGATAGCTTTGATAAAGTCTCAGGATACAAAATCAATGTGCGAAAAAACAAACAAAACCTTAATTTCTATACACCAACAACAAGAGATTAAGAACAAATAAAAAACATAATCTTATTCATAATAGCAACAAAAAATTTCCTTGGCGTCCATCTATTCAAAGAGGTGAAAGCCCTTTATAATAAGAACTATAAAACACTGCTAAAATAAATCATGGATGCCATAAACAAATGGAAGGACTTTCCACATTTATGGATCAGAAGAATCCATATTATTCAGATGTCCATTCTACCCAAGGTAATCTACACATTCAACACAATTTTTGTCAAATTACCAGCATAATTTTTCACACACCTAGAAAAGACAATACTTAAAATCATATGAAAGAAAAAAAGAGCCCAAATAGATAAAGCAATCATCAACAAAAAGAATAAAACGGGAGGCATCACACTACAGACTTCAAACTTTTTTACAAGGCTACAGTAACTAAGACAACATGAGACTGGTGCTAAAATAGACCCATAGACCAATGGAACAGAACAGAGAATCCTGAATTAAAATCTTAGACCTTCAACCAACTCATCTTTGACAAAAATGACAAAAATAAACAAGGGAGAAAGGAAACCATATTTAACAAACAGTGCTGGGAAACTGGTCAACCACGTGCAGAAGAATGAAACTGGACCCCTACCTCTCCACTATATACAAAAAAATAATGTAAAATGCATCAATGACTTGAATGTGAAACCCCAAACTATAAGATCTTAGAAGAAAACGTAGGAAACACTGTCCTGAAAATCAGATTTGGCAATGAACTCATTAGCAAATCCTCAAAAGCAAATGTAGCAAAAGCTAAAATTGACAAGTGGGACCTAATCAAACTAAAAAGTTTTGCAAAACAGAAGAAAGTAAAGAGACAATTCACAGAATGGGAAAAAAATATATTTGCAAGTTATTCATCTGACAAAAACCTAACATTCAGGATCTATAAAAAAATGCAAATGAATTGACAGAAAAAAATCAAATAACCCCTTTAAAAAGTGGGCCAAGGACATGGACAGACACCTCTAAAAGGAAGACATTAGTGTAGTCAGTGAATACATGAAAAAATGCTTAGCCTCACTAATCATCAGATAAATGCAAATCAAAACTACAATGAGATACCTCTCATTCCAGTCAGGTTGGCTATCATTAAAAAGTCAAAAAGCAATAGGTGCCAGCCAGGCTGTGGAGAAAAGGGAACACTTCTACACTCTTGGTGGGAATGTAAACTAGTTCAGCTTTTGTGGACAGCAGTGTGGCATTTTCTCAAATAACTAAAAATTGAGCTACCATAGATCTAGCAATTCCACTTCTGGGCATATACCCAGAGAAACACAAATACTCTACCAAAAAGTCACCCACACATGTATGTTCATTGTGACACTACTCACAATAGTAAAAACATGGAACAGACCTAGGAACTCATTAAAAGTGTATTGAATAAAGAAAATGTGGTACATATATACAATGAAATATTACACAACCATAAAGAAGAACAAAATCATGTCCTTTGCAGCAACATGGATGGTCACAAACTGGAGATCATCATTTTAAGTGAATTAACACAGAAGCAACTGATAGTGCAGGTTCTCAATCATAAGTGGGCACTATATTTGAGCACAATATTGGGAATAACAAATGCTCAGCACTTCCAAAGGAGAGAGGAAAGGAGGGTGGATACACAACCACCCACTGGGTACTGTGTTCATTATCATTGGGAGAAATGACTCTCTCTAGAGACCCAAATTTCACCTGCATACAATATATTTATGTAGCAAATCCTCGCATGTACTCCACAACCCTACCTGTTCTTAGAGAGAATATTGAAATAGCTTTCATACCTCTAAATACTAGAGGCAACAAGTGAAAGTGCAGAGCATCCAGAAGCTTAGCCAGGGAAAGAACAAGTCAGAAAACATTTCCCAGAATTACTGTCAACCTTGGAGCCAGACTGCACCAATCTAGTTTACTTGGGGCAGACACGAAAACATTGTTCATGCCACACACAGATCCTCCAATAAAAGGCAGAAGTCACCTGCAGTAGAGACTTAAGCACAAAGTCTGGACAAACATTGGTTGAACAAGGCAGAAAAATAAAATCACACACATCATTATTAGTTTGGAGGACTTTGTGCATGTTCAAGTATGCACCCTGTATTTTAAAAAGCGTATACTGCATGATTCAGGATATTTCAGTATGAATAAAATTAAAATTAAAATAGGAAAAAACTAATATGCAGTGAAAAAATTAAATTGTAAGGCTCAGAAGGAAATTTCTTGGTGGTTCTTAATGTTTTATTTTCTTATAGAGATTGGTCTAACAGATAAAATCATTTTTCAGAACTCAGCATTGGTACACATAATTTTTTTCACTTACTTTTATGTAAATATTACTGCAAATTTAAAAAATGTACATAAATATTGTTTTCTATTTAACAATTTAAATGAAGTATTCAGGGTACAGTGTACCAATGTCTGCAATTTACAATCTAGGTGGTGAAATACAGTGCTCACTATAATTTTTTAAACTGCTTTTTGTCTGATTATTTTGTTTACTTATGGGAAGATAAAACTGACAAACCTATAACACAGTTTTTTGGACAATATAGAACAACTATAATAGCACTTATACATTGACGTAATGGTAGTAGAAATGTAAGATGGTTCTTATACTGGAAAACAGTTTGTCAATTTTCTTTTCTGTGTACATACTATACCCAACAATTCCACTCATTCTATGAATTTACTCAAGATAATTAACAACATTGTCCAAGGGTCTGTGTCTTAGTTCAGGCTTCCATAACAAAATATCATATACTATCTGGCTTAAATAACAGAAATTTCTCACAAATTTGTTTCTTTGTATTTCTACATGGCTTAAATAACAGAAATTTGTCTCTAGAGCCTGGAAAATTCAGGATAATCAGGTTCTGGTGAGGACTTTTTTACAGACTTGCAGATGACTGCCTTTTTTCTGTGTCCTTACATAGTGGAGAGAGTGAAAATATTTCCCAATATCTTTTCTTATAAGGGCACTGATCCCAGAATCAGGACCCCACCATCATAACCTTATCTAAATCTAATTGTCTCCCAAAGGTTCCATCTCCAAAACTCATCACATTCAGGTTGTCTTCAACATATAAATTTGGGAAGGTGGAGTTCACAATTCAATTTATAGCAGTCAGAATAAAAATATTTATAGCAACTATATTTATAAAATATTGAAAATGTGAAACTAAAAGCAAACCAATGTTCATCATCACCAAACAAATAAACAAATTGTGACATATACATACTGTGGATAGTATGTAGCAATAAAGAAGACGAGATTATTACTATATGCAACAGCATGGATGAATCTACAAAATATTATGCCATTCTAAATAAACCCAATGACAAGAATATACACTGCTGGCCATCAGTATTCATGAGTTCTGCATGGGCAGACTCAACTATCTGCAGATTTAATATATCAAAAAAGAAAGAAAATATTACAATAAAATATAATAGAAATAAAAATAATTCAGTATAACAATAATTCATGTGGCATTTACATTGTTTTAAGCATTATAAGTAATCTAGAGAGATTTAAAACATAGGAGAAGGTGTGTGTAAGTTGTATGCAAATACATCACTTTGCATAAGAGACTTGAGCGTCTGCAGATTTTGGTATCCAAAGGAAACTTGGAACCAACCCACTGCTGAAACATGGAGGTCGCAGCACTGTTAAATTACACTTATGTAGAAATCTAGAAAATATAAAATGAGAGCAGATCATTGGTTACATAGGGTTTGAATTGGTGGAAATTAGGAAGAGGCAAGATTTTAGAATGATGTTGTTTATATCTTGATTATAATGGTAGTTACTTTAGTTTACAGATTTGTTCAAATTCAATGAAAGTACATTTAAGATAAGTATCCTATTTCATCTAAATTACAATTTAATAAAATAACTAAAAAAATATAGACAATTAGTTTTTTGGAGTTTTCTGACAATGTCAATCTGAACTTTAACTTCAGAGGGAAAGTATTTTAGTACCCCAAGACATTCACTTGGTCACAGTGAACGTCACAGCTATTCATAGAATGATGGAATTTTGTCATAAGAAACAGTTTGATAAATAGTAGACTTTATAGATACTGAGTGACTTTATATATAAAAAACAGGATTTTTATATTGGTATAAGATTAATAGGTGATAACTAATAATTCATATGTATATAAAACCTTAACATTTATAAAGTTTTTAATATAATTTTATTATTTAATACATTAACTTTTATATTTAAGATAAATAAAAAGAAATATTTAATCGGTTATATATGACTTGCCCAAAGAAATTTGAAATTGAGAAAATTTGTGTGCAAATCTGACTGGATTTATGGATGGCTGAATAATTCACCAAAATAACTGTTGTGTTCTTACTGTTAAGCCTTTTTCTCTCTTCTTTGACAATAATTAAGACTTGCTTTATTGTTCCATTGCTTCTGAAGCATTTGTGGTTTTGGTTAACATAAGTTAAGGATTCTGAAGACAGCTCTTTTCTGGGAGTTGATGTTTGAGAGACTGTGATCCACGAGGGGAAATACACTGAAGTATTTGTGTGGAGAGGCTGAAGTTGAGCACTTTGAATGAAACACAACATTAATGTTTATTATTTAAAGCCCAGCAGGTATATTTGTGTATGTGTGTGCACATGTTGTGCATGCATATATGGTATGTATGTGAATGTGTGTACATTTATAAGCTTTTGATATAAGCGTATTTGAACCATAGTGTGAAGTAAGTTGATTTTGGTTATTTTCTTAGTTTCATATTGTCTCCAGCAAAAGAACCCTTAAATTCAATGTTGTAGAGCAATACTGATGTGAGGTAACACTTCCTGAGTATTTCTGCCAATATGCTAGTGCTTGCTATAGAAAAAGCAAGTAAGATGGCTTGTTCACAATATTTTGCTTATTTTTTATCTAACGTATGGTATTTTACTTATTTACTCCCAGAACTTCTTTGTTCTGTCATTGCAGGGTGAAAAACATGATTGAGTTCAATAGACACATGCATACTCATATAAGAGAAAGAAAAAGAGTACATATCTATTATTAATACTTGGTTTAATTATATGTCTTATAAGTTTAATGCTGTTTTCACAATTTTACTACTACAAAAATGGTTGGCAATGACAATCTTTCTGAAACGTGGAAATAATCAGAAAGCTCATAATAGTAGAGAGGGAATGAGTCAGGCAATTCTTATTTTCTAAATGAATGGCTCGTCTACCCATCGTTAAGATTGTTGTGGATGTGAAGATTAGTAAGCATGCTAGCCCAAGTGCACTTCTTTATTATAACCTGGCTGTTAACTTTTTTCAGAAGAAATCCAGAAAAAATAAGTAATTAACCTATTAAGTGAGTTTACCTAAGAGACTACAATCTATCAAAATAAGAAGATTACAAAGGAATTTTGTTGGCAACTTAAAATAGTCCTTTCTATCTCTTCATGCTACAAATTCTTCATAGGCAAGGCAAGAGAATGTTCTACTATGCTTTGACTCAGATTTATTTTAAATGTTCAAAAATCATTCATTCGTTGATTCAATCAATCATTTATTCATCAGCTACCATATTTATTCATCATACTATGCATTGTGCTCAAAGTTAGTAACATAAACAATGATTATATATTAATAATATGGCTTGTTTTATAGACGTTCACTCTAGTTAGAGAGTTAGCTAGGTAAATAAATACATTACAATGCTTAGAAAGAAGGAAAAGCCATAACTAACTCTGACTAAGGTATTAATGAAAATATTACAAGCATTACCATAGAAGGAAGAATATTCTAGGCTGAAGGTTCACATATGTTAGATAGCTTAAGGTTCTAGGTGCCTGGAAATAAGGAGCAGTTTTGAGTGTTTGAAGTACTGGGTAAGTAGGTTCAGCGGGAGATAAGAATACAAATGATGAGTCATAAAATGTAATCAGATCACTTAAGTTTTTCTCTCCTTGATTGTTGTTTTCTTGCTTGTAGTCATCGTAGTGCCAGATATATATGGTCCCAAACAGTAAATATTAACCTTTTAACTTTGCTTTTAACTGAGTGACATGAAAATCATGCTCACCCTATCATTAATTTTAACACCATCCCTAACTTCAGGAGATAACATCTCACTAACTTCAGACTAGAATATAGGACAAGAATGCTACAACTTGTGGTATAACAGTCATTTTCTATGTTGACATAGCTCCTCAGTATTTACTATTAAATATGTAAAATTATTGACGGCCAACACCATTTGAGGTCCAGGTCCATCTCTTATGAGTTCAAAACTCTGTTGTGGTGCATCTACAATACGATTCTGACTCAGTGGTAAGGTGCACTGTGTTCTGAGTAATATCTATAAGTCTATTTTATGCCTGTCCATGTCTTCCAAGCTGGGGGAGTCTACACAATTGCTCTCCTTAGAGTGAAGAGTGAAGTTTACTATTTTAGCCTGGGATGTGTGATCATTCACAGAAGCCATAACTAATGCTTCTCAGAGAACATGTCAGGCTATAATAAGCATTTATGGAAAATTAAGATATTAAATACAGATTCTCCAAAGAACGCTGTCAAATTAAATTAACTTTTAAATAGATCACCTAAAGTTCATGTCAGACACAGACCAATTAAACACAAGGAAAAATGTACTTTAATATCAGAGTGGAAAAAAATGAAGTAAAAATTGTATAAGTAGATGTGATTCATGTAGTTATTAATATAGATAAGTTAAATTAGGACTGTGATCTGAAAAAGTAGTTAATGTAAATAGCATGGGTTTTGAAGTCAAATAGATCTCAGTTTTATTTAATGGGTCCACTCATATGTGTAGCCATTGGTAATTAATATAACTTTATTCAGTCTCATTGCTGTTTCTGTATAATGGGGGAAAATTTACATAATATAAGCAATCTAGTTTTGAGTATGGACTTATATAATTTATCTAAATCACAGCATTTGTTACACAGAAGTTTGATGAATACTAGCTGTTAACATATATTTATTAACCTTATAAATAGGATTACATATTTCTGGCATAAAAAATAGATTTTAAACATGAGATTCTTTATCAGTAACCTTAGTAAACCACTTAATGTAAATTTATATGAAATATTTAACAAACCACAAAGTTCTTTACAAGGTATATGATAAACATTATACACAGTCATTTGCTCATTTGATCAATATTTATTTAGTACCTACATTGTGGTAGACATTTTTTAAAAATTCTAAAGATATGTCAGCAGACAAGCAAATGAATCCCTGCCACACAAGACATAGTATCTAATAGAAATATAGAAAATAAATAATTGAAATAGAGTGTTAACTAGTGGTGAGTACTAGTAAAAAAAAAAAAGTGTGTGTGTGTGTGTGTGTGTGTGTGTGTGTGTGTTGTGTGTGTGTAGCAGGATATTTTATATAACATGACCATGGAGTCTCTGAGAAGGATTCTTTGAGCAGAGATCTAAAAGATAAAAGAAGTCAGTGGTGCAAAATTCTGCAGAAGATCATTCTAGAAAGAGCAAATGCAAAGACCATAAGTTAAGGCAGAGCAATGGGTCCAGAGTGATCATAGTAAAATAATGAATGCCAGGGACGGGGTGTGGGGGGTGGGAAAAGTGAGATGTTGGTCAAAGGATGCAAGCATTCAGTTATAAGAGAAATCATTCTGGGGATTTAAAGTACAGCATGGTGCCTATCATTAATTATACTGTATTGCATACTTGAAATTTGCTAAGACTACATTTGACGTTCCCTCACCACACACACAAATAAGAAGTAACTATGTGAAGGAATGGATATATTGTTAACTAGCTTGATTGTGGTAATCATTTCACAATCTATATACATATATCAAATTTATCACTTTGTATACACCTTACATATACACAATTTTATTTGTCAATTATATCTCAATAAAGCTGGAAAAGTTGTCAACCATGCTTCCTTTTTCAAATTATTACATCAAAAAATTCACTGTACTTTCTTTGTGATGGTACCAGGAAGAAGGTAGAGAATGAACAGTGTGAAATACCAACAGGTTCACATCTATGTTAAAAGAAACAAGAAAGAAAAACAGATTTTTTTCTCCCCCAGCGATTATGTGATAATAAAGAAAACAAATGTAGAAATATGTAAATATACAACAGAAGAAAAATTTATTCAAATGGATAAAGGCATAAACCCTTAGAATATGTAGACATAAAGAATGCCATGTATAATACATAAAAATAAGTCCACATATTTTATAACAGCTGCAGAACTCAAAATATTGAGATCTTAAAAACTTACAGGAAAGATATTCACACACACATACAAAAAATGGGTATAAAGACTGGAAAATTTTACAACGGCCAGAATAGAATCCATGAAACCTTTAAGAATAGTAAATTAAAGTTTTTGAGAGGCAAAACAAAACAAACAAATCTAACAATTCAGAATTGAGATCCAAATATTCAATGAACATATGAAGAGCTTGTAAATCTCAATAGTAATCAAAGAAATGCAAATTAATAAAAACCGAAGCAAACAAAATTATGGAAAACCATTGTTTTGCACTGAGCTCCTACACCAAACCTCAGCAAACTGAAATTTTAAGAAAGCAGTTAAATAGTATAAAAACAAAAAAAACAGTGCTTTTTTTTTTCTGAAAATAGGAGGAAAAAAAGTCAGTCAGAATGAATCCAGTCTACCTGAGTCAGCATAATTAGGAATTTCCATCTGCTTCCAACTAGAATAAATATAACTTGAAGTAAACTTACTGTTATTGAACCTACTTTTTTTGTATTGCTCTGTTTCTTTGTTTTCTCATTTTTCAAGATTTAACTAGTCTGTCATGCTCAGCATATCACTTATTCTATTTATTAGCATTAGATATTGCCTGTTTCAAGAATCATGAAATCCAATTAGATCTTTAAACTAAAATTGTTGTAATTTTATCTTTTGACAGTTTTTGGCAACCTATGAAGGGATCCAAAGGAGACTGTTTATGAACCTGGAGAGTCCATGAAGAATTCCAGGAAGATTCCATTAGGTACTGCTAACCTTCTCTTTGGGGTGTTCCTTGCGGATCCCTGAAGTTTGTAAGATCTTCTTGGATTCAAACTCCACTCTCAGCATTGAGAGTTGGAGTTTGAATTCTTGCATGTTTTTAGCTTTTGAATCCAGGGTTTATTTGTGCTTTGAGAGAATGCATGATTTTGTTGTACTAACGGCCCATGAACTTTTGGGGGTCTGCACGGTGTTAATGGGTCACTGACACTGACTGAAGTTTCAAAGGTAAATGATGGCAATTACAGTAAGTGGCTATTAATGCTTAAGATGTGTCAATTCAGTTTTTGAAAATTTACAGAAATTTTAGATTTCTTCTTTTCTTTTTTAATCTTGCATGTTTACATAGGAAAAAATTACAGGTTAAATTCCTCAAGGTGATCTCTGAGCCAAACCACAACTCTACTGGTAGACACAGGTCAGGTACCTCAAAGCTGTTAGAGTAATAGTCAACTAAATATAAGACTCCCATGTTAAGATAAGTTGAGTCACAAAATCAGATAGATAAAACCAGGTCACCCACCAGCCTCGAGAAAATTTCTGTGCAACAAAGGACTGCTGTGAAATCATTACAGAACCCAACCCTTTTATCATGACTCTGAGCCCCATGAATAAATGTGAAAATAGAATTCTTGGTTTCTATAGAAATGAATACTCAACCTCTGGTTATACCTTTTACATGTGTTAATTATTAATGCAGAATTAATACATATGTTAGTATTAATAGAGAAGCTGTAGATACTTTCAACAATGGCAAAATCTTACTAAAAATAATTTAGAATTATAATGGCCATTGTGTAGAACATTCCAAATGACCAAGACCATTCACCTTAGGCATGCATTTGAAATAAGGACTCCTGAATCAGACCCTCCATGGATACCTATTTGAATTGCTGTGAAAAGCTTTTGAAAAGATTTCAAAAAAATTTTTGTCTCTTCAAAAGACTCCTTACAAAAGGCAAATACAAAGTTTAAGAAACTAATTGATAAGAAAAATTAAAACCGCTAGACTTGTGGATTAGTTACCATTCCATCCCCCAAGGCAAAAAGTAAAATAAAATAAAAAGCTAGATAAAGTGTTTATAAAAGCTAGGCCCTCAAGTCAACACACTTTGTTTCTTTAGCCACCTTTATGCTTGATTCAGATCTGCCTAGGCTGAGTCCAGGCATGGAAAATGTTTTGTCTGCCTTGTTTATTGGTGAGCTCTTCTCTGAACTCAGTAATCTACTGAAGAAACCAAAGCTAAATTGGAAAACAAAAAAGCTCAGGTTGCAATGAGCAGCCTTAGCCAGCAAGGCAATAATCAGGGTAGGTCAATCAGACTAAACAGACAACCTACAAAACGGGAGAAAATATTTGCATGCTATGCATCTGACAAAGATCTAATATCCAGAATCTATAAAGAACTTAAACAAATACACAAGAACAAAACAAATAACCCCATTAGACAGTGGGCAAAGAACATGAACAGACATTTCTCAAAGGAAGATATACAACTGGCCAGCAAACACTGAAAAAATGTTCAACATTATCAATCATTAAAGAAATGCAAATAAAAAACACAACGAGATACCATCTTAAGTCAGTCAGAATAGCTATCATTTAAAAAGTAAAAAAAAAAACCAACAACAACAGATGTTTGCGAGATTGCAGAGAAAAGGAATGTACATTCACTGTTGGTGGAAATGAAAGCTAGTTCAGTGCCTGTGAAAAGCAGTTTGGAGATTTTTTTAAAGAGCTAAAAATAGGTTTATCATTCAGTCTTACAATCCCATGACTGGGTATCTACCCAAAGGAAAATAAATCAGTCTACCAAAAAGACACCTGCACTTGTATGTTTGTCAAAGCACTTTTCACAAGAGCAAAGTCATGGAATCAACCTAAGTGCTCATCAATAGTGGATTGAATAAAGAAAATGTGGTATATGTACACTGGAACATTATACAGTCATAAAATCATGTACTTTGCAACAGTATGAATGCACCTGGAGGCCATAATGCGAGGTGAATTAACACAGAAACAGAAAAACAAATAATGCATGTTCTCACTTATAGGTGGCAGCTAAACAATGGGTCTACATGGGCATTAAGATGGGAGACACCACTTACTGGGAGACTCCACTGAGGAAGGTGGGAGATGTGCAAGTGTTGAAAAATTACTTGCTGGGTACCTATGTTCACTATTTTGGTGGTGGGTTGAATAGAAGCCCAAACTCCAGCATTACACAATATATCTATGTAACAAATTTGCACATGTACTTCCTGAATCTAAAAATAAAAATTTTAAGATGTAACTAAATAATAATAATAATAATAATAAAAACAGAAAAATAAAGAAGGACAAGTGTCCCTTGACTCAACCACCTGTTGCAGTGGATAAAGTGGTCGGGAGTAAAGAAGAGAGATATTCTCAGAGTAAATATTTTTTTTTGAAAGATGAATGGGTTCTTAGAAGACTAGAGTAGGATTTGTGGCAGAGTTTTGGGTTCACTGTCTCATTAAAGTTTTCATGAACAATTCAAGCATAATTGTTAAGAACAAGTAAATCAGGTGAATGTACATGGGATAAAAGTTTATAAATGAAATTTTAAGAGTTTCAAAAATATTTTCAGCAGCCTAAAATCTCAAATAAATACAATGTTACCTAAGTAAAATATTTATTAAATGACTGAGTCATTTTAAGTGGGTTAAAATACTGAAACTTTAATTGCTGAACATAATTCTAAGTTTATATACTTTGGCATCTTAATTTTATACAGTGCAAAGAAGGTTACTATATTTGAGTCTGTTAATAAACATGAGCAATATAAGGCAACATATTTCTAGAAATTATGATTACATTAGCAAGGCTTTGAGTGGAATGTCTTATTTGAAAAAGTTCATAGAATACCTGACTTCAAGCATTCTCAGTCTTACTGTGAATGTAAAAATATCTCCCCTTGGCAGGCACAAGAACCTTAGAATATATTGGGGAATTTAAGAGAGATGAATTCACCCTAATCTATAGGTGCTAAAATCTTCTTTGGTCTGGCTTCCTTCCCCTCACAAACTTTTAAAAGTCTAATCTCGGATTTCTTATTCAAGGTTCTAGCAAAGCAAACTTTAAAAAAGTCTATATGATCAATCACTATATTTTCTGCACTTACGTAAACAATTACACCAAGTTTGATGAGACTACATTTATTTTGCAAATTAGTCTTCTTGATTGTCTTAGATTTGATTGCCTTTAGATAAAATGAAAATGACTAGAGAGAAAAAGTTATGTTTCAACAGAAAACTATAGTACTCCTGTTACTGATTTTAAATCTGTTCATTGTTTTCAAAGTTTTTATTATCTATCTATAGACTGGACTGAATCCTGAATTTTTCTAGGTTTCTCCATTCCAAGTGTTTTGCACTTTTTTTGACTTGAGATCACTAAAATAAGAACTGCTCTGTTCTTGAAGCTTTATAAGATGGAGTTACACAACTCAATTTTAAGGGACAAACCCTGTGCCTTACGTGTGAGTCACTTACAGAGTTCACTGAAATGCCCAATGCCGTAACCAGAAACATTCAAACTACCAACCAGGACCAGAAGTTGATGATGTCACATTGTGGACAGCTTTCCCCAAGACATTACAAAAATGCTTCCCATTGTAATGAGAGTCTTACCTTTCTTTTTTCTTTCTTATGCTTACTTCTTTTATTGGGCAGGATAAACTTGTAATTAGAATTTTAAAATTGGTAGCTTCTGTGGGTAATTTGACCGATAGAATACTAAGGACCAATGTGGGCTAAGAGTTTTTAATGATGCTTTTGTCACTCCCTATTTAGTCAGAAGCAGAGCACTGGTTCACTCCTCTGAATCTATATTATAGGTTAAGGAGGATATTGCCAGGAAGCATTAATGCCTCTGGATGAGCATTGTTTGTTTGTTCTCTTTTTCCATGGCTTGGAGTAGATATAAATGAGACAACGATTAGAAATACACTTTCTATAATAGCCTTTATAGCAGACTCTACTTCAAAGACTAGAGTTGTACAACATACTTCTTTAAATTCTCTTGCTAAAGTTGTACTAGATAACAGAATTGCTCTGGACTACTTATTGGCTGAACAATTTCTAATGCTTCTTGGTGCACATGGATAAGTATGTTGGATTTTGCAGAGACTCAGCTGTAAAAATTAATCAACAAACTACTTGGTTAAAATGAGCAGATTTCTAGTCTGGTCCATCATTTGATCTATTCAATACTAATTGGTTTGTTTTATGGGAACACTAGCTACTACATATACTCTAAACTCTTGATATTATCCTTCTGATAATCAAAATAGTAGTCTCTCTGGTGCTGTATTGCCTCAAAAGCTTTAAATGTCTGCATGCCACCATTCATCCAATGTCATATGGCATTTCTTCAGTTGGAACAACAAACACATGAAGAAATACATGATATCAAGAATATGGTGACTTATGAATAATGTGTTGAGACTAAAAACTTAGAATGATGGTTACAGAGACTAGTATTAAAGCCATAAGTTTTGGTCACACTATCACCTAGGTGACAGCCTGACCCAAATGTGGAAATGGTTTAATAAAATTATGGGAGGCCGTTGTGTTGCAGGAGTTAACTCCACTGTCAACTTAAACCAGCAACCTTGGGTTCTTGTCCCACAACCAAGAAGATTAAGACAAGTTGACAACAAAAGGATAAGTGAAAGAAAGTGTTTATTAAGCAACAAAGCTCTCCAGAAAAAGAGAGCGAGCCCCAAATGGGTAACCTGGTGGGAGGAATTTGTGGTTTTTATCTTAACTTTTTTGGGGCTATTTCTCTCATTTACATCTCATCTACCCCTTACTTCCTGAGATCCAATTTTTATTGTGCATGCGGGTCCTTGACCAAGGTTACCCTATCTTGAATATTACTCATTAGTGCCACAGAGAAACCCACTGGGGGGAGTAAAAATGCAAAGCAAATGCTATGTTAGTGATATTATAATGAGCTACGGTCAAATTAGGACATTTAGGTAAGTTACTGCACCGGCATTTAAGCAGCAAAGTCCCTTTTAGCAGTACATCCTGGATTGAGAGGATGTTCTTAACCACCTTAACCACATTTTCAGACAACAGTTATATAATGGGGGCAGTGCAGATGGCGTTCCCTCAAGTGTTAAGTCTTCTCGAGACCCTCCCTCTCTGTCTGCTTAACCAGCTTCTGACTATCTCCTCTCTCATTCTGCTTTCTGGAATGATATTCCTAACTGCCATTAGGGGAAAGGGGCAATGACCACTCTGACTTCTTCAAGCTATGAGGGAGTGTTGTATATGCAGCAGTTAGGAATCCTCCAGAGGGAGGACTAATGGGCCTTGGAAGAAAGGTTCTGTCATGTGGGGTTCCATCTGCATAACAATGTGAAGGTTGATAGATTCTGGGTGAGAAGAAACAAATTTAGCAAGAATGCTTAATATACAGGGTCCAAAAAGCAATTCCAGAAAGATTGTTATTAGGGGCCTCAAAAAAAGTAATAGCTATATTACTGAAGGGAAGAATGTTAATTTGAACCACCACAAATTAGTGGCTTGCCGAATGAGCTCTGCTGCTTGCTCTTGAAGTCTATGAGCTGCATCTTGAACTATGCCTGATTCATTAACAAAAAGCAATACTCTTCTTGAAGGTATAGACATGTGTCCCTTCTTTGGCAGTTAATAAGTCAAGTGCTTTCCTGTTCTGAAATTCCTGCTAGTAAGTTTATTTGTCTTTGGAGATATTAGTATTCTACCTAATAATCAAACTCATACCTTCAATTCAACTCATACCTTTGTTAGCAGGAATAGGGTGCAGATGGAGGGCTATGGGGTGTGGTAGTCTGGGTTTTTCTACAAAAATGCCTTGCAATGCAAGCTAAAATGAATATAATGGCAGCAATTATTGGCCGAATTATATAAAAGAGTATAAAAAAGAGTATTAAAAGATGTTTAAAACTTTCCTGTGTTAAGGGAAGGCTGTCACTTATCTTTTTATGGTTTTTAATTTGAGGTCTCCAGCTTCCTCATAGTGGTAGTCTGTAGGTCTCTCTAGACTGGTCACGGATATATATATATATCTTCATGGTGTTAGAGACGACTATAGATATTTATTGGTAATATGTGGTGAATGTAGTGATGCTTGCCACCCCTGTGCCTATTACAGTTGAGATGCTTATTCCTGCTAACAAAGGTATGAGTTGAATTGTTCTTTTGGATATGGTTAGATATGAAGAGGCTAGAGCTAATAAAAGGATTGGAGGGTTTGATTATTAGGTAGGATACTAATATCTGGTGTTTGGTATATTAGGGTGCAGATGCCTGACCTATTAGCAGTCAGGCAGAGAAATGAAGATGTGCATATAAAAAAAAAAATCACTCCTGGGATAGAAAGGCAAAACTCATACTAATCCTTCTCCTTTTTTACCAGTGTAAAGTTTAAATTCCTAAATGGAGTTGTTACCTGCAAGAGTAGCTCCGGTGAGGGCTTGAAAGAATATATTATTATAAGGGGATGTATATTTGTATTGTTGATATATTGATAAAGAGAAGTAGCTGAGATCAACTCTTGTGCATTGTGTGAGGTTTAGAAATGAGTTTAAGGGGATGTCTGTACATTTGTGTCAAGGTGCCTCAGAACTAAAGTATTGCATCCTTTGTGTTAATTTAGCACATGCCTCCTTGCAATGGTTTATACAGGCAGGACATATCCCACATACGTGAAAAGGACATGGATAGGTGTCTTTTGCTATGGATGGAGGGGCCATGGGGTGTGGTAGTCTGGTTTTTTTCTACAAAAATGCCTCGCAATGCAAGCTAAGATGAATATAATGGCAGCAATTATTGGCCGAATTATATAAAAGAGTATAAAAAAAGAGTATAAAAAGATGTTTAAAACTTTCCTGTGTTAAGGGAAGGATGTCACTTATCTTTTTATGATTTTTTAATTTGAGGTCTCCAGCTTCCTCATAGTGGTAGTCTGTAGGTCTCTCTAGAATGGTGGAGGTGACATCATCAGGACCCCAAGGCTTTACTCTTGTGTGATGAATCCAGGAATCTATTCTGGCTATCTTTATTGCTGAAGGGATGGAGAGAAGGACCGTGTAAGGTCCCTCCTAATCTGAGTCTAAAGCGGGAGAGAGAGAAGGAAGACCCTTCACCAGTACTAAGTCTCCTGAGTTAAACAGGAGTGACCCTTGATCTCTGGGTTGTGCTTCTGATAACACTTTTAGTTTTTGTTGAAGTTGGGCTAATAAGGTGATTTTTAAAAATTAGGTCTGAAGTTTCTTGGTCTAGCAAGAGATTATTAGTCAGAAAAGGCTGACCATACATCATGTCAAAAAGACTTAGCCCTGGTTTTGTTGGGGTATTTCTGATACATGGTAATGCCATGGGTAACAGAGAGTCCAAGGGAGATGATTTTCCTGTGACAGCTTTTTAAGATGTCCTTTAGTAATAACATTTTAAAAAACTTTTCCTGAAGATTGTGGTCTTCAGGCACAATGAAGATGATATAGAATTCCCAATGCCTTTGAGACCCTCTGAGTGACAGCGGCTTTGAATGAGGGGCCTCTATTGTTTTGGAGGTATTTAGGAAGTCCAAAATGAGGGATTATTTCATTAAGATTTTTAGTACTTCAGAAGCTTTTTGGGGGCTTTTTCCTTTCTATCTTTCCATATAACCTACATTTATATTTTGAATTGTCCTTAGTAACTTTAATGAGGCTATTTATATTCCAACATGGATGACCAGAACCAAACAGCTGACACCTGCGTTAATTAAGATAGTAGTTTGGGCTCCAGTGCCTTAATGTTCACTTGAGGGTTGTTGGGGTGATGGTAAGCTATGCCAGGTACTTTAGCTGATTACCAGACCTCTTCAGTGGTCATCATTTCTGATCTAGGTGTTCCTGCAGAAGGGAGCGTACCTGCTTTCCAGTGGTTTGCTGGCCTGTGCAGTAGACAAGGTCCTGGAGATTTAGACCTCTTTGGGGCAACTAGGCTTTTAGTGCCCCCACAGATTGTACCCATGGCAATAGACACCGTCCCCTTAGCAGGTTTATTCTTACCAGATTTCTGATGGACCATTGGAATTTTGTCGCTAATGGCAATTGCCAATTGAGATGCCTTTTTTGGTCCGCTGGTTCTGCAGCACTCCATGTTGGTACCCTATTATTTCTTTCTTTTTAAAGCCTAGATGAGAAAAAAATTCCTTAAAGTTTCTCTTTTAATTGACTATGAAATTTTTGATAATTTCTCTGTTTGTGATGGTTTGGTATAAAATGCTTTAGAGTGAACAGACCACATGGATGTGAAATGATATATCCCTATTTGATTTCAATTATGAACAGGAAAATGCATTAAGACTCTTTATAAATTGCTAAATTACAATTTCAGTTGTAGGGTGTGGACAATTGGGTGAGAGTGATCAGGTTCCACATTATCATGCCGCAGATAGAGTACCTAGTATTTCATTTGTCCTGTGGGAGAAGTACTAGGCTTAGTAAAGTGTATTCAGGTAGTAACTAGCATTCAAAGCTTTACCTGTTCTAAAGAGGGGATTAGGGAAGCTAGCTAGGCACAGCAAAGTGATGTAATGTTCTTTTTAAAAAAACTTTAGTGAACCTGACATAACAAGCACTAGTATTATCTAACATTGACTTTTTTTCTTTTATTATAAATTTGTGGGGTACAATTCAGGATTAGGTATACAAATGTCCACTATGCAGTTTCCCTTGTTGATGAGGTATGACCTTCCCTCCCCTGGCAGTTTCCCACTACTGTCAATCCCTTTCTTATAGTATTATGATAATTGTTCAAGATCCACTTATGACTAAGAACATATGATACTCTGTTCTGTTTCTGTGATAGATCACTGAGTATGATAGACTCTAAATCCACCCAAGTTGGTGCGAAATCCATACGTTTGTCCTTTATGGCTGTATAATATTCCATTGTGTATATGTACCACACTTTTTTTATCCAGTCCAGCTTCAATGGCAGCACAGTTGGTTCCACATTTTTGCTATTGTGAATAGAGCTGTAACAAACATGTGTGTACAGGCATCTTTTTTGTAGAATGATTTTAGTTCCTCCAGGTATATTCCCAATAGGGAGATTGTTGGGTCATATGGAAGGTCAATTTCTAGTTCTCAGAAATCGCCACACTGTTTTCCAAAGAGGTTGCACTAGTTTGCATTTCTACCAACAGTGTAGAAGTGTTCCTTTTCCTCCACATCCTTGCCAGCATCTATTGTTACTTGTTTTATTAATGATGGTCATTCTTACTGGGGTTAGGTGGTATCTCAACGTGGTTTTGATTTGCATTTCTCTGATGATGAGTGAGGCTGGGCACTTTTTCGTGTGTCTGTTGGCTGCCTGTATATCTTCTTTTAAGAAGTGTCTATTCATGACTTTTGCCCACTTTTTAATGGGGCTGTTTGTTTTTTTCCTTGCAGTGTATTTGAATTCCTAGTAGATCCTAGGTTTTAGGCCTTTGTCAGATATGCAGTTGGCAAATCATTTTTTCATTCTGTGGGCTGTCTCCCTGCTCCCTTGATGGTTTCTTTTGCTTTGCAGAAGCTTGTCAGTTTGAAGAGGTACCACTTGTCTATCTTGTCTCTTATGATATGGGCTCTTAGGGTTTTGATGAGGAATTGCTTGCCCATTTCAATGTCCATAAGGATGTCTCCTGCATTTTCTAAGATTCTTATGGTTTGAGGTTTTACATTTAGGTCTTTGATTCATTTAGAGTTAATTTTTGTGTATGGTTATAGATAGGGGTTCTGTTTCAATCTTCTGCATGTGGTCAGCCAGTTTTCCCAGCACCATTTACTGAATAGGTTCTCCTCTCCCCAGTGGTTGTTGTTGGAGGCTTTGTCAAGATGAGTTGGTTGAGTAATTGAGGCTTTGCTTCTGGATCTCTATTCTGTTCCATTGTTCTACGTGCCTGTTCTTGTACCAATACCAGGTTGTTTTGATTACCGTAGACTTATAGTAAAGTTTAAAGTCTGGAAGTGTGATACCTCCTTCTTTGTTTCTTTTGCTAAGGATTGTTTTAGCTATTCATGGTCATTTATGTTTCCATATGAATTTCCGTATTGTCATTTCCATGTCTGAGAAGGATGATGTTGGTAGCTTAATGGGTATTGCATTGAATCTGTAGATTGCCTTTGGTACGATGGACATCTTAACAATGTTGATCTTCCAATTCATGAGCATGGAATATTTTCCATTTGTTTGTGTCTTCTTGGATTTCTTTGAGCGGTGTTTTGAAGTTCTCATTGTAAAGGTCTTTCACTTCTCTGGTTAGGAAGATGCTGAGGTATTTCATCTTTTTCTGTGGCTATTTTGAATGGGACTGTGCTTTTTATTTTGGTTTCCACCTGCCTGTTGTTGGTGTATAAGAATGCAATTGTCTTTTGCACATTTATTTTTTACCCCGAGACTTTGGCAAAGTCCTTTATCAGTGCAGCACGTTTTTGGGATTTTGACAGGTTCTCTTGGATTTTCGAGGTATAGGATCATATTGTCAGCAAAAAGGAATAACTTAACTTCCTCTTTTACAATCTGGACACCCCAGATTTCCTTCTCTTGTCTAATTGCTCTAGCTAGAACTTCTGACACAATGTTAAACAAGAAGGGTGAGAGGGAGCAGCTTTGTCTTCTTCCAGTTTTCAGGGGAAATGTTTCCAGTTTCTGTTTGTTTAACAATATGCTAGCTGTGAGTTTATTGTAGATGGCACTTACTATGTTTTTTTTTTTTTTTTTGAGTTGGAGTCTCACTCTGTCACCCAGACTGGAGTGCAGTGGCTGCTCCCATCCACCACAGCCTCAACCTGCTGGGGTCCAGCGATCCTTCCGCCTCAGCCTTCCAAGTAGCTGGAACTAGAGGCACGCTACCATGCCCAGCTAATTTTTGATTTATTGTAGAGATAAGGTCTCGCCAAGTTGCCCAGGCGGGTCAGGCAATCCACTCACCTCAGCCTCCCAAAGGCGCGAGATTACCGGCTGAGTCACTGAGCCTGGCTGGCACGTACTATTTTGAGGTACGATCCTTCTACACCTAGGTGTTTAAGGATTTTTATCAAGAAGGATGCTGGATTTTTTCAAAAGCTTTTTCTGCATCTAATGATATAATCATGTACTTCTTGTTTTTACATCTGTTGATGTGTTTAATAACATTTATGGTCTTGTGAATGTTGGAACAGCCCTGCATCCTGGGGATAAAGGCTACTTGGTCATGGTGGATGATTTTTGAGATGTGTTTTTGAATCCGATTTGCTAGAATCTTGTTGTGGATTTTTGCATTTATGTGCATAAGAGATATTGGCCTGTAGTTCTCATTTCTTGTTGGATCTTTACTTTGTTTGGTATCAGTATGATGGTAGCTTCATAAAATGATTTGGGGAGAATTCCATCTTTCTCAATTACCTGGAATACTTTCAATTATTAATGGTATCAACTCTTCCTTGTACGTTCTGTAGAGTTCTGCCAAAAAGCCATCTAGTCTAGGCCTCTTTTTTTTTTTTTTTTTGGTAAGTAGTTTTCTTATGACAGAGTCAATTTCCTGGGTTATTTTTGGTCTATTTACTGTCTCAATGTCTTCTTGTTTCAACCTGGGGAGATTGTGTGATGTCAGAAAGCCCTCCATTTCATTTAGGTTATCGAGTTTGTTTCCATATAGGTGTGCATACTAATCTCTGATAATCTTTGTATTTCTTTGGGGTCTAGCATCAATTTTTTTTTTAGCATTTAGTAAAGTTGGAAGATTTTATTAAAACACTCACAAGTTTGGTTTGGAAAAAGCAGATTAAAAAGGCTACAGGCTGTTTTTCAAGATTACTAACATGTGATCCTTTTCCTTTTTTGGGAGAGGGGCTGAGAGTCCCGGTCTAGATTTAATTTGAGAGAGTTATCAGAAAAAGGAACACGGACTTCAATATATATTTTTTCTGTCCGTCTCTCTTGAGGGGAAGCTGGTTGAGTCTATTGAAAGCCTGTACATAGGGAACTTCAGACAATTTGCCCTTATGTCTACAAAAAAGGTTTAATTGTAAGATTTTATTGTAATTGATATTTCCCTCTTGAAGCCAGGTTTCTCCATCCTGTAATTTGTAACTTGGCCATGGCTCGGTACAAAAGAATTTAAGCCTTTTCTTTTTTTCAGCGTTTGAAGATCAAAGGAGTCCCAGTGTGATAGGATGCACTCTAAAAGAGTGCAAACTGTAGATGCAGATGACCTGTTGCCCATCTGAAATGAGAGAGAAGCAAAAGAAAAGCATTCTTTACTTTTCCTCTCTCTGACCAACACTCATGAGTGGGATTGAAAGGAGGATATCCCCACCACAATCCCTGTCCTCAGATACTCATGATGTCTCCATGTATGTGAGCATGACCTCCATCCATGTGTGTGGGGGGGACTCTGTTGACAGGACTTAGTCATGCTTACCTGTGCGAACACCAGTCCTTGTCCCTGGCTGAGACTGCCTCTAAACTTTCTAGATTGTTGACCTCATTACCTTGTTGGTTTTTTTCATACAAAAATCTGAAAGATGCATTGGAGTACTTGAATTTGAACTAGAGCACTCAGAGGGAGTGATGTGGGTGCTGGAGGAAGGCATATACATCTATTAGTGCATACATACCTTAGGGGTGGGCGTGAGTTGGACCAACTGTATGAGTAATATACATACCAGTCTTTACATAGGCATTCTCCTCCCTTCATTTCTTTTAAAAGTATCAGCATATTGTTGGATAGTTGCCAGCATCCACAAGAATGAGAATGGTTAGTTTGTAGGTAGAATCCTACTTTTTTGTGTGACCATTCAAATTGAGGGCATAAAAAGTGTCTGAGGCAGATTTATGGCTCTATTGAATCTCCTTCCAATGGCCTTTGGCACATTGTAGCCATTGTTCAATGAGACATTGTATTGGAAGTATCCCTGTTCCACGTATGATTGTTAGAATTACAGATGGGATGGTCCAATTGGAATGTAGGTCTTAATGAAGTGAGCAAATGAGCTACCTGAGTTTTAGTGGATACGATTGAGATTATTACAAAAGGAAAAGTCCATATTGCCTTAATAATTTATATCCTGAAAAGTCTTTTTAGCAGGTGAGTAAAGCTTGCAAGGCTAATGTGTAGCTTTTAAATCAAATTTGCTCTAAACAAAGAAATGCAACCTTATATTAGGGTGGTTTGGCTCCACAAAATTCTGTCCAAAAGAAAACAAATAAGGGCTCTGCTGGCCCATCCACTTCACATTAGCTAAACTATGTTGGTCCCTGACATAAAAGCAGCAGCCCAGATGTAATGGAGGAAAATAGCCTTCCCTAGCATCTTCCTCATGTCCGTTGTTCCCCCCAAATGACAAAAACAACATTGATCCTTGTCACATTCCTTATATCTAAAACACAACCTATTAAGAACCAGCATTTCATCACATTGCATAAAACTTTTTAACACAGAATACAAAGAAGGGATAGGATAGGCATGGCAGTTTTGAAGGGAAGAAAACGCAATAGGAAAGATTGGAAGTCTTTTGCTGATATCCTAAAGGGCAGCCGGGAAATGGAATTGGTCTGAGAGCCTTCAGATAACACCAAGGAGTAGCCTTGGCCAGAAATCTTTAATTACTCCCAAATTTAATCCAGTCCCACTCATTCCGGGAAAGGAAACCAGATCTGGACAGAGCCAACATTCAAGGACGATGGAGGATTGACTAAGTCCTTTCTGGCAAGGCTGTCCTCTGTGACTTGTAGAATAGCAGCCACTCTATCTGCTTTTAAGTGACTGACAGAGGCCTTTGATGGTTTTGAGAGAGAAAACTACTTTGAGGAAAAGAAGTTTCAGAAATGAAAGTAAAGAGACAGGCCCACTTTCACTCACCCTTCTGAATCTGTCAATCCGAGTCATGGCACCAAATGTTGCAGGAGTTTTTAACTCCACTGTCACCTTAAACCAGCAACATCAGGTTCTTGTTCCATGATCAAGAAGATTAAGGATTGTGAATACCAAAATGATTAGCGAAAGAGGGAGTTTATTAAGCAACAAATGCCTCCTAATAAAGAGAGGGAGCCTGGAATGGGTAACCTGGTGGTAGGAGTTTGTTTGTGGTTTGTATCTTATCTTTTCTGGGGCTATTTCATTTACATCTCATCCACCCCTTACTTTCTGAGACCCAATTTTTATTGTGCATGCAGGTCCTTCCTTGACCAAGTTTACTCCATCTTGAATATTACCCATAAGTACCACAGAAAAACCCACTCGGGGATAAAACCACAATGTAAATGATATGTTGATGATATTATAATAAGTCAAGGTCATGTTAGGGTGTTTAGTTAAGTACTGCAAATTAAAAAGTCCCTTTTAGCAGTACATCCTGGGCTGAGAGGATGTTCTTAACCACATAAACCATTTTCAGCCAACAATGATATAATGGGGGTGGTTCAGGGGGATTTCCACAGGTGTTAAGTCTCCTTGAGACCCTGCCTCTCTGTCTGCCTAAACAGCTTTTGACTATCTCCTCTCTCAGTTGTTTTGAACTGAGCTCCTACACTAGGCCTCAGCAGATCAGACCAAACCGAAATGGAGTTACTCATACTAAGTGCTACATGTACAACCTGAAGCTTTAGGTAAATCTCAAAGCGGACTAGTTTTTTTGTTTTGCTTTGCTTTTTTCTGAAAATAGAAGATTTACAGCAATCAATCAAGGAAAGCTCAGTCTACCTGAGTCAGCATAAAAAGGAATTTTCCTCTGCTTTAGCAATGATAAGAAAAGTAAACTATAGTAACCTGATATTTAATGAAAATATATTTTTTTAATTGCTGTTTTCTTTTTCTCACCTTACAAAAACTAAATATCCTGCCATGCACAGCAGAGCATTTATTATTTTTAGGAATGAGGTATTGTATGATTTAAACTAATTTTTTTGTAATTTTTTTTTCTTTTGACACCCTTTTATAATAATTTAGTTAAGACCTATGATATAACCAGATAGACTATTATACATGGGAATCTCAGTTGCTATAGAAAATAAGATATTGGAGAAAGTCTATTTTAGGACTGTCTTAAAGTCTTTTATTTACATGGAAAAAATATAAGAACTGCTTTATAATAAACTATTCTATATTAAACTTTTTTGTTTCTAATTGCAATTAACATTTTGGATATTCTAGTTTGTGTGTAGCAATTGGAATTGGAATTATTACTGTTTATTTGGAAATACACATAAACTAGCTTAAAATGTTTACTTTAAGAATGTTTCTAAGCCGAGCTCCGTGGCTCAGCCTGTAATCCCGCACCTTGGGAGGCTGAGGTGAGTGGATTGTCTGAGCCCGCGAGTTCGAAACCCACCTGGGCAACTTGAAGAGCCCTCATCTCTACAGTAAATCAAAAAATTAGCCAGGCGTGGTAGCGTGCACCTGTAGTTCCAGCTACTTGGAAGGCTGAGGCGGAAGGATTGCCGGAGCCCAGCAGGTCGAGGCTGCGGTGGCCAGGAGCGGCCACTGCACTCCAGTCTGGGCGAGACTCCAACTCAAAAAAAAAAAAAAAAAGAATGTTTCTGTTTGCATAGTTGAGTGCTTTGAGTTACTGGGACCCACATATTCAGTAACTAAAAATAATAAAATTTTCTCTTGCTAATAAGAAAATTGGCTTGGCATGTTATAATTGTCTTCACAATTTGCCTAACTTCAGGTTGTCTTAATATATTACTAGTAACAAGTTGTTACTAACTAATCTTCTCTAAATTCCTTTAATTTATCTAATTACCTACATCATCATCTCTGTCAAAGCAAAATTCTAATTTACCAGGTGACTCAGTTTGCAGTTCAAGTTTTGTAAATTTCTTAAGAAATAAAGAAAATAATTGGTCTTTGTTTTCTTTGTTAACATTGACTAGTTGTATTTGCAAAGTCTAATTAATGGATTAATCTATTTCTATACTTGAACTTTATAACCTCATTTTACTTAGAGGGAACTGAGTTTTATTTATAAATTTATTCATTCAAAAACATTTATTAAATCATTTAACCTATTATAATACTGTATATGTCAGGAATTAAAATGAATAAAAGGTGGCCATATTATAAATGTATAAGCTGGCGTCTGGGGTGCATACAAAAAAGTACATAATAATACATCGATTACTATACTATATGGCATGAGCTACGTAAAGAAAGGCACAAAAATGTTGCTAAACAATTTTAATGCAGCGAGAATCTTTTTTTTT
Organism: Cephalopachus bancanus; assembly: GCA_027257055.1. NCBI lineage: Eukaryota > Metazoa > Chordata > Mammalia > Primates > Tarsiidae > Cephalopachus > Cephalopachus bancanus. Next base: position 3,205,674 of record JAPVLO010000046.1, on the reverse strand, counting down.
TTTTAATTTTACAATTCTAGTAGTAACTTTATTGCCTCACCTGTAAGGTGAATACGAAACTTCAGATAGTATTGTTTGCTTATTCTTAGATTTTAGTATTTTAGAATACTATGTTTTACATATAGCATAATAAACAAAAGTAAAAATAAAACTGCTTCATAAATTTAAATTTTAAAAAATGTGTGAACAGTTGGCATTTTGTGTTGACAAATATTATATAATACTTAATTTTGTTGAAGAAATTTAATGAAATGAGGATGTTATAAAAGAATAAGCAGAAATTAAACTTGTATTGGTAAAGGGGAGTATGTACTACTTTTTTTTTTTGTAGGTGGGAACAATGTCTTTTTCTTTTCATTAATCAGTATTTTTTATTATGGTTTTGTGGGGTACAGTTAAGGGTTAGGTGTACAATTACGTTTCATTCGGGCACCCTGTTGATAAGAGGTGTTTTCCCATCCCCCGACAGATATTTGCTACTGTTAATCCCATCCCCCACCCCCCCATAGTTTCCCAGTACCGTCAGTCATTTTCTTATAGTATTCCATTGGATGTTCAAAGTCCATTATATGAGTGAGAACATGTGATATTCGGATCTTTGTTTCTGTGAGAGGTCACTCAGTATTATAGACTCTAGTTCCATCCAGGTTGCAGCGAAATTCATGATTTTGTTCTTTTTTATGGCTGTGTAGTATTCCATCATGTATATGTACCACATTTTTTTTATCCAGTCCTCTTTTGATGGGCAGCATGGTTGTTTCCAGGTTCTTGCTATTGTGAACAACGCTGTGATAAACATATGTGTGCAGGTATCTTTTTTATAGTGATTTGTGTTCTTCAGGGTACATTCCCAGTAGGGGGATTGCAGCGTCATATGGAAGGTCAATTTTTAGAGCTTTTAGGAACCGCCACACGGCTTTCCACAGAGGTTGCACTAGTTTACACTCCCACCAACAGTGTAGAAGTGTTCCCTTTTCACCACACCCTCTCCAGCAGCTGTTATTTTTTGAGTTGTTGATAATTGCCATTCTGACTAGAGTTAGGTGGTATCTCAGTGTGGTTTTGATCTGCATCTCCCTGATGATTAGTGAGGTTGAGCGTTTCTTCATGTGTTTGTTGGCCGCTGGAATGTCTTCTTTTGTGAAGTGTCTGTTCATATCTTTTACCCATTTTATAATGGGGTTGTTTGTTTTCTTCTTTTCAGTACGTTTCAGTTCCTTGTAGATCCAGGATGTTAAGCCCTTGTCAGACCTAGAGTTGGCAAATACTTTTTCCCAGTCTGTAGGCTGTCGCTCTGCTCTCTTGATGGTTTCTTTGGCTTTGCAGAAGCCTGTCAGTTTAATAAGGTCCCATTTGTCTATCTTCTCTCTTAAGTCCTGTGGGTTTCGGGTTTTGTACAGGAATTGGATGCCAGTTCTGAATTCCATGAGAGTATTTCCTTCCTTTTCTAAGGTTCTTATGGTTTGAGGTTTTACATTTAGGTCTCTGATCCATTTGGAGTTAACCTTTGTGCATGGCGATAGATAGGGGTCCTAATTCAATCTTCTGCATGTGGTCAGCCAGTTTTCCCAGCACCATTTACTGAATAGGTTCTCCTCTCCCCATTGGTAGGTGGTGGGGGCTTTGTCGAAGATGAGTTGGTTGAGAAATTGAGGTTTTGCTTCTGGAATCTCAATTCTATTCCATTGATCTATATGCCTGTTCCTGTACCAATACCAAGCTGTTTTGATGATTGTAGCTTTATAGTAAAGTTTGAAATCTGGTATTGTGATACCACCTGCTTTGTTTTTTTTGCTGAGGATTGTTCTGGCTATTCTTGGACGTTTGTGTTTCCATATGAATTCCTGTGTTGTTTTTTCTAGGTCTGAGAAGAATGTTGTTGGTAATTTAATGGGTATTGCATTGAATTTGTAGATTGCCTTAGGTAAGATGGACATCTTCACAATGTTGATTCTTCCGATCCATAAGCATGGGATATTTTTCCACTTGTTCATGTCAGCTTTGATTTCTTTGAGCAGTGTTTTGTAATTTTCATTGTAAAGGTCTTTCATGTCACTGGTTAGGAAGATGCCAAGGTATTTCATTTTTTGTGTGGCTATTGTGAATGGAACTGTGTTTTTTTGTTGTTGTTTTTTTTTTGGGTTGGAGTCTCACTCTGTCGCTCAGACTGGAGTGCAGTGGCCGCTCCCGGCCACCGCAGCCTCGACCTGCTAGGCTCCAGTGATCCTGCCACCTCAGCCTTCCGAGTAGCCAGAATTACAGTCATGCGCTACCACCCCCGGCTGATTATTTTGATTTATTGTAGAGATGAGGTCTCGCTGCCCAGGCGGGTCTCAAACCCGTGGGCTCAGGCAATCCACTCACCTCAGCCTCCCAAAGGCATGGGATTACAGGCTGAGCCACCGAGCCTGGCTAGGAACTGTGTTTTTTATTTGGGTTTCTGTTTGTTTGTTATTGGTGTAGAGAAATGCGATTGTCTTTTGTACATTTATTTTGTATCCTGAGACTTTGCCAAAGGCTTTTATCAATGTAAGGAGGCCTTTGACAGATTCTTTTGGGTTTTCAAGGTACACCATCATATCATCTGCATAGAGAGATAACTTGATTTCCTCGTTTCCTATTTGAATACCTCTGATTGCCTCCTCTTCTCTGATTGCTTTAGCCAGGACTTCCAATACTATGTTGAACAGGAGGGGAGAGAGTGGGCATCCTTATCTAGTTCCAGTTTTCAGGGGAATTGGTTCCAATTTTTGTCCATTTAGGAGTATTCTGGCTGTGGGTTTCTCGTAGATGGCTTTTACTATTTTGAGGTATGTTCCCTGTATGCCTAGATGTTCAAGGGTTTTTATCAAGAAGGGGTGCTGGATTTTATCAAAAGCTTTTTCTGCATCTAGTGATATGATCATGTGGTTTTTGTTTTGACATCTGTTGATGTATTTAATTACATTTATGGTTTTACGAATGTTGAACCAGCCTTGCATGCCAGGAATAAAGCCTACTTGGTCATGGTGGATGATTTTTGAGATGTATTGCTGAATCCGGTTTGCTTGGATCTTGTTGAGAATTTTAGCATCTATGTTCATCAAAGATATTGGCCTGTAGTTCTCTTTCTTTGTTGGATCTTTACCTGGCTTGGGTATCAATGTGATGTTGGCTTCGTAAAATGATTTGGGGAGAGTTCCATCTTTTTCAATCGCCTGGAATACCTTCAGTAGGATTGGTATCAGCTCCTCCTTGAATGTCTTGTAGAATTCTGCTGGGAAGCCATCTGGACCAGGGCTTTTTTTTGTAGGAAGTTTTCTTATTACGTAGTTGATTTCCTTGATTGTTATTGGTTTATTTAGGGTCTCAATTTCTTTTGTTCCAACCTAGGTAGGTTGTGTGATGTCAGAAAGTCCTCCATTTCCTTCTGGTTTTCAAGTTTATTTCCGTACAAGTGTACGTAGTAGTCTCTAATGATCTTTTGTATTTCTTCAGGGTCAGATGTGACTTCATCTTTTGTGTTTCTGATTATGCTTATTTGGTTTTTTTCTCGTTTTTTCTTGGTCAGTCTAGCTAGGGGACCATCGATCTTGTTTACCCATTCAAAGAACCAGCTTTTTGTTTCATTGATTTTTTGTATTATCTTTTTGTCTTCTATGTCCTGGATTTGGGCTTTTATTTTGGTGATCTGGATTCTTCTGCTAAAATTAGGGTTTTTGTGGTCTGCTTTTCCAGCTTCTTTAGGTGGCTTGTTAGGTTGTCAATTTCTGTTCCTTCCATTTTCTTCATGTGTGTTTGTAGGGATATAAATTCCCCTCTTACTACAGCTTTCAGGGCATCCCAGAGATTCTGGTAAGATGTTTCTTCATTTTCATTTGTTTCCAGGTATCTTTTGATCCCTGTTTTGATTTCATCATTGACCAGGAGTTGTTTAGCATCATGCTGTTTAGTGTTCATGTCTTTGTGGGTTTTGGGGGGACTTTGTTGGTGTCAATGTTTATTTTTATTCCACTGTGGTCTGAGAGGGTGTTTGGTAGAATTTTGGTCCTTTTAAATCTGCATATGCTTGACTTATGGCCGAGTATGTGGTCGATCTTAGAATATGTTCCATGTGGTGATGAGTAGAATGTGTATTCTGTGGTCTTTGGATGGAGTGTTCTGTAGGTATCAATTAAGTTCATTTGGTCCAAAGTCACATTGAGGTTCCAGATCTCCTTGCTGATTTTTTGTCCTGATGATCTGTCTAGGTTTGTGAGTGGGGTATTAAAGACCCCAGTTATGATAGTGGTAGAGTCAATATCTTTCTTTAGTTTTCCAAGAAGTTGCTTTATGAAAGTTGTTGCACCTATGTTGGGTGCATATATGTTTAGGATAGATATTTCTTGTTGATGGATTGAGCCTTTTATCATTATATAGTGGCCTTCTGTATCTTTTTTGATTTTTAATAGCTTGAAGGGTATTTTGTCTGAAATTAAGATCGCTACTCCTCCTTTCTTTTGTATTCCGTTCGCTTGAAAGTTTGTTTCCCATCCTCTTACTTTGAGTCTGTGGGTGTCCTTTCTAGTGAGGTGAGTCTCTTGAAGGCAATAGATTGTTGCCTGATGACATTTTATCCATTTTGCCATTCTATGTCTTTTCAGTGGTGCATTTAGTCCATTCACATTTAGGCTAATAATTGAAATGCAAGAGTTGATCCCTGTCATAAGGTTCTTACAGAGTTGATCCTGTTTATTTGATGTCTTTCTTTGGGTTTTGGAGTTGGTTCATGTGTGTTTTTAATCTTTTGCCTGTACTCTTGTGAAGAATGCTGTTGTTCTTTTTTCTTTTTCTTCTGTGTTCAGTACTTTCTTAAGTGTTTCTTGTAGAGGTGGTCTGGTGGTAGCGTAGGTTCTTAGGGATTGGATGTCTGGAAAAGATTTCAATTCTCCCTCACTAATGAAGCTCAGTTTGGCTGGGTAGGTTATTCTTGGTTGAAATTGTTTCTCTTTTAGAACTTTGAAGATAGGGCTCCAGGCTCTTCTGGCCTGAAGGGTTTCTGTGGATAAATCTGCTGCTATTCGAATTGGTTTTCCCTGGTAGGTAGTCTGGCCTTTTTCTCTTGCTGCCTTTAGGATTTTTCCTTTCATAGCTACTTTGTTTAGGCGAATTATTATGTGTCTGGGAGTTGGTCTTCTTGTTTGTTGTCTTGCAGGGGTTCTCTGAATCTCTTGTGTTTGACTTTTTTCATCCTTAATGAGATGAAGGAAATTTTCTTGAATGATTTCATGAAATGTTTGTTCCAGAGTGGCTTCTGTTTCTCTTTCTGCCTCAGGAAGCCCAATTATTCTTAGGTTTGGTCTCTTGAAGTGATCATTCATCTCTTTCAGGTTTTGTTCTGTCTTTTTGAGCTTCTTTTCTATGCTTTTGACAGTTTGGGTTAGTTCTGTGTTTTGGTCTTCGAGCTCTGAGATTCTTTCTTTGGCTTGGCTGATTCTGCTTTCCATGCTTATTAGTCTGTTGTTCATTTCCATCACAGTATTCTTTACTGCTGTCATTTCTGACAACAGTTCCTTCCTATTTTCCTCTTGTCTCTCCTCAATTTTTTTAATTCTCTCCATTAATGTCTTGATGTCTGGGTTTGTTGCATGTAACCAGTCATTCTGGGGACTCTTCATTGTCTGTGTTCCAGAATCTGTTTTCTTAGTGTCTGATTTCCCAGGGGTCTGTGTAGGACCTGTATTCTTCTTTCGGTTTTTCTTCATTTGTGCGGTTTTTTCCCCCCTCTCTACTTTTTCCTTCCCTCCATGTCACCGTCTTCTTTAATTCTGTTATTCAGGGGTAAAGGGAATGGTTTTACTTCTGTTTGTTCAATCTCCTATTCTTTATGTATGTCCTCTTACTTTTTTCAATTCTGAAGTTGCAATGTAGGTTGGAGGTGGTCCTTTCTGCAGTTCTGAGATTTATTTAAGGGGAGAGCTGTGATTCAAAATCTGTCTGCAGGTCCTGGTATTCACTGACAGGCGTGTGGATAATGTGGAACCCACTTCCCACTGTCCTGGAATCTGTCCGTGCAGTGGGGCTGTAGGTTTACTCCCTTGAATCGCAAGCAGGTGGTGCTATCTCATCTGCTCACCCCAGAAGAGGTGGGTCCGGACAGGAACAAGATGGCTGCCTGCCTCCGAGCAGGCAACAGGAGCCCCATGCCAGGCAGGCAGGACAGTCTTGGACGCAGGATAGGTGGCAGCGATCCCAGCAGATCTTCCCTGAAGCGGTTCGTTGTGGATCTCCTCGGGCTGTGTGGTGCGATATGCTACCCCTCTTGGAGGCCGCGGCGTCTGTGGTGGGAGAGGCGGGAGAGGGGAGGGGTGGGAGAATCTTTTAAAAAGATTTGTGGAGATGTGTGTCATCTGTGCTAGGTACTAATGAATGTTTAGAAATTACCAAGTTAGACAAAGGGCAAGGCTAAAATATACCATCCAAAAGAAATTAGTGTGTGTTTTTAAAAATGCCCAAATACATGGAATTGCAGGGAGTTTATTAGGACTAGGAAATGGGAGGTGGTGAGAGGTGAGAATAAGAGGATAAAATATAGAGATATAGTTGAGTAGCACATTGTTAGAAGGCCTTAAATACTATGCTGAAGATTTTATTATTTTATATATTAGTCAAAGAAAGAAGTGAAGAGGGACATTTCAGATAATATCCTGCTGCTCCAGAAATGAAAATAAGATTACAACTTTTTAACTTCATTCTCACGGATTCCTCACTGTTCCACAAAAGAACCATTAGGTTTTGCTAGGAGTCAGAAAAACCATAATTAACATTTCTTAGTGGGCACAATCACTTTTTATAAACTGTGATCTTCAAATCTTACATCCTTTTTTCTTACTTTGGATGCTTTCCAACCACTAGAGTTTGAATTGAGCTGGACACATTCTTGGAGTTTGAGGAAACAGCCTATTAGTCTACCTGATTGATTGAGGGAGTAACCAGAAGGTAATTTGTTTTTCTAGGAGGGCCAGAGAGTAGCCACCATAGTGTGCAGTTTAAGATGAGAGAGATGTCAGCAACAGGACAATGGATGGTGAGAACCCACAATTTTTCCAATGGCAGGAGAGATATTGTAAAAGTACTTACTGCTCGTTTGCTGTGAAACCAAGCAAACCATTTTCTCTTTTATCTTTTTGTGTGCATTTGTCTTTTTCAAATAAGATCGAATTACATATATAAGTAATCATGCCATGCATGTTTTTCCTTTTAGCTTTTTTCTACATTTAATGAGAGACAGGATGTAACTTTTTGCATCTAGCCCAAACTAGATTTTGAACTTTTTGTTGGTATTTTATTGTTGGGCTTCCTATTTTAGAGAATATAATTGACTAATATTTATTAACTGTTAGCCCTCTGTTAGGCATATTCTAAACCACTAAATGAATTAAACATTTAACTATTACAACAATCCACTGAAATTCTTACTATTAATATAAATATTTGGCCAAAAAGAACATACATAGTCAGAAAGATATATAGAGATGTTGATTTGCCCAAGGAAACAATGACAGCAAGGGTGTTCTGTTTCTAGAGTTTGTGCATTTGATCACTAAATTTTATTAGGTTAAAACATGAAGATACGTTTCAGAAATGCGACCAAATAACATATTTTACTCTACAATTTTTAGATGATCACCAGATTTGTTGGTAACAGAGCAAGAATGAATCCTGGCTTCTTAATCTTTAGTCAATGGCTCTTGTTTATGAATGATATTACTGTTATCCTTTTTTTTTTTTTTTTTTTTTTTTGAGTTGGAGTCTCACTCTGTTGCCCAGACTGGAGTGCAGTGGCCACTCCCGGCCACCACAGCCTTGACCTCCTGGTTTCTGGCGATCCTTCTGCCTCAGCCTTCCCAGTAGCCGGAATTACAGGCAGGTGCTACCACGCCCAGCTGATTTTTTTATTTATTGTAGAGCTGAGGTCTTGCTGCCCACAGACTGAACCACCAAGCCCGGCTACTGTTTTTCTAATAGGTGCATATGTTAAAACACACACAAGCACACACACTCACACGCAACACACATAATGTAGCTGTTTGTAACTGGCAATTATATTGACTAGAAATATATCTTAGGCACAAAGCTGGAGAAAATGACTTTTTATTTAGCAGAAATAGATATACATATAGATATACAAACTGCATATATGTATATATGGTATAAGTTAATTAGTTATTATATCTCTTGTTGAAATGTGGAAATTCATGTATGTACATGTTTTTGTATGCATTTGTATATGTGTGTATACGTATATGTTTACTCACATACATACACATACACACACACACACACACACACACACACACACACACACACGAACATACCTTAAAGTGGCAGTTGATTTACTGAGGGAAACATTCTCTTTAGAAGCAGTGTTACAAGTCTACAGCTAAGGCAGCACCAAGAGGTAGGAAAAAACAGGGACTTTTGTAATCAGAAGAATATGAAAGCAAGTCCTGATAACTTAATTATGCCACCTTGTGAAAGCCATCTAATCACTAGAACTGCTGTGTTCATTTTTAAAGCAAGAAAATTAATTCTATGTCACTGGATTGAGTTTCCCTGCAAACTACACAAGGAGATACATACCATGGCATATACATATGCAGACATATTTACAGAAAGGGGAGGAGAGAGAAAACCTAGTGAGGTCCTTATCGAATAAAATCAATAAGGACCTCATGATCCCAATGACTGGAAGGGATATTTGGAAAATGGTGTGCATTTCTTATTGACTGCTTACTTCTGACTCTAGGCACATGTTGCTATTTAATATGCTTTCTAGAAATCTGTTTCTAGGTTTCTGTTTTTTAAGTATATTATAAATAAATAGTAATATAAAGCATACCCTCACACCCAACTGGATAAAAAACATACCCTTACACCTATAGACTCATATATACACACATATACATAAACATATTTATATACACATATATAATTATAGAGATATGTATATGTGTGCATACCTATAAATTTATATGTGAATTATCCTGATATCCACTTTTCCATTAATAAACATATCCCTAAGTAACACTTGTGCATGTGACCAGGTAGAAATTTTGAAGAATATTCTAAGCAGATATTTCCGGTAATATTTAAATCTTGAAGAATATAAGCATGTCTGTTGAAAGGATCATAGGTATATGGCTATATATTAATATATATGCACATATATATTTATAATATATAAAATTTTTAGAATAAAGAATTAAAATAAATGAGCTGTAACTACTTATATCAACATAGATGGATCTCACACATTTGCAGAAGAGTATATATCACACCTTTTTATTCTCCATTTCAAAACCATTAAAAATACATATGAATAAATGCATACATGCTGGCAATGTGAACATATATTGTTAAACTATAAATACAATTAAAGGTCTTATTTTAAAAGTTCAGGCTAGGGGAGGGTTCGGTGGCTCAGCCTGTAATCCCAGCATGTTGGGAGGCCGAGGCGAGTGGATTGCCTGAGCCCGTGGGTTTGAGACCCACCCAGGCAAATTGGTGAGACCTTGTCTCTCCAATAAATAAAAAAAATTAGCTGGACGTGGTAGTGTGTGCCTGTAGTTCCAGCTATTTGGAAGACTGAGCTGGAAGGATCACCGGATCTCAGCAGGTCGAGGCTGCAGTGACCTGGTGCATGCCACGGCACTCCAGCCTGGGCGACAGAGTGAGACTCCAGCTCAAAAAAACCCCAAAATAGTTCAAACTAGTAGCACCGTCTAGTTACTAGGGAGGGAGTGGATCAGAGAGGTGCTGAGATATTTTAATGGTCTTAATGACATTAATCTTAATAAAAGTATACTGAGTATATGTTTTTTTCCTTATACTTTTTATATTGAATGTATTTTTATATGTTTATATTGCTGAAAATCTCCCTAATAGCAATAAAACGATACTATATATAAAATACATACCTCAGTGTCTGCCACAGAGAATTCTGAATAAAGGTCATTTCCTTTTGAGTTATATTCTATAAAAGCATAAGATTACTAGGATTCACATTCAGATACAGTGTGTACATGAACTAATTTATTGGATAAAATTTAAGTCACAGAGTCAGAAGACTGAAGTTCATGATGCGTTGATGTGCCCCGTACATAACTCTGTGAAAGCACGCTATAGTTTGTACTATTTCCACCCCTTCATTTCCTGTAGTATATTCACTGTTGTCCTTTTCTTTCTTGTCTCCACAAGACATAGAACTTTTCTGGACACATGTGGCATACTAAGTAAATGCTTACTCAGTGAATTCATAAGTCAGTGAGTGAATGAATGTCTTTTTTTTTTTCCTTGCTAAGTCTATTAACTTGAACAAACCATGCTGTTCCTTTCAGCATTCATTTTTTTTTAATCTCTGAAATTAACAGAATCTATGTCATGGTCTCCAAGATGCCACAAACATTGAGATTTATTATGTTGTTCTATTTCCAGGAACCCTTCCACAGGAAAAATCTGTTTTTTCTATTATAACAACAAAGTTTTACATTTTTTCAAAAGAACAGAAGTTTATGAGTGGTGCTGAAACTACAGTTCTTCTTAGTTTAATCATAATAATTGTAGTTACCACAATAGCAATGTCCATTCTTTATTCCACATTATAAGATAAGGTCTAAAGTTCATTGCCAGATTCCAAAGAGGATATATGCAGCTGACATCAGAGGAAATCTCTCATACTTTTTTCCTTGTGATGCATTTTAATTCAATGACCCTTTAATTAAAGTTATATGCGAAGTATTGTAAGAAATAGTAAAGATGAAGAGATCTGTCTAGTGAATTCATAGAACCAGACATCATCTTATAAGGTCATGTAATCAGAGCTCATCTTTCATAAAAATGTTAAATGGTGTCAGCAAGGCTATACTTGTTTTCCAGAGTCAGTGGGTTGCTTTCTGTATATCTATAAACCACTTAACATTTTTTGTTCCTCCATTTCTTTGTAAACTGAAATAAAATATTTACACTTGACCTCTCATTTTTCTTTTTAAACAATATCTGAATAACAAGGTTTGCTATCTAAATAGCGGAGAAAATTATCTATCTCATGCACTACCTATGAAAATTATGGAAAATATTCTATGGAAACCTCCTGTTAGCAGATAGGGTTACTGTGATGATTTTTGCTGTGATTGCTGTAATCATCATTTTAGACAGTTGTGGTATTCTACATAGTAGCCCTTTCCCTAGCATCAGATGGAGTGAAAACCAGATTGTGAATATTCATAAGACTGAATTTCCTGTACAAACTCTGTATCCACACTCTATGGCCAGTCCCTTTGCTCATATTGACATATTCACATGCAGGCATTTTACAGAAAATCACCATGAGCATCCATGATTCTTTACCATTTTATCCCCATTACTTTACATATTATGTTTTGAGCTTCTCAGCATTCTTGTTTCAGACTCTTCATCTTGCCCACAAGACTAAACAGTACTTGCTATCTTCAGCTTTGATTTTACACTTTAGGTTAAGCAATAGAAACTGATGTTATAATATCAAAGGAAAAAATCATACTTGGACAGAAATCTACAGAGTTATTTTCTTGCATGCATATTATGATACTGTGCTGGGTCTCTAGCATGTCAGAATGACTAGATTGTTTCATGAGTGACTGTGATGTATTTCTCCAGAGTAGATTCTTGATCTCTGGGATGACATATTATATCACCTGGGCACATTTAAATTATGCCCTAATTCCCAAATTGATAAGGCAGTTTCAGGAATAAAATGAGTGCATAATCCTGAAAATCATACAAATTACATTTTACCAAAAAATATCACAAAGCACTGACTGTCAAATGCATTTATTGTAATAATCTATTTTCTCTCTTTCGCTAACCATGTCATATTTGGATAAGCTCAACAAATAGAAATTGTTATTTTCTGAAAATAAATCTTTAATATAATTCATAGGTATATCAGAAGGTCACTGGGTTGAAGGCAGAGCACAGTGATATTTTCATTGATCCCACTTTTGCTACTTTTACCAAAGTAAAAGGCATTGGTTTCCTCATATTTCATCAAATCTCTGAGAATAACCAAGCCAGGTCTGCTGTCTTTTTAGGCTGGGCTCAACAGACTTAAATATCACATGATCTCTTAAACAAACAAATAAGACTGAATATTCCAGAAAGAAATATTTGTTTAGAGTTTAAGTGAAGCCATGAATTTCCAAATGGGAAATCAACACCTACCTCATAGGTGAGAAAACTTCTTTCCATGACTCATGGACCTCAGCAAATCTGCTACAGAGATTTTGACAGAGTATTCAATTCTCCTTTAATATGTTCTTTTACCTTTAATGAAGGTGTAAGTACAGTGGAAACTTGACTCCATGAGGACACATAAAGACTACCTAGCCACTAGAGAAATATATATTAAAATGGAAAAAAAATAGGAAGGGACTGCTGTGGAGTTTTCCCTCTAATATTTTGTTTTGTCTAGTTAGTCTTTTATAAAACTCTTCATGTTTATAATAAGCATAGCCTCTTTACACAAATTGTAGGAGATAGAGGAGAACATAAAAAAATGGCATCTGGAGTTCATTGCATATGAATAATGATGCTTGTGCGATAGGTGGATGGATAGACAGAGAGAGAGAGAGAGAGAGAGAGAGAGAGAGAGAGAGTTGCGAAAGGCAGTGTCCTGCATGAAGTCTCTCAACTCAAGTTGAATGTATAAAAGTAACTTGGACCTGGAATACTTTCTTCCTAAGAGATAAACAGTTCTCACAACCTGTTCTGGATGTGTCATCTTGTGTGGAAATATCTTTTCCTGTTCCAGATGCAATGTACACTCCATTGCTTTGCTTAACTGTACACATCATGTGGAACCTGGCAACCCCACAGTTATACTTGTACCCTTAGGCGAAAGAAAAATCTGTACAGGCCAATGACCTTGTGCTGGTTGCCAGGAGGGATGCGCTAGCTATTGGAAATTAAAATCCGCAACTGAAGCTAATCTTGCTATGTGTTTTTTCTATGTGAATAAAGTGTTGTTTCATCCACTTCTTGACTGCATTGTGTTTTTCTTAGTGACTCCAATACTAGATACCAAAATGAAGTGGGCAGAAGTGTTGGGGATTTTCCTTATGGTGACAGACAACAAATGCCACTTACTTGACAGAGAAATAGGTGGATAAAATGATAGGCACTTAAGTAGACATTGAGAAGACAGAAAACTAGAAGGGAAAAATTAATACTGATTCATCCAATCCAGAATTAAGGAGTAGGACTTAAATATTTGAGCACAACTAAATAGATTTTATTTTAAGGATCATGGTGCAGTATATTTAAATCTTTGTTGTTGTTGTTTTATTTGATATTATGTAATAAGTCTTCTCTATTTAATATTAAGTGGTAGATGTAGATATTATATTTGCAGAAGTTGCTTTTTACTTTCATTTTAGCTTTTGTTTCTGTTCTTTTTTCACGTTTATTGTGTGTTTATTTTTATTTAGTGATAGCTAACTGCTCATTTCTGAGGCATAAGAAAATGTGTGCAAGCCGGGCTCGGTGGCTCAGCCTGTAATCCCAGTGCTTTGGGAGGCTGAGGTGAGTGGATTGCCTGAGCCCATGGGTTTGAGACCCTCATGGGCAGGTGAGACCTCATCTCGACAATAAATCAAAAAATTAGCCAGGCGTGGTAGTGAGCACCTGTAGTTTCAGTTACTGGAAGGCTGAGGTGGAAGGATCGCTGGAGCCCAGCAAGTCGAGGCTGCGGTGGCTGGGAGCGGCCACTGTACTCCAGTCTGGGTGACTGAGTGAGACTCCAACTCAAAAAAAAAAAAAAGAAAAGAAAATGTGTGCAAGCCAATGGCCTTGTGTTAATTGCCAGGAGCAACCCAATGGCCATGGGAAATTGAAGCCCATTACTGAAGCTGATCTTCCCTTTGAGATTAACATGTCTATGAAAGCCTATCCAAAGTCTGAGGAAGCTGAGAGGCAAAAGGAAGAGGCTGAGAAATTCAGTTTCTTAAAAATAAATATTTAATAGGGGCTAATGAACAAAAGTTGTATCTATGGCTTGAGCAGTAGTGAGATAAGGCAGTAGAGTCCTACACTATTAACCCTGAGACCAGGATTTATACTAAGTATGTGATCTTACATAAAGAACAATAGATAAACTGGAAATCTTAGAGGCCTTTCTGGAACTGAGGTTATTTAGTAGCTAACATGGTGGATTAGAATCCAAGATGGAGTTGCTTTGGCCTCCACTTTCACACAGATCTTTTGATTATATTTTGAACTTAACTAAGCCCAAGACCAATGTGTTTTGGGGCCTTCTAGCTTAGAAAACTTGCCTTAGTCATATTTTCTAGATCCCATCCTGAATTCTGTCTTGGGATGTCTGTGCTTATGTTCCATTTTTTTTCTTCCCACATATGTATCAGCAGTTTCCATGAACTCACTAGAGAATCTAATAAATAACGCAAGGATTATACATATATTAAGTGTAATTCTCCAACTTAAAAGCATGTCTTTCCTTGATGGCAAGATATTATGCAAATTATTTTGTCATAGTTGTGCTTCTTCTCACATCAACTCTAAAATAAATTACAAATAAGATGTGGTTTGTGCTCTATTTCCACAATGACATTGTTTATTCTTACATTAAAAGTTCCCAAACTGTAATATTCATTATAAAACTTGACAAGCAAAAGTTGCAGTCAGAGGACTTAATATGGACCAGACATTTATACTTTTCACACATTGTTTAAATAATATTTATATATAATCATTTCCTTTAAAGCATTTACAGTTGGCTAAACATGGGTTTGAGATCAAAATATGTGGATTTGCATTCACTTTCTAAAACTCAATGTTTGTGTAATTCTGGAATATTTATTGATTTCTAAGAAGTATAATTACCTCAACCTTACAATAAGGTTCAAAATATTTACATAGAAAGATAGCTTCCAGAATTAGGGACAATACATGCAACGTAGAAAGTCCAATTCCTGGCTCAAATATGGCTGTTTTCATTATGGATAATTATAGTAATTTTAATACTGTTAATAATAATTTGAGATAAATAAGTGCTAAATAGCTCTATCATCATTCAAAATTTTATTTTAATATAAGGCAATGGCATATATGCATGGAATATTATACAATCTTCCTTGAAGATATGTTTGTGCAAGACTTTGAAAAATAACTGGAATATAACTAATAGAAATAATAGGAAGGGATTTTTAATAAATTGAATATATGTTCAGAAGGAGAAATAAAAAAGAAACATGGACCATGATTTTGGAATAACAAGCATTTTTATTAAGTCTGAAGCCATAATCTATATGTCTGGAGATAAAAATAAAAAGAAATAATGGGAGACTTCCATTTACAGGGCAGAAAAGAAATTATGGAATAAGAATCTCACTGAAACCTTTTTAAATGCACTTTAAAAAGTAAATTTAATGCAGAAGGAACTAGGAAGCTAAAATTTTAATTTTAAACTATAGACTGCCTTCGACATTTACTAATACTAAGGGTTAACTGTCGGGTAACATAAAGGAGGCAAGACTTTGGGATAGATATATGATGGAATGTCAGATTTCTAGACACATGTATTAAGACAGGTCTCTCAAAATGCTACATACTCAGTGAAAGCACGCTCTAGTGTTAACTTCATTATTTTGCAAATATAGTGAAAAGCAAATGATTATCTCTTGGAAATTAAATATGGCTGAAAATAAAAACCTC
Source organism: Cephalopachus bancanus (assembly GCA_027257055.1). Taxonomy (NCBI): domain Eukaryota; kingdom Metazoa; phylum Chordata; class Mammalia; order Primates; family Tarsiidae; genus Cephalopachus; species Cephalopachus bancanus. Next base: position 3,189,948 of record JAPVLO010000046.1, on the reverse strand, counting down.
TTCTAATAAACCATAATTATCAGACTGTCATCTAACTAGTTTACCATGTGAATATGAAACTAAGTTTAGGCAGGTTCTGAGTTTATTAAATAGAAGTCTCCGAGTTACCTAACCTAACAGTAGAGCTATGCTTCGGCAGGTTCTCCAGAAAGCCCTCTTGAAAGATTGGGATTTTCTAAATTTAGGGTTACTCATTTGAACCACAATCCCACTGCATACACAGAATCTACTTTGAAACCAACTCTGCATCACCCCTGTGGGCTTGAGGGAGTAGGGCAATCACTGCTGCGAACATGAGAATTACTCTACCTGCCATGCATGAGTAATGAAGTCCTTTGTCTCTGACTGTGGAGTCTCATACCACCTGCCAGCAACTGCAAAACTATGGCTTACATGTAATTGTCAGCTTACAAATAGGGTAAAATCTCAAACTCTTTACAGTTCTTGACAATAGTGTTTGAATTATAATGCATGTTGGTTGACTTTCGAAGTTACTTTCTTTTTTCTAAGTCCTTGCTTCCAAATTTGCATAATGTTTAGGTTAGGCTATACATAAACTCCCATTCAACACTGATATCTTAGAATTTTATTATAATATCAATATTAACTTTCAGAAGATCAAGATGTTTATTATGCTCATAAAAAGTTGTTGATTATCCACTGTACTTCAGATGCCAATTATGAATAAATGAAGTGTAGCTAATACAACAAATAGTACTTAAGAAGTAACTGTCTGCAAATGAAGGGTCTTAAAAATCCATTCAATGTAAGATAGATCTCAGGAAAAAAATATTTTGAAAGAGGAAATCACATTAATTTCTCAAATACCTGGTGAATTATTATTGTTTTTTTCTATTGGCCATTTAAGATACCAGCACTTAGTACATTTTCAATAGCGGGAGTTGATCTTAATAAAAAAAATTAGGAAGCATCCCACATTTTAACAGTTTAGCTCAGGAGAATTGAAGCAGATGGTAAAATGTAGGGCTCTTCTTAGAACAAGTAAGAGTTAAAGAAAGCATTTTTGAGAGATTTTGCCTGCATTCTTATTTTCATGAAAGTGTCTGAAATCTAATAGCAACGGATTTTTTTCTACATTATGTGTAAAACAATTGTACAAAAGACTATTATTTTAAGTACTTACTGACTACTAAACAGTGTACCTACAAAGTACTTTTAAACCCACTGTAAACTTTAATGTAAATAGAACCTTGAAAAGTAGGCATTATCACTGAGGATTAGTGATGTTCAATAAGAAGCTTAAGGTCATATATCTAAGTGAGCCCTACCCAACTCTAGATTGTGGGCTTCTCTTTTTTTAACTTTATTTTTATGTATTTTAAAGATGTGGGGTACAAACCAGAATTAGATAGATAAGTGGTTATCGTACAGGTAAAGCTTGGGGACCAAACCCCCCAGAAGGGAGATTGCTGAGTCATATGGAAGGTTGATTTTTAGATCTTTTAGGAATTACCACATTGTTTTCCACATAGATTGTACTAGTTTACACTTCCATCGACAGTATCTGTTGTTTTTTTTAATTAGTGATGGTGGTCATCCTGACTGGAATTAGCTAGCATCTCCATGTGGTTTTGATGTGCATTTCTTTGATGATTACTGTTAGGTCACCCTCCCAGTGGGGGCCTCCAGAATGCCAGGTCAGACCCACTGGGGTGTGCGGGTGTCTGGTGTGAGATCTGGTGCGATGAGAAAGATGCAAAGAATTGCACATAAGTTAGATTAGAAAATATAGTTTACTGAGAGAGATTTACCTCCTCAAGGTAAGGAAGGGGGCCAAAGCCAGGAAACATGCTGACCATAACTCAAAGAGCACATGGCCACACCAGAGTCTAGTAAGGCAATGGTGACTAGCTGCTAGAGATTGAATGATTTTAAACATTGCCCTTTGATGAAGGCCGTCTGTTAAGGTGGTTGGGTGGTGTGGTCTGCTTCACATCATCACAAAGGGGTAGGTAAGTGAAGCTACTGACATGAGGTGGTGGACAGCAGGCATATGGGTGGGTTAGTCACAAGATTGCTGCCATGGTGGTGGGGTCTGGGTCACATCGGTATGAAGGGCTGATTAGGTTAACTTAGTTCTTAAGGGTGGAGGCAAATCCTTGAAATAGAAAAGTTAATTAGTACAAACAAACTGGGGAGGGGAGTTGTAAAACAATTATCAATAATTACCTCTGAGAAACTAGTCTGTCCTTGGCTAGTGTATTAGAGGGTAGATGAAAGTGAATGCTAGAGAAACATGACAGATCTAGGCAATGTTAAAATGACTGCTCATTGAGTATATTAAATACATGTTATGTCCTTTCAATTAATGAGGCTGAGCATTTTTTCATGTTATCTGTTGGCTGCTCATATGTCTTCTGTTGAGAAGTTTCTATTCATATCTTTTGTCCACTTGTTAATAGGGCTGTTTGTTTTTTCCTTTCAGCACATTTGAGCTCTTTGTAGATCCTAGATGTTAGGCGTTTGTCAGATAAACAGTTGGCAATTTTTTTTTTTTTCTGTTACATGGACTGTCTCCCTACTCTTTTCATGGTTTCTTTTGCTTTGCAGAAGTTTTTCAGTTTCATGAAGTCCTACTTATCTTATTTTTTATGGTATAGGCATTTGGGATTTTGATCAGAAATTGATTGCCCTTTCCAATTTCTGCATTTTCTAAGATTGTAATAGTTTGAGGTTTTATGTATAAGTCTTTGATCTATTTTACTGATTTTTGTGTATGGTGATAAGTAAGGGCCCTGTTATAATCTTCTGCATGTGGCCAATTTTCCCAGCACCATTTACTGAATAGGCTCTCTTCTTCCCAGTGGTTGTTGATGGAGGCTTTGTTAAAGATGAGTTGGTTGAGAAATTGGGGTTTTGTTTTCGGAATCTCTATCCTGTTTCATTGATCTATCATATTCCTGGTCCTGTATCAATACCAGGCTGTTTGGATCATTATAGCCTTCTAGTTTAAAGTCTGGAAGTGTGATACCTCCTGCTTCTTTATTTTACTAAGGATTGTTTTGGCTATTCATGGTCTTTTATGTTTCCATCTGAATTTCTGTATTGTGATTTCCAGGTCTAAGAAGAATGATGTTGATAATTTCATGGGTAATGTGTTGAATCTGTAGTTTGCCTTGTGTTAGAAATCTTAAAATATTGATTCTTTCAATTCATGAGCATAGAATATTTTTCCATTTGTTTGTGTCATCTTTTATATCTTTGAGCAGTGTTTTGTAGTTTTCATTGTAAGGTTCTCTCACTTTTCTTGTTAAGAAGATGCCAAGATCTCCCTTCCTTCCTTCCTTCCTTCCTTCCTTCCTTCCTTCCTTCCTTCCTTCCTTCCTTCCTTTCTCTGTCTCTCTGTCTCTCTGTCTCTCTCTCTCTCTCTCTCTCTCTCTCTTTCTTTTTGGTGTGGCTATTGTAAATGGGATTGTGCTTTTTATTTGATTCTATACCTGTTCGTTGGTGGTGTGGTTTCTCAATATTAACCTGGAAAGTCTTTCTATTAGATCATTTTCTTAACATAGTATCTCCTTATCTGTTTACTTTCTCTTGGTATTCTCTTTTTCCCAGAATGTTCCTAGCACATGAAATATCCTAAAGATGTGCAAATTATAGCTTTATAATTTTATAATTGCAAAGCATTATTTTCTCTTCTGTATATCTGAAAAACAGATTTGGCTAAGTAAAATTTTAAAAATGACAATAAAACAAAAAAACTCTCAGAGTACTGCTTAAGAGTCAAGGAAACTGATTTCCTCTATCAGTTGTGTTATTGCTCGGAGAATATTTCTGAACTTCCCCTGAAAAGGGGATAATTGAAAGAGAATTATACTTAGTAGTCATTCATATAAAATTATCAAGATAAAGTATTGAAATAATGGAAATGAACCTTTTCTACTGGTGATCTTATTAAGACTATTTCCTAAATTACCACCTAATTAAGCAGAGGTTCATTTTTTTTATTCATAAACATACAACACAAGCGTATATATTTCTGACTGTGAATTTTTTTAGACAAATCAGAATCAGAATAATTTTATATGAAGACACACATTTTATATAGAGAACTTATTAATCATAGGAACACCTGTGGGAAAGAGGAACATTCCAGATCTCAAGACTTCTGTTTTTCCTGAAGTGGTGTGCACGTAAACACCAGTCGTCCAAGAGTCTGATCCTAATCCAAGCGAAGTGAGGTCCAAAGGGAGGCCTAAGACATCACCTGTACCTACACTACTTTTAGGTACGCAATTCTGACTTATACCTCACAACTTTAAAATTAAATTTAATTCAATTTAAAAAATTAAAATATAATAGAAAAGAATTACACGTTGCAAATATTTGCTTGTTATTCTAGGGACTGACTAGGTTTTTAACATAATTCCCTTTATTTCACACTAAGGAATAAAGAATAATTACAATTTTTCTTTCCAGTTTTATTGAGTTAAAATACATATAAAAATATACATCATCTCAACCATATATATATATATTTTTTTTTTGAGTTGGATTCACATTCTGCTGCCCTGACTGGAGTGCAGTGGTACACTCACGGCCACACCAGCATAGACCTGCTGGGCTCTGGTGATCCTTCTACCTCAGTCTTCCAAGTAGCAGGAACTACAGATACATGCTACCATGCTTGGCTAATTTTTTGATTTATTGTAGAGTCGAGGTTGTACCAAGTTTCCCAGGCTGATCACAATCTCCTGGGCTCAGGCAATTCTCTCACCTTGGCCTCCCAAAGTGCTGGGATTACAGACTTGAGCCACCATGCCTGGCCTTAACCATTTTGAATGACACAGTTCAGTGATATCAAATACTTTCATAATGTTTTGCAATGTCACAACCATTCATCTCAATATGTTATTCATCTTGTAAAACTGAAGCTCAATCCCCATAAACAATGATTTTTTCATAATCTTCTCTCCACTCCCAGTCCCTGGCAACAACCATCCTACTTTCTGTCACCTTCAAAGTCTAACTTCAGTCACATTCAAAGTACTCTTCGTTGATGCAATATACCTGTCTAGATGCTTTTATTCACTGCTCAAAGCAGCTTTGGAACTCTTTGATTTTGATGCCTTTTAGTGTTTCTGCCATTTTTTGTTGTTGTGTTTTGTTTGTTTTACTTCTTCCACATCAGCAAAATGCTTCCTTTTGAGGACTTTTTTCATCTGAGGAAACCAAGAAAGTCACTCTGGGCAAGATCAGGTGAATAGGGAGAGTGAGCATTGGGGTCAAGCCATTTTTGGCCAAAACTGAGCACTCAGTGCAGTGTGGGCAGTTACTCTCCTATATCACCCATCATGAAATGGGCAAATATGTTGAAATAATCTCCAAAAATATTCATTGAAGTAAAATACTTCCTCTCACAGCAACTAACTGGTACACTGATGCCAAGGGGTTCTTAGAACACTTACCTAGCAGGAGAAACCTGTACTACAAGGAGCCCATGCACCAAAAATTTAATTCCTGTTTTTGGGGTTTTCTCCTCATATATAAATAGTAGTGTTGTGGCATCCAAGGCACTTTAATAACTATATATATAATATGTATAATATGTGTATATATAATCATATAATTTCTCTCTATGTATTCTATATAGTTACATATTCTTTACTTATAAGATATGATTTTTTCCCCAAGATTCTGCATTTAAAGAAATCAACAGATGAAAGTAGAGTGCAAGTAATGATTTTATCACATGAGGGACCCTTTTATACCTTCTACACTACATAATTCTAAAGACCAATATCTCCAAACTCCACTTTAATGTTGCCATCTCCTCAGGAGGAACTGGTTTCTACTTTCCATAAAATGCCTGATTAAAAACTAGGTACATTGACATCTGTAAACATAGCACTTTGGGAGGCTGAAACAAGAGAATTGCTTGAGGCCAGGAGTATGATGCCAGTCTGGGCAACATAACAAGACCCTGTCTTTACCACCCACCAAAAGAAGTATGATTAAGGTGAGCCATGATCTTAGTTTTGTTTCGATGTACTTTTGATCCATATTGTTACTTTTTCAGATTGTTCTTTAAAAGTGTGCCTATTGAAAGCAACTTACTCTAAGAAAATTATCTGAAACACAAACAAAAGGGATTTTTAAAAATTTTGTACAAATTATGCATAAAGTTATTTATCTTAGCAGTGTTTAGAGTAGTACTTAATTAGAAAAAAATTTATTATAATAATACAAATAGTTAATTATTATACATTCTCTCTTTAGAATTTTGTGCATCCAACATAATTCTGGTTATGAAGAATTTCTAATGACATGAAGGAATATTAATGATTTTATGTCAAGTGAAAAAGTGACACAAAATTGTAGAATCCCAATGAGAATGAGGTCTGCCTACTTTTTGGGAGTATAGACATTGAAATGGAGCAAATATGGATTTAAGTCTTTAGTCTGCCAATTACTAGTTACATCATTAAGAGAAAGTAAATTTCTCTGAACGTTTTTGCCTCATCTGTAAAACAGAAATAATAATACTTTCTTTACAAAGATTTCATGGGAGTTTTAAGTGGGGAAAATTTGCAAAGTGTCTAGCACAATCACTACCTTAAGAATAATCATTTTGTACAATGAATACATGTATACCTAATCCTGAATCACACCCTACATCTTTAAAATAAAAAAGTAGTCATTTAAGCAAATATTAATAATTCTCAGAATTATCATTGTCACTATTTTGATGATGAGTACCATGATCAAATATATCTACCCAAATGAGAGAGAGGAGAAAAGAGAGTTAAATCTTGTTTCTCTGTTAAAAAATTTAAAAAGGTAATATCTAAAGTCAATAAGAAATATTTCTATAATAAATGTTATTTAGAAACATGAGGTAAATGCCAGGATAAACAGTTGAAAACACTGAAAGCTGTTGCTTTCAGGGAAAAAGAATCGTCAGAAAGAGGTGGGTCAGGTTAATGCTGTTTTTCATTATCAGTCTTGTAGTACAATTTATATTCCTTTGTACATGTATCACAATGATAACAGTGAAAAATTACTCGTAAAAGGAGAAATGCATTAGATGTGGAAAGGAACAATGTAGTCTGTTTCTTAATTCACTAGGATAGTTGTTTAGCGCCTAGAATTACAAAACTAAAGCAGCCTAATACTAGGGTATGGTTGCATTTTCTGAAAAGAGAAACAAACTGAATCTACTGTGTTTTTACTTTGATTCTACACACACACACACACACACACACACACACACACACACACACACAAACACACACTCTTACACACATGGCATATATAGTAGGGGGACCCCTGCAAAACCCAGAATCTATTTATTAAAAAATGTATATTTATTATTACATGTTTAAACTTCAGTCACCTTCAAAGTGCTCTTTATTTGATGCAAAGCATCTGTGAGACGTTTTTCCACTGCTCAAAACAAATTTTGGAAATTGTCAATTTTTTATGCCTTTCAGTGTTTCTGACATTTTTTGTTTCACTTATTCCACATCAGCAAAATGTTTTCCTTTGAGGACTTTTTCCATCCAGGAAAAGCAAAAAAAAGTTGCTAGGGTCAAGATCAGGTGAATGGGGAGGGTGGGGCACGGAGGTCATGTCGGGGTATGTTTTTGGTCAAAAACTGTTGAACACTCATTGCCCCATGGACAGGGGCACTCGTCATAAATCACCCATCATGAAATGAGCAAACATGTTGAAAGACTCTCCAAAAAGAATTCGCTAAAGCTGAACACAATTCTCACAAAATCAACTGGTACACTGATGTCAGTGGGTTCCTAGAACACTTACTTAGCAGAGGAAGCCTGTACTACAAGAGGCCCACCCTCCAAAAGATACATACATATCTATACATATAGATGCATACATGTACAATATCTCTCCCCTCTGTTCTTTCATCTTTTCGCGTCCCTTCCAGAATTAACCATCATTTGGAAGTTAGCATGCTCCCCAACATGCAAGCTTTCAAGCCTGCACATACATAAAAAAATCAACAATACTCTTTCATGTTTTAAAATTTTAATGCAATTTTCTGTATTTTAAGCTTTGAAGTTTATTGATATGGATAAATATAGATCTTGTTCAGAGACTAAACCAAAGTGTTTATCAGAACCTGTAGTAAAATGATTGGCAGTTATTTCTTTCTGTACCCTTCTCTATTATCCAAATTTTCATTGTGGGCAGGGCCCTTACATATTCTTCTTCATTTGGTTTTGAAATTTCTCAGAAACAATGTAGCCATGATAAGAGAAGTGAAGAACCCAAGAAGTCATGCATTAGTTCATGAAATGGCACTCAGATAAGACAGACAGAAAGCCTGGTATATAAGAGCTATGGAGCTCTTGATGACATAATTACCATTCCATTAGCCAAAAGTTGCGTAAAGAGACATATTCTTCATGGATGAGAAACATGTCAGTCATCTGCTGGCATTAGTGGAGCCCCTTCACTCTGAAGCTACACACTCCCAGACTCCCCCATTAGAAGCCAGGGCAAGTCCACATCATTCATTAACTGTCTCTTTACTAAATTGGAAAATGAATGGAGCCCTGGAATCTGACATTAACATATTGCAACCATTTGGGGAAGTATTCAAATGTGAAATGTTGAGGTTCATTATTGAAATTATATTTGATGACTTAGGTTTGTTCTGGCTCATTTAAAGATATAATTTTCATAGGACTTTATCCCTTATGGTAGATAATAACAGATACTCTAGCCAAGTCATAGAGTAAGTTTAAGTAGGACTCATTGGGACTAAGGTGCAGATTCATAGACTGTTAAAGTTGGAGTAATCCTAGGGAACATACAGGGGAGGTAGTTCTCAAACTTCTCAAAATTAATATTTTATTTTTCCTTATGGAAAAGAATACTTTAAAAAGTAGGTAAGTCTACTGACTCTGATTATCCCATTTTTACCTATTGAAAAGGTAAGGAGCAAAATGAAAAGCAAGACTAGTTGTGGTGGCTCACACCTACAATACCAGTACTTTGGGAGGTTGAAGAGGGAGGGTGGCTTGAGCAGGGAGTTTGAGACCAGCTTGGACAATATAGTGAGACCTGATCACTATAAACAATCAAATAAACACAATTAGCCAGGCGTGGTGTCTCCAACCTGTAGTCATAGCTATTCAGGAGGCCGAGGTGGAAGGATCACTTCAGCCCAGGAAGTCAAGTCTAGAGTGAACTGTGATCTTACCAGGGCACTCCAGTCTGGGTCACAGAGTGAGACTCCAACAAGAAAAAAGAAGAGAGATAGAGATAGAGATAGAGACAGAGATAGAGACAGAGACAGAGATAGAGATGAGAGAAAGAGGAGAAGAAGGAGGAAGAAGAGGGGGAGAAGAAGAAAGGAGGAAGAGGAGGAGGAGGGGGAGAAAGAGAAAGAGGAATGGAAAAGGGAGGTTAAGGAAAGGAAAGTAAAGGAAGGGAAGGGAGAAGAAAGGAGGGGAAGAGAAATAAGAAAACAAGGGGAGTTACTTTCTCTAGATTTCAATCATAGTTCATTAGGAGGATTACTCTCGTCTCCAGTCTTCTCATAGAATTTTCAAATGCTTTCTTTATATAAGAAGCTACAGAGAAAAAAACCACATATATATAACGGCTACTTTAAATTTCTGTATGAAGTGGTGGGAAAAGGTGTGTGATATGTGTATGTTTGATAGTTGAAGATGAAGATGGAAGGCATACACTTTACAAATAAGGTAACACTTGAAGTGGGCTTTGAAAGGCAAGTGTAGATTGCATCAAATGTGTTGTTATTTCTAATTGTTTTTTATTTCAACAAGGCTAAGACCTTCTTAAGGAAAGAGACTGGACTGTATTTATATACTAAATACAGTGCTTAGAATGATGTCTGGAATAGCATATGTAAATATGGCTTGCATGCTTCAATTCAAATTCATTTTGAGTACATACATAGAAAAAAATTTAAACCTGAGTTAGAAACATTGCATGTGGTTGGTTTAAAAAATCTCACATTTTTTCCCTTGATATTTATTGGTTGCTGGATGAATTTTAACTTTGCTTTGCCTATTTTATGGAATAATTTAAAAAAATAATCTCCATTACATCTCTCCAATAAGTCACTTTTCTTGAAACAGGTTAGCCCTCATCCAGGCTCAGTGGCTCAGCCTGTAATCCCGCGCTTTGGGAGGCCTAGGTGAGTGGATTGCCTGAGCCCACGGGTTCGAGACCCGCCTGGGCAACTTGGCGTGACCTCATCTCTACAATAAATCAAAAAGTAAGCCGGTCCTGGTAGCGAGCACCTGTAGTTCCAGCTACTTTCAAGGCTGAGGCGGAAGGATTGCTGGAGCCCAGCAGGTCGAGGCTGCGGTGGCTGGGAGCGGCCACTGCACTCCAGTCTGGGTGACAGAGTGAGATTCCAATCCAAGAAAAAAACAAAAACAAAAACGAAACAGGTTGGCCTTCTATTTTTAATGGGAGTCATGCATATGCATAATTTAAGTGAGTATTTAATAGGCACTGGCTCTTTCATGAAATCGAATATTCTACAATATGTTGTATTTTAAAATTTTGATATTTTAAAATTTTGATAAAGAGTATAATATACTCTGTTCCTCAATTCAGAAAAAGTAAATGAATGTTCAACTAGTTTAGAAATAAATATGGAATAATAGAATATGGAGATGATTTATTAATACAGGAAGATGATTAAAAATGCTAATGAACAGATTAAAAGTATATTACAAAGTTATCTGTGGAAAAAAAAAGGTTATGGGGAAGAAGTCTTAGAGTACTCAAAGTAGTAAAAAATTTCCATGTAAACACCCAAAAGAACCAAGAGAACCAAGTTAATTACGAGTAGATTTTCTTCTTACTGGACACTGGAATAAGACAAACATCCATTTGTTTTTTCACTCATTCATTCATTTATCAAACATAAACTAAGAGTCTATTTTATTCCCAAGACAGGTGTATAAACATCAGAGAAGGCCAGTATCTTTTTAAGATAATTTTTCTTGTATCTTCACAAAGTTATTATTATTATTCATATACTCTAGAAAAGAGGATGCAGTACATGTCAATTCTTCTGTTGTTTCCGTTTTTCTATCTACACACAGTCATACACTTAAGAGGTTCCTCTCACAACCACTAAATAATGAGAGTAATTGAAATGATATCATCAATACCACATGTGTACTCAGTAATTATTTGTTAGATATCAACCAAAACCTAATTGATTCTTTGTAAACATTCTTTAACAGAACCTGTTCATACTGCATATGTTCAACTATGTGCCAGAAATTGAGGCAATGTACTAGAAAAACAAAAATAAAATACATAGTTATTGTCTGTAAGAGGTCCTGAGACTAAGGAGTGGGGCAGATATACAAACATAACATTTTAAAACAAAACTTGACTAGGTATCTTAACTGAAGGAATAGTTAAAAAGTAGCACAAATGCAAAGATCGTGCTTCCTTAGGATTTTGAGCAATCTAAATGCTCTAGATTGACTGACTCCAGACTGCACTCCAGTCTGGGTGACCAGCAGTCATAATAGTTTCAGAAAATATAACTGGTGATCGACTGCAAGGTTGAAAACGTTTCCTTGAGCCTGATGTTAAAGTATGTCCAGAATCTGGCTTCAAAAAAATGGTCTCAACTTCATTTTCAACACCTCCTTTTCACACATCCTGTGCTTTAATTTTAAAAATTATCAACATTCTTCAAGCATTTTGTTATCTTTTATATTCCTTTATACTTTTGCTCTTACATTGGCCATTAGTGCCTCACATGCTATTACCTTGAAGAAAGAGTTCACTTAACTGTCATAGTTCATTTCAAGTGTGTCCATATTAGTAAAACATTCAGTGCCAAGTTCTCTCCTCAAGCACACACATGAACACATACAGCATACTCCTATATAATAAATACAATATCAGAATTAAACATCCTCTATTTTGTGCATTTTATCTATTTTTGTTCCATTGCTGTTATGGTATTCATCATGTTAGAAAATGTGTCTTTTCCTCCCCTACTATACAATGAGTTACCTTTGGGTGGGGGATATATTTTATTCATCTTTGAGTTCTCTAGTTTTCAAAGAGGTGCTCTAAAAAAGGCTCAGTAAATTAAGTTTGGAGTTTTTTTGATCTTTTGATACATAAAAACAAAATGAAGAATACCAGACTCACTTGGGTTGTCAAAGTGTAATGTTATACGTATGCAATGCTGGTTACCCTGAAACTTATATTTTGACCATAACTCTAATACATCATATGGCATTACAATGGAGCACACTCGTTTTATAAAAATCATAATAGACAAAAATTCCTAAGATTTTTGCTAGTACATTGACTTTACAGGTTTTGATATTCTTAGAGAGCTAGCACTAAAATAACTCACAAAAAAGTCAATGTAATTTTTTTTCTTAAATACAGTCACACAACCACAACACAAACAATTATTTGAGATATTAGCTTTGTGTCTCTGTTTCAGAGCACATGTGGTATTATAACACTCAGGCTTTTTCAGGTGTTTCAAATGAGATGAGTACTTTAAAAAACAAGCAAATTTATGATTATCCTACATTCTTATATAAACATAGCCAAGGAATTAAATAACAACTTAAATACAGTACATTTTTCTATTTGAAATACAGCAAGTTATATTACTTCTGTCATTTTATTTATTTTTCTATCAGTCATCTATCAATTATCTATTTATTTATTTATTTGGATCAGATCTCACTTTGATGCTCAGGCTCAAGTACAGTGGAGCGTTCATGGCTTAATGCAGCCTCAATCTTCTGGGATTAGGAGACTGATCCTTCTGCTTCAGTCTCCCAAGCAGCTGGAGCTACAGACATAAACCACCACACCCTGGTAAATTTTTTTTTGAATTTTTGTAGAGAAAATGTTTCTGGGCTCAAGAAATCCTCCCACCTTGGCCTCTCAAAGTGCTGGGATGACAGGCATGTGCCACCACACCCAGGTTATTATTTTTATTTTTGAATATGCCTTATTTTTAGAATTATATTAACTGTACAAAAATTAACCAGACAATAGAGAGTTTCCATATGCTCTATTATAGTTTCCCCTATTATTAACATTACACATTAGTGTAATCTATTTGTTACAATTAATGAACCGATATTGATATATTATTATTCACTAAAGTTCATAGTTTATTCACATTTTCTTTTCTTTTCTTTTTTTTGAGTTGGAGTCTCACTCTGTCGCCCAGACTGGAGTGCAGTGGCCACTCCCGGCCACAGCAGCCTCGCCTGCTGGGCTCCGGCGACCCTTCTGCCTCAGCCTTCCAAGTAGCCGGAATTTCAGGCAAGCGTTACCACACCCGGATGATGTTTTGATTTATTGTAGAGATGAGGTCTCGCTGCCCAGGCGGGTCTCGAGCCCGCGGGCTCAGGCAATTCACTCACCTCAGCCTCCCAAAGGCGCGGGATTACAGGCTGAGCCACTGAGCCCGGCTAGAACTATTTCTGAGTGTTTTTTATCTGGATCTGTACCTACCCCAACAAGATTTCACACTGGTGTCTCCCACTCGATCCATTATCGCATGGATCAGTCTATCTTCCTCCACTTATAATTAGCAATTTTCTACCTTAGCAGTGCGAAATCTGGCTCCTACAATCTGCTATCCATGTACTTCATTGTCCAATTAAATATGTGTACAAATTACCAGAATTGTGAACCTATATCTCCATGAGAAACAACTTTAGCAACTACATTGCAGTGCCTGTGTACAATGCCTGTTGCCTTTCATCTTACGGTTTACACTCATTTCATAAGTTACATAGCTCCTCATCTTGTTCCCATACTCCGTCTCCTTCAGTGAGGTTGCCTTTTGCACTTATATTACAATTTAGATTCATTGTTATAGTCCATATAACTTCCTGGAATTTTCCCACCTCTAAAATAAATTTCTTTTTAACTTTGCATACATTACAGTATATTCTGTGTTATAAAGTTCTAAGGGTTAAGATAAATGCATACTGCCACATATTCATTATTATACTATCATGCAGAGCTGTTTCCCATTCCTAAATCTTCCCCGTGTTTCACCAATCTTCCTCACTCCTTCCGGAATCCATGGCAACTACTGATCTTTATACTGTCTCTATAAGTTCTGCCTTTTCAGAATGTTATAAAATTGGAATTATGCAGTATGTAAACTTTGCAGGATGGTTTATTTTATTTATCTGTATAAATTTGAATTTTCTCCAAGTATTTTCATGGCTAGTTAGCTCACTTCTTTTTAAAGGTAAATAATATTTTAGTGCATAAATGAACCACTTTTTACTATTTATTCATGCCTTGGAGCATGTTTTTCTTCTAGTTTGGGAGAGTTATAAATAAAGCTATAATTAATATTTGTTTGTAAATTTTGAGTGGCGATACATATTTGAAAATAGTTGTGTAAATATGTAGGAATGTGATTGCTAGATCAAGTAGAAAAACTGTTTAGTTTTGTAAGAAACTACCAAACGATCCCATAAGATGGCTGAACTTTCCTTTTTCTGTTTTCATCAGCAGAGAATGACAGTCAGTACCCATTACTATGCATCCTCACTATCTTTAGCACGGTCATATTTTGGGATTTCAGCTATTTTAATAGGTGTGTGGTATCATGTTTATAATTTCTTTAATAAGGTTTCTGTTCAAATCTTTTGCTTTTTGCTGTTGTTTAGTTTTTTGAGTCAGGAGTATCACTCTGTTGCCCAGACTGGAGATCATGGCTCAACTCAATCTCAAATTTCTGGGCTCAAAGGTGCCTCCAGGCTTAGTCTCCTAAATAGTTATAACTATATGTGCATGCCATCACACCAAAGCGCTGGGATTACAGGCTGAGTCAACCGAGCCCTGCCCAGCTAATTTTTTGATTTTTTGTGGAGATGAGATTTTGCTATGTTTCCTAAACTTGTCTTAAGCCCCTGGTCTCAAGCAACTCAGGGCTTCAGCCACTCAAAGTCCCAGGATTACAGATGTGAACCACCATGCCTTGCATTTTGCCCATTTTAAACTGGGTCATTTGTTTTCTTATGTTAAAGTTAAGTACCTAAAAGAAGAGCAAATTTCTAATGAAAGTTGAATGGCTACAAGACATTCTGAAAATAATGAACCAACCATTAGAACTAAGTATTTTCATCATTTCATGGTGATTAGCAACATGATGCATATCTTTCATGCTTTGGTTTAAAGTTATACTAAGATTAGAAAATTCTAAATTATGATGTAACAAAATGATGAATAAACAATTAAGTGTGCCATAATTTAAGGATGGTGCTATGTCCAGAAGTGAGTTGGAACTACAAATTTTTTATTTTGTTTCTAACATATAGAAAATGTTGGAATTTAACTGGGCATGGTGGGTCACATCTGTAACCCCAACACTTAGAGAGACTGGAGCAGGAGGACTGCTTGAGGCTGGCAGGTTGAGACAAGCCTGGTAAACAAAATGAGACCTTGTTTCTACAAAAAATAGAAAAATTAGCTGGGCAGGACTCGGTGGCTCAGTCTGTAATCCCAGCGCTTTGGGAGGCTGAGGTGAGTGGATTGTCTGAGCCCACGGGTTCGAGACCTGCCTGGGTTACTTGGCGAGACCTCATCTCTACAATAAATCAAAAATTAGCCGGGCGTGGTGGCATGCACCTGTAATTCCAGCTACTTGGAAGGCTGAGGCAGAAGGATCGCCGGAGCCCAGTGGGTCGAGGCTGCAGTGGCCAGGAGCAGCCACTGCACTCCAGTCTGGGTGACAGAGTGAGACTCCAACTCAAAACAAAGGAAAGAAAAAAAAAAAGAAAAGAAAAATTAGCTGGCCATGGTGTCATGTACCAATAGTTTCAGCAATTCGGGAGGCAGAGGTGGAGGATCACTTGAGCCCAGGAGTTCAAGGCCGTGGGGAGCTGTGATTGTGCCAATGCCTTCCAGTGTGGACAACAGAGTGAAATCCTATCAGAAAGAAAGAAAGAAAAGAAAGGAAAGAAAAAAGGGAAGGAAGGAAAGAAAGAAAGGAGGAAGGGAGGGAGGGAACAAGGGAGGGAAGAAAAAAGAAAATGTTGGAATTTAAGAATTTACTTAACCTAAGTTTTATTTACCTTGGTAAGTAGAAAGCCAATGAACAATAATAATTATTATTATAACTAACATTTATCGATTACTTATTTCATTTGTTAATTACTTATTTATCAAGAATTGTGCTTAAGTGCATCAAAAGTATTATCTTATTTGGCACATAACTCAGTTTAAAGTCATTTTCACTTATATTTTATGAATAAATAATTTCACTAGAAATGCGATTCTACTCTCATAATGGGAAATTCTGTCACAAGTTGTTGTCATGTGGTAGGCCAGGCTATCCTGAGTCAGTTGAGTCATTTAGCTTTGCATTAGTATGTTAGACAACTTATTGAATGTAATGTTTATTTGGTGAAACAAGCAATTAAAATGGATTCTGTCAAAAATGAAAAACCATGGAAAAATCTTTTTATTTTAGTTTGTGTGTTCCCATCTTCAATTGCTGAGACAAGTCTGCTAACACTTTGATCAGCAAAGGTAAGAACAGACATGATGGTCATGGCCTGAGGGTACCATAAGTGTACAGAAAGGGAAAGACAGAAACAGAAAAGAAGAATGTGTACACTTTATGCCAGGCACTACCTTAGTCAGTTTTAGTAAATTATGTGGTTTAAGTCTATTAACAACTTTAAGAGCTAAGTTTTTCAGATGAGGACACTGATGACCCTAGAAGTAAAATTACTTGTCCAAGCATATACAGGTCATTAGTAAACAATATAATCCTTCGGGCTCTGATTATAGTGTCTAGAGTTCTTTCTGCTGTATTACATATACTGATTTTATTACGGGGAAAATTTTAAGGTTGTCACCAGCATTTTAAGAATGGTTAGCAAAAGAAAACATCAAGAGAGTGGGAAGCCAGCCCACAGAATGGGAAAAAAAAATTGTCGACTGTATATCTGACAAAGTTCCAACATCCAGAATCTATAAGAAACTCAAATGTGACAGAAGAAAAATAAAATCAAACAAAAGCAACTCCATTAAAAAATGGGCAAAAGACGTGAACAGAACACTTCTCAAAAGACGATATAAGAGAAGCCAACGGACACATGAAAAAATGCTAAGCCCCACTAATCATTAGAGAAATGCAAATCAAAGCCAAACTGAGATACCATTTAACTCTAGTAAGAATGGCCATCATTAATAAAACAAAAAACAATAGATGCTGATGAAGATATGGAAAAAACAGAACATTTCTACACTGTTGGTGGGAATGCAAACTAATTCAGCCCCTATGGAAAACAGTGTGAAGACTGCTAAAAGAACTAGGAATTGACATTCCATAGGACCCAGCATTCTGTCTTCTGGGAATATACCTGGAGGAACTCAAATCATTCTACAAGAAAGACACCTGCTTGCATATGTTTATCGCAGCACAATTCGCAATAGCAAAAACATGGAACCAACTGTGCTGCCCATCAAAACTGGACTGTCTAAAAAGAGATGTGGTACATATACACAGTGGAATACTATGTAGCCACAAAGAAGGACAAAATTATGAACTTTGCAGCAACTTTGATGGCTTTGGAGTCTTTCATATTTAGTGATCTATCACAGAAACAAAAAACTGAGTACCACACATTCTCACTCATAAGTGGACCCTAAACACCTATCATAATATTGGGGGAAAAAAAAAAAGATTGGTAGTATCATGATACTGCCAGGGAAGGGGGGAGCACGTAACATCAATAAGGGTACCTGCTCTTAATCCAGGAGAAGTGAGATCCAATCCTGATTTGTACCTCACAACTTTAAAATTAAATTAAATTTTAAAAAGAGTGGCTAGCAAAGTGGGAGAATTTATATATCTGTAGACAGTTCTTGCAAACACTCTGAGCATATTACATGCCTAATGGAGGATTGAGTTCAGATTGAAACTATAGGGATCCAGTGAACTGAGCTGGAACTGTAAGGCAAGATACCATCTGGTTCACAGTCATATCCACTAGATTAGGCTGTAAAGTCAGAATAGTTATGAAGACAAGAAATATTTGCCTCTTGTTAGGGTTTGAATTGTTAAGTACTCCAAATTGCTCACTGGTTTCTTTGCAATCTCTACATCGATCACCATGCAAGTATATGATCATGAACCCCTCATGTATTAGGAGACCATATGGGCACTTAGGATTTATAATATGAAGTTTTATAAGCTTTCTTTAGAATTGGCTGAGCTCTCTCTGTTAGAACATACATGAGTAACTTACCCTTAGAGTAGGGTAATCACACCAATACAGACATGGGTAGAACATAAACACAATCTTTGCTCATGTCTAGATAACTCAAGTGAAGCTGGACTATTACAAATTCTCTTACAATGCAAATGTTGAGAGGAGCAGGAGTGAACTTTGTTTTTTTGCGGTTGGTATATTTACTAAAACACTATCTTCTTCCTTTCCAATTCTTTTTCGAGTTTCTTCTAAATTGATGTCTCTTTAGATGAAGGCAATATTTCAAACCATAACACACAAAGTCTTTTTGAAGCATTCAAATAAATTATGTTATAATTAATATCTAGATTGATTTGTCTCATAGAAAAATCAGCTAGTGTAATTGTATATTCTTCTTTTTGAAAGCAAATAGATTATAAGTGATGCTTTTATGTGGAAACAAATAAGTAGAATTAAGTGTTTACTTACAGAAATTTTATCAAAAAATGATAAGTGAAGCAAAACTTGTTATGCCATAACATGGATTTTAAAATATATAACTTCAGCAATATATATTAAAGAAAGTTATAATTAATTCTAAAAAGTCAAATGGAGAACACAAAACAAAGCAAAATGTTTATCCCTAGATTTATGGCCTATAATTTATTTTATTTGAGTCAAGCTATCTCTTTAAATAGTAGTGGCAGGATCACAAGTCATTTTGAAATGTCATAAAAATGTTCCATGTTTGTACTTTACAGGACCTTAGAGAGACTATTGGAAGCTTTGTACTTTCTTTGTTCAATGATCTACTTGCAGGTTATTCTGAACCTCCCTGGAAACAAATTAAAGTAAGATGGCATTTTAAAAATGATCCTTCATTCAGAAACCTCTTTGAATGATAGACTAGGTGAGGTATCGTTATATCATCACAGCAGAAGCCAATTCCTCTTGTCAAATTTCACATGCATTTTTATTTCTAGATTTATTATTTCTAATTTTGCTCAAATACCAACACTTAAAGAGTGTCCACAGATATCAGACTCTAACAATGCATTTTGGAAATTTAATACATATTAAAGACCTGAAGAACAAGAGTAATAAAAGAGTTCTAACAAATTCCTTATGAAGGAAGAAAAATACTGCTAAGTAAAACAAAAGCTAAAAAAAAAAAAAGATTTTTTGATAGAGGTAGATATTTTGTTTCTTTGCTTTTAATAGGGCCATAAATACTTTACCATCAAAATTGACAAAATGTTGATAGAGTAATCAAAAATCCCCTGACTTAGAATTTCTTGTTTAGAAACGTTTGCATTAAATTCAGAGGTAGATCAAATATGTTTGTCATGTTTTGTTGCCTTTTTTTCCTCACATTGACTTGTGACACTTCAGAAGAGATAACCTTGCTATTAAAAAGGATATTAGCTAGTATAAGAGAGAGAGATTAGATTATGGACAATATACTAAGAACAACAACAAAAAAATACATTTGGATAGAGACATAGAGATAATTTAAGTAAATGCCCATAACTTGACCATAATATCACTAAACAAAAAACATTTGCAAATGTTGAAATAAAAAAATAAAATAATAGAAAAGGTGTCTAGAACATTTTCAATCAGACACATATTTGGACACATATTTCTGTATATTCATAGAAATCTCTAAAACAATTGCTTTGAAAATGAGAAAGTATGAAACAAGAAATTGATTTTGACGTTTCCTAGATAGTTCAGTTTCTATTCAAATATAAAGATACAAGTCAGACAACATACGACCATACCAAACAGTTTACATATCAGATAATAGCAAAAAGTTGAAGTTAAAGTTATGACAAACACAAAAATAAGTAAAATGTATATTTTTTCTTAAAAAATAAACTGTGTTTGATTAATTCTTTTTCCTTTTATTTAACTTATATGGAACATTATCTCTGTGTAAATTGTAGGCAAGATGTTTGACTATATAAATATAAACATATATTTTGTCTTCATGGAGTTTATGAAAATAAGGATAATACAGATACATGTAGGCTAAAGTTTCAAAATTAATGATGGATATAAGAGAAACAAGGATCAAAACTATCTATATAGGATGCAGTTTGGATAAGAAGACACAGACTCATTTCTCTTTGCTCCCTCTCATTAAGTACAGCCTTAAATACTGGAAATGGTGTAAAAAGCAAACAAAAGAGAACTCTGAAGGTCGTAAAAATAGGAGAGCTGCTGTGGGAACCCAGGATTGGAGAAACAACTTGGCATCAAGGTACCTCATGTCCTTTCACCTAACAGAGAAACGCCATCCATACCCTGTATTTCTTCCATGATATAGTAGCAGAAAACATTCGAGGTAGGCCTTTTATTTCTTCATATCAAACTATATTCCCTCTGATAGCACCAGATGAGCCTGAAACAGAAGAGTGCCTTTCATTTCCAACCTGGCCTGACCCTCCCCTTGTCTGCCAATAGGTATCTAGGATGGAGGGCAAAGCTTGCAGGAGAGACTAGCTATACCAAGCAACCAGGTAGGCCATGGAAGTCTCTTTGTCCTCACAGGGCTGATATTATCCTTTCCTACCCAGATTTTTTAGACCATTTCATGCTGCTATAATAGTATACCACAGACTGGGTAATATACAGTGAAGATAAATTTATTTTCTCACAGTTCTGGCACCTAGGATCAAGGTGCCATCATCTTGTGAGGTCCTTTTTGTAATGAATGTCGCGAAGGTGGAAGACAGAAGAGCAGAGATTGGAAAGGGGCTAAACTTACTTTCATAAAATACATTAATTAAGAGAGGAGACTCTTCATGGCCTACTTCTTACAAGTCCTGCCTCTTAATACTGTTGCAATGGCAATTGAATTTCAACTTGAGTTTTGGAGGAGACAAACATTCAAACCACAGCACCAAAATAGAATAGCTTAGCAGCCAAGTGGCACTAGCGGAGGGATCAAAATACATCTCTCCTCATGGTGAAGAAACTGTTTCTATCAACTCAGGTAGTGCTAGCAAAGACCAGTGGGAGCATCAGTAACAACAGAATAAGCAAAGAGATTAAATTAAGATCACAAAGTTCCTGGAAACAAAACTTTCTCTGTTATCAGAGCCCACAAATCTAAGACTAGACTCTCATTTTAAACCAAGGCAGTGTGAGTGACTTCTAAAACAAAAGAATTAAATGAGATGTTACATAATAATAAAAAGACTAATCTATCAACAAGATACAATAATTCTATGTACAGACAAAGAGCAAATCTGCAAGATATATAAGACTAAAACTGGTAGAATTGAAAGAAAAAATTCACAATTATAGCTGGAGACTCCAAGACTACCATTTTAACAAAAGAGAGAACTGCTACAAAATCAGCAAGGATTTTTAATATTTTCCATTCAACCAAAAGACTCTAACCAACACATAGATTACTCCATCTAACAATAACAGAATACACAGTTCTTTCATCAGACCTCCACAAAACACTCACCAAGACAAATCATAGACATAAAACAAGCCTTGGCAAATTTGTGAATTTTTAAAGACTTGAAGTAGTATGAAGTATGTTATTTAATCATAATAATATCACATAGAAATCAATAGCAAAATAAGAGCAATCTTTAAGTATACAGGAAATAGCACATTTCTAAATAACCCGTGGTTGAAAGAGATAGTCTTAGAGAATTTAAGAAAACACACATAGAAATGAATGACAAAAATATAACATATTAAATCTGAGCAAAATAAACTCAAAGCAAGAAGGAAGAAAATAATAAATATCAGAACAATGATCAATAAAGTTAAAAACAGGAAAATAATATAGAAAATTGATGTGACCAAAAATCTTTCACAGACTTTTTTCTTTAAAGATAATTTTTCTTTGAAAAATAATCGTATTTTTAAAAAAGTTATATTTTTAAAGAATTTTTCTCTAAAAAAATTAGCACAATTATTAAACTGCTAAAAAGACTAAACCAAAAATAACAAAATAAGACACATGACAATTATGAATGCCAAAAATAAAATAAAAAGTAATACTCTAATCCCATAGCCATTGAAAAGATAAAGAGAAAATAAAACAAATACTTTGTGCTCATAAATTCAACAACTTAAAGAAACAGACTAATTTTTTGAAAACTCAGAACTACTGAAAATTCATCAAGATAAAATAGACAACCTAAATAAGTGTATAATAACGAAAGTAATTACATTTTTAATTAAAAGCTCCAAAAAATAACAGCTGCTGGAGAGGGTGTGGTGAAAGGGGAACACTTCTACACTGTTGGTGGGAGTGTAAACTAGTGCAACCTCTGTGGAAAGCAGTGTGGCGATTCCTAAAAGTTCTAAAAATCGACCTTCCATATGATCCCGCAATCCCCCTACTGGGAATATACCCTGAAGAACTCAAATCACTCTATAAAAAAGATACCTGCACACGTATGTTTATCGCAGCGTTGTTCACAATAGCAAGAACCTGGAAACAACCATGCTGCCCATCAAAAGAGGACTGGATTAAAAAAATGTGGTACATATACACGATGGAATACTACGCAGCCATAAAAAAGAACAAAATCATGAATTTCACAGCAACCTGGATGAAACTAGAGTCTATAATACTGAGTGACCTCTCACAGAAGCAAAGATCCGAGTATCACATGTTCTCACTCATATAATGGACCTTGAACATCCAATGTAATACTATAAGAAAATGACTGACGGTACTGGGAAACTATGGGGGGGGAGGGGGATGGGATTAACAGTCGCAAATATCTGTCTGGAGATGGGGAAACACCTCTTATCAACAGGGTGCCTGAATGAAACGTAATTGTACACCTAACCCTTAACTGTACCCCACAAAATCATAATAAAAAATATTGATTAAAAAAAAAAAAAAAAGCTCCTGAAAAATAAATGTTCAAGCCAGGATGGTTTCACTAGGGTATACTAGCAAATATTTGAGGAAGAATTAATACCAGTTCTACACAAGCTCTATTAGAGAATAGCAAAAGAATTAACACTTTCCAACTCTTTTAACAAGGCATTACGCTAATACTGTAACTAGACAGAGTGTACAAAAAATGGAAAAAAAGAAAGTTACAAATTGGTATTCTTCATGAATATAAAAATAAATCCTTAACAAAATATTATAAAGCAAAACTCAAAAAATATTTAAAATATTATAAATATATAACTAAATGGGCTTATTCTACTGAAACAAGACTGATTCAACATTACAAAATCCATCACTGCAATGAACACTATCAACAGACTAAAGCAGAAAAATCATAAGATTATATCAATTGATGCATAATAATAATTTAGCAAAAATAAACACCTATTTATGATAAAAACTCAAAAATAGGAATAAAAAAACTTCATCAAATTGTTCAGCCATGTTCAAAAACACTTTAACATTTTATATAATGATAAAAGACAAATTCTAAAATCTTTCCTAAAATTGAGTACAAGCTAGAGATGACTGCTCTCACAGTTTTTAAAACATAGTTCTAGAAGTTTTAACCGGTGCAATAGTGAAAGAAAAGGAAACAAAAAGGGCACAGAGAAGAAAAAGTAAAATTTCTTCTGTCTACTGATAACTTGATTTTCTATATAAAAAATTCCAAGGGATCTATCAAAAACAGAACTAATAAGCGATCCCTGCAAGGTCTCAGAATACAAGATAAACATACCTCAGTCATTTTGTTTTTTTGTATACTAGAGTGAACTTACAGATACTGAAAATGAAAATACAATACCATTTACAAATTCCCCAAAATGAAATATTTACTCACAAATCTAACAACACTGTGCAAGACTTTTATGATGAAAGCTATACGACAGTGACGGAATACATTTTTTAAAACAATCTAAGTAAGTGAAGAGACATTATATTTATGGATAGTATGATACAATATAGCAATTATGTCAAATTTCCCTAAACAAATATATGAGTTTAGTGTAATTCCTATCAAAATATCAGCAATTTTTGGCAAATATAATATATTATTTCAAAATTTATATGGAAAGACCAAAAAACTGAACTAGCTAAACTAATTTTGAAAAAGAAGAATAAAAAGAAAAATTATTCTACCTGATTTCAAGACTTAATATCTGTATATATTAATTAAGATTACTTAATATTAGTATTAGAATAGGCACATAAGACAATGGAACAAGGTGAGTAATCCAGAAACAGATCCATACAAGTATGCCCAACTGATTTTGGAAAATATATATTAAAAAAAAGAAAAACTAAATTGAAGAAGATGTTCTGGGGCAAATAGATATTCATTGACCTAAAGGAAAAAATAAAAAAAAAAAAGAATCTCAACCTAAATTTAACATACTATACAAAAGTTAAATAAAAATAAATCACAGAGTCAGAGATTCAGGATGACAACTGGGGAGTAGCTGACCTGTGATTCTCTTGCCAAGCAGAATAGAAGACAAATCTAGTCACCAGCAAACTAAGATGAGTTGAAAAACTTTGGATGGGAGAAGCACTTGCGTCCTGAAAAGGACACTTCAAAGGCATTAGGATCAAGGAGAAGAGAATCTGTATGACTTACATTGGAACCAGAGTTTCCCATTCCGGTTGGGCGCTAGGCTCACATGGGACCTAAAGCCAAGCCTTGCATGTGAGAGGGGATGAGTGCTTTTGTCATTGTCTGGGTTAGTTCCCTTCTTCCCAGCCGATAGGTCCCCCAGAGCAGGAGATCTGGTTGAGGCATGACGGTGTGTAGCCAAAGTCCACACAAAGCTGGAAACTCCTTGTTCTTCGAGTGCCTGCATCAGTCTGTCCCCAAGTGTGTGCTCCACGTGGAGCTGGGATTACACCTGCACTCTCAGCACCAGGTCAGTCAGCTCTTGGGTGCATGCTCCATGCAGAACTAGGAACAGTGCATATTCCCTGCTGGTGGTGCCCAGTGGCTGTTATCAAGCATCCAGGCTGGGAAAACTCGCCTCTCAGTCACATTCACTCAGTGCCCACTACCAGCATCTGGTGACCAGCCTCCCCCTCCAGACCAGAGAGGTTTTTCTGGCAGCCTCAAATGCGCAAAGTTTTCTCAGTAGGGAAACTGCTGTTTTTCAAGTGCTGAACATGGACTTGGACAAGAGAGGGGGAGACACTAGAGGCACCTGGATACTGTTTCCAGGCAGCATCCTTTCTGGTCTTTGAACAGTACACAGCTGCTAGGAATCCCATCTCCCTGCCTAGTCTGTGCATTGATCCCCTAACAGGTGCCAGAAAGCAGTATGGCTGGTCTGACCATTAGAAAACCTCTGCAGAAGAAAGTCACTTTGAGGGTGGAGAACTGTTTAGCAAGAGTAAGGGAGCAGAAGTGAATACTCCTCTCTCTCTGAGTGAACTATTCTGAATGATAGAAAAGGTGCTATGTCAGTAGGACTTTACCTAGCTACAAAACAATAGAATTAAACATAACAATCACAGAGAAAATTTTCTCCTCACAGATAAAGAAAAATTAGTGGAAAAACACTGGCAATCCTCAAAGCCTTAAAGAAACATCTCCTAAAAAGCAGCTATCAGTTCCCAAACAATGGAAGCCACCCATAACAACCTGTCCCTGATGATGACAGAGAATTCAAATACTGGATGACTAAAATAAATAATGAAAATGGTAAGAAATTAGAAACAAAACTCACCCAAGTCAAGCAGTAAGTAAAAACTAAGCAGACATAGGTGAGAAAGGTCCATTCTGAAGTCTTGAAAATGAAGAACTCCCTCCTGGAATTTCAAAACACAATAACAGGGATAGGGAACAGAACAGACCAGGCAGAAGAAAGAATGTCAGTCCTTGAAGACCAAAATATTGAACTAAGTCAGTCTGTCAAAAATATGGAGAAAAGGCTCAAAAAGAATGAGCAAGTCTGCGAGAAGTATGGGACTACCTAAAGAAGTCAAAACTGTGGTTGACTAGAACTCATAAATCAGAAAGGGAAACTGAGAATACCCTGGAACAAGCCTTCAATGAGGCAATCCGTGGAATTTTTCATATTTTACAGAAGAGGCAACCATCCAAGCAAAAGCGATTGAGAGAACCCCTTCAAGGTATCCCATGAGAAGACCATTCCTGAAACACATAGTAATCTTCTTCCACAGTGTAAACATGAAAGAAAAAAGCCTAAAGGCACATACAGAGACCACCTACCAAGGAAGGACCATCAGAATTGCAACCGACTTTTCATAAGAAATCCTACAAGCCAGAAAGGACTGAAGTTGCATCCTTAATGTTCTCAAAGATAAACAATTACAGTCAAGAATTTTCTATCCTGCCAACCAAAGCTTTATCAGTGATAGAGAATTAAAATTCTTCTCAGATATTCAATCCCTAAGAGAATAGGCTGCCTCAAGACTAGCCCTCCAGGAGATGCTTAAGAAGGTCTTGAACACAGAAACAAGAGTGGTTGCACTCATCACAAAAACAGAGGTAAGCATAGAGTTAGCAGAGCATACAGATACCTAAAAATACATACATATATACATATAATATATATAATAAAAAAGGAAGAAAACCTATCCCACAAGAGCGTTATGACAGGGATAAATACTCACATATCAATAGTTAACTTGAACATGAATGAACTGAATGTGCCACTAAAAAGACATAGAATAGTAAACTGAATAAATAAAGGATCAAACATTATGCTGCCTCTAGGAAACCCATTTCACTACAAAGGACACTCACAGGTTCAAAGTAAAAGGCTGGTGAATGACCTTCCACACAAATGGTAAAGACAAAGAGCAGGTTAACTATTCTAATATCAGCAAAACAGATGTCTAATCAATAAAAATTAAAAAGGACAGAGAAGGGCACCACATAGTAATCCAATGGTCAATCCACTAGCAAGAAATATCCATCTTAAACATATATGCATCCAACATATTAGCATATGGTTTTATAAAACAATGCTAAGTAAACTAAGAAGTTCACACAATCATAGTTGGAGACTTCAATATTCTGCTAACAGCCCTAGCCAGATCATCGAGGCAAAAAACCAACAAGAAGGTCCAGAGCCTTAATTCAACGTTTGACCAAATGGATTTAGCAGACATCTACAGAACACTCCACTTGACAACTACAGAGTATACATACATTCTACTCATCAGCACATGGAACATATTCCAAGATCAGTCACATTCTTTGGAACAAATCAACTGTGAACAAATTCCAGAATGTTGAAATAATACCAAGCATCTTCCTGGATCACAGTGAAATAAATGTAAATATCACCAACAATAAGATCCCCCCAAAGCACACAAAGACATGAACACTAAACAACATACTGCTGAATGACTTTTGGGTCAACACAGAAATCAAGAACAACAACAAAAAAAAGATTTTTGAAAACAAACAGAAACAAAGACACATCTTATCAGAATCTCTGGGATGCCACAAAATCAATGGTCAGAGGGAAATTCATAGCATTTAAACCTTAATTTCAGTTTGAAAGGAAAAATAAAATTGATAGACAATTCAACAGATTGACTAAAAAGAAAAAGAAAGTCCAGATAAACACAATTACAAACAAAAAAGACTATGTCACAATTGACCCCAAAGAAATTTAACGACTATCAGAGATTACTATGAGCATCTCTATGCAAATAAATCAGAAAATGAAGAGAAAATGGAGGATTTTCTGGCATCACACAAACCCCCAAGGTTGGAACAAGAATAAATTGAACCCATAAACAGATCAATAACAATCCAGGAAATTAACTTAATTATAAGAAATCGCCCCGTCAAAAAAACCCTCGACCAGAGGGCTTCTCA
Organism: Cephalopachus bancanus; assembly: GCA_027257055.1. Taxonomy (NCBI): domain Eukaryota; kingdom Metazoa; phylum Chordata; class Mammalia; order Primates; family Tarsiidae; genus Cephalopachus; species Cephalopachus bancanus. Next base: position 3,161,957 of record JAPVLO010000046.1, on the reverse strand, counting down.
GATGAATTCCACAAGACATACAAAGAAGAGCTGATACCAATCTTATTAAAAGTATACCAGGCAGTCAAGAATGATGAAGTTAACGTCATACTGATACTCAAATCGGACAAAGGCCCAACAAGGGAAGATAATTACAGGTCAATCTCCTCAATATCCTTGATGAACATAGAGGCAAAAATTCTTGACAAGAAATCAGATCCAACAAAACATATTAAGAATCATACATCATGACCAAGTGAGTTTCATTCCCAGGATGCAAGGCTGGTTCGGCACTTGAAAGACCATAAACATAATTTAGCACATTAAAAGAGTAAAACCAAGAACCACAGAATCATCTCAATAGATGCAGAAAAAAATTCAACAAAATCCACAACCCATCTTGATAAAACCCTTGCACACCTGGGCAAGGAAAGAACATTCCTCAAAGCAAAAAGATTCATCCATGACAAACCTGCAGTCAACATTTTGCTTGATGGTCAGAAGCTGGAGGCATCCGCCCTAAGAACTAGGACAAAACAAGAATGCCCACTCTCATCCTTCCTATTCAACATAGTACTGGAAAGCCTACCCAGAACAATCAGGCAAGAGAAAGAAATCAGGGATATCCAGACAGGAAAAGAAGTAAAGCAATCACTCTTTGTGGATTATATGATTCTATACCTAGAAAACCCTAGAAAGTCTTTCAAAAACCTCCTCCTACGATAAACTACTTTGGTGAAGTCTTGAGTTACAAAATCAACATACAAGATAGTTGTATTTCTATATACCAACAGCCAGCAGGCTGTGAACCAAATAAAAAAAATACAATCCCATACAAAACAGGAAACTGACCCTTACTTATTACCATAAAACAATAACAAAATGAAATATTTTGGCACTCACCTCACCAGAGAAATCAAAGATCTTTATAATGAAAACTATAAAATGTTGCTCAAAGAAATCAAGGTTGATACAAACAAATGGAAAAACATTCCATGTTTCATGGATTGGAAGAATCAATAGTGTCAAGATGTTCATCCTACCCAAGGAAACCCACAGATTTAATGCAATACCCATCAAATTGCCAACTTTGTTTTTCATAGATCTCAACATGATAATACAAAAATTTTTATGGAAGCAAAAAAGAACATGAATAGCCAATGCAATACTCAGCAAAAGGAACAAAGCTGGAGGTGTCACAGTTTCAGACTTTAAACTTTATTGCATGGCTGATATTGGAACAGGAATAGGTACACAGACCTATAGAACAGGACAGAGATTCTGGAATAAAAACATGATCTCTCAACCAATTCATCTTCAACAAAGACATCAATAACAAACACTGAGGAAAAGAAATCACATTTAGCAAATAGTTTTGGGAAATCTAGTTAGCCATATGCAGAGGAAGGAAACTGACCCTTACTTATTACCAACACAAAATGGATGAAGGACTCAAATGTAAAACCTCAAGCTATAAAAATCCTAGAATAGAACATAGAAAACACCTTTTTAGACATTGGAGTAGGCAGTGAATTTATAACCATGTCCCCAAAATCAAATTCAACAAAAGCTAAGATATACAGATGGGACTTTATTAAACTGAAAAGCTTTTGCAAAGCAAAGGAAACTATCAGGAGAGTAAAGAGACAACCCACAGAAAGAGGAAAAAAATGTAAAACTATGCACCTGGTCAAGTCCTACCATCCAGGATCTATAAAGATCTCAAGTGAACTGAAAGGAAAAAACAAACAAATAAACAAATAACCTCATTAAAAAGTGTGCAAAAGACATGAACAGACACTTCTCAAATTATGAAATACAAGCAGGCAACAGACACAAGAAAAATTCATTAAAAAGAACAAATTTAAGGAGCCCCTCCCCCCCAAAATAAAAAATTCCCAGCCTCACTAGTAATTGGAGAAATGCAAATCAAAACTACGATGTGATACCACCTAACTCCAGTAAAGATGGCTATCATTAACAAGTCAAAAAACAACAGGTGCAGGCATGGCTGTGGAGAAGGCGGGGAACTGCTACACTGTTGGTGAAAATGTAAACTAGTCCAACTTCTATGGGAAACAGTGTAGAAATTTCTCAAAGAACTAAAAGTTGACCTTCCATATGCTACAGCAATCCCTCTCCTGCAGTATACCAAGAGGAACATAAATCACATTACAAAAGACACCTGCACAAATATGTTTATTGCTTCACTAATCACAGTAGTAAACGCATGGAACCAACCCAAATACCTATCAAACATGGACTGGATAAGTAAAATGTGGTACATATACACAGTGGAATATTATGCAGCCTTAAAGAAGAACAAAATCATAACCTTTGCTGCAACTTGGATGCAGTTGGAGACCATCATACAAGTTAACTATCACAGGAACAAAGAACTGAATATTGCATATTCTCACTTATAAGTGGGCCCTGAACACTAGCACAAGGGTGGAATCAGCTCTTGGAGGGCAGGTGACAACACAATGGGTATTTGGTCCAGTACCAAAGGGAGAGAAGGTCAGCTGGAAACTCAAACTTCCTGCATGCAGCCTATTTATGTTGCAAACCCTCACTTGTTCCCCACAACTCTAAAATAAAATAAAATATTGAAAAACCCCAAATCCAAAATGGATCATAGCCTTAAATGGAAATGACAAACTCTGACATCTTAAAAAATAATCACAGAAAATCTCAGAATCTTGAGTGAAGAAACAATTTCTCATACTTGACATCAAAAACACAATATATAAAAAATTACAAAATGTTGCTTAATAAAATCCCATGTGAAGGGTCAAGCTTCTTCTACTTCTTCTTCTTTTTTTTTTTATTTTTTGAGTTGGAGTCTCACTCTCTTGCGCAGACTGGAGTGCATGGCCGCTCCCAGCCACTGCAGCCTCGACCTGCTGGGCTCCGGCGATTCTTCCGCCTCAACCTTCCAAGTGCCGGAATTTCAGGCATGCGCTACCACGCCCGGCTGATTTTTTTTATTTATTGTAGAGATGAGGTCTCACTGCCCAGGCAGGTCTCGAACCCGTGGGCTCAGGCAATCCACTCATCTCAGTCTCCCAAAGGCGCGGGATTACAGGTTGAGCCACCGAGCCCGGCTTGGGTCAAGCTTCTTATTGGGAGAAAACATATAAAACTATACAACTGACAAAAGATTATTGTCTAGAACCTGTAAAGACCTCACTGAACTCAACCAAAAACAAACTATACAGAATGTAAAAGGTCTTATAAAAACAAACAATCTGATTAGAATACGGGCAAAAATCATGAATATGGGCAAACAGGCATATGATAAGATGCTCAATATCATCATTTACCAGAAAACTGCAAATTGATAGTGATGATCTGTTACTACATACCTATTGCAAGAGCTAAAATGAAAAAAAAAAAATGGCAACAACAAATATAGTTGTTACATGGAAAACCTAGCTCCCCTGTACATTTAATGTGGGAATGCAACTGATACAGCCACCATGGAAACCAGTTTGGAGCTTTTTAAATAAGCAAGGCATGCAACTGTCATTCAACTTAGCAATTTTTTTTGTGACTTTCTCCCAGAGAAGGGGGAAAAAAAATCTTTGTTCACAGAATCCCATGCAATAACTATCCATAGCATCTTTATTAATAATAGCCAAAACCTGCAATCTGTTCAGATGCTCTTTAACAGGTGGATGGTTAAACAAATAGTAGTACACACGTCATGAGATAATACTTAAAAATTTTAAAAAGACAGTTAATACACACATCAACTTCAACAAATCTCCAAAGAATCATGCTAAATGAAAAAAAAATTATTCCCCCAAATTACATACTCTATTGTTTCACTTTTGATGACAACTTAAAAATGAAGGATACATTTAGTGGCAAAGATTAGGAATGGGTTAGGAGAACTTATGGGAGGTAGGTATGGTTATCAGAGAGAAATAAGAAAGATCTTTACTATGTTTAACATTTTTACTGTGTAACATTTTTTACCATATGAGTGGATAAACGATTCATCATAAAATTGTATAGAATTTAACATACATATGCATACAGATATGTGTACAAGTAAAACTGGGGAAATCTATTAGATCAATGGATTCTACCAATGTTAATGTCCTGGTTGTAGTGTTGTACTATAGTTTTGTGACTTTCTCCCAGAGAAGGGGGAGAAAAAAAAATTTCTCTTCACAGAATTCTGTGATGTCACCATTAGGGAGAAACAGGAAAAAGTATACAAAGGATTTCACTGTATTGTTCCTTCTTCCACATGTGACATGTAAATCTGTAATTATCTCAAATAAACAATGTGATGCTTATAAATGAGAGTTTAGTATACCAAATATTCACAGAAATTTAGTAAGCACTAAATTCATAATATAAAGATTCAAAAAATATGGGTTAAATTTAAAGAGAAAAAATAATAAAAATTAAAATTCTAGCGGTCTCTTATTTACACAAAGAAAAGGGGTAAAAACAACTGTATAAAGTCGGGAGATAGCCATGGTTATGGCATCTTCATCATCTTGTATTTTCAAAGCTGATATTGGAAGAACATTTGTCTGTGACCTAGTATAAGAGTACCATCATGAATCAAATGTAAGACAGGTGATTAAGAAGAGGAGTGAACAAAATAAGCTAAGATTTGAAATAAATACATGCCTTAGATAATAATCTAAAAAATACTAGAATAATATGATGTTTCTTATAGTGATATATAAAAACATCACTAATTACAATATGCGGAGATGTTGCATCACAGCTCTCCAATAGCTACAGTATATTTGACTAACCAATAGTAATATTGTAACTTTAATGAACATTTTAGTAGCAGAAGATCATTTCAACAGTCGTTTTTATTGTATTGATAGCCTTTTGAAAATTGGTATGCTTGTTTCATGCATGGACCATTGCTTACCACCTGCAGGATTTATTTGTATAACTAGCTTTAATTCTAATTTATAATCATCATGATGTTAAGTGCATATCACTCCTGTTTTAAAGTGCATTTCAAGGAAGGTATTCACACATCTAAAGGGTCATGTTTTATAATGGAAAAAGGGACAACAAACATTTTTCTATTTAATTTTATCCTTCATGGATTAAACTTAGAAACTGTTCAACTTTGTATTCTGGTTTAGTGTTTAAATGGTCACATAAGTATATTTCTTAAAAGCTAATACCAGTGCCTGATGTAGAAATGACATTCAAAAATATTCCATGGATATGTTTTTAAACATATAATGGTTACTCTCGGCTGCCTATCCAGCACCATTCTCATCTTTCTTTTTCCAGGCAAAATCACTTTCTCTTTCCAAACAGAATACTCTTTGGATATTCACTGTTTTGACAATTTCGTGTGTCTTATTCAGGAACTACTGAACTTATCCTCATCTCCACAGAATAGTTTGAGAAAATCAGAATGACTATATCTGTTTTTACTATATTTGAATCAAAAAAGGGCATGTCATCTACTCCTGAGCTATAGGGTAACATGAATAGTTTACTAGAACTTCTGTGAAAGTCCTGACCTATATTTTCAGTGGGTCAGGGTCTCATTCTTTATAAAGAATGTGCAAAAAGGTCATTCTATATTCTAAATTGCAAATGTGGTTTCAGTAATCTAATAAAGAAGGCGTTCCATGAAGGTATCTGTAATCAGCTATGCAAAACACCATGGATAGATAAAAACAATATGCAGATTGATAATCAAGCATTCAGTGTAACTGTATGGAGATTACTGAGGACCTTGACGACATCACTTTTCTTGGGGTAATGTGAAGAGTTAAGTAAATTGGAGTAAAATTATGCAGCTAATTATAAATAACTGAACTGTCCATCAACAGATGAGTGAATATAAAAAATGAGTCTTATACACACAAAGTAATACAAATTCAGTCATAAAAAGAAAATTCTGATACATGCTACAATATGGATGAATCTTGGATTAATTACACTAAGTGAAAGGAACCAGACACATAAGAATAAATGTTGCAATATTCCACTTAGGTGAAATATTTAGAATGGGTAAATTCATAGATAAGCTCCCAGGGGCTGGGTGAAGTGAAAACTAGGAATTATTTCATAATGGTTACAGAGCTTCTGTTTGAGATCATAGAAAAGTTTTGAAATAGATAATAAAAATGGTTTCACAACATTGTGAATGTAAAATGCCACTTATCTTTAAATCTTTAAATGATTAAAATGATATCTTTAAATGATTAAAATGATAAATTTTACATTATTATATATATTTTTAAATTTTATTTTAAAGATGGGTACAATTCAGGGTTAGGTATACAAATGCTTATTGTACAGGTAATATTTTTTAGCATGATAAAACCATCTAAGACAAATATTACAGCCAATGAATGTAGACAAGTTTTTAAAATAAATGTCTATGAAATGAGTAAAGATATTAAGTGCTAGTTGGACAAGTTCAACAGAAAGAACTCTGGAAACCATAAAAGAATATTTAATTACTATAATTAATGACCCTTAAGGACAGAGATAAATCATGAATAATGACATTTGAAACTAACAGAGAAGAAAGTTTAAAGATACACTGAAATAAAAGTGGAAAAAAAACATGTCCCAAGAATAGTTTTTCCCCTTGAAAATCAAGATCAGAAAGAGCAATTTTTAAAAGGACAAAGTTAGTTCTTTGGAAGTAATGAAGAATTTGGTCTGACTGTATTACACACTTATCAATGTGAAGGGCAAGAGGTGTGTGTGGCATGTTAAATCATCCTGTGGACTCTATTGACAAGTGTTTTTTATGTAGAGTGAATATATTATTAGGCTTGACGTTATTAGACTAAAAATGCTATGAAAGGTTACTTTAATTAAAAACTCTTCCAGAGGTTAGAAAGAAGTCATGGATGAAGCACTTACTCAAATCAACAGTTTAATTTAGATTAATGAAATCTACAAAGCCACAAATAAAAAGAAGATATGAAATATTCGAAGTTATCACACTTCCTACGTTAGATAACCCGAACTCAACATTTCTATCTGTAAAATTCCAACAAACATATTAATTTAATTTTAAAATTTATAATATGAAAACAAATATTTTTTAAAAATATAAACGCAGGATATTAATATGTTATGAACCATTAATTTATTTTATTTTAATAAGAGAAACATTTTTATGCTTTTACATGTAGAACCAACAATAGTTTAACATATTCTTGCTATTTTTCTGTGATTTCACGTTGCTATCACTCAAATTAAGGTTAATTACATTTGATTATCTGATTGCAACACAATGTATACAGGACTAAGAAAGCTATAAGTGCAGGAGAGACATGCAAATCAGAAAGCCAGACTTTCTGGGGTGGGTTATTTTTGTCTAACAGCTCAAAATATGGATACAAAACAATTGAAATGTAACAAACATTAAAGAAGAATCTTTGTAGCCATGTCTTCATCCCTAGGGAAAACAAAAATTACAAATATATTATCTATAAGCAGTAAGTGCTTTATGATACTCGTGGTACAATTAAAACTTTAATAGGTAAAAAAGTTCAAATCCAAATGATATTATTACTTCTAACATTTTCTCATTTTAAATTATAATATTATGCTTTCTTATGTGACAAGGTTTGGAGATACCTAAATGAGAAATGTATATAAGTGAATTTTTTCTTCTCTCTATTAACAACTGTGTTGGATCTTGCATTAGTCATTCATTAAAGAGCTACTCACTAAGCGACTATGTAAAAGTTCCTGCTCTAAGATCTGGTAACATCAATAAATAAAATAAACAAAAGTACTTCCTCGCATAGTTTATATTCCTAAGATAGGTATCTTTCCTTTTATTTGCTTAGTCCCAATGTCTCTTCTTGAGACTGCAATAAAGATTCCCTATTTCTCCCTTTACTATTTGTGAGAATCATGGATATATTTGCAGCTATGATCAACTATTGCTTTTCCACAAACTGCAGAAACAGGCTATAAAACAGTTTCCTTTTTAGGTGAGATTTATGAATCAACCAAGAAAAAGCAGAGAAGGAGCAATGAACTAACTCTAGGCAAGACAAAGTGAGGCATTTTTTATACTTTGGTAAAAATGCAGACAATGATACATAACACTTAGCAAATGTTTACCATGTGCCTGTCCAGAAAGATCGCTAAGCATTATACAGGTATATTTTCTTAATCCTTGAAACTTTCTGCTGATTATTAATTTACATGTTTTCTTTCTTCATTTTCCCAAGCTACAGAGCTATGAAGCAGCAAAGCTTAGATATGAACACAGGCAGCTTGAGAGCTTGCACTAGTTTTAGCCTCAGAGACATGTTTTCCCTTAGGCAATTTTTCCTAATTCTGAACCTTGATGTTAAACATGGCCAAGACAATTACAGACACCTTGCATCTTATGCAGTTGGCCCTGAAACCAATGAAATAAATAAAATACAATTTATCATTGGATCACGCATATTGTGTGATAGAATGATGGGTAGGGAATCGATTTTTATATAATTTTAAAGATAAGGTGAAATATAAATAATGTCCTTTGAATATATATGTACAGACATAGCTAATATATATAAATATCATTTAAAATATCATCAAATTTTAAGATAGCATACATATCGGCATTTATATATTACATATAAAATAGTTGCACATATATAACATTTTATGTTATGCATTAATTTTTTTCTCCACTTTGTCATAAATTTATACACAGCACATGACTCTCCACTTTGTAATAAAATATATATACAGTGCTCTAAACTTACATTAACTTGCAGCAGGGGAAATCAAGGGGAATAAAATCAAGATTCTTCCAGAATTATATATACATATATATATTTGTACATATAATAGAATATCTCATTAATCATGGGAGATAAAACCCCAGGTTATTTTTTGATTGAGTCATTCTAACAGCTGACCGAATTGAGTCAGCATAAGAAGTTAATCCTTTCATATAATATTTCAAAAATACTTACATTATTAATACTTGTTATTCTATTGCCTTTACATATATTAAACGAATATTGCTATCATCAGTGTCATCTAGTATTCATCATTCAACCTTTAGCACATGAGGGGACTAAGAATAAAAGAGAATAAATCACACACTCAGCATCACTTTCTTCTATCACCACTATGAAGACCTATTGTAAACCACACACCTGTGTTTAACACATTGTATTTATTCCCTGATGAATTATTTACATTTTAGGTAATGCTTGATGATAATGGTGAACACTTTCACAGGGCTTCAAAATCATCAACGTAGCATGTTACATTTATAAAAACATGCAAACTTCTGGAAACTTTTTAGGGACATATTTGTTATCCCAACTTTTTTGAGTAAGAAACTAAAATTCAGAGGGATAAAATAATTTCTGTAATTCCAGACAGCTGGTGTGTGGTGGTGAAGATTTGAATCTAGTTGCTCTGAATTTTAACACTACACTCCTCTCATTATACCTCACTGACATTTACTAAACTTACGGAGTCCTTCTGCCTAAAGGATCCCACTATTCTTATGCCTTCCCCTATTCACCTGATGAATGTTTATAAAACGTAGACAGTTTTCAGTTTATTTTTAAAGTGTTTTTTAAATAAAGAAGCTAGTCAAATTAATAAATACTTTTTTTGGTATTTGAGAGTCTGACTTTTTAATATCTGTTTCAAAATTTACGTGGGTGAAAGCTATTTTATTGCTAATTTTCCATTGCAATTCGGGGTAGTCGTGTAGTCATCGTTGTCACTAAAGAAGGCATATATTTTTAAACATAATAAACTCTTTTTTTGCAAGTGTTTTGATCAATTTTTAATTGACTTATTTTGATCAATATAAATTGAGGTGATTGCCATTTTCAACTATAAATAACTGTCACTGTGTAACAGGGAGCAAGGCTTGTTCTTGTCATGATTCTGGTCCTTGACAGTGCCACAGGCTATTAAAATCTCTTTCTCCTTGTATTCATATAATTCAGAAAGCTGCTTTGTCAATGCAGGTTGTCACATTTTCTCAGTATTCATGAACATGGAATGGGAGCCCCAGTTTCTGTAATCAAGATGTTTTAGAGTTGATGTGCCCAAGGTCTACTCTTTAATCAGCTGTGGTACTTTCCGTCCTGAACTCAAATCATCCCTGAAACAGGAGTAATCAAGGCAGAATATAACCCAGGTTATTCTCCCTGGCCCAGTTTGTCTCTCCACAGCCACAGGGAAGGCTGCTACATCAATCAAGTCTCCAAATAAAAAGGTAATTATTTCTTGATTTCTCTGGAGCAGATGCATTGAGAGCAAGGTTGCTTCTGCTGGGAGTCCCTACTGTGATACCAAACAGCAGCAGTTATCTTAGAAGACAGAAGCAATTACTTGCAAGCTGTTCTTGTCTTTGTTGGTAGGGTTGAGTGCTAGTCATTAACATTCATCTGGCATTTGAGTAACTACTATAGGGCAGGCACATTGCTAGATATTTTTTACACATTTACTAATTTAATTTCATTTAAACTTCAGACACATGTGAATACACACAAATATTAACACTGTAAGGTTTACATCATCTTCAAATATGAGTGAGAAAACATTCAATGAGTGAGTGACAAGACCAAGTTCACTGAGCTGGTTGACAACTCAGTAGTATTTCAAACATCCCATATTCTTTCTACTAGTTTTTCATTATGTGCATGTAGTAGTTTGTGAAGCCTATTTCTAATGCATAGCACATTCACTGATATATACACTATAACAGCTTGTCATTGCCATCTTAAATGCTTACAACAGCAGTTCCAATATTTTATTTGTCCTAAGAGGGCCACTCTTTGGAGATGAGAAGAACACCCTGGATTTTAGCCTAAAGAGATACTGAGAGATACTTAAACACAAAATTTAAAGGATATCTGTATTAAAATTTCAAATTTTATGTAACACCCTAATCTCTTATATCCAAATGTTATAAAATATTATGTAAAATCTAGCAATAAGTGAAATTCAGCATTCCTTTTCTTCTTGATATCAAGTACCTGGGGGGAATATGCATTTTATACTTGGTCTAACTATTGCTTTAATGACTGGGCTATTTTGCCTAAAAATTGTCAAGATTTTTAGGTAACAGGGAATGACTAAAACTAGGACATCATCAGTATCACAAGAAAAGTATCCATAGTTATATATATCTATATATACACACATATATAACATTTATTAGGAGGTATATATAACTTTGATTAAAAGTAACATATTTACTCTTTTTAAAAGGAAAATTGGCTTGTATTGTTATTTTTTAAATCTACCAGTTAATTAAAAAATAATCTATAGAGTCTAGGCTACAGTTTTTCAACAATAGCACTACTAAGATATTTGCAGCATAATTCTTTGTTACACTGTCTTATGCATTGTAGTAGGATGTTTAGAAACATCCCTGGCCTCTACTCACTAGATTTTGGTAGCATCCTCCCAGTTTCAAAATTATACGGTTACCTTGTGCCAGAACAGAGGCTGCCTATACTCCACCTATCACCAGTGTTGGCATTCTTGTGTCCAGCTGGACAGTGAGTAATCCAGCTGAAAAATCCCATCTTAGCATTTACTTTCTAAGATCAATTTACACACCAGCACTTTATGGCCAGATTCCCCAGGAAGAATAACCTAATGATCTTATTTGGTTGGTGACAATCAAAAATGAAACCAGATGTTGTCAAATGTTTTCTGCAGGGCAAAAGTGCTTCTAGCTGTCACCCACTAATTTAATGATTAGCTCTGGTTTCCAGAGCAATTCATTTGTAGTTAGGCCATAAACTGACAAAACACATCACTTACTCCTCTATTCTTTATTTGTTTATTCATTCATTTATTTTTGAGTCAGAGTCTCACTCTGTTGCCCAGGCTACAGTGCAGTAGCATGGTCACAGCTCAATGTGGCCTTGATCTCGTGGGCTCAGGCAACCCTTCTGCCTCAGCCTCCTGAGTAGTCAGGATTATAGGTTTGTGTCACCACACCCAGCTACATTTTTTTGTAGAGATAAAGTCTTGCTATGTTGATCAGATGGGTCTGGAGTTCCTGAGCTCAAGCAATCCTCCCATCTCGCCCTCCCAAAGTATTAGGATTACAGGCATGAGCCAGCAAACCTGGTCACCTTATACCTTTAAACATAGAGTTAGATTTAAGTGTGTGTTGCTAATGTAGATACTGTAATATGCTACACGGGTCTAAGATTCAGGACTAAGAGATTTATATGCCACAGGCTATGAATGCTCTCAACAGAGAGCTTTCAGCTCTTAGTCTTCTTAGGAGTCTTGAGATGAAGAGAATAATCTTGTCCAATGTCACCTTGCCCTGCCCCCAAGGCAGCAAGTATCTAATAACTAGTTCATGTAGGTAATAAAAGCCTAGTTCCTTTCCAAAATTCAGAACATATTTGAGCATCCTTCCGAGTGCAGATCACTCTGTCAGTTGGATGAAGTCTTCACTGACACAGGAAACTTCTTCCTCTGCCCAATTTTATTTCCTTTCTTTCCTTTTTACAGGTACTATTCTCAAAATAATTCCCTAAAACATCATTTGTACGCAAATTCCCACACCAGCCTTTTTTTTTCCCCCCTTTTCCTGAGGAACCTGATCAAAAGGGGCTGATATCTGAATTGGTCTGAGAAGGCAGATGCTAAAATGGCATTTTGTGGTTGGATTACTCATTGCCAAGATAGAAATAAAGACATCATCACTAGTGATAAGTAGAGTAAAGGTAGTCTCTGGCATTAGGAGGCAGTGGAATTGTTAAAACTTTCAGTGATAGTAAGATGGTATACATTCATGTGGAAGAGAATATACTAGGTGATATGATGTATCAAGTATTTTTAAATAATGTTGGAGACATAGTAGTATAAGGAGAATAGAATTGAGTAGCATTGTTAAATTTGATGTATAGTTTGGATAAAAATAAATTATAACATTAACCTGGAATCCAAAGCTAAGCATGAATTTAAGTGGATATATTGGTAACACAAAGAGAATTTCATTGACTGCAGTTAGAGTCAAAGAATGTTGAGATCTTAATCATAACAGTAGCAGAGAGAGAGTTATAAAGAACATTAAACTCTCAATCTAAGCAAGTCTGCTATAACAACATTGGAACCCAGGCCAAGAAAGAATGACATTCTGTCTCATGAAATGAGAACATCTTGGTTATTATATCTTAAAATATTATAATCTTATATTCTTTTAAATTTTAACATAAGCTACAGATGTGTCCAACACATTTCTATTAAGAAATGCCTCCTTTGCATCAAGATGACTTAGAGACCTCTCCCGTATCCTATGAAAGATTCCACCTTCAAGATCTGTTTCTGTATTTCCTTGTGACAATTAGATCAGTAACTAGAGTTAAGTCACCAAATTGTCCATCTGGTAACATGTGTCTGATAGGAGATTAAAGAGATCACAACTTAAAGGAGTTAAAGAGTCTAGCCAACACTTACTAACAATGATTGGGAGAGTAAGCATGAATTAGATTATGAAGTACTAGCTAAGGGCAGGGGTGAGGAGACACACAAAGTTAGATGGGGAAATACTGATCAATTTTGGAGTTATCTCAAGGTTCAGCCCCCCAGGAGATAATGCAGACATAAAGAGAGATTGTCTTATAAGAGCATGGAATAACTGATAACCTACATATCCTACAGATTACTGTCTTCTATTGGAGCTTCAAGGATGATCCATTGTCAAAGTAATTCTGTGCTGGCCGTGTAAACTCCAACATCACTAAGTTCGGAAATAGCTCTGCTCTGTAGGTCATGATGGATGGTAGGACTTACCGTTACTAAATAGAGCTTACTAACAGGAGTGGTAATGCAACATGAAAACATAAAGATCAGGAGGTGGCACTTAAATGTCAGGATCCAGGTGAATACAGTTATCATACGACTCAAGACTAGAATAGTAACCAAGTGGACCTGACTCGCTTAGAGTATGCGGTGGTTAATGGAGCATGGCTTCCTTAAAGGTAAAACTGATGAGCCGTCCATAAGGATACTAATCAATCTGTACTACCAAACACATCAAGGATGGATGATCACGCAGCTGTGAGAAACTATTCTCATCATTATTCTTTTCTCTGTGCTGTACCTAAGCCAAGTTTAGATGCAGAATCCATTGAAGAAGAGATTGGGTTCTAGGAAAATAGACCTTATAAGAGCATGCAATTGATACCTCAAAATTTTTTACCAAAGTAATTTTATGACATTTTGTTTAAGTAACCATAAACTAAAGAACATTTCAGAACTACCCAAGCATTTAAAAGACTGTTATATGCAGAGTTTGAAGTGATCGTGATGCTCAGAAACTTAAAGTATAATCATGAATGTATCAAAACCAGTTCATAAATAGAACCTAGTCACAGATCAGCCCAAAGTGGGGCCACTTGTCAATGGATGTCTCCTTCACCAGGAACTATATCCCAAATTTCTTAATGTAAGAGATATTGTTGGTAGTTATCACAGCCTATACATTGATTCTTACACCTGTGAGATAAAAGGTAAAGTGATGGAGAAGTTCAAATAGAAGTCTCTGAAATTTCCTGGCACCCTGGCCAATATAATAAACCACATGCTCCATTAACCACTGCATACGTATTGCATCCCCAGGGCTGGTGGTGTCCATTATATTTTTGTTTAATTCAAGTCTTACTCCTGGTTCATTTTAAAATGAGAGTGGAATAGTGATAACTAATAAGCAGCTCCATTTATACATGCAGTGCCATCTGATAACTCTGATCGTCAGAAAGTGGTAGATATGCTGTTTAACAATAGTGTCATGGAGCAATATGTTTGGCACTCAGGCAAATCACTTGGGCATATATTGGTATTCTCTGCCAATTTTGATGATAAATGAAAAAGTACAGTAGCAATGACCTAAAATGGACATGATGACCATTGGCTTATATTCCTTAAGGATGAGGGTAGGGGTTATGTCACTGGTTTCAGCAGATATGCTAGCTAAGGGTAAGCAAAATGTAGACTAACAGAAGATAAATATGATGAGTATAAATTATGACCTTAAATTCAGAAAGAGGCCGTGGTTTCTTCTACTAACCTTCCATTATTCTTTATTTTATCCAGAAAAAAAATAGACCTGTAGGAATTCCTAAAACTCTGTTACTAAAATTTGTATGTATGTGTATGTATGTATATATGAATCTTCAGGGTGCAGAAGCTGAACTTTGGTGTTTTGATATACCATCAGAATCTTCCCTCAGAAATTTTGTTCTCCCAGGCTTTAGAATACTGCCAGCAGAGAGATGTCAGTTATTAGCATCCATTGGAGATAATTATCTCGCCCAAGATTAACTCTACTTCTTGGGCAACCTTAATCTAATAATTAGCCAATATCAGGCTATAAAGGCCTAGTCTTCTCTGTAGTTTAGAGCAGCTCTGAAGAAAGCTGCCTAGATTATAAACTTACCTTAGAATCAGCTAAAGGATTCAGGCGTTACTCCATTTTAGCCTATTATTTCTCTATACCTTACTGTTTTCTTCTCATTCCTTTTGCAGGTGATATTCTCAAACAAGCATTCCTTAATAAATCGTTTGCATGTTAATCTTTGTCTAAGGAAGAACTTCTTATGAAATTTAATATGCAATAAATACCTTATTTTTAAGACTCTCTACTACAAGATCTCAGAATAGAATTATACAATTATCATCTTTTTATTCCCAGAAGTTTTAGCATAACACATTATGTAGAATAAATATATATTAAATGAATCCAATTGGTTTAAATTCATTTTCAATTTATTTATTTATTTATTTATTTTTTGAGTTGGAGTCTCACTCTGTCACCCAGACTGGAGTGCAGTGGCTGCCCCCGGCCACCGCAGCCTCGACCTGCTGGGCTCTGGTGATCCTTCCGCCTCAGCCTTCCAAGTAGCTGGAATTACAGGCATGCACTACCATGCCCGGCTGATTTTTTTATTTATTGTAGAGATGAGGTCTCGCTGCCCAGGCGGGTATCGAACCTGCGGGCTCAGGCAATCCACTCACCTCAGCCTCCCAAAGGCGCGGGATTACAGGCTGAGCCACCGAGCCCGGCTTCATTTTCAATTTAAAGAGAATGAAACATAAAAATGTGTGGAAGTCTGTCTGGATCTAAAGTACATGCTTTTTCCACTATATCACTTTTCATTAACTACTAACACAAACACTTCACGTTAATTTATCATGCATTGCTTTTCAGAACAATAACACATTGCAGCATTTGTTAATTCACTGAAAAAAATTCATCAGGCATTGAAACTGACACAAAGAAAATGACTAAGAAAAATGACTAAGGTATTGTTTCTGTCCTAAAGATGTTCACAGTGTAGCTTTACAGAAATACACTAAAATATGGATAAGCACGATACATTATAATGAGAGTCAGAAAGGGGACATTAGCCAAATATTAAGGAAAAAAGGAGGAACAACTAATTCTGTTTATACAGTGCTCAGCTGTGAAGTTTTGACACAGAAAGTGATGGTTAACCTAGATGTAGAAGGGTGTGTAATTTATTGACAAACAAGAAGAGAAAAGCAGACAAAATGGAAAACAAACACAGTGAAAGAAACACTCAAGAATATGGAACATTTAAAGAATGGTGATGAATTGACTTAGATAAAGTGCATGAGATTAGAAGACTAGACTATGAGAGAGAGTAGCCCTATCTAAAAAAGAAGGAATTTATTTTTTAAATATCTGTTGAAACTGTGAATTTTGTCATCATATGTGATTTTTATTAAATCATTTAGATCATTTAGTAATCTGAAGGATCTGCAAGAGTTTTTAAAATTTTGAAGTATGAAGACAAATTAATAGACTGTTCAGGGATTTCTAAAGTGAGAAAATATCTGTATCTCTGAGGTAGTTTCTATCTGTAAGACCTGTGGACTGATTGGACTCTGAATATGAACAGAGAGCTTAGAAAATAAAGAAGGAGCAGATATAAAGAGAAATGTGAAGAATTCAATCTGGGGCACTTCAAATTCTAGTTACTTGGAAATATAGAGGTTTCATAGCCGCAACCAATGTCCAGAGCTAAAGTTAATGTAAGTGTCTGGGTTGACCCTAACACACACACACACACACACACACACACACACACACACACACACACACACACACCCCATCATTTTATGCGATAAATGCACATTTGTGGTCAGATGCCCACATGTCTTACGGGGAATGTAAAAGTTAAAAGAAAACTAACATTGTAGGACAAAAATCCTACACAATATTGCCATAACGGAGCTTGGGAGTAAATAGAAACATATGGGCATAAGAAAATAACTAAATTTACTTTTCTTGGAAGGATATAAATATTGATACTTTATGAAATGAATAATTGTAAATAAACATAAAAATAGCTTATATTAAAGGGAATAATAAAAATAAAGCATATATAACTTTAACAGAATAAAAATTGATCTATCCAATGGAAATCAGAAAATAAAGTAATAGCAAAATATACAAAGTAGAACAAATGGAAAACAATATGGTAGAATTGAATACTTATATAGCTGTACTTTCAATAGGTGTAAATAACTTTATCTTGCCAGTTAATGCCCTCAAACTTATAAGAAAAATAATATGCAACTATATGGTATCTGTAAACTTTTACTTAAGGTAAAACAAAATAAAATATTAAACATTGTCAAAGGAAAGTTTGGAAAAGAATATACCAAACAATAAAGTATTATTAAACTAAAACTGAAAACCTAATGTTAGAACAGCACCTAAAATAGAACAAGGGAAAGAGGGATGGAGAGAAGGAGAAAAGAAAAGGGAGAGATAAAAGGGGAGAGGGCAGAAGAGAGATGAGAAAGTAGAGATAAAAGAGGAAGATGGAAAGAGTCAGAGAAAAAAAAGAAACAGGAGGAGAAGGATGAGAGAGAGAAAAGAGGAGAGAGGAGAAAAGAATCAACCAATCAATCAATCAATCAATCAATCAAGGGTTCAAAAGCCAAATAAAAAATATTTAGCCACAGCAAAAGAGAAAAGAGTGAGCAGGGATAGGCAATGAGGTGGAAGAAAAACTAAAGGCGTGTAGAAAACTGGAATTAAAAAAAGAAAGTTGGAGAAGAAAGAAATGAAATCAGTATCAGAAACTGTCAAGAAGTCAGCCTTGGTTATAAATGATATATGCTCATGTCAAAGAGAACACTTTCAATGAAATACAGAATAAAAGAAGAAAGGCTCTGAAGAGGAACTGGGAATCAAGGAAAGATACAACTGTCATTAATGACATTTTTTAGGGGCTAGGAATCTTTAATCCTCATCTGTTCATCCATCCGAACCAGTCTGGGGAAGAAAAAAGTAACACTAGATGGTGCAATATAGTTTAGCAACGCTAGGTTGAAACACAGGAAGCCATTCCTACCCTGGAAGAAAAAGTAAACATCAGAAAACTAAAAGCACATGAAGGAATACATTTTTTAATCTTTCTTTTATGCCCAAACACTAATGTTGATTTTCTATGAATCCAATGCAGTGAAAGAATCAGAATAAATAAAAAATCTTCTTTAGAATAAAATCCCTTCTGCATAGCTTTCAAGACTTTTCCTTAGTTTATCTTAGTTTTCAAAGGTCAACCCAGTCCTCCACATTCCAATTACTTCACCTTACTACACAAGATATGAGGGCGAGAATAGATATAGAGTAAAAAAACAATGCTCTGAAAAACAATAAAATACACTCCAACATTTCAAAACAATAAATATTCTTTTTCTCATCTTATAGAAAGTTAGAAGAAATCAATTCTTTCAATTAATTTTTCTGTGAAAGATAATTGGAAGCATTTTGGATTTTACAAATATTTTAAAAATTGACAGACTTACATGCTAAGGAAAATGAGTTTGCAGAAAATTACAAGTTCAAGTTTCAGTATTTAATAAGACTATGTGTGGAATTGGAAGGGAGGAGCGAATGGGGAGAAAAGGATAGAATCTGGAAACCAGTTACCTTTTAATGGCAAAAGGAAATCTCTTTAATTAAGATATGCCAGTATAAATAAGGATGAAAAATAATTTTAAAAAGCATTTAATGCCAGTTTTTCTCTATTTTCTCTGCTAAGAACATAAAAAGAGTATGTATCACTTGTAGATATTTATTAAAACCAGGATAAAATAATAATTTTTCATAGATACTGACATGGTATCTACTTGGATGTTCCTTTTTCTTTTCTACATCCTGTCACAGAATCCAAGTGAGTAAAGTCAGACATATAGAAAAGTACATTTTTCAAATAAATAAAATTTTCTGTGGGTCCACAGAATTCCAAACCAATGAATGGGTAGCCAGAATATATCAATAAGATAGTTTACTCTTAGGAGAGCATAATTGAGTCCTAATATAGGTAAATTTATGCTTTTCATCAATTTCAATCTTCAGTGTGGTCCAGCCACAATAATGTGCAGTAAAGATGCTTTCTTATTGGAGATCAAAAGTTCCCCAGAAGCAGAGAGAAACCATTTTTCATCTTTAGAGGTAGTCAATCACCAGTGTGATTCTTTGCTAAGAAATATTCATTTGTATTGAATTTAACCTTTAATATTAACGTTTATCCTCTCTAATAATCATATACCATAGCAATGGGAGGCAGGAAGGGAATATGCAAATGTTTCAGATAATAAATATAAATAGATATTTCTCATGTGCATACTATGCACTCCTAGTAAAATTGAGATGCAACTGATTTTCTAGTATACTTAGGCATTATATGAAATAGATATAATTAATTTGAATAGATGTTCAATTTGGAAAATAATTATCATTCATAATTACCAAATGTCTCAACTTTTTTTTTTTTTTTTTTTGAGTTGGAGTCTCACTCTGTCACCCAGACTGGAGTGAAGTGGCTGCTCCCGGCCACCGCAGCCTCGACCTGCTGGGCTCCGGCGATCCTTCCGCCTCAGCCTTCCAAGTAGCCGGAATTACAGACATGCACTACCATGCCCGGCTGATTTTTTGATTTATTGTAGAGATGAGGTCTCGCTGCCCAAGCGGGTATCGAACTGCGGGCTCAGGCAATCCACTCACCTCAGCCTCCCAAAGTGCTGGGATTACAGGCTGAGCCACCGAGCCCGGCTGTGTCTCAACTTTTTAAAACAAACACTCTATGGAAAAGATAGATGTGAATATATTTTCCCCATAAATCGTTAGACATACTAAATCCTGTAGAATTTGTTTTTTTTTTAAAAAAAGCAGTGGAAAAAGTCTTTAAAATGTAGACCACATACAGTAAAAGTTCAAAAAGATTACCTAACTTTATTTTCATGCACTTGAGTCATTGTTTGTTATTTATCTATTTCTGCTTGACACTTGTCATATTCTATTTAGTTATAGACTCTAATGGATACTTTTTCTTGGGATGCTTTCTGGTGCAAGTAATAGAAATAGAATTCAAAATGGATTAAATAATAATGATTGATTTTCTTATATGATAAGATCAATAAAAATGAGAACTTCACTTGTGGTATGTCAGGCTTTCTCTTCTGCTTCTTTATGATTCTATCGACTTTGCCCTTTCTGTGTATTGGCTTGTGCTCAGGATGGTAGTAATTGCGGGAATTGTTATCAAGAAATGGCAATAAGGCCATTGCCAGACCATTGCAGCCATTGACAGACCATTGCTAGGCCATTGCCACCGCCATTGCAGCCATTGCCTTGCTAGACTCTTGGTGTGGCCATGTGCTCTTTGAATTATAGCCATCACCATGTTTCTTGGCTTCGGCCTCCTCCCTGCCTTGGGAAGGTGAATCTCCTCTTTCATTCTCTTCCTCTTACTCTCTCATTTACTTTCAAAATAAACTATATTTTTCAATCTAAAAAAAGAAATGACAATAAGCAGAGGGATTAGAAGGTTGTCTTTAAGGAAATAGGTCCTATTGTAGATAGAATTCTCCTTAGAATTCCACTGACCAACATTGAAGCTCAGATCACTGAAAATCACATTTAAAAGAAAAATAAAATTAATTATCATCAACTATTCAGGTATTATTCTAGAGCTGTGGACTCAGTTACTTTTGCTGGGGTTGAATGAGAACAAGTAGCAATCTGAATAAAATTTCCTGCATGAAATGATAGTGAAAATAGCTCCTGCAATCACGGAGGTTATACAGTCTCTTCTGTTATTCCCTCCTCATTTTTCTAGATACTATGGAATGTAATAAACACTCTACAACATCACTTTCAAACCTTTCTTGCTGGTCAATAACCCTTTCCTGCTTCTACTTTCTGCAAATGCAAGACTTCATTATGTGTGTGTTTCCAACTAAACTCAGCTATTTGCAAAAGACCATATTAGATTATCTAGCACACTCCTACACCTTCCTCCACCCCACATTCAATGATCCTATACATCCCTGGAATCCATCTATTTGTTTCCATGAATAAAATCTATCCTTTTTGTATTACTGCCATTGCACACTAAATGATCAACAGGGCTTCCATTGATCCTTTAAGTGAGAAAAACTAAGAAATAATAGCACTATACAGACAGAGGAAACAAAATTATGATGAACAAATGAGTAGAAAGAACCTACACAAATGGAGGAATTAAAATACTTAAAAATTCCATGAAAAGGCTGGGTGAGTAATCCCAACACTTTGCAAGTGGAGGCAAGAAGATTGCCTGAACCCAGCTGTTGGAGACCAGCCTGGGCAACTGGGCGAGACCCTGTCTCTATAATAAACCAAATAATTAGCTGGGTGTAGTGTCCCATATCTCTAGTTCCAGCTACTGGAAGGTTGAGGTGGAATGATTGCCTGAGCCCAAGTAGAATGAGGTTGTGGTATCTTTGAGCATGTGGCTGCAGACAGAGGGAGACTCAGACTCAAAAAAAAAAAAAAAAAGAAACTGGAAAAATAAAAGAAGTCAGAAAGATTTGGGATACAAAGTAAACATACAATTTTGTATTTGTGTTCATAAGTTTGCTAGGGACAAAATAAGTTGACGGTTTTCATATGTAAAAACCAGTTATTTTACTACAAAATCAAAAATGATAAAATGCCTAGGAATAAAATTAACTGAAAAATATTTATATAGAACCCATTAATATGCCAAATCATCAAGAGATGGTGACTATTTTTTCCTTTTGTTGCTCTTATTCGTGTTCTTTAACCTGCGGTCTCAGCCACAGCCTTGTTCTCCATCAATTCTATTCGCAGGCAGAGCTGAGCTGGTGGCTGAAATGCCCTGGCCTTTTTTCTATGTCTAGAAATTACTCCGGCTCTGCCTGACTCAACACCAGCAAGTTGGCTCCATTTAGCAGCCCACGATGGTGTATTTGACAGCTCTAAGAAGTCTGTTCTTATGTAAAAAAATCACCGACATGATAGTGCCTCTATCATGTACTATCCATGTCATTAAACAAGTCTTTTCATTTCTCTGAGCCTTATTGAGCCAATGAGTCTGGAAAACAGTCATTAATGTCTTACCTTACTCACAAGCGTAGATTCAATGACATTTTGTAGTAGGAAGTAAATCTTTTGTAAGTCACTGTTTGTTGAATAATTGTGAGGATTTTTTGTTTGTTTCTAACTATTGTTTCAAATATAAAGTCACCAAAAACACTGAATCAGTGAACATTGAGAAATTGTCCCTAGGAAAAATATAGGGTCAGGTTCCCGGGAGCCTCTGATTACATTTTCCTCATCTGATCAATACAGAACTTTTTATATTGTTCCTGTTTAGAAATACCTAATTTAGTATACTGTTGATTCATTAACATTGAAATCGTAGCCGACAGCATTATACACATAAGTGAACCTTATCTAGCACATACAGTATATTTTCTCTGTAAGGCGCCTCATATAATTTTTTTTCTTTTGTATAGGAATACTAGACAGCACTTTAGCACTCTGCTTTAGGGTCATTTTAAACAATGAAATCACCAGCAGAAAAATGTGAAAAATGTCATACCCAATAGACCACCAAACAGACACACGTTTATAGTGTGAAAACTGAAATAAGAAGTCAGATCATCACCTTGTTTGACCTCAGCTGGTAAGGCATATACCAGGTAACTCAAATTTTTCACTGATCTGCACATTTTCACAAGCAACCAAGAAAGTGCCATGTGTATTAACTTTGGAATTACAAAAAATTTTAGCTAGTAGACAAATTTGCAAATATGGAATCCACAAATAATCAAGATTAACTTCATTTATATATTAAGAGCAGGCAAATAACCTTCACAGGTATCAAGCACAAGACACCTTATTCTTATCTATCCTTGATTTCAGATTCCTGTCTGGAACCTGATATTAAGTCTTATACTTCCTTCTATTAGAGTATTAGTCAAGGTTTCCAGAGAAACAGAACCAACAACATATACATACACAGAGATTTACTAGATAAAATTGGCTCCTGCAATTATGGAGACTAAGAAGTCCTAAGATATGTAGCTGGTAATAATTTGGAGACCCAGGAAAACCAATGGTGTATGTTTTTGTTCACAAGAGCAAGCTTAGAACCCAAGAAGAACCTATGTTTCAGTTCCAGTCTGAAGGCAGCAAATGACCCATGTCCCAGCTCAAACAGTCAAGTAGAAGGAGTTCCCTTCCACGCCTGGGAGGGTCAGCCTTTTTGTTCTATTCAGTGCTACAGCTGAATAGCTCGACTTGGATGAGGACCACCCACATTAGGGAGAATCATCTACTTTATCTAGTTTACTGATTCAAATGTTAATCTCATTCAGAAACACTCTTACAGATGCACCTAGAAAAATGTTTGACCAATTATATGAGCACCCTGTGTCCAGGTCAAGTTGCTATGTAAAATTAACCATAACAATTGGCATTATGTGTCTGTTATCCATTTCTTTTACATAAATCATGAAAGGTATATATTCTATATATTCGTGTTACAAAACTTAAGACAATCCATAATCCCTCCATCAAAGACAGAATCCTATCTTGGCAATGCTTCTCTGTCTTGGTCTTGGGCCTTTCTTAGATAGAAGATATAGCTTTGCCTTCACAATTTTATAATTCCAAGAGGCCCTGCTTCCTCATTTCTCACATGACTTCCGACATGGTCAGAAAAGGTGAAAAGAATGAACCTTATTTTGAGTGCTCATTATAGGACAGCAGCTTAACAAATTATTTCATGGTGCAAATTCACCAAACTTTTAGTCATGCTTTGTGATGGGCACAATTAATAGCAATACTTGAAAGATGAGGTGTCTGAAATGTAGAGAAATTTGATAGTAAACTCAAGATTTCTATAATGGTAAGTACTACATCTTTGATGAAAAAATAGGAATCTGACTTCAAAACCTCTGTTTCTATCTGCTGTGCTTTACTGTCTTTAACGGATTAGTCCTACTTCTATCAGAAGATGAAATTAAACAAATTTCAAAATATTTAGAGTGTAGCAAATGGTTAGCTGCATATGGATATATGGACCTTTCAGAGGTCTTTCATTTTCTAGGGCATAGCACATACAGCTTACTTGTATCCAACTAGTTTGAAAAATTCCAAATCTAGCTTTGGAAATGAAAAAGAGTTCTTAGCCCACCAAAAAAGAAAAAAAAGAAAAACGTTTTTTTCCCCCAATCTGGAGCAGCCTGTTGTGATTTGTGCCTTTGAAAGAGATGACAAACATGGTACATAATTGCCATGCCAATTTCAGCAAAATTACCTCTGCCCTTTTGCAGTTTCCCTGTGAAACTCTAATTTGGCTTGTGAAATCAAATTGCTTCAACAGCAATGCTTTTTTATTTTCTGAATTAAAAAAGCCCTGCAAAAAAATGTTTAGTTTTAGTTTTAAACCTATGAGCTAAAGCTAGATATAATTCTTTTTAAAAACATAAGTGATTAAAATTTAAATTTTGAAATAGTATAGCGAAATATATCACCCCAGCAAAGCATCATGAAGAACATAATGGACTGAAATATTTAGAACGTAAGCTGTTTACTTAACCTCTCTGTCACTCAAAAGACAAGGGTGGTGAGATTCTGGGAAAAGGTCAAATGGGCAGAAAATGAAAAACAATTCACAGTATCAGGAGATCACAGAAGTTGATGTGGGAAGTGACATGATTTTAAGTGGCTCCTAATATATTGCCAATATATACACAATTACATTTGTGTATATTAAGAATGTGCTGTAAGACCCTTAATGACATTGTCTCCTAGCTAGATCTCTAGCTTCACACCTGAGCTCCCACCCAGACCTCATGCCAATTTTACTGAATATTGTCCAATTCCTTAAAAATTGCCTTATCCTTCATGCCTCTGTGAATCCTTATGTTCTCTCTCTTCTTTCTCTAAAGTTCTCACCAGTCTGACTCACCACTTGGTTCATTTTTATGACATCTTTCAGTCTTTAGCCCAAATGCTCCATCAATGAGGACCTCACTGGTTGGCCTGGACCCTGAAGAGTTACTTATGTTGTCTTCTGAGACCTCATAGAATCTTATATTTTCCTTTTCATATTTTACAGTCTAAAAAAAGTTTTTTCTTGTCCCTGTCATCCTCTAATCAAAATGCCCTGTAAAGCAGACCATGTTAAGTGAGGCTTTTGGTAGATTTTCGTTGTTATTTTGGTTTTTTGTTCTACCCCGTATCTCTGTAAAGAGTATGAGTTCTCTTAACTAGTGTATGTGTGTGTGTGAGAGTGAGGGGAAGCATTTTGTTATTCAGTGCCAGAAGGAGAGCGCAAGAGGTTTAAAGGACATGATAGTTGTAAAATATTCTCCATAAAGAAGGAACAGGAGTAGTTTCCCAGCCAGGACTAGAGGATGACAAGATGCACCACGGGGTGCTGTGGAAGAGGAACTGCAGGAGAGATAAAACTAGTAGAACACCAAGTAGAGATCCTCAAAAAGAAATGTGTGTGCTGATTATGTGTGTGGGGGGGAGATGATTGTGTATGCAGGGTGTTGTGGTATGTGTATATTGTGTATGTGTATGGTGTGGTGTTGACAGAGTAGACAGCTTAGAGTAGGGAATTTCAGGGCTGTGGTAAATTATAAAAACCATTACAAAGCCTGGCGTGGTAGTGGGCTCCTGTAGTTCCAGCTACTTGGAAGGCTGAGGTGGAAGGATCGCGGGTGCTTTGCAGTTGACACTTGGGTGGGTTTGAGTGTGCCACTGCACTCCAGCCAGGGCGACTGAGTGAGACTCCAACTCCCTTCCCTGCCCCCCAAAAAACATTACAGACCCATGTCTGAAACAAACTGCAACCTCTTTCTCATGATGCTTGTGGTCAAGAGCCGACCACAAGGCAAGGCAGGGACTAGCTTAGAAATCCACTGGAGCATGCGCACAGTGAGAAGATATGACCATCTAGATCAAAAATTAAATAAGAGCTTTAGTAAACATCATTATAAAATTATTAAAGTCGTGGTTTTAGAAAATCTCCAACCACTAGGTCTCCCTGACAGTCCCAGGCTGCCCTATCAGGCTTAAGACTCCCCCACCCAAAAGGGGGGAGGGGAAACAGAAATTCAGCCCTGAGACCACCCTTTTTCAGAAAAATCCCCACCCCTAAACCAACTTCTTTACAGCCGTAGGAATAAAAACTATAGTGCAACATTAGATAAACTCAACAGTTCTTCCAGAACTGTTCAGCTCACTCTCCTCTGGAGAGTGCAATCTCCTTTTGCTCAATGAAAACCACCTGCTTCCCTTACACCCGTGTGTCTGTACTTTCTAAACTGGAGCACAAGAATCCGATCACACTTAAGGCAGATAGAAGATTTTCGTAACTTTTCACAGTAGCAGTATGTGAGGTGGGTACACTTGTGGTGTGTGCATGTGTAGGGTGTGTGTGTGCATGCTTGTGGTATATATGTGAGCCTGATGTGCATGTGTGTGTTGTGGTGTGTGATGTGTAGTGCAGGTGTGTGTGAATGGTATCACTGTGTCTGTGGTATAGTATGTGTGATGTACATGTTTGTGTAGATGACGTGTAGTATATGGTGTGTGTGTGTGAGAAAGAGAGAGAGAGAGAGAGAGAGACAGAGAACTCTTCTTAATGCTGTTACAAACATTCAGTGAAATTACAAAAATAATATATTCTTAGTGCAATTGTCTTTCTCATGAAGGCAGGTAAATGAGATGAGTTTTGTGTAAGAGTTGGTGTAAGAATGATTTAAAGCCAGACCATGTGGACTAGAGTGAGAAGTGGCATGTGAAACACTATTTTATCTAATTTATGACTAATATAGATTCTGAAATATGCTAGTGCTTACTGGTATTTAAAAATGAATGATAAAACATTACAAATTGTTTTAACAAAAACTTTTGTTAAATACTCATCAATAAATGTTTATTGAAAGGAAAGATAAAAATTGTTTTAATATTTTAAGTTTAACAAGTCATGCTTCTTTGAAAACTACTAGTCATTTTTGCTGAGATAAAATTTAAATATTGCCATAGTTATTTTTAATGAATTTAGTGATTCATTTTAGGGTCTATTTCTTCAGTAAATCATGCTATATAACTTACTAATTTTCTCTGGGTGTTTGTAAAGTAACGATATTTTATAGGTAATTATGTAGCAAAGGACCCACAATTGAGAGTTACAGCATTTTGTGGGCAAATTTAATTTCTGACATTTGAGTTTATTTAGCTAATATTACTTTTTCATTCATCTATTCACTCAGCAACCAGTTATTGAGAGACTTATATGTGCCAAACATTGCTTTAGGTATTAAGGGGCATAGTAGTGAACAAACTATCAAAACGCCTATGGATTTTTTAAAATTTCATTTCATTTCATTTATTTTTATATTAAAGATGGGGGTACAATTCAGAGTTAGGTATACAAATGTTCATTATACAGGTAACCTTGTTAATGAGGTATGCCCCCCCCAATTCCCTAGGTAAATTCCCACTACTGCCAGTCCTGCTTCCCCATATCCCTCCTGGCAGTTTCCCACTACTGCCAATCATTCTCTTATAGTATTATGATAATTGTTCAAGGTATGCTTATTAGTGAGAACATGTGATACTCAGTTCTTTGTTTCTGTGAAAGATCACTCAGTATTATAGATTTTAAATCCATCCAGGTTGTTATAAAGTTCATGATTTTGTTCTTTATGGCTGCATAATTCCAATGTGTATGTACCACATTTTTAAAAATCCAGTCCCCTTTTGATGGGCAGCACTGTTGATCCCATGTTCTTGCTACTGTGAACAATGTTTCAATAAGCATACATGTACAGGTATCTTTTTTATAGATTGATTTGAGTTCTTCTGGGTATATTCCCAGTAGGGGGATTGTGGGATCAAATGGAAGGTCGATTTTTAGATCTTTTAGGAATCGCCACTCTTTTCCACAGAGGCTTTACTAGTTTAGGCTACCACCAACAGTGTAAACATGTTCCCTTTTCCCCACATCCTCTTCAGCATCTGGTGGTTTTTGAGTTATTGATGATAGCCATCCTGACTGGAGTTAGGTGGTATCTCAGTATGGTTTTAATTTGCGTTTCTCTTTTGGCATGGGCACTTTGGGTTTTGATAAGGAATTGGCTGATAGTTCCAGCTTCCATAAGAGTGTCTCCTATATTTTCTAAGGTTTTTATAGTTTGAGGTTTTATGTTTAGGTCTCTGATCCATTTAGAGTTGATTTTTGTGCATGGTGATATGTAGGGATCTTGTTTTAATCTTCTGCATGTGGTCATCCAGTTTTCCCAGCACCACTTACTGAACAGTTTCTTGTCTACCCAGTTGGTGGTGGAGGCTTTGTTGAAGATGAGTTGGTTGAGAAATTGAGGTTTTGCTTCTGGAATCTCTATTATGTGCCATTGTCTATATGTCTATTCTTGTATCAATATCAGGCTGTTTTTATTATTGTAGCTTTATAATAGAGTTTAAAGTCTGGGAGTGTGATACCTCCTGCTTTTTTTTTTTTTCTTTTTTTCCTGAGGATTGTTTTGAATATTCGTGTTTGTTTATGTTTCTATATGAATTCCTGTGTTGTTGTTTCTAGGTCTGAGAAAATACTTCTGGTAATTTGATAGTTACTGTATTAAATCTGTAGATTGACTAAGGCAGAATGAACATCTTAACAATGTTGATTCTTCCAGTCTATGAGCATGGACTATTTTTCCATTTGTTTGTGACTTTTTTTTTTATTTCTTTGGGCAATGTTTTGTAGTTTTCATTGTCTCTATTTAGTAAGATGCCCAGGTAATTAATTTTGTGTGTGTGTGTGTCTATTGTGAATGGGATTGTGCTGTTTATTTGGATTTCTGTTTGTTTATTGTTGGTGTATAGAAATTCTACTGTCTTTTGCACAATGATTTTATACCTGAGACTTTGCCAAAGTCCTTTATCAGTGTAAGGAGTTTTTGGACAGATTACCTTGGATTTTCGAGGTACAGAATGATGTCGTCTACAAAGAGGGATAACTTGACTTCCTCTTTTCCTATTTGAATACCTCTCTGATCTCCTTCTCTTGCCTGATTGCTCTACCTAGGACTAGTGAATGTGAATGATTCTTGAGATGTGTTGTTGGATCCGATTTGCTAGGATCTTGTTGAGAATTTTAGCATCAATGTTCATCTAGGATATTAGCCTGTAGTTTTCTTTCTTTGTTGGATCTTTACCTGGTTTGGGTATCAATGTGATGTTAGCTTCATAAGATAGATTTGGGAAGAGTTCCATCTTTCTTGATTGCCTGGAATACTTTCAGTAGGATAGGTATCAGTTCCTCCTGTATGTTTTGTAGAATTCTGCTGGAAAGCCATCTGGTCCAGGGCTTTTTTTGGTAGGTAATTTTCTTACAACGTAGTCAATTTTCTGGATTGTTATAGGTCTGTTTAGGGTCTCGATTTCTTCTTGTTTCAACTTGGGGATGTTGTATTATATCAGAAAGCTCTGTTTCCTTTAGGTTTTCAAGTTTGTTTTCCTATGGATTTCACAATTATGTTGTTGCAAATGCAAAAGATCAATATAGGCAAGTGTTAACACAAATTGGAAAACTCTTTGAGAGAAAGGTGGTGGCAAAAGGAACCAAAATATTGGAGTATAACTTGGCTTGAAAATTCTGGAACAAACAACTAGAAAATTAGTCAATGTTCTCTCTCTAGTTCCATTTCTGCTTCTGTCCCCTAAGAGTCTGATTTATTTTCCCCACACTTTCTTTCTGAAGGCAGGATTTTTGTGTGCCTTATAGATAACCACTAACATGATCCAGCCATGTCTAAAAATTGTTTAAATCTCCTTTTTATTTTGAATTTCAAGAGAAAGTTTTCTGATTGCAATAAGTTGATCAAATTTGGACTCATAGTTTGCCAACTGTTATGGGGACTGGGGGCACAATTAAATTGTACTAAATGGCTGCCACCAATATAACCTTAAGAATGGGTAAAAAGCTTTCCTTTAAAAAAAAAAAGCAGTGGTAAATCTGCAGAGAACTCTGAAATATCGAGCTGACACAAGGCATCTTTGTGAGTTTATGTCTATACTTGCTCCCTCTGTATCTGGTAAGCAAGTAAAAACTATTATTTTTCCCTTGGGATTTTAACTTCTGTGTATACCTACATGGCTATTTATATCTTTTAAAAATTGAAAGCAATATAGTTGATGATTTGTTTCTGGATGGGAAAGGATTGTGTAAGATTCAAAGCAATGAAAGAAACAAGAGAATGATGAGTTGGTTTAACTACTCTAATATATAAAGTATTTCAAATAGCTTTATATATACACTATAATAACATCAGGATAAAGGGTAAAAGATCTGTGTCCATATGAATTGAAGAATATCATCTAGCCATTTTGAGCTTCCATTCCTTTATCTATAAAACCTTCATTATGCAATATATATTTATGTGACACTGTCTATGTGAAATTGTCTAAGTGCTAATAAAAAATATTGTCCTACTTCTTTGACAGTGTTTTTTCAAGGATCGCAAAAACAGAAGTAGTATAAAATGATAAAAGTAATTTATGAAGTATCTAAAAGTGGAAGTGATTACTACTAAAGAAGATAATGATTTTAAAAGAGAGTTGCAATTTCTTAAGTTTGGTATGTTTGCATTGTATTTTTCAGGCTTTCTGGGTGATTACTCAGCAGCATCTAGGCAAGTATCTGCTAGCTATCTGGCAGAATCTGTAGGTATTAGAAGATAGAATCAGTTTTTCCTGCCTCATCTATCTTGTGCATGGTGATTTTCTCATGCATATCCTGTACCATGTTTTGTATCTACAGGGCTCGCTGGCCATCACCGCAGTATCAGTGCCCACAGGGCACCATCAATACTTCTACAGTGAAAGTCTGAACAATAGTCCAGACTTTGAGAGTTTGCCCATCTGCAAAAAGGAGTTGTAGGAGTCCATTCAGTGTCCATCACTAGCTTGAAGTTACTGCATTTGTATTATCC
Organism: Cephalopachus bancanus; assembly: GCA_027257055.1. Classification (NCBI taxonomy): domain Eukaryota; kingdom Metazoa; phylum Chordata; class Mammalia; order Primates; family Tarsiidae; genus Cephalopachus; species Cephalopachus bancanus. Next base: position 3,130,649 of record JAPVLO010000046.1, on the reverse strand, counting down.
TTCTTACCCATTGATTGCATTTTTCTTATAAATTATACAAAATAAATAAAACATAAGCAAAAAACTTTATAATTTTTATTCTCAAAAAAAGAACATTTGTACATTTTTTAGTGAAAAACACATAGTACATGTCCTGAGGATAAGTTTTCATCTAGAATCTAATATTTTTAATCAAATAAAATTAAAGAGTTAGACTAAATATTATAGCTTGATCTTCTAGTCTGGGAAGACCATGAAGTTGCTTTAAAGATGGATGCCAGATCTGAATTATTATACTACATTGAAAACAGCAATTAGACAGCTTTGCAGATGCCGCCACCTTGAGTATTTTTCTGTCAGCCATGATCAATCCTACCATGTTCTTCAACATTGCAGTCCCCAACGAGCCCTTGGACTGAGTCTCCTTCCAACTGTTTGTAGACAAAGTTCCAAAGACAGCAGACTGGAGAAAAAGGATTCGATTATAAGAGTTCCTGCTTTCACAGAATTATTTCAGGGTTTATCTGCCAGATGGTAACTTTATGTGCCATAATTAAAATGATGGCAAGAGTATCTATGGGGAGAAATTTGATGATGAGAACTTCCTCTTGAAACATAAAGGTCCTGGAATATTGTCCAGGGCAAATGCTGGACCCAAACAAAGGGGTCCCAGTTTTTCATCTGCACTACTAACACTGAATGGTTGGATGGCAAGTATATGATCTTTGGCAAGGTGTAAGAGGCCATGATTGTGCAATCCATGGAGGACTTTGGGTCCAAGAATGGCAAGATCAGCAAGAAGATCACCATTGCTGACCGTGGGCAACTCTAATAAATTTGACTTTGTTTGTCTTAAACTGCCAGACCATTCCTTCTATAGCTCAGGAGAGTACCTCTCCATCCCATTTGTTTGCAATATCCTTATGATCTTTGGACTCTTCCTATAATTCTTTGGGTTCCAGAATTTCCTTATTCCCTTCCAGATCTAGTTGGATTGCAGATAAATAAAAATTAAATGACAATCGAAAAAGAAAAAAGAAATAGCAATTAGAATATAGGCAAATTAATAATAAAAATTAAGTTAAGATGCTCTTCTCTTCAGTCAACCCTTTCTCTGTACAGCCTTGTACCCCGACTGTCCTGTTTCATGCGAAGTGATCACTGCTTCTTTTAGACTGAAGCCAAAGGTCCTTATAAGAATGTTGGTTGGGCACAGTGGTTCACATCTATGATCCCAGCACTTTGGGAGGCTGAGGTGAGAGGACTGCCTGAGTCCACAGGTTCGAGACCAGCCTGGGCAACTTAGCCAGACCTTACCTCCACAATAAATCAAAAAATTAGCTGGACACGGTGGCATGTGCCTGTAGTTCCAGCTGTGTGGAAGACTGAGGCAGAAGTTTCGCCTGAGTCCAGCAGGTTGAGGCTGCGGTGGCCGTGAACATGCCACTGCACTCCAGCCTGGGCAACAGAGTGAGCCACTAACTAAAAAAAAAAAAAAAAAAAATTCCATGACTCCTTTCTTTCATGCTTCCATTTTCGTCTTGTGATCTTTTGCAGCTAACATAGCTCTGGCACATAGTAGGCAATTTAGAAATATTAGTCAAATGAATGAATTAGGCTTACTACACTGTGGTAGGCAGAACAATGACTCTCTCCACTACATCTGCATTCTAATCCCCAGAACCGATGAATGTATTAGGTTTCATGGCAAGGAGGAAATAATATTTCAGGTGAAATAAAGGTTTGCCATCAGCTAACCTTGAGGGGTAAAATTATCTTTTATTATGCATTGATCCAATGTAATCTCAGGAGTTTTGTAAGTGAAAGAGAGATGCAAGAGAATCAGTGTGAAAGTGATGAAGCATAAGAAAGATTTGACTGGTTGTTACTGGCTTAGAAAATGGAAGAGGGGCAAGATCCAAGGGGTTAGGGCGAGCTCTGAAAGTTGGAAAAGGAAAGGAAACCGTTTGCCTTGTAATTCTGGGGAAGGAATGCTGCCCTTTTGACATATTGATTTTAGCCCAGTGAGACCATTTCAAACTTCCGATCTTCAGACCTGTTAAGATAATAAATTTTGAGGTACGCAGGAGACACCCTTATGGAAATTGAAACTGGCAACCAATTTCTGACCAAGACTCCAAGTGCCCATGCCATCAGAGATAAGATAGACAAGAGGGATCTCATAAAACTGACAAGTTTCTGCAAAGCTAAAGAAACCATCAAGAGAGCAGGCAGGGGAAAAAATATTTGGGATAGGGATCTACAGGGAACTCAAAAGGGACATCTGGGATCTACAAGGAACTCAAATGTGCCAAAAAGAAAAGAAAAACAAACAATTCCATTACAAAGTGGGCAAAAGATATGAATAGACACTTGTCAAAAGAAGACATATGGACAGCCAACAGATACATGAAAAAATGTTCAGCCTCATTAGTCATCAAAGAAATGCAAATTAAACCACAATGAGATATCACTTAACTCCAGTCAGGATGGCCATCATCAATAACTCAAAAAACAGCAGATGCTGGAGAGGATGCGGGGAAGAGGGAACACTTCTACACTGTTGGTGGGCTGGTACTTGCATAATGAACATTTGTATACCTAACCCTGAATTGTACCTCACATCTTTAAAATAAAAAAAATTTCAAAAAGAAAAAAGTCAATAAATTTGCCTTCTTTTAAGCTTGTGAAAATTTGCTACATCAGCATTAGGAAACCAACACAAACACCATAAAATAGGCTTTTTGTTTGTTTCCTTCCATATATGCATGGTTAGCTAGGTTTTTCTATCTTGCTCAATGGTGAAGTTATAGGCAGGATCTTTCAATATCAAAGGAAACATAATGTAGTGAAAATGCATTGGGTTTAGAAATGAAATGGCACTGAATTCTAGCCCAAAAGAAGACATTTGTGACCTTGGGCAAATCACTAAATTGTATTGAATTTTTTTGTCTGTTTCATGGAGACAATAATATACACGTCAGAGACATTGTGAAAATTAAATCATCTGCTATGGACCACAGTACATAGTCAGAGTAAAATGCACTAGAGCAGAGATAATCATTCTACATAGTGAATGAAAAGTGCAATAAGGCATATGCACTAAATGTATGTGGAGAGTTCTGATGAGATTTCTGGAGGGTGTTAAACCTGACATTGGCCTTGGATGAAAGGGAAGGTTTATCCGTGTGAACACAGTGAGAAGGAAACTCCAACTTGTAAAGTTATGTTCAGTAAAAGGGTCAGGAGAAACCTAGGCGAGCTGCAGGTGGCACTGCCTAGTAGCCACAAATTTGATGCTGGCTCCAAATGGCTTTAGATTGAATCCTGGCTCCACTACTTCCAGAGCTGGACAATTTTAGAGTCACTCAACTGCGCTTTTACCTCTGATTATGCAAATGTAAAAGGACAGTTAGCTCCTAGAATTTAATGTGTAGGTACGTCTAAAGCATATGGAGTGGAGCATTTATACGAGCTCAATAAAAAATAGCCACTGTTGATGTTACTTGCAGCATGTACGTGGAAAAATAAGTGTGAGAATGGTGCTCTAGTATACTTTCAGCTGAGAGAGTTGGAGCAAAAGCCTTCAAACTTGCAGAAAACGTCCCCAATGAAGGAATTTCATGTATTGTTACAGTAGTGAAGAAGAGTTAACTAGAGTTTAAGTTCAACGATGATAAAAATTTTATTTTGCTGTTGCTGTAATTCAAATTCACCAGTCTATTCCCAGTATCCAGCACAATGCCTTGTCCATAGAAGCATTATTTTAAAATTTTTTTATAATTGTTTTATTTATTAAAACATTTTGATAATTATGACATTCTTGTCCTAACCCATTTCTTTTTTGCTGAACAAACTTTCAGAACATCACTGCATTAGATGTATTAGAACTTCATTGTTCGACAGCACTTTTGATAACACTAGTAATAAATATTGTTGCTATAAAACAAGCTATTTTAGATATCATTATGTTCCTAATTTTCTATGTTTTTAGTATCTTTTTAAAATTTTTATTTTAGAGGTATTCTTTAAATATCTTCCTATTGAATGTGCCTGTCTAAAGTTCATAGTACAGCAAAAGGTAGTTTCTAGTCCCACTTTTGTAAAAACTAGAATGTAATCAGCCTGAATAAAATACTTGAGGCCCATCACATCAAACCAGATAAATCATAGCTTAAATAGCCTAGGGATTGGAGTCTACACATCTGTGTTGCTTGCCCATGGGACTTTGGGTGAGTCACTAAAACTCACTTGGTCTCAGGTTCTACCCTTATGAAATGAGAAATCTATGAGTTCTGTTTTATTCTAGTGTGTTATGTTCTATTATTTTTCCTGACTGTAAAATGATAACAACAGCATAATCATAATTATGTAAAGCCCAGTTCAGATCCTGCCTTTCTATCTTACAATCGATATAAGTTACCTACCATACTTACTGAGAACAAAACTAAGCATTGTAACATATAAGAAAATTGTAAAAGGCTGATGCTGGTCCGCAGTTCATGTACAATGAGCCCCTCTCTTATTTCTCAGCCTTAGTGATACCCAAGTGCTTTTCTCCATATTAACAGGCACAAAATATTATACATAGTTATGAGCAGAAGAGTAAGATGTTTCATTGGATCTATTCCTTGGCTTATCTCTCCAGCACTATTCTTATTTAAATGGAATTATCCTGTTTCTTACATAGACATCTTACAGTCTAAATAGACTCTCTGTCATTTTATTACCACTTAGAGCATTTTATTAGTGATAAAATATCATTTTTCTTGGGAAATAACATCAGTTAGGTTAATAATATCAAGGTGTATGGTAAGATAACATAAATCTTTCCTCCAATGGACTCAGTAAGAATTTTTAAAAAGAGTAATGATTCTGTAAGATTGTAGCATAAGAAAAATGAGACTGGATATTTAGGTAGTGTTGATTAGAAAGCAGAAAACAATCACTTGCTTTGGTAAGTGATTTATGGTACCCTCTTAGTAAATACATTGAGATCATTTGCTCCAGAAGGAAACTGTAGACAAATTCATTATTCATAATATTTAGAAATATACTTATGATAAAGTAGCTAGTGTTAGCAGGGAAAATGGAGAACAGATATTCCAAAATTTACTCTACTGTTTTCAGGGTGGTGACTGTACTATTTTTATTATCTTTAGTAATTTTAATGCTCATAAATGCTATATTCCTAATAATAGCTGTATGAAACATCATAGGTATAGTAAAAATAATTAGAATAGCTGGATTTGAGACAACCTCCTTCACTTCCTGGTAATGAAATTAATTCCTATAATTCTGTGAACTTTACCTTTCACATCCATAGCATATATTAGTGTGATATGTGAAAGCATTATAAAAATGGTAAAGTGGCATACTTTAATCATTTATTTGTAAATGTTAGTAGAATACTACAATAGTGTAGTCCTTCTCAGATAAACAAAAACTATTCATGTATGTATTGTGGTCTCCAAAGAGTAAAATATTTTCAAAAATATGGCATAGGCATAAATTTAGGTGGATGGTTGGTTGGTTGGTGTTTTTTTTGTTTTGTTTTGTTTTTTGTTTTTTTGTTTTCGCACTTTTCCTCATTCTCCAACTGACATTGTCTGTTGTCTGGTATTACTGACTCTCAGAACTTCATTGGAGTACAATATAATAATTGGGTTCTTATATTTCTTATTCAAAAATTTTAACCACTTTTTTCAAAGAATTAAAATAATAAATATATTAAGAAAACTGAAGTCATCACAGTAGATGAATAAACAGACCTGAATCTACTACAAAATCTGTGTATGACTGTAGAAAGCGTTATTTTTATGGAGCCTCACAACATTACAAATGAGCTTTTCTTCCAAAATTGGTTACTTAGTCTAGCAAGTCTGGGTTTTAGACCTTTGTCCTAAAAAAATTCTACAGAATTTTAAGCTTGAATTTCTTCAGTCATCAAAGTCTGAATGACTATGTGATGTGCTACAATGTATTCCTACCACTTCATTAAGGATGAGGTATAGGAAAGTATAATTGAAGCATTTATTCTCTGACCGTGACAATTGCTGCCACAATCTCATATTCAGATACTCTTTGGTACCTATCTTTGACTGGGAAGCCAGGAAGAGTATGAATTATATAAAGAAATGAATTAAAAGCTTAAGGAGATTTTCTACCAACATCATTAAAATGGGAATCATCAAGAGTTAATCTTACTGTGTATCAGCCACTGAGCATTTTCATGAAAGTAAACATTTGATTGACACAATTAGAAATGAGATTGTCATGGTTGTTGTTTTTCTGATTTATTGCCTGTGTATAACGGACACCAAGAATAGACTTTGAATTATTAAAATATAATACAGATACTCCTTCTATCCTCGCTTTTAGGTTGAATTTTAATTATCCCTAGAAAATAGCATGCTGTTTAGGATCATACGTGTATGTGTGTGTGTATATACCCAAACATGCTTGTTCATGTGTTGATGATGGAAAGTTGTGATATATATCATCTAATGTAAAATTCATAATCGCCGGGCTAGGTGGCTCAGCCTGTAATCCCGGGCCTTTGGGAGGCTGAGGTGAGTGGATTGCCTGAGCCCGCGGGTTCGAGACCTGCCTGGGCAGCGAGACCTCATCTCTACAATAAATAAAAAAATCAGCTGGGCATGGTAGTGCATGCCTGTAATTCCGGCTACTTGGAAGGCTGAGGCGGAAGGATCGCTGGAGCTCAGCAGGTTGAGGCTGCAGTGGCCGGAAGCGGCCCCTGCACTCCAGTCTAGGCGACAGAGTGAGACTCCAACTCAAAAAAAATAAAATAAAATAAATTAAAAAATAAAATAAAATTCATAATCATGCAGAATAGGAATGATTATAGTTCCTATGTAGTTTATTATAAATTACAATTAATAAGTCAGATAAATAGAATCAGTTCCATAAATATCTGATTCCAAATAATGTATGTCTTTGTGTGTTTGTGCATGTATAGTGTGTGTATTTGTGTATTTACTTTAAAAACAACCAATAGCAACATATTACTAATCTTGATCTTGTCAAGAGCTCACTTGTACAATATGTACAATTTTCTTTAGTCAGTTTATACCATTACCTGAAATGTCTAGCAAATATTTGTATTAGTTGAAGCACAGGGAACTAACAATGTCATTATCAATGAGGTACAGGGTCTCACATAACCACCTTTCTTTCCTGCTTTATTTAGTGCCTGTATGGTTGATAGGTCACATCTCTAGTTGGAGAGTCAAATGTGCCTTTCTTGTTACTTTTTCTACTAATAAAGCACCAGCTTGAAATTTTGAATTGTTAATAAAACATGTAACTCACCTTAGAACTGATGATATACAATGTCTTTGCACATTTTTTGAAGAGACTATTTTTTCTCACAGCAAATGCCTCAACTTCTTTTGTGAAAATTAATTGATCATAATGGTAAAATTTTATTTTTGGATGCTAAATTTTGTATTAATCTGTTTGCTTGTGCTTATGTCAATACCTTATTCTATTGATTGTTGAAGCTTTAAAGTGAGTTTTTAAATCATTGTATAAGCCCTCTAGCTTTGTTATTCTTTTCTAAAATTTTCTGGCTATTGAAAAGCTTTTGCAAATTCAGGAAAATTTTAGGCAAATTTATCAGTTTCAACAAAAAACTCTGCTGGGACGTTGATAGACATTAAATTGAATCTGTAGATGAATTTGAGGGTAAATTGTCATCTTGACAGTATTGAGTCTTCCAATCAATGAAAATGTAATGTCTGTCATATATTTGGAACAATTTGTCTCAGCAATACCTTAGTTTTAATGGAACATGTCTTGAAATCATTTTATTATATGTATTCCTAAATATTCTATTATTTAAGTTATCATAAAAACACATTTATATTTGAATTATTTGTTGTTAGTGTAAGGAAATACAATGGATTGATCTAGTATCCTCTAACTTTGCTGAACTTCTTTATTAGTTCTAGTGGTTCCTATGTAGATTCTTTAGGATAGTCTACAGGATTGCATCATCAGGCAATAAAGACAGTTTTACTTCTTCCTTTCTGAGTGAAATGAAAATGATTTTCTGATGGGTTGATTGATTGTTTCATTATTTGATTTGCCTTATAATACTGACTAGAATATCATGCAATATTGAGTATCTTTCTACTATTTTTTTTAGTTTAATTCTATTGTGAACTTAGATCATTTAGAAATGTGTTGTTCAGTATTCAGGAGTTTGAATTTTTTCTGTTATCTTTCTGTTATTGATTTCTATTTTAATTACCTTATGTATAGAAAAAGTAAGTTTGAATCATTCAAATTTGTTAAATTTTCTTTTAATATGGACGAAATGGTCTGTTTTGGTGAAAGTTTTTCACATACTTGAAAAAATTAGCATTCTTGTGTTGTTGAGTAGAATGTCCATTAGAACCAGTTGATTGAGGAAATAGTTCAGTTCTTATTTCTTGCTGATTTCCTGTCTACTAGTACCATTTATTATTGACAGAGAAATGTTTAAGTTCTCAATTGTGAATTTGTGTTTCTCCTTTACATTCTGTCAGTTTTTGCATTTTTATGATCCTTTGTTAGATGCATCCACATTTGAGATTGTGTTTCTCTGGTGAATTGATTAGTTTAGCTTTATGTTTCATCTCTCTTTGTTTATGCTAGTTTTGTTTGTTCTGACATCTACTTTGTTTTTAGCTCTCTAATGCTTTATTTTTGCATAGTATAATTTTTTTTTTGAACCAGACTCTCACTCTGTCACCCGGACTGGAGTGCAGAGGCATGCTCACAGTCATTGCAACCTCAGCCTGTTGGTCTCAGGCAATCCTTCCACTTCAGCCTTCCATGTAACTGGAACGACAGGGGTGTGCCACCACACCCAGATCATTTCTCTTGATTTATTGTAGAGAAGAGGTCTCACCCATTTGCATAGGCTGATCTCAAACTCCTGGGCTCAAGCAGTCCCCTTGCCTCTGCCTCCTAAAGTGCTGGGATTGCAGGCATGAGCCACCATGCCTGACCAACTTTTTATTTTTTTTTTTAATTTTTTATTATAAAGATATGGGGTATATTTCAGGGTTAGGTATATAAACATTGTTCATGCAGGTACCCTTGTTGATGAGGTATATTCCTCCCTCTCCTAGCAGTTTCCCTCAGCTGCCAATCCACCCCCCTCTCACAGTTTCCCACTACTGCCAATCACTTGCTTATAGCATTGTAATTGTTCAAGGTCAGTTTATGAGTGAGAACATATGGAACTCAGTTCTATGTTTCTGTGATAAATCACTTAGTATGATCGACTTCAAATCCATCTAAGTTGCTGCAAAATCCATATATTTGTCCTTATTTATGGCTGCATAATATTCTATTGTGTATATGTACAACATTTTTTAAATCCAGTCCAGCTTCAATGGGCAACACGGTTGGTTGCATGTTTTTGCTATTGTGAATAGAGCTGCAACAAACATGTGCGCAAGTATCATTTTGGAGAATAATTTGAGTTCCTTCAGGTATATTCCCAATAGGGGGATTGCTGGGTCATATGGAAGGTCAATTTCTAGTTCCTTCAGAAATCGTCACAGTGTCTTCCAAAGAGGTGGTGTTTTTATATTAACCTGTCTATATCATTGTATTTGAAGTGAGTTTCTTTTAGACAGCATAGCATTGTTATTACTTTTTAATCCATTATCCAAATCCAATCTCTGTTATTAATGTCTTAAGATGACTTGAATTCATTATAATTATTAATATATTTGATTTTAACTCCACTTTTAAAAATTACTCACTTCCTATTTGTTCCTTCTGGTTTTTCTTTTTCTTTTCTTCCTTTTTTCTTTCCATCTTCTATTTTGGTTAAACATTTTTAAAAGTATTTCACTGTTACTTATATACTTTCAAAATTATTTATTTATTTTATGTGTCTTTAAAACTTATTTGGTTGTTGGAGTAGGGATCAAAATATAAAAAACTAAACTTTTTTACAGTCTACTTAGAATTAATATATTGCCATTTGAGTTAAATATGGAAAGCAAATATTCATGTTTCCAAATGTATTCCATTATCAATGTGTCTATAAATTGTTTTATAATCAATTTTTAAATAAAATAGTACTTTTATGGAAATTCTCAAATTTTAAGTTAATTTAGGGTAATTGGCATCCTATGGTATTGAGTTTGTCTGCTTAAGAACATAAATTGTCCCAACATTTGTGCAAAGCCACCATTTTCTTTCAAAAATGTTTTATAGTTTTTGGAGGCATTAAGTCTATATTTATTGCTAAGTGTTTATGCTTTTTTTTTTTTTTTCTTTTTTTTCTTGAGTTGGAGTCTCACTCTGTCACCCAGACTGGAGTGCAGTGGCCACTCCCGGCCACCGCAGCCTCGACCTCTGGGCTCCGGCGATCCTTCTGCCTCAGCCTTCCAAGTAGCCAGAAGTACAGGCATGCGCTACCATGCCCGGCTGATTTTTTGATTTATTGTAGAGATGAGGTCTCGCTGCCCAGGCGGGTCTCGATCCCGTGGGCTCAGGCAATCCACTCACCTCAACCTCCCAAAGGCGTGGGATTACAGGCTGAGCCACCGAGCCTGGCTGTGTTTTTGTTTTATTTACCTTTAATCAATCTTAAATAGGCTTTTCCTTACTTCATATTTTTAACTATTTTTTGAATGTGAAAAATATGATTTTTTTGTACAATTAATTATATGTCACAGTAATGACAATATCCTCTTATTTTTTATCATCCATCTGCCAATTATTCTCTTGAATTTTAATGGTACATTTACATGTTCTTATCATTGCATTGTTATCATTGACAAGAAAAATAGGTGACATTACTTCTACCTTTCCAATTCTTACAATCCATTTCTGATGTCTCGTCACATTGACTAAATTCTCCACCTTGGTTTTAAATTGTTATGGGGATTGTGGCCTTTTCTTGTCTTGTTCCTGATGAAGGAAAACAAGTAAAAAGAAATACACTGTTGGTGTATTACAATTAAGTTAGAATTGATGTATATCTCTATATAATCTACATCTGCAACTATTGTATTAAGAATATATTTAAATGTTTGGTGTGAAATGTTTCTTCAATTTGTCATAAGTTTTTCCAGACTTTATTGAGATGCTATATATTTTTCTTCTTTTCTCTTTTATATTTTTATTTTATTTTAATTGACAATAATTGTATGTATGTACAGGGTACACTGTGATGTTTAGATGTGTTGTGACTGGAGTGTGAGAAAGGAGAAACCAACCTGCAGAGAGTCGGATTATGAATCCCTTATTGAAGCTGGCAACCGGGAGAGGCTATTGCCATAAAAGCTCTCGGCCCCAAACAGAGTGAGCAGAGGGTAGAAAAAGGCAGAAATTTTATAAGCTGTACAGTTTGATTTATATTTTCTTGGCACAATATTTGTTTGCAAAAGGGTACAGATAACTATGGATTTGGCAACTAGGGAGATTTCAAGCATCAAGCGGTACAAGAATGTGGATGTGTGATTGATTATGGGAAAGTTACATAAGGGGATTATTTCTAGGTTAAGATGGAAGATTTGTTACAAAATGGAGTTACTTATGCAAAGCAAGCTAATACAGGCTATTATAGGTTTTGCAGGTAGATATTTCATTTCCCCCTTTCAGTTGTTCATAAGTCAATGCGTTGACTCATCAGTCATGAGTATATTATTGGACTGGGGTCTCATATACATGAGTTTTACAGAACTGATCCATTGTTTGATGAAATGAATAAACCAATTTATTATGCATGGCCCTATGAGCAAACTGAGGAGGAGAAGTACAAGGGGTACAACTAAACCAGTGACAAGAGTTGTTAGCCATGGGTTCCCATTGAACAAGGATTGGAACCAGGATTTATTATTTTCCCTTTCTTTTTATTGTATGTTCAGATTTTCTCTCACTCTCTGGAGGGTGTCTTTAACAACCCCTGATGTCTTGGCATAGAAGCAACAAGCTTCTCCAAGAGCTACGCAGAGTCCTTCTTGGGATAGGAAAAGTAAGTCTAGACCTCTACAATTTTGGAGGACAACTTCAGCCAGGGATTCTACCAGGTCATGGAGTTGGCCCATGGCAAATAGTAGGTTTCCTAGAACAGCATCAATTTCTTGTGCAAGGTTAGATAGACCTAGTTCTTCAAGAACCACAGTGGTGGTGCCAATTACAGCTGTTCTTGCTATACTTAGCCCAACTAAGGCAGTTATTACCAAGGAAACAGTGCATTTTGAATGAGCAATTGGAAGACCAGGGGAATTGAGTAGTAGAACTTCCTCAGAGCCGCTATAAACATAAACCTGAGGCAGCACATGAATAGTAATATATAAGGTAGGCTGATTAATTAACCTTTTGGTAGTAGCACATTTTGTTAAGCCTGTAGAACTAGATAACCAGGTGTTGGCAGGGACCACACAGGTCATGGATTCATCCATGGTTACAGAGAGAGATAAGTTACAAATATCAAAGAACAGAGAAGTTGGTTAGATTGAAACCTGGAGTTATAAGGCAGGAGGTTTTGCCAGTTTCATCTCCTAGGGTAATGTGAACCATTCCAGAGAGCAAATAATTTTCTAGATGATTGGAGTTTCAACTCCTAGGCCCACATAGCATGGGGGTTTGGGCTTTAGGCAAAGCTAGCAATCTGAAGCCAATTGGGTCATAGTAGCATTGAACAGAGGTTGCATGTTATCTAATATAGGAAAAAGACTAGGGGGTTGACAGGTCAGGTTTGGAAGTGGTTGAAGTGAACTTGGGAGCTGTTGGGGCAATGATTTGGTTAACAGAAGGCAGAGGCTGAGGTGGCAGCTAGTGATAACCAAACAAGGAATTTTTCAGCTCTGCCAACGGCCCTATTGGTTTGGCCATGGTTTTGTGGGCAAATATGTGCCGTTGGATAGTGAATAAGCTGCCACAGTCATAGCTATTCATGTAAAGTTGTATACCCCAGGTATTTCCTGTACTCCAGGAAAAATGAAGAAGATTAGTAACCTTTATGTATATAGGCCATTAGGGTCTGGCATTCAACCAAAGGGTGATTTCAGATGTGTCATTAGGCCCCCCACTGTAAGTTGCAATGATGACACATATCCAGTCTGGACAAAAGAAGTCACTTTCCTAATCACATATTCAATCAGTGGGGTTACTACAATACAGGCAAAAATCTATGTCCTTTACATAATTGGGAGTTGTCCACTGTGTACATAATTCAGTGTAGTAAGGGTTTTGTCTACCATACAGGCTTCCAGATAGACATTCTTTCTCTATTTGTAGGTCAGGAAGGTTTACCTTAAAGTGGGCTGGAGGTGAACCGTGGGTTCAGTTTTTGATAGCTAAGACTGTTCCTATTGTGAAAGAGTATAGGTGCCTTTAGACTCTCCAAGTAAAATAAACTAAGTTAAACTTATTGTGAGCATACTAGTGCAGTAACACATTCTATGCATAGGAGATAAGATAGCATTAACTGGGACTTTTTGCCACATGTCCAGTGGGTGGCTGCCAATGCTATGTCCAAAGCTAGGGTAATTGGGATGAATAAGGTGAGGATTAAGGGATGATAGAAATACATTCAGGGAATTATTAACCAGCAAAACAGTCTACTCTGTGTAGCTGCAATCTCACGTTTCACCTGTGCATGTCGGTCAGCCTATGGTGTGGTTGAAGCAGGACAGCGGACTTGGAAGGTGATTTTGAGAGAATTTTTAGTGTCTTTTTGCAGTCCAAATGTCTGAGCAGGCTAGACCAGCGTCATCTTCTTTGGCTTCCTTGACTCGTGAGTGGTGAATCCAAACTGGTACTCTGCCAACCTTGAGTGCTGTTGGGGTGGTGAGGATGACTTTATAGGGTCTCTTCCAGGTGGGGGTTAGTCCTTCTTTATGAAACTTTTTGATGAAGACAAAGTTCCCAGGTTGGAATGGATGACACGGTGTGGAGGACAGAGTTGGCAAAGCAGCACAGAGGTTGGTGTGGACAATATCCTGGACCTGTTATAGAGACTGGAGACACTTTAACAGAGATTGATTAGTGATTTCTTCAAGAAAGGGATCCCACAATTGGGGTAACAGGAGGGGGTCTTCCAAACATGATTTCACATGGAGTAAACCCAGCCTCGTATGGAGTACATCTAACCCAGAGAAGGGCCAGAAGCAAAAGGCTTACCCATTTCTCTTGGTTTCTATTATTAATTTGGTTAAAGTACTTTTTAAAGTTCAGTACATGTGTTCTACCTGTCCGGAGCTCTGTGGTCAGTAAGCACAATGTAATTTCCAATCAAAGTTTAGTGCTTTACTAACCAGCTGAACTATGGATGAAGTAAAGGTAGGACCATAATCATAGCCAATAGAGAGGGGAAGTCCAAACCTAGGTATTATTTCATTTAACAAAAACCTTGCAATCATAAGTACAGTTTCATTTTTTTTGTGGCAAAGGCGTCTATCCATCCAGAAAAAGTATATACAAACATCAGTAGATAGTTGTACCCCGCCTGAAGGGATTTTATTTCAGTAACGTCTACTTCCTATTTTTTTTGCCAGGGCTTAATCCACAATTCCTTTTGGAGGCTTCGGCCTTCCTTTTGGGTTAATGTGGGTGCAAGCAGGGCACATTTCGGCCACTGAGGCAGTCTGGCCTTTTAAATCATTAATATGATAAAAGCAATTTAACAGGATTCTGGTACCTCCCAAATGGGTGGTGGAATGAAGCTGTTTTACTAATCTATGTGTGAGGGCTGCAGGCAAAATAATTCTAAAGTCCCTAACCCACCAGCCATCAGAATTTTTGTGAGTTCCTACTAGGTCCATATCTTCTTCTCTTTGGGTATAGTTGGGCTGCTATGGGAGAGAAGGAACTGGAAAAGTTTTAGTTAGTAGGATAGTCAGGGGCTTAACTGGAAGTTCTGCAGCCTTTCTAGCTGCTTCGTCTGCCATGCAATTTCCAGTCACTTCTGGAGTGTCAAATTTTTGGTGTCCCTTGCAATGAATGACAGCTACCTCTTTGGGGAGCCATATAGCCTCTAACTGGGCTAAGATTTCTTTCTTGTTTTTTATAGTCTTACCTGCTGCAGTAAGAAGTCCTCATTCCTTGCAGATCACAGCATGGCCATGGAGTGTAGCAAAAGCATACCAGCTATCAGTGAAGATGTTTACCCGTTTTCCTGTTCCCACCTGTGTTAAAGCAATTTACTCAGACTTTTGAGCCATTGTACCATTAGGCAAAGACTGTAACCAGATTACATCACAACTATGGTTACTGCTGCACCAGTATTGTGGACTCTCCTATTACCAGACTATTGCCATCTGTGATCAAGTCAGCATCAGCCTGGGTTAAGGGAATGTCCTGAAGATTGGGGCAGCTAGCCTGAGAGATGTCCAATACGTCTTCACAGTTATGAAGTGGCATTTCTAGATTATCATTGTGCAGCAGAGTAGCTGGATAGAGGCATTGAGTAGGAGAGAAAGTTAGCCTAGGCTGGTCAAGTTGGAGGCTTTAACACTGGGTGATTGATGCATTTGACATACAGTGGCCAGAGATTCCCCGGAACAGGGGTTCAACAGCATGGAGAACAGTTAAAGCGAGGTTTTGGCCAAAAGTTAATTTATCTGCTTCCTTAACTAGTATGGCTGTGGCTGCAATGGCCTGAAGGCAAGAGGGTCACCCAGAGGCCACTGGGCCCAGTCTTTTTGACAAGTAAACCACCAGTCATCTCCATGGTCCTACAGTCTGAGTGAGAACCCCTTTTGCAATTCCCCACTGTTCATGAATGAACAAGTGAAAAGGCTTGGTGATATCTGGGAAGACTAGAGTCGGGGGTTGGGTAAGAGCCATTTTTAACTGCTGGAACATTTGTTCCTCAGTAGCAGTCCATTCTAGGGCCTAGTACCCTGTGGTAGTTGTGTATAGATGCTTGGCAATTTCAGCAAACCCTGGGATTCATAACCAACAATAGCCTGCTGCCTCCAAGAATTTTCATACCTGTTTTTTGAAGTTGGCGAGGGGATTTAGAGGATGGCTTCCTTCTTGACTGAGGTTAGGGCTCATTTATCCTTTTTCAGCTGGTATCCCATATAGGAGACTTTAGTTGAGCAGGGCTGTACTCTCTTAGCCAATACATGGTAGCCCAATTCCTGGAGAAGCTTCAACAAAGCATTAGTGTCTTTTAGACAGGTGTCCCAGTCTGCAGCCTTGAGCAAGAGATCATCTACATACTGCAGCAAAGTACATTCAGGGTGTAAGGCATGGAACCTTGACAAATCTTGCTGTAAAACTTCTCTGAAGAGCGTTGGGGAGTTCTTGAACCCCTGTGGCAGTTAGGTCAAGATTAACTGACTGGTGTTGCCTGAGTCAGGATCTGTCCATTCAAAAGCAAAGATGGGTTGACAGACTAGAGACAGAGGAATAAAGAAAAAGACATCCTTTAAATCCAGCACAGTGCACATCTGATGTTGAGAGGGCAAGTTGAACAATTATACAGGTTAGGAACAGTAGGATGGATATTTTCAACCCATTTATTAACTCCCCCTAAGTCCTGGACTGGTTGAAAATTGGAAGTTCCTGACGTTTTTACTGGTAGGAAAGGAGTGTTCTAGGCGGACTGACAAGATGTCAGAATGTTAACTGCTAAAAGTCTTTTAATATGTGGAGCAATTCCTTTGCAGGCCTGTAAACTCATGGGATATTGATGATCATGAACAGGAGTAGCTGATGCCATCAAATTTACCACAACCAGAGGGTGATGCTTTGCCAATGCCAGTGGGTTGGTCTCTGCCCAGCCTGAAGGAAATTCCTGCTGCAGCTGTAGAAGCAAACTTGATGAGCCATTCTCAGTGGGAGAATTAGAAGAATTTAACAGATATTCCTCAGAAAGTGGAACAGTTAATAGCATCTGATAGGCAGTATTGGGAGGAATATACATTTTAGTTTCATCTGATGGAAGCACAATAGTTGCTCTTAGTTTCCAGAGCAAATCTCAGCCCATGAGAGGTATGGGCAGTCAGGGGCTATCAGGAATGACTGGATAACGCTTTTTTGACCTAAATCAACCATCCAGTTGGAAGTGAACTTGCAGTTTGCTATTGTGCCTGTTGCTCTTGAACAGAAATTTGCTTTTTGGACATAGGTCCTAAAACAGACTTCAGGACTGACAGCTCTGCCCCAGTGTCCACTAACAGTTGGACTGGGTGGCCCCCAATAGCGGTGGTTACCATGGGCTCTTGGAACCTAAGCAAAAAGAGTCCTGGCCTCCTCAGTCGGAATCATTTTCAGTTTCACCAGTAGAGGGCAGGAGCAGAACTGACTTAGGGTCCTCTATCTTTGGGCTATGAGGGCAATCTTTTACCCAATGTCCCAGTTCCTTACAATAGTCACATTGATTTTTAGCTAGTTGGATGCATCTAGTTTCCTTCTGTCTCTTTTCAGTTTCTCCTTATGGTCTCCACACCAGTTTTGAACTGGGTTGGGAGGTCTGGATGGCAGCAACTAGTACTTTTGTCTGCCATTTTGTTACTCTGTCTAACTTTTGATCTTTCTGTTTCTGTTTCTCAACATCATGGTTGTTGAAAACTTTTTGGGCGACTTCAAGTAACTGAGAAATGTTCATTCTGGCAAAACCCTCAAGTTTCTGTAACTTCTTCTGGGTGTCAGGAGCTGCCTGAGCCACAAAAGCCAGATTGATAGCCTGGGCATTCTTGGGTACCAAGGGGTCAAATGGGGTATAAGTATGGAATGTCTCTTGAAGATGTTCAAGAAATGTTCCTGGTGACTCCTTGGTACCCTGAATGATCTCAGTAGTTTTAGAAAGATTAATAGGCTTCCAGGCTGCTCCCTTCAGACAAACTAATAGAATCTGGTGATAAGTGTCTAATGCCGTGGACTCTGCTGAAGTGTTAGGGCCCCTGCCAGGGTGGGAGGAGGGGGAAATCTCATTCAGTATTTCTTGATTCTCCTCCTTGGTACCAGCAGCCAAAGTCAGAACAGATTTCTTGGCCTCAGCTCTGATGTGTTCCCATTCCTCAAAGGTTAGAAAACGTCAGGGGGAGCTGCTGGCAATCGTCCCAGGTGGGGTAGTGAGTCTGCATGACTGACTCCACTAAGGATGTCAAAGTCTGTGCTTTATCTGAGAACAGCAGGTTTTGATATCTCCAGTTATATAAATCAGAGGTGGAAAAGGGAGTATAAGCCAAGAAAGGCTGTTCAGTCCGACCTGACCCCTGGGGAGGGGGAACTTCCTAGAGGGATGAATGGGAGCTGGATCAGTCCAAGATCAGAGATGGGTGGTCAAAGGCAGACAGGACAGACCCTTGGGCACCATCCCTGGCTGAGACCTCAGCTGGACCCCGGGCAGGGATGGCAAAGGGGTTGTGGAGGAAGTGATGATGTGTGAAGAAGCCTTAGGATTATAAGGTGGAGGATTGTAGGGAGAGATAACAGGGTGCTCAAGGGGATCTTCAATAGAAAGGTGTAAAATAGGATATAACCCAGTGGAAATCAGAGGTTTGGAGACAAGGACAAGACTGGGGGTTTCAAAGGAGCATGCCTTCAACCATGGGGGTGAATTTTGGACCAAACTTAAACATTAGTTGATACAGGAAAACTGATCAGGATGACAAGGAATCTCTGCAACAACCTTTCAAACAGATCTAGTGACATGAACATCCAGAGACCTGGTGAGGGCCATCCAACATTAAATAAAGGCCAGTCAATTTCACAGAGGGTCTGGAGTCTGCCTTTTGAAAGGCAGACACCATTGTCCTCAGCTAAAAATCCAACATAGAACTTTTTTTATCATATAATCCAGAGGACTGGAGGACTTTGAAGTCCATTGTCCATGTTGTCACAATCGCAAATCACAGGAGTCACCTGATGAGAATCAGAACTCCAACCAAGAAGAGATAAATAAAAGCCAGAAGGAGTTTCTGACCTGATTCAGTCCAAAAGTACAGCAGAATCAAGCCCAGTAGCAAAGAGCACAGCAAGAATGCAAAGAATGGAAAGGGGACAAGGATGACAGGGTTCTAGAAATAACACAGACAATCAGAAGTCACAACAGGTACCCAAACAGAAACCAGATACCAAACTGAGACACTGTTCTACCAAAGTCTTGGGTCAACAAACAGAGTCTAAGGAGTGGCCTTTTCAGGTTCTGTCCTGCTCAACAGAGTTGTGGAACATACAGTTAGACAGATTAAACAGATTCTTACCTCCTAGGAAAATGCAAATGGATTCTGGAATTTCTGAGGCAGGAGGAAATCAGCAGTCATTCCTTCTCCCTCTGAGCCAGATGAGAAGTTATGAGGCCTTGGAATGACTTGGGGGCACCTCCCCTATAACTCCTCCACTGAGCCAGGGAGAGCTGGAGTGAGGCCACCTCCTGAGGTTGATGAAATCTCACTGGGGCCTCCAAATGTTGTGACCAGAGTACAAGAAAGGAGATGCCAAACTGCAGAAAGTCAGATTATGAGGCTTTTATTGAAGCTGGTGACCAAGAGAGGTTATTTCCATAAAAGCTCTTGGCCCTGAACAGAGTGAGCAGGGGTATATAAAGGCAGAAATTATATAAGCTGTATAGTTTATGTTTTCTTGGCACAATATTTGGCTGTAAAAAGGTACAGATAGCTAAGGATTTTGCAACTAGGCAGTTTAAAAGCATCGAGGGGTACAAGAATGTGGGTATAGAGTGTGATTATGGCAGAGCTAAATAGGGAGTTATTTCTAGGTTAAGATGGAATATTTGTTACAAAATGGAGTTACTTATACTAAGCAAGCTATTACAGGCTATTATAGGTTTTGCAGATAGATATTTCAGATACATGTATGCATTATACAGTGATCAAATCAGGCTAGTTAACATTTCCATTACCTCACATTCTTGTTTATTTGTGATGGGAACATTTGTAATTTACTTTTTTAGCAATTCATTATTTTGCAATACATTATTATTGACTACAGTCATTATGCTGTGTTGTAGATTGCCAGGACTTATTTGTCCTGTTGAAATAAAACTTTGACCCTTTGACTAACATCTTCTATTTTCTTTTGAGGTCCCTCCCCTAGACTCTGGTAACTAGCTTTCTGCTTTATTTATATGATTTAACTTTTTTAGTTCCTCATCAAAGTGAGATCATGTAGCATTTTTCTTTCTGTGCGCGTGTTGTTTCACTTAGCACAATGTCCTCCAGATTTATTTGTGCTGTTGCAAATTACAGAAGTTCATTTTTTAGGCTTAAAATGTTACACCTTTTTTGTCCATTCATCCATACTGGACACTTACGTTGTTTCCATATCTTGGCTATTGTGAATAATGCAATTCATTTTTAGTTTTTTTGAGGAACCTCTATAATGTTTTCTAAAATGACTGTACTAACATACGTTCTCACCAATAATGTGCAAGAGTTCCTTTTTCTCTATTCTTTATCAATACTTGTTATCTTTCTTTTTTTATAATATTCTAACAGATATACTGTAGTGTTTCAATGTTGTTTTAATTTGTATTTACCTGATGATTATTGCATTTGAGCATTTAAAAAATCATTTGTCTGCCATTTATATATCTTTTTTTGGGAAATGTCTACTGATAATGTCTACTTCACCTATCTTGAATGAGGCTATTTGTTTTCTTGTTGTTGAGCAGTTTGAGTCATTCATATATTTTGAATATTTGTTCTTTATTTGATGTGTAATATGCAAATATTTTCTCCCAATCTGTGGGTTGTCTCTTCACTCTGCTAATTGCTTTTTATACTGTGCAGAAGCTTTTTTGTTTGATTCTATCTCATTTATCTATTTTGCTTTTGTTACCTGTTTTTGCAGTCAAATCCAGTAAATCACTACCTAGAGCAATGACATGAAGATTTTCTGCTTGTTTTCCTCTTGTTGCTTTATAGTTTTAGGTCTTATGTTTACATCTCTAATCTGTTTTGAGTTCATTCTTATAAAAGGAATGAGATAATTGTCTATTTTATTTTCAGCAAGTGGATAGTTAGTTTCCCAACACCATTTATTGAAGAGATTATTCTATCTCCGTTGTATTTTTTTGGCACCTTTGTCAAAAATCAAATGACCATACATGTACAAGTTAATTTCAGGGTTCTCTACCTTATTTCACTGGTTGATGTGTTTGTTTTTATTCCAGAACTATGCTCTTTTAATTATTGTAGCTTTATAATATATTTTGAAATCAGGCGGTGTGATGCTTCTACCATTTTTTTGTTGTTTTAGATTGCTTTGGCTTTTAGGGGTCTTTTGTCCAAATATTATGATTTTTTTTCTATTTCTATGAAGCATAACATGGAAACTTTGATAGGGTAACATTGAATCTCTATATTCAATTGTTGCATTCCATATTTTCCCAATATTTATATTCATTTAACCTTATTATTATGAATTAATATGTTCATGCATTTTTGAATATTGATATACCATTGTTTAGCTGGGAAAAATTGGTTTCGATATAGATTGTTAATCTACTTTGCACACTACTATTACTATTATATTTATATATAGGTAGTCCTTGAATTTCAGTATTTTGGAAATTTCAACTATTTGAGGAGTGTGCGAAGGAAGGAAAACATTTCAGTATGAACTAGTTTTGATTAGTATGGTACTATGCAAAGTTAGGACTTCCATACTACATCTATATTTATCAACATTTATTTTTAAAATTGTCCAATTTTCTATGTCTTTTTGCATAGTTTTCTTTGTATGATTTTTGAAAGTGATCTTATTTAGTTTTATCCGGAGCTTATTAATTTTTAATTTTACATTTTTTTATGGTTTACAATAGTTCAAGATAATTCAGGTTATTTTATCTTGAGGTATTTGATAAAATATATCTTGACCTGGTGCTTTCTAATAGTAACATTCTTTGAGTAACATCTATACTTATGCTATAGCAATTGGCGTGATTAAAATTTTTTTCCTCAAGTAGTATCAACTTTTGAAAGTTGCATATTTTTAGACAATGACACATTTTTTTTTTTGCTTGAAGATTTTAATTACTTCCAATTGTATTTCTAATTTTATTAATTTTTACTTTTCCATTGTCTTCTGATTAGGTGAAAGCATTGTTTACTAATTTAGTTACTTTCTTTTCATTGGTAACAGCTTTTAAATTTATTTATAATTTTGTTTTGTGTTTTTAAATGCACTAATTACTGCTTTTATTCTTATTATTTAATGTTTTCTGTTGTCTTTGGTTTATTTACCATTTCTTCTACATGTTTAGGTTTATTTATAATTTATTGAGCTTCAAAATATATATTTATACAGCTTTTAATGATAAAAATGCCCTCCAAGACATGGAAAATCTAGACAATAGATTTTATTGTATTTTTTAAAGATTGTTTTATTTTTTTAAATTACCCCTTTGATCAAAGAGAGTTTAAAATATTCTAATCTTATGAAATAAAATTTTCTTAAAAATTCAGTCATTATTTTTATGTCGTTCATGATTAGAGATTTTTCATTTTTTTAATGTCTTCTTTTTGTCAATATTTGGCAAATATTATGAATATTCTATTTTCATTTGGAAAAATATTGTGTATGTGTGTTTCTATTAAATTCTTAATTATGCTCTTTTCATCTTCCATATATTTTCTAATTTTTGTTAATTTCATCTGTCCTGGATTAAGAATAATATTTTTCAGGTTCTTCATTTTGGTGTTTTTCTGCTTAATGCATTTTTGTTTTCATTTTTTTGCATTTTTTTTTCAATTTTTTTGTATTTCTGTTTTTTCTTCCTCATGAATGAGTTTGCTGTGTATTGAGGTTATACAATAATATCTTATATTTCCATTGCATATTAAAGCTTTCAATATTACAAAGTGAACTTGAATCTATTACAATTTTTTAAAAGTCATCTTATTACTTTTAATTCATCTTATTACTTGATAATAATGATTGTTATTACTTGATATTAATAATACATTCCCCAGTCTTCCTCTACTCACATTTTCTTAGTGAGTCACTCTCTTATGCTTAGCTTTCTGTTTTACTTTATTTGTTCATTTTTTTTTTGGTAGTGTTTTTCTAATGATAACTTTAAGCCTTAACTTTTAAAATATTATCAATGCATTGGCTCCAGTCTTCTTGGGTTATTTTTACATTTATTTCTATTTTATTCATTTTCTCATGTTTCTTGTTATTTAAGTTTTATTTTTCTATTTGAATGTTCAACTTTTTTATAATTACTACTTTATGTAATACTCTTACCCTTATTCCCCACTTCAAGTTTGGATATGGCAGATCAGTTTCCTACTATTAGCTACAACAAAACTTGCCAATCAATTTTTCTTCCTCTTCTCCATTTCTGTCATCATTTAATTAGAAGTAAAAATAATTTGATTTCCATAGTTTTACAGTTTGACTCTATCTGCATTATGAGACAGACTTTTTACATACTATACCTTTTCCTTTATTTTATTTTAGTCTACCAAAAATGTTTATTTACTACTCATGACTTTTTTTTTAAACATTTTTAGAGACAGTTTTTCACTCTGCTACAGAGGCTGGAATGCAGTAGCCTAATCAGCTCACTGCTGCCTTGAACTTCTGGGTTTGAACAGTCTTTTGGCATCACTCTCCCAAATATCTGAAACTACAGTTGCATGTCATAACTCCTGGCTAATTTTTATACTTTTAGTTTTTGTTTTTGTAGAGACTCACTATGTTACTCAGGTGGGTGTCAAGCTCCTGGCCTCAAGCAATTATCTCACCTCACCTCCCAAAGTGCAGAGATTACAAGCATGAGCCACTGTACCAACCCATGACTAAATCTTTATACTAGTGTCTCTGTGGTTCTTTTGATTATCTGAACTTTTCTTTCTATAGACATTTTTCTATTTTGTTTATCTTTTTAGTATGTGGCTTAACTATATTTCTTCTTATTGCAATCAAAAACTAGATCTAGACTTTTCAAAAAAATAACTGCGCATAGTGATAAATTTCTATATGTGATGGTGCATGAATTTTTATTGAGGGAGATTTTTTTTTTTACTAGAATAAAAAGCTTTGTCTCTAAACACCAGAGTATGGCGCCATTACTCCTTTATATTTGCCCTTATATTTCTTTGTAAGGTAGAGCTTGACTTTTACTTGTGAGTACTTTCAGTGCTTCCCCATGCCCTCACTCTCTCTTTTCTCCTTTTTAGCCTTTCTTGTCAACGTTTAGTTAAACATCACATGTGATTATAAAAATAAGCTTTATGGATATCGAATATTTCTGCCTATGAAGGAATTGCTCTTTTTGGTTGATTGTTGATGGTGTGATTTTTTATTTCCTACCTGTAACAGAGATTAGTTGTTCATATAATGAGTTATTGGAGGAAGATGTCATGTGAGATATTACCACCTGCAGTCATAATGTCAATTCCACTTGATCATACAAACCTTATTTTTATATTTTTATTGATACATCTACTGAATCATTAAATGTATATACATAAGGAAAAGTGGTTCTACCATTGTCTATGAAGAGATGAAAGTGCTCCTGATTTAAGAGAGTGTTTTCAAGTCAGAATTTTTTTTGTTTTATTTTCTGAAGAAATAACACAATGTGTATTATATTACAAATACTCTTACCGTATCTTAAAATTCCCCTGGCATTACTATCCTAATATAAGACTGCAGAAGTATGAAATTTTTGTGGAGCCAAAATATAAATGGGACATAAGCAATCACAAATATGAGATGTCTCTTTCCTAGTTATACTATAGTGTGAAAAGAAATCAGTTTACTATTAGATGTGTAGGAGTTAAATAAGATAAAAATGTCAACAGTGATTGGGAGAATAGTGCTTAAGAGGTCAACATTCAAAGACCTGCAAATTATAAATTTACTTAAGCCAAATTTCCCAATGCTTTGTAAATTGATACTGTATCAAATAATCATATCTTATTCATAAGACAGTTTGATTAAAACTAAAAAAATTATGCAAGTAGTAACAAAGAATCATTTGTGGCTTTCAGAGAGAATTATATATTGCATACCTTTGGAAGAAAACAATTTATCTGCCATCCAATTACCTTAGCAAAATAAATTTGAATAACAGTTGGATGGGGAGTCAGCTAATAATTGAGATTTGCCATTCACAATAATGTTAAGTTAAAAATACAAAATATAATACATTTAGTACATGTTTAGATACAAAATAAGACATCTGAAAATTTTACCTTGAAGATGGAGTAATTTATTGAAATTTTTGTGAATTGAAAATTTTTTTCTACATTTTCCCAAATTATTAAAAAATGAGAACTTCCTTATTTGAACACTAATTTTTGCCAGGCTAAGCATCATATATGCACACACACAAACACACACACACACACACACACATCACTGATATTGTATATATATTCTCTACTTCCTTTCCCAAACTTGCAAGATGCACACACACATAACCCACAACCACTGCAACCTCAACCTCTCAAACTGTTGGGCTCAGATGATCTTTCCACCTCAGCCATCCAAGTAGATGGAATCACAAGCGCGCACCACTATGCCTGGCTAATTTTTTTGATTTATTGTAGAAACAAGGTCTCAACAAATTACCCAGGCTGATCTCAAACCCTTGTACTCAGGCAGTACTCTTGCCTCTGCCTCCCAAAGTGCTGGGATTACAGAAGCGAGCCACTGCGCCTGGTTCAAGAAGATATTAATAAACCTATCTTGCATATAATATAATAAACTTAACAAGATTAGTTATATTTTCCTATGTTAAAGAGCCCATATATTGCAGAGACGATCATCAAACCTGTTTTATCTGATTCTACTCTTCACTGATACTGCTTTACAATTACAGACCTCGATATAAATAAGGGCTAGCAATTGTATTTATGTAGCTCTTTGCAGTGCATGAAGGAAATAGGAAAACTTCCAAGTTAATTTAGAATAATCTCATGGACATTCAGTTTCTAAAACTGGCAGTTCCAGGATATTCTCATAAAATTAGTTTCTATCAACACTTTTTTTCCTCATATCACTGAAGATAAGGACAGGTCTTTTTTTTTTTTTGAGTTGGAGTCTCACTCTGTCGCCCCAGACTGGAGTGCAGTGACTGCTCCCAGTCCCGCAGTCTCAACCTGCTGGCTCCGGCGATCCTCCGCCTCAGCCTTCGAAGTAGCTGGAACTACAGGTACGCGCTACCACGCCCGGCTAATTTAAAATTTATTGTAGAGATGAGGTCTCGCCAAGTTGCCCAGGTGGGTCTCGAACCCGCGGGCTAAGGCAATTCACTCACCTCAGCCTCCCAAAGGCATGGGATTACAGGCTGAACCACTGAGCCCGGCAGAATGGGTCATTTTTTAATGATACATCCAATGTCTCAGAAAGTCGGAATAATATATCTACCTACTTTTAAAGTCCAAGAAATAATATAATGAGATATATATACAACACTACCAGCAATAAACCTGAGATATGGTAAATTTACTACAATAAGTTGTTCATAAATGTGTCTTTAAGGGAAGAATGAAAGATAAAAAGAAAGACAATAGTAGGTTCACAAAAAGATCCACTTAGTCTGATTTCAAAGGCCAGGTGCTTTTGAGTAGTAAATAACTATAAATGGCCTCCTTTTTGAAAATAAAAATTACTTAGCTGAGTCTTCTTACAATTGTCCAGACTATTCCATCAATTTATCCTTTTACAGTGTTTCTAATTATATCACCATAATGTTTAGGTTTTTCTTACATCTTTCATTGTCTCTCAATATAAATACCTCTTAGTATTGAAACCACCTTTTTTTCTATTTTCTTCAAATCCTGAATTTTCAAAGGAACCACATGCATTTATTAGCTTTATCTTCTTCAACTCCCATTAACTATTCAAAAACCTGCAAAATGAAATTCATATTCACTACTAGTTTCTCAAGTTACCAGTGATTGACATCTGTTTATCTGGGAATTCTTTTCATAGTCCTTGAATCTCCTTTCTTCTTATTTTTTTAAGCTTTATGCTTCTCCTTTTTTATTGCCACAGCCAAATTATTTTATAACTCAACTAGAACACTTGTTCTTATAGAGCAAGAAACTTAGTTCAAGTGACAACTTGTCATTAATTTGATGTATTATCTGGAGAAAACAAAAACAAAACTTTATTAAGTAGAAAATAATTATTTTCTTAATGAATATTTATTCTTCATTGTTTAAAACTGAGATCTAACGTGTTTGTTCTTCCAGTGTTACCTCTTGTGACAGCCCAGTTGATATTCCGCTCAGAGGGCACATTCCCTCATTTAGTTGTGTTGAAATATCAAAAAGAAAAAAAAAAACATGTTATGGAAAAGTAGGAATATAAAGCTGTTCCTAAATGACAGTATAATTATGGTAAAATATGAGATTTTATGTCACAAAGCAAAGCAGTTACACTAATTACAGGTGCATAAAAATAGTTATTAAGGAGTTTAGGTGATGGTTAGAAATAAACTCTTATAACAAATGATTGTAATTCTTCTTAAAGTTGGAATGCCTCAAGAAGTAACCTACACATATCTCTAGCTTATAACATTCATAATGCATAACACCAATCTGTTATCCTCCTTAAACTGCCTCTCTTACCATACTACAAAGTTGAATAAATTAAGAAATTTATAAATATATATTTCATGAGACTGAGACATTATTTAAAACTTTGTGTTTTACTTTATACAGTGAATATTATCATAAGCATTGTCTGTCTGTATTGTCAAAAACACTTTGCATGCACTATTCAGAGGCCCAGGAGGCTCTGCCACAGTCTCTGCTGTCTTGTAACTTGCAGGGACTTGAAGATCCGTAGGGAGGATTCCACTCAATAAGCTGAGGATGACCTGAAGCAGCTAGTGGGCACCTCTCTCATGGCAAGGAATAAAAATAAGGAATAGGTCTCTATATTCCAAGCAGGATAAGGAAGAACACACTCCCAGGACTCAACAGAGAAGTGACAGGTCCTATGAGACACAGAAGAGTAAAACCAAACAGTCTGCTGATACAGACTCAGCACAGAAACATGAGAGAGTGGTGAAGAGGTGAGTAAGAAATCCTCAGAAACCTACACCACTACCATGGACCATGATAATCTAAATTAAGGGAGGAATCTGAAGTGGTGATCATGAAGAGACCTTATCCAAGTTCATGTAAATCCCTCAGGCCACTGATTCCCATGCAGCTTGACACCAGCTGCCAGTGCTCACCAAGGAGGGAGACTCAGTGTTCCTCTGTAAAAGTCAGATTGCTTCAGCCTCTGTCGCTGTTGTCTTTGGGTCAGGTAAGGCACAGAGTGCTATCATGCATCTCTGCTACCAACTTGTGGAGCACATAGGGACCTACATACCAGTCAGAATACTGCAGAAGAGTCCCACCATCCTGGCCCCTGAGAGGCCGGTTGCCAATTACACTTTGTGGTGTTCTGTGATGTTTGCATGTGCCCCCCAACACAGATTCTATAACCAAAATAAGCATCAGCAGCAAGTAGTCAGAGTGCCCTACACACTCTCCCATCTAGGCTTGTCCCCCACCCCAAATACAGATCACTTTTTCCAGGCCCATAGAGCATGCAGAGACCCCATCCACGCCTGAATACAGAGACAGAGACATGCTGTCCTCTGGCAAGCTGTCTTACAACGCCATGAAGCAGGTCCCTGTGGTGACAGCATGCAACCCCATAGCCAAAGTAAGTGGGGGCAGCCAACTGTTAGGTACCCTGAATCCTCAGCACTCTTGGCTGCCTTTCCCCAAATAGAGACTTCCAGCTCTAGTCACCAGAGGAGCAAGGGGAACCCCACACCTACTTATCATTGTGACTGAGGTCTGATTTCCCCTGGAAAGTCCAGCTGTGGTGCAACTGCCACTACTCATTTTTAAGTGCTATCTGCAGGTCTACAATATGAATTACAAAACCTAACAAAAATGTACCTTTATAACTAGTAGCCCCTGACTCTAGCTGCAACCAGGAAACCAGTCCAGAGCACTGACTATCCAAAAGTACTCAGGAATAGACAGTTAACCATATACAGCATAAAGAACAGAAGACTAGAAAAAATAAAAAAGGATCTATCTCAATAACAAGCTAATAAAAAAGAGATAGAAGGCAAGAGTATGAAGCATCATAATACTCAGATGGAAGGGAATAAGTACAAGAAATCCAGAAACACACAAAGCAGTCTTTTCCTGCCCTCACACCGTCATGCTAGTTCCTAAGCAATGGACCACACACAGAATGAATTGTCCATCATGACATATACAGAATTCAGAATATGGACGTAAATGAAGTCATCAAGATTCAAGAGAAAGTGTCTCCCAAACCAGAGAAGCCATAGAAACAGTTCAAGAATTGAAAGCAAAAGCTGACATAGTCACTCTAAGAAAAAATCACACTGAATTCCTGGAAATGAAGAACTCACTACAGAAATTTCAAAATACAGCCTCAAGCTTTAACAGCTTGAACAAGACTTGACCAAGCAAGGGAAAGTATTTCAGAGCTTGAAGATTGCTCCCTGGAAACAATCCAGTCAGGTAAAAATAAAGAATAAATATATTTTTTTAAATGAATAAAACCTTTAAGAGGTATGGGATTAAATAAAGAGACCAACTCTACATCTGATTGACATTCCAAAGACAGAAAGAGCAAATGGGAACATGCTGGAGAAAGTAGTTGCAGATATAAACCATGAAAACTTCTCCCATCTTGCTAGAGAGACCATTAGGCACATATAAGAAATCCAGAAAACTCCTGCAAGGTACTATATGAGACAACCATTCTTAAGGTGCATAATCATTAGACTCTCCAAGTCATCATGAAAAAAAAATCTTAAAGGCATCTAGAAAGAACAGACGGTACAACTACCAAGGGAAATACCTCAAAATAACAGCAGACCTCTCAGCAGAAACTTTACAAGAAAGAAGAGATTGTAGTTTCATTTATAACATTTATAGAAAAGGAAATGTCAGCCGAGAATGACAGGAACAAATCTTCACATATTTATAGAAACCCTAAATGTCAATGGTCTTAAAGTCCCCCTTAAAAGACACAGAGTGGCAAACTAGATGAAAAACAAACAAACAAAAAACAAAGACTCTTTATTTTGCTGTCTCACTTCTTGTGTCTAATGACACAATAGGCTCAAGGTAAAAAGATGGAGAAAGATTTGCCCTGCAAATGGGGGGAAAAAGAGCAGGATCACTATTCTTATATTAGATAAACTGATTTTAAGCCAGTAAGAGTAAAAAAAAAAAAAAGAACAATAATGGTCACTACATAATGATAAAATGCTCAATTCAACAACAAGAAATATCTATTTTAAATGTATGCGTCAAGCATATGTGTACCCAGATTTTTTTTTAAGTTTTTATTTTTTGTATTCCTATAAAAATTTATTTCAAAACCAAAGAGTGAGTAGGATTGGCCCATAATTCATAGTTTGCCAATCCTAATCTGATCATTGTTCTACTTTCTTTCTTTCTTTTTATTTTTAATTTTCTTAAATTTTCTTTTACTATGGGGTACCCAGATTTATAAAACAATTGCTACTTAACCTAAGAGAGGACACAGAGAGCCACATAACAATGGCAGGGGACTTCAACACCACTAACAGCTTTAGACTGATCCTTGAGGCAGAAGCTATCAAAGAAATCCTGAACATAAATTTGACATTTGACCAATTCAATCTAACAGACAGAACACATCATTCAACAGATATAGACTATACATTTTTTCTCATCCACACATAGATAATGCTCAAAGTTTGACTACAAAGTTCGCCATAAATCAAGCTTAAACAAATTCCAATAAAGCAAAATCATACCAAGCATCTGACCAGACCATCATAGAATAAAATTAAAAATTAACACCAAGAGGAATCCTCAAAACCACATAAATACATAGAAATTAAACAACTTTCCCCTGAACAATTTTTGGGTAAACAACAAGATCAAAACAGAAGTAAAAATTCTTTCAAACAATAAAAACAAAGATACAGCATAACCCAACCTCTGAGAAACTGCTAAAGAAGTGCTGAGAATAAAATTTACTGCACTGTAGGTCAAAATCATGAAAAGATAAAGATTTTTTTTAAAGAGTCTCACCTAAAATAATTTAAAAACCAGGAGCAAACAAAAATGAAAACCAGAGAAGAAATTACCAAAAACAGAGCTGAAAGAAATACAATTTTTAAAAAATCACACAAAGGATCAACAAGTCAAACACTGATTCTTTAAAAGAATAAACAAAACCAATAGACCCTGGCCAGATTAAAAAAAGGGGAGCGGAGGAGGCAATTCAAATAAATACTCTCAGAAATGAAAAAGATGATGTTACAACTGATCCAGAAGAAATAGAAAACATTATCAAAGATTATTATCAATATCTGTATGTATGTCAGTTAGAAAATCTGAAGGAAATGAATAGCTTTCTGGAAACTCACAACATTCCAAGACTGAAACAAAAAAATAAAACCCTGAAAAAAATGAATAAGTAACCCTGAAATTAAATCAGTAATAATACACACCCACACAAATTCTTGGACTAGATGGATTCACAGCTGAAGTATTCCAGACACACAAGGACGAATAGTATCAAAATTATTAAAAATTTTCCAAACAGTCTAGAGGGAGGAATCCTATGAAGCTAGCATTGTCCTGATATCAAAATAATAGCAATCATACAGCAGAGAAAACTACAGGCTGATATCCCTGGTAAGCATAGATGCAAAAATCCTCAACAGAATACAAGCAAACAACATCTAGTAGTGCATCACAATGATAAGGTGTGATTTATTCTAGGATGTAAGGCTGATTCAATGTATGCAAGCCAATAAACATAATAACATAATCCACTACATAAATGGTAAAACAAGGACCACATGATTGTCTCAATAAACACAGAAAAAGCTTTTGATAAAATCTAGCATTCCTTTATAATATGATAAAAATCTTCAACCATCTAAGCATTGAAAGAACATTCCTCAAAATAAGAGCCATCTATGAAAAATCAACAGCCAACATCATTCTTAATGGATAGAAGTTGAAAACAATCCACCTAAGAACTAGAACAAAGCAAGGATGTTCACTGTCAACACTCCTATTCAACATTGTATTGGAAGTCCTACTCAGAGCAGTGAAGCAAGAGAAAGAAAATAGATATGCAAATAGGAAACTAGACGTTAAATTATCTCTCTTCACAGATGATATAATTCTGTATCTAGAGAAAGCTAATAATTCCACCAAAAAACTTCTAGCATTCATTAACAAATTTAACAAGGTCTCATGATATAGAATAAATGCTCAAAATCAGTTAAATTTTTATGTCAATAACAATCAAGCTAAAAAAATCAAAAACATGTACAGTAGCCACACATACACAAAATAAAATACTTTGGAATATAACTAACTGAAGAGGTGAGAGATCTCTACAACAAGAACTGCAAATCATACTAAAGCTACCAAAGATGACACAAACATGGAAAAGCATTCCATGCTCATGGATTGGAAGAATCAATAGTATTAAAATGTCTACACGGCATAAAGCAATCTACAGATTCAACGCAATACCTATGAAAATAGCAGTGCCATTTTCATAAATTTAGAAAAAATAATACTTAAATTTATATTGAAGCAAAATATAGCCCAGGTAGTCAAAGCAATCCTAATAAAAAAGAACAAAGCTAGAAGCATCAAATTGCCAGAACTTAAACTTTACTGCAATGCGACAGTAACCAAAACAGCATGGTACTGGCTCAAAAATAGACTCATAGACCAATGGAACGGAAAAGAGAACCAAAAATAAAACTGCTGTCTTACAACCATCTCATCTTTGACCAAATTAACAAAAACAAACACTGGAGAAAGAGAACCCTTTAAAACAAATGGTACTGGAAAAACTGACTAGCCATATGCAGAAGAATGCATAGCCTTTCTTTCTTCCTTCCTTCCTTCTTTCCTTCCTTCCTTCCTTCCTTCCTTCCTTCCTTTCTCTCTCTCTCTTTCTTTCCTTCCTTCCTTCTCTCTCTCTCTCTTTCTTTCCTTCCTTCCTTTTCTCTCTCTCTCTCTCTCTTTCTCTCTTTCCTTTCCTTTCCTTTCCTTTCCTTTCCTTTCCTTTCCTTTCCTTTCCTTTCTTTCTTTCTTTCCTTTCCTTAACATCCAGGGAATTGTCAAGCCCTATCAATTTTACTTCTTAAAGTACTTACCCAGCTATCCATTTTTTTCCACCTTCATTGTCATTCTCTAATACAAAGCAACAATCCTCTATGTAATTTTTTTATTATAAAGATGTGGGGTACAATTCAGGGTTAGGTATACTAACATTGATTATGCAGGCACCCTTGTTGATGAGGTATGCCCCTCCCTCCCCTAGCAGTCTCCTCTATGTAATTTTTAAATTACACTTCCAGAAATTTATTAATTTTTCCAATTTCTCAAAGAATCATTATTTGTCTTTGCTATTATTTTCTTTGTGCTTGTAGTTGCATTGGTAATGCCCGATGAATCGTGCTTCAGTATTTATATCTGTTTTGTAGTCTTCTCATCTTGGACCCAAGCTTAGACTATGACTTAAAGACTTTAAGAATAGAATATAGTAAAAAAAATTACTGTGTCAATCCTAGTAAAAACTTTAAGAAAACATAAATCTGCCACTTATGAGTTTTTGGGAATCCTAAGTCTCATGTTAGAATTGTACATTCAACTGTGTAAAGTGAAAATGAAGAGGCTGCATGAAGAGGAAGCACCTTGAGATTACATGGAGAACTGAAAAGCCAAGACATGACTCTCTACTCTAGCTCTTCTAGCCAGTGCTCAGCCACCCAAACCACTCTAACTGAGGTACCAGACACAGGACTTCATAATCCACAGCACTTCCTAGCCCTAACAGGCATCAAAGTGAGCGCAGATAAGGCCATTTTCCCATGTGAAATCATGGCCTCCAGAATCATGAGAAATAATAAAGTGATTGCTATTTTAAGCCACTATATTATAAGGGTAGTTTGTTCCATAACAAAAAAAAAAGAATTTAATGCCTAGAATGGGGGTGCTTCAGCAAAACACATCAAAATATACAGCACTAGCTTTAGGATTAAGAGGCAGTAATGGGCCTAAAGAAATTTGTTGGCAGAAAGATTTAGTGAAGATGCCACCTATAGGTATGTGGAAGATATAAAATGTGCCTAATAAACTTGTGAATCTGGCTAAGGACATTTCCAGGAAGAGCAGTGAAGTACCAACCGGTGTCTTTAATTTGCCTAAAATAATGAATGTGAGAAGTGCTAAAGGAGGAATCACCGAATTTGTTTTCTCAACAAAGAATGTCTTTTCATTCTAAAGCAAAGACAACATTTTATGAGTCATTGGTTTTTTTGAAGAAAATGAAAGTAAGCAGCAAGACACCATACAAAGAGAAATCATTTCACAAAATTAAAGGGTAGAGTTTTGGATGTTATTGCTTACTAGCATCATCATACCTTAATATAGAGAAGAACTTTGCAGGTCTTTTAGCTATTTGGAAATAGGACCACACATACACATGTTTGTCATGTTAGAAAGTGGTCTAGAGAAGAAGAATAAATTGCTCAGTATCGCACAAGCTGGAGAGTGGCAGAGCTGAAAATAAAATATGTTTTTTCTGGCATCTTTCCTGCTGCATTGAAGTTTTCTTCCTTTTGCAAAGTGGGACAGGCTAGTGATGGAGACATCTGAAGTCTTAACTGTCAAACTGAATCTGGGCTACTTGGCAGTGTCATGAGGAGAAATAATCTAATGGACTGAAATGAAGAGAGGAAAAGAGTTCCCAGCAAGTGGCATCAACTTACCTGGTATTTTTCTCTCCCTTTATTGTCACAGACATTTAATGGCAAATCTAAGAAGGTTCTTTTGTGAATCAGGTTAGGGCTTTGATTGTTCAAAAAGCTCATTAGCAATTTATGAAGAGTAGCAAAACTCATTTTCTCTTAATGTAAAATCACTTCAGGCTGTCACTAGAGGAAGAATTGTTGAAAAGTGAATTGACCACATATAGTTTCATTCTTCCTTTAAAAAAAGGAAGGAAAAAGTCATCTAAAGGGAAAATATCTTGCAATAATGAGGTATGTGTAACACTCAGCCAGAGTTAAGCTCTGGTTAATAGGATTTTCTGAATTGGACTACTTTTCTCATTTGCCTACTGTGGGTACCACACAGGTAGACTTCATAAAACTGAGCTATTTTTCTATTAAAAAGCAACAGGGGCTCTTTGATTCGGAATTTCATTAAAACAACAAAAGGATTTTTTTTGGAGTAACTGAATGTACACTCTAGATTTAGAGATACATAGACTTTAATGCATATTCTATTAATAAATTGAATTATTAAGATGACCAGAATGAGTTTGGATCACAATTTTTGGTTTCTCTGTCTTAAGAAATAAACATTGTTACTCATAGTAACCGTAGGAATAGGTCTGTGCTGAGTGAAATTATTTTTCTGCATACCATTTGTGGTTCCTGTGGCTTATCTCATGCTTTCTCACTTGAAATATCTAGATCTTATTCCAGATTATTTCCAACTCTTGTTTTTTACATCAGTGTATTTGGCCAGGATTCAGCACTTAACCACTAGATCTTTATCAGATTTTTTTTCCCCCATAACTTTACATTCTTCTCTACATTGTAAACTCCTGGCTTTCTACTTAATCCACTAAAACCAGAAAATGTTGTGGGCACTGCAGCTTTCTGATTACTTTAAGTGTGACATATCTTCATTATCTCTGCCACAATCATCATTGCTGTGATCCTTTATTTGATTGCTTGTTTGTTTGCTAGTTTTTTTTTTTATTTCAAAGACTTTAATTTTTTTAGAGCAGTTTTAGGTTCACAGGAAAATTGAAAAGATGGTACAGAAAACTCCCTCCAGAAGGGAAACCTTCTCCACACGTGCAAAACCATCCCCATTATCAACATTCCCTACCAGAACAGGATATTAGTTACACATGATGGGTCTACATTGATAGATAATAATCACCAAATTCCATAGTTTACATTAAAGCTTACTTTCAGTAGTGTATATTCTATGGGTTTGGAAAAATGTATAATGCTATGTATCCTCTATAATAGTATCATATGAAGTATTTTCTCTGCCTTTGTTCTCTGTGTATTCAACGTCCCCAGCCTCAAATCTAGTCAAACATTGATCTTTTTACTATTTTCATACATTTTCCTTTTCCAGAATTTCATACAGTTGCGATTATACAGAATAGCTTCTGTTACTTAGTAGTATGCATTTAAGATTCAGTCATGTCTTTTCTTGCCTTAATAGCTCATTTATCTTTAGTGCTGAATAATATTCTATTTTCTCGATATACCACAGTTTTTTCTGTTGGTTTTTTTTTGTCTTTTCTACTGAAGAACATCTTGGTTACTCCCAAGTTTGGAAATTATTGTTATTTTTTTAATTTTTAATTTTAAAGGTGTGGGATACAATTCAGGGTTAGGTATGCAAATGCTGATTATGTAGGTACCCTTGTTGATGAGGTGTGCCCCACCATCCCTCCCCCCAGGCAGATTCCCACAGTAGATTCCCACTACAGCAAATCCCAACCCTTCCCCCACCCTTGCTCCCTGGCAGTTTCCCACCACTGCTAATCCTTTTTCTTGTAGTATTATGCTAATTGTTCAAGGTCTGCTTATGAGTAAGAACATGTGGCATTCAGTTATTTGTTTCTGTGATAGTTCACTCACTATTATAGACTCTAAGTCCATCCAAGTTGCTGCAAATTTCATAATTTTGTCCCTCTTTATGGCTGCAGAAATTATTAATAAAGATGTTTTAAACACTAATGTGCAAGTTTTTGTGCGGACGTATGTTTTTACCTTCTTTGGGTGAATACCAAGGAATACATTCATAGGTTCTTATGGCAAGATTATATATAGTATATATAGTTTTTAAAGAAACAGTCAAACTATCTTCCAAACTTGCTATATCATTTTGGATCCATACCAGAAACGAATAAGAATTTTTCTCCATTTGGGACTGTCAGTGGTCTGGATTTTGGCTTGCTAATAGGTGTAATAAAAGGCTACTATAAAAGAAATAATTACCAAAAGCCTACTTCCCAGGAATGGAGCCAAAATAGAAATATTTTTATTCTTTGGGGAATTCAATTCTAAGTATTTCTCTTTAAGAACAGACATATGAAGATATATGCAAATAAACGGAATGACATCAATTTATACAAATGATTTTACACAAATGTAATTCTATATTCGCCTGTACTATCCTTACTTTAAAAATATTTACTATAATAGAAAAAATAAAATAAATGAATAAAATTAAAATATTTAATATATATAATAAAATATAAATTATTTAATATGTAATATAGTAGAATAAAGTAAAATTATGGTATAAATACACTTTACTTAAATATTCCATCACAAGAGATTTTGGTTCCAAAACAGATTTCTAAATTAAAAACAGTGAAAGCAACAGCAAAGGAAGATAAAATAAGGAGTATTGGGTCACATTTCCCATGATTTAACTTTAAATAGTAAGTCTTTATATACATATTTAATAGAAGATGACATGATATTTTTACATCTATTCTCCATATGGATTGATATTTTTTGGTTATGCTGTTAAGTTTACATTGCCAGTGATTTAAAAAGTCATCCTCTATTTAGCTGTAATTTATATGGATTTTATTTTATTTTGATTTTATTTCCATAATTAGAATTAATTTTCAGCATTTCTCATTTGACTAAATCTTCACATTCTTGTATCTCATTTTAATTTCTGTCTGGCTTGACTTGTTTTCATCTTTCTGTAAGAGTTTGAAGTAAAACTCATGGGTGTTTTTCCGTTACACTTGCAAGAACACAAAACTGGCTTCAGAATTCTAGGGTCACGTTTCTTTCTGTCAGAATTTTGCAGCCATTGCCTCATTGCTTTTTGGCATTGAGCATTGCTGGGAGATTCCTCCACCTCAGAGGCCTCCATTTTGATGGATTTTCACCATTGCTTCTGAGAATATACTAGACCTCCAACTCTCCTTACTGAACATTTTACTTTAGCAATTGTATTTTTTTTAACTTTTGAAAGCTCTTATATATTTTATTTTTTGTAGTTTTTACTTGTTACAGCTTTCTCTCCCTTTGAGCTGCATAGGTTCTATAAATTTTCCTTCTGAATATAACAATATATCATTTTTTAAAGTTCTCATTCCTTATATTGCATCTTTTATGATGGACATACTTGTAATTATTATCATTTGTTTGCTTTGCACACTGGCTTTTATGTTTAAGGTTATTGGCAAAGTTTGACTATCTATGACATTTTAAGAGAGAGAAACTCAAACGCTAATTAAAAGTGATATGTATGTGAGGTTACATGTCTGCTGGTGAATTTCACTATACCTGCGACCATCAGCATATGGCTCTGAACAGTGGAAGCTATAAGAGTGATCTACAATTAATGTTACTACACACAGATCTTGCTTTTCTGATTTGAAAGTCTTATCCCTGTGCTCTTTGAATTGTGTCACCAAACTTGGTCCTTCCTTTGTTAAATTTTTCCAGAGAATCTAGTATTATGCTTCTTTCTACAAAGACCAGGCACTTGACTCCTTGAGATTTTGGTAGAAAATGGAAGGTCTTTCTCTTCCTTAGGTGGACTTTCATATCAACCACCACCAATTACAGTGGTACTAGTGCTTCATTTCTAAATTTCATTGGTTCTGCAGAGCTGAATTGCTTTTTTTCGTGCTAGTATCTGCAGGAATTTGAGGTTTCTCAACTCATAAATTAGTGGTTGAGGCGTAGGCTGTCTCTTGTGTTTCCTTCTGGTTCTTTGTATTTCTTGAGGGAGGAGATCCAAAGTTCTTTGCCATCTTGAAGTCAGAAAACTTTGTTTTCCTGCTAATTTTCTTCAGAAACAACAAATTTAGAGTACACATTGCTCTTCTTGATTTGCCATCTCTTTCCATTTTGTAACTTGAGGTCAGCAGAATTCTAAGATGATTTCTGAGCTTTCTACCTCCTGTGTATATGCCTTATGTATATTCCTCAAGGGTGGGCAGGACCTGTGAACATGTTGGGATAGTCACTCTCATAATTATATTAGGTTACATAAGACTTTTTTTAGCCCAATGGAATGAGATGCTTCTGCTGAGTTTGAATAAATAAGCAGCCACGTTTTCAGACTGTAGCCTTTGGGAGCAAAAATGAACCCTAGCCAACATCCAGAAAGAACAAGGTAATCTCAGTCTTAGACCTGTAAGTAATAGAATTCTGCCAACAACTGGATAAGAACTAGGATCAGCCTATACCTTGATGGCAGCTTGATGAGACTCTGAGCAGAAAAATGCAATTGACTTATCTTCGGACTATTAACCCACAGAAGTAGTAATTTTTGTGGTTTTTTGGTGTTCTGTTGTTTTAAGCGACTACATGGGTGATGATTTATTATGCAGTAATAGAAAACTACTATAATGCTTAATAATATGTGGTTTTTCTTACTTTAATCTAGTGCTATGTCTTATGTCAGTACTCTCTTTCCAATTGCATGTATTATATGTTCAGTGGCAGCTTGCTCGTGGGACTTTAATTTCTGTAATGGTTGTAATATTCTGTTTTTGTTGTCAGCTTTTCAAGTTTACTTTTTATATTGCATCAATTATCCTATAATTTCTTCTTTTAAAACTTACACCTTTTTTCAATTTAAATTGATGTAATTCTGTAATAACACCTTTCATTTTTTTACAGCCATGAGGGAGTATTTGTACAAATTTTTCCTTTGTTTTGCTGGTGATTTTCTGTTGGAATACTAGTCCTCTCTTCATTACCACCAGTAACACCATGCCCTACCCCATGCCCCACACTGATGTCTAGGATTTTGTGTCTTCTAATTTGTTTCAGATGTTTGTCTATCATTAAATAAAATAAACAAATCCACCATAGAAAAATGTAAGCTGAGGAAATCTAATAATTTATTCCAGATTTTTGCTTGTTTGTTTTTGTGTGTTTTCCTTGTTTATTTTGTCCTGCTGAGAACTATTTAACTAAGCTTATTTTATTCTCTTCCATGAGTGTACATCTCATTGACATTATGTGTTTTTTAAATATGTCATGCTCTCAGTCAAAAAAATTTGTTGCTGATAAATCAATGCACCTTAAATATTCTATTTCTATACTTTGTGTACTATCATTCCCTCTGTAATGACTGCATTAACATAACTAAAAAAAAGTATGATTATGATTATGTTCCTGTTTCTCAATCTGTCTTTAATCATCTCATACAAAGAGGTAAACCTCTGAAGCATTTAAGGATTTCATATAGAAAAATTCTGCATGATAAATATTATCATATTTCCTCGGGCATATTGATTCATCATTTTCACTAATCTCTGAGAAACTCCATGAAAAAATTTTCTACTATTTTTACCCACAGCAGCATAATTTAAATTCTAGTTATATAGGCTTGTAAACAAATTTGTATAACCACAATGGGAAATGATCTTCCTAATGTTTTAGCTAAGCTAATAAAGTAATTATGGCAGAATGAGCAATTATAATTCAGAAAATGTAAATTCAATTCATATGTGGAAAACAACAGTGGCAAGGGGAATGCAGAAGATAGTTAATATCGTCAGAGTGAAGGGTAAGGGGAGTCCTGATTTCCATACTTCTCTCCAGATAGACATTATTTTTCTAGTTTCCCAGAAGACCACTATGGGAATGCCTTCTTTTAACTCATTATGATTAAGGATTTAATAATTTTTTTTTTAAGTAGTGTTCTCGTAAAAAATAGTAAAAAGTTCTGGGACAGAGAGTGAGCATATTTTTCAGCAATATTTATAAATCATTTAGTGATTTATTTACATAAAATCTGATCAGAGAATATTTATCTTGCAATAGCTAAACTACAATAGCTTACATACTAAGTCAAGTATAAACATCAACAAACTTAATAAACTTAATAAACATCAATAAACTTTTATGTAAAATCTCTTATGTTTTAGAGATAAGAGTTACTAAATATATGAAGCAAATAAATCTCAGTCCTTGCTTAAAAAGTACATAGATTTTAAAGCTTAAGATAATAGAGTTGCATAATCTTAAAAAAATCAATCAATTAATTATTTTATTATGTATTATTTGGCACCTATTATGTGCAAGCTGCTGTCTATATTTTGACATGTACATAAATCATATGACTCTGTACATATGTGCTTATGTATCTATTTTTATAAGCTATTTTAAAAAATATCATAACAGTCTACATTTTTAATTTTTGAAGTCTTTCACCATTATTCAGTTTTTACCAGTACTCTCTCATAATGTTCTTGTGGTAAGTCTTAGCTTTTTTTCTGAATGCCACTTTTATCATGTCCATATATATTACTACTCTTTCAAGTCACAGCTCAAAAGTCACCTCTTCCATTCCACCCTTAGACTTATAGACACAGACCTCACCAATTGGAAATAATATTTTCTGCTTACAAATGCTCATGGCATTTTTTTCTGTGTCCCTAAGTGTATACCTTGTGATAAAGTACACATTCACTTTGTAGAATAAGGTTCATATCTGATCATTTTTATTTTCCTGGAATTTGGAACAGTTTCTTGTATCTAATAGATTCCATTAAATATTTTTGTATGTAAATTTTGTGTATCTTTTGATGAGGTATTTATAGTGCCTTTCAAAATTCTTGATCATTCTTTAAGTATTTAATAACAAAGTTGAAATGAATTGAAAATTGTCTGTCTTTCCAGAAAATATTACCTTGGTTTCTTTCAGAGAAAAAATATTTAACGCGTAGACAACCAGACTTATTTGATGCAACATTTTTGAACCACATAAATAAAGCATAAGCATGTCAATTAGTCATAATATAATTAAAAATCTACAAAATTGTGCTAGCTTAGAATTTTTATGAGAAATTTTATGAATTTAAAGTTATTGGAAATTGCTTTTGCATTACTGTATTGTTTGTAATCTGTTCGCCCATAATGTTAACTGCCACTAGCATTCAAAGAGACCTACACTCTACACTAGTATTCTTTCTCTATAATTCCATGTAAATTATTGAATGCAAAAAATTTCTTTCAATGCAAACTGTTAAAGCTGGAACAAATCCTAGAAATTCATCTGTGTAATGCATTCTTCCTCTACCATTGGAAAGATAGTTAATTAATAAAATAAAATGACAAGTGAAGTAATGAACATCTCAGACTAATCCAGTCATTTTTGCATTTATAGTTCGCTTTCATTTTAATATCATAAGGACACATAAAACCGTGGACATTTAATGACTATCTATTCATACTAAACTTTTTCAATCTTATTGAGATGTCTCTTTTTAAAACAAAAATATAAATTATGCTAAATATCTCAAATTTAAAAATAACATAAATATTGGCAAGAAGAAATAAATGTAAAGAAATTTTAGAAAAAAATTCTTTGTGATATATAATGTGATATATAATATATATATGGAATATGAAGGATAAAACTTTGTTGTGCTTCTTCATTTTCATGACTAAGCAGAAATTTCATAAAGCATTGAGTGGCAATTCTTCTTCATAAAATGATACCCTATATTCTTTAAACAGAATTTTAATCACTGAAATATGATAATTCTCCAATTAAAAAAGCATTAGTGTTTTAGTGTACAATTTTTCCTTTCTAATTCATGCCATTTACTCAAAAACAGTTGAGACACAATTTTAACTTTGGCAGTAGCCACCATATTACTGTAAATTAGTAATTTTTTTTTGCTTTCATAGAACATTCAGTGTGAATATCTCACATGGATTCTTTAAGATTCAGACTTATTGCAAACATATTTTAAAGTTTTTCAAACATACAATTTAGACTATAAATGCCACAATTTACTTTGGAATTGGGAAAATTAATGTTATTAATTCTTCTTACTTTTTTTATAGGTAATTTTGATAGCATACAGAATACAAAAGTTACTAGTTTCTTAATTGATGTAAAGCTATTTATCATTTGGGCTAATTTATCAAATAATTTCTTACTTTAATTTGATAATGCATTCCGGTTTTTATATAATTTCCCATATTATAGAAATTTCAAGCACAAAATCTGCATTTTTACTTTTAATAACTTTTGCTTGATATTTAAAACAAATGTCTTTCAATCTGAGAAAGTAACATGACATTCATATTTGACACATTTAGCTAGTGATCACTCTAACGTGCACATCACAGTAATGTATGAAAATATACGTGATTTTTGATGATTTTTTTGTTACCATCTTCGACTTTTTGAAAAAAGGCAACCAAAAAAATGAATGATTTATGATAATCCTTATGAATTTACAATCAACCACATAATTTGCTTTAAATCTGTAGTTAATATTAAGATGAATTTATGTGCATAGCATTTTAATAGTCAGAAATATTAGGTTCAGTAAAATAGACACAATCTCTATGTTCAAAAATTTGACCATTCTTCAACGATAAAAAACTGCATATTTGAATAATCTGTGCATGTGTGTCTGTCCACATATAATATTGACTAATATGATGTTAGACTAAATATAGACGATTTATTTTAGAATCAACTTTTACTTTGTATGGTCATACTAAACTATTTTCAAAAATGAGAGAGAAAGAGATGAGCTGTAAGAACAAAATATCTAAAAATGATAAATAATCAATTTTTGAAAGATGTTTTAATAAAAGATTAATGTGTAACCAAAACGATTTCCACTGTGCAAGTAATATCTACTTTATGACATGCAATTATAATAAGATCTCTCTTTCATATTTCAGCAATTTTCTATGTATGAATAACAAAATAAATACAACATGAATCTAATAAGCATGCCATTTTTATAAATTTTTCTGTTTGCTCTATTTGTGTTTTAACTACTTCTGCTTAGTCCCTATCTTCTACTAAAGTATTACTTAGCTTTATTTTCTGCAGTTTATGTGTATTTTAACAAAGAGAAGATTTTTCTTATGAAATCATGGAAAAAAGATACTTTGAAATACCTTATGCAAAAATTTGCAATGCATTTTTTTAGCTTGCAAGAAATAAAGGAAGTATCTAAACTGTCAAATATAATTATGAGTTTAAACTGGAGTGAGGGGTAAGAATATATTAAATTAAGGAATTGAACTGAAAACAATTGCCCATGTTAGCATTATAATCTGGAAACTAACCCTTTGGACAGATAAATTATGGTGGCTAATTTACTGAATATCCAAGATTAATCTAAGCACACTGATAAAGAGTTAAATGCTTTGTTCATTTAGGACCTCCAATTACTAGTAGAGCAAGGCTTTA
Organism: Cephalopachus bancanus; assembly: GCA_027257055.1. Lineage (NCBI taxonomy): Eukaryota > Metazoa > Chordata > Mammalia > Primates > Tarsiidae > Cephalopachus > Cephalopachus bancanus. Next base: position 3,086,424 of record JAPVLO010000046.1, on the reverse strand, counting down.
TAGTTAAGTTTATATTAAATAACAATTAATTGGACAAACTAGTTTTGCAGAAATAAAATAAACAAATAAAAGCAAATAAAATGAATAGAAACAAATGAGCAATAGTTTTAGATAAACACAGGACATTAGAGTTTGGGATATCAGAAGCTGATTAAAATGATTATTAAAATATGTATTGAAACAAAACATAACACATGAACAAGCAAAACAGTTATTGAAAATAGAAAACTGATTTTGAAAATGCCACATATAAATTTTAAAATGAGAAAATAATTTTTTTAGTAAAATAAGAATGGTATGACAGGACAGTGGTAGAAAAAAATAAAACGGGAATAACGTTTAGTTATTTGAAAAGGTCTATAAAAGTGATGAGTCTAACCAGGGAAGCAAACAAAAAAGATACAAGACACAATATTAGAAATGAAAAATGAGGTGTTACTACCAATTCCATGGATTATAAAAGCTAAAAAATACATTATATGACCATATATTGCACAATATAAATGAAATAGGTAAATTGAGAGATATAAAGTACCAAAAATCACACAAAGAGAAATAAATAATTACTTGAATAAGTAATTAAGCAACTTCAAAAAAAAATCCCAATGTCTCTATAGTTTCACTGGTGTAGCCTGCCGAATGTTTAAGGAGAAAATAATACCAATTTTTCATACTTTCTTTCAGAGAATAGAAGCAGAGAGGATATTTGCTAACGTATTTTCACAATCACTAAAGTCAATCACTAAATGAAAATCATAAAAACATTGAAATAAAAACTATAGGCCCCTTTTTTCCCCTGTGTTTTTTGGGATCATATCAAAACATGCATTTGTCAACAATCATTTCTAGGAGGTTTTTCACTGTGTTCTCTTCTAAAAGTTTTATATTTTCAGGTTTTAAATATAAGTCTGAAACCCATTTTGTGTTGGTTTTGTAAATGGCATGAGATAAGGGTTGAGTTGTATTCTTCTGCATATGCGCCCGTTTTTCTAACACCATTTATTGAAGAGACTGTCTTTTCCTTATTGTGTGTTCTTGACATTGGCACCTTTGTCAGTGATGCCTCTAGCTTTGTTTTGCTCAAGATTTCTTTGGCTATTGAGTCTTTTGTGATTCCCCACACATTTTAGAATTATTTTTTTCTATTTCTGTGAAAAATATTTTGGATAGTTTGGTAGGGATTGCATTGAATCTGTAGGTAGCTTTGGATATTATGAGCATTTTAATAACATTAAGTATTCTAATCCATCCATAAACACATGAAATCTTTCTATTTGTATCTTTTTTAGTGTCTTTAATTAATGGGTTGCACTACTTTTCAGTATAAACATCTTTCACCTTCTTGGTTAAATTTATTCACATTTTTGATGTTATATTAATAATATTACTTTCTTGAATTAATATTGAATTAATTGAATATTTCATTGTAAATTTATAGAAATACTCCTGACTTTGTATGTTGATTTTGTATTCTGAGACTTTACTAATTTGTTAGTTCTAACAATTTTTTGGTGGAGTCTTTAGGTTTGTTTTTATATATATATAAGATCATGTCCTTTGCAGAAATAATTTAACTTCTTCCTTTTTTATTTGAATGCATTTTATTTCTTTCTTATGCTTAATGGCTCTGGCTATTACCTCCAATAGAATTTTTTTAAAAAAAGACATTACAAATAGTCAACAAAAATGTTAAACATCAAACATCAGGGAAATGCAAATTAAAACCACAATGAGTTATTACCACACATCTGTTAAAGCAGCTTTTATCAAAAAGGCAAATGATAACAAGTGTTGATGAGGGTGTGGGTAAAATCCTTGTACACTGTCAGTAAGAATGTAAATTAATATAGTCATTTTGGAAAACAGTATGAAGTTTCTCTATACACTAAAAATACATATGATTCAGCAATTCCACTTCTGGGAATATATCTAAATAAAATAAAACTGGTATGTTAGAGATACCTGTATTCCCATTTTTTACTGCAGCATTATTCACAATGACCAATATATGGAATCAACCAAGGTGTTCAGCAACAAATAAATGAATAAAGTAAATATCACATATATACACAAAGGAATATTATTCAACCTTAAAAAATAAGTAAATCTTGTCATTTGCAACAACTGAGAGAAACCTGAATGACATTATGCTAAATTAAATGCATTTATATGTGGAATTGAAAATAGTCAAACTTATAAAATAGCAGAAAACTGCTAAGAGAGTAAATTTAAAATGTCCTTACCACAAAAAATAAGTATGTGAGGTGATAGATATCAACTTAATCATTTCCGTGTGTACATATATCAAAACATCACATTACTAAATCAATATACACAGATTGTTTGTTAATTAAAAGTAAATAAAAATTAAAAAGACCAATATATACCTAATAAGCACATGTGCAAAATTTCTCAGCAAAATGTTAGTAAACTAAATCCAATAATATAATTGTATTAATCATTACATAAGAGTTACTCAAGGTGCTCAATGATAATTGAATGCAGAAACCAAATGATGCAATCTACAATTTCAACAGACTAAAGAATAAAAATCATATAATTATATTAATAGATGCAGCAAAAATATTTTGACAAAAACCCAACACCAATTCATTGACAAAACAAATAAATTTTTTTAAAAATCTCTCATTAAACTAGGAATAATGAAGTACTTTCCCAACTTGAAAAAGCACACTTGTAAAACCTAAAGCTATTATTGTACATAAAGGTGAGAGACAATACTATGGATCTAAAGTAGAGAAAAAGCAATGATAACTTATTTTCCCATTCCTGTTCAGCATCCCACTGGAAATATTAACTAGTGCAATAAGATAAGAAAATAAAATAAAAGGTATACATATTGGAAAGGAAAAAAGTCTTTAGTTAAACATGATGTGATTAACTATATATAATCCCACCACCCAAAATAAATGAAAACAATCTTCTGGAATGAAAAAAACAAACATAGCAAGACCTCAGAGTACAATGTACAAATCTCAATTCCTTTTCTGCAAAAAAGCAATAAGTTTTTGAAGTTTTAAATTTAGAAAACAATACTATTTATAATTGCAGCAAAAAATAAATATTTATGCATAAATTTAACAAAATATGTGCAGAATCTGTATGCAAAAAATGACAAAACATGATGGAAGATAGTAAAGATCTGATTATATGAAAAACATTCTGTGACAGTGACTGGAATTCTCAATATTATCTAGACATCATGTTCTACCAACTTGATCTATAAATTTAATTCAACTTCAATCAAAATTTAACTAAACTATGTTGTAGATATAGATAAACTTATTTTAAAGTTTATATAGAAAAGCAAAATATAATAACAAACACAACAGTACAATTTGGAAGACACATATTACCAATTTCAGGACTTATTATACAGTTATATTAATCAAAACTGCATGGTTCAAAGAACATAGATCAAGGGAATAGAACAGAGACAGAGACATAGACCCACACGAATGTGGTCAACTGATTTTTGTCAAAGACATAAAGGCAATGGAGAAATTATAGCTTTTTTCAAAGATATGATGTAGAAAAATCAGAAATCCATATGAAAATAAGATTAATCCAGGTACAAATCCTACAACAGAAATTAACTCAAAATAGATCATACATCTAAATGTAAAATGTAAAATTACTGATTGTGATAAATATAACATACTAATATAAGACGTTAACAGCAGGAGAAATTGCTCATTAGGTATATGGAATTTCTCTATGTTCTGGTCACTATTTTTCTGTGAATATAAAATATTTCAAAAAAAATTTGTCAAATGACAAAAAAATATTATTTCTTGTTTCACCTCACATGAAGAAAGTTAAAGTTGCTACCATGCTAATGATGAGTAAAATCATATGCTATCTTGAATTATTTAGATTGCTGTGATCCAAAAGTAGCTAAATGAAGTAGCTAAGTTCAGAATGACAAGTTCCTGCAATGTGAAATGAGATACACACAATATTTCACCTTGGCTGAACACAAGAGAAAGTGGCTACCATAAAAGCAAGGAGAAGCTGGGCTCAGTGGCTCAGCCTGTAATCCCGCGCCTTTGGGAGGCTGCGGTGAGTGGATTGCCTGAGCCGGTGGGTTCGAGACCCACCTGGGCAGCGAGACCTCATCTCTACAATAAATCAAAAAAAAAAAAAAATTAGCTGGGTGTGGTAGCATGCGCCTATAGTTCTTGCTACTTGGAAGGCTGAGGCAGAAGGATCACCGGAGCCCAGCAGGTCGAGGCTGCGGTGGCCAGGAGCGGCCACTGCACTCCAGTCTGGGTGACAGAGTGAGACTCCAACTCAAAAAAAAAAAAAAAGCAAGGAGAAAACAGCTAATTTTAAAAATATTCTTAAAGGTCAAGTTTTAGATATCATGACAGATACATTAGAATAATGGTGGCCGGGCTCGGTGGCTCAGCCTGTAATCCCACGCCTTTGGGAGGCTGAGGTGAGTGGATTGCCTGAGTCCGTGGGTTCGAGACCCGCCAGGGCAGCGAGACCTCATCTCTACAATAAATCAAAAAATCAGCCAGGCATGGTAGCGCGCGCCTGTAGTTCCAGCTACTCGGAAGACTGAGGCGGAAGGATCGCCAGAGCCCAGCAGGCGAGGCTGCGGTGACCGGGAGTGGCCACTGCACTCCAGTATGGGTGACAGAGTGAGACCCCAACTCAAAAAAAAAAAAAAAAAGAATAATGGGGAATTCCAGATAGCATGAGTATTCATACTCACTTGCAAACCCTTTTTCAGTGGCCTCAGAAGAAAGACTACAAGCAGATGTACAAAGAGATCCTTTCTCAGTGTCAAAGGTGTGCAATAGCTGATCAGTAGCCACAGGGTACTGGCACATGTTTCTTACATTTTTTTTCTCATATGATTGGAAAGAGTGAAAATAACTTGTGGTCCAAAAGCCTATGCAAAATCCACTGCTTTTGTCAGAAGAATAGATACAAAACTCATCTGACTCTGGGGGAGAAGTAGAAAGTTTCCCACTTCTGTGCACAGGCATATAATCAACTTTGTGGGAGAAGTAGAAGCAAAAAGCAATTTTGTCCCTGGAGGAAGGGCTAGAAACACATCCTGTCCCAGGATTCTGTAGCAAACAAAGCAGAGAAATACAACAGCTGATTGAAATGCAGGAAACTCCTCCCACAAAGGAATTTAGAGACATAAGACATAGTTTAGTATCCTTGAGGGTAATGAGCAGAAGTGTTAAAGAAATCTCACCCTGGAAGACAAGATACAAACCTGTTTAGACTGCACTAGCAATTCAACTACTTGGTATATTGACTAGGTTTTGAACAGTAATGGATTGATAAAAGAAAATAGTTGCCTATTTTAAGTCCTATAACTATGTATATCATTGTTTATGTTTATTAATCGATATTTTTCAAGCAGTTGTGGAAGGGGGCTTAAAAAGACATCTACAATGTCAAAAATTAGGCTAAACATGTACTCAGCCTTTGCACAGTTAAAAGGTTCCCTTCCTGGAAACTGGCAACAACACTTGCTGGCTAAGTTAAACTGTCTAATAGCTTTTTTTGCTTCTGTATACCATGCTTGCATTGCTTGAAAGGTACCTAGGCCTCTAGGATGCTGCAGTTTAGCCCACTTGAAAAGTTCCAATGTGGTTTGGACTTTCTTAAGCAATCCCCTATAGCTAATCAGGGCCTCTTGTTGTAGGACTGTTATGTCCAGCAGGCAAATGGATGCCGGCCCAGATCTTGGCTAATAAAAACCTCTCCTTTTTATAAGTTGTACTTCCGGTGTTGGAGTCTGTGAGTTAAGTGTTCAGACCCTATTTCATTTGGGGGCTCACCCGGGAAATCTGAAAGCTTAATCCCCAGCCCCAATTACCAGCTGACCTTGTGGGTCTGCATACCCACGACTCTCAGTGTTCATCGGGCCTGGTGAGTCTGTGGACTCACAAATGGCTGATTGTCATCTCTGGCAGACTCACAACATCCCCAGAGCCCTCTGAGAGGTAAGTCAAGTTCCTGTTTTGTTTGTGCACACTTCTGGTTGGACCCACAGGAAAGCTGGACACAGCGCTAATTCCTGGGTCCAAGGTCCCAGTGAGATGTCACTGGGCCCTCCAGTATTGCCCTCGGGCAGTTAGGTCTGTCTGTTCAGTTTGTGTTATTGTCTTTATTTATTTAGTGATAGTCACTGTTGTGTCTGTCATTGCTATCGACATTATGGGGTAGCAGTGCTCTAAGCCTGACACCCCTCTGCAACTGGTTTTGTGCCACTTCAAGGATTTCCAAGAAACAGCACAGCAGTCAGGTTATCAGGTAAACCAAGGAAACATAACCACCTTTTGTTCCCTTGAATGGCCCACATTTCCTAATTGCAGCTGGCCACCAAAGGGGACCTTCAACCCTGTCATAGTGGGGAAGGTCCAACAGTTCATCTATCAACACCACCTGGACCAGATCCCATACATCACTACCTGGTACCTCCTGATAATGCAACAGCCACCATGGATAAAGAAAGTTGAAAAGAGAGCCAATTCTTCTTGTGTTTTAGCCCTACAGGAAACTCCAAAAGCCAAACTTCCAGTCCTCCATAGCCCACCAGAGGATGATGAAATTCCCCAACCCTACTCTACATCTGAGCAGGAACAGAGGACCTACAAGGTTCTCAACCCGTCACTCACCAGGAGTGGGTCCTCATATCAGTCCCTTTATCTCCCTCTTCCCCATGCATCTTCCAAGGGCCCAACCACTCCCAACAAACCGACTAGCCCCCACTCATCTTCAGGGAACTCAGAACCACAGACTTCCAAAGCCCTTCCCCTGAGAAAGCCCCTGGGACTAGACATGGGCGGCCAACCCTTTGTGGTTTATGTCCCTTTCTCTACTAGTGATCTTTATAATTGGAAACCACACAATCTGGCATTCTCCAAAAAACCTCAGAGCCTCATAGGCCTGTTTTAGAAACTATTTTCTTCACCCACCAGCCCACTTGGGATGACTGCCAATAGCTCCTCCAGCCTTTTTTACTGCAGAGGAAAGAGAATTAATCCACCAGAAGGCAAGGAAATTGGTCCTGGGACCGGATGGCAGACCGGCAGAGCAGGACCATGTGGACCGTGTCTTCCCCACTGAGAGGCTTAATTGGAACCCAAACACCAATCATGGTAGGGAGTGTCTCATCACCTATCGCCGGACTCTAATGGGGTGTATCTGGGCCGCCGCCAGGCAGCCCACAAAATTGTCTAAGGTAAGTGAGATAACTCAGGGCCCACAAGGAATCTCCCATGGCTTTTCTGGAACGCCTTATGGAGGCCTGTCGGATGTATACTTCCATAGATCTAGAGGCTCCAAAATATCAGAGGGCTTTAGTTATAGCCTTTGTCTCCCAGTCGGCCCCTGATATAAGAAAGAAATTGCAGAAAATTGAAGTATTTGAAGGGAAAAGTTTATCAGAATTAACTGAGGTAGCCCAGAAGGTCTATAATAGCAGGGACTTGTTTGAAGACCAACAAATCGAAAAGATGGCCAAAGTAGTAGCAGCAGCCTTACAGGAAGTTAAACCCAAGCAGCCAATAGGGAAAAGAGGAACCGGCACTGGGTGAAAAACTCCACTAGCAAAAAATCAATGCACCTACTGTAAAAAAATTGGGCACTGGGTAAAAGACTGCCCAGATAGGCCACCCTGACCACAAAAGTGCCCTCTGGGGGGTGCCCACTGAAATCTACTCCTGTGCTTCAATTACAAACTGACTGATGGAGCCAGGACTCTGTCAATTCCCCTCCGGAGCCCAGGATGATACTTACGGTGGGGGGAAGCCCTGTCCACTTCTTAGTGGACATGGGGGCTAAGTATTCAGTTCTCCAAAGGTACAATGACCTGCTTCAGAATAAGCATTCCTTGGTCCAGGGGGCAACCAGGACTCAATTATGCCCCTGGACCACTGAAAGAACAATAAATTTGGGAAAAGGGGAAGTAACTCATTCATTCCTAGTATTGCCAGGCTGCCCATACCCATTCCTGGGACATGACCTTTTACACAAGCTTAAGGCCAACATAGATTTTGAGGAAACCACAGCAGCAGTAAGCCTAAACCCACCTGGGGCATCAAAAATTCTTGTTATTGTTCCCCTAAGTAAGGAATACATGTTAACAGAAGGTGGGACCCCTCAGCTCTTCAAATGCCATACTGTTGGCCTAACAGCAGAATGAATTTCTCCAAGTCTGGGCCAAATTAAACTCCCCTGGGCTGGCATCCCATCAACTGCCAGTCATTGTACATCTCAAAAGTCAGGCAACGCCCATTAGAGTAAAGCAGTACCCTATGTCCCCAGAGGCCCAGAAAGGCATAGCAATCCACATCCAATGTCTCTGGGAAGCTAAAATCCTAGTGCCCTGCCACTCACCCTGGAACACCCTGCTTCTTCCTGTCAAAAAAGTGGGCACAGGAGACTACCACCCTGTCCAGGACCTCAGGGAGGTCAACAGGCAAGTGGAGGATATCCATCCCACAGCCCCCAACCCTTACACCCTCCTCGGTGGGTTAACTCCAGAGAGGCAGGTATACACTGTCCTGGACCCTAAGGATGCCTTCTTTAGCATCCCATTGGCTAAGCAGAGCCAACCCTTGTTTGCCTTTGAATGGACAGATCCTGAAAAAGGGGAAAATGGCCAGTTAACCTGGACAAAACTCCCACAAGGATTTAAAAACTCTCCCATGCTGTTCGATGAAGCTCTCCACTGAAACTTCCGAGCTTTCCGGCAACAGCACCCTGAAGTGACTCTGCTACAGTATGTAGCTGATCCGTTAATTGCAGTCACATCAGAAGGTGAGTGCCTGCGTGCCACCAGGTACCTGCTTAGAGAACTTCAGACTCTGGGGTACAGGGTGTCAGCAAAAAAGGTTCAGCTCTCTGTGACTGTAGCCACATACCTTGAATATAACCTTGAGGGAGGTAAAAGATCTCTAACTGCCCAGCCCATTCAGGCTATAGCAGGCATCCCAGCTCCAGGAAGCAAGAGGCAGATCCGGGAATTCTTAGGAACTGTAGGATACTGCTGACTATGGATCCCTAAGTTTGCTGAACTCGCAAAACCCCTCTACAAAAATAACCAAGGGACCAGAGGCTAATTTTAAATGGACACCAGAGGGAGTCAAAGATTTCCAAGTCCTTAACACCACCCTGGTCTGAGTTCCGGCCCTGGCCTTGCTGAATATTGAAAAACCTTTCCACCTTTATGTGAATGAAAGATGAGGCATCGCCTGGGGGGTCCCTAACCCAAAAGCTTGGCTCATGGAGCAGGTTGGCCACCTACCTGTCAAAAAAACTGGACTCGGTTGCTTTGGGCTGGCCGCCCTGCCTGCGGGTTATAGCAGCCATTGCCATGTTAGTAAAGGACTCAGACAAATTAACATTGGGGCAGAATCTGACTGTCATGGCCACACATGCAGTGGAGTCTTTACTCCGAGGGACCCCTGACAAATGGATGTCAAATGCCCGAATAGCTCATTATCAAATTCTGCTTTTAGATCAACCCCACATCAAGTTCCAGCATACCCCCAGCTTGAACCCCAAAACTTTATGACTGGAAGAAAGTCCCACGGGGCCACCACATTGTTGTTATGAAACAACTGAGTTCCAGAAGCTGCAGTGGGACCTAACTGATGTCCCAAGAACAAACCCCAATCTGATGATCTTCTTGGATGGCAGCAGTTTCATCCAGAATGTGGTAAGGTATGCAGGGGCAGTGGTGATCACTCTACAGGGAACTATTTGGACTGAGCCTCTTCTGCAGGGAACATTGGCCCAAAAAGCAGAACTGATTGCCCTAACCGAGGCCCTGAAAGCAGGTGAAGGAAAAGTTGTCAACATCTACACTGACAGCAGGTACGCGTTTGCAACTGCACACGTTCATGGGACAATTTACAGAGAATGGGGATTGCTCACCACAGAGGGGAGAACTATAAAAAATAAAGTGGAGGTCTTAGACCTCCTGGCAGCAATATGGGCCCCCAAACAGGTGGCCATCTTTAATTGCCCAGGCCACCAAAAAGGGAACTCAAAAGAAGCAATAAGAAATAGAAAAGCAGATCAAGCAGTCAGAGAAGCTGCATACCGCAGAACCACCTGCCTGGTGGCGCTACCTGCTCTGGTTCTATGTGAGCCACCAAAATATACAGAAGAGGACCTCCTCACTGCACAGAAATTGCAGACAACCTCAAACCAGACTGATGGCTTCAACTTAAGGATGGCAGAACCTTCCTTCCTCGAGTCCTGGGACAGCAAATCCTAAGACAGCTCCACGAAGGTACTCATTTGGGAAGGACAAAACTAACCAAACTTATGAGAAAAGAATTCTATCTTCCTCATCTGAACCAGCTCGCCCAGGAGCTCATTCAAGACTGTGCCTTGTACCAGCAGATTAACAATGCTAAAGTCAGTGTATCCACCCAAGGGGTCCGTGATAGGGGCCTAACCCCCAGGAGACATTGGGAAATAGGCTTTACAGAAGTCAAACCTGGGCAATACGGATATAAATACCTATTGGTGTTGGTAGACACCTTCTCAGGATGGGTTGAGGCATTTCCTACAAAAACTGAAACTGCTTCTGTAACAGTGAAGAAACTCTAAAATGACATCATGCCAAGATATGGTCTACCTATCTCAATAGGCTCAGATAATGGCCCAGCATTTATTTCTAAACTTACTGAAGGTATTGCAAAAAACCTTGAGGATAAATTGGAACTTACATTGTGCTTATCATCCCCAGAGTTCAGGACAGGTAGAGAGAATGAATCAGACACTTAAGGAGACTTTAACCAAATTAACCCTGGAGACCGGCAAAAGTTGGGTAACACTACTTCCCTATGCCCTTTTAAGGGCTAGGTGTATCCCCTACATCAAAGGTCTGACCCCCTTCGAGATTTTGTTTGGACGGCTGTTGGGAGCCGGCCACAGAGGCCCACTGAGCATTAGGGATCAGGAAGGGCCATTGACCCCAAGACCACTAGGATGTGTTTGGGAGCTATTGACCCCATTTTCTCCCCCTTTCTACTCAGCACTAACCAGATTAAGCTCCTGTGAGCTCAAAACATAAAAACTCTGAGACCAGGATGAACACAAGCTAACTTTAGAAGCCCATTGCTCCCATTCTTTTGCAAACTGCAGTTTTGGCTTTCACACAACTTATAATTCAAACCCGTGTCACATCTAAGAGCCTTAGTAATGGTCACAGGCTTCTGAGTCATGATCTTAGGATTTATTGAAGGTGTAAATTGTAGAATATAGTTTTAGAAGACAGCCATTTTGTTGAAAGAATGCGGCTGGGTTACTTGCGGGTAGCTCACTGTGAACTTTGGACTGGGCCACATTCCAAACATTCTAGGATGGGCCACTTTCGTTTGTAAAGTAAATACTTAAGCTTTTATAGACTTGTTTAACTTGGCATAAATCAATCAGTTTAGGATGAAAAAGGTTTATAGAATATGTCAGTCACAGATTAGGTTATCCTTTGTTAAGGGATGTTAAGATTATCATATGAAAAGGGTTTAAAGGCAATCGTTGGTTAAGTTTTCATGGATTAAGGTTTCTGCTGGGTGAGGGATGCCCCTCCCACATCTGACTCTGTGTATAAAAGACCCATTGTAATTCCCAATAACACTCATTCGCTTCTGCACTAGACTGGAGTCCAGTCTCTTTCTTTCTCTCTTCTTCCTCCAATCGCCGACGCCATCTCCACCTTTGGGGTACCCTGAACCCGGCTGAAGCTGGTCTCTGGCCAATGACCTCCACCATTACTTCCAAAAATTGGACTGGAAAAAGCACTAGAACTATCTAACCATAATTTGCTTCAGTCACTGCAGGTTCTTCAAAGAGTTCAGCAAGCTGTCACTGAGACTCTGCAGGCAGCCTTCCAGAAGCCAGTTCTGGAACAGCCACACCCATTCCAGCCTGGTGACCAGGTCTGGATAAAATGGTACAAAGCTGAGGCTTTCACCCCAAGGTGGAAAGGAACCCACATAGTAATCCTTACTACTCCTATGGCCGTCAAAGTCAGCGGTGTCTGCCCCTGGATTCAAAATTCACAAGTAAACGCAGCCACCACTGTGCCCCCAGAAACATAGAAAGTCATCAAACCAGCGACTGGAGAAGATCCTCTAAAGATAAGACTTTGCAGGCCCCAGTATCTTAATCATATTCCTTGCATACTTTCCCCAGCTTGAGGCCTATTGGCCTAACTCACCTAATCCCTATACTCCAGGGAACTATTCCTGGGAACTGAGAAATACTGTCACTGGGACTGTAATTGCCACCCACAGAGGAAGCGGGTAGCCTATCTTTAATTTTTACCTTTGTAAATTATGGCCAGGTCTAACCCTTGGGGGCACACACACTGATGAGTGAGGCACCTTAGTTTATGAAAAAGGACTTAAATCTGTTGGTTTTTATGCTTACCCGGCATCAGGACCAGCCCATTGCCACAAAGCAAGACAATACCACTGTGCTAAATGGGTGTATGAAACTATTGCTCCTTGGAAAAACCGAGACCCCTACATAAGCCTATGTAGAAAAAAACCTGCTTCCCAATGCAGCCAAATACAAACATGCAACCCACTTAAACTCACTATAATACTTTGGGATGTCCTCAGCATCTGCCAGGTATGGGAAATGGGTAAAACGTGGGGGCTCAGAATGTATGCTGAGGGACCTGATCCTGGCATGCTATTTACTATTCAAAGGCAGGCCATCCCCCACATCCTAAATCCTATTGGCCCCAACAGCAACTTGATTCTTCAAAAACCTAAACCTTCTGAATGCCCCCAACCCAACCATCCAGTTGTCTGGTTCTACCTACCCTACAATTTGGGGGGCAGGCCCTGCTCCCCTACCCACCGCATTAGCACCCGGAAATGAAAATCCTTTCCTCCCTATGCTATCCACTGTTTACTGATTCGCAAATGCTACTCATCCTGAAGTAACAAGAGACTGTTGGCTATGACTAGACCCTCGACCCCACTTATTACATAGGAATTGCAGTGAACTCCTCAATAGGCAACACTGAAAAGCATGTACACTTTCTTAACCTCACTACAACTCAGTCCTTAGGACTATGTCCCTGGGGGCAGAACTCGGCCCTTACTCTGGGAGATCTTCAAAGACGTGGATCTTGCCTTTATTCTCCCTCTTATAATATAAGTAATTCTCCCTACCAAATGTCGTATGATACCATCTTCAATCCAAAAACCTCTAAAGACCTCCACATGGCTGTTGCACCCCACACCACCTGGCTTGCTTGTACGCAAGGTATAACACCCTGTATCGCTTTAGAATATTTCAGGGACACCACAGAAATCTGTGTCTTAGTGCATATACTACCCCACGTATATATCTATGAAGGAACAGAGGTACGAGAACACCTTGGACTCTCAGGCCTCAGATGATCCAAGCAGGTCCCCATATTAGTGCTCCTCCTCATTAGCCTAGGAATTACAGGATCCACAGCAATAAGTACAGCTTCTCTGGTTGTTGGGGACCAAAACCTCAAAGAGCTAAGTAAACATGTTGATAAGGACCTAGGACTCCTGGAGTCGAGCATATCCTGCCTAGAACAGCAAGTCAATTCCTTAGCCAAGGTCGTGCTCCAAAACAGGAGAGGATTTGATCTCCTCTTCATGAAGCAGGGAGGGCTATGCATGACCCTGGGGTAAGCATGCTGTTTCTACACAAACCAATCTGGAGTCATCCAAGACATTCTTGCCCTGGTAAGAGATAATCTACAACTAAGAAAGCTGCAAAGACAACCCTCAGGAAGTTGGTATCAGTCCCTCTTCTCTTGGTCCCCCTGGTTCACAACCCTGATCTCGGCAGTGGTGGGACCTCTCCTCCTGCTCCTAATAGGTATAACAGTAGGGCCTTGCTTAATTAAAAGCCTCCTTGGTTATGTTAAAAATTGTGTGCCATCAATAAAATTAATGGTTCTCAGAACTCAATATAATCCCCTACATGAAGAGTCAATGATTTGACTCCAGGAATAAATGAAAGGGGGGAATGTGGAAGGGGGCTTAAAAAGACATCTACAATGTCAAAAATTAGGCTAAACATGTACTCAGCCTTTGCACAGTTAAAAGGTTCCCTTCCTGGAAACTGGCAACAGCACTTGCTGGCAAGGTTAAACTGTTTAACAGCTTTTTATTTTTTTGCTTCTGTGAACCACGCCTGCATTGCATCACAGGTACCTAGGCCTCCAGGATGTTGTGGTTTAGCCCACTTGAAAAGTCCCAATGTGGTTTATTCTTAAGCAAGCCCCTACAGCTAATCAGGGCCTCTTGCTGTGGGACTGTTATGTCCAGCAGGCAAGTGGCCGCCGGCCTGACTCTTGGCTAATAAAAACCTCTCCTTTTTATAACTTGTACTACCAGTGTTGGAGTCTGTGAATTAAGTGCTAGGACCCTATTTCACAGTCAGTTCAAAATTAGGAGAAATATACACAAAATGAAAAATGAATAAGTTATTAATAAGAGATAAAGTCGTTAATTAAAACAAACTTACAGGTGACCAAACATTAGAATTGATAGGAATTTAAATATAACTATGACTAACATATTTAAAAATCTAGTGGAAAAGAATAACAACATTTGTGGTCAAAAAAATTAATGAAAGCACAGAGACAAAAAATCGAAACAGGGTCAAATTATAATTACAGAAATTTTTTAAATGTTTAAAAATAAAATAAGCTGGGCTAATTAGCTGGGCTCAGCCTGTAATCCCACGCCTTTGGGAGGCTGAGGTGAGTGGATTGCCTGAGCCCATGGGTTCGAGACCCACCTGGGCAACTTGGTGAGACCACATCTCTACAATAAATCAAAAATTAGCCAGGTGTGGTAGCATGTGCCTGTAGTTCCGGCTACTTGGAAGACTGATGCGGAAGGATCGCCGGAGCCCAGCAAGTCAAGGCTGCGGTGGCCGGGAACAGCCACTGCATTCCAGTCTGGGTGACAGAGTGAGACTCCAACTCAAAATAAACAAACAAACAAACAAACAAACAAACAAATAAATAAATAAAATTATTTGGCTCATTCGTGTAGACATTTTATAAGGTGGTGAAGGAATTTGGGGCCCATGGCATCTGACTTTCTTCTTCTGGTTATACAACATGCATCTTAAACACAGAGAATTATTTTTCATGTATTTGATCACTTCAAAGTACTTATTAACTCTCTTTTAAAATACTTTTCTGTTATTTTTTGGTTTTAATGAGAAATGGGTAAATTCAAAATGTGTTCAGTCTATCACCCAAAAAATAGACATTAGGAAAATTGCTGAAGTCCACTGAAAGCAAAGAATGTCTTTTTGCTGCCTTCACACGTGTGAATGACAACTTGGCAGAGTGTAAAATTCTTGGAACACAAACTTTGTCTCAAAAAACTCTATGTATGTTGCTAAAATCTGGCATCAAATTTTCTGACTTATTTTTCGTCCTTAAAATAGTGTCTTTTCTTCTTTCTGGATGCTTGTAGCTTCATTATCTTTGATGTCAAGACATTCTCAATTTCCTAGACAGGTTTCTCCATTTAAAGAATATGTTTTATTGTTTTTGTTTAATATTTCAACAATTAAAAAATTCATGCTAATATTTTCAGAATCAGCTGAAGGGGCCATTTCTCCTTTCCTTATTACTGAAAGATAAGAATTCATATATATTATTAAAATATAAACATGTATATCAGATACATTGTCACTATAATATAAATTAGCTGTTTGTGCTTGTTTATATTTTACTTTTCTTATATTTTTATGATATAAAATTTTATCATTCAAACTTTTTTATTGTATTTTACCAGATATATCATTGTTCCAGTGTTTGTATTTAATGTTATGGATATTTTATTTTAGCTATATCTACTGAAAACAGCAAAGAATTGCAGAATACCTTCTGACCAGCTTTATCAAGTGTTGCCTATTTCTCTAAAAGTCTGTAATAAGAACAGGGTAATAAAAAGTCAATATTACAGGGAACAGTCAAGAACCAGTCATATTTGGTGACTGCTTTTTACTCAGGCTAAGAATATTGTTTTACTGATATTGATCTTGGCTATTTATAGGTATTTCCAGAAGTAGGAAAAGTAAGTGCATAGTTAGCTTTTATATATTCTTTCTGAATGATATATGATTTAAGAATAAAAAGCACATGACACAGCAAAAATTAAGTATCTTGGGATCAGCAAGATTATCTTTGCACAAACTCTCTTAATGCCAAGTGAACATCTCCACCAGGGGCTCCTGAGAGCCTTGGGTATCTGAAATGGCATAAGCCAAATATAATTCTCTTCTCTGTGGTCACATAGACTAAGCTGCATTTCTGAATTCTTTGAAAAATAAATTGAAATGTAAATCTCAGTTTACAAATAGGCAATGTGTCTAATCCACAGATTTTGTGTTTTGACCTTATTCTCTTTATACCAAATACTCAGCCAAGAAAATTGGTTTATCTGGGCATGAATACAAATACACAAGACAGAAGTAATAATAGTCCCTTGCCTCCCTGTATACCCTCTGCTTACAAATCTGTGTCACTTAATCCTCTCATAATTCAGAAATTTTGGGGCTTCAAGAATGATTTAACTACCATGCATTTGTATAATGACTTCTTCCAAATAGTAATTGTACAATATTTCTCATATGTACCCCCAGATGTGTCTATTGAGTCATAAGAAGAGTCAAAGCAAGGGAGTTTGAGTTTCAAGATCCCCACCGTTAAAGAAAAAATATTTTAACACTTGTTAAAACTGTAAGGAAGACTTTATTCAGATCTGCCATGATAGATAACAAAACTATCATAGGGAGAGAGATCAAGCTTAACTCCTAGCAAACAAAATCAAGTAGGGATATCTAGCCAATGAACAGAATTAAAATTCAGTGGATGAAATATTACTAAGAGAAGGTATCAAGTATAGAGGCATTCTTGCTATATCTATCAAAGGTCAAACAGGATTCTTGCTGAAGTCAGGCCAGGGTGATCAGATATCACCTGAGGAAGAGTGAGAGGAGAGAAATTGGATCAGTTATGCAGAGTGATTATATATCAAGAGTGGAGGATTCTCTCCAAACTGACAGCAGGATTCTTCCTAAAACTGGGCTTTCCAGGTCCAGGAGGTTGGGTCCAAGGTCAAGGCCTAGTGAAGAAGAGGACACAGTAGTGCCTGACTGCAGTTTGGCTAAAGGAAGAATATTTGTCACCTTATGCTCTGTAATTGAGAAGCAGTTGGTGGAATAGCTCTCTGAAGACTCAGCTATGGTACTCAGTCTGGAGAAAACACCCTGAAAAATAGACATCTATCACAATGGATGTGACATATGTTTATAAAAAAGCAAACAATATGTGGTGCCATTTCTCCCATTGCTGCAGTAGAAAGGTTTGGAAAGTATTGGAAGGGTGAGAGTAGACTTTTTAAACTCATCACTCTTTTCCAGGCATATGAGTCCTTACTTTACAAAGTCTCTTCCTATTTTTAATTTTCATATAAGAACTTCTATTAAGTACAAACAAGAATAGTAGTCTAGTGTGTATTTATGGATTGTTAGCTACTTACTCCATGTTCTGTGTTTAACAACTGAACAATTGTTTTGCAAAATTCTATATAATACACTAAGACCTTAATCAAGAATGCTACCCTCCTCTCAACCAAAGGACCTGTGATCCACAGCAAGCTAATTAGATCCTTTTATCATAGTATTTGGAGCATGGCCATGAGCAGATTTAAAAAGAGAATGCAAACTGATAGACATCTATTCCTAATGACAGAGTGCTACAATGAGACAATGATAACTTTGATTATTTCTTCTGTCATGAGATTAATCATACTCACT
Source organism: Cephalopachus bancanus (assembly GCA_027257055.1). NCBI lineage: Eukaryota > Metazoa > Chordata > Mammalia > Primates > Tarsiidae > Cephalopachus > Cephalopachus bancanus. Next base: position 3,068,568 of record JAPVLO010000046.1, on the reverse strand, counting down.
GAAGTGTGTATGCATCATAGAAATACAAGTTAAAGAAAAAATATCAAATTAATACCTGTGTTAACATTAGGTGCTGTAAGTAGTTGCTGTATCATAGAGCATGTACTTATCAACAGTACTATATACTGCCAAACTATTTTCTAAGTTTACACTATCACCAGTAGTGTATGAGAATTTCTATTGCTTCATTTAAAAAAATACTTAACATGATTGATTTAATTTTTTACAACTCTGGTGGACTTGCTATCTAACTGAAGTTTTAATCTGCATTTCTTCAATGACTGATGCTATTAGTCATTAAAACTGCTTCACAAGTTTATCGACCATTTGATTTACTTTTTAATAAAATGTTCCACCCTCATTTTTTTTAACTATTTAATTTTTTTGTAAGGGTGATGTATATCCCTGAATTTGAGTACACCATCAGACTAACGTGTCGCACATGTCTTCCCTCACTCTGAGGGTTTACTTTCTTAAATGTCTCTATTGATGAACAGATGTTTACAGGATTAATCTAGTCAAACTATCAGCATTTTTTGATAACGTTTAAGAAGTGCTTTCTCAACAGTGATTTGTTGAAGATACACCATTATAATATCACTCAAATGTATTTTCTTTTTATCTTTCACATTTAAAGACAAGTTGTTCTTTCTTTTAACACACAGCTGTCCCGGCATCATTTGTGGACAAGTCTGTCCTTGAACCAATTGCAACCTCTGTCATAAGACAAGAATCTACACATAAATAGGTCTTTTTCTGGGCCACTCACCTGTTTACACAGCATTTTTGTCTTTTCTCATGCAAATATTATACCATTCTAATTGCAGTAGCTTTCTGAACAGTCTCATATCTAGAACAGGGGTCCTCAATGCCCAGCCCATGAACTTATACTGGTTTGTGGCCTGTTAGGAACCAGACCACACAGCAAGCTGTTAGTGGCTGGCAAGAGCAAAGCCTCATCTGTATTTACAGTTGCTTCCCATTGTTGGCATTAGCGTTTGAACTCACCATTCTGTCAGATTAGCTGAGTGATTGAATTCTCATAGAAATGTGAACCCTACTGTGAACTGTGCATATGAGGGATCTAGGTTGCATGCTCCTTATGAGAATCTAATGCTTGATGATCTGAGGTGGAGCTGAGGCCATGAGGCTAGCGCTTGAGAGTTGCTGCAAATACAGATTAACATTAGCAGTGAGGTTTGACTGTACAGAAGTCAAAATAAATCAATTGCTTTCAGACTCATTTCAAAACACTGTTGGTGAGTGGCAAGTGATGTACTTTAATTATATAGCTGACTCTGGTAGCAAGCTTTAAGTCATAATCCAACACTTATTTTAGTCCATGCATGGCCCACCCATTATTTTATTTACCACATCATTTTGCACCCTTTTTTAAATGGCGAGTGTATAATTATTTCATTATATATTACAATGTAATAATAATAGAAATAAAGTTCACAATAAATGTTATGCACTTGAATCATCACAAAACCATTTCTCTGACGCCCAAATCTGTAGAAAAATTGTCTCCCATGAAACTGATTCCTTATGACAAAACAGATTAGGGAAGGGTGATCTACATGGTACACTTTAAAAAAAAAATGAAGTGCCAATTAAATTTACATTTCCCAAGGGCAACCCCCTCAGATACCCTCCCACTGTGGGAGATTTTTTGTCTTCTTAATAAATCCTGCTTTCAAAAAAAAATTACATTTCCCAATTCTCTTTTTTTAAATTTAATTTTAGAAATGTGGGTTATAATTCAGGGTTAGGTATACAAATGGTCATTATGTAGGTACCCCTGTTGATGAGGTGTGCCCCCCTCTCCCTTCCCTGGCAGTTTCTCACTACTGCAAATCCTGTATATATATGTGCCACATTTTTTTTTTTTATCCAGTCCTCTTTCGATGGGCAACACGGTTGGTTCCATATTTTTGCTATTGTAAATAATGCTGCAATAAACATGCATGCACAAGTATCTTTTTTAATAGAATTATTCACATTCCTCCAGGTGTATTTCCAGAGCAGGGAATGAAGGGTCATATGGGAGGTCAATTTTTAGGTCTTTCAGGAATCTCCACACTTTTTTCCACAGAGGTTGTACTAGTTTACATTCCCACCAACAGTATAGAAGCGTTCCCTTTTCCTCGCATCTTCTCCTGCATCTGTTGTTTTTTAGTTATTAATGATGGCCATACTGATTGGAGTTAGGTTGTATCTCAGTGCAGTTTTAATTTGTATTTCTTTGATCATTAGTGAGGCTGAGCATTTTTTCATGTATCTGTTGGCTGCTTATATGTCTTCTTTTGAGAAGTCTCTATTCACATCTTTTGTCCACTTTGTAATGGGTCTTTTTTTTTTTTTTTTTCTTTTTGGCTCATTTGTGTTCCTTTTAGACCCTAGATGTTAGGCCTTCATCAGATATACAGTTGGAAAATATTTTTTTTCTCATTCTGTGGACTGTCTCCCCACTCTCTTGACAGTTTCTTTGGCTTTGCAGAAGTTTTTCAGTTTGATGAGGTCCCACTTGCCTACCTTTTCTCTTATGGCACGGGTACTTGGGGTTTTAATCAGGAATTGGCTGCCAGTTCCAATTTCCATAAGGGTGTCTCCTGCATTTTCTAAAGTTCTTATAGTTTAAGGTTTTACATTTAGATCTTTGATCCATTTAGAGTTGTTTTTTGTGTATGGTGATAGGTAGGGTGTCTAGTTTTAATCTTCTGTATATGGTCAACCAGTTTTCCTAGCATCATTTACTGAATAGGTTCTCCTCTTCCCAGTGTTTGATGGTGGAGGCTTTGTTGAAGATGAGTTGGTTGAGACATTGAGGCTTTGCTTCCGAGATCTCTAGCCTGTTTCATAGTTCTAGATGCCTGTTCTTATCAATACAGCTGTTTTGATTATTGTAGCTTTATAATAAAGTTTAAAGTCTGGGAGTGTGCTATCTCCCGCTTTTTTTTTTTTATGCTGAGGATTGTTTTGGCTTTTTGAGGTCATTTGTGTTTCCATACGAATTTATGTATTGTCATTTCAGGTCTGAGAAGAATGCTGCTGGATATTTAATGGATATTGCATGGAATCTGTAGATTGCCTTGGGTAGGATGGACATTTAACAATGTTGATTCTTCCAATCCATGAGCATGGAATATTTTTTCATTTGTTTGTGCCATCTTTGATTTCTTTGAACAGTGTTTTGTAGTTTTCATTGCAAAGGCCTTTCACTTCTCTGGTTAGGAAGATGCCAAGATAGTTCTTTGTGTGTGTGTGTGACTATTGCAAATAGGATTATAATTTTTATTTGGATTTCAGTTTCTATATTGTTGGTATATAGGAATGTGACTGTCTTTTGCACACTTGTTTTATACTCTGAGAGCTTTCTAAAGTCTTTTATCAGTGCTAGGAGGTTTTTGACAGATTCTCTTGGTTTTTGAGGTATAGGATCATCTTGTCTGCAAAGAGGAATAGCTTAACTTCCTCTATTCCTATTTGGATATCCCTGATTTCCTTCTCTTGTCTGATTGCTCTACCTAGGACTTTCAACACTATGTTGAACAGGAGGAGTGAGAGTGGGCAGCCTTGTCTTGTTCCGGTTTTTAGGGGAAAGTATTCCAATTCCTGTCTGTTTAGCAGTATGTTAGCTGTGGGTTTCTTGTAGATGGCTGCTACTATTTTAAGGTATGTTCCATCTATGCCTAGGTGTTTGAGGGATTTTATCTAGAATGAATGGTGGATTTTATCGAAAGCTTTTTCAACCCTTAATTATAATCTTTTTTTGTTTGTTTTTACATCTGTTGATATATTTAATTATATTTATGGTCTTGTGGTTGTTGAAGCAGCTCTGTATCCCATTCATGAAGCTACTTGGTCATGGTGGATGATTTTTGAGATGTGTTATTGGATCTGGTTTGCTAGAATCTTGTTAAGAATTTCAGCATCTATGTTCATCAAGGATATTGGCCTGTAGCTCTCTTTCTTTGTTGAGTCTTTACCTGTTTTGGTATCAGTGTGATGTTAACTTTATAAAATTATTTGGGAAGATTTCTATGTTTTTCAGTTGCCTGAAATGCTTTCAATAGGATTGGTATCAGCTCCTCCTTGTATGTATTGTAGAGTGCTGCTGGAAAGCCATCTAGTCCAGGCCTTGTTTGTTTTTTTTTAGGTTGTTTTCTTATGACAAAATCAATTCCCTGGGTTGTTATTAGTCTATTTAATGTCTCAATTTCTTCTTGTTTCAACCTGGACAGGTTGTGTGATATCAGAAAGTCCTGTTTCATTTAGGTTTTCAAGTTTGTCTCCATACAAGTGTGCATAGTAACCTCTGATAATCTTTTGTATTTCTTCAGGGTACATTGTGACTTGATCTTTTGCATTTCTGGTTATGCTTATTTGAACTTTTTCTCTTTTTCTTGATTAATCTGACTAGGGATCCATCAATCTTATTTATCCTGTCAACGAACCAGCTTTCTGTTTCGTTGATTTTTTAAATTTTATTTTTGTATTCTATGTCCCATATTTGGGCTTTTATTTTGGTGATCTAGATTCTTCTAATGAAGTTAAAGTTTTGGTGGTCCTGCTTTTCCACCTTCCTTAGATGATTTCTTAGGTTGTTAACTTGTAATAATTCCATTTTATACTTGTGTGTTCATAGAGATATGAATTCCCCTCTTAGTACTGCTTTTCTGACATCCCAGAGATTTTGACAACGTGTTTCTTCATTTTCATTTGTTTCCATGAATCTTTTAAGTTCTATTTTGATTTCTTTGTGATCCAGGAGTAGTTCAGCATCATGTTGATTAGTTTTTTATTGATTGTTATGACCTTTCCTTATTTAGTTGTTGAAGTTCTTTATATATCTGGATGGTGGAACTTTGTTGTTTACATTTTTGTCGATGCTGTGTCTTTCATCCTGTGTCACAGTACTATTTGATGAACATCTTAATTTAAATATAGTCAAATATATGTATTTTCCTTATTTTAATAATGTTTATAATTTGTTTAAGGTTATCATAATGCTCAGCTATATCAATTTATAAAATATTTGTACTTTTATCTATGCCTTTAACACTTGAAATCATTTTGTGAGGACATGAAAGATTCTATTACTTTATTTTCCCTCAATTGTCCTAGTACCATTCCTACTGATTCACAATGCCACCTACATATATCATGCACAAGTGTGTGGATTGTAAAACCTACACATGAAGTTCAATTGGTCAATTTGCCCATTCCTTCACCAATACTGTCTCCTCTTTATTTATTGTGTTTTATGCTGTCTTCATATATTTTAAGTCAAGTCTTCATGGTGGAAACAAGAGTGACTTTATTTTAAATGCTAATTCGTCATGTAACTTCTGACAGACTCCATCTTCCGAAATACTTCCAAAAGCATATGTAGAAATACCTTTTAATTGTAAGTTTCCTCCTCCAAAACACTCCTGACAGTTGCAGAAATCATAAGCTGTGACGTCTGTAGCCACCTACACATTTCCTCTGGAGCACATATGATTTTTCTTCAACATATAAACCCTGTCTTGAGGTCATCCAAGACCATGCTTCTATCTCTAAAGTCTCCTAATAAATGACCCAAAATCTACAGACTGGATTTGCTGACTTTGTTTTCTTGGCTCCTTCTGTGTTTGGGATCACTTTGCAAATGTGGCCCTTTCAGGAGAGCACTCAATTTTAGGTTTTTTTTTTTTTTTTTTTTTTTGTCTTCTTTCTTCATTTTCACATTTACTTTAATATAAATTTTAAAATTATTCTCTTTATGAAAGTGAAGTTGCACTGAATCTACAGATCAACATAGGATGCATTGCATTTAAAACAATATTGAATCTGCTAAACAAAGGAGATTTCACCACTCTATCAGTTTAGGCAATTCATAATAAATACTTTCCATATATCTTCTGTATTTTTTGTGTGATTGGTTCCTAAGTGCTTCATACATATTTATGTGTTTCAAAAGTAAATGTTTATTTTGTTTTATTTTCTTATATTGTTTCCAAGTAATTCAAAATATGATTTTAATATAATAATATTTTATCTATAAACTTGTCAAATTATTAATTATAGAAATATATATTTCAGATATTATAGATTTTTTATACACAGAAACACAATATCTGCACATAATCATAGTTTTGTTTCTTTCTTTCTAATCCTTTTTTTTAATTGCATGCTTTTATGTCAGTTGAGAACTCTGACCCAAAATGAAAAAGAACTAGTGATACCAAATTATTTTTGTCTTTCTTTCTTACAAAAAATTAACATTTTAGCAGTAAGGATGTTTGCTATAGGTTGTTGCAAATATTGTCTGAGTAAGGAAATTACATTTTTTCCCCTACATTTTTAAATTTTAAAAATGGATGCTTGATTAGTCACAAGAAAGGGATTGACAGTAGTGGGAAAATTGTCAGGGGAAGGGGGAAAATAACATCAATAAGGGTACCTGTTTTTTTTTTGTTGGTTTTTTTTTTTTGAGTTAGAGTCTCCCTCAGTTGCCCAGACTGGAGTGCAGTGGCCGCTTCCGGCCACCGCAGCCTCGCCTGCCCAGGCGGGTCTCGAACCCGCGGGCTCAGGCAATCCACTCACCTCAGCCTCCCAAAGGCGTGGGATTACAGGCTGAGCCACTGAACCCGGCTGGTACCTGTTCTTAAACCAGGCAAAGTGAAGGTCAATGGGAGGTACAGACTTCACCTATACGTTGATCATTTATGTACTTCATCTGAATTGTACCCCATATCTTTAAAATTTAAAAAATAAATAAATAAATAATAAAACACTTGGAAAAAACTCCCCTTAAAATGAAAAGTGTTTCTGATGGTAACTAGAGTAGGAAAAAGAGCAAGAATGTAATAAACCTATGAGTACTATGCCTAAAAACTGTTAATTAGTTGAACTTTTTGCGTTTATTGACATAAGTTTTGGATGTTTATAGCTGTCAATGTGGAGAATTTCTATTTTGCAAAATAGGATCTTTGAGGTTGGGGAAGAGATTATTAAGTATTATATGTGTTTTGGGCTATGGAATTCAGTTTGCTAATATACTTTTTTTACATTTTAATATATAATGTCGTTTATTATATATATATGGGTACATTATGTACATATAAACAATTATAGATTAATAATTTTAGTTTTTATCTTTATGAAAATTTAAAAAGCAGTTACAAGTGAATCTTATTATTGCAAAAGTATTGATTTACTTTTCAGGCTTTTAAAAATTTTTAATTTAAAGATGGATACAATTCAGTGTTAGGTAAACAAAGGTCATTGCACAGGTAAATTTGGGGCCTCACTTTGGTCCCCACTTCACCTGGCTTGAGATAAGGTACCCTTAATGTTGAAGTGTGTCTCCCCTTTCCTGGCAGTTTCCCACTACTACCAATTCATTTCTTATGGTATTATCATAATTGTTCAGGGTCCATTTATGAGTGAGAAGATGCAGTTCTTTGTTTCTGTGATAGATCACTGAGTATTAAATACTCTAAATCCATCCAAGTTGCTGCAAAGTTCATAATTTTGTTCTTTATGGCTGCATAATCTTCCATTATGTATGCTCCACATTTTAAAAATACAGTCCACTTTTGATGGGCATCACAGTTGGATTCATGTTTTTGCTATTATAAATAATGTTACAATAAACATGAATGTGCAAAAATCTTTTTCATCAAATAATTTGAGTTACAAACCACAGCTAACATATTGTTAAATAAACAAAAATTGGAAACATTTCTCCTGAAAACTGGAACAGAATAAGGCTGCCCACTCTCGCCCCTCCCATTCAACATAGAGTTTAACATCCTAGCTTGAGCAATCCGAAAAGAGGGGAAATCAGGGGTATCAAAATAGGAAAAGAGGAAGTCAAGTTTTCCCTCTTTGTTGATGATATGTTCTATATCTCAAAAATCCAAGAGAATCTATCAAAAATCTTCTTGCACTGATGAGAGACTTTGGAAAAATCTCAGGGTACAAAATCAATTTGTAAAAGACAGTCACATTCTTATACACCAACAATAAACAGGCAGAAAACCAAATAAAAGGCACAATTCCATTCACAAGAGCAACAAAAAAAGATAAAATACCTAGGCATCTTCCTAACCATAGACGCGGAAGTCCTTTACAATGAAAACTACAAAACACTGCTCAAAGAAATCAAAGATGATACCAACAAATGGAAAAACATTCCATACTCATGGATTGGAAGAATCTACATTATTAAAATGTCCATCCTACCCAAGACAATCTAAAGATTTAAGACAATACCCATTAAATTAAATTAACAGCATCATTCTTCTCAGACCTGGCGATGACAATACCAGAAATTCATATGAAAACATAAATGACCACGAATAGCCAATACAATCCTCAGCAAAAGAAATAAAATGGGAGATATCACACTCCCGACTTTAAATTTTATTATAAGGCTACAATAATCAAAATAGTCTGAGTCTTGATGCAAGAGCAGGCACATAAACAATGAAATAGGACAGAGATTCTGGAAGCAAAACCTCACTTTCTCAACCAATCCATCTTTAACAAATCCTCTACTAACAATCACTGGAGAGAGGAGAACTTATTCAGTAAATGGTGCTGGGAAAACTGGCTGACCACATGCAGAAGATTAAAACAAGGCTCCTACCTATCATCATACACAAAAATCATCTCTAAATGGATCAAAGACCTAAACGTAAAACCTCAAACTATAAGAACTTTAGAAAATGCAGGAGACATCCTTAGGGAAATTGGAACTGGCAGCCAATTCCTGACAAAACCCCCAAATGCTCATGCCATAAGAGATAAGATAGACAAGTGGGACCTCATCAAACTGAAAATCTTCTGCAAAGCAAAAGAAACCATCATGAGAGCATAAGTTATTCCATTGAATGGAAAACAATATTTGTCAACTGTATATCTGACAGAGGCCTAATATCCAGGATCTATAAGGAACTCAAAAGTGATGAAAAGAAAAAAAAAGTCCTATTATAAAGTAGGCAAAGTATATGAATAGACACTTTTCAAAAGAAGACATACGAGCAGCATACAAATACATTAAAAAATGCTCAACCTCCCTAATCATCAAAGTACTGTAAATTAAAGCCACACTGAGATACCACCTAACTCCAGGCAGGATGGCCATCATCAATAACAAAAAAATTACAGATTCTGGAGAGGATTCAGGGAAAAGGGAACATTTCTACCCTGTTGGTGGGATTGTAAAGTAGTACAACCTCTATTGAAAACAGTATAGCAATTCCTAAAAGATCTAAAAATCAACCTTCCATACTATCCAGCTAATATCCTCTTTGGATTATTTATTTCTGTGTTCATAAACCAGATTGATCTATCATTTTCCTTTCTGCTACTGTTCTTGAAAGTTTCTGGTACCTTGTTATGTAAAGCTCATAAAATTATTTTTTTCTTCAATTGCTTCCTCAGCTTTTTTTCTTAAGAAACAAGTAACTAATTAGAGTTACGATATCTATCCAAAAATGGATATTTGGTTAAGTTAGCTACAAATATTTTGTTTTAAACCAAAAAACTTTAACTGTCAGAGAGTCTAGTTATCTTTATTTCTTTAAGAGACGATTTTACTTTTTGATTGATGCACATTAAAACTTTGGTCTAAATTAAATATAAAAATAGAATGCTTTGTATAAAGTTTCTTTTTTCTTTGTATGCATTTAAGGGATACAAGTTCAATTTTGTTATGTGAATATATTGTGTAGTGGTGAAGTCTGGGTTTTTAAAGTAACCATCACCTGAATAATTTATATTGTACTCATTAAACAATAGAAATGCTCATCTCCCATACAGCTCTGAGGCACCAGTGTCTACCATTATATGTTTCCTGTCCATGTAGACACATTATTTAGCTCCCACCTATAAGTGAGAGCACTTGGTGTTTGACTTTCTGTTCTAAGTTATTTAACTTAAGATAATGGCATCTAGTTTCATCCACATTGCAGCAACATATGGTTTTCTATTTATCATTTTTGTTGCTGAAATGTTCAGCCATTTGGCTTCTATACTAAAGTATTTTTTTCAAACAGTGTTAATTTGATCCTTGAATACAGATTATTTTTTCTTGATGAGCCACTCTCGACACTAGATTAAATTTCTGTGTCCTCCTCATTGATCATCCTATCATTTTCAGCTCTTTTTATGTTGTTCTGGTTCTTAATGAGTTTATTAAATATGTCTTCTCCATCATTTATTTGATGTCTTTTGGAATATAAATTTGGCTCCTTAAGCTTTCATTAAATATGACTTCTGCTTTTAATTAGTATTTTATGTTTATCTCACCCATCTCTTTTCTCTTTTGATGATGCTTTCTGTTTCGTTCAGTTGATTCTGTCACTATAGATGTCTACTCTTTGATGGCATTTATAACTTTTTTCATATTATTGAGAATAATCACTATCTTGCAAAAATTATTCTAATTAAAATACTAAATCAGTTTCCAAAAGGCAGTTCTCTGAAATTTCAGGTTCATATTCAGTTCAGTTTCCTCTTTACTGCCATTCCTTTTTTATTTATTCTGTAAAAAGCTTCCTCTGAAGCTCATGGTTTCTAAAAACAAGTAGAGCTGTGGCTCCACTCACGATCATTTGTATTTATTTTTAACTTCTGTTCAGAGCTAGATTAAGGTAAGATTTGATATTTTCATATAAATTCCACCCATAATGTCTTGCAAACCGTCACTGTTTGCAAGCTTTTTTTAATGTATGAAATCTTTACTACATACTCTAAGTTCATAGGACTCTAATTTAAATTATCCTGTTCTCTTGTTACTTCCACATACTTTAAAAAAAATCAATTATTTTTTTTTCTGAGACAGAGTTTCATTCTGTCACCCAGGCTAGAGTACAATAGTATAATCATAGCTCACTGCAGTTTCTTACTCCTGGACCCAAGTAATCTTGCCTCAGCCTCCCAAGTATCTGCAACTACAGGTGTGATCCACTGTGCCCAACTAATTTTATTTATTTATTTATTTATTTATTTATTTATTTATTTATTTATTTATTTATTTATTTATTTATTTATAGAGATGAGTTCCTGCTATTTTGCCCAGGCAGGTCTTGAACTCCTGACCTCAAGTGATCTTCCTGCCTCAATCTCTCAAAGTGCTAGGGTTATACAAGTGAGACACTTGGCCTGGCTACTTCCACATGCATTATTTTTTTTTATTTAACAGATTTATTGAGATGTAGTTCATATGAAATACACTGTATTTATGTAAAGGGTACAATTTGGTAAGTCTGGACAATGTACGCATCCATTAAACAACTGCCATAATGAAGATAATGAATATCTATACCACCCCAAAAGTTTCCCTGTGACCCTTTGTAATACTTTTCTAACTTTACCCATATTTCTGAGAAAATTCTGCTCTGGTTAAATTATTAATTAGCTTGGCTTTTTAAAAAGTACTTACTATAAATGAAATCACATGGTATGTACTATTTGTCTTTTTCCACTCAAAATAATTATTCATACATTCATGATATTGCATTGTGTCCATAGTTGATTTCTTGTTATTGCTCAGTTTTATTCCATGTTATGGATAAAACAAGATGTGTTTATCGATTCATCTTTTGATAGATATTTGGACTGTTTTTAGTTTGGAGGCATTTTGAATGAAGCTGCCATGAATAATCATTAGTACAAGTCTTTGTGTGAGTATATATGCTTTATTTTCTCTTGTTTTAATACATAAGTGTGACATGGCTGAATCATATGTTATATGCATGCTAAATTTTTAAAGAAATTTGACATGGTAGTAATTTTCTACATAATCAACAGCAGTGTTTAAAATTTAGTTATTCCACATCATTGCCAATGCTTGATATGATCAATCTTAAACTTGAGAAATTCTGGCACACATGTAGTGAGTCAGCACTCTAATTTATGTGTATATATATATATATATATATATATATATTATATATATATTACAATTTGTATATATATTATATATATATTACAATTTGTATATATATATAATTTTTTTGAGTAGGAGTCTCCTAGGCTGGAGTGCAGTGGCAAGCTCATGGTCACTGCAGCCTCAACCTGCTGGGGCTCAGGTAATCCTTCCACCTTAGACTTCCAAGTAGCTGGAACCACAGAAGCGTGCCACCAGGCTTGACTAATTTTTTGATTATTTGTAGAGACAAGGGCTCGCCAAGTTGCCCAGGCTTGTCTCAAACCCCTGGACTCAGGCAATCCTTTTATCTCCTCTTCACAAAGTGCTGAAATGAGAGGCGTGAGTAACTATGCCTGGCTTCTAATTTGTATTTTCCTATTGACTGATGACATTGAGCATCATTTCATGTGACTAATTGTCAGTCTTATTTATATCTGACTTAGACAGATGTCTATTATCATTTTGCCTATTGTTTTGTTGGGTTTTTATTATTATGTTTGTTTAAGTATGTTATGTATTCCAAATAAAAAATTTTATTAAAAACATGATTTTAAAATAGTTTATTTTAGTCCATGGCATTTCTTTTTTTTCTCTTAACAGCAGTTTTTGAAGAGCAGAAGTTTTTAATTTTAAAGCGTTGAATGCATATATGGACAAACCTTTAAATGCAATATGTACACATACACACATATATGTATTTTATAATTTTATGGATTATGATTTTTGGTGTCAGAGGTAGAAATGTTCACCTAACTCAAAGTAGTTAAGATTTGTTTTCTGAGCTGGCCTCGGTGGCTCAACCTGTAATCCCACACCTTGGGAGGCTGAGGTGAGTGAATTGCCTGAGCCTGCGGGTTTGAGATTCGCCTGGGCAACTTGGCAAGACCTCATCTCTACAATAAATCAAAAATCAGCTGGGCGTGGTAGTGTGTGCCTGTAATTCTGGCTACTTGGAAGGCTGAGGCGGAAGGATCACCGGAGCCCAGCAGATCGAGGCTGCGGTGGCCGGGAGCGGCCACTGCACTTCCAGTCTGGGAGACGTAGTGAGACGCCAACTCAAAAATTAAAAAAAAAAAAGATTTCTTTTCTGTATTTTACTCAAGTTTTATGTTTTACATTTAGGTAGAGAATCCATTTTGAAATAATTCTTGTATAGTGTGCAATATGCATATTGATGTTCACTTATAAACATGTGTTTATAAGTTAATTATTATTATAAGCCAATTATTCCTTTACCATTTGCTAAAAGATTATTTTTCTCTAATTAAATCAGTTGGTCATTTGTGTGTAGCACTATCATGAGATGCTTCATTCTGTTTCATTGATCTGCTAATGCAACTTAATGCCAATATTACTGTGTCTTGATAACTGTGATTTTATAAGAAACCATTGAATGAAGTCATGTTAGTCTTCCAACTTAATTCTTTTTCAATGCTGTTTTAGCTCTTCTGACCCTTCTATTTTAATTTTAGAACCAGCTTGTCAATTTCTACAAAATATCTGGTGGGATTTTTATGAAAACTGGACTAAATCAATAGATCTATTGGGATGACTTGACATCTTAGCAATTTTTAGACTTCTGACATAAACATAACATAGATCTCCAATTATTGAGGTTTTTTTGGGGGGGGTTGAAGTTTCATTCTGCCACAGTCTGGAGTGCAGTGGCACATTCATGTCCAGCATAGCCTCTACCTGCTGATCTCAGGCAATTCTTCTGCCTCAGCCTTCCAGGTAGCTGGAACCACAGGCACATACTACCACACCTGCCATATGTGTGTGTGTGTGTGTGTGTGTGTGTGTGTGTGTGTGTGTGTGTAATTTTGTTTTATTGTAGAGATGAAGTCTCACCAAATTACCCAGGTTGGTCTTGAGCCCCTGGACTGAGGCAATCCTCTCACCTTTCGCCTCAGCCTCCCAAAGTGCTGGTATTACAGGAATGAGCCACTGTCTTATTTAGGTCTTTTAAAATTTATCTTATTAACCATTTTATAGTTTTTGTATATGTTGTCATATTTATACTTAAATATTTTATGTTGTTGATGTTATAATATATTGTTCTTTAAATTCTATTTATTTTGTTTGTTGTTAGTATGTAAAAATACTTTTAAAAAAATTGGGGTCTCATTATGTCACTCAAGTTTGTGTGCAGTGGCATGATTGTAGCTCACACCAGCCTCAGATTCTTGGGTTCAGGTGATTCTTCCATCTCAGCCTCCCATGTAGCTGGGACTACAGGTATGTGCCACCATGCCTGGCCTTTTTTTTTTCTTTTGTATTACTTTTCATCTTGTAACCTTGCTAAACTCATTGTAAGTTCTAAAAGTTTTTGTAGATTTCACTAGATTTCCCACATACATGATAATGACATTTTTGAATAAAGAAAATTTTCCTTACTTTTAAATCCTGATGCAATCTGTTTCTTTTTCTTGCTTTATTACACTGGCTAGAAACTACTACACAATGTTGTTTAAAAATAAGAGGAAGCATCTTTCTCTTATTTCTGACATCTTTTACAGTTAAGTAAGATGCTAGATGTAGGCTTATCATTGATGCACTATATCAGACTGAGAAAAGTTTATTGCATTCCTGATTGACTGCATGATATCAATATTGGATGCTGAATGTTGTCTTCTTGTCTGTTTCTACTGACTGAGATCATCATGTGCTTTTTTCTTTTAGCTTATACATATGATTGAATGAGTTGTTACTTTGTGAATGTCTTGACTGGTTTTTAAATGTTAAGTCAACTTGGCTATCAGGAAAATACTACCCAGAAAAGGATATACTATCTCTTATTGTTGGTTTATTCATTTTTTAAAAGATTAGTATTGTGGTAAAATAGACATAACATTCATCATGGTAAACCTTTTAAGGTATGTGATTCTGTGGTTTCAGGTGAATTCATTTACCTTGTTGTGCAACCAGGCTTCAGAACTTCTTCATCTTGGAATACTGAAACACTGTATCTATTAAATACTAACTCCTAGGTGTTCCCTCTATCCTGCCCCAGGAACCACTATTCTACTCTCCATCTCTATGAATTTGATTACTCTAGGAACTTTATATAAGTGAAATAATACACTATTTTCCCTTTTATGTATGACTTATTTTACTTAGCATATTTTCAAGTTTCATCTGTATTGTAGCATGTCAGAATTTCCTTCCTTTTTAAGCATGAATAATATTCCATTGTATGGATAGGACACATTTTGTTTATCCATTCATCTGTCAACGGACCCTTCAGCTACTTTCATCCTTTGGCTGTTATAAATAATGCTGCTCTAAACACAGGTGCAGGACATACTATCTTTTGATATACTATTGGATTAAAAATGTTCTAATTTAATCTATTCATTATGGTTTGTGATTTACATTTAAGTTGATGAGTAACCTTCCTGTGGTGTCTTCTGTCTGTGCATTTCTGTCTTCATGTTACTCTGTACTGCAACCTCTAGTCACTAAGATCTTCCTAGACATTCAGCTTTCATTCCAACTCTGGGAATCTGCTGGATTGAGGCTGAGTTCTCCCCTGTGTATCATGGTCTGATAACTCTTAAGACAGTATGCTAGGATACTCATGGAACTCACCTTATTTGTTTAATATCCTTCAAGAGCAATGTCTTATATTATCTACTGTTCAGTGTCTTAAAAATGATTGTATCTTATATTTTGTCTTTGATAGTGTGTTTCTGTATGTGCATTTTTCCAAATGGTTAAATCATGCCTATATTACTTCATCTTTCTGGAAGTAGAAGTTTAAACTCCTTTTATTATACTAAAATTTTAAAATTTTTTTTTCTTTTTACTTGTCTTAAACTTACTAAAATTTATTTTTGTTAAAGGCATTAGGCAGGAATCTAATATGATTTTTCCATATGAATAGGCAGTCATGAGAGCACATTTATTAAATATTCCATTCTCATGATTATATTGGCACCTGATATTTTATAGCCTATTTAAATCTCTAATGCCCATTCACATAGATTACTTCATTATATTATTTAAGTAAATTTAAGTGAGGTGTTGTGCTGGTGAGTTTATTTCCTCCATAAAGTATCTAAGAAAATTGAGGATCATCATGGTTAAGTTACTTGTCCAAGACTATACCGAATTAAGAGACTGAATCAGGAATATAATTCATATGAAAGAGCTCTAACTAAAACATTTGCCACTCCATTAATCTCTAGGCTTGATTCCCCTAATCTGGCTGATGAAGTAATTTCTATCTTAATGTAAAACTGTCAAAAGTGTGATCAACTCTTAAAAGCAAAAGCCAAAAAACTTCTCTTTGGTGAAAGTAATTTACTTCAAAGACTGATAATAGGTTTATTACATTGCTACATATTTTTTCTCACCTCCTCATTTACCATTCTTGTTATATCCCTCCATTGAATTACGTAGAATTAATTACTTTATAACTGAAACATTTTGTCACTTGGGTCATTCAGTTTTCTAATATGGCTGATGGTTGCTGCTTTCAAATTATTTCTTAGTGGTAATAAAGAGTGAAATGATATATTTCAAATTCATTTCTAAAGAAAAGCTTTATTAACCACTCTTTGGAAGTTATATACAAAATCTTGATTTTTAGGCCTTCATTACATTTGAATATATGTGTTGTATGCTGGTGTCATGTATAACTTTCATGTCTGCCTATATATGTTCATATATACAACTGCTCAAAGACATATCAAAAAAAAGGAAAAAAAGAAAAAGTTGGCCGGGTCCAGTGGCTCAGCCTGTAACCCCAGCGCTTTGGGAGGCCGAGGTGAGCAGATTGCCCGAGCCCGCGGGTTCTAGACCCATTTGGACAACTTGGTGAGACCTCCTCTCTACAATAAATCAAAAATTAGGTGGGCATGGTAGCATGTGCCTGTAGTTCAGTTACTTGAAAGGCTGAGGCAGAAGGATAGCCGGAGTCAAGCAGGTCGAGGCTGCAGTGGTGGGTAGCGGCCACTGCACTCCAGTCTGGGTGACAAAGGGAGACTCCAACTCAAAAAAAAAAAGGAAAAAGAAAACAGAAAAACTTAGCATTGCAAAGGTATATTACACACAGTAGAACTTATTATGTATTATTTCCTGTATGTGACATTTAAATATTGACCTCTATTTATACATTTCGGTCTTATAAGGAGAATGCTATTTTTCTCTTTTATGTATGTAAAACTCAGAAAAGCTGATTAACTAGGCTTTGTCAACAGAGCCAAAATATGCTGTTGTAGAAACTTATACTCAATAAATTTGCAACTTATGCTGTTCTTATTTCATGGACTTCAAGGTAACGGCCATTTATTTATTTATTTATTTTATTTGAGTCAGTGTCTCATTATATCATCTCTCTGGAAAGCAGTAGCATGATGATGGCTCACTGCAGCATCTACCTTCTGGATTCAGATAAGCCTCCCTCCTCAACCTTCCTAAGAGCTGGGATTATAGGCACATGCTGTCAACCTGGCTATTTTTTTTTTAATTTTTATTTTTTGTAGATACTAGGTCTTGCTGTTTCCTAGGCTAGTCTTTAACTCTTAGGCTTAAGCAATCCTCCTGCCTTAGCTTCACAAAGTGCTGGGATTACAGTTGTGAAGTCATCCAGACATTTAGTTTTTACATCTCAAAAAGATAGGTGTAGAGTACTAGTAGTTATAAAAAAGCACAATATCAAGTACAGTCTGTTACCTAATTCACTGAAGTCTGTAGTAGTTTTCTTTCATACTGCATGCTAGAGCTTCAGCAGATGTTATTTTGAGACAGCATTATTTTTTCAACATCTGTTCAAATTTTATTTTTCTACCTCCCTATGCTCCCATGTAATTAATGAGCTAGTTTAGAAAGATGAGCCCATTTGGAGAAAAGTATATAGATCTTCTTCTGACATTTTCTTCCAAGGACAAATATTCCCATGTTTCCTCACACTATCAAAACAAATACACACACACACACACACACACACACACACACACATGATTTTGAATATCAATGTTGATGAATAAATCTTAAACATGAATGGGTGATGAAACACTAAAAACGCAGAGGTACTAAAAAACTGCTAGGGAATGTCTAGGAAAATAAAGTGATTGAGAAGGCCACCTACAAGAAGAATTGAGGTGAAAACCGGAATATCTGGGTGTACTGTTGACTCTAGGGAGACTTTAGATACCCCTTCAACTCTCTGGGTTGCTGCCATGAGGATAATGTATGCTGTGTCATTCCATAAATCTCACACGGAGCAATGCACAGATATGCAGCAGTCAAATGCTGCTAAAATATCACAAAGAATAATTAAATGCCACTGCTCCTTGGGATGACCAAATGGAAGCTGAACAATCAAAAAAATCAATCCAGGTCATGTATTCAAGATTCTGCAGTTTTAAGAGGGCCGAATTTATAAGTGTTTTTAGTTCCTTTGCCACTCTGATATTCTGTGATTTTCAAGATAAGAACTTTTTCAATTTTTCAACTTTTTAAATTTATTTTCCATATTCATCTACAAATTGTAAAATGGGGATGTATCTCTAGTATGAAAGTCCAATTGAATAACCTTTAAAATTAAATCCTACAAGACTCTTAAATTTTTAGTATATGAGCTGTACAGTGACTCTAAACCATCTATAAGTTATCACTAATCTTCTGGGCATGAATAGAACAGACATACACATATATAGTAGTTGCCTTGACAAGTGTAGGACAAAGATGTGTGGAGAAAATAGAAAAACAAAACTGAGTAGAAACTGATGGCCAATTAAAGCAACTTTGAAGTATCCTGGCTTTTGTGGAGATGATTGTTTTGGAGTCCCTTCTGCTTTTACCATTCATATGCAATTTCCAGTCTATTCCAATGTTTCCCTTCTTTATAATATTTTCATTGCTCCCATTGTTCAGAAATGGATTTTAGAAAATATTATTTACTGTGAAATACCATTTGTCTCAAGAGACTCAGCTTGTTCTCTCTCTCTCTCTCTCTCTCTCTCTCTCTCTCTCTTTCTCTCTTTAAAAACAATTCTTGTTTGCTGGCTACTTGGCTTTAGGTGAAGAACCCAAGACCTCACCTAATGGAGTTCCATTTACTGGAATATGGGATCTGGAATGAGCAGGCACTTGTCAGGTCAATCATGGCACTTATATGTTAAGGATGGAAGAATATATATGTTTAATAGTTAATAAAAGAAAGTTCATGAAAACTTTATTCATAAGTTTATAAAATAAAAAGTTTATAAAAGTTTATAGTATACTTGACATTAGTGAAAACTTCTACCTTCACCGTCTACTGCTTATTTATTCCAAAAGATCTTACATTTCCTGAAAACAAGACAGGTCTTATTGTTTTTTCTATATTTTTAATAATTTGGCTTGAATTCTTCCAAGAACATGTTAAAGTTTTGATAACCATTTCATCCCAGCAGAGAATTCTTGCTGGGCTTCACAGGCAAAATGAAATAGTAGAAAAACACTTACTGGGTTTATGATATAAAGAGGTGACTTTTTGAAAGTGTTTCAAAGGGCTAATAACTTTAATGCATTTACTTATGATTTCTAAACTCACTTTCTTGTGACACCCAGGGAAAACAATTTTCTCTATCATCTATATCTATCTACCTACCTATCTATTTAATCTATCATCTATCTATCTCCTATCTAGTATATATCTATGTATGTATGTATCAATGTATGTATGCATGTATGTATCTTTCTATCTGGTACCTACCTATGGAATGGTAAGATTGGAGAACTATACTGGATCTTTGTGAGTACAGGGGAAAAAAGGCAGAGCAGTATCTTTTGCTCCACTACTAGATTAGATTTGGTTCTAAAATGACTCAGGAGGAGATTTTAGACTTTTCAGTATGGCTTAGTTCGCATTACCAAAGTTGGAAACCAGGTGGGAAGTTAGAAATAAAATAAAATAAAAATGTGAAAAGTATTTGTCTCACCTAATAAAGTAGTAGTGAGATATGTCTTTAGGTTTTTGAATACAAACAAGAGAACACTTTCATGACACTTAGCTTATTACAAGTATTTATTTCATTTGTTTAGGTGACAGATACTCTTTCTTGTATGTATGTATCCATAACTGCTATGAAGAAAGAAAAAAGTAGAGTAAGGCAAGGAGAATCACAAGTGCTGAGTGTTGAGGAGCGGAGTTTACAGTCTTAAATAGGGAAGTCTATATAAAAGGTTGTTTTTTTTTGCATAAGAAATAAGCAGGGCAAGGTCTCTGGGAAAAAAAGAATGCTGTATTAAGAATAGGCTGTAAAGAAGAAAGGGGAGACGCAGGGAGACCAGTTAGGAGGTTTGGACTGTAACACAGGTGAGATGTGAAAGTTTTATTGAAGATATTGAAATAATATGGTTTGAACATATAGCCTATAGAGTTACCTGAGAGACTGTATGCCGTTGTCTATTTAGTGGATGAAAAACTATAACTTAAATTTTGCTGCTTGTTTAAACTACATGGAGTAAGTATAGTACAATTTAAAAATGCAGAATCTGTGCTGAGCTAGCTTTTCAGACTTTCTACTTTTGTTTTTGTCATACCCTCAACTTGCAGCTCCCTTGCCCAAACGTCAACAAGTCTTTCAACCCTATAACTACCTTCAGATGTGTAGATAGGTAGATGCTTTTTGAAAACCCTGCATGAACAAGTGGTTCACCACTTGCTCTTCTCCTTCACTTTTCTCCATTTCCCTCATTAATATCATCATCACCTGACTTACACTATAATACTTTGTGCAAGAGAAAGCACTTGGTATTTCCTGAAACAATTAAGATTTATAACTAAATTGTTAATTATGTCCTCTTTTAGATGATCAATTAATTGGGTGTTACTTTATCTTGTGACATATGTTTATGTATGCCTCTACTAGGCTATGAATTCCATGAGGAAAATAACTTTTCAATTGTATTTACTGCTGTATTTTCCAGTGCATACAGTGAGGATTGACAAACAGTCCGCTGGATGAGTTAATAAGTGAATGAATGTGATTGTGTTCTGATCATAGTAATTTGATGAGCACCACTCTTTTTGCTATTCTTCCTATGGAGGTGAGATTCCATCAGTGAATAAAGGGTTGTGAAGAGTTTCATAAATAGAATCTATGGGAGTAGCTCCTTGAGATAAGAATCTTAAAATTATGACTTCCTTATAAATAGAAAAAAGGTTCTGATATTACTAGGCTGGTAATGCAGAGAGGATTGGAAGAGAAGTTCTGAGTAGTGAGTTCCAGGCAGGCAAGTTAAACATGGAAACAGTGGATTAAATCTTCAGATTGCTTCACAGGATGTGATCAACCTTAAATATTCGGAACTCTTATCAAGAAGCAAGGTCACTGATAAACACCTGTTAGATGTAGGTTGTCTGTCTTCTAGACAGCCTGTCATATCCTTTGAAATGGATTTCTCTGCTTAAAATAAATAAGCCTTTAAATAAGTATTGATTTTCTCATAAAAACTAGAGAATGTTGATATATTAGAGCAAAGAATTTTTATATTTGGATGAAGACACTAAGCAAATCAATCTATACTTCAAAATGTATATAATAAACTTTTTAAAAAATAGAGTAAAAGAGATGGCAATAAAAACTGTATCTTTAAACCTGTAATCCTCCATCCCAAATATGATCAAAATACAATAATACAAATCATAAGGAACAGGAAGAAAACAAACAAAAGAAAATTGAATGTAGATTTTAACATGCATTTAGATTAGTGCCAAAGTGAGAAGCAGACATCTAAAACCTTAGAAGGATGGAATTATGGACTTTGCAGAAACTTGGATGGACTTAGAGTCTATCATATTCAGTGATCTATCACATGAACAAATAACTGACTACCACATGTTCTCACTCATAAGTGGACCCTGGACATTTATCATAATATTGCATGAAAGGGATTGACAGTAGTGGGACACAGTTGGGGAGGGAGACATATAACATCAATAAGTGTACCTGATCCCAAACTAGGAGAAATGAGGATCAATGGGAGGCCCAAACTTCACCTGTTTCATGACCACTTATGTACCTAATCCTGAACTGTACCCCACATCTTTAAAATAAAAAAAGAAAGGAAAAAATGACCCAACTTGAAATTGAAAGGAGGAAAAAAATAAGAAAGCATGATTTTCTTAATGACTGATTTTCTAATTCTTATTTGCTATGTTATCAGCATACTATTAAATCGAGTCACAAAATGAAAATGTCTCTGGTAAAACAAGAGTCTATGAATACTCGAGTTTCCTTATTTTTGGTATTTTTGAGTGGACAGTTTAGTGTCTTATTATGGGCCATGAAATTGTAGCAGTTCTGAGATTAAGAGAACGGACATTAGAAATTGGGCTACATAAAAACTCATAATGTCTGTGTGCTGTAACTTGCCTTTGTGGAAAATTCTGCGGCTGAGTGAGAATACAAGACATGAGAAATTCACCAATTAAAGTGTTTCTAAATGTTGATATTGAAGGAGATTTTAGAGAATAAGTAGTGCTAGTATTGCCATTACTCTCACCATCTTCTTTAGAAAGCTAAAATAGTATAAGGAAGGAACTATATACTTTGAATTCAAAACAATGTAAAATTAACACTCAGTTTCACTGTGTACAAGATGTTTGACATTGAACAAATCATTTACCCCTCTGATTTCAAATCTTTCATCTATAGAAAGGAGAAATTGAAGTTCAATTTTAAGACAGTTATGAAAATGATTAATACATAATTATATTAGCCTTTGGCACAGTGACAGATACTACCTGTTATTATGAATCATGGAGATATGACTTGAGTGGTAGTATCTTAATAAACCTTTAATTATACCTAATGCTTTTTAGTTTCTGAAGCTCTTTATATATACAGAACCTGTTTTATAAAAGTCAGGTAAAAGATATAATAATGGCAGCTCAACGTCCTTGATCACTTGCTGCATGATAGGCAGTGAGGCCATAATTTTATCTTTATTATGTCATTTTATTCTAAAAATAACTCTTTTTTATAAATTATTATCACCCCTGATTTTGAGATGAATAAAGTGAGGCTTGGAGGAACTGAAATTGCTGAAGGTCACTAGCAAGTGGCGCAACAGAACTCAACACCTCATCTCTGAAAACAAAGATGGAGTGGGAGTGCATACACACTACACAATGCTGCCTACCGAAAAATCTGATTGAATTTAAAAAGAATATAAGTCTTGTATAGATGACACTGAGTTAGGGTAGTGTGAATAATATGTTTTCTTTTTTCTCTCCGTGTTATAGGAATAATTTGAAAGGCTGAAAATATTTGTATAGCATGCAATATCCTTTTGGAATTTGGAAGCTGTAAAAGAATTGACAGATCATCTTGTCTAATAAATTTTCAACACATCATCACGTTTATTTTATCATACATAGGAAAGTATATATGTTGATGCAAAATAGCTTTGCTGTGACTAAATATAGCTGAGAGCAATAGCTAAATATAAATTTAATCAATAACATTAAGAAATACAAATACAATTACAATTATTAAATTAAACAATTCTCTAGAGCTTTAAGTGTTCTTTCATAACATAAATATAGATTATTTTCAGCATGATATATGACTTTGAATAAATAACATAATTTGAATTTCAATTTTTAAGCTTGCGATTTACTGAAATTGCATTTCCAAGTGCAAATTACTGGTTCATAAAAAAAAGTCTATTACATAAATGATACTGTTGCATAATACATATTTAATACTGATTATAATTATATTTTTATGGTATTTGGGTAGCTGGCTTAAGACACATTTTGTGGATATATTTTGCATGGCTACTTTTATTTTAGTCTTTTAATTAAATTTTCTGATATGTAAAAACCTCAGTGCAACCGCAGAACCTTTCTTGCTTCAAAATTCTTTTATTTTAAAAATAAATGCATTCACAATGTTGTGTCGTCCTCACCAGTATATGTTTCCAGAACTTCTTTTTTTCAATTTTTAAAAATTATTATTATTATGGACACTTAACAGTTGTACAAATTTGTGGGGTACATACAATGTTTGCATACAAACATACAGTATGTAATGATCACATAATTGAACTTTTAAAGGGTGAAACTGATACATTTTATTTATATATACTTTATCACAATATTTGTAAACTAAATAAAATAACTAAATATGTTGATATTTTTTATTTTTAAAATGTGGGGTAAAATTCAAGGTTGGATACATAAGTGGTCATTGTACAAACAAAGTACAGGCCTCCCATTTGTCCTCACTTCAGCAGATTTGAGATCAGTTACCCTTATTAATGTTATGCTCCCCCCCTTAATCTTTGGCAATAACCCACTACTGCCAATCCCTTTCATGTGGTATTGCAATAAATGTTCAAGATCATCTTTGAGTGAGAATAAGTGGTACTCAGTTCTTTGTTTCTGTGATAGATCACTGAGTATGATAGACTTTGAATTCATTCAAGATGCCACAAGGTCCATAATTTTGTCCTTATTTATGGCTGCTTAATATTTCATGATGTATATATTTTACATTTTTTTTTGTAGTTCTCTATTAATGGACAGAATGGTTGGTTCCATGTTTTTGATATTTTGAATAGTGCTGCAATAAATATGCATGCTCAGGTATCTTTTTTGTACAATGATTTGCATTCCTCTGGGTATATTTTCAGAAGGGAGTTCTCTGGGTCTTATGGAAGGTCAATTTTTAGAACTTTTAGAAATCACCACAATGTTTTTCACAGTGGTTGGACTAGTTTAAATTCCCACCAAAAGTGTAGACGCATTCTCTTTTCTCCACTTCATCTTCAGCATCTGTTGCTTTTTGAGTTATTAATGTTGTCCACCACGACTGGAGTTAGGTGGTGTCTCAGTGTGGTTTTAATTCACATTTCTTTGATGATTAGTGAGGCTGAACATTTTTCCATGTATCTGTTGGTTGCTTATTTGTCTTCTTTGGAGCAGTAACTACTCATATCTTTTGCCCACTTTTTAATAAGGTTGTTGTCTTTTTTTCTTTATGGCACATTTGAGTCCCTTGTAAAGCCTGGATGCTAGGCCTTTGTCAGACATACAGTTGGCAAATATTTTTTCCCATTCTCTTAATGGTTTCCTTTGCTTTGCAAAAGCTTTTCAGGCAGAGCTTAAGATGGCGACCAGACAGGTCGAACTGTGAGAGTCTCCACAAAAGTAAGTGTCCATAAAGACTCTCTGCGTGAGTAGGCATGCGCTGGTGGGAGGGTGAAATTCCGTCTGAGGGATGACTCAGGTTCATGCACCTTGGTCCCCCCTCTGAGGGTGCCTGCAAGCCCCACTGCCTTGAGATAGGATCGCAGGTGCGCAAGATCATTCGTTGGACACTCCTGAGAAAAGTCCACTGAATCCAGCTGATTCTCATCACCTGGTGCCTAGCTCCCACACCATCACTTGCTATAGTGGACTACCTGGATCCCCAGATCTGATCAGTGGAGAGGGAGAATCTCGGAAAGCCAGAGAGGAACCCCATGCCCAGTGAGGATATGTTGACTGCAGCCATTTTCTCTGTTCCAGAACTAGGCAAAGATCTGTATTGCTCCACCCAGCTCTGCCTACCTCTGCCCAGCCTCCAACTTGGGACCTAAGGTAATTTCATCAAACTGGGAGAGACAGAAGCTCCCCCCCCCCCGCCATGTTGTATCAGACACAGGCAGGCCAGATCTGAGTGGCAGACTTGACAGGCAGCAAGCCGGGTGAGTCCATATCTGATCCACCCTCCTTCCAAAGTAGACCTGGGGCATCTGACCCAAGCTGTGAGCAACCCTATCTGCCTGTGCTGAAAGATGAGAGGCGGGGCTAGAGATCAGAGTGGAAAGGACATTGGACTTACAGGAATGACCTCAGAGCAAGTTTGGTTGCTTGTTTTTTTACTTTTTATTTTTTGTATGTTTGTTTTACTCATTTTTGTTTTTTGTTTTAGCTTTTTTTCTCTTTCTTTCTTTTTGATAACATTTTCATACTTGCTTTGTTTCTGTTATTTTACTGTTTTTGTTTGTTTTCATATTCTTTAGACTTCCTGTTTGGGTATGGAAAGAGCACAATAGACAGGCTTTTGTTGGACTGTATGTTTGTATGATTATCTGTATGTTTTGGGTTTTTTTTTTTTCTTTTCTGTCTTTCTGTCTCTTTTCATTTGTTAGTTGATACATCTGTCTGTTTTCCCTCTTACTCTTTTCTCTCTCTAACTTCCTCTTGTGCCCCTCCTTCCTTTTTTCCATTATTTTCCTTTTTCTTACCTCATTTTGCTTCCAGGAAACAAACTTATACCCCCACTGCATAGGCAGATTGTAAGGCAGTGGGAAGTGGGTTCCAGGGTGCCCATACACCTGTCAGTGGATACTAGGATCTGCAGATAGATTTTGAATCATAACTTCTCCTCAATTAAATCTCAAAAGTACAAACAACCCACAGTCCAACTTCAGAATTGAACAAAACCAGAGGATCCACATAAGGAAAAATAGGAGATCAAGCAAACAGAAGTAAAAGCAATCCCACCATCCCTGAACAACAGAATTAAAGAAGAGGGAGGAAAAAAAGGTGAGGGTGGGAAGGAAATCTACACAAATGAACAAAAACCAAAAAAAGAGGATCTCACACAGACCCCTAGGAGGTCAGACCCTGAGAAAACAGACTTCGGAATGCAAATAATGAAGAGCCCCCAGAATGACTGGTCTCAAACCACAAACCCAGACATCAAGACATTAATAGAGAAAATAAAAAGAATTGAGGAGAGACAAGATGAATATAAGAAGGAGTTGATAACTGATATAGTAGCAGTAAAGAATACTGTGAATGACAGAAATAACAAACTGATAAGCATGGAGGGCAGGATTAGCCAAGCAGAAGAAAGAATATCAGAGTTTGAGGACCAAAATATAGAACCAAAGCAAAATGCCAAGAACATAGAAAAGAAGCTTACAAAGACAGAACAAAACATTCAAGAGATAAGTGATTATTTCAAGAGGCTGAACCTAAGAGTAATTGGACTTTCTGAGGCAGAAAAAGAGACAGAGACCACCCTAGAACAAACATACCTTGAAATTATTCTGGAAAACTTCCCTCATCTCATCAGTGGTGTGACCATTGAAACACAAGAGATTCAGAGAATCCCTGCAAGACAACAAATGAGAAGACCAACTCCTAGACACATAGTAATTCACCTAAACAAAGTAGGTATAAAAGAAAAAACTCTAAAGGCTGTAAGAGAAAAGGGTCAGACTACCTACCAGGGAAGATCAATTAGAAAAGCAGATTTCTCTACAGAAACACTTGAGGCTAGGAGAGCTTGAAGTCCAATCTTCAAAGTTCTCAAAGAAAAACAATTTTAACCAAGAATAACCTACCCGGCTAAACTAAACTTCATCAGTGAGGGAGAATAAAAGTCTTTCCCAGACATTCAATCCCTAAGAACTTATGCTGCCTCTAGACCTGCTCTACAAGAAACACTTAAGAAAGTATTAAACACAGAAGAAAGGGAAAAAAGGAACAAAAATGTTCATCACAAGAGTGCAGGAAAAAGATTGAAAACACACATGAATCAACCCAAAAATCAAAAGAAACACAACAAACAAACAGGAACAACAACAACTCTATAAGAACTTCATGACAGGGATAAAACGTCACATTTCAATAATTAGCCTGAATGTGAATTGACTAAATGCACCACTGAAAAGACATAGAATGGAAAAATAGATAAAACATCATGAGGCAACAATATACTGTCTCCAAGAGACTCACCTCACAGACTCAAAGTAAGAGGATGGGAAAAAAAAATTCAGGTGAACAGAAAACAAAATAAAGCAAGAATTTGATCTTACTATCAGACAAAATACCCTTTAAGCTATCAAAAAATTTAAAAGATACGGAAGGTCACTATATAATAATAAAAGGTTCAATCCATCAACAAGAAATATCTATCCTAAACATATATGCACTCAACATAGGAGCATCAACTTTCGTGAAGCAGCTTCTAGGCAAACTTAGAAAAGATATTGACTGCAACATTATTATAGCTGGGAACTTTAATACCCCACTCACAATCCTAGACACATCATCAAGACAAAAAATCAGCAAGGAGATCTGGAACCTCAAGGTGACTATTGACCAAATGGACTTAATTGATACCTAAAGAACATTCCACCCAACAACTACAGAATATACATTCTACTCATCACCACACAGAACATACTCTAAGACTGACCACATCTTGGCCATAAATCAAGCATCAACAAATTTCATAACATTGAAATTTTGCCATGCACCTTTTATGACCACAGTGGAATAAAAATAAATATCAACATCAACAATGTTCCCCCCAAACCAACAAAGACATGGACACTAAACAGCATGATGCTAAGCAACTCCCAGGTCAACATGGAAATCAAATACAGATTAAAAGATACCTGGAAAAAAATGAAAATGATGAAACATCTTGCCATGATCCACCTGGGATGCATGAAAACAGTAGTAAGAGGGTAATTCATATCTCTGCAAACACACATGAAGAAAATGGAAAGATCACAAGTTAGCAGCCTAACAAGTCACCTAAGAAAGCTGGAAAAGCAAGACTACAAAACCATAACTTCAGTGAAGAATCCAGATCACAAAAATAAAAGACCAAATCTAGGATATAGAAGATGAAAAAGACAATACAAAAAAAAAAGTAAATGAAACAAAAAGTTGGTTCTTTGAAAGGAGAAACAAGACTGATGGCCCCCTAGCTAGACTTACCAAGAAAAAGAGAGAAAAGACCAAATAAAATCCACCAGAAATACAAAAGATGAAGTCACAATGGACTCTGAAGAAATACAAAAGATTATCAGAGACTACTAAGTACACTTGTATGAAAACAAACTTGAAAACCTAAAGAAAACAAACAAACAAACAAACAAACAAACAAAAAACTACCTTTAAAGAAAAGCCCTGGACCAGATGGCTTTCCAGCAGGATTCCACCAAACATACAAGGAGAAACTGATACCAATCCTACTGAAAGTATTCCAGGCAATTGAGAAAGATTGAACTCTTCCCCACATCATTTTATGAAGCTAACATCACAGTGATACCCAAGCCAGGTAAAGATTCAACAAAGAAAGAGAACCACAGGCCAATATCCTTGATGAACATAGATGCTAAAATTCTTAACAAGATCCTAGCAAATCAGATTCAACAACCCATATTAAAAATCATTCACCATCACGAAGTAGGCTTCATCCGTGGTATGCAAGACTGGTTCATCATTCTTAAGACCATAAATGTAATTAAATACATCAACAGATGTAAAAAGAAAAACCACATGATTATATCATTAGATGCAGAAAAAGCTTTTTATAAAATTCAGCACCCTTTCTTCATAAAAACCCTCAAACTTCTAGCACAGATGGAACATACATCAAAATAGTGCACCATCTATGAGAAACCCACAGACAGCATACTGCTAAACAGAAAGAAATCGGAACCATTTCCCCTGAAAACTGGATAAAGACAAGGATGCCCACTCTCACCCCTCCTGTTCAACATAGTTTTAGAAGTTCTAGCTAAAGCAATCAGAGAAGAGAAGGCTATCATGGGTATTCAAGTAGGAAAAGAGGAAATCAAGTTATCCCTCTTTGCTAATGACATGATTCTATAGCTCAAAAACCTAAGAGAATCTGTTAAAACCTCCTTGCACCAATAAAGGACTTTGGCAAAGTCTCAGGATATAAAATAAACGTGCAAAAGACAATCACATTTCTACACATCAATAATTAACAAACAGAAACCCAAATAAAAAACACAATTCCAATCACAATAGCCAGGTTTGGTGGCTCAGTCTGTAATCTCGCACCTTTGGTAGGCTGAGGTGTGTGGATTGCCTGAGCTCTCAGGTCCGAGACCCGCCTGGGCAGGCGAGACCTCATCTCTACAATAAATCAAAAAAAAAAAAAATTAGCTGGGTGTGGTAGCGTGCGCCTATAGTTCCTGCTACTTGGAAGGCTGAGGCAGAAGGATCACCGGAGCCCAGCAGGTCGAGGCTGTGGTGGCCGGGAGCGGCCACTGCTCTCCAGTCTGGGTGACAGAGTGAGACTCCAACTCAAAAAAAAAAAAAATTGAGATTTTACATTTAGGTCTTTGATCTATTTAGAGTAGATTTTTATTTATGGGGATAGATAGAAGTCCTGTTTCAATCTTCTGCATGTGGCAAGCCAATTTTCCCACCACCATTTAATGAAGGAGTTTCTCTTTCCCCCAGTGGTTGTTGGTGGAGGCTTTGTTGAAGAAGAATTGGCTGAGAAATTGAGGGCTTGCTTCCAGAATCTCTATCCTGTTCCATTGTCGCATATGAATATTCATGTACCAATATTAAGCTGTTTTGATCATTGTAGCCTTATAATAAAATTTAAAGTACAGAAGTGTGATACTTCCCACTTGTTTCTTTTGCTGAGGATTGTTTTGTCTATTCATGGTTATTTATTTTTCCATATGAATTTCTGTATTTTCCTTTCCAGTTTGGAGAAGAATGATGTTAATAAGTTAATGGGTATTGCGATGAATCTGTAGATTGCCTTGGGTGGGACGGACATCTTAAAATATTGATTCTTCTAATCCATGAGCATGGAAAATTTTTCTATTTGTTTGTGTCTGTGATTTTTTTGAACACTCTTTGTAGTTTTTGTTGTAAAATTCTTTCACTTCTCTGGTTAGAAAGGTGCCAAGGTATTTCATTTTGTGTGTATGTGGCTACTGTGAATGGGATTCTTTTTTTTTTTTTTTTGGTTATCTGCCTGTTTGTTGTTGGTGTATAAACATACAAAGGTCTTTTGCACATTGATAGCATACACTGAGATTTTGCCCAAGTCCTTTTTAGTGCAAAGAGGTTTTTGACAGATTCTTTTGGGTTTTCAAGGAATAGGATCATTTTGTCAGCGAAGAAGGATAATTTAACTTCTTCTTTTCCTATTTCCTTCTCCTGTCTGTTTGCTCTGGCTGGGACTTCCAATGCTATGTTGAACTGGAGAAATAGGAGTGGGCAGCCTTTTCTTGTTCTGGATTTTATGGGAAATGCTTCCAATTTCTGTCTGTATAGCAATATGTTGGTTGTGTGTTTATCATAGCTCTTGCTATTTTGAGGTATGTTCCCTCTGTGCCTAGATGTTCACTTTTTTTGTTTTTCTGTTTTAATCAAGAAGGGATGCTGGATTTTGTTGAAAGCTTTTTCTGTATTTATGATATAATCATCTGGTTCTTATTTTTACATCTGTTGAAGTATTAAATAACATGTGTGGTCTTGTGAATGTTGAACTAGTCCTGCATCCTGAAGATGAAGCCAACCTGGTTGTGGTGGATAACTTTTAAGTTTTGTTGTTGGGTCTGATTTGCTAGAATCTTGATGAGTATTTTTGCATCTATGTTCATCCGGGATATTGGCCTGTAGTTCTCTTTCTTTGCCGGGTATTTTCCAAATTTGGATATCAGTGTGATATTAGCTTCATAAAATGAGTTGGAGAGAATTGTGTCTTTCTCATTTGCCTGGAATGCTTTCAATAGGACTGGTACCCACTCTTCTTTGTATATTTTGTAGAATTCTGCTGGAAAGCTGTCTGGTCCAGGACTTTTTATTGTAGGTAGTTTCCTTTTGACAGAGTCAATTCCCTAGGTTGTTATTGCTCTTTTTATGGTCTAAACTCTTTCTTGTTTCAACCTTGAAAGGTTGTGTGATGTTAGAAAGTCCTCCATTTTATTTAGATTTTTGAGTTGTTTTCCTACAGGTGTGCATAATGATCTCTAATAATCTTTTGTATGGCTTTGATGTCAGTTGTGACTTAATCTTTTGAATTTCTGATAGTGTTTATTTAGACTTTTTATTTCTTTTTCTCGGTCAATCTGGCTAGAGATCCATAAATCTTGTTTATCCTTTTAAATAACCAGGTTTTTGTCCTGTTGATTTTTTTCTATGATATTTTTGTCTGCTATGTCCTGCATTTGGGCTTTTACTTTGGTGATATGGTTTCTTCTGCTGAAGTTAGACTTTTGGACATCTTGCCTTTCCAGCTTCCTTAGGTGCTTTGTTAGGCTGCTAACACATGATCTTTCTATTTTCTTGATGTGCGTGTGTAAAGTTATAAATTTCCCTCTTAGTACTGTTTTCATGGCATCTCAGAGGTTTTGGTAAAATGTGTCTTTGTTTTCATTTGTTTCCAAGAATCTCTTAGTTTCTGTTTTGATTTCTGTGTTGACTCATACATTGTTCTACATCATGCTGTTTAGTGTCTATGTCTTTATGTGCTTTGGGGGGATCTTTTTGGTGGAGATAATTATTTTTATTCTACTGTGGTCTGAGAAGGTGCATAGCAGTATTTCAATATTGTGAAATTTTTTATGCTTGGTTGATGGCTGAGGATGTGGTGGATCTTGGAGTATGTTCCATGTGGTGATGAGTAGAATATATATTCTGTGGTTGTTGTGTGAAGTGTTCTGTAGGCATCTATTAAGTCCATTTTGTCAAGAGACAAGTTGAGGTTCTGGATCTCCTTATTTATTGCCTCTATGATCTATCTAGGGTTGTTAGTGGGGTATTTAATTCTCCATTTGTGATAGTGTTAGAGTCAATGTCTTCTTTTAGTTTACTTAATAGCTTATTTATAAAACATAGTGCTCTGGTGTTGGGTGCATCTATGTTTAGGATGGATATTTCTTGTTGATGGATTGAGTCTTTTATCATTATGTAGTGTCCCTCTGTATCTTTTAAAATTTTTGATAACTTGAAGGCTGTTTTATCAGATATTAAAGACATGATTCCTTCCTTTTTTGTTGTTGTTGTTTTCCATTTGCTGAAAGATTTTTCACCATCCTCTAACTTTAAGTCTGTTGGTGTTCTTTGCCATGAGGTATGTTTCCTGGAGGCAACATATTGTTGGGTCATGCTGTTTTTTTCCCAGTTTGCCATTCTATGTCTCTTTAGAGGTGCATTTAGTCCATTCATATTCAGGCCTATTATTGAAATGTGAGCTTGTCCCTGTCATAAGGCTCTTCTAAGGCTGTTTTGCTTTCTTTTAATGTTTGTGTTAATACATGTGTGTTTTCATTTTTGTGAGTTTGCTCTGTACTCTGTTGCTTCTATTTTTTTTGTGATCTTTTGAAGTGAATCTTTCTTTATTTTTCTTTTTTCTTCTGTGCACAGCATCTTTTCAAGTGTCTTCCATATAGCTGGTCTGGAAGTAGCATATTCTCTTAGGGACTGGATGTCTGGGAAGGATTTTAATTCTCCATTGCTGATGAATCTTAGTTTGGTTGGGTAGGAAATTCTTAGTTGAAATTGTTTATCTTTGAGAGCATTAAATATTGAGATCCAATCCTTTCTGGACTGTAGTGTTTCTGTAGATCAATCTGCACCAATTCTGATTGGTCTTACCAAGTAGATAGTCTGAACTTTTTCCCTCACTGCCTTTAGGATTTTTTTCTTTTTACCCACTTTGTGTAGGTGAAATACTATGTGTCTAGGTGGCAGAGGCCATGACAATCTGGGGTTCAGCATGGGAACCAAATGAAGACACCCCTCCCTCAAAGGCAAAGCCCCAGAGGGGATCCATGTGCATGGCAAGGCCCCACAGAAAGTCTTGAGGCAGTTCTGCATGGCTGCCCTGTGACTCATGGTCACCTGGTTATTCCCATTATATTGTTATACTCCTGCCTTACAGGAATAATGTGTTTCAATCTCCCTCGGAAAAGAATAATGTAACCAGAATTGGAGGGTACAGTGTCTACAATGCCAGTAATAAAGCAGTCAATGTTTCAACATCGGCTACACCTCAGGAAATCAAGAATAGGAGAGGTCATGATGACCCAACAATCAATAGAATCAATTATTGTAACATCCACTGCAATAAAATGTACCTTTAACAGTATGGCAAATGAAACACTTAGAGATTTTCTCTTAAAGTTGTGGCATAAGGAATTAACAGAAACTGAGGTAAAAACTGTTACAGATAACATAGGTATAGTTAAACATCAGATTAGTCATAAAGCCAGAACCCCCCAAAATAAAGCTCTTAAGCCTTTACCTACTATTAAAGCAGGACAACATATGGGATAGAATATTAATAATAGAGTTTGGTGGGCCCCTAGGGGTAGAAGCAGCATGTAAGATTTATCGTGGTTAGATCCTCCTTTACCTTACACTGGATGAAGACATGGTTAGATGGGCTTGGATAGATGGCAGATAAGTTAAATGAAACTCTCTGTCTCTCTGGGACAGAATTAAATGTAGTAGCCCAAAATGGTGTTTAATTCTAAAAGCATAGAAAATAAAAATCTGCTACAAAGTAAACTAATGGTATGAGAAAATTAAATGTAGCTATTATACAGTAGAAGATTGTGAGATTAGCTAGAATTGGATAAGTTTGATATAATTAGTAATAATGATTTTTTGCTATTGCTTAATTATAAAAATAAGTTAGGAATATTTAGAATAGATAAAGTTTTGTGTGAATCCACATGTTATTGCTTTAATAGCTGATTGTCCTTTTTTACTTTTTATTTTCTTTATAGAAAATTATATATTTTCATGAAATAGGATGTTTAGTTTATAAGGTTAATAGTCCAGCAGGTGGTGGCAGTAATAACCACAAAAACTGGTTTTGGGTTTATAGGCAAGTTGTATTAATCATTAACTTTATAATAAATCTTGTAAGACATGAGAACATACAGTGTCTTTGATAAAATAATGAAATCATCTTGTGTTTGTATAACCCCAAAAATGATTAATTTATAATTTACTATAAATAAACGCAACCTGGTATGTTTAATTGCCAGAGTGCCTGAAAAGAAACTCTGATCACGACTCTTCCTTCCCTCGCCTCATCACGCCTCCTTCTCGGGTCCCCGTGAACCTCCCCCCGGAGCTGGCCTCTGGCATCTAGGGATGCTCTTCTCATAAGTTGTCTTGCAGGGGTTCTCTAAATCTCTTGCTTTTATAGACATCTATCTGGCCAGATGAGGAAAGTTTTCATGAATGACCTCATGGAATTTTTGTTCTATGGTGTTTTCCATTTTTCTTTCTACTTCAGATATACTGATCAGACATAGGTTTGACTATTTATAAAACCATACATCTCTTGGAGTTTCTTCTTAAGTTTTTTTTCTATACTTTTAATAGATTGGGCTAATTCCATATTTTGTTTTTTCAGCTCTTTGATTCTTCTGCTTGGTAAAATCTGTTTCCTATGCTTGTCAGCTTTTAATTGATATTTTGGGGTGAAATTCTTTATTTCTGTTATGTCTAAATATGCTCTCTTGCATGTCTTGATTTTTATTCATTCTTTCCATCAATTGTCTGATTTCTGTAAGTGCCTTCAATTTTCTCTTTAATTCTGTTGCTCAGTGAGAAATGGAGAAGCAATCACTTTTGATATTTGCTCTACCTTCTTTCCTTTCCTGAGATGGGTCTCTGGGTTTGTTCAATTATGAAATAGGTCTGGAGGTGGGGTGTTATGCCATCTCTATACAATTTTGAGCACTTAATAAGAAGTATGGGAGGGACCAAAAGGATTCAGAACCTACCTTATGGGTCACAATGCTTGTTTTCTTTTTTTGAGTTGGAGTCTCACTCTGTCATCCAGACTGGAGTGCAGTGGCCGCTCCCAGCCACCGCAGCCTCTTCCTACTGGGCTCTGGCAACCCTTCTGCCTCAGCCTTCCAAGTAGCCAGAATTACAGGTATGCGCTACCATGCCCAGCTAATTTTATGATTTATTGTAGAGATGAGGTCTTGCTGCCCAGGCAGGTCTCGAACCCACGGGCTCAGGCAATCCACTCACCTCAGCCTCCCAAAGGCGCAGGATTACAGGCTGAGCCACCAATCCTGGCCACAATGCTTGTTAATAGTGAATGGATCAACTGGGACTCTGTCTCTGTCTCCACACAACATGACCTTACATTGGGTACACTTGTGTAGCCTGAGTCCAAGACAGAATATGAGAGAAAAGAGAGTGAAGGAGAGAAAAAATAATAAAAAGAAAAAAATAACCAACTAACAAACAAGCAAACAAATGAGACAAATAAATAAATAAATAAAAATTTAAAAAGCACAAAAGAACCCACCAACAGAGATTTCTTAGCTTTAGTATATCTCTTTGAAAGAGAAGAGCTCCTTCTTGTGGTAGGTTCTGTAACTGCATGTCTGTTACTGCTGGTTCCCTCTTCACTGTTGAAACTTGAGGTGTTAGAAACTTCTCTCTCTGTTGCCTGCTGCCTGCAACTGATAGTTGGCACATGTGTGCAGGGTGGTGGTGTGACTTGACTCAACATCTCCCAGACTCTCTCTCCCTTTCTTCCTTTCCTAGCATGGTCACAGCTCCCATGGCATCCAGTTTGCGTTGGGACATTGGTGTCTATGGCCTCTACCCTGCCTTTCTGATCACTCTTGTTCATTGCTAGGAGTGGAGGGAAGTCAGCTAGGCACTCACCAGCCTCCTTCTCACTCATATCCACCATGTGTATCTATTGCTCCTCAGCTGGTTCAGGGTGGGGAGGTGAGTTGTCTGAGGTTACTCATCCACCATTATCCACCAGGGCTTGGGCAGTGGAAGTGATTCTCTCTGAGTTCGTGGAGAGCAACTCCAAAGCAATACAGAGATTGCCCCCTGGTCTTAAGATGCAGGCCTCTGTCTGCAGAGGCCACCATGGAGCACTTCTCTGCCCAGGCTTCAGACTGGCTGCTCAGTTTCTCTACAGAATATTGTTCCTACTGCACATGGGGTTGAGAAAGACAGTTTCTCCTTAGCAAGTACCACAGCCTCCAGATGTCAGGTCTCAGTGGCAGGGTCTTGCAGCCTAACCTGGTATTGGAGGTGGTGGCAGCCACCACCCACAGCTTCTTCAGGACTCAGCCTTTTCTGACTCCCTTGCTGCTATAGTGAAATTCGATGGAACTGGCTGGGTTCCCTGGGGAGCAATCTCTGAGACAGAGATTGCATGTAAGAAGTTTACTTTGGCAATACTCCAGTAATGAACATCCACAGTAGGGAGGGAAGGAG
This sequence comes from Cephalopachus bancanus, assembly GCA_027257055.1. Classification (NCBI taxonomy): domain Eukaryota; kingdom Metazoa; phylum Chordata; class Mammalia; order Primates; family Tarsiidae; genus Cephalopachus; species Cephalopachus bancanus. Next base: position 3,031,630 of record JAPVLO010000046.1, on the reverse strand, counting down.
GCAGAATGGACAGAAAGATAAATAGTTTTTGAAATAGTAGCAACAAGATTCAGAAAGTCCTGGAGGTGGGGAAGGCCTGCAGAACTGTTCTGAATCAGAACAAGGTGACTGACCCTTTATGCCCCCCTCAACTAATTGAATTATAGCTGCCACTAGAAAGAAATCATGGCTTTGTGTGAGGGAGTTGTCCTTGGTTGATGGTAATAACTCTGACAGGACATGTGGTGCATGCCACATGTTGAAAGCCAGTGACAGGGGTTGTCAGATTTCTTTGAAGATTGCTTTAGCTGTGGGGATGGCCTAGACATCACGCATTTCCATTGGCCTACACCCAAAGATTGGCTGATATCTAAGGTTGGCCTTTTCCTTTGGAGTGAATTGTCCTCCTTCCCCTGCCCCCAAATTCATATGTTGAAAACCTTAACCCCTCGTGTGACTATATTGAAGAAAGAACCTTGAAGGAGTAATTAAAGTTAGATGAGATGATAAGAGTGGAGCCTGGATCTGATAGAACTGGTGTGTTTTTAAAGAGAAATACCAAGGTTGCTCTCCACCATACAATGAAGCAGTGAGAAGGTTGCATCGGAAGAGAGCTCTCATCAGAAACCCAACCCTGCTGAAAACTTGATCTTGGCCTAGCAGCCTTCAGAGCTGTGAAAACAAATTTTGGTTTTTCAAATCACATAGCCTATGGTATTTTGTTGTGGCAGCCTAAGACACCCTTTCATTCCAATTTGCCAGAGTTCTGATTCTATTTCTTAGGGAACTCAAACTTCAATGGTTGGAACTGGAAAAAGTATAAGAAAGCAGCCACTATAATGAGATTTGGAGCTGAATCACCTGTCCCAGCTTTCAAGGAGGACACTACCTTTGGTGATATGTAAAGCATATATTGGTCTGGCCCAGGTAGCAATACAATTGTTAAAATTTCCCCACTGGTAAACCAAAATGGCAGGCCAGTGAAATGAAATTAATGGGCTAGTGCACTTATAAAAGATAACTTGAGAAACATAGGTGTCATAGTATTTGTAAGAAAAATGGAATCAGAAGGATATTGCTAAGAAAAAGATAACATAATAAAAAGTTGAAATTGATTAACTGGCAATTTAAAGCTAAATGTTAAACTTAGAGGGCCTCCAAGGTAGCAAAGTAAAGGACCCTTATTTCTTGCAGTGATGGACAGAAAAAGTTCAGAAACAGGATCAGGAATTAAGCTTTAAAAAAACTGAGCCCAAAAGAAGTTTAAGTTCTTTAACATAGTCAAGTCTGTTATGCTAAAGCCAAGGTCCTTGTTGGAATGGGATGAGGTTCTGACATGGGTTGGAGACATCAGGGTTGATTCTTCAAAAGGAAATTTAATCTGAATTTCCTTGGAACCCTGTGAGTGTGCATAAGTAGCACACTCATTTTGATTGAAGACATTTCAGAATCCCCTTTTCCAACAAGACGACATGGACCTTTCTCAGTATCTTCCCCTTCCTCACTACCTGGTCATTAGGTCAGTGGTTAGGATTATATTCAAATATAAACCAGGAAAGGACACGTTGGGCCTGATAAGAGAAGAAAAGGACTACAGACTACAGAATATAGTAGAATAACCTGAGAATGTAAATATGCATAGGGCTGGATTCTGAGAGGATTAAGCCATAATACATAATAATTAATAAATAATAATAAAATAAAAAATAATAAATCAATGAAGGGAGAGATGACTGATTTTAAAGCATTGTTTTTTAGGATACAAGATTTAACAGTCCAACATAGACTCCAAAATATTTTGCAAAGGCATTGTTAGGATGGCTTCTAGAAACATGAAGAAAGCAATGGTACACACTAAGTATGATAGGACTATCAGAAGTGCAATGACACATAGTAGAAAAAGGGATTTAAATGCTTACAGAAGTGGCAAACCACAGTGCACATAGTATGTCATCTTGCAGAACTGTAGAAGATTCACTTTCATGTGAGGTTGCAAAGGATACACCAATTACCAAAGCAGCATCTCATTTACTGGTGAGTGGAACAAAGCATCACTAAGGAGTTCAGGGAGGTTGTGCCCTATGCAACCAGGCCTGATTGTAGCTGATGCTCCTTTAGAACTGGGCTTCTGTTGGCAATGGGGTTGATAGAACTTCCACAGCAATAAAGGACAGGAAATATCACTTAGCCATCAGAAGCCAGGTGCTCAGAACTATTGCAATTAGTGACAGAGATGGAGGGACAGATAGAAGGTTGGCAGAAGTTATAAAGATGAATAATAAAATAAGGAATCTCTAAAGTCAAAATACATGAGGCACTACTCAATCTGTATAATCAAAAGAAATCAAGGGTGTATAATCAGGAGGCTGAAAGCTATCACCCCAACAGAAAGTTAAGGTTTATTTCCCAGTGTCAAGATCTGAGTGAGCTTTTATACTCAGAATCAATAGATTAAAGAAAAGTCTTAATCACCAGGCCCAGAGAGCCTAGAACATTTTGAGTGTGCATAATACTGCTTCCCAGACCTTACCTACAAGAAGTTCTGGCCATTTACTGGATTAACTTATACTGTGTGAAGGAGACTACTTCAAACTATTCAGCACTGCTAAATAAAGGAACAAAAGTGACAAAAGTATCATCATGGCCTCCCTACTATACTGGAAGAACTTGGGGTCAAGCTATAAATAAAGACCTGGTTCATGTCTGGCTAACTTTGGGTTCATTGAATCTTGGATCCACTTTCTGGTCATTTGTATAGTCCTCAAATACTCATACTTGTTTGATAGCACTAGTCCTAATAGTATGTAGCTATCATACTTGAGAATGTCAAGTGGAAGCCTCAAAACTCATCCATCTAGTTTCAGCAAAGATAAATAATCAAAAACAATATCATATCTCTGCTTAAATGGTAGAACTTAGTATCACTTTTAGACACTTGAAAGATGCAGAGTTGTGTTTCCTTTCATATCTTTATGAATTTAAAAAAATCCCTACCAAAAAAATGGGACCTGGAAGATAAGTGTAGATTCCTTCAAACTCAACCAAGCTGTTATTAGTTTCAGTGAATGCTACTGTGCCAGATGGGGCATCTTGGCTAGAGCAGATATTATATGACCATTGGTACATGGACAATAAACATTGATGTGACCAATGGCTTCCATCCTATTAGAAAAGAGAGTAAGATATTGTTTTCATTTACATGAAACAGACAAGTGTTTATATTTTAAGTTTTGCTCCAGGGTTCTGTTTAAGTATCCTGCATTCTGTCACGATATATAGTCCAAAGAGATCGGCACCATCTGGTAATCCCTTAATACAACACAGTGATGTATTATTTCAGTGAAATGAAGTATTTAGACCAATAAGCAAGAAGTGGCTAGCATGTTGAAGGCGTTGGTAAGACATTTGTCCTTCAGAGGATAGTAGATATATGCTACTAAGACTCAAAGACTTGCTATATAAGTAAACATTTTAGGAGGGCTAGTGGTCTGGGGCATACTAGAATATCCCCTCAAAGTAAAGGACTGCATATCGTACCTTGCACATCTTTCTTTCCCTGCTCCCAAAAAGGAGACACAATCCTAGAACTTGCTTATAGTTCTGAAGTAGAATATTGTTTCGACTTATGAATGTCATTTTTATTTGTATGCTGGGTGACACCAAAGTTTGCCAGATTTGAAAGGAGCCTGAAGAAGGAAAAACATTTTGCAACAAATCTAAGCCCTGAGGCTTGGACCATATACTTCAGCAGACAACATGATATTACAATGGTATTATGAATATCATTGGTGAGAAAATGATTTTAAAGTGTTTATTATAAACACGAATGAAAAAAATAAATATATACACTACTAGGGTTCTGGAACAAAACTTTGCCAAATGCATCAGAGAAATCATCACATTTGAAAAATAACTCTTGGCAAGATAGTAAGTTCTGGAAAGTCAAAGAGCCTGACCATGAAACATCAAATGAACATGAAGCTATAGATACCTATCATAGACTGGGTTTTGTGGTCTACCAAGTAATGGTGTCAGGTGTCTTCAGCTGCCATGTAGACAAAATAGCACAGCTATCACTTTAGCTAGTCTTTGTCTTGGTCACCTCAGTGTGGGTACAATGGAACTTATGTATTAAGTGACTATGGTAACAGGGATGGAAGCTATGACACCAAGAGTATGAGCTCCCAGTTACCAAAACTGATTAGTCACTGGTGCCATTAAATACACAGGGTGGACCACTCAAAAACCCGATATTTTTTAGAGATGGGCCCCTTATAGTACAGGCTTCCTCTGCTAAATAAGTGTTCTAGGAATCCATCGGCATCAGTGTACCAGCTAGCATTGTTGTGAGAGGATGTGTTAGGCATCATTTAATTTTTTTTTTTTTAAGATTCTTTCCACACATTCACCATTTCATGATGGATGGTTTATGAGCTCACCTTCCCATACCATGCTGAGTGCTCAACAGTTTTTGTTTTTGATTTTTATTATTATTTTAGAGTGGTGGGTTACAAATGGGGATGTACTACACAAGTAGGTTGCATGCAGGTAAAGTTTGGACTTCTAAATGGCCCTCTGTCCCCTGATAGTGAACCAGGTACCCAGTGTGTTGTCACATGATCCCCTCCCTCCACCATCCCTTTCTTTCCAGTAGTATCTAGTGAATGCCAGTCTTATACTTGTGCTAGTGTGATTAGTGTTCAGGCCCTGTTTATGAATGAGGAGATGTGGTATTCACTTCTTTGTAACTGTGATAATTCACTTAGCATGATGGTCTCCAGAGGCATCCAAGTTTCTACAAAAGTCATGATGATTCTGTCTTCTTTCTGACTGCATAATATTCCATTGTGTATATAAACCACATTTTATTTATCCAGTCCATTTTTAATGAGCATCTGAGTTGGTTCCATGTTTTTGGTATCATAACTATTGTGCAATTAGAAATGTATGTGTCTTTTTGGTAGAGCAATTTATGTTCCATTGGGTGTGTTCCAAGGAAGAAGATTGCTGGATCTTATGGAAACTCAACTTTTAGTTCTTTGAGGAATTGCCACATTGCTTACCATTGAAACTGAACTAGTTTACATTCCCACCAACAGTGTAGAAGTGTCCCCTTTTCTTCACATCTACACCAATACGTGTTGCTTTTTGATTTATTAACAATAGCTATCCTTACTGGTGTTAGGTGATATTTCACTGTAGTTTTAATTTGCATTTATCTGATGATTAGTGAGGCTGAGCATTTTTTCATGTGCTTATTAATTTTCTTTGCCTAACCTTTAATGGGTTGTTGTTTGGGTTTGGTTTTTCCTTTCCATTCATTTGAGTTCCTTGTAGATCCTGGATGTTAAGCCTGTATCCAATGTATAGCTTGCAAGTATTTTTTCCCAGCACATGGATTGTCTCTTTACTCTTATGATGGTTCCTTTTTTTGTGAAAAAACTTTTCAATTTGATAAGGTCCCGCCTGTCTATCTTAGCTTTTATTGCAATTGCTCTTGAGGACTTGTCATGAATTAATTACCTACTTTGATACCCAAAAGGGAGTTTTCTACATTTTCTTCTAAAATTCTCATAATTTGAGGATTTACATTTAAGTCTTTGCTCCATTTTGAGTTGATTTTTGTATATGGTGGCTGTTCAGCAGTTTTTTAACCAACAAAATTGCATGACCCCTATGTCCCACCCTTCCTATTCATCTTATTTCACCCCAAGTGACTTTTTTTTTCCTGGATGACAAAATGTTTTTAAAATGCACATTTTGTCCATGTGAAAGAGGTGAAGCAAAACATGGTGAAAAGGCTAAAGGGCATAAAAATTGACAAGTTCGAAAATGGAGCAGTGAAAAAAGCATCTTGATGTGTGTATTGCATCAAATGGAGAGTACTTTGAAGGTGACTGAAGTTTAAACATGAAAGAATAAATACACAATTTTAAATAAATTCCAGAGGTTTTTTAAAGCTCCTCCTCATGTAAACTACCTGAATCAGAGGACAATCTTGAGTCCCCAGTATGGTATTATCTCTCAAAAGACCAATAGTTTCTTGTTGATAAATTATTTGGGTAGGTTTTTTTCCTTTCTAGAAGAATCAGCATTTCATATTTAAAGAAATAGACACTATGGAAATGGTTTTGCCTTTCTCTTTCTCAGCGTCTCAACTTGCACCACTATCTGGGAACTTAAGAATATTTTTTCAATCACATCAGACCAAAGGATGCATTTTATCGAATGGAGGTGTGGAACTGAACCCATAACCTGGACTTCACTGATTATATCACATATCATACCACCCAGAAGTTGATGGTCTGACAGAAATTTGCATCAGTCCGTTAAAGACTCAAGTGGAACATTGGTTTACCAGTGATACTTTATGAGAAAGAAAGAGCTATATCTTCCAGAATGTGGTACACTCTTTTTTTGTTGTTGGAGTCTCACTCTGTCACCAGGCTGGAGTGCAGTGGCATGATCAAGGCTCACTGTAGTCTTGATCTCCTGTTATCGAGTGATCCTTCCATCTCCCCCTTCAAAGTGGTAGCTGTGACTATAGGTGCATATCACCATATATGACTATTTTTTTTTCGAAGCAACAAGGTCTCACTATGTTGCCTAGACTGGTCTTATACTCCTGGGCTCAAGCGATCCTCTCACCTCAGCCTCCCAAAGCTAGGATTACAAGGGTGAGCTACCACACCTGGCCAACTTCTTTAAATTAAAAAAAGTATACATTACCTAGACCAGGTAGATGTGATACATATGCCTGCAAACCAGGGGATGGAAGTAGAAGTGTCCTAATCTAATTGAAACAACCCTCCCAATCCTGGACATGCCGTGTATCTCATCTTTACAACACTGGCAGGTTTCAAGATTCTAGGACCCAAAAAGAAATATTTCCTTAGGGATACAGTAATACTTTCATTGAACATAGTCTATAGCGTCTACCTATATCTTCTATTATATTTAGTCTAGAAACCATCTCTAGATATCATCATTGTAGATATGGTCCACCTTTATGAGTGTTATGATACAAGCATTCACCTGGTACTGTAAAGAAATTTTCTGCTCCAGTTCCCTCATATTAAAAAGATATCAGTGGTATATCTCTGTCAAAAAATGTAATTTAGAATGAAACATTATTTTGTTCATATCCTTAATGTATGACTTATTAGCTCTATATTGGGCAAGTCATTACCAAGACCCCTCATCCTCTCTGGCTCTTAATTTGTTCATTAGTCTTTGTGATGGCTAATTGTATGTGTCAGTTTGACTGGGCCATGGAGTCCCTAGATATTTAGTTAAACAATCTGGGTATTTGGGTGAGGAGGCTTGGGATGAAATTAACATTTGAATCAGTAGTCTGAATAAAGCAGAATGTCTTCCCTTATGTAGGTGGACCTCATCCGATCGATTGAAGGCCTGAATAGAACAAAAAGATGACTCTCCTTTAAGTAAAATAAAATTCTGCCTGATGACCTTCAAACTAGATGTCAGCTATTCTTGTTCTATAGAAATTTACAGTCTTTGGACTAAAATTGAGACACTGACTCTTGAAGATTTTGGACTTGCTAGTCTCCTTAATCATGTGAGCCAATTTATTAGACTAAATAGGATATATATCTTCTAAAGGTGGGTATATCTCCTATAGCTCTGTTTCTCTGGAGAATCATTACTAATCAATATAGTCTCTAATGTTTTAGTGTAGAAGATACTATTTTAAAACACATTGTTCTAAACTTGTACTTGTTTTTCAAAGAAGTTAATTTGTCAGATCTATCACCTGAAATTGATACTTCATAAGCAAAAGTAACATTTACTGAGCTTGTGTTACATGACAGACTTCAGCTGGGGCAGATACAACTTATTCAACCACGGTAACTATCTTCTTCTCTTTGAAATATGCAATTCTTTGTAATAACCTTTTTTTAAAAAAAGCTAAAACAATGCTTTCATTTACTATTGAGTTGTTACTATACTTATTTTACTTTGTAAAATTGTCTTCTAGATTAAATCTACTTAAATGGGTGACTGTCTTTTGAACATACACATTCAACATTTTATTGGCACCTGTGATGTAAGGGACCTCTATATGATGAACTGGGGAATGCTATTGACAAGATTCTGCTCTGTTCTTTGGGAGTTAACATTGTCCAGTAGGAAGCTGTCTGAGGTCTCTTGCTCACTGAAGTTCTGGTATATACTTCTAAAATGTCCCCTAAAAGGCATATACAGTATGTATATAATGCAATAATAAGATAATATGATTTCAAAGCCTTAATGGGATCTTTATAATTATTTGATCCAGACTCAGTATTTTATATAATAGGAAACAGTATTTTATATAATTGAAGACAACAGGAGTTATATACATTTAATATAATCAAAGATTTTCCTCACTTCTAGAATAATGCTATTTCCTTTTCTATCTCTCTTGCTCCATGGGAAGATATACAATGAGCAACTGCTCAGCCTTGCTAAGATTTATTTTTCTTAAAATTGAGTCTAGTTTCAATCAATCTGGATTCTTAGTTGTTCTGTGATTGGGTTTATTTGTTGCTTGAGGGAGAAACCCATTGTACTTAGCTGCTACCTCTTATCAGCAATATTTTATCTTGTTTACCTTCTTGCCTCTTTAAAGATCTCATCAATAGTTAATGTCCTTTTCAGATGATTCTATAGATTAGGCTAGGTTTTATAAGAAAAACTGTTCAATACACGTCCAAAACAAATAATGTTAATATCTTTTATTGTTGTAGGAAGAATTTGGTGTTACTGCAAACAATTTTTCCATGTGGAGAATGAATGTCTCCAGTAGAATCTCTACCCTTTCTTACACTTTATTTACACCCTTCCATACACTTTATTGAGACACTTTACAGTTCCCCCCCCCGGTTGTTTTTTCTCCTGTTGTCCAGTAGGTCAATGAAGCTGAACATTACCAGGCTGTACTGCTTTCAGTTTTGAGTAAATAAATTGTGTCTACTAAACAGGATCAGTTCTGCATCTAGTTTATGCTAAGTACAAGCATTATACAAAATATTGTGTTGAAACATCATTAAACCTGAAATAATTACAGCATTTTATAGGTGACAAAATTGATACTCAATGAATTTAAGAAAATTACAAAGAAATAATCAATGAAATAGCTCCATTGTACCCAGTGCAAGCATTCATTTATTTATTCTAATATTTATTAAACAGACATTTATTAGACACATTGTATTAGAAAATCTACTAGTTACTGTTAAACTAACTATACAATTAAGACATGAATACCATTGCCCTGAAAGATATTGCATTATCTTATTTGATGCAGACTCTTAATCAATTAGATTCCTGTGTGATGTGAGAAAAAGGAGATGAAGAGAAAGATGAGAAGAGAGACTTGAATTGCATTCTGAGAAACATTTATTTAAGAAATAAGTAGAATAAATAATAGAATACACATAAGCTTTGGATGGAAAAATCGGGAGAGAGTGGTGTCATGGGAACCAAATGAGATTTGTAAAGAAGGATAACAATCAATGGGGTGAAATGCCACAAGGGACACTAGATAAAGGTTTGATGTATGCAAATAGTAAGATAGTTGAACAGAATAATTTTACTAGGAATTTAAGAATTTGTTAAAAGGAGTTAGGATGGAAGCTGTAGGGGGACACTGACTAAAAGTAGTTGTGATAGCGGGGCTCAGTGGCTCAGCCTGTAATCCCATGCCTTTGGGAGGCTGAGGTGAGTGGATTGCCTGAGTCCATGGACTTGAGACCTGCCTGGGCAGCGAGACCTCATCATCTCTACAATAAATCAAAAAATCAGCCGGGTGTGGTAACACATGCCTGTAGTTCCGGCTACTTGGAAGGCTGAGGTGGAAGGATCGCCAGAGTCCAGCAGGTCGAGGCTGCGGTGGCTGGGAGCGGCCGCTGCATTCCAGTCTGGTTGACAGAATGAGACTCCAACAAAAAAAAAAAAAAAGTAGTGGTGATTTTGCTAATATTGACTGTGTTTTAAGAAGAAAATGTATATACCTATCTTTAATTGCCTAGGAGAAGAAATACTTGGGCAGTTAAAAGCAGAAGACAGAGACTAATAGAGCAGATGAGCCAATATTGGTCAGTTGATAATGGTAAGGTCAGTTCCTTGTGGAGATGAGAATGCAGGTCCTACATGGATGAATGAATCTTTCTCCTACTGCTAGAATAAAAGAGCTATAGTTTTTACCTATACATTGACTTTCAATTTTTTTTTCTAATATGTTTGCTCTTCTGTTTTCTCAAATTGCCTCTTTAATATCCACAATGTCCTATCCAATATTGTCCTGTTCTTTAATCAGGTGGCTTGTCTCTAATTGCCTGAGTCGTGGGTTCGAGACCCGCCTGGACAATTTGGCGAGACCTCATCTCTACAATAAATCAAAAATCAGCCGGGTGTGGTAACGTGCACCTGTGGTTCCAGCTACTTGGAAGGCTGAGGCGGAAGGATCGCCCGAGCCCTGCAGGTTGAGGCTGCGGTGGCCGGGAGCCGCCACTGCACTTCAGTCTGGGTGACAGAGTGAGACTCCAACTCAAAAAGAAAAAGAAAGAAAAGAAAAGACTAGCTATTCACAAGCTATGATCTACTTTGTGGAAGAAGAATCCTTATTCCATGAGTAAGGAATCTCATGAATATCTATAATTTAAAAGGGCAAATAATTCTAATATGCACTCAGAGATCTAACACTTTTAACAGTTCCTGTAATTCCAGCAGAACAGGAGTAGAAGTGAAGCAAAATAAATGAATTGAGAAAAAATATGGGATAAAAGTTCTTAAAAATGTTGAACAGCAGCCAATTGAGTGAAAGCAATCGAATAAGAGAGCAACTAGTCTTTGGGGCTTGAGAGTTTGAACAGTTTAGATGATGCCAAGGCTCAGACAGAGTCTATTAAAATGAATGGAGAAAGTGGAGTTGAAAACATTGTCAGGGATGAGGTCTGTGAGACCAGGGCACCACACAGGTCTTTCATTTAGTGTCAAACTGGAAGACAGCTCAACTTGCTCAACTTCACCTAAGAAGTCTAACATGTTCTGCTCCTTTCTGCAAAAACAATCTATATCACCTTTCACTCCCCACCCTTCCTCCCAATGTGTTTTCTGCATATTGAATATACTGAATATATTTGAATTTCTTAAAAACTATAAGTTTTTAGCAACTGTGAAATATCCTTGAACACACTTATCCTAGTTCTCCATTGTAGCTTGGCTCTTTCTCGCTATTCTGACATGAGCTTAAGTAAACAAGCACTTTTTTATGAAGGAACTAAAATAATTATTTAGAATTAAATCTATTTTATTTATATCATTATTTCCCTCTCGACTCTACAATCTAGTGTCCCATAAATGCTACAAATATTAGTTGCTTAATAAATAGCTTAGTGAATTGATCTGAATTTCACATTAGGAATCAGACCGATGCTATTAATTTATTTAGAATTTATTACTAATCATTTTATTAGAAAAATGCATCCTAAAATGGTTAAATGATTGGCCAAAGACCAAAGAAGCAATACACAGATGGGCTAAATCTGAATACTTTTGAGTACATTTCTATATTTTCTCAAAAACTTCTGTTTGTATTACATTGTCTTTACAATTTTCATCCTGATAAATCCATTTAAAATATAATTATCTTGTTGGAAGAGAAACAATTCATTTGAGTCATTTTAAATCTTATTATCTTCAATATCTTTATAAAATATAAGTTTGGATGATATCTAAGATTAATTTCAGCTTTACATAATATGAAATTATGAATGGTATTCAAGTCTCATAATCATCAATGTACATACAGAAATATTTCAATGGACCAAGCATGGTGGCTCATGCCTGTAATCCCAGTGCTTTAGGAGGCTGAGGCAAGTGAATTTCCTGTGGCCAGGAGTTCAAGTCTGGCAACATAGCAAGACCCTCATCTTTGCAAAATTAAAAAAAGGCTGGGCTTGGTGGCTCAGTCTGTAATCCCAGCACTTTGGGAGGCCGAGGTGAGTGGATTGCCTGAGCCCGCGGGTTCGAGACCCACCTGGGCAACTTGATGAGACCCCATCTCTACAACAAATTAAAAATATATATATATATCCGGGCGTCGTACCGCGCGCCTGTAGTTCCAGCTACTTGGAAGGCTGAGGCGGAAGGATTGCCGGAGACCAGCAGGTCGAGGCTGCGATGGCCGGAAGCGGCCACTGCACTCCAGTCTAGGCGACAGAGCAAGACTCCAACTCAAAAAAAAAAAAATTAGCCACGAGTGAGGGCATGCCCTTGTTGTCCTACCTATTTAGGAGGCTGAGGCAGGAGTATTAGTTGAGGCCAGGTGTTCGAGGTTACAGGGAGCTATGATTATGCCACTGTCAAGTCTGGGTGAAAGCACAATTATTTTTTAATGTTATCCAATCTTGGGTATTGCTTAGACTTTATAAAATGAGTACTTTTATGTAATTTAACTCTGGTATTAAATATACCTTATAGAGGAAATTAGAATATTTCTGGAGGAAATAAAGAAAACTTCATTTACATTTAAGTTTGTGAGAGGAGGCAGGTACCAGTTAATGTAATACTGTTGAGTTATTTTTACTGAATCAGTCATAGAAATCACACACGTTTCTGTTTTCTATTTTTATTATAATTCTCTATAATTTATTATAACGAGGCAAGAAAGCTAAATTAAAGAGTTTCCCAAAATATAAGAAGAGACTTCATGAACACTGAAAAATCAGAAAGAAACCAACTGAGTTTAGATTTTTTTAATGAGAAAGCAATTATATCAATTTTAAGAACCAAAAAACTTCAGCTTTTATGCTTTTAGCAAATTTTAATTACTGAAAATAAATCTTGCAATCAAGAAGGCACTGAGCATTCTCTCTACAAGTCTAGTCATAAGCTTAATAAATTAAATTTTGTGAGCCATAAGGACACAGAGGTTTTAATTTTGAAATTCTATAATTACATGTTTAAATGTACTAAGTTTTGGGAGAGACCTTCCAGTAGAACTCTTATTTGTAATAATTATATTTATGTTATATGTAAGTGTTAAATGAAATTCAAAAGGCCAAAGTTTTTTTAAAACCTAATTTAGTGAAACACTATAAAAATTCATAGATACAACTAATTTGACAGAAATTGTCTTACAAAAATATTTTTTGAGACACTAACTAGAAACAAAAGGACAGTTCCCACAAACATAGCATAAACTAGTTATATATTTCATACAAAAAATAATAGAATTGAAGATATCTTCCATTTGACATAGTTTCTGCTCAAGGTATTAATTGCTGAAAACTTCTGGGGTTTAGAAAGATAACTGTACTCTATATGAAAAAAAGGAAGAGAAGTGAGTCAGAAGTACTGACTGGTGAGTGATCATAACAGAAAGAAATGCACTACCTTAAACTTTTATTTGTCTTGAAAAATTTTAAAGACGGGTACTCCAAGGAATGTATATATATATTTGTTAGTGGGTGCTGCAAATAAATGCTCTGTAAGCAAAGGAAGGGATGCTAACTGTTCTTCATTTTATTCTGAAGTTAGAAAGTAAGAGTATGTTGAAATTACAAAGTCAACCATTTTAAATCAACAAGGGAAATACCTTTTTAAAGAATACAAAATACATATTTTGTATATTTATATATTTTACAATTGAAAGGATTTTTTTGTATTACAAACTACAAACTATTACATGAGTTTTTAAATTAAGGTTTACAAAGTTTTTAACAAAATACATCAGTACTCAAAAAGCAACATAATTCCAGAATTTGGTTTTGTAAAAAATAATTCACTTTGAATTAAAAATGGATGAATGTACGTTTACTACTTCAGAGTCACTGGTCTGAGTAGATATACTGCTGTGTTTGAGTAGGGAAACAAGTTTTTTTGAGGAGGGATACAAATGAATGAGTCATGGTCCTATCTTTCAGTGGTGTACAAATTAATGAGTACAAAGACATACACAGAAATAAGAATACCGCCAACAGTCTATGGAAAGCATCATGAGAATATGTCGGTTAAGTACAAAGACAGTTGGAAGAGAAAAAAGAAGAACTTCATGTTGACACATTTATTAAATTTGTATATGAAAGTGTCTCATGGAGAACAGAAGTTGTAAGTTGGATTGCCAGATAAATACAGGAAACACAGTAAATTTTGGATTTTAAATAAGCAATGACATATATAATATATGTATAGTATAGGTTTATGTATGCTTCATGCTGTAGTTGACACTTACTTGTAATGATGAAATGAAAGCTTAGCGAGGTTCAGTAAGCCAATGTCACACAACTAGCAAGAGACAAAACCTGAATTAAAACCTAAGTTTGCAAGAGGCAGAGTTTGAGAAAGATATTTTAATTTAACTTAAAATCTCTAGGTTTTCCAAACTAATAAAAAATACAAAAACTTTTGCAACTGATCATATCCATATATCCATATATACACACACAACACACATATAAGAACTTAAGTATTTTTAGTCTTTTAGATTATTTTGAGAATGTTTTCTATAAAATTAACTGAAATGAGCACACGTAGATACTTGGAGAGGACAATTCAAATCAATAATGTTCTTAGTAAATATATCTGAAGTTTACTGTCACCTTTATATTTGGTGACACTAAAAAAATTTGGTCACCTTTATATTTGGTATTGTGGGCAGGCACAGTGGTTTATTCCTGTAATCCCAATACTTTGGGAGGTCAAGGCAGGAGAATTACTTGAGCCCAGGAATTCAAGACCAGGCTGGACCTTGTCTCTACAAAAAATAAAAATAAATATAAATATAAAAAAATTTAGCCAGGTGTGGTGCATATATATTTACAATACCAGTTACATGTCAATTACATGGGAGGCACAGACAGAAGGATCACCTGAGCCCAGGAGGTTGAGGCTGCAGTGAGCCATGACTGTACCACTGTACTCCAGCCTGGGCAACACAGTGGAGTTTTGACTTAAAAAAAAAAAGAGTATCTTTATAAATAAAAACTGAATAATGTCCTAATAATAGCATGACTAAAGACATAGTGTTGTTTGTTCATTACAGCTGATGGAATTTATTTACTAAATTCTAATAGTCTATATTGAAATATATAAATGATATTAATATAATAATATTAATTACTTGAGGTTATTAACTAATAACAAAATTTTTTCCCATCCCACACAAAATGTGTATCAATAAGATACAAGGACAGACTATTTGAATCATTATGCAAATAGAATCAAGGAACAATGGAAATATTTAACTTTCTTTAACTAGAATTTCACCTTAGGCCTTCGTTAAGGGGCACTGTTAAGTTATTTGATGTCTTTCCACAAATTAGAACAAAAAAGTGCCAATTCCGGGTGGACAGTTTCAGATAAACACACACATGCATACACACACACACACACACACACACACACACACACACACACACATACTCTCTCACGCTCACACGCGTGCAACAAACAATCTAAGGGTGTAAAGTTTGGCAAGAGTAATATAAGTTAGATATAAGCACCATTCACCCTCATGACCAAAGACCTCTTGTGGTAGCTTTTACCTGATCAACTACTATGTGGCTCAGCCAGGATTCGTGGGGCCTAAAGCTTCCCCTGATAATGGCATTCTTTGTTTATTCCACTGGAATCAGAAAGACAAAGAGGAGAGGTGAGATAAAATAACTACAGAGAAAGAGCATTAACTTACTCTTTTGTAAGTTAATCTCTCTCTCTCTCTCTCTCTCTCTCTCTCTCTCTCTCTCTCTCTCTACTCTCTCACACACACACACACTGAATTGGCAGCAATAAATGTTGAGATGACAATTTTCTACTGACAGAAGAGAGAATTGGCAGGAAGGTAGGAAAGCAAAGCAAAAGGGGCAATATTGGAAATGAGAGATGATTAGCACATTGAGAAACATTTTAGGAGTGAAGGTAAAAAGAAAGATTTAACAGAACTGCATCACTTCTCTTCTCTTCTTTTCTTCTGATTACTTTCTTGAAATCCTCTTAACCTAGAGTTAAGTGGATTTCAAAACGATCCCTTGCTGCTCATCAGAGTATTAGTCCACTGGCACTATATATACTATTTGAAGCAAGGAGCATTTAGTTTTTAGACTAGCAGATAAATGAGATAAAAGAGAAGAGGAGATATATGAAGACTTCACGACAAATTTGGAAAATAACTACCAACAATCTACTTTGTAATTGATAAACATACATTCATCAATTAAAGAAAATTCCAAAATAATTTATAAATGCCTGCAAAATTAAGCTAAAAATACTGTAAATTTCAGCTGCTTTTTTCTGACATGGTTATAATATAAAATTAATGATAGCAAAGAAAGAAATCCCTGAAAAGCAAAACACAACTGTTAGTGTTACCAGAAATAGTAAGCTTCTTGATAAAGCAACATAATTTTACTTTCCTTCCTCCCCCCCACGTTAAGTCCCCTTTTCTCTAATCCTTAGTCTCTGTTGAGAACACAACAAAGCCTGAGAAATGTGTGCTGGCATTCATTCATGTCCATCATATGTCCTCCTAGGATGAAACCAATCAGTAGAAGTTAATTCCTCTGATCCCTGGTCAAAAGTTTTATCATGCCTCTTACAATCTATGACCATAAGATCATAGAAAAGAGAAGCATACAGTTTTCCCAAGGATGTATGAAAAGAAAACTTGACAAACTTGGACCTGAAACTGACATTTATAAATTGATTTATCCCTAATTTGATGAACAATACACTTTTTAGAATCTTAATGGCTCATAATTGCCCAATGAAAATAATGAATAGGATAATTTTGGTAACATGCAAATGTAGACTGCAATTTCCTGAAAAGAATCTTTTTATCAAAAATGATGACAAATTGGTTTTAGAAAAAGAAAGCCTAATATGCATGTAGGCAAGTCTATTACATTCACTTCAATACAACTCCACCAATATTAACTGAATGTCAACTGTTTGCCATGCACCATGATTTCAAGTTCTTGCCCTCATAGGCAATTCTCCAGGGACATAGGGGTTAAGAATCATGGATGTGAGAAATTATCATATCTGAAAACTGATTCAGAATCTCAATGGAGTTTTAGAGTTACTTCCTACCATAATGATATATTTATCTCTAGTTAAGTGTGTTAAAAAAGAAAAACCTCAAAATATATACCCTTCACATTTGAGGACAAAGTAGAAATCATTATTTTCCTGCTATAATTACCATTTAAATGCCAAATAAAAGATGTGAAATAAGTGGTTGTTAGCACAACATGTAATTGGATGTTAACAACTGGGCACAGCCTATGTCTTAAATACAATTACGGATGCCAGAGCATTTTACAGACCAAGAAAATAATGAGTCTTGAGAAACATGATCTATTTAAATATAATTTGAAAAGTCTTCAGTGCTCATTATTGTTTGGGTAGCAGACTCAAGTCCACCAAGAGCTTAAAAATGGCTATTCTTAGCCGGGCTCGGTGGCTCAGCCTGTAATCCCGCGCCTTTGGGAGGCTGAGGTGAGTGGATTGCCCGAGCCCGCGGGTTCGAGACCCGCCTGGGCAGCGAGACCTCATCTCTACAACAAATAAAAAAATCAGCGGGAGTGGTAGTGCATGCCTGTAATTCCGGCTACTCGGAAGGCTGAGGCAGAAGGATCGCCGGAACCCAGCGGGTCGAGGCTGCGGTGGCCGGGAGCAGCCACTGCACTCCAGTCTGGGCGACAGAGTAATACTCCAACTCAAAAAAAAAAATGGCTATTCTTAATTTGGTGTGGTCCATGATGGCTCTAACATCTGGTAAAAAGGAGACTCCAGTGTGATGAGCAGCATTTTCCCTGATAGAGAATCCTTTCAACTTCTTTATCAGCATATTAACATAAACAAATACATGCCACATGCACCAGGCACTGTACAAGGTCACTGAGGAGACCACGTAGAATATGAGATGAATCTTCTCTTCAGGGGACACTAATTCACTGTATTAAGAGGAAGAAGGACAAGTTGATCAACAATTACAGGGCCAGCACAGAAGCATACTAGGCTACTCTGGTAATACCGAGAAAACATATCAAAATTACCCTGGGTGGGGTAGTAGAGGAATCGAATTCAAGTTATAAAAAATGGACAAGAGTTATTAATACTTAAATAAAAATATGAGAAAGAGCAATCCAGCAATGGAATAGCAAAATATGAGAACTTATCAGGACTCACCAATCCTGAGGCATACTTTGAATAGGCACAACCCTAGAGTGTTAAGTTTTATTGCTCCAAAGTAAAATCTAACTAGCATTCATCTATCTCTCAGTTTGTGTCCTAAAGCAGAGTTCCCTAAAGCATGGTTGAAGTGTTGGTCCATAAACTGCTATTGAACTGTGATAAGGCATAAATAGACAATATATAGGATATTAATAACTATTTATATTGTGTGATATTCAAGAACTTGATTACTGACCTTGTCTCCTTAAATAGGATATATCAAAAAATGATCTGTATGCTACTTATGAATTTAATTGTGAATCCCCAAAATAAAGTTTCAAGCTCTAATTCTGGAACATCAGACTGCAATCTTATTTGGAAATAGGGTGCTTTCAGATGTAATCAAGTTAAGAGATGACTGGTGTCCTTACAAGAACAGGGACAATTGAACATAGAGGTGAATGCCATGCGAAGTCACAGGGAGAATGCCACGTGATAATGGAGTCAGAAAGTGAAGTGCTGCAGCTACAAGTCAAAGCACCTAAGGACTGCTGACTAGACACCAGAAACACAGAAGCAAGGGAGAAACTGTTCCTCTGTTTTAGGGTGAACATGGCCCTGATAACTCTTGAATTTCAGACTCCTCACCTATATAGCTGTGATAAAATAAAATAGATGATTATAGCAATTAATTAGAAGACAAATAAAAACATCTGCTTTCCCTTCACCTTAGATAGCTTAAGAATCTCTGCCCTAGGTGAGATGATTCATTAAATCAGGACCTCAGCAGTGATACAGACTGGGGCCATAAAAAAAACCCAGGGATAAACAAAATCTAAAGAAAATGAATTAAAGAGGCATAGTAAGAAAAGCAATGAACCTGAGGAACTCTTTCAACAAAAGACAGTGAAGCAGAAAGGCTGTGATCTCCCTGCAGTGTTAACTGCCATGAGATGTGTTTTTACCACGCCCTCTCCTCCGTTCTGACCCTGTAGATCTCTAAAGATACTGTATGTTAATTTTATTCAGTTCATCTGAGGATTTTCCAAAGTGTTTGGGAGAGGACTAAGTAGGATATAAAAACCAATGGGTAGGGAAAAGCAACTCTAAAATGTGATGTTTTAAAAATAAGTATATTGCAAGTGATAAATTGAAATTGCACATTTCACTTACTGGACATCAGGTACTATCCCAAATCATTAAAAGTATTCTCATTTGATGTTGGTTGTGATAAGTGATATTATTTTTTTCATTTTGAAATGAGAGTGGATGAATAACTGGTCCAAGATCACATAATTAGACAATGAAAGAGCCAAGCCCCAAACCTAGGATAGTGTAAACTTAGCATTCCTATTTTTAACCATCAATTGAGTGAAGTATGGTTTATTTGCTGGTGAAGTTTGAGAATATGCATTTCTATCTATTCATATATATAGATCATTATCAACCCCCCAACAAACACTAGGCATGGTAACAGATGTTTTTCTGTTTATCAGTACAAATACTCATTATTTTTTCTATTATGCATATAAATAAATAAACTCTGAGCATTTCATAGAACCAAAAGAGAAAGAATTTAAGTCCTGGATAGATTCCATCACACAACCTATTTCCACAGCCATATTCCTTCTCCCAGGACTAGGGCCGGGTGGCATAATGAAGTCACAAAAGTAGAACCCCTCAGGATGCCCTGCCCTGGGAAGTTGGGTAGACTTCCTCCTTGCCATTTTTCTTTCAGTGTATTCAGGCATATGAGTTCAAGTAGTTTAATCATTTTTAGAAGGAAGAATGTAGAGAAAATATGATGTCCTTATAAGAACAGGAAAAATTTGAACACTAAATTTAACCCTAACCCTAACTGATAATTTCTAGTTTAATCCTAGTTTAAACATTCAACACTATTTCCTGTGACAGTACACGTTTCCTCATCAGAAACCTGGGCAAACCAGAAGGCTTTCATATATTAGGAAAGAGAGAATATGGAATAAAGATTCACTGCCTATAAAGTAATTTAATAAGTTAAAAATCTAGCAACTGAAAATTAGTTTGGGGATTCTGCATAACAAAGGACCTTACTAGAGAATTAGAATACTATAATAGTTAATACCATGTATTAACTATAGAAATATAATTCCTATATTCAGAATCTAGGTATATTAACTACCATACGTAATCTTGGAAAAGTCATTTAACCTATTTGTTCCTCAATTTTGTTATTTGTAAAGGGGGTATAATAATACCTACCTCAAGAAATAAGAGAGGGTTGGCATGTAGTTCACATTATATAAATATTTGCTAAGATTAGAAGTAGCTCTAAGTCATCCTTTTCATGTTCTTGATCCTAAAGGGAAAGAATCCTGTATTTCATCATTGATTATGTCACTGGTATAGTTTTTTTTTTTTAGTTTTTATAAATACTTTTTCAATCAAGTTGTAGAATTTCCTTTCTATTGATTTTTTTTGAGAATTTTTATTATGAATGAATGTTGGATTGTGTTAAATGCCTTTTTTACATATTGATATGATTATATAATTTTTCTTTTCAGTCTGTTGATAGATTGCATTGTTTTTAAATATTAGTTTAAACCTGTTGTGCATATCTGGAATAAGCCTCATTTGGTTATAGTATGTAAAAACAAACAAAGAAACAAATGGCTTTCAGGTATCCATGGGAATTGATGTCTGTTTTTCTAAAATGAAACAGTTATAGAATTTATAAGTAAAAATGTAACTTGTTGGGCAATCTGTGTTTCTTAGTTGTGTCTTCTCCAAATATATCTACTTTAATCTCCCCAAAATGTTCACCTCAGGAAAACTGAAACAGCTCCATATGTGGGTTGCTTGAAAGTAAAACTCTATCTTATGTAACACTTAGTCCAGTTCTTATCTTCACAATTCATACCTTTACTTTCCCTTCTTTATATTTTCCTTGACAGTGACAGTGACAACAAAGTTAGTGTTACATATTTTAAGAACAGATAGTCAGAAGACCAAGTTCTACTTTTATTGTGCCTGTTTCCATAATTTCATCAGTGTGTTTTCTTGTGAAAAAATGTGACTGATAAATTCCTGCCCTGATTATTTTGTGAGGTTTTATGAAGGCAGATGTGAAATTACTTTGAAAAAAACGGGTGATAATAAATAAATAGAGTAGATAAACTTAGGGAATCTATTTATTTAGTCATAAAGGCTAGAATCATGCAGTTTTGTTGTAAATAAAATGATGTGTATAAAAATTGCATGACTTGAGGAAAATAGAATGAATTTTAAAACATACCTTAAAGGACATGTAAAAGAATATGTACCACTCTGGATAATTCTCTACAATAACTACAATATTATTATCCTCTTAATTTGGTTAAGATAGATGGAGAATATGGGAAAATGCTTTTTTTAAAATTTTTTCTCCCCCACCCCACCTGTTTTTTCAAAATTCATTTTTAATGCATGTCAACAAGTATACAAATATGGCTGATTCTCTAATTCTGTACTCATCAAATGATTAACAAAGTCCAAGGACCTACTCTCAGCAAAGCAGCATAAGAAAACAAAGTAGAGGAAAAGTAACATACAGTGAGGAAAAAAACTGTGTCACAAGCATGAAAGAAGTTAGAATTTATATCGTATATCCTTTGTACTAAAACAGAGATATTATTTGAACTCTGTAGATAAGGAAACAAGATCAGAGAAGTCCTCCACCTTGTTCATGGTCACAGGGCTAATTGTATGCAAACACTGAATTCAAACCCAGATTTCTGCAGAGTGAAATCAAGACCCTTTTCCATCACGTCATATGAGGCCCTGGGTTCCACAGTATCTGGATAAAATAACTATTCTTGATGGAGTGAGTCATATGAAAGAAATAGAGTATTTTAAGAGACTTAGGGGCTTTGTAAATGGTAAAACTAAATGAGAAATGTGAGATAATAAGAATAGAAGCCAAGAACTTCAGGGTAATAATTGACAACAGTGTTCAGAGGAATGGCCAGGCATGTCTACAGCGGTGGGGTTTGAAATACACCTTCTAAGAGGGTGAAATAGCAAAAGATTGGTGGAGGTTTCAAACATTTCTCTCAAAGTTTAGAGGCATAGAAGTGGGAAAAGTTACATGATTGAGTGATGACTTACTTGGTAATATATTAATTGAGGTTTAATTGAAAATGAAAGTAAGATATGATAAGCTTTTATATTTTTCCTCTAAATAACAATCCTCAGAGATAGCAAAAACTAGGGATTCTACATTCATTATCAACATCTTAGAGTTTTTCCATCTAAAATCCCTGTTCTTCTTCCTCAGTGAGTAAGCTGTTGGAGCCTGAAATAGAAAAAGTGTATTTATTTCTCATGAAACATGTTGTGATGATGAGATGTTCTCAATAGACAAATCAGAAAAATCATTGGAGTTATGCAAGTGCTCTTGGAGATATTTTAAAGATAGTCCACTGGATTTGAATTTAGAAGAAAGGATACAAGTTTGAATCCTAATACGTTCACTACATGTTTGGCTCTGGCTAAGGCACTTAGCATCTCAACTTTTCTAGCTTAAAAATTAATACTAGTAATAATGTATCAGCTAATATTTATTCAGCATACACTTTATAAGTTGACAAACTGAGGTCCACAGGCTATATCCAACCCTTCACTCGATTTTGCAAATAAAGTTTTATTGCAACACAGCAATACTCATTAAATTACAGATTGTTGCTCTTGTGCTACAACAGCAGAATTGAGCTAATGTTGCAGAGATGATGTCGCCTGAAAAACCCAAAGTATTGCTATCTGAATCTTTACAAAATGTTTGCCAGTGTCTGATCTATAGCATATAACTCAGTTATTCCTTCCACACATTATGAGGTGGTTGCTGTTATTATCCAAATTTTACAAATGAAAAAACTGAAGCATGGAGATATTTAGTAACACGATCAAAGTTACAAACCTATGGTATTAAAATGACCACAGAATTAAAACCTGTGAAAGATATTGTAATATGTGGAAGAGTGCATTGTAAGGTATGAAAGACTCGTGAATTGCACCTAAGAGTCAGTGTGCCCCTAAAAATCAATTACTGAAGTTGTGTCAAATTGATTTCAAATCCTGATTTCTTCACTTTTGTCTCTGTGACCTCATGCCAACTAATTAGTTTGAGTTCCAATTCTCTTGATTGTAAATCAGGATAATTACACTTATCTTGCATAATTCTGCTTTGAGTATTAAAGCAAGCAAATGTAAGATACCCAATAATAATACCCAATACAGCATGGTACCTAGTGAGTGATCTGTAAAGGGACTTGTTAATCTTAGTTTTCATAATACTATTTACCTCTATGACAGTATTCAAGACTGTGATCTATTTTTTTGCCTAACTTTCTTCACTAAACGGTGAGCCTCTCAAATGGAAGGGATCCTGCTCATTGCCTCTGTGTCCCCAGAGTCTTACACAGAGTTTGGCATAAAGTACTAGTCAGTAAATATTCATTGACTAGATGACCAGTTTCTAAAGTCCAGAGGTAGGAGGTCTTGTCACTTAATTCCTTGCTAGACCACATTAGGGAAAGAGTGTTCTTTCGCATTCTGATATTTTTTTGGTATAAAGAATGGTGCTTCATTTGTTGGTTCTGCATTATGTCTAGGCTTGAGATTTATTGCTGTGTTGAGTAGTCAGATTGTCATATTCATTTTTATTCCTTCTTGGTAGAATCAGTTAGATAATCAAGATGAAACGTGTCTATTATTGGATTCAGATACATGTCATATTACTTCTTTGTGTGTGTGTGTGTGTGCGTGTGTGTGTGTGTGTGTGTGTGTGTGTGTGTGTGTGTGTGTGTGTGTTGGAGTCTCACTCTGTACCCAGACTTCCAAGTAGCTGGAAATACAGGCGTGCGCTACCACGCCTGGCTAGTTTTTGATTTATTGTAGAGATGAGGTCTCGCCAAGTTGCCCAGGCAGGTCTCGAACCCTCAGGCTCAGGCAATCCACTCACCTCAGCCTCCCAAAGCGCTGGGATTACAGGGTGAGTCACCGAGCCTGACTGCATATTACTTCTTAAAAGTCACTCCTAAATCATCCAGAAATATGCCACCAATCAGAATGCTTAATTTGCTGAATTATGATTCATTTCTCTGGGGAAGAAAATGAACTCATGCTAAAGTTGTTGGATGGTTTTGTAATACTTCCCCTCTGAAAGTTTCTTAAAATGGTTTATCCTCTACCACTTAGGCAACTTAATTTCCTTAAGAGTGACTCCTCCCCAAAACTTTAGACCAATATGCTTTGTCTGGTCCACTATACAGCTGTCAATGCTAGCTAAGTATCCTCATTCAGGCCTCAGCCCACTTCCATCTGTGAGATAGGAGCAGTGATTCCTCATCACAGATTTATTGGAAAAATCAATTGAAATTGCAAATACAAGGCATCTGGGAGAGACCTGACAAAATCATAGACCACAACGGTGATGGTTTCCTTTCATCATTTTTATTTTGTCAAGGATAAGCAAGTATAAAATTTTGTCAAGGTTTAATTAGTAATATACATACAGATTATTATTTCCAAGCAAAATCAGAATAGTAAAGTAAAGGTCACTTTACATTATTTCTGGTACACACACACACACACACACACACACACACACACGATATTCAATATATATTTTCATTTATAGTACATGTAACTTTCCCAGCTCAAACTGCTCATATTCAAATCCTAACTCTTACAATTTTACCATCCTTATGATCTCAGTTACTACTGAACAAAATTATGCAATAAGCACACAGTAGGTGTAATCTTTTGAGTTATTAACATATTTAAAGTATTACTTACTCTCTTAAACTGAAAATTTTATGTTATATTTTTTTCTTGTTTGTTTTACCATCCTTTTCTATCTCACTTCAAAAGTGTTTTATTTGTACATTGCCTATATCAATTGTAGGAACTAGAGATACACAAATGACTCTGTAATTCTTGACCTCAAGAGATATGAAAATTTTCACATTAAATACATTTCAGACAAATGCAGAAGTAAGAGTAGATAAGAGAATAAATAAAAGAATTATAATATAGACTACTTAGTAGACAAAACAAGAAACATTTTTATTTAAAGAAGTATAGAAAAGCAGTAGATGAGGTAGAGAAAGCAGAGAAAACAGTAAAATAATTTTCTGGCAGCATATAGAAAGTCTTCCTTAATCTGAGACTCAAGATTTGAAGACATTTTTCCTAGATATATAATCTTGAAGATGGAATTCTGTTCAGAGGCAAAAACGTATGCAAAATTCAAGATGCATCAGACATAAATACTATCAGCTTTTTTTTAAACAAGTAGCTTCATATTGCTGCAAAATATAGATGAATTGTTAGTACTAATTTGGGAGGCAAGTTCTTTTTTGGGGGGGTCCAACTAATGAATATAGGATTTGATCTGGTTAATGAAAAGTTATTTTGTAACTTTAGGCAGTGTTGTGGCATGATTACATTTTAATAACGGAAAGATGTTTTTAGCAATGGGAAGACACAGGTATTTGGAAACTTTAGCAATTAAAACAAGGTGATCAGTGTGGAGATCATTCTAATAACCTACATGACAGTCAATGGCACCCTAAAAGATATGACAATAAATGGATAAGGAGATAACTACAGAATGAGAATTTTTTTCTTTAATAACAAATATTAACAGAACCTGTTGCCTAATTAGATACTGGGAATGATGAGAATAAGACAAATGAAATTACTTTCTTAGTTCTGATTTCCCAAGTATTGCATGGGTGATCCCTTCTAAAGTCAGCTGTACTCTCAGGCTCCATGATCTTACAGTATCACTAAGCTTACCAGAAGGCCGAGCATAACTTAGTTTATCAATAAATTCTTGTTGAGCAAATAACTGGTGAAATTTACAGAGCTGTTTAGTGCAGAAAGGAGAGTAGGTTTATAGGAGTGAGATCATGATATCAATTTTGAAAATACATGAAGTGCCTATGGCTCCATGTTGTAGTTGTCTAACAAATAATTCCATGCCTGCATGAAGAGCCTAGAAAGAACTGAACTAGAGGTATGTGGTCACTAACATGTAAGTGGTGGTTTAGTTTAGGATTATAAATAGGTCACTTAGAAACATGGTGCTTAGCCGGGCTCGGTGGCTCAGCCTGTAATCCCGCACCTTTGGGAGGCTGAGGTGAGCGGATTGCCTGAGCCCGCGGGTTCGAGACCCGCCTGGGCAGCGAGTCCTCATCTCTACAATAAATCAAAAATCAGCCAGGCGTGGTTGATTGTGCCTGTAATTCTGGCTACTCGAAAGGCTGAGGTGGAAGGATCGCCAGAGCCCAATGGGTTGAGGCTGCGTGGCCGGGAGCGGCCACTGCACTCGAGTCTGGGCGACGGAGTGAAACTCCAACTCAAAAAAAAAAGAAAGAAAGAAGCATGGTGCTTTGTTTTTAAATGGTCAGATTCTATTCCATTAACACATCTTTTACCTTTCCGATATTCATTTCCTCCTGTGTGGCTTTTGATTTTATTTTTTACCTGAATCCCAGCATTGGTCTACTGTATAACATGTACTCTCCAACTAACTCATCGTTTGGTGACAATTGGTCTTTTTAAGGCCAACCTTCTCCAGAATTGCTTTTGAAAATGAGAGTATATACAAAGTTAATTTTTTGTGTCCTATTTGTGCCATCACTAATATTAAAAATAATATATCCTTAAAAATAAATGAATTTTTTTAATCTATATTTTTTATTTTGATATGTGGTACAGCTAAGGGTTAGGTATACAAATATGCTTCATTCAGGTCCCCTTGTTGATAACTGGTGTCTCCCCGTCTCTAGACAGATGTTTACTACCATTAGTCCCATCCCCCCCATAGTTTCCCAGCAGTGTCAGTCATTTTCTTATAGTAGTTCATTGGATGATCAAGGTCCACTATATGAGTGAGAATATGTGGTACTCAGATCTTTGTTTCTGTGAGAGGTCACCTAGTATTATTGACTCTAGCTTCATCCAGGTTGCTGCAAAATTCATGATTTTGTTCTTTTTTATGGCTGCATAGTATTCCATCATGTATATGTATCACATTTTTTTATCCAGTCCTCTTTTGATGGACAGCGTGGTTGGTTCCAGGTTCTAGCTATTGTGAACAATGCTGCAATGAACATTTGTGTGCAGGTATCTTTTTTATAGAGTGATTTGAGTTCTTCAGGGTATATTCCCAGTAGAGGGATTGCAGGGTCATACGGGAGGTTGATGTTTAGAGCTTTTAGGAATCGTCACACTGCTTTCCACAGAGGTTGCACTAGTTTACACTCCCACCAACAGTGTAGAAGTGTTCCCTTTTTGCTACACCCTCTCCATTAGCTGTTATTTTTTCAGTTGTTGATAATTGCCATTCTGACTGGAGTTAGGTGGTATCTCAGTGTGGTTTTGATTTGCATCTCCCTGATGATTAATGAGGTTGAGCATTTCTTCATGTGTTTGTTGGCTGCTTGGATGTCTTCCTTTGTGAAGTGTCTGTTCATATCTTTTGCCCACTTTATAATGGGGTTGTTTGTTTTTTTCTTTTCACACGTTTGAGTTCCTTGTAGATCCAGGATGTTAAGCCTTTGTCAGACCTGGAGTTGGCAAATACTTTTTCCCAGTCTGTAGGCTGTCTTCCTGCTCTCTTGATGGTTTCTTTGGCTTTGCAGAAGCATGTCAGTTTAATGAGGTCCCACTTGTCTATCTTATCCCTTATGGCCTGTGGGTTTTGAGTTTTGTTCAGGAATTGGATGCCAGTTCCAATTTCCATGAGGGTATGTCCTTCATTTTCTAAGCTTCTTATGGTTTGAGGTTTTATATTTAGGTCTCTGATCCATTTGGAGTTAATTTTTGTGTATGGGGATAGATAGGGGTCCTGTTTCAATCTTCTGCATGTGGTCAGCCAGTTTCCCAGCACCATTTATGAATAGGTTCTCCTCTCCCAGTGGTAGGTGGTGGAGGCTTTGTCAAGATGATTTGGGTTTGAGAAACTGAGGTCTTGCCTCTGGAATCTCAATTCTATTCCATTGGTCTATATGCTTATTCCTATACCAATACCAAGCTGCTTTGATGATTGTAGCTTTATAGTAAAGTTTGAAGTCTGGTAATGTGATACCACCTGTTTTTTTTTTTTTTTTTTTTTTTTGCTGGGGATTGTTTTGGCTATTCTTGGTTGTTTGTGTTTCCATATGAATTCTGTGTTGTTTCTTCTAGGTCTGAGAAGAATTTGCTGTTATTTGATAGGTATTGCATTGAATCTGTAGATAGCCTTAGGTAAGATGGACATCTTCACAATGTTGATTCTTCCAGTCCATGAGCAGGGGATATTTTTCCAGTTGTTTGTGTCATCTTGATTTCTTTGAGAGAGTCTTATATTTTTTTATTGAAAAGGGTCTTTCATGTCTCTGGTTAAAAAGATGCCAAGGTATTTCATTTTTTTTGTGGCTATTGTGAA
The DNA here is from genome assembly GCA_027257055.1 of Cephalopachus bancanus. Lineage (NCBI taxonomy): Eukaryota > Metazoa > Chordata > Mammalia > Primates > Tarsiidae > Cephalopachus > Cephalopachus bancanus. Next base: position 3,003,015 of record JAPVLO010000046.1, on the reverse strand, counting down.
TGGAACTGTGCTTCTTTTTTGGGGTTTCTGTTTGTTTATTATTGGTGTAAAGAAATGCGATCTCTTTTGCACATTTTTTTTATATCCTGAGACTTTGCCAAAGGCCTTTATCAGTGTAAGGAGGTTTTTGACAGATTCTCTTGGGTTTTCCAGGTATACGATCATGTTATCTGCAAACAGAGATAATTTGACTTCCTCTTTTCCTATTTGGATACCCCTGATTGCCTTGTCTTCTCTGATCGCTCTAGCCAGGACTTCCAGTACTATATTGAACAGGAGGGGTGAGAGTGGGCATCCTTGTCTTGTTCCAGTGTTCAGGGGAAATGGTTCCAATTTTTGTTTAGGAGTATGCTGGCTGTGGGTTTCTCATAGATGGCTTTTACTACTTTGAGGTATGTTCCCTGTATGCCTGGATGTTTGAGGGTTTTTATCAAGAAACGGTGCTGGATTTTATAAAAAGCTTTTCTGCATCTAATGATATAATCATGGGTTTTTGTTTTGACATCTGTTGATGTATTTAATTACATTTATTGTTTTGCGAATGTTGAACCAGCCTTGCGTCCCAGGGATGAAGCCTACTTGGTCATAATGGATGATTTTTGAGATGTGTTGTTGAATCTGGTTTGCTAGGATCTTGTTGAGAATTTTAGCATCTATATTCATCAAAGATATTGGCTGTAGTTCTCTTTTTTGTTGGATCTTTACCTGGCTTAGGTATCAATGTGATGTTAGCTTCATAAAATGATTTAGGGAGGGTTCCATCTTTCTCAATCGCCTGAAATAGCTTCAGTAGGATTGGAATCAGTTCCTCCTTAAATGTCTTGTAGAATTCTGCTGGAAAGCCATCTGGTCCAGGGCTTTTTTTGGTATGTAGTTTTCTCATTACATAGTCAATTTCCTTGATTGTTGTTGGTCTATTTAGGGTCTCAATTTCTTCTTGTTTCAACCTAGGCAGGTTGTGTGATGACATAAAGTCCTCCACTTCCTTGAGGTTTTCAAGTTTGTTTCCATACAAGTGTACATAGTAGTCTCTTATGATCTTTTGTATTTCTTCAGGGTCAGATGTGATTTCATCTTTTGTGTGTCTGATTGTGCTTATTTGGGTTTTTTTCTTTCTTTTTTTGGTCAGTCTAGCTAGGGGACCATCGATCTTGTTTATCCTTTCGAAGAACCAGCTTTTTGTTTCATTGATTTTTTGTATTGTCTTTTTGTCTTCTATGTCCTGGATTTGGGTTTTTATTTTGGTGATCTGGATTCTTCTGCTGAAATTAGGGTTTTGTTCTTGCTTTTCCAGCTTCCTTAGGTGGCTTGTTAGGCTACTAATTTGTGCTCCTTCCATTTTCTTCATGTGTGTTTGTAGGGATAAAAATTCCCCTCTTACTACAGCTTTTAAGGCGTCCCAGAGATTTTGGTAAGATGTTTCTTAATTTTCATTTGTGTCCAGGTATCTTTTGATCTCCGTTTTGATTTCATCTTGATCCGGAGTTGTTTAGCATCATGTTGTTTAGTGTCCATGTCTTTGTGGGTTTTGGGGAACCTTGTTGGTGTCAATGTTTATTTTTATTCCACTGTGGTCCGAGAAGGTACATGGTAGAATTTCTGTCTTTTTATATTTGCTTATGCTTAATTTATGGCCGAGTATGTGGTCGATCTTGGAATACGTCCCGTGCGGTGATGAGTAGAATGTGTATGCTCTGGTCTTTGGATGGGGAGTTCTGTAGGTATCAATTAAGTCCATTTGGTCCAGAGTCACATTGAGGTTCCGAATCTTGTTGTTTTTTGTCCCGATGATCTCTCAAGGGTTGTGAGTGGGGTATTAAAGTCCCCAGTTATGATTATGTTAGAATCAATATCTTTCTTTAGTTTTCCTAGGAGTTGCTTTGTAAAAGTTGGTGCACCTATGCTAGGTGCATTTATGTTTAGGATAGATATTTCTTGTTGATGGAGTGAGCCTTTTATCATTATGTAGTGGCCCTCTGTATCTTTTTTTAAATTTTTTATAGCTTAATGGTATTTTGTCTGAAATTAGGATCGTGACCCCTCCTTTCTTTTGTGTTCCATTCGCCTGGAAATTTGTTTCCCATCCTCTTACTTTGAGTCTGTGCATGTCCTTCTAGTGAGATGGGGCTCTTGAAGGCAGTATATTGTTGCCTGGTGATTTTTATCCATTTTGCCATTCTATGTCTTTTCAGTGGTGCATTTAGTCATTCACATTCAGGCTAATTATTGAAATGTAGAGTTCATCCCTAACATACAGTTCTTTTATAGTTGTTCTTCCACTTGGTTTATTGTCTTTTTTTGTTTTGGGGGTTGGTTCATATGTATTTTATTCTTTTTCCTGTACTCTTGTGAAAAATGTTACTCTTTTTCCCCCTTTTCTTCTGTGTTTAGTACTTTCTTAAGTGTTTCATGTAGAGGTGGTTTGGTGGCAGCGTAAGTTTTAGGGATTGGATATCTGGGAAAGATTTTAATTCTCCCTCATGATGAAGCTTAATCTGGCAGGGTAGGTTATTCTTGGTTGAAAATTTTTTATCTTTAGGACTTTGAAGATAGGGCTCCAAGCTCTCCTAGCCTGCAGGGTTTCTGTAGATAAATTCTGCTATTCTAATTTGGGTTTTTCCCTGGTAGGTAATCTGACCTTTTTCTCTTGCTGCCTTTAGGATTTTTTTCTTTTATGCCTACTTTGTTTAGGTGAATTATTATGTGTCTAGGAGTTGGTTTTCTCATTTGTTGTCTTGCAGGGGTTCTCTGGATCTCTTGTGTTTGAGTTTTTGCATCATTGATTAGATAAGGGAAGTTTTCTTGAATGATCTCATGAAGGTTTGTTCCAATGTGGTCTCTGTCTTCTTTCTGCCTCAGGCAGACCAATCACTCTTAGGTTAGGCCTCTTGAGGTAATCGCTCATCTCTTGAAGGTTTTTCTGTCTTTTGAGCTTGTTTTCTGTGTTCTTGAGAGTTTGGGTTATTTCTATATTTTGGTCCTCAAACTCTGAGACTCTTTCTTCTGCTTGGGTAATTCTGTTTCCATGCTTATCAGTTTATTGTTTATTCATTCACAGTATTCTTTATTAGTGTTATCTCAGATATCAGCTCCTTTCAAGTTTCTTCTTGAGTCTCCTCAATTCTTTTTAATCTCTCCATTAATGTCTTGATGTCTAGGGTTGTATTTTGAGACCATTCAGTTGTTTGCATTCCAAAGTCAGTTTTCTCAGTGTTGCCTTCAGGAGTCTGGGAAGGACCAATTTTTTTCTTCTGGTTTTTCTTCATTTTTGTAGATTTTTCTCTCTGGTCCCTTAGTGGATCAAGTTCCTGAGATCTAATCTCCAGCCTCTCTCCTCTGTTTCTGTTGCAAGCTTGTTGCTTGGAAGGTCTGTGACACTAGTCTCTATTCAGTGTAGTATAGGGGATTTGTCTCCTGTTAATGATGTCACCATGGGAACTGAGGTGGAGGCTCTGCTAGGTGGGCGGGCGATGCGATGTAAATATGCCTTGAAAATGGCGGAGGTGGTATACTTTCACTTTTAGGGGCCTCCTGTGGGTCTCTAGGCGGGACCAGCTGCACAGCTGGGTGCTGGATCTGGGGGCCTCTAGCTGTCTGGAGTGGAGGACAGGGTCCAGCGTTTTCTTCTCTGGAGCTAGAAGCCTGCGATCAGCACCTTACGCCAGCTTGGGGTTCTGCCCCCTTGCACAGGCTTGTGGTCACGCATGCTGAGTGCCTCAGCCAGGGTGGCCCAGGGCTTCTGATCTCCAGAGCTCTAGAGGGCAGGTGGTGGCTCTGGGTCCCTTTCCAGGGCACTTTAGCCAGAAATGGGACCGGTATCTCAAAGGGGCGGGCGCTCAGAGCCTCCCTGTGTGACTGGCAGCTGGGTGCTGGTCATGATGGGGGATGGAGCTGGAGTCCGGGATTTGGAATTCCCCAGCTGCTGGAATCACATATAGTGGAGCAGCCGCCATCTGGCGGCAATGTCTGGCCCTGCGTGGGACCGAAAGTCCCCAAGCCTCATACCAGCGCAGCTGGAGGTGGGGGGGGGGGGGGGGTGCAGGAAGAAAAGTAATAGTCTTTTTGGGAAACTCACGTTCGGAGAATCTCAGGGATCCATCTATGCGGTGGCCATCTTGCTTCCCCTCCGAATTTTTAACTTTCTTGCTCTTCACTCTTCTGTTGTTGTGTAAGACCATCCAAGAAAATTATCTTTAGAATTTACGCTGTGAAGAACTAAAATAATTTGTTTCTCAAAATTGAGCTTATCTCATTTTTAAATCAACAAATGGAAATATATATGTATATATAATCTATACTGTAGTGTTTTAAAATATGTATATATAGTGAATCATGGAATGGCTAAATCAAGGTAATTGATATATGCCTTACCTCACATAGTTGTCATTTTTATAATGAGAAAGCTTAAAATATTATCTATTCTAAAATTTTGCATTTCAATGTCTAAGGACGAAATTAATGCTTCCTGCAATAATTTCTGATATACTTCATTTTAGTTAAATAGCAGAGAATAATTAAAATAATTATTCCTGTAATGCTTTAAGAACACATTCATTGTTATTAATCACTTCATTCAATGAATATTTATAATACATGTTAATTTCATAAGCAATGATAATTCTAACTAAACCACATAGACCTCCTGTCAATTTAAATATACCTTTATTCAAATGACTCATCATTATAAAATCAAGAAAAATTGCAATGAAATAATTAAAATAGAAATATGATATTTAGCATAGACAAAGTACTCTACAAACATTTATTCATTTTTATTGTCAACCTTAAAGTAACACTATGAGTCTTATAAAAGAGATTGCTTCCTACTAGAGGCAACTTTCAGAGTTTAATTATTCATTTTCCCAGTTCATATACTTGGTAAATGTTGGACCTTGAACTTGAACAGACCCAAGTTATTTATTCTGTTCTTTTCATTCATCATGCAGTTTCTTAGTACAGACAACTTGTCTATTGAAAATTCTGCCTGAGGATTATTAACTGGAAATACCATTTGGCTCCTCTGATAATATTTAATCACGAATTTAAATTCATAACTTATCTTTGCTGTGTTTATATTCTTAAAACTTTTGATGAATGTGTCTAACTTCAGTGCATTGATATAATTTGACATGAAGTACATACTGAAGTCCTAAAATCATCAAAGTGTAACAGTATTTCAGTAAGAAATTGAGAAAAGGTAAAGAGGAACTTCCACTGATGTGCAATATTAAGCAACGTTGGGTGCAAAAGTGAAAAGACTTTCTGAATTTGCCTAAGAAAAGGACAATTCATCTAAAAAATTCTGTCCTTGTTTTAGGAAAATGAAGCACCCAGGAGAGATAATTTGGATTTCCACTGCCTAATTTTTTGCCCTTTCATTAAAAAATCTATTAATATCAAAAATAATGTCTGAAATTTGGTTGAATAATTTAAAATTTTCTGCAAAAATGATGCCTGGCAAACTTGACTTTAAGTAAAGAGTGGTACCTTCAAATGTAGATGTACAATAAAGGTAACTGATCTCAAACCATGTGAAGTGGGGACCAAAGGGAGGCCTAAACTATCCCTGTGTTATTATTACTTGTGTACCTAATCCTGAATTGTAACGCACATTTTTAAAATAAAATAAAAATAAACAACAAAAACCCTAAAATGTAGATGTGTACCTTAGTTTCCTAAACTTTGAATAAAATAATTATGCCTCATATATTTCTATCTTAATCATAGTAGCACCACGGTATCTAAATATTGACCCATATTAGCAAATGCTCAGTGAATGACTGTTATACTACATCGGGGTTGCTGTAGCAATGACTTTTCCACTCTACTTCCTACACACACGTTCACATTCAACACACTATTACCCAGTCTCATCAGTGAAAGACAATGCACTGTACAGACTTGCCCAGACCAACTAAATAGGAACCTTCCATACAGTGTCTAGAATGCCCTAATGAAGGTATACAGAAAAAAATGCATACACTTATAACAAGAACAGCCTCTAATATCACGTTAATCTGACAAAACATGCTGGATGAAGACTAAGGAAGAACCCAGAATGCACTTGGACTGTTTTAATGTTATAGTGATCACATGTGATTTTCAAAAAAAAAAGAAAGACAGTTGCTGTTGATATTGGATGAACTTTTCTCTTAACTGCTTACTTAAAAAAAAAGAATGTCTAAAAGTTGATATTGAAAGTAATGGAAAACAATTAGGAAGAGAGAGGATGACATACAATAGAGATCCTCAAACTGTTTGCACTGATGGGTTTCATCTCTCTAGATCATGCTTTCTTTACTTTCAGTATATGTTTCAAATGTATTCTTGATCCATTTCTCTAGGAGCCTTTGCAGAAATTATCCATTATTTTGGCATATTGTTGGAAGAGATACTTTAGAACATAGAAATATCAGTTCTGAGAGAATATTTATGGCAAGAATTTGACAGAAGAGCCTGTGTAGTAAAGAATTAAATTTGTCCCCAAAGAGGTCAGGTCTCTGCTGCTTGCTCCTGGAAAGCATGACTTATTTGCCTGGAGACCTTGGGCGAGCCAGATAGTAAAGTGTGATCTAAAGTGGGGCTGACCATGCCTCAGGGCAAGGGCTAGAAATGTCAGAAAGACTAACAATATGATTTAGGGTGGGGGCTTTGAATAAAAAAGTATCAACTGATCTAAAGACTGAGATCAACCACATGTACATAAATCAACCAACTAATCAATCAATAATGCCTACATAATGGAATCTCAATAAAAAATTATTAACTCATGGTTCAAGTGAATGTACCTGGTTGATAAAATTCTGTGAGTTTTGCCACACATCAGTGCCAGGATGGTAGCAGGGGAAGGACAACAAATCTCTGTGTTTAATATTTCTTCTGGACTCTGCCTCATGTATCTTTTTTATTTTTTTGGTTGTTTTTAATCTGAATATTTTCCCTGTCACAAGCCATAACTATGAGTATAATCACTTTCCATGTCTTTCTAGTGAATTATCAAATCAAAGAGTAGCCATTTTTATTTTTATTTTTTTTTCTTTTTTATTATTTTTTTTTATTGGAATTTTGGGGGGTACGGTTAAGGGTTAGGTATACAATTGCTTTCATTCAGGCACCCTGTTGATATAGGATGTTTCCCCGTACCCAGAAGATATTTGCTACTGTTAATCCCATCTCCCTCCCCCCCCCATAGTTTCCCCGTACGGTCAGTCATTTTCATATAGTATTGCATTGGATGTTTAAGGTTTTATATGAGGAGAGCATGTATACTGGGATTTTTGTTTCTGTGAGAGGTCACTCAGTATTATAGACTCTAGTTCCATCCCGGTTGCTGCGAAATTCATGATTTTGTTCTTTTTTTTTGGCTGGTAGTATTCCATCGTGTATATGTACCACATTTTTTAATCCAGTCCTCTTTTGACGGACAGCATGGCTGTTTTCCCGGTTCTTGCTATTGTGAACAATGCTGCGATAAACATGCGTGTGCAGGTATCTTTTTTATAGAGTGATTTGTGTTCTTCAGGAAAATTCCCAGTAGGGGGATTGCGGGGTCATATGGGAGGTTGGTATTTAGAGCTTTTAAGAATCGCCACACTGCTTTCCCAGAGGTTCACTAGTTTACACTCCCCCCAAGGTGGAAGTGTTCCCCTTTTTACCCACCCTTTCCAGCAGCTGTTTTTTTTGAGTTGTTGATAATTGCCATTCTGACTGGAGTTAGGTGGTATCTCAGTGTGGTTTTGATTTGCATCTCCCTGATGATTAGTGAGGTTGAACATTTCTTCATATGTTTGTTGGCTGCTCGGATGTTTTCCTCTGTGAAGTGTCTGTTCATATCTTTTGCCCATTTAAGTAGACATTTTTAAATTCACTTCTATTCAAACTACCTATTTCTGTTCCTTCTACCTGGAAGTTCCAGCACTCTAGGTTATGGGTGATATAAAGAACAAAACGGCATTAATAGCAGCTCTCTGGGATTTGACAGTATAGTAACAGAGACTGTAATTTTTAATGTAAGACATAATATGATGTGCATACATTGCAACTGTAATATAAAACATATTGTAGTGTGAAGTGTTGAAATGGGCAGACAGAGAAGAATAGAATAAAGCAGCACCTGACATCAGGGAACTGGTATGGTGCTGACATCTAGACTTTAGTGTTCTACATGGTTATCTTTTGTTGTACATGAATACTATAATTTCATAGAACGACATCAAACAAGGCTACACTGTGACATGATAGAGTAAGATGAAACAGATAGCTTTATAATCATTTCTAATAAATGCAAAAGCAGGAACACTACCTCAAACTCCAAAATGATAAGACATTCTTTTCCATGGATAATATGAGCAACTATTGCTGTTTTTTTTTTTTTAATCAAGTATAGTTTTAAAGCTATTTCTCTTGCCTTCTAGGTAAGATGATTATAAGATGTATAAGCATAACGTGACCTAGACTTCTAAAACTTACCTAATGAGGACAAACTTTTCATGACTAAACTCTTCCTCAAATCACCTAACATTGTCCCAAAACCTTTAATAAGTATTTTTTCCATTAAAAAAAAACTGAGAAACCCCATATTTCCAATAATGTGTCCTAATTGCAACAAGTCAATAGACCCAACTTTGAGCATAGCTGTATTCCTGGCAGTCCTTGACTGATGGGCATCAACTAAGCTGTGATATGTACATTATTTTGAAGAAAAGAGTGCTACTCAGATGATTACCATCCCGTTTAATACCACTACTGTTGCAGCAGTGCTTCTTGTACCTGAATGAGGGGACTTCACAAAGTTCACACAGTAGGTTAGTAACTAATCTAAGATTATAACTGCTTTTTAAAAATTACCTGAAGCAATTCTCTAAGTATTACAACATATTGTTATTGTTTTAATGTTTATTTGTCTTATACTTCAAACAATACAATTGATCAATAAAATAAAATTTGAACTAATACAACTTAAAATATTGTGATACTCAGTAACTAAATAGGTGATAAAAGTAAAATTTTTAAAAAGTCTAAGGATTTATGATTACAAAATAATAATGAAAGATTACTGATGACCTCCCAAGGTTGAAACAAGAAGAAATTGAGATCCAAAATAGAACAATAACAGCCTGGGAAATTGACTCTGTCATTAAAAATATATATATATCTATTAAAAAAAAAAAAAAAACCTGGACCAGACGGATTTCCAGTGGAATTCTACAAACATACAAGAAGGAGCCAATACTAATTCTATTAAAAGAATTCCAGACAATCCAGAAAGATGGATCTCTCTTCAAATCATTTTAGGAAGCTAACATCACACTGATAGCCAAACCGGGTAAAGATACAACAAAGAAAGAAAACTAGAGGCCAATATCCCTGTTGAATATAGATGCAAATATTCTCAACAAGATTCTAGCAAATTGACTCCAACAACATATTTCAAAAATTATCCACCATGACCAAGTAGGTTTCATCCCTAAAATGCAGGGCTGGTTCAGCATCTGTAAGACCATAAATGTAATTAAATATATCAACAGATGTAAAAACAAGAACTGCATGATTATATCATTAGATGCAGAAAAAGCTTTTGATAAAATCCAGCATCCTTTCTTGATAAAAACCCTGAAACACCTAGGCATAAAGGGAACATACCTCAACACAATAAGAGCCATCTACGAGAAACCCACAGCCAATATATTGCTAAATGGACAGAAACTGGAAGCATTTTCCCTGAAAACCAGAACAAGACAAGACTGCCCACTCTCATCCCTCCTGTTCAACATAGTGTTGGAAGTACTAGCTAGTGCAGTCAGACAAGAGAAGGGAATTGGGCGTATCCAAATAGGAAAATAAGAGGTCATGGTATTCCTCTTTGCAGACAATATGACCATATACCCAAATTCCAAAACAATCTGTAAAAAACCTCCTTGCACTGATAAAGGGCTTTGGCAAAGTCTGAGGGAACAAAATAACATGCAAAAGACAGTCACATTCTTAAACACTACAACAAACAGGCAGAGAACCAAATAAGAAGCAAAACCCCACTTACAACAGCCACCAAAAAAAAAAAAAAGACAAAAGAAAAGAAATACCTTGGCATCTTCTTAACCGGAGAAATGAAAGCTCTTTACAATGAAAACTACAAAATATTGCTCAAAGAAGTCAAAGATGGCACAAACAAATGGAAAAATACTCCATGCTCCTTGATTGGAAGAATCAAGATTGCTAAAATGTCCATCCTACCGAAGGCAATCTACAGATTCAATGCTATTCCCATTAAATTACAAACGTCATTATTCTTAGGTTGGAAGCAACAATTAAGAAATTGATTTGGAAACATAAACAACCAGGAATAGCCAAAACAATCCTTAGCAAAAGAAACATAGTGGGAGGTATCACACTTCCAGGCTTTAAACTTTATTATAAGTCTACAATAATCAAAACTTCCTGGTATTGGTACAAGAACAGGCATATTGATCAATGGAACTAGATAAAGATTCTGGAAACAAAACCTCTATTTTTCAATCAACACATCATTGACAAAGCCTCCAACAACAACCACTTGGGAGAGGAGAACCTAATCAATAAATGATGCTGGGAAAACTGACTAACCACATGCAGAAGAATGAAACAGGACACCTACCTATCACCATACACAAAAATCAACTCCAAATGGATCAAAGACCTAAGTGTGAAACCCCAAACTTTAAGAGTCTTAGAAAATGTAGGAGACACCCTTAAGGAAATTGGATAGACAACCAATTCTTGATCAAAAACCCATGCCATAAGAGATAAGACAGACAAATGGGACCTCATCAAACTGAAAAGCTTCTGCAAAGCACAAGAAACCATCAAGAGAGCGGGGAGACAGCCCACAGAACAAGAAAATATAATTGCCAACTGCATATCTGACAAAGGCGTCACATCCAGTATCTACAAGGAACTCGTACATGTCAAAAGGAAACAAACAAACAAACAAACAAACTAGCAGCCCTGTTAAAAAGTTGATCAAACCGGACTTGGTGGCTCAGTCTGTAATCCCACGTCTTTGGGAGGCTGAGGTGAGTGGATTGCCTGAGGCCACAGGTTCGAGACCCGCCTGGGCAGCGAGACCTCATTTCTACAATAAATCAAAAAATCAGCCGGGCGTGGTAGCGCATGCCTGTAGTTCCGGCTACTTGGAAGGCTGAGGCGGAAGGATCACCGGAGCCCAGCAGGTGAGGCTGTGGTGACCGGGAGCAGCCACTACACTCCAGTCTGGGCAACAGAGTGAGACTCCAACTCAAAACAAACAAACAAACAAACAAACAAACAAAAAGTTGACCAAAGACATGAATAGACACTTCTCAAAAGAAGACATAAGAGTAGTAACAGACACATGAAAAAATGCTCAGCCTCACTAATCATTAAGAAATGCAAATCAAAGCCACATTGAAATACCACCTAACTCCAGTAAGAATGGTCATAATTAATAAAACAAAAAAATCAACAGATTCTGATCAGGATGCAGAAAAAAGGGAGCGCTTCTACACTGCATTGGAATGCAAACTAGTTCAACCTTTATGGAAAACAGTATGATGATTCCTAAAAGATCTAGAAATTGACCTTCCACACGATACAGCAGTTCTCCTTTTGGTAATATTCCCAGAGCAATTTAAATCATTCTACAGAAAAGATACCTGCACCTGCATGTTAATTGCAGCAATATTTACAATAGCAAAAGCATGGAACCAACCATGCTGCATCAAAACTAGACTGAATACGAAAAATGTTGTACTTATACACTACAGAACATTATGCAGTCATAAAGAAGAACAAAATTATGAACTTTGCAGTAACTTGAATGGATTGAGTCTATAATATTCAATGATTTGTCACAAAAACAAAGAACTGAGTACCATAGGTTCTCACTCATAAGTGGGCCCTGAACACTTAGCATAATACTATAATAAAGAAGTTGGCAGTAGCTGGAAACTGGCGGAGAGGTGGGGGGACAAATAACATTAATAAGGGTAACTTATCTCAAGCCAGGCAAAGTGGGGAAAAAAAGGTAACCCAAACTTTACCTGTACAATGACCACTTGTATACCTAACACTGAATTGTACCCCACATCTTTTAAATAAGTAAATAAATAAATATATGTATGTGTATACATATGTGTATATACATATATATATTTACTGATGTTCTTCAATCAGAACGTCGAAGCTGGAAGGGTGGCTTATATGAGCTTTAGTATACTTCTGTTTCAATCCCCGTAGTCACTTTATCATACTGATTCAGCCATGTAATTTTATGTTTACCACAATTAACATTTCATATATATATAAAACACAAATGTATGCATGAGAAACATGTATATATGTACATATGCATGTGTATATATTCACATGTGCATATATAGTTGAATATATATAATTGCTCATCTGTCTTTCTAATTTGCTAAAGTAAGAATACGAGTATTTTATTTTGTTTTTGTGTTTCATTGTTGTACACACAATATGATAAATGACAATAAAGAATATTTTAAATAAATATATCACTGCTTTTCAAATGTAGTTCTATTAATTTGTATTAAATATGTATCAGAATTAAAAGGGGAATCAATTGTCAAAGTAAGGATATGCTAGATCCTTGAACATAATATTTTCAGAGCCCTTAGTTTATTAATATTCATTATACATATCAAGGACAAGAATACAATGTAATGTCCTTTCCTGAATTACCTAACAATTCTTCCTATACTTCCTCTCCCTGCCCACTTTCTGCCATGGGGTTTGGTGTGGTTATAGCATTTTGTAAAACAAGTTGAAACACAGCAACAGTTTTATTTCATCTGCTCGCCTGTTTGTAAATTATTTTCTTCCTTTCAAGAAAAGTTCAAGGTGTAGGAAAAATATTTGAAAAGTTATAGGAATAGAAGTACCATGTGAGGTAAAAAAGGAGAGGGTGAAGAAGGGAATGTAGTTTGGTACATTACTATGAAAAATAGTTTTAGAAATCGCCACACTATTTTCCATATCACAGGGACAAAAAACTGAATACCACATGATCTCACCATTAAGCAGTACCTGAAAATTAGTCAAAGTAGCACAAGGGAGAGATTGACAGTGGTGGAATGCTGCTGGGGGTTGGGGGAGGGAGTGGAGGGGAAAATGTAACAACACAAAGGATGCTTGATCCTAAACCAGTTGGAAGTGAGGACCAGTTGGATGCCCAAACTTCACCTGCACATAAACTACTTGTGTACCTAATCCTGCCTTGTATTCAACATATCTGTAATAAAAATAAGTTTAAAAAAGAAAAAAAAGTTTTGATAATTTATTTCTGACAATAAATGAAATTGAGCTCATTATAGAAAACTTAGACTATACCAACTTTAAAATGCATGATACAAATAATTCCATTCCTCATGAAAACTGCTATTATACAAATCAATGCACTAGCCTTGCAATTATTTTTTTGGTTTGTTGTTAAAGTTTCTTGCTTTGTGTTTTTGTTTTTAAGGAAGCAGTTGTGATATTGATTTGTTTGTTTCTCTTTAGCAAATTTTTCTCTGTTTAAGACTGTGAAATCTTTGAGTGACAGGAATAATGAAGTATTCAATTTCATATAAACAGTGCCCATTACAGCATTTGAGTAGTAATAAGCAAATATGTTCCTGAAGGAAAAAGTGAGTGAATTGCTAATGGGATTGAATATTTCAGGAGCACTAAAATTAAAGGAGATAAACTATTACAATGGTATTATACAGTTAAATAGCAATAATAGCTATAATTTTTGAGTATTAATTTTAAAGTTGTATGTACATAAAATCAATTTAGGTTCATTTATTTTGCAAAATACATTGATGATAAAGGTGCAATAAATATCTTTATTTATTAATAAAGGAACTGTAGCACAGAATGGTTAAGTAACTTACCTGACTTGAAATTGATAAGACTTTCATTTGAAGATGCTTTGGTTTCAAAGCCTAGGCAATTAACAACTGTGCATTCCAACATTGTTTACCATTAAGAAATACTGAAGAACTGAAATAAAATGCAAATGTGTATGCAAGTAAGAATGGAATTAAGGCAATGGATATACAGGATAATGTAAAATTAAGATTAACAAAACTTAAATCTAGTGAAATAACAATGTGAAAAAATCTTTACAAAGTAGTACAGAGTATATGGTTTGATAGATATATAATATATATATATATACTTTAATTCAAAAACTTTTTTTGTCTCCTACTGTGTAGCAGGCACTTTGCTAGGTGCTGAAATTCACTTTTGAATCAGTAGGCTTTTGAACAATGTAGATAGCACTGAGAAATACATTATAAAATCTAGACAAAGAAAAATATAGAGAAGACAAACTCACTATTGAATTTATTAGAATTTTTTGATAAATAGTGCAGTACCTTTTCAATATTTTCTTCAGGAGAGTTTTTATTTTATTTAACTCTGAATATCAATGATAGTAGTAATTTCCATGCATTGAGCAATCACTTTGCAAGATGCTGCATGATGCAATTTACATGTAGTGTCTATTTTATTCATAAAACACATTAGAATATAAGTTCTACAGAAAAAGAATATGACTTAGAAATGTTAATAAGGACTGCACTTGTAAACCAAAGAGCTAAGAACTATCAGATTTAAAAATCTGTGCTCTTAATCTATGATCATTAGTCTGGAAATATATGATTCATTCAATTACATTTTCCCATAAAAGTTTACTTTAATTATTTACATGTCATCATTCAATTCAAGGTTTAGGAGATTATGGGCCATTTGAAATCAGGTAGAATTAAGCAAGAAGATATCATAAACTGTAACTCCCCCTTCTGTCAACATGATGAGAAACATTGTAGTCATATTATAAAGTACTTGGAACTTAATTGATTCAAATAGATTAAATATAGTAAGCACAATAAAATTATAAGAATGTGAAAATTATAAACCCATGTGATAAAAAAATAGAAGAAAAAACAACAAAATAATAAGAGTACTTAAGAGTGGCAATTTTCCCCTATTTCCTATATTACAACATTTTGATAATTTAAAAGACAAAATTATGCCTAACATAGAGTAATATTTCCCTAACAAATACCATCTTCCATTGATTTCTCCCCAGCTCTAATCTATAACCTATGTGAAGGCAAAAGTTATGCTTAAAAGAAAAAGAAAAAAATCTGATCATGCCTTCTCCAGTCCAACAATTTACACATTAGTCTGGTGCAAAACTTTCAACTGCTCTTAGATCAAATCCAACATTTTTTACATAGTCAAAAGTCTCCTTAATCTGTTCCCTCCTTCTGACCCCTTTCACTTGCATGTTTCCCTACCTTGCATTGGTTAACTCTAGTTTTGTTGGCCTTCCTCCTTTGGTACTTCAAGACCCACCTTCCCCTCTCAAGGACCTTGGTGTCAACTGTGAGCTTCTTTTACATTATTTATCTGCTTGGTTGCTACCTTTCGGTCCTCCAAAATGCCACTGCCTCAGAGTATTATTCTTCCTACCTACTAAGTTATTTTCCAACCTTATATTGCAAAAACTGGTGTTATTCTGCACCCTTATTTTATAGATCTTATTAAAATTATGACTAAATAATCACTCATGTTATTATCTGCATGAATACTACTTGCTCTGCAGGATGGATAGGTGCATGAGGGCAGGATCTCTATCTACCTAATTCACTCTTTTCCATGCAGCACCTAGTAGAGTGCTTTCAACATAATAAGCACCTAATAGTGTAGAATCTACACATGAGAAAAAAAAAGAGAGAAAGCAACAACCATTCCAGTGTAACGTCAAGAACTGATGAAAGAGGGAGATTAAATAAATAAGAGACAAGTGGAGAGCTTCCAAATGTCTGTCTAAGAAAGGTAAGAGTGACAGTGTATGAATGAATCCTTCATTGTTTTTTAAATTTTCCCCGAAAATGATGGTGATCTTTACACAGAATGAACAGTCATAATAATCACATTGCAATGATATTTCTTGTGGTACTAATCTGGTCTAGGTTTGAAAATTTTAGAGATCATATACATTTTTATTAAAGCTATTTCATTGTATGTACATTGGAAGAAAATTAAAATATTTTGCTACAGAGACTATAGGCTTCAGAGTCAGGGTTTATTCCCATCAATATCATTATTTGACAGACACTGGAATAGTCATAATTAAATTATCTTAATTTCAGTTCTTCCTTTGCGCAAAAATGAAGAAGATAGACTTTAGCTATATTTTGTGTGTTTTTTTCAAAATTAAATCCCACTATTTGAATTGTTTTATCTCTAGTTTAGTCAACCCTTACTAGAGATTTGAACATTCATGCTGTTCCTTCTCATTGTTAATTTTTAATTGTTTATTTTCAGTTTTTTTAGATAATGATCTGCATAGAAATGTCTAAACAAAGGGATGTAAAGCAATCTGCTATCACACCTATCCAACATTGTATTGGAAGTCTTAGTAAGAGCAATTCAGCAAGAGAATAAAATTTTTAAATATTCAAATCA
The DNA here is from genome assembly GCA_027257055.1 of Cephalopachus bancanus. Classification (NCBI taxonomy): domain Eukaryota; kingdom Metazoa; phylum Chordata; class Mammalia; order Primates; family Tarsiidae; genus Cephalopachus; species Cephalopachus bancanus. The sequence goes on along the minus strand of JAPVLO010000046.1, from coordinate 2,986,515 downwards.
GCAAGGAGAAAGTTGAAATATCTCTGTTGATTACATGGCTATATACTTAGAAAACTCTAAAGTCTCCTTCAAGAGGCTTCTAGATCTCATAAATGACTCAGAAAAGTCTCAGGATACAAAATTAATGTACAAAAATCAGTAGTGTTTCTATACACCAACAACAAGCCAAGAACCAAATCAAGAGCTCAATCACATTTACAAGAGCCACACACACACACAAACACAAATACCTAGAAAGACATTTAACCATGATGGTGAAAGATCTATACAGAAAGAACTACAAACACTGATGAAAGAAATTACAGACTACACAAACAAATGGAACACCATCCTGTGACCATGAATCAGGAGAAACAATATTGTTAAAATGACTACTGCCCAAAGCAATATACAGATTCAACACAATCCTTATTGAAATACCAGCATCGTTTTTCATTAAACTGGAAAAATCAACCCTGAAATTTATATAAAACCAAAGAAAGAACCCAAATAGCCAAAACAACCCTGTGTGAAAGAACAAATGTGGAAGCATCACACTGCCTGACTTCAAATTATACTACAAGACTATAGTAACTAAAACAGCATAGCACTGATACAAGAATGGACAGATAGATCAATGGAACAGAAAAGAGAACCCAAAAATATAGTCACATGCCTACAACCAACTGATCTTTGAGAAAGTCAACAACAACTACAACAACAACAACAAAAACTGGGAAAGGATACCTTATTCAATAAATAGTGCTGGAAAAACTGGTTAGCTATTGCAGAAGAACGTAACAGGACCCCTACCTCTTACCAAATATGAAAATTAACTCAAGGTGGATCAAAAACTTAAATGTAAGACCTATATCTATAAAACTACTAGAAGAAAACATAGAAAAAAACTCTTCTGAGCTGTGACCTAAGCAAAAAATGTATGACAAAGACCCCAAAACAATGTGACAAAACAAAAATAGACAGGTAGGACTTAATTAAACCTATGGAATGAGAGAAAATATTTGCGAATTATGCCTCAAAGGACTAATATCCAGATATCTACAGAGAACTCTAACAACCCAATATGAAAAAATAAACAACCCTATTAAAGTGGTCAAAGGACGTGAATAAATATTTATTAAAAGAAGACACATAAGCAGCCAACAAACATATGAAAAAATGCTCAACATCACTAGCAATCAGAGAAATGTAAATAAAAACCACAATGAGATATCATCTTACAACAGTCAGAATGGCTGTCATTAAAAGTCAAAGAACAACAGGTATTGGCATGGATGCAGAGGAAAGGGAACACTTATACACTGTTGGTGGGATTGTAAACTAGTTCTATCTGTATATAAAACAGTATGGAGACTTGTCAAATAACTAAAAACGGAACTACCATTTGACTCAGCAAGTTCACTACTTGGTATCTACCCCAAGGGGAAAAAAAATCATTATATAAAAAGATCCCTGTATTTACATCCTCATTGCAGCACTATTCACAATAGCAAAATCATGAAACCAACCTGAGTGCCCACCAAAGATTCACTAGATAAGGAAAATGTGGTATATATACATCATGGAACACTACACAGTCATAAAAACAAAATCATATCCTTTTTGGCAACATGGGTGGAGCTAGAAAACTGTCTAAGTGAACGAACTCAGAAACAGAAAAACAAACACTACATGTTCTCACTTGTGTGCAGAAGCTAAATTCCCACAAAGGTGAAAATATAGATACTGGAGGCACTAGAAAGTGGGAGCAGGGAGGGGAGCTAAGGTTCAGAACTTACCTATTGGGTTTAGTGTTCATTATCTGGGGAATTAATCACCTGAAGCCCAATTCCCACCACTATGCAGTAAGTTCATATAATAATAATACACTTATACTTCCTGAATCTAAAAATTTTTTAAATGCCAATATTCCTGTGTAAATGTAAAAGTTCCACAGGTATGACCTTATGGATAGACTGATTTATAAATTAAATTTTAAAATAATTGAAGTTTTCATTAAAATTGTGTTTAAAACTATTAATATGCTTGAATCCAGTGCATAAATGCTTATTAACATTGCTATTTGTTTAAAAGGGAAATGAATATGACTAAATTAGATTAAAGTAGTAACTCAGCAAAAATAGTTTAATTATCTTGAATTTTCCAACAATAAGAGGATAAGCCATAATAAATTGTGCAAACAGTTAGTACATTTTATGGATTGTCAAAGTAAATATATACTGGACAAAGCTAAACAGAAGAAGAAAACAGGAATTTATTTGAGACTATAGTGATAAAGAAAAGAGACCAGAACTCAGTATGAGTTCAACTCTGCTGAAATAAATGTGGGAGAAGCTTTTCAGAGCTAGGGTAGAGCTGTTACACACAGGCCACCTGCATTTGTGAACTGACATTCTTCAAAGGAAACGTAAACTTTTTCATACCTTCCCGAAAGGAGATTGTTTCACAACTTTGGGGCAAGGTGCTCACCAAAGGTAGGATTCTCTCTTCCCACAAAGACTGGGAGATAGGAGTGCTGTTTCTTGAAGGTTACATTCTAAAAAGGTCATTGAGAAAGACAGTCATAGGTTGTAAAACTGACAAGAAGATTTTCAAAAGACATATACCTCAAAGGGGTAGAGAAAGAATTTATAACTGAAAGTTTTCTAAAGTAAGTAATTTGAGAAAAAAGGAAGGAAGGGGCCTCTGTGCTTAGGACATTCAGGTTCCTTAGGAGCAGGAGCAAGAGGAAGGTCAGGTGCCTAAAAACAGAAAGAAGTGTAAAGTCTAGTCAGGTTGAGGGGAAATGTAAGGCGCAACCGGTTGAGTCTGTGACTGAAGGACTGTGGAGAAGGTACTGTTTTACCTTACATAAAGGTGATGTCGTAAAATGTTTCAGTGCTAACTAAGGATACACTCAGAAAATAGATATAGAAACCATGGACTTCTACTGAATCTTGAAGATGTTCATAATCTTAAGGTGGCACATATAAAAAGCAAGTAACTTTTTAGAAGACTTGTAGAAAAAAATAGACTTTTAAAGGAGTAAGTATACACTATTGGAGCTAACTTTTGATAGAACTGAATCGTTTTGTCAACAGTTACATGATGACAGAAACCAATGTATAGAATGCTACAATGGAGAAAAACATTTTTTCTTAAAAAACGTCAATTATAACTGAATGAAAAATGGAGAGAATGTGTGTGTGCATATGTGTATAAGTACCTTGCCTTAAAAATTAATTTTGCTCCTAGTTTCACACTGGGTGTTCTCTTTTAAAATTCATCATAAGAAAAACCTTAATTCATTAAAAATAATTGACTACATAGTACTTATTACCAGATTTTTACAGACATAGTTTCCTCCCTCCTCTCCTGAAAGGTTCATCATAATGGGTTAAGTTGTTAAAAAGTTTGTTAAGTGAGAGAATTCTATAGTAAACCTCCCAATTCCCCATTTCAAAACTCAGATACAACTCCCAGCTTCTAAAAACAATGGTTGGCTGACAGCTATCAATTCTTTGGGAATTGCCCTCTCCCTGATATACCACCGCACCCAAGATCACATTCCGATCCACTAACTAGTTCATGATGGTGCAGGAAGATAGAAGTATAAAGGGACAGACTCTTCATTAAAGTGAGACAAATCTGAAAATCAGTCACATCGCTAGTACTACACAGGGGGCGACTCTAGCCTGTGATGTATCTGCAGCACATTTCAACTTCTCTGTCATTACTCCTACTTCCTTATTTCTCAACAAGGGAAAACTCTCCATTGCACAGATTTCAACCTGATTCTGTTTCCCAGAAAAACCAACCTATAGTAGTTGGTTCCAGAATTTATCCAAGGTAGCAGAGTCTAAAATGGTACCTTATATATAGCTGGATCACTCACTAACCAGTTGGCAATGAGGATTCCTTGACTGTTAGTTGGAAAAGCATTGATAGTCCCTGGCATGCGATAGCACAACAATTACTAAAGTTTTTGCAAGTGATAACTAGGCCAGGATGCAGGTGAAAGGGAATGACCTGGTCAGTGCAATATCTCAGGCATTTGAGAGATGAGAAAAGTACTAATCATAAGGAAAATGGAATCTGGTAGCTGTGACTGAATCTCATGAAACACTTCAAATAGACAGTAAAACTATGAAAGCTTACTTAACAGTTAAAGCAAAGTGGGAGTCAGAGGAACTCATTAGCAGCATAGAAACAGAAATATTTTTGGTGTCAGAGGGCAGGAAAAACTGACAATGAAGTACAGGCCTTATATAAGTAGCGGAGCTCCATAGAAGTTTGGATTCTCAATTACATAGCAAATGTGTAATGCCAAGATTATGGTCTTGGTTAGGATGAGGTGGGTCTGACCCTTTAAATTAAGATATCTGGATTTATAAATTGGAAAATTTAAATCTCTCTAAATCCCTTAAGCCTGGAAAAGTACCACATGTCTTCCTGTAAGGAGGCTAACACACATTTCATGAAGATGATGATGAGGCCACCACAATGTGGAGAAACACACGATCCCATCACGATCTTCTTTTCTGGCTACCTGATTAAAAACAATTATCAAGTCACAAAACTCTGACCAGGTTTCTGCTGAGCCTGCAAAAAGAAGAAAGAAAGGAATTACACTGCAAAAAGCTGTAGATTCTAGACAAACTGCACTGGAAAGAGCTGGAAGAGGGCTGATTCCTGGGGATGTTGGATCTAAGATCCTTTCACTTGATGGCAACTTATGAAGAATGTAGAATTTATTCATTGTATATAGAAAAGGAAATATTTCACAACTATTTTATTTATATATTTTTGTGAATAGGTACTATCTCTATGAAAGTCTGTTACCCAAACCTGTGGAAAGCTGTCATAGAGTTGACAAATTTAACAGTGATCTTTAAGCAAAGTTTTGTTTTATTTTGTTGGCAAAGTAGTTGTTCTAAAAAATTTATTTACACAGAGGTGATTACCAGCTATTTATGAGAAAAGAGTCTAAGTAAGGTGATTAAGACATTGCACAGATGAATTTGATATTAAACCCACTAAAAATCATTTTAGTAAACAGCCAGGTGTCTCAGTGGTTTCTATGCAGAAATTTTTGACATGACTGAATGACTTTGAAATATGCAAATTTACAGCTACAGAGATGTCAAAGAGAGGTAGGGCATCAGAGAAGAAAATAAAAAACAGAAATGTATTCTTCCTGCAAACCCAGAGATGAGTCAGGCTCTGAATGACTGATTCATGCCATACATTTTCAATGTTTACTCATTTTTTTTTTTTTTTTGAGTTGGAGTCTCACTCTGTCGCCCAGACTGGAGTGCAGTGGCCGCTCCCGGCCACCGCAGCCTCGACCTGCTGGGCTCTGGCGATCCTTCCGCCTCAGCCTTCCAAGTAACTGGAATTACAGGCATGCAGTACCACGCTCAGCTGATTTTTTGATTTATTGTAGAGATGAGGTCTCACTGACCAGGCGGGTCTCGAACTCGTGGGCTCAGGCAATCCACTCACCTCAGCCTCCCAAAGGCGCGGGATTACAGGCTGAGCCACCAAGCCCAGCAAATGTTTACTCATTTTTAAACCAGAATGCAAATGTTTAACATTTAGAGATGCACCTAGCTAGGGAACACAAGTCTCATTATGTAATTTCTGGCTAAAAACACTCATTGATTTCCGACAGTCTCAGGGTAAAATCTACAGGTCTTAGTATGTCATATATGTTACTGCATAATCAGCGTTTTACCCACCACTCCATATTTGTCTTCCCAATTTTCAGGTCACCCCCACTATTCAGCCTCAGTGAACAACTTGTTCTGAACAAACCATGATCTCTATTATGTTCCTGATTTTTCAAATGCTGCTTTTGCCTCAAATTCATGACCTTGTTCATTCCTTCTCTCCACTATAGGTCCATGCATATTTTATCCAGTTTTCTTGTGCTTATTCTTGAATCAAATATCCTTTCTTCTCAAAAACCTACTGCGATTCAAACTGTGCATTCTCTTTTCAATGAACAAGCATAGTGTCCTACCTTTGATAAGTGACATTTTGACAGAGAACTTATCATCTTGTGAAGGAAAGTTATATGAATGAATCTTTCAGTTAGTATTCTCTTGTTAACAGGGACGATGTCCTACGCTATCGCTGTATCTCAAGAGCTCAGGACAGTACCTCATAGAAAAACATTGCACAAATATGCGAATCGATAAATGGTAGCCAGCATTGTTTGTTTGGTTAGTTCACTCCCTTTTGGGATAGCAGTCCAACTAATACATCAAAATTCAACTGAAAATCTTAAAATGTATGTGGTCAATAAGTTTGGCAGGGAAATAAATTCCCTTCTTTTACGATAATGATAATTTTATCAAGATATTTTGATCATGTTTAATGAATGATAAAATGTTATTTGTTAGCTCCCTCTTCTGCCAGTCACCCTCAAAGAACTTCAAATAATATACCGCATGGATGGCTATAGGCATGTCAATTAATTTGATTGTGATATTCATGATACAACCCAAACGCATATCAAACTATCACATCATGCATATTGAATATATATATAACCATTCTCTGTCAATAAAATTTTTGAAAATATATAAAAGAAGAGACTGTTACAACTAACAAAGTTGCTTTCTATGAAATAAGGCATGATTATTCTTCTGAAAACTTCAGAGTTTGTCCTTTGAAATATACTAATTCATTGTAGGGCCAATATTTTTTGTATTGTGTGGGTTTTACAATACATTTTCTTTTCAGAGAGTTACTTTGACCTATTATTCTGGAAGCTCTTTATCATTTTATTATGCTCTAACTATAGTAGAACACATATACACATATCTACACGGATGTATATGATTATGCATATTTTCACGCTTACATAGGCACAGTGACATAACAAAACAGCAGGGGTGGTGGAAACTGGCCTACAGAGAACTCTGAAACATAATAAAACCAATGTAGAGTCTACCTGTATGCTTAAAATTTGAAATTAACAACGGTGTAAACATGCAAACTGTGAGGCATACTATCTTTCCTAAGTGCAAATTTTAAGGTGTATGTAAAATATTTTACTACACTTAAATAATATGTTTTACATAAAATAATTCTCTTTGCATTTTTGAATGTTTAAAAACTAAGGAACAGATTGAGAAAGTAGAAACTATTGTTATAGTCATTATTGTGAGAGAACAATAAATACATTTTTCTTTTGAAAAATGCTTTAGTATAATTTGTCTTAATTTATTAGTGTCTTTCCTTTTATCCCATATAATACATGTTACTAATATAGTTTTAACTTTTTCTGACATTTCTATTATTGAAAGTAATTTTCCCTTATTGGATAAAGGACTAAAATATGATTCATCTTGTGTCAAACACACTAGTGCATCATGTTGTAGGCAGGTCATTGAAATACTATCCAAAGGGACACAGTCATAAAAGTTTGTTGAAGACCCCATGGCACATTAACTTATTCATAAATCTATTCATTTATTTAATCACTGAGCACCAAATATACATCAAGCACTCTGCTAAGCTTTTCATAAGAGGTAAGTAATTAATCTCAAGGAGTTTTTAGTGTAATAAGAAGAGACAGAAAATTTAGTAAACATATAAGTAGAAATATTTATTCTGTTTATCAATTTATTCCAAATGTCTATTTCAGGAGGCATTTAATAAATTTTTTTAATAAATATATGCTGTGAAAAAATGTGCACAAGATATAGGGGAATATTTGAGGAGAGTTGGTAGTTGTCAGGGTATGGAGGTAGGAAAAAAGTCTTCCTAGAGGAGGTGGTATTAAACAACCTCAAGCCACCTGCAGATCAGGGAACATAAATAATTGTAACTACAGTCATTGTGTTTTGGGTGATTTGTTCTAAGCCTTACTGTGACAACAGCTGAAAAATACAGATGTCGAGGAGGCTTTGGGAAGGGGGAGACGGGAAACAAGAGAGAGGAGTTAACAAGCAACACACTGCAATATAGGAGACAAGAGATAATCATGTCTGGACTGGGACAAGACTAGTAACAATTGAGAAGAGGAGACCAAACACAGAAAAGAAGCCAAAATGCATGGAATACCTACTGCCTCAAAGATGATCAAAAGGATAATTTTACGATCAAAAGGATAATTTTAGCTGGTTCCAATTTTAGAATTCTATAGAAGTAAAAACTCTTTCCCAATAAGAAGTATTAGCTACTTCTTAGAATTAGTAACTTTTGGGAAAAAGTCAATATTGATGTGAAAGTTCGATTAGAGTTTCACCATCTGATCATCGTAATTGATTCGGGAGCACTGCATGGATTCCTGCATTCCTGGATGTGAACATTAATAAGATATGATTTCATAGTTATTATTAAGCCAGTTACTACTTATGCTGCCAAGAATACAAAAATGCCAGACCTCCCAGCAATATAAATATTTTTACATGTCAAAAATGGAATAAGGCTGTTAAAAAAAGAAATGCAAATATAACCCAAGACCAGCAGTGTTTTGTTTCCCTGGGGGAAAATACATTACAAGCTTTCATAATGAAATTAATGTTTATATGCACAAACAGTAAAATCATCATAACTAACTCCTTTAAGATGGAATACTCCTTACCATTTATCAAAGATTGTTTCGTTCCAGTTCTTTTAATGATTTCCTGGTGATTTGCAATGGATCCTTACTTCTTTACAGCATACACAATTGCATTAGTCTCTCTACAAAAACAAAAGGCAGTTTTTCAGTTTGGTCAATATAGCAAAAAATAAGATCCTATGAATTTATCTTGTACTTGGCACTTTTTCTGATATTTTACCGCTATTTAGAATCATTTATTTCTGTGGTTATTTTATTTGGAATGTTTTTATGCTAAAGAAACCTGTTGCTGAAAGAAAGTTTATAGTTATATTATGTAATGCATCCCAGCAGGGGGTCCAAAGATCCTAAGTGTTCTGAAAGGTATTGATTGTATTTGAAAGTGATGTTCCACAAATCTGAATTTTAAATAAAATTACATGTAAATGGTTCATAGTGTAAGACAAGTACATTTAAAACTAATTTTTGTTTAAATAAAATTGCACTTACATTAATTCTGTATAGTCAAACTAATATCTCATTCAAAGTGTAATCTAAGATCTGCATTTAGATATTAATTTTAAATATTTGTTAAAATTAAAAAGCAAATTAAGTCTTAAATGTAGATTTTACTGTACAAATTATCTTCTTAATTTATTTAAAAGAAAACTGATCAAAATGATTAAGCAAATTGTCTAAATGTTTGATATTTAGTGAGCAATTATCTTGCTAATTATTAGTTCAAATATCACCTTTCAATTTGTTAATATGTATTAAGAATATTAATACATTTCAACCCACATTTTAAAACCTGTCCTGAAAAAGTAATCTGAAGGATCAGCAATCTTTATATGCAAATATTTTTATATTTGTATATAATAATAAATTATAAATATATTAAACAACAAAATGTAGACAGAAAAAAGAGAAAGAAGCTAAGTTTAAAGGAGTATGTTAATATATTTATAATCTATCTATCCAAGTATGTACCCATTAAGATATTAATTTTTTTTTACCTAAAGCATATTGTAACAGAGAAAAAGTCCATACTATAATGTTAGGATAAAATTACAAAATGCAGCATTATATCTGCAATCGAAAGTAAATATATTAACATATTATGAATAATTGTATCTGTTTTCTTTTTATGAATTTCTATTGGTGATTGACTGACTTTACTTTTCTATATAGTATACTGGAAAACATACACCAAGTATTTCAATATAGTATTTCCCCTACCTTCTCATATAAAACCATTATGTTAATGACAAGCCTGGACAACTTGGCGAAACTTCGTATCTAAAATAAATACAAAAAATTAGCCAGCTGTGGTGGCACATGTCTGTAGTTCCAGCTACTTGGAAGGTTGAGGGGGAAGAATCACCTGAGTCCAGCAGGTGAGGTTGTGGTGGCCGTGAGTGTGTCAGTGCTCTCCAGCCTGGGTGACAGACTAAGACTTCAACTCACCAAAAAAAAAAAAAAAAAAAGAAAGTTTCCATTTTTCCAGACCTACTTAATATATATTTGCAAAATGACTTGCATATTATTAATTTCCATTAGAACATTTCTAGGTACATTGTAAACATTTTTCAGAACATAAGACAAAGAATGGCATTATTGCAATTTGATATTAATGTTTAAAGTATAGAATGATCACTATGATGATTTGAAATTCAGACCAAATTTATTCTCATGGAACTTTCTGGTCATATGAATCATCATCACTAATACCTGCATTTTTATATAATGAATTCTGGAAGTACATTTAAGAGAGGACTGCCTCAGTGCCAATGTTTGCTGGATAAGCCACTAAAGCAGAAACCTCTGTAAAAAATAATAAAAGCTCTATTTAGGATGAAGCCTTGTTGTCAAAAAGATACAGAATTTTTAATCGTCACACCTGATTTCAAATTCTAGCTAAACTACTTATTAGTCATTTAACAATAGGCATAATAATAGCTGGTGACAATATGAAGTAGGTATTATTATTACTATTGTTATTCACATTTTACAACAGAATATGTGTGTAAGTTTAAAAAGTAAAGTGTTTGCCTAAATTCACACTAACGTGCTGTGGACAAGACCTAATTCTAACCTTTGATTTTACAAATGACATGCTTTCCTGTCATGTGATGATTCTTCTCAATTTTTTTCTCTGATACTAAGTTTCTACATGTGCAAAAATCATAAAAAAACTAATATACTTTTACTGGGTCATTGTGAAAGAACCACAGTAACAACAATAACTGTACTAGTTACCTGTCCACAATAATAGCAATAGCAACAAAAACAATATAAGCTTCCTCATTTGAATTTAACTTTATATATTATATTAATCTCTTAACTTGGCTTCTCAAGTCCATATGTGTATAGAACCATTGTCATAAATGTTTAGTGTTTTTTTTTCTTAGAGTCCAATTTATTTAAGAAAAGTTTCTCTCTGTACTACTGAATATACTGAATAGCTTTTTCCTGCTGACCAATATTTTCATCCATTATTAAAAATTGCATATCTCAGAGTATCATACATTTTTCCTCTCTCAATAACTAATACTAAAATTTTCATTGATAGAGATTTTGATATTAGAGCTGGACATCAGGACCCTTGGCAATCACTAACATTTTTTTTTTTTTTTTTGAGTTGGAGTCTCACTCTGTCACCCAGACTGGAGTGCAGTGGCCGCTCCCGGCCACCACAGCCTCGACCTGCTGGGCTCTGGCGATCCTTCGCCTCAGCCTTCCTAGCAGCCAGAATTACAGGCATGCGCTACCACGCCCAGCTGATTTTTTGATTTATTGTAGAGCTGAGGTCTTGCTGCCCAGGCGGGTCTCGAACCCGCGGGCTCAGGCAATTCACTCACCTCAGCCTCCCAAAGGCGCGGGATTACAGGCTGAGCCACCGAGCCTGGCTCTAACATATTTTTTTTGATCCATGAAATTCTAAAGTGATGACCATTAACTAATTACTCTCATAATTTGTAATTATGCATTGAGTTTCTACAATGTCACAAGAATTAGGTGTGAAAGTATTGACAGGCTTTACTATTATTTAAAAATTTAGATGCTCTGTTCTCTGGTAGATCTGATACTGCCAGTTAGAAAAAATAATCTTTTAATCAGTTCTGTTTCTCTCTTCCAGAGAAAGTTAATGACATACATAACAGGAGTCAATAATGATTGTTATGTGATGCTGTAGATCAATTATTCCCACCTCCCCCTGAAATAACACTTAAGTATGGCTACAAATTAAACTCCCAACCCACTTTTAAGCTCGATTTTAGATCCAACTCTCTCAAGAAGACTTTATCTCTTCAACATTACCTAGACTCAAATCTTTCAATTAATGTTGGGACACAGGACCACGTGGCATATTTAAGACTGGGACAATCCAAGAGACCAAGTGGTGATTATGCTTTAGCACTTACTCTATTTAATACATATAAATTCATTTGTTAATATGAATTCTCTATTTAACATAAGGGTAGATTCTAGGTTTGTTTTAATGCCACTTTATCCAGAACACATTTGGTTTTTCATAAACACAGTTTCTTTTATTTTGTTTGTTTATTTGCCAAATGTAGATAACCAGGTTAATATGATGGTGTCTCCTTTTTTGTCACAAGTATATTTAATCACATTTAAGCATAACATATAGAACCTCAATATAAAATTTTAAAGTAATAATTTGACGAATAATCTGTAAAAGTACTCACAATATATGTTGCTATTAGTAATATTCAAAAATGTGGCATATTTCAGTTTTTATAGTGTGTATAGATGGGACGTAGGCAAAGGCTAACTCACAGGCACAGTGTAAAAAATTAATGAAATTACACTTCATAAGTGCATATAATCCTTCAATCAACCAAAATTCTATTTGAGAAATGTAGAGATGATTGTAGATACAACAAAAAAATCTGAAAATTCTAGTTTAATATGTCAGATACATATAGTTTTGAATCCCACTCGCTGGCTTTAGGTTTCTACGTATTCACTTTATAATAATGTCATCAAAGAGCTATTGTGAAGTCTGCTTTGGTAATTAACTATGGAATATAATAACCTAGCAAAGTGTATTAGAAAGCACAAATATTTGTCAGTTATTAATGTTCAGTAATTTCCTTGTTACTTTAAGTATTCTTTAAAACCACACATGTACAATGGAGGTAACAGTAATTCTCTGGCATGTCTATGTGGCATATGCTCTTCATGATTTTACACTGCTTTTCTATGGATACAATAACTCAAAGAGGGTTTATAGACTTTAAAAATAGCCGGGCTCGGTGGCTCAGCCTGTAATCCCGCGCCTTTGGGAGGCTGAGGTGAGTGGATTGCCTAAGCCCGCGGGTTCAAGACCCGCCTGGGCAGCAAGACCTCATCTCTACAATAAATTAAAAAAAAAATCAGCTGGGGGTAATAGCGCATGCCTGTAATTCCAGCTACTTGGAAGGCTGAGGCGGAAGGATCGCCGGAGCCCAGCAGGTCGAGGCTGCGGTGGCCGGGAGCAGCCACTGCACTCCAGTCTGGGCGACAGAGTGAGACTCCAACTCAAAAAAAAAATATATATATATTTCATAGCTACAGTGTCTGTGACATTATCCTTTACAACATATAGACCAATAAAAAATATTGTCTGGCTATAATAAAAATAAAGCAGTTTTAAAGTTATGGATTTACTCAGCTTAATCAGACTATTAGTTAAAATATTAAAACTGCTTTAGTTAAATATATCACAAAATAATTAAACAAAATTGACAGTAAGGCAAAATAGAAAATCACAAACATCCTTCTCAAATTGTGTTAAAAATCATGTATTTCAGATCAGAAAGAGGGAAAAGGTTAGTTACTAAAATTGAACAATAATTCTAATGTTCCTAATCAAACAGATTTATAAAATATTTTGTTGCAGATAATTTGCTTTAATGTATTCCATGAGAAGTCAGACAGAAGGTATTTTTCTTATCTATAGTTCTCTGACACTCTCTATGACACTATGTAATGAGAACTTCTGAGGAGAAAATTATCAGTTCCTTACATTCAACTGTAATGAAAACATATTTCTATGAGAAAAAAAAAAAACTTTTCTCTAACCCAAATATTCACCATGTACATTTTCAGTCTTATATTTAATGCACTGAACTGTGGAAAATGGCAAGCATAATTCAGTCTAATAAAATGTGGATTTTCAAACTGAACCCTTACATCTTAAGGACTATGCATCTTAGTAAACTTCAATGCATCTGCTTCACTTGGTGATTCCTTCCCTCTCATCAGAAAAGATGGATGAGATGCACATTATCTCCATTCAACATTTTCAACGTGTATTAGCTTGAAATGAAAACTGATAGCGATTTCTTCTGTATAGGGAAAGGAAGAAAGAAATAAAGGAACAAATTCAGAGGGGTGTGTGTGTGTGTGTTAGAGAGAGAGAGAGAGAGAGAGAAAGAGAGAGAGAGAGATGTTGTGGTCTGATTTTGTGTCTCACCAAAGTTTATATATTGAAAATCTAGTGCTCAAGTTGATGGTATTAGAAAGTAGGGCTCTGAGAGGTGATTGGGTAGAGGTTGGATCACTCAGAATGAAATGGGTGCCCTTATTCAAAAGATCAAAAGATCAAAGAAAGTTTTTTCATACTTCCATGATGTGAGGACATAGCAAAAATGTACCCTCTATGAACCAGAAAGCAGGACCTCACTACACACTAAGTCTGAGGGTGCCTTGATCATGAACTTCCCAGTCTCTAGAACTGTGAGAAACAAATTTCTGTTGTTAAAAACACACGCGGTAAATGCTATTTTGTTATAACAGCTCAAATGAACAAAGTGAGAGAGGGAGGGATAGAGAGAGAAACAGACAAACACATATACAAAGAGAAGCTCACTGATTTGTTCTGTAAGAACTTCAAGAAAATAAAATGCTTTGTTTGATTCCTCGTTAAAACAGTATATGGTGCTGATATAGGATTTGAATTATTAGCATTCTTCAACCCTATGTTTAGATTGCTAGAATTTTAAATCTTAAAAGAGTCTGGAAATCTTTATGATTCCACTTCTTTTGTTCTTTCCAGTAGTGCATTTTGCTATATATGTGTACAAGTGTGTATGTGAGTATATACGAACAGGATTTTACAAATTCTAATATTTTTCACTTATACATTTTTAAACTTGGCTATTTAGTACAACAAATTATATGTACAAGAACATTTCAAAGAGCAACCTGGAAAAATTCAATGAATAAATTCTAAAGCTTCCAATTTGTATTTTATAATGTATGTTATGATATATAAATTTGACTTAATATGTCTAAGTAACTTAAAATATTTTTTAAAATATATAACCCTAATTACTTTTTGTTGGGTTATTAAGTATATCAGTATTTTACAGAATTGGGAAGCAGCTCCATAATTTCCATGTGCTTTACATCTTCACTTAAATTTGAGAATAATATTTGGTTAAAATGAACTTCTAACTCATGCATCTTAGAAGTTTATTTTATAGATGTACTATTGTCTTCTACATGCTTTAATTTCCTTTCAGACTATTATAAAATATTATAAATAATGATTTTATGTATGACTTTTGGATACATGTTAAATAAAGTATTCAAAAAGGAATGTTTCAAATATATGTAAATTATGTACCCTCACAAAGAGTCAGTAGTTTTCTAAAGCTTGTGTGAAGTTTTCACTTAATACTGTTTCAGTTCTGTATTCAATGATTTAAATTGCTATGGAAGTTTTATGTCTATCCCAGAGAGGTTTCTCTCAATCCTGCTGAGATTTTCCTGCAATGGCAGAGAGCTGTCAGGGGTCACAGAGTTTCTTGCAAGTATTTGGCTTTTCTTGACATTTGACAAGCCCAAGTGAAAAGCTTGCTGAATCTTAGGATTCAGGATCTCAGTCAATCCTCAGCCATCCAGAAAGAGAAGAAAATAAGAGAGTTCTGGAAAAATACAGTTTGAGCTATTTTTTTAATTTGTAAAATGTATAACTATATATTTTGAAATTATAGAAATATAATTGTATATAATTAATATATCACATTAATTAGAAAATGAGAAATATATTATAAAACAAGTAAAAACCTCTACAAGGAAAACCTGAAAGTATTTTGACACACAGGTTTTTTTTGCATGGAATATAAAATTATTTAGTAGAAATGAAGCTAATCTATACATAAATTTTTATCTTTCTTTACTTGCCATGAAAGTTTGAAAGTTCACTTTAATATCTGATTGTATCATAGTTTTCTACATCTGTGCTTTTTACAATTGTCACTGTGTGGTGGAGAGACTCTAAGGCAGTTCTCACAAATCCAGTCTCCTAGTATTCATGCCTTTTAGTGCTTTCTTTCTAAGTGTATGTAGGACCTGTGACTTGCTGTTAACTAATAAGCTACAACATAGAAGACGGCACATACTTGACTACACGTGTGTGATTACATACATAAAACTGTTAAAGCAATGAGAAATAACTTCACACTCATTACAATGACTAAAATTTTAAAAGACTAATAACATCAAATATTGAGCAACAAAAATATTATATTTTGAAAAACTGGTATTTCTTATAAAGCTAAGCCAGCACCTGGTTATTTACCCAAAATAAATTAATACACTTGCAAACACACACACACACACACACACACACACACACACACACACACAAAGCCCTTGCAAAAGAATTTTTATGAAAGCTTTATTCATAAAAGCCAAACTGGAAAAAGCCAAATAGCCATTAACAAGTAAACAGAGATGCAGTATATTCACACAATGAATATCATTCACAAAATAGAAACATTAGAAACATACTACTAAAATACAAAAACATATGGACGAATGTCAATAATACTAGGCTCAATCGAACAAGCCAGGTAAATAAGGGTGCCTATTGTATGGCTTCATTTATACGAAGTTCTAGACCAGGCAGTTCAAATCTATGATGATAAACATCAGTAGATTTGCCTTGTAGGAGGTGGTGAAATGCAAGCGGCAGAAGGGAAATTTCTACTCATTTGTTTATCTTTTGATGCAGTCTGATCTTTAGAATTTAAGCTTCAGGAAGTCAGGTTATTCATGTTTTCATCATCTATTAATACAACAGTCTCTGGTATATGTAGGTTTTCAGCAAATATTTGTTAAAATAATGAATAATGAATACATACACACATTGTATCATTTTCTATGGTAAGGATTGTGATACATGCAAAATGTTCACTATGTGGCAATATTAGTAAATATGTACACTATTATTTGATCCACAAAATTTCTGAAAGCATGTGTCAAGTAAAAATAAATATGCAAAGATATAAGGAATTATTTTAAGTTAAAACAATTACAGTTGCATTTAACTGATAGTTTTTTTTTCCACCTCATTTTTGCTAAAGAAAAAAAGAACTCCCATTGAAAAAGGTGGATGGTGTATTCTGAACATAAATTTGGGGAATTATGGTCCCTGATGATGTGAATAATTCAGTCAGAGATGAGATGTCAACTATCTACTTATTTCTTTTATGTTTTTTCTGTGGTCATTATTTTTTAGAAAAGGAGTTGAAGTACTACTGGTGACTAAATTTTGTGGCACTAAGAGTATTTTGGTCATGGATAGATTACTATTACTATGTTTTAAATGAGAACTGTAAAGACAATTTCTAGGTCTTATGCAAAAAGCAAAGTACGATGTATTAATGACCACCACAAAATCTCTTTTAGGATCTTAATTTAAATATATTGCACTAGTAGACTTCAAAATTTATTCTTCAAATTCTGTGAGGAAGTCTACAGTGTTTGCTCTAAACCCCTAAAGCCAGCCTTAGATCAGTATGAATGTAAAGCAAAAAAAATTAGGTGAGAAATTCCAATATGCTTAATTTACAGAGAATATTAAAAATCTCTGAGACTTTTAAGTTTGAAAATCAAGTACCATCTTCATTGGGTATGCAACAAATACCCTGAATTTCCTGTTACTTCCATGATTAACTTGTTAATGGTTTCCCATAATCTATAGATAAAATTTTATAAAGATTTATTTTATCTTTATAATTGGACTACAACCATAATTTCAATTCTCAGGCTTTGTAGCTCTGGACCTCACATCTGATTACATTGCTAAAAAAGTATAATTCTTATTTATGAGAGCCTTCATATAAGTTATTACTTCTTGGAATGATCTTTATCTCATCTCCCACCTCCTCGTTCTGCCTACCAAAAACTTTTTACTTAGTTTTCAAAGACGAGTTTGTGGTACTTTCTCCAAAGATCTTAGAGCAAAAAATTCTCATAATATCCTATAAAATTCCTCTTCCCAAAATCATCCTCTTAAAAAAATTTCCTACCACGAAATGTGTGAGAGGTTTAATGGCTTATGAAATTGGTAATATATATTTCTTGAAAATTGCACTTTTGCCCCTCCCAAAACTAATTAGATATTTGATATTTATCTCAGCATGGTACCTCAGTTAAAACTGTCAATTTAACATACTGTCAGAGTAATTATTTCAATGAAGATAACTTATCATTATACATGGCTACCTTCTCTACCAAACTTTAGGCTGAAACTATGTCTCAATAGTCTTGTTCACTTTATTTAGGTTTTCACATGTATGCTACCATCCCAGAAAGGCCTTTCCTTACCATAAGAGCATTCCCAGTGATTTGTCATTTGATTGCTTTTCAATACCAAATAAAGATAGTATCTTAGGATGAAATATAAAACTCACAAAGACAAGGTCACTTAATTTTTGTTTCTTCACAGTGCCACATAAAAATTATTAGAACAATAAATATATTTTAAAGCTGGGCTCGGTGGCTCAGCCTGTAATCCGTACTTTGGGAGGCTGAGGTGAGTGGATTGCCTGAGCCCGGGTTCGAGACCCACCTGGGCAACTTGACAAGACCTCATCTCTACAATAAATAAAAAAAAAATTAGCAGGGCATGGTAGCACACGCCTGTAGTTCAAGTTCCTTGGAAGGCTGAAGCGGAAGGATTGCCAGAGGGCAGCAGGTCGGGGCTGCAGTGGCCAGAAGCGGCCACTGCACTTCAGTCTGGGTGACAGAGTGAGACTCCAACTCAAAAATAAATAAATAAATAAATAAATAAATTTTGAAAGAAAGAAAGAATGAATAAATAGAGAGATATTCAAATAATTCACAAATAAAATGAATGGATATATCAACAGATTTTTGTTTCTTAAATGAATATCTTTGGAATACCCTAAGATGAAAGCCTTTAGCAGCAATAATATAAGAAACATTGTTGTTAAAGAGCGAAGCAAGAAAGATAAAGTACTAGGTAGAAAACTATATCAGATTTTCTAGCTTGTGAAACAGTACTGCAACAATTCTGATTCTTACAGTATTCTAAAAATAATTTTATTCTACTAAGATTTTACTATACACCCAATATTATACTTCTTTTTAAAATTATTTATATATTTATTTATTTGTTTGTTTATTTATTTATTTATTTTTGAGTCAGAGTCTCACTCTGTTGCCCAGGCTGGAGTGTAGGCTCCAGCCATCTTTCTGCCTTAGGTTTCCAAGTAGCTGGAACAACAGGCGCAGGCAACCATGCCCGACTAATTTTTTTATTTATTCTAGAGACCAGGTCTTGCCAAGTTGCCTAAGCTAGTCTTGAACCCATGAGTTCAGGCAATCCTCTCCCCTCGGCCTCCCAAAGTGCTGGGATTACAGACTGAGCCGCCGATCCCAGTCTTCCTCTATTTTTTATAGACATTTTATTTTAGTCTTATAACTGTGCTACTGGGTAGACATTTAAAACATTTATCTATAAAAAAATAACAGTAATAATTACATATATATGAAACCTTATTGATTACTTAACTGTTTGTCTGACTCTCAACTGATTGCTTTCTATTTACTCATTTCCCGTTCATAACAAAAATGAGATAGATACTACCACACACTTTACAGAGACATAAACTGGAACTCAAAGAAAATATACAACTTGATTAAATTATAAAATAATAAAACATCTATTCCTTATTACCATTTTCTCCCCTGAAGTTTTTCTTCTTTCTACAATAAAAGGCTGTGTTTCAGCATATGTGATAGTGTATCTTAAAAATAAAAAATTACACATCTTAAAATCACTTTGGGTAGAATTTTAACACTAAAATAAGATGGGATTTGGAATTTGGCTTTGGCTTTTTATAGCAAAAGGTGAATTATGGGACACAAATATAGTTTGTTTTGCCCATCACCTCTATAAGTTGGCTAAAACTGGCTTAAGGTTTACAGTTGCTTATCAGAAAGAATGTTTGTAATGCTGGCCTTGTCGCCAATCAGTGTTGTAAATCAGAGCTGATAGCTCTTATTATCAGGTACAGGAATTTAGAAATTTGTCATGCCAGCTAAGCCCTGAACACTTGACCATTGGTAACCTTTGGTTTCTTAACCTTAAGGCCCATCTTAGTCAATAAAAGATGTCTATTATTGACTCTCAGATCAGTTTTTTTTTGCATTTTACATGTGTTATATCATACATATTTGATTAAAACAAGTTTTTTTCATTTCCAGGGTTAATTCTAATCAAAAGACAACATAGCATTTTGTTTAACAAGTTATTTCTCAAGTCAACAGAAAATGTCTGATACAACTCTCAGGCCAATCAAAAACATTTTTTATTTCTCTAACATTTTGCATATCAAAATACTTTATGCATGTATAAATTATATGTTCACAATGAAATGTAATTCTTTATGTGCTCATGTATTCAATAAGTATTAAGGTAGATTCTTCTACGCACCAGGCACTTTTCTAAGCACTGATAATATGTTGATCTACAAAATAAACAAACTCTCGAGAAACAAGACACTTGAGAAATTTTTATCGTGATTGGAGAAAAGAGAAAATAAATACATGCATACAAAAGAAAGCATTGACAAATTTAGTAAAAATATAAATAAAAGTGATGATGTTATAGAATGTGGTGGGTATGGTTTCTTTTTACCTCTACAAATAGAAGACACTGCACCATAAATGTTACCATGTCAAAATTCAGAAGAGTTTTGAAGGAGATGATGAGTAACTGTGAATTTCCTGAGGTGGAAGCAAGTTTATGTGCTCATGAGACAGAAAGTAGCCAGTGAGGTTTGATCATAGTCAGTAAAAATAGAATTAAAAAAAAAAAATAAGCCATCACTGAGTGCTTTATGGACTATGACAAAAAATTTTATTTTATTGTATTTTTACAATGAATGAATATCATATCTGACTAATTTTGGAAATGAATGTCATATCTGACTAATTTTGTTGACTTTTAACTAAAACCATAACAACACAAATGATGATAAATGGTAAAAAAAAAGAAGGATTTATTTTCTGGACAAAATCATCAGTATTTATTGATGGATTGAATGTGAGTTTCAAAAAAGTAAGAAACCAAAAATGAAACTTAGATTTGTTTGTCTTAACATTTGTGTGAATGTTGGTTTCATCTATTGCAGGCCAAATAATCAATAGTTCTGTTTTGGTCAGAATAATGCTGAGAAAGTGAATGCATGAGGTGTAAAGTAGATAGTTGGATATAGTAGAGCAAAGAGGAAAGTCTGTACTTTTGTAGTATACACTTGAGTTATCAGTATAAGATTGGGGGAAAGAGTACAAAATGAAACTTAAAAATAAGAATAAGTACACAGTCCTGGAGCATTCCAACATTTAAAAGTAGGCAGCATTCACTTTTGCTCATGAAGGATTCACTGCTAAAATAATTGCCACTTAGTTACAAATAACTAGAAAACCTAATTAAATTATACAAAACAACTTCTTGCAGACATTGCACAATGGGCAGCATCTAATTGCAAAAATATGATCCCTAACAACAGGGAAAAACAAAAAACTGAGCCCCGCTGCTTCCCCAGAGTACCACCTGGAGGCAGTTTCCAAGCTGAAGACTAGGGAGGGGAACTCAAACACAGCCCAGAAGTCTTGCTAAATTGGAAAGACAGAGATTAGATTTCAGAATGACAGTAACAGCTAGTATGGAGTGGAGTAATAAAAGAATGATTCAGAAAGAGAGCTCTGAAAACCTGTAAAAGTATATTCTAGATTATCATTAAATAAACTAATACTAGATAAAAACTGACATCCTAAAAAAACTTAAAAGAAAATCTGGACAGGGTGGTCAGGAAGATGGCAGCCAAGCCAGTCAGACTATGTGAGTCCCAGTGTGAGTGAGTGAGTGAGTGTATGGAAAATTTTGTGTACGTGCTGGTGAGCGAGTGGGTGTGTGAGTGACTGACTGAGTGAGGGCTAGGGAACTAGCAGCCGGGCACTCCTGGTACAGCGGCTGGTGCTGCAGCTTCTGGGTTTGTACCCTAGCAATTCCCACGTTGCAGAAGTCAAACATCATTTTTTTTTTAGTCTGCAAAACCCTTCCTGGGAAGAAAATGCCAGGAGAGACTAAGTGGGGCTCGTGGCAGAGGGCCCAGGGCCCTGGTGCAACAGTTGGTGCTGCAGCTTTTCTGCTTGGTCCCTGGCTTTCCCCAGGTTGCAGAAGCCAAGCGCAATTTTGTTTTTTTTAAAACAGACTAAAGTTTTCCTGTGAAGAAGTGATGAGGAGAGATGATCAACCCAGTCTGTGCTTCACCACTGCAGCAGGACATACTGCTGTCTCCAGGTTTTACCTCACCACTTCAGTTCCTGGCAGGGCACTGGCAGCAGTGGCTATCGAGGGAGTCCAGAGGCAGAGTTCCACAGAAGAGGACAAGAGAGGCACCCCAGCACCATCTTGAAGGTGGGTCAGGAAAGTGCTCTGACTTGCTTACCACTGAGCAGCAGACTCAATCTGGGTGACTGGCAGATCAACTACTCAGGGATTGATCATGGCTCAGAGGGAATATCCTGAAAAAACAAACTTTGGAGGGACCTGATGAGTGCTGCACCCCAGGGACCCTACCACCTACCCTTATCCAGCCACAGGACAAAGGATGTGGCCAGAAAAGGACAAGGAAGAGCTCCAAAGAGATCAGTGGTGAATCCGGGACTGACCCAAATCCCCTCCTTTCCAGTAAGCCTCTGATCATCAGACCCACACCTCTGGGCCACAACTGAGAGGGACAAACCCAGGATGAGCCTGAACATCAGTTGCAACAAGAGAACTCCATTCCAGGATAGGCCTGGCTGAGGCACCTCTTGCGAGTACATACCTGGGGAAGTAACAATAATCCCCAACCCCCCATTGAAGGAGATCTCCCTTACCATTCAAGAGTGGGAGGAGAGAACTGCATTCTGACCCACCTTCACTGCCCCTCCTCCTTTCCTGCTCTGGACACTGAGGAGAGAGTGAAAGAAGTGGCTCTACAGGATAGATCTGATTGGAGGAACAATTACAGAGCCTGCCACAAAAGGGTAGTTTTTTTTTAACTTTTTTTTTAATTTTTAAAAAATATTTTGCCTGGTTGTTTGTTGGTTCATCTATTTTTCTTTTCTTTTCTTTTCTTTTTTCTTTTTTTTTTTTTGAATTGGACTCTCACTCTGTAACTCAGATGGGAGTGCAGTGGCTGCTCCCGGCCACTGCAGCTTCGACCTGCTGGGCTCCGGGGATTCTTCTGCCTCAGCCTTCCAAGTAGCTGGAACTACAGGCATGCGCTACCACACCCAGCTAATTTTTGATTTACTGTAGAGATGAGGTCTCGCCAAGTTGCCCAGGTGAATCTCGAACCCATGGGCTCAGGCAATCCACACACCTCAGCCTCCCAAAGTGCTGGGATTACAGGCTGAGCCACTGAGCCCAGTCCTATTTTTAAAATACTTTTCCTGTGTGCATGAATGTGTATGTGAGGGTTTGATCTGTATCTCCCTTATTTTTTTCTTTTCCTTTTCTGTTTCTTTATTCTTTTATTTGTAGTTTTCTGTTTATGCATGTATGTGAATCATTGAGTATTCCTCTTTCAATTTTTTTTTTTGCTATTGGTTAGTTTTTGCTATTGGTTAGTTTTTGCTCTTTTGTTCTTTTTTAAATTTTCATTTTTTATAGTTTAAGATGTGTGTCAATATATGTGAGTGTTCTATATGAAATCCCTTTTCCCCCCCAGTCTTTCTGTTTTTCTTCTCCTTTCACTTTGTGCTAGTTGTGTGTGTTTGTGTTCAGTTTTTTTTAGTTTTTTTTGTTGTTTCTTTGTTTCATTTTTGTTATTCCAGTTTGTTATGGTGTGTGTGTGTGTGTGTGTGTGTGTGTGTGTGTGTGTGTGTTCAATTGTTTTGGGTGTTGGTTTCACTTTGCATTGTCATATAGAGTGGTGGTGGGGAGTGGAGCTCAGGGAACACATAGCACAATAAATGAACATTGAAATTTGTAATTCATCTCAGAATCCTAGTGCCCCATCTCCTACTTTATTTGACTTTCAAAAACTACAAGAGACATCAAAGTTTCCATCCAGCATCCTGTTTCAAAGTAAAACAAATCCAAAGCATGAATCAAAAAGGAATAGAGGACTGAGCAAACATCAGAAGAGAAAGTCTCTCCACTGACACAGAGTAATAGAACTAAAGAGAAAAACAAGAGATCTGTTATAAATGAGGAACAACTGAAGGAAGACCATTCAGGCAATTTCAAGTGTAAAAAAGAGAAAATTCCTGAAAAGTCAGACCTTAGTGCCCAAACAATGGAAGTCACCAGAATATGACAGGGATTATAGAATGGATGGAAAGAGTGACTAAGACTCAAGAAAGACAAGATTCAACATCGAAAGAACTTGTCACAGTGATTTTGGCTATAAAAAATTTCATCCAGGAAATAAATAACAAGATGACAAGCATGGAAAGCAGAATTAATTTGGCTGAAGAAAGGACCTCAGGACTTGAAGACCAGAACATGGAACTAACCCAATTTGTAAAAAACATAGAAAAAAGACTCAGAGAGGAAGAACAAAGCCTACAAGAGATGTGCAATTATATCAAGAGACTGAACCTATGCCTAACTGGTTTTCCAGAAAAAGAAAGGGAAATGAAGAACAACTTGGAGCAAGTATTCTAGGAGGTAATCCAAGAAAACTTTCCCCATCTCACCAGAGATGTGACCAGTCAAGCACAAGAGATACAGAGAACCCCCACAAGACATCATATGAGAAGACCAAACCTGAGACACATAGTTATTCACCTACACAAAGTAGGCACAAAAGAAAAAATCCTAAAGGGAGCAAGAGAGAAAAGTCAGGTTATCTATCAGGGAAAACCAATCAGAATAGCAGCAGATCCATAGACAGAAACACTACAAGCAAGAAGGGACTGGAACCCAATATTCAAAACCCTCAAAGATAAACAGTTTCAACCAAGAATTTCCTACTCATGCAAGCACAGACACATCAGTGATGGAGAATTAAAATCCTTCTGACATCCAATCCCTAAGAGATTATGCAGTTTCCAGACCAACTCCACAGTAGACACTTAAAAATTTATTAAACACAGAAGAAAGAAAAAAGAATGATCACACACATTTCAAGAAAACAGCAGAGTACACAACAGAGAATACAGTGCAAGAAGAAACTTGAAAACATACACATATATCAAGCCCAAAGCCAAAAGAAAAAAAGCAAACAAAGAAAAAACTTTATAAGAACCCCATGACAGGGATAAACAATCACATTTCAATAATCAACCTGAATGTGGATGAACTAAATGCACCACTGAAAAGATACAGAATGGCAAACTGGATAAGAAACCATGACCCAATTATTTGCCACATCCAGGAAACTCATCTCAACACAAGGAATGCACATAGATTCAAAGTTAAAGGATGGAAAACAAGTTTCTAGGAAAATGGATCACAAAAGAAGGCAGAGGTTGTGATTTTAATATGAGACAAAACAACCTTTAAGCTATCAAAAATTTAAAAGATGCAAAAGGACACTACATAATGTTAAAAGATTCAATCCACCAACAAGAAATATCCATCCTAAACATATATGCACCCAACACAGGAACACCAGCATTTATAAGGCAACTACCAAGTAAACTAAAAAAAGATATTGACTCTAACACTAATATAGCAGGGGATTTGAATACTCTACTAACAGCCCTAGATATATCATTGAGTCAAAAAATCAAAAGGAGATCCAGAACCTGAACTTAACACTCAACCAAATGGTCTTAATAGATACCTACAGATTATTCTACCCAACAACCACAGAATAGACATTCAACTCATCTCATGGAATTTAATCCAAGATAGATCACATCCTTAGTCATAAATCAAGCATAAACAAATTCCATAAGGTTGAAATATTGCCATGCAATTTTTGAGGCCCCAGTAGAATAAAAATAAGTATCAAAACCAACAAAATTCCCCCAAAACCCACAAAGACATGGACACTAAACAGCATGATGCTGAACAACTAATGGGTCAACACTGAAATTAAAGCAGAAATTAAAAGATTCCTGGAAACAAATGAAAATGAAGAAACATCTGGGATCTATGAAATCAGTTCTAAGAGGGGAATTTTATCTCTATGGGCACACATCAGGCAAACAGAAAGATCACAAATTGAGAGCCTAACAAATCACCCAAGGGAGCTGGAAAGAGAAGACCACCAAAGCCCCAACTTTAGCAGAAGTATCCAAATCACCAAAATAAGAGCCCAAATACGGGACATAGAAGATAAAAAAATCATATAGAGCATCAACAAAACAAAAAGCTGGTTCTTTGAAAGAATTAACAAGATTGATGATCTCCTTGCCAGAATGACCAAGAAAAAGAGAAAAAGCCTAAATAAACACAATCAGAAATACAAAAGATCAAATCACAACTGACCTGAAGAAATACAAAAGATTATCAGACTATGTACACCTATATAGAAATAAACTTGATAACCTAAGTGAAATGGAGGACTTTCTGACTTTACACTCCTTCCCCAGCTTGAAAAAATAAGACCAAAACACTAAATAGACCAATAACAACCCAGGAGATTGACTCTGTCATACGAAAATTCCCTTAAAAAAAAAAAACCTGTACTGGATGGCTTTCCAGCAGAATTCTACAAAATGTACAAGAAGGAGCTGACACTAATCCTATTGAAAGTATTGCAGGCAATTGAGAAAGATGGAATTCTCCCCAAATCAGTTTATGAAATTAATCTCACACTGATACGCAAATTGTTTTTTTTTTTTTTTTGAGTTGGAGTCTCACTCTGTTGCCCAGACTGGAGTGCAGTGGCCACTCCCGGCCACCGCAGCCTCGACCTGCTGGGCTCCGGCGATCCTTCCGCCTCAGCCTTCCGAGTAGCTGGAATTACAGGCATGCACTACCACGCCCGGCTGATTTTTTGATTTATTGTAGAGATGAGGTCTCGCTGCCCAGGTGGGTCTCGAACCCGCGGGCTCAGGCAATTCACTCACCTCAGCCTCCCAAAGGCGCGGGATTACAGGGTGAGCCACCGAGCCCGGCTTGATACGCAAATTGGATAAAGATCCAACAAAAAAAGAGAACTGCAGGCCAATATCCCTGTGAACATAGATGCAAAAATCCTCAACAAGATTCTAGCAAACTGGATCCAAAAACACATCTTAAAAATCATCCACAATGACAGAGTAGGCTTCACACCTAGGATGCAAGACTGGTTCAACACTCACAAGACCATAAATGTAATTAAACACATCAACAGATGTAAAAACAAGAACCACATGATTGTATTATTAGATGTAGAAAAAGCTAGTGATAAAATCCAGCATCCCTTCTTGATAAAAACCCTGAAACACCTAGTTATAGAAGGAACATACCTCAAAATAGTAAGTGCCATTTATGATAAACCCACAGCTTACATACTGCTAAATGGACAGAAACTGGAAACTTTTCCCCTGAAAACTGGAACAAGACAAGGCTGGCCCCTCTCACCTCTCTTGTTCAACATTGTGTTGGAAGTCCTAACTAGGACAATTAGACAAGAGAAGGAAATCAGGGGTATCGAAATAGGAAAAGAGAAAGTCAAGCTATCCCTCTTTGCTGATGATATGATCCTATACTTTGCAAATCCAAGAGAATGTGTCAAAAACCAGATTGCACTGATAAAGAATTTTGGCAAAGTCTCAGCGTCCAAAATAAATGTGCAAAAAGCAATTGCATTCCTATACACCAATAACACCAGGCAGAGACCCAAATTAAAAGCATAATCCCATTCACAATAGCCCCCCAAAATGAAATATCTTGGCATCTTCCTAATTAGTGAAGTGAAAGACCTTTACAATGAGAACTACAAAGCACTGCTCAAAGAAATTCAAGAAGATACAAACAAATGGAAAAATATTCCATGCTCATGGATAGGAAGAATCAACATTATTAAAATGGCCATTCTACCAAAGACAATCTACAGATTCAACACAATACCCATTAAGTTACCAACATCACTCTTCTCATCCTGGAAATGACAATACAGAAATTCATATGGAAACATAAACCACCATGAATAGCCAAAACAATCCTTAGCAAAAGAAACAAAGCTGGAGGTATCACACTTCCAGACTTCAAACTTTAAATATGACTGCAGTAATCAAAACAGTCTGGTATTGGTACAAAAACAAGCACACAGACCAACGGAACAGGATAGCAATTCTAGAAACAAAGTCTCAATATCTCAACCAACTCATCTTTGGCAAAGCCTCCAACAACAACCACTGAGGAGAGGAGAACCTAAAACTGGCTGATCACATGCAGAAAATTGAAACAGAACCCCTACCTATCACCATACACAAAAATTAACTCTTTATGGATCAAAGACCTAAATGTAAAACCTCAAAATATAAGAATCTTAGAATATGCAGGAGACACCCTTATGAAAATTGGAACTGGGAACCAATTCCTATTCGGAATCCTAAAGGTCAATACCTTAAGAAATAAAATAGACAAGTGGGACCTCATCGAATCAATGAGTTTTTGCAAAGCAAAAGAAACTGTCAAGAGAGCAGGAAGACAGTTCACAGAATGGGAAAAAACATTTGCCAACTCTATCTCAGACAAAGGCCTAACATCTAGGATCTATAGGGAACTCAAATGCACTAAAAGGGGGAAGAAAAAGCAGCCCCATTTAAAGTGGGCAAAATACATGAATACACACTTCTCAAAAGAAGATATACAGGCAACCAACAGACACATGAATAAGTGCTCAGCCTCACTCATCATCAGAGAAATGCAAATCAAAACCACCTTGAGATACTACCTAACCCCAATAAGAATCGTCATCATTAATAAAAGAAACAACAGATGATGATGAGGATGCAGAGAAAAAGGAATGCTTCTACACTGCTGGTAGAAATGTAAACTAGTGCAACCTCTTTGGAAGACAGTGTGGAGGTTTCCGAAAGAACTAGAAATTGACCTTCCTTATTACCCAGCAATTCCCCTATTGGGAATATACCTAGAGGACTCAAATCATTCTACAAAAAAGATACCTGCACGTGTATGTTCGTTGCAATTCTACTCACAATATAAAAACATGGAATCAACCATGCTGCCCATCAAACCTGGACTGGAAAAAAAAATATGGTACAAATACACAATGGAATATTATGCAACCATAAAGAAGGAATAACATATGGACTTCACAGCAACTTGAATGGATTTAGAATCTATCATACTCAGTGATCTATCACAGAAACAAAGGACAGAGTACCATATGTTCTTGAACCCTTATAATAATATAAGAAAGGGATCGACAGTAGTGACAAACTGTCTTTTGGGGGGGATGAGATTGGCAGTTGGGCAAACTACTAGGGAAAGAAGTGGCACAACTCATCAACAAGTGTATCTGCATAATTATATCTGCATAATTTGTATACCTAACCCTGAATTGTACCCCACATCTTTATAAAGAAAAAAATAGGGACAACATCGTCATTTAGTCTCAAGTAGTTTCTAGTTTCTGCTTCTGTATTATATTTCTATTTCTGCTTAATCTGATTTCTTGATCAGACCCCAATTATATTGATTGAGATAATGAATATTCTCATGATGAATACTCAGATCTCAATGAAACTGATATTTGCTTCCAGATATATTTTATACAGTACTTAATAAAAATCAAATGCTTTTCAGAAAGTAAATATTCATTCAATTAACACCTATATTCTTTTTCAGTGTAAGTTTGCAAGAAGGTTTTGGTCTAAATAACAGAGCCTGACATTATTTGTCCCACCTACGTCCTAGCAACGTTTTCATTTGTGCCAGCCTATTTCCTTGTTACAAAATTTGGAAAGAGGGACTTCTCCTCGAACATTTATTTTCCTTTTGTGACAATCCATAAACATGGTACTACTAAATAGAGCCTCATTAGGCATAATTTATCTGGCAACATGACTTTCTATCTTTAGCTTAACCCTCTATGTTGATGTTTGTGAAAGTTGTCAAAAAACATTTTTTTTTTTTAGAATTAAGATTTTTATTTTATTTTTCCAAGAATATTTAGTTATAACATATCTGGCTTTAGTGTTTGGTTAGTGTTATTACAAATTATAACAAATCATTCATTATATAGAAAAATACATTTTTGTACATGTAGCATGAGAAAAAGAAAATTTGACTAACTCCTTCCAAAAGCCATAATGAGGACGTTTCTTCTTAGTACACTTGACATTTCTTGACC
Organism: Cephalopachus bancanus; assembly: GCA_027257055.1. Lineage (NCBI taxonomy): Eukaryota > Metazoa > Chordata > Mammalia > Primates > Tarsiidae > Cephalopachus > Cephalopachus bancanus. The sequence goes on along the minus strand of JAPVLO010000046.1, from coordinate 2,956,392 downwards.
TTGGTTATCATTATTAGCACCACCCATTTAAAGCATCTATGTCATCAGGCATTTTAACTTCACAGTACAAGTCAGTGGTTAACTGTACACAATAGTATTTCCTGCCAAAATCTTGCATAACCCTAAGAAAAATGAGGAGTATGCAATCATTGTGAAGTTCACAGTATGGAATCCAAAGTAACATCAACATGAGACTGAGTTGGTACAAAGCCCTACTTATGCAATTAATTTGGTTTAATTATGATTTGCCATGTAACCTGCAAATTTTGGAAAATGGATAGAATAGGGCAGTAAACAGTTTAGGAAATTTGCTAATGTGTATTCACAAAGCATATGGAATTAAATTAAATGTGTATTTTGAACTGATGGCTTCTTCAAGGTACTTGTATCTGAAAACTATTTTAATATAAAAAAAGAAAATCTGAAAATAATGCAAGTAATCACAAATAAATTAGCCATGTGACAGAATAAAGTCCTTGCACTAATTTAAAAAATACAACAAAATCCAGAACCCAACAATATAAAGTCACAGTTGTTGGCAACCCATCAAAAGTTATCAGGCATGTAAAGAATGTAAAGAATTAGAGAAATAAGATTCATTATAAATTTGGTCAACAGAAACAGAATCAGAAGTGATAACATTTTTTTAAATTACATAAAACCACAAAAGACCTATTATATAATAAGCTCCCCATCAATAATATAAAAATAAGCATAATGATAAAATAAATGGACAGTATAGAAAATATCAAAAATTAATTCCAGAGATGAAAAATATAATATCTGAAATTTAAAATAACCCAAATAAAGTTAATGACAGATTAGACTCTACAAAAGAAATACGAATAAACATGTCAACAATATAGAAACCAACCAACACAAAGCACTGAAAGAAAGAAAAAAAGACTGATAACAAAATGAGAGCATTGGATACCTGCAGGAAAACATCAAGTAATATAATGTACAAGAAATTGGAATTTCAAAAAAATGGAGGCAGAACATTATTTGAAGAAATAATGGGGACTGTTTTCCAAATGTAATGAAAAATAAAAACCTTCAGATTTTAGGAACTATATGAAGCATAAGAGAAATTATTAGGAAAACCACAAGAAAGCTCATAGCAATAAACTTTTTGAAAACTAGCAATAGATTATATATTTACATATCTATGATATTAAAAAATTGGTAACATACTTATACATACTTATGTATTACTTATGCAATATATGTATATTCAAATCATATATAGACATATAAATATATAGAGATATATTTTTCCACAGAGAAAATAGCATATATGTGCAAAGGAATAAATATAAAAATGATGGCATTCATTTTTGGAATCAAGCAAGTCAGAAGAAATGGACATGTACTAAAAATCAGTGTGTTTATTAATCTTGACACAATTGTCTTCTTCAACACTATATATTTTTGTTCTATTCATTGATGTACATTTTAAGTTGTAGGTATTATTTTTCATAAATGAGGCATTTTATACAAGAAGCAATTTCAGATATCATAATTTTATTGTCTAACCACTAATGCATGTCATAAGATTTTTCCTTTTAAGAAACTATTCTTGTCCTCTCTATGGTAATATTATTTTCTTGATTTTTTTTCAGGACTTTTATTTATAAGAGTGGATTTTCAAAGTGTAGTCTCAGAAAGAACAACATCGGTATCAAATGGAAATTTTTTAGAAATGCAAATTTTGATTCTGAATTAGAAACTCTGGAGGTCAAACCCAGCAATGTATGTTAATATGATCAATAATTTCTGGTCTTTTTGAATTTCTCAATAGTTTTTAATCATTTTTTCTTTCATAAATTATTTTTTAATTTTTATTTTAGACTCAGGGACATGAATATTCATTACATGATCATATTGTGTAGTGGTAGGGATTGAATCTCAGGTGGCCCATTCCACAGACATTAAATATTAAGCTCCATAGGTAGTTTCTGAACCATGAATCCCCCTCTTCTCTCCCTGCTTATTGGTGTCCCCAGTGTCTATTCTTTCCATTTTTGTGACTGTTTAGCTTTCACAAATGATTGAGAGCATGTGGTGACAAATTATTTTTAACTTATGATTATCTGCATATAATTTTAAAAGAAGTCTAGGTAATTTTTGTGTGTTTCCTTTAATCTTGATGGCCTTTAACTACTTTTTTCCCTAAAAGCTCTACCTATCAGTAAGAAATGGACAAGTGAAATAAATGGACAAGTGTAGTATTGGCCAACTGCCAAGCAAAAATTCTTATTGATGCTGCCTCCTGGGTGCTAGCTTTGGTTAAAATCTTAACTTTCTTCAGTTTAATGAAGTCCTATTTGTCTATTTTTGTTTTTGTTACATTGACTTTGAGGTCTCAGTCATGAATTATTTCCCAAAACCAAGTAATAGTCATTCTGACTGGTGTAAGATGATATCTCATTGTGGTTTCAATTTGCATTTCTCTGATGATTAGTGATGTTGAATATTTTTTCATATTTATTGGTCATTTGTATTATTTATTTTGAGAAGTGTCTGTTCATGTTTTTTGCTCACTTTTTAATGTTTTTTTTCATGTTGAGCTGAGTTCCTTGTAGATTCTGAATATTAATCTTTTGTCTGAGGCATAATTTGCAAATATAGTCCCTGATTCTTTAGATTTTTGGTTCACTCTGTTGATTATTTTTCACTGTGCAGGAAATTTTCAATTTAACTAAGTTTCATTAGTCTAGTTTTGTTTTGTTGCATTTGCCTTTGGAGCCTTCATCACAAATTATTTGCCTAGGCCAATGTCCATAAGAGATTTTCCTAGGTTTACTTCTATGATTTTTACATTTTTTTTAGGTCTTACATTCAAGTATTTAACCCATCTTGAGATAATTTTTGCATCTGGTGAGAAAGAAGAGTCCAGTTTCATTCTTCTGCATATAGTAATCTAATTTTCTCAACACCATTTGTTTAATAAGATTTTTTCCCCTTGTATGTTTTTGCCAACTTTATCAAAGATCAATTGACTATATATATGTGACTTTTTTTTTTTTCTGGATGCTCTACACTGTTCCATTGATCGATGTGTCTATTTTTATACCGGTACCATGTTGTTTTAGTTACTATAGTCTTGTAGTATAATTTGTAGTCTGGTAATGTGATGCCTCCAGCTTTGTTCTTTGTGTTTGGAATTGCTTTGGCTATTCATGTTCACCCTTTGTTTTTAGAATTTTTTCCTTAATTCTGTGAAAAATTGCATTAGTATTTTTATAAGAATTGCAATGAATCTGTAGATTGTTTTGGGTAGTATGGTCATTTTAATGAAATGTATTCTTCTGATTCATGAACATGAGATGTTTTCAACATCTACAACTTATCTCATCAGTGTTTTGTAGTTTTCCTTATACAGATTTTTCACCTCCTCCATTAAAAAAACACCTTCCACTACTCTTGAGAACACCATTCTTATTTTCATTATTGTCAGTTTGCTTGGGAGTAAATAGTTGTTCTCAACTATACAGATCTTTAATTAATTTACTTTTCAGACTTATTTTCAATTCTTACTATTTATACCTACTGTAGACTTAAAACTAACATTTCAGCAAGAAGATTAATAGGATCTAGCCATCTCTTTACATATTCTAGAACGGTGAGTTTTTTTGCTTGTTGTTTTATCTGTTAGCCTAATTTCATTCATTTTTCTGTCTATCAAAATTTATTGAAATTTCCTTCATTAACATGACTACATTTCACCCAATCCCTTTTATTACCTTTTGATTTTGTGACTCTTATGACTTTCCATTCACAATTATTTTTGAGGAAAAATTTTCAATTTTCAGAAAGAACAAATAGCACATTCTCAGACTGTCATCTTGAGTTTAAAACTTGTTGTTTTGCTTATTTACCTTTCAGGTTACACTGATATGTTTGATTTTCATGTTCTCAAACTTTATTAATAGTGACAGCACCAATGTTCTAAATATGACAAGGGACTGTATTCCGGACCAATAACTATCTAAATCATTATTATTTTAATGTTAGTTTAATTATCTTTCCATTTTCAGGATAGTAAACCTACATTTGGCTCATATTAACAAAACTGCTGATTAACAAAGATATAGTATGTTTTAAAGACTGATAAATATCAAGGGCATATAAAAAAGACATTATTTGAGAAAGAAAAAAGCTGGTTTCTCTACTACTATTATTATTTAAAAGATAATTCAGAATTCAAAATCCCTTTACTTGTAGTAAATATATATTACAAGCAAATGTCTACATGGCTAATTTGGATTGCAGTCATAAATGATGAGGCTATGTTCTGAGAAACATGTTGTTAGGTGATTTTGTACTTGTTTGAACATCATAGAATGTATTTACACAAACCTAGTTAATATGACCTGTTACACAACTAGGCTATGATACACTGTATTGCTCCTAGTTTACAAATCAGTACTGCATGCTACTGTACTGAATCTCGTAGACAGTTGGAGCATAGTGGTAAGTATTTGTGTACCTAAACACATCTAAGCATAGAAAAGATGCAGTAAGAATATGGTATAAAAGATTTTAAAAATACACCTGCATAGGGCACTCACCATAAATGGAGCTTACAGAACTTGAAGTTGCTCTGGGTGAGTGAGTGAGTGAGTGAGTGATGAGGAAATATGAAGGTCTAGGACAGTGCTGTACACTACTGGAGACTTTATAGACACTGTTCACTTAAGCTACACTAATTTTTTTTTCTTTCTTCAATAATAAATTAACTTTAACTTACTACAATTTTTTTTACTTTATAACTTTAATTTTTTTAACTTTTTTGTAATAGCACATCTTAAAACACATTGTACAAAAATTCTTTGTTTATATCCTTATTCAGTAAGCTTTTATCTGTTTTTAAATCCTTTTTTATTTTTACTTTTTAAACTTTTAAATTAAAACTAAGAAACAAATGAACACATCAGCTTAGAAATACATAAGGGTCAGAATTACCAGTATCACTGTTATCCACCTCCTCATCTTGCCCCTAGGTCTTCAGGTGTAATTACATGCAAGGAGTTGTCATCTCCTGTGATAACAATTCCTTTCAATGGAATACTTCCTGAAGAACTTGCCTGAGGCTGCTTTACCGTTAACATTTTTTACAAATTAGGGTACCCTAAATTAACAATAAAAGGTATAGTAGAGTAAATACATAAGATGGTATCATAGGTATTTATTATTATTATCAGGCATTATGTACCGCATATAATTGTATGTTCTATACTTTAATACAACTAATAGAACATTAGGTTTATTTATAGCATCATCACTACACACATGTGAGTAATGCATTGCACTGTGCAACATTATGACAGTTATGATGTCACTTGGTGATAAGAATTTTTAGTTCTCTTATAGTTTCTTGGACCACGATCCTATATGCAGTCATTCCATCATTGACTGAAACTCTGTTATGTGACACATGACTGTATTTGCAAGGAAAACAAGTCTCTTTCAAAAATCTGTTTGAATACATGTGTAAGGAGGCAAATTCTAATAGATTTACAACATATTATTTTGTTTATGTTTAATTTTTTATTTTAATGATGTGGGTACAATTCAGAATTAGGTACATAAGTGCTCATTATACATAAGTTTGAGTTCCCATTGGTCTTCACTTCACCTGGTTTGGGATCAGGTACCCTTATAAATGTTATGTGCCCCTCCCACCCCTGGCAGTATCCCACTACTACCAATCCTTTTCCTGTAGAATTCAAATCAATGTTCAGGGTCCATTTATGAGTGAGAACATGTGGTATTCAGTTCTTTGTTTCTGTGATAGATCAATGAGTATAATAGACTCTAAATTTATCCAAGCTGCCATGAAGTCAATAATTTTGTCCTTCTTTATGTCTTCATAATATTCCATTGTGTATATGTACCACATTATTTTTATCCAGTCCACCTCAATGGGCAGCTTTGTTGGTACCATGTTCTTGCTATTGTGAATAGTGCTACAGTAAACATACATGTGCAGGTATCTTTTTTGTAGAGTGATCTGAGTTTGCCAGGTATATTCCCAGAAGAAGGATTGTTGGGTCATATGGAAGGTTGGTTTTAGACCTTTTAAAAATTGCTACAATGTTTTCCACCAACAGTTTATACTCCCACCAAAAGTGTAGAAGTATTCCCTTTTCTCTGCATTCTCACCAACATCTGTTGTTTTTTGATTTATTGATGATAATCATCCCAACTTGAGTTAGGTGTTATCTCAGTGGGGTTTTGATTTGCATTTCTTTACTGATTAGTGAGGCTGAGCATTTTTTTAAAATCTCCTGGCTGCTAGTATGTATTCTTTTGAGAGGTGTCTAATCATATATTTTACCTACTTTTTACTAGGACTGTTTGTTTCCTTTTGGCACTTTTGAGTTCCTTGTATATTCTGAATGTTAGGCCTTTGTCAAATATACGGTTGGCAAATACTTTTTCCCATTTGGTGGGCTGTCTCCCAGTCTCTTAATGGTTCATTTTGTTTTGCAGAAGCTTTTCAGTTTGATGAGGTCCCACTTGTCTATCTTATCTCTTGTGCATGGGGTTTTAGGGTTTTGATCAGGAATTGGTTGACTATTCCAATTTCTGCAAAGATTTCTACTGCTTTTCTAAGATTTTTATTGTTTGAGGTTTTACGTTTATGTCTTTGATACATTTGGAGTTGATTTTTGTGTATAGTAGTAGGTAGGGGTCCTATTGCAATCTTCTGCATGTGGTCAGCCAGTTTTCCCAGCACCATTTACTGAATAGGTTCTCTTCTTTCCAGTGGCTTTGTTGAAGACCTTGTGGGTGATGATTTGGTTGAGAAATTGAGGTTTTTCTTCCAGAATCTCTATCTTGTTTTCTTGATCTATATGTTTTTTCTTGTACTGATATCAGTCTGTTTTGGTTATCATAGCCTTATAATAAAGTTTAAGTCTGGAAGTGTGATACCTTCCACATTGCTTTATTTATTTGCTAAGAAGTGTTTTGGCTATTTGTGATCATTTATGTTTCCATATGAATTCTGTATTGTTATTTCCAGGTTTGAGAAGGATTATGCTGGTAACTTAATGGGTATTGCACTGAATTAGCAGATTACTCTGGATAGCATGGATATCTTAACAATATTGTTTCTTCTGATCCATGAGCATGGAATATTTTTCCATTTATTTGGTCATCTTTGATTTCTTTGAGCAGTGTTTTCTAGTTTTTATTGTAAATGTCTTTCATTTATCTAGTTAGGAATATGGAAAGATAATTCATTTTTTTTGTGTGACTATTATAAATGGGATTGCTCTTTTTATCAGATTACCTGTCTTTTTTCATTGGTGTATAAGAATGCAATTGTCTTTTGCACATTCATTTTATACCCTGAGACTTTACCAAAGCCCTTTATCAGTGCAAGTAGGTTTTTGAAAGATTTCCTTGAATTTTCAAGGTATAGGACCATATTGTTAGCAAAGAGAGATAACATAACTTCCTCTTTACTTATTTGGATTACTCTGATTTCTTCTCTTATCTGATTGCTCTGGCTAGGACTTCCATAATACATTGAACAGGAGGGATGAGAGTGAGCAGTCTTGTCTTATGATTTTCAGCAGAAATGCTACCAATTTCTGTCCATTTAGCAATATATTGGCTGTGGGCTTATTGCAGATGGCTCTTACTACTTTGAGGTATGTTCCCTCAATGCCTAGGTGTTCAAGGGTTTTCATCAAGAAGGAATGCTGGATTTTATCAAAAGCTCTTTTGCATTTAATGAGATGATCACATGGTTCTTGTTTTATGTCTTGAGATATTTAACTACATAATGGTCTTGCAGGTGTTTAACCAGCCCTGCATCCCAGGGATGAAGCCTACTTGGTTATGGTGTATAATTTTTGAGATGTACTGTTGGATCCAATTTGCTAGAATCTTGTTGAGAAGGTTTACATTTTTTGTGTTCATCAGGGTTCTTAGTTTGTAGTTCTCTTTCTTTATTGGACCTTTAGGTATAGGCATCACTGTAATGTTAGCTTCATAAAATGATTTGGAGAGAGTTCTGTCTTCCTCAAATTCCTGGAATACTTTCAATAGGATTGGTATCAGCTCCTCTTTGTATGTTTGGTCCAGGGTTTTTGTTTGTTTGTTTGTTTGTTTGTTTTCTGTAGGTAGTTTTCATGTGACAGAGTCAATTTATGGGGTGTTATTTGTCTATTCAGGGTCTCAATTTCTTCTTATTTCATCCTTCGGAGGTTATATGATGTCAGAAAGTTCTCCATTTCACTTAGCTTTTGAAATTTGTTTTCATAAAGATGTGCATAGCAATCTCTGCTAATCTTTTGTATTTCTTCTGGGTCAGTTGTGACTTGATCTTCTGCATTTTAGATTGTGTTTATTTGGACATTTTTCCCTTTTTCTTGGTCATCTGGTCTGTCAATCTCATTTATCCTTTCAAAGTTCCAACTTTTTGCTTTATTAATTATTTCTATTATATTATTATCTTTTTGTTCTGTATTTGGGCTTCTATTTTGGTGATCTGGATTTTTCTGCTGAAGTTGGGGTTTTCATGATCTTGCTTTTCCAGCTCCCTTAGTTAATTTGTTAGACTGTTAACTCATTATCTTTCTATTTTCTTGATGTGTAGGCATAGAGTTAAAAATTTCCTTATTATTTTTTCATGGTATCCCAGAGGCTTTGGTAAGATGTTTCTTTGTTTCTATTTGTTTCCAAGAATCTTTTAATTTTTGTTGATTTCTTTGTTGACCCAAGAGTTGTTCAGCATCATGCTATTTAGTGTCCATGTCTTTGTGAGTGTTGGGGGAAACTTGTTGGTAGTAAGATTTATTTTTATTCCACTGTGGTCTGAGAACTTCATGGCAGTATTTTCTTCTTGTGAAATTTGTTTATGCTTGATGTATGGCCAAGGATGTGGTTAATCATGGAATGTATTCCATGTGGTACTGAGTAGAGTGTAATTTCTATGGTTGTAGTGAGGAGTGTTTTATAGTATCTATTAAGTCATTTGGTCAAGTTCTTTCTCATTGCCTTTAGGATATTTTCAAATCTTCTTATTGACTTTTTGCCTTGATGATTTATCTGGTTTTGTTAGTGGGGTATTTGCATCCCCAATTAAGATAGTGTTAGAATCAGTATCTTTTTTAAATTTACTTAGTGGTTGCCTTATAAAACCTGGTGCTCCTGTGTTGGATGCATATATGCTTAGAGTGGATATTTCTTATTGATGGATTGAGCCTTTTATCATTATCTAGTGTCCTTACATATCTTTTTACATTTTGATAACTTGAAGTTCAGCTGGTATTAAAATTGCAACTCCTGTCTTTTTTTTGTTTTCTATTCAACTGAACGTTTGTTATCCTCTAACTTTGAGTCTGTGGGTGTCCTTTGTAGTGAGATGTGCTCCTGGAGGCAGTATATTGTTGGTTCATGCTTTTTAATCCAATTTTCCCTTCTATGTCTTTTCAGTGGTGTATTTCTCCTTCATGTTCAGGTTGATTATTGAGATGTGAGAGTATATCCCTGTCATGAGGCTCTTATAAAGTTTGTTTGTTTTGTTGGTTGGTTTCTTTTAATTTTGTTGTTGATACATGCGTGTGTTTTCAATTTTGCAGTCACAATGTATGCTGTGTTGATTCTGTTTTTCTGCATTCTTGCAAAGTGCATGGTCATTCTTTTTTTTTTTTTTTTTCTTCTGTGCTTAATACCTTCTCAAGTGTCTCCAGTAGAACTGGCCTGGAAGCAGCATAGACTCTTAGGGACTGGATGCCTGGGAAGGATTTTAATTTTTCATCACTGTTGAAGTTTTGCTTAGCTGATTCAGAAATTTGGGGAGGAATTGTTTATTTTTGAGAAGTTTGAAGATTGAGCTCTAGTCCTTTCTATCCTGTAGTGTTTCTATAGATACGTCTGCTGCTATTCTAATTTGTATTCCCCACTACATAGTGTGACCTTTTCTCATTGCCTTTAGGATATTTTCTTTTATACCTACTTTGTGTAAGTGAATTACTATGTGTTTAGAGGTTGATCTCATTAGCTATCTTGCAGGGATTTTCTGAATCTCTTGTGTTTGGATGGTCATGTCTCTGATGAGATGAGAGCAGTTTTCATATAATACCTCATAGAATGGTTGTTCTAAGGTGTTCTCTTCTCCTTTTCAGCCTCAAATATACTGATCAGGCATAAGTTCAACCCTTGATATACTTACACATCTCTTAAAAGCTTTGTTCTGCCTTTCTAAGTCTCCTTTCTATGTTTTTTTAACAGATTAGGTTAGTTCCATATTTTAGTCTTCAAACTCTGAGATTCTTTCTCCTGCTTGGTTAATTCTGTTTTCCATGCTTGTCAGTTTATTATTTATTTTATGGACAGTGTTCTTTATGGCCAACATCTTGGTTATTAATTATTATTGTAATTAATTATTTAATTTATTATCATTGTTATTAATTATTTCGTGTTTTCCTCTTGCCTTTCTTGGCTATTATTCATCCTCTCCGAGCATACCTTAATCTTTGCATTTGTGGTCTGTGACCATTCATTCTGGACACTCTTCAATGTTTGAGTGCCAATGTCTATATTCTTGTGACTATCATTTTTGGACTTTGTGGTATACTTGTGGGTTTTTCTTTGTTTGTTTTTTGGTGAATTTCTCTTCAGTTGTGATGGATTTTTATTTTCTTTTTATTTACATCGCTCAGTGACAGAGAAAATAGTTTTCAATTATGTTTACTCAACCCCCTATTCTTCCCTAGGTAGAGCCTCTGGATTAGTTCAGTTTTGACATTGGGATTTGGGTGGGAAACTATGCTAACCTTTTCCAGTTCTGAGATTTGAATAAAGTGTATTGGGGGTGCTAAGATTCAAAAGCTGCCTGCAGATCACAATGTTTGCTGACTAGGGTTTGGGCTTCCTGGGACCCACTTCCTACCACCTCACAATATGTCCATATGATGGGAACCTATATATATCTCCTGAGAACAAAATAACATAAGGGAAAGGAAAAGACCTGAGAAAGAGAGAAGGGAAAAGAAAAGGCAATGAAGAGAAAGAAGTAACGTAGGAAAAACAGACAAATAAACCAACAAAGAAGAAAAATAACTAAAGCCAAAATTATAAAGACATTTTTACACTCATATATATCCTTATGCAAAAAAGAAGGAACAAAATAAAATGAAATACAAACAAACACCAAAACATATGTAGAAAGCAAGAAAATTTTTTTTTTAAAATAAAGAATAATAATAATATTAAAACAAATTAAAAGTAAAAAAACACTTTTGTAACCCTTGAGTACTGAAAGTTTCTGAAATTTCAGGTTCTTTTTATTTTTTTTTTCCTGGCATGACCCAAGCACTGCAGTTCTTAGATTATGGTGAAAGGGAGAAAGCTCTGACTTTTTGACCAGTCCTTGCTGACCGTGCAATCAAGGAGAGGCTTAAACCACCCCCAACTGATCTGCCTGTGTTCAGCCCTCTCCATGCACACTGATCAGGTTGTTCCTTGTGTGGGTCTCATGCCTCATGAATTGCTGGAGGAAGGAGACTGAACCAGTTTAAAACTCGCATTCACCCATCTGCTGTGGGCTGATTATTTTGCCTCTGGTTGCATCCATAGTCCTGAGAATCATCCAGTGTGGGGGATGAGTTGACTGGATCTCCATGCTGGTCCTTTCTCTCCAGAGATAATTCACCCAGGTATCCTCTCTGGATTGATGGTAATCAATCTTAGAGAGGGGCTGAATTCACCCCTCAGTCTCAGGGAGTAGCTCCACTGTTCAATGGGCAGGTTAGATCCTGTCTCCACCCAGGTCCCAGGATAATGGTGGTGGTGGTGCCTCTGTGTTTTCTCCTCTGCCAAGACTCAGTTACTGAACCCTCCACTGTATTTTCTCCATGATCCCCATGCCAAATGTCTGATCTGGCCCCAGTGGCCGTGGTGGCGAATGGTACCATTTAGTGGCTATTCCCCACCACTTTCTTCTGTGTGAGGTCCCAAAGATGGTGCTTGTCTCTGGGCTGCCGATCATGCTAGAATGCTAGTAGGAGTGTTTTGGGAAGCCTCCTCAGTGGGACAGCTCAGACCGCTTGTCCTTGCATCCCCACTCAGTCACACACTCATACAACCATTTTCACACACACTTGTACACATATTTGTCCTTATGTACACTCACTTATACAGGGACTCACACACTCTGACCTTGACACAGTCTTGGAATCCTCTTCCATGATGTATTATTTTAAATGACATAATTCAAAACAATTAAAAGTTGACATAAAGATTATACTTATTTATCATTGGAGTCAGCTATGACACTTAGATGAATTTGAGTCATTTACACAGCATTCTTCCAGAAACTGTGTGTGTGTGTGTTCAAGTGTGTGTTATTTACAAAAGGGTATCATTCAACAGACATATGTGTGCAGACACCAAGGAACCACATACCAAAAATAAGAATATAGCAGTGAATAAGACACAACAATAATTAACTTTATTTGGTTATTTTATTTTTTCTTAATTAATTTTACAGTGTTCTTTTTAATAATAGGGATTTTTTTTGTCTCCAATATTATTACACAAGTAGTTGTTTATATGATGTCTTTGATATACTCTTCCATATAAATAGTATGATGTTATAAATAGTATTTATGTAACCAAATTTATTAATCCTTATTTTTAAGTCTAATGGATTTCATATTATGTTTTAAAAGACATTTCCCCCTCCAAAGTTTAAAAGTGAATGCATCACAGATTTAGTTTATGGTTTAAGCTTTTTTCAATTAATATATTGATCCATCTAAAACTTACTTTGGTATAGAAAGGGAGATGAGAAAGCATCTTCCAAAAAGATCATCTATTTGCCCCAGTACCATTCATGAGTAATGATTCACCACTTCATTCCCAAAATGAAACGCCATCTTATCCTTTTCTAGGTATTCCCTTTCCTATCGATGGATTTTCTCAAATATTCTACAATTCTTAATATATTTTTCCATAAGTAAGAACTTGTTTTCATTGCTATAGTTATAGAAAATGCTCCATCTGATTTGGTCAGTTTGCCATTCTTTTTTCCATTGTTATTTCCTACTGACATGCTTATTTTTAGATTAATTTTAATTTTATTTGGTTGTAAGTATTAAATATATACATACTTAAATTTTAAGGTTCTGTTTATAATTCATAAGAATTACTATTTTTTTCTTTAAAAAAATTAATATGGGTCAATCACATATCATCCTGGTGAATTATTTTTTGTAAGGACACTTGTGGCTTTTTGTATTCAGACTTCAAAGAATATATATTGTGTTCAATATATAGTTTAGATGTTTATTTAGGATACTTTGTATTTACATAACCAAAGCTAAATACAATATTAAAAGTTTTATCGAAATGATTCCAATGCTTTTTAAATAAATTGGTGAAAGAGCATTATATTTTATAGTTTTTTAAATGTGAGCAAAACAGATTTGAGTTTTAGGTTGGCTGATATGGAAAAAAACCATATTATTGTATACAAACAATCATTTGTCATAACTATATCAATGTTATAATCAGAAAATTATCTTTTAGGCCTACATTTTTACAAAACAATGATTATATATAGGGTTTTTTGTTTACTTGCAACACACTTAGTGAATTAGTTAAAGATTTTATGTTTAATTAAAAATGAACTTTGCTTGCTATTTCAGACAGAACAACTGATTTTTTTTAGAAACGGTGTTGATATTAAGTAAGGCATAAGTGTATATTCTGAGATTTCATAATAAGTAATTCTTGCATTCCTTGATTTTATCTCAACGCTGATAATTCTTTTTTACAGTACAACACTAGTTACATGCCTGTGCTGGATTAACTTTATGACTGTAGTAAAGGACAGCTCCCACTACAAGCAACTGGAATTGTAGTGATACGAGGAAATTGGGAGGGCTTTACTATGGGCTTAGGCCTGGACTGAACTACTTTGAGGAAAAACTAGGAGAAGGGGAAACCACCTCTGGACTTGTTGCAGTCATTAAGTACTATGAAGCAACTGAATATCTCATTAATCCTTTTCAAGATGGGGAAGAAACAAAGTGGACAGGAAAAAAAGTAGCGTTTACTCAAAACCATGGAGAAGGGGAATACGTGGACTAGGTAGAAAAGGTGTTTACAAGTCCTTACACTGATCTTCTTGGAAATATTTCTTTAGGGTCTGTTAAACAAGCATATTCTGATGATCAGCAGTGCTAAGAATCAGATGCAGGGTGTTATTCTGTGTATCCTAGACAGGTAAGATAAATAGGGAATATTGTAAATGAAACCCTTCTGCTTCTGAGTTAAAAAATATCTAAGGCAAAGTGACCCACAATGGCCTAGTTCTTCAGAGAAGTGTGGCAGATTGCATTGTCACTATTGATTTGAAACGGCAAGCATTTTTATAGTCTGATTTTAGAGAACAAGCTTTTTCCGCATATTTTCTTGTATATTAAGTAACAAAAAGAAGTTTAGAAAGGATCTTACTGACATGAAGAATATGACTCACTAAATGTGCTTTTGTTTTTTACCCACAATAGTTAAGGTATTCACATTCACAGTCACAAATTAGTTCCATCATTTTCTCTTCATGATTATTATGGGATGAATTGTGTTTCTCTCAAACTCATATGATGAAGTCCCTATCTCAGTACTTCAGAATGTAATAAAATTTAACCACATTTGGAAAAAAGATCTTTAGAGAGGTGACTGAGTTAAAATAATGTTCTAAAATGGTGTCCTAATCCAATATGACTGGCATTCATATAAGAATATGAAGTGATAAAAGCATGTCAGAGAAATTTCAGAAAAAAATCAGTTCTACCAGCAGCTTGTTCCTTAATTTCCATTCTCCAGAAATGTGAGAAAATACATTCCTTTTGTTTAAACCACCAAGTCTGTGTTATTTTGTAATGGCAGTTTTAGGAAATTAATACAATAGTGTCTGTGAAAGCCATTATTGCCTTTGTTTTCATGGATGTGTTAACAGATTTTATTATAGCCTATTTTCGTAAACCACTACATATATGGATTCTTTCTTTCTTGAAGGTTTGAATAAATTAAACTCTAAAATATCTACACCTTTAATGTTTAGTTTTTTACTTCTCTCACAAAAATTGACCTATTCAAATTTTTCCTGTCTTTGACTCAAACTTTAGATAATTTAAAATTTTATGGACAATAATCAATTTTAGATTTTCAAAAGATTCTGCAGAGTTGATAATATTATTTTAGTTATTTTTATTACTTATATATTTATGGTTATTTTCACCCTCATTTCTATTTTATTATGTGCATGTTTTTCTTTTTTAAAAATTTTTATGTTAGCTAGTGATGGTTTATGTATATCATTACTGCTTATTTTTCAGTTTTGTTTTTACTTACATTGTTCTTAAGATTATTTATAGTAACTCTATTTAAATAAATGTTTGCTGGTTTTATTAGTTGCTTCCCTGTAAATTATAAGTGATAATTTATTTTTAACTGGTTACTTGAAAATAATTTGAAATTTGTCAAGTTTGCAAAAATTGTACAAGAAACACTCATATACTCAGAATCTAGAATAACATATGGATAACGCATTTTACCCCATTAGCTTTCCAATTTGCCATCAATTTATTTTTAACTATCTACCTATCTAATATTTTATCAATCTTTTAAATATGTACATTTTTTGAAAAGCCATGAGATGCAAAGATTCCTAGGAAGCTAGGAAGAGACAAAGCAGGATTATTCCCTACAGTCTTCAGAAAAAAAACATAACCCTGAATATAACTTGATTTTGAACTTCTAGCCTTCAGAACCTAGCAGTATTATTTTTTAGTGCCTGAACTTTTAAAACAAAATGAGTTCTGTAAGAATGAAAGAAAATTATAATCTCCACACCAAGAGAAGTCCATGCTGAATTATAGCCCCTGCTGAGTTTCTGTGCATCACATCTTCCTCTGATTTGAAACTTAGGCATTAGAGAAAAACACTAGTGAGGGAATGCTGAGATGGCTGAAAATATCACATAATTGAAGCTCTCTACAAAGAAACCTAAGTGAAGAAGTGGACTTAGGGCTTTGAGGGTCTGCCTGAAAACCCAAGCTGAAGTCTGTCAGATGGTCACCTAGGGACAGAGAAGATGGGCAATTCCAAGCTCCAGACACCCCTAGAAATAGCCCTGATTTGAGAATAGGAGATCACCTTTGGTTATAGAAGGGGTGAATGACAAGGACAGCTTTTCTTATCTATATACCTTATATAAGCAACTGCAGTCTCAGCCAAGGGAGAGACAGTCCAGGAACTCAACCCCGCATTCATCCCACACAGGTCAGGTGCAGAGAGCTAAATTAATAGAGACAAAGACACAAGCAGGTCCCACATTAAGCTAGGGAAACCTTAGTTCCCAGGAGTTCCATACTGCAGCTGCTGATCCCCACAAGGAGAACCATAGTAGAAAGCATCCTGCAGGAGTGGTCTGTGCCACACAGGTGAACTCCTCTTCCTCCCTTCTCAGCGCCCAGCAGGAGTGACAAGACAAATGCTGATAAGCTTTTCTAGGCTCTTGCAGCTGTTGCAACACTAGGTCAGGACTGTAAAATCAGCTTGACCATAGGAGCAGACATGGTTGTCAAAGTCCCATCCACAGAACAAGGTGGGATCTAAGAGGTTAGGAGTAGGGAGCCTCTGCACAGTGCAGCGTTCACAGTGGCCCCACACACCAGTGGACAGAGGAAGACATAATAACACCCCACTGCTTTCTTACTACCCCTAGGTGAAAGGAGTAGTCCTGGACAGAGAGGAGAAAACTATACATACTCCCAAGAGCACTCGAGTCAGAGAAAAGCCTCCACAAGGCTGCTTGCCAATTCTAATTCAGACAAGCAATCTGAACCAGGAACTCCAGACAGGACCTCTGTCACCTGTTTAAGTGGGAGAGGAAAGATTCTGAAATAGAGAAAAAAATTTCCCCATTTCTGGCAGACTGCACTGGTGAAACAATTACAGATGGTTTTCTGCCAGATCACCACCATTCCTGCCACTGCTGCTCCCCCAACATGTGGACCACAGAAGGGAGGCCAAAACAAAAAACAAAAAAACAGGAAAAAAAAATACCATGCCCCCTAAGTGAAACATCTTCATCTAATAAAAAAATTAAAAAATGAATAAATAAAAAGAGAAACGTCTGCCCTCACAGATGAGGAAGAACCAGCACAAAAACACTGACAAACTCCAAAGACTTAATGAATCATCACGTTTGAAACAGCTTTGCAGATTCTGAAAAGTGGAAGTCATTCAGAAAAACCTGTTCCTTATGACAAACAGACAATTCAGACTATGGATGGCAAAGACACTCAAAGAGATCCATGGGAAGGTGGACACATAAATCATACCTGCCAAAAAAAAAATGCAGGAAGTGAAAGCCATGCTGATCATTAAGAAAAAGAACCAATCTGAGCTTCTGGAAATGAAATATTATTTTTAGTAATTTCAAAACACAATAGCAAGCCTCAACAGTAGAATCAACCAGAGGAAAGAATCTCAGAGCTTAAGGGTCTAACTATTGAACTAACTTTTACCTACAATAATACAAAAACAAGGGGAAAGGCTTAGGAAGAATGAGCAAAGCTTATGAAAGATTTGGGAGTATGTAAAGAGACCAAATCTATGGTTGACCAGCATCACTGAGAGAGAAGGGGGAACTAAGAAATAAGCCTTCCAATATTCAATCCAAGAAAATTTTTTCTATCTTGCTAGGGAGGTGACCAATCAGATACAAAGGATTCAGAGAACTCTTGTGAGATATTACATGAGAATACCATCCCCAAGGAAAATAATAATACGTCTCCACACCGTGAGCATTAAAGAAACAATCCTAAGGGCAGATAGAGAGAAAAGACAGATCCCCTATCATCAAAATTGCAGAAGAATTATGGGCAGAAGTTCTACAAATCAGAAGGAATTGAATGTCTTATCTTTAACATCATTAAAGAAAAACAATTCCAGCCAATAATTTTCTATTCCACCAAGCTAAGCTTTATTAACAAAAGAGAATTAAAAATTTTCCCAGACATACAAACCATAAAGGAATATACTACCTCCAGACAAGCCTTTCAGGAGATGCTTAATTATATTCTTAGCACATAAATAGAAGAACAGTTTCATCCATTACAAAAGCAATGGCAAGCACAGAGTTTACAGACCATACGAATAAACTAAACAATGTAAAGAGCAAAGCAGTTTCCTCTTAAGAGAAATATGATAGGAACAAACCCCAACATATCAATAATTAACTTAAATGTGAATGAACTGAACTCATCATTCAAAAGACATTGAGTGGCAAGCTGGATAAAAAAGCAAGATACATCTTTTGCTGTCCTCAGGAAACCCTTCTCATTGCAAATAACATCCAAGGTAAAGGGCTGGAAAAAGACATTTTAGAAAAATAGAAAACAAAAAAGAACCACAGTTCTTGCATCATACAAAACAGATTTAATCCAATACAAGTTAAAAAAAAAAAAAAAAAAGGGAGAGGGACACTCCATAATGACAAAATGCTCAATCCACCAGCAAGAAATATACATCTTGAATATATATCAACTCAACATAGTTGAGTTTTATAAACACCCAAATTTATAAAATGATTACTAATTAAACTAGGAGAACATAGATAGCCATACAATTACAGTTGGTGGCCTTAATACCCTACTAACAGCCTTAGAGAGATCATCATTGTAAAACACTTACATGGATATTTAAACCCTTAACTCAACACTCAGTGAATTGTATCTAATAGACATCCACAGAACACTTTAGCCAACAACCACAGAATATGCATTCCTCTCAACAGCACATGGAACATACTCTAAGATTGACCATATACTTGAAAATAAATCAATTGTGAACAAATTTCAGAAGGCTAAAATTATACCAAGCATCTTTTCAGACCATAGTGAGATAAAAATAATTATCATCACCAACAAGAACCCCAAAATGCACACTTATGGAAATTAAATAACATACTTATGAATGACATTTGGGTTAACATAAAAATCAAGGAACAATAACAACAACAACAAAAATGATTCCCAGAGAAAAATGAAAACAAGGACATGCCAAACCAAAACTTCTGTGATATCATGAAGTGGTACTGAGGGAAGTGGAAAGTGTAGAATATTGTATGCACATATAAACAAAATAGAGGTATCTTAAATAAATAGTCTAATGTTGCACTCAAGGGAGCTGGGAAGGCAAGAGCAATCCATTCACAGAATTAGTACAAAAATACATCATTAAAATAAATCACAGGCTAATGTTGTACCTAAAAGAGCAGGAAAGGCAGAGCAATCCAATCCCAGAATTAGTACAAAAATAAAAATCATTAAAATAAATCACAGTTGAGTGAAATAGAGACCAAAAAAATTATCTCAAGGATCAATTAAATAAAAAGCCAATTCATTGAAAAGATAAATAAGATAGGCCCATTAGCCAGATAAATATGGAAGAGGAGCAGAGGGAGAGGAAATTGAATAAACACAATGACAAATAAAAAGACAATGTTATAAATGACCCTGAAGAAATGCAAAAGATTACCAGAGGTACTTCTATAAATATCTGTATGTGAATGAACTCTACACTCTAAAGGAAAGGAAGGAATTCCTGGCATCACATAATCTCTCAAGATTGAGATAGGAAGAAGTTGAAACCTTAAACAGACCAATAGCAATTCAAGAAGTCAACTTAATAATAAGAAACTTTCCACCAGTGAAACCCCGGGCCAGCTGGTTTCTCAGCTAAATTCTACAAGAGGTACAATGAGGAGCTGATCCCAATTGTACTGAAAATATTCCAGTAGATGTTGAGAAGGAAATAATTCCCCTTAGTTTATTCTATGAATCCAATACCAACTTGATACCCTAAATGGCAAAGATCCAACAAGGAAAAAAAAACTACAGGTCAATTTCTCTGATGAATATAGGTGCAGAAATCGTCAACAATATTCTAGCCAATTCCATATAATGGCACATTTGAAGCCTCATCCATCATAATCAGTTAGGCTTCATTCCTGGAATGCAATACTGGTTTGACATATGTAGATCAATAAATGTAATCCATCACATAAACAGGTGTAAAACCAAGAATCATATGATTCTGTCATTAGATGCAAAATAATTCAATAAAACTCAGCATCCTTTCTTGATAAAAATAAAAAAATTCTCTAACACCTAGACATTAAAGTTACTTTCTTCAAAAAATAAAATAGTAGCCATCTATGACAAACCTGTAGTCAACATCATACTTAACAGGCAGAACCTAAAATCATTCTTCCTAAGAACTGAAACAAGACAAAGGTGTCCACACTCACTCCTCCTATTTAACAGAGTTCTGGAAGTCCTGGCCAGAACAATCAGGGTGAAAAAAGAAATTAGGAACATCAAAATATGAAAAGAACATGTTAAATGATCCTTATTTGCAGATGATTTAATTCTATACTCAGAAAATCCTAGAGAATATTTCAAAAACCTCCTTGCACTGTTAATTGTCTTTGGTAAAGTCTCAAGTTACAAAATCAATGCACCAAAACCAGTTTAATTTCTGTATACCAACAACAAGCAGACTGAGAAACAAATAAAAAACACAATCTCATTTATAATAGCCAAACCAAACCAAACCAAACAAAAAAACACCACTTCAGCATAATCAAAGAAGTGAAAGTTTACAATAAGAACTATAAAATACTGGTCAAAGATATCAAGAAAGACACACAAAAAAATGGAAGGACATTGCATGCTCATGGATTGGAAGAATCAATAGAGTCAAGATATCCATTTTACTGATGACAATGTAGAGATTCAACACAATCTTTAGTAAATCATCAGCATTATTTTTCACAGACTTAAAAAGACAATACAGACATTCATATGAAAGCTAAAAATCTAGCCTGAATGTCTAAAACAATCTTCAGCAAAAAGAACAAACCTGGAGGCATCACGCTCCCAGACTTCAAAGGTTACTGCAAGACTACATGGTACTGGTACAACAATAGACACATAGGCCAATGGAACAAGACAGAGAACCTAGAAATAAAACCACAGACCTGCAACAAACTCATCTTTGACAAAACCAACAAAAACAAACTTTGGGGAAAGAAAATCATACTTTGCAAAGGGTGCTGGGAAAACTGACTAACCACATGCCGAAGAATGAAACTGGACTCCTACCTATAACTGTACACAAGAATTAACTTAAACTCGGTCAAGTATTTAAATGTTAAACATCAAACTATAAGAATCTTACAAAAAAATTATGGAAGACTTTCCTGGATATTAGAGTAGGCAATGAATTTATGGCCAAGTCCTCAAAACCAAATGGAATAAAAGTTAAAATTAATAGGTGGGACCTTATCAAGCTGGAAAGTTTTTACACAGCAAAAGAAACAATCAAGAAAGTAAAAAGACAGTACCCAAAATGGGAAAAATATTTACAAGTTATGCATTTGAAAATAGCCTAAAATTCAATATTTATAAGGGACTCAAACAAATGGACAGAAACAAACAAACAACCCTATTGAAAAGTAGGAGAGGCCATGCTCAGTGGCTCAGCCTGTAATCCCAGCACTTTGGGAGACCGAGGTGAGTGGATTGCCTGAGCCCGTGGGTTCGAGACCCACCCGGGCAACTTGGCGAGATCTCATCTCTACAATAAATAAAAAATGAGTCGGGCATGGTAGCACGCGCCTGTAGTTCCAGCTACTTGGAAGGCTGAGGTGGAAGGATCACCGGAGCCAGCAGGTCAAGGCTGCAGTGGCCGGGAGTGGCCACCGCACTACAGTCTGGGTGACAGAGTGAGATTCCAACTCAAAAAAAAAAAGTAGAAGAAGAACATGAACAGACATTTCTCAAAAGAAGACATGAAAGCAAGCAAGAAACATATGAAAAAATATTCAGTCTCACTAATTGTCAAAGAAATGCAAATCAAGCTTTCAATGAGATGCCACCTCACACTGGTCAGTATGACTATTATTAAAAAGCCAAAATCAACAGGTGTTGGCGAGGCTGCAGAGAAAAGGGAACACTTTATACTGTTGGTGGGAATGTAAGTTAGTTCAACTGTATAGAAGTGTGGCATTTTCTCAAAAACTAAAAATTGAGCTACCAAAAGACCCAGCAATCTCACTTCCTGGAATATACCCAAAGGAATATAAATTGCTCTACCAGAAAGATACCTGCACTTGTATGTTTGTTGCAGCACTATTCACAATAGCAAAAATACAGAATCAACCCAGATGCCCATCAACAATGGACTGGATAAAGAAAATATGGAACATATACATGATCGAATGCAATGCAACTATAAAGAGGAAAAAAAATCACAGCCTTTGCAGCAGCATAGATGCAGCTGGAGACCATTGTTCTATATAAACTATCACAAAAACAAAAAACTGAATACTGTATGTCCTCATTCCTAAGCAGGCCCTAAACATTTGCCATGCAAGCACAAAGGCAGGAACAACTGATTCTGAGCACCACTAGTAAGGAGAGGAACAGAGTACAGAAAAGGGATATGCAATCACCCATTGGGTATCATGTCCACTACCATGGGTCGAGAGGACTTGCTAGAAGCACAAATCTCGCCTGCACACAGTTTACTTATGTAGAAAATTTTATCTTAACCTCAAAATTCTAAAAGAATAAATAAAACTAATTTTTTTCTAAATAAGGTGCATGTATCAAAGCCCTTTACCCTCAAATATTTCAGTATTCATTACCTAATCATAGGGCTACTTTGGAATATAGCAACAGTATATTTTACAATATCAGCACATATAACAGTTAAACTCTGCTTCATCAAATCTATTATCTATATTCCAATTGTAATTACTATTTTAATTTTACTTTTCTACAAACTTGATTCAGATATGTTGTTTAATCTATCTAAAATACTGACATATATGTTGGAAATGTGTTATAACAAATTAGTACTTTATAAGTGGACTTTAAATTGCTGTAAAACTTTGAATGTATTTTAAAACATGTTCGAAAATTTTAATAATGCTCATAAGTTCTGCTTCTGTTGGTTTTTAAGGAAATAATAATGAATGTTTACATGTTTTGGAGTTAGAAGTGTGCTCAACTTAATAATATTTATAAATATTTAAATTATGAAATTACTTATATATTCATTGGAAAAACAATATGTAAGAGCAAAATGTAAGCAGTTTTAATCTATCTATAGTAAGATGGCATTTTCCTTCTGTTTTGCATGATTGCTAGACTTTATATATATGTGTATATATATAAAAATATAAACAAAATAAAACTCATTAAATGTTTTAAAATACGTATGCAATTTCTAAGCCCTTTATGCATATTATACATTTTTCAACAACCCTTTAAATCATACTATTTTAAAAATTTAATTGCTTAGATAAGGAACATTTGGCACAGTTATTTAAGATAACAAGTAGAGTGGTAGAGCAAGGATCTGAACCAGGAAAACTGGCTTTAGACTTAGAGCTCTTAAATTCTATGTTATAATTAATAAGTGTTACCTTTGTAACAGAAAAAAAAATAAAAATGATTTTTACAAGTTTCAATATTGTGTTTTTAGAACAGTGATTTAATATAATTATGAGTAACAATCACATTAAATGAAACTCCTGATAAAATTTAACTCTTTAATGTTTATATCACAAGTGATAGATTGTTGGGATCCAGCCTTGGAGGCCCGCCTGACTGACAAAGTCCAGGTGCGCTGAGGACCCCTGGTCACAAAGCGAGTCCAGGCAGCTGAGGTCCTTCTATCTTCCATCTTTGCTGTTGGTACAGCTGAAGATGTTCTGTGCAGTCGTGGAAGAAGAAAATGGCATGTTTATGCAAAGTACTCACAGCTAACCTGGAAATGTCATGGTTCATTTTTCCATTTCCCATTATGCCATTTGGCCTTTTGTAACATATGCAAGGTTTAAACTCTGAAGCACATCAAGAATGCTTTCTTTCACTTGGTTATAAGTTACTAGATATTGCTTAAGTAATAAATGATATAAGTATATTCACTCATTTGATTTAGAATTATGTAGTTTAGTGTTTAGACATAAGGTTTTTTAGAAGCACAAGTTTATAGTAAGTTCATTATGAATTCATTATAAGTTCTAACACTTATCTAGGAGTTATGTAGGTGATTTATAACACTGTTTTCACTGACTTAGGATAAAGATTATCATTAAGGTTTTTACTTAATTCAATAGTTAAAACTCTAAGTTAACATTTATAGAGTGGGTTTTCACTGAACTCATAATATACTAATCAGATACTTTTATGATAGATTAGCTAAAGACAGAAAGCAACCTTGGGGGCCTGGGAAACACTACTAAAAGCTTCTTTTGAGTTTTCTTTAGAAATAAACACTGCAGGATAAGAGAAAAGTAACAAAGACACCTGGACAAGAGAGGCAATTACAAAGCTCTGAGGTTATAGAAGCCCCAGAAAGAAAACTACTGCTACATGAAGAACTTTGCACTTGGAAACTTTCTTGAGACATTTCAAGGACTGTAATTCAGGACTTTGGACTAAAACTATCATTTTTGGCTTTATGGATAAGACTCGTTGTCTGAATGTTAATAGGGATCTTGGTTTGTTTGTTGCTAAGACCACTAGATGGTGGTAACTTTTAGAGGATATGTATGTGAAGGAATTTTCTTTGTCTTGCCCCTTTACAAATGGTATAAAAGCCTTCCCTTAGCTAATATTAAATGTCATCTGTTCAGGAAGCAGGTGTCCGAGTATAATATTTTCGTCTTTCACCTGTCCGTCTCTCCTTCAGGAAAGCCCACGACCCTTGCGGGACTGGACCCCCACAATAGATTAATTTCAAATGATTTCAAGAATAAAAGATTAGTTGAAATCTGCCTGGGGAGAGGGGCACACCTCATCAACAAGATTACCTGCACAATAAATATTTGTGCACCTAACCCTGAATTGTACACCATAATTTTAAAATAAAAAAGAATAAAATATTTTAATGCTAACAGGCATTTATTGCTTAAACAAAAGGAAAAATACTTAAATCTGTAGATCATCTACTGTAAAATATACTAGAATCATTTGAAAGATAAAAGGTGATTTTGAAAGAGATTCAGTTTTCTGCTTCTTGCTAAGGTAATACTTCAGTAGAATAACTACTGTTAAGAAGTTTAAATGTAATGAAGAATTATGGTCCTGCCAGAGGAAGAACCTTTTGCTGAGAAAGCATGAATTTGCACCACCTTCATTCAAGCATAAACATAGCAGAATGCCCTTAACGCCTCCCTTATTTTTTAATGGCTGCATAAAGCTCTGAAGTGTGCCAGCAATTAGGTCTATGGCACAAGGAGAAAATAATAAAAATGTAGGACAGAATATTTACAGTGAATGAATAAGGACTGTACTAGGATGTATAATACCCATCTTCAACTTATCATAATACACATTCAGATGATAATATTTCAGTAGACATGTGTATGAGACCTTAAATGGATGTATTTTTTTTTTTTACTCACCCATTCCATGTGGTCTAAAATTTTTTAGTTCACTATTTATTTGGTTTATTTCTTGTGTGCGGTGAGGGTCCTAACTAAAAGATTCAGGAGCACCTCTGCAGCTATCTGAAGCTCTCTCACCATACAGCTTCCTTTTCTTCAGTACTCTGAAGTAAAGAGAAAAGCTTTCTCCCTCAGCCTCTTCTATTTCATGTCTGTCTCCCTAACTCAGGAAGATTAGTGGGATTTGCGTGAGCTTTCTTTCCATCTTGCAGTTGGGGAACTTTCTTCAGGCAGTAAGCTGGTATAATTATAGGGTCGACTTACTTGCTTCCTTTCTGTCTGGGACCACAGTCCTTTGAGCTTATTGTTCGGTGCCTGAAACAGTCCTTTTATATATTTTGCCAGTAAAGCCAATGTTCATGCAGTTGATCCTCCATGGATGGAATATTTGTATTCCTTTTTCCAAAATCAGCTTTGCTGGTTTGTCTATTTCTACATTACTTAGTTTTCACCATGGCCTACACAATTTTCCAGGAACTGTTCCACAAGTATTTTAGCTCAACCTCTCTGGGATTTAGTCATTGTGCTAGACACTGTGTCCTGGGAGAATACCCCCATATTAATAATGCCTTCCTTATACAACTTTATGTTCCCCTTCACCTGGAACTGTTAAAAATCCTGTCCCATAAGTGTTCATCTGGCTCTTGTCACTACATGTTGGCTAGGTTCTGCAACTCCTGAATATAGACCCTTTCTTCTGTTTCCAGAATCTTCACTTCCCCAGTTAAATGATGCTGTGACTTGAATCACCCTAGTTTTGGGGCTACTGGCCATAAAAATAACAAGAAGAGGGGCTGAATCATAAGAAAGATAAGTATTGCTTTGAGAGCAGAGGAAAGTGCATTATCTCCAAGCAAAAGGTGATCAATAGTAATTAACAGGAAATGTTAGTCCCTTCTGAAGTTTTGGAGAATTCAAGAGAATCTGAGATTTCAAGATTTTGTAGTGCAGCAACCCAGAATCTATCATCACTTGGCACAGGGTACTATTCTTGTTTCACTAAGGGTACTGAACATGGTATAGCAGCCACGTCTAGGTTGAGAATTCAATATACTCTTTAGCTTTGCTACTTTTATGTTTAAGTTCTGCACATAATCTGTAGCTATTTTGTTCTCCGACTGAAGAACTTGTTGTTAAGGAAGTTTTCTGGGTTTTTAATTGATGATCAATAATCACTTTTGCCCTTTCATTCCTTTTCTCCAAGACATTATCTGTATTCCCACCAGCTATCTAATTTCATTGTCCTTTTAATTACCATTGTTCCAATATTTCCCTAAGGAATGATAAATTGCACCATTAGTATATGTATGACTTCCTGTATGTCATCCCAGTTTGCCATTATTGAAAATTGTAATTATTTCACTGTGATGGTAAGCCAGGGGTCACTCCCTCAATGATTTCATCACTTGTTAGCCTTCAGTGGGCATCTGATCCAGCTCTAATCACATTCTAGATTCTACTATCTCAGAGTAATCCTACCACTCACTATGTCAAATTAAGTACTCCAAGAATAGCACAGATTAGGTGGAGGAAGTGTATTAGGGCAGACTTCAGAATCACTTCTTGAAAGGAAATGAAGACAGCAGGGTTAGGTAGAAGGAGATGAGAGATAATGATGCGGTAACTATGGTCCCCAGGACACACCTGCATCTTTGTGATTGAAGTCATGCTTCAGAGTCTTCTCAAGTTAGAATGATGCACCTGGAACTTCATATTGTCCCATTGTTGTGTCCCATTCACAAACTGATGGATGATGTTGCCTCCAGTAAGAGGACAGGATCTGCAACACGTTCATCACCGGTGGAATCACTCTCTCAATTTTGAAGATGGCACATGGCGGTATGACAGAACATCTACCAACAGGTAAAAAAAAAGTGAGATGGAGTTGAATAAAATCAGGGGAATAACAGAAAGTCCTAATGTCAACTATGGACTTTGGATGATAATGGCATGTCAATGTTGGTTTGATTGTAGCAAATGTATTATTCTGGTATGGTGTATGGAATAGCTGGAGAAATGGTATGTATATGGGACAGGGGGAGCATGGGGACTTTCTGTACTTCCTGCTCAACTGTACTAGCAACCTAAAACTGCCAAAAAATAAAGTTTATCTATTTGTTTGTTTATTTATTTGTTGTTTGTTTGCTTATTTATTTATTTTGGTAGTCATGTCTTGGAATCCCAAAGAATGCTTCATTCTTAGAGCAGAGGGAGATCTGCAGGCTCACCAACGTGGTGAACCCCGAGTAGAATCAATAGTTAGGTTAAGCCAACAGAGAAAGAATACTAGTTTGAAGCTTGGATTTTATTTGTTTTATTTTATTTTATTTTATTTTATTTTTGAGTTGGAGTCTCACTCTGTCTCCCAGACTGGAGTGCAGTGGCCGCTCCCGGCCACTGCAGCCTCGACCTGCTGGGCTCCGGTGATCCTTCCTCCTCAGCCTTCCAAGTAGCTGAAACTATAGGTGCACACTACCACATCCAGCTAATTTTTTTATTTATTGTAGAAATGAGATCTTGAACCTGCTGGCTCAGGCAATCCACTCACCTCAGCCTCCCAAAGTGCAGGATTATAGGCTGAGCCACCGAGCCCAGCCGAAGCTTGGATATTAGTGTTATGTTGTGTAAAAGGCCTGAGCTAATGTGGTATGACAACAATACATTTTTTTCACACTTGACACAATGTTATATAAAGCTTCATTAAATAGGAGTATTAGCATAATAAATGATGGGAAATAATTTCTAATGAAGGTCTCAGCTTGTTGTTAGCCATCATGACACTAGATTTTTCATATTTGAGACAACAGTTAATGGTGCAAACCCAAGGTGCCAAAATGACCAAAATTAATTGAGGTAATCTAGCATATGCACACCTGTGATTTGTGTGTAATTGAATTCCAATGATGTATTTTTATAACAACAAATATATGTGTTTCTCATAACAGGATTATATTGTATTCTGTAGAACTGTTATGTTAAATCTCACACCATATAAAGCATTACCTAAAATAATTGTGTAACACTGGCCTGAACAAGATTTTCAAATCTATGTGTAACAAGGGCATACCTATGCCTAAAAAATTTATCTTTATGATCTTATGGGCACCCCGATGAGTAGTAGTTATATCCATAAGCTCTTTGTCACTTAGTCATTGTAAGGATGTGTTTTCTCTTTGAAAATTTAGTTTGAAGTCTATTAAGTTTCTTTTAAAACCCCAGATTGTTTCATGAGTTGTAAGGAGTGGCAGTATTGTCCAGGAACCCATGTGCTGCTTCTATGCTGCTACGTCTCAGCTGAGTAATTGTTCACTCAGACCCTACTTGAACACTTCACTGCTTTTTGAGAGAAACTAGTCTAAATATAAACTATGAGATTATTTTAAATGTTTGGGTAAGACTATGTTTTCCCTATTATAAACACTGGTTCTGGACATTGCTTGATACTTTACAGAAAAAAACTCAGATTCCCTTTCCACATAGCAAGCTATCAGATACCTGAAGACAGCTTGAGTTATTTGACTAACAGACATTCTGTGTGCCAGAAAAAATAAAGAATATGTTTTTTGCTCAGTAAACTAGACCCTGTTTGGCATAGCTAATACATGGTGCATCTGATACCATCCAGAATACACTTAATCTTTTGATCAAGATATTTTTGCCTAATATAAATTAAATGTGGTCTTCCAAAAAAGATTATAAGTTGCATAAGGAGTATTAAAACTTATTTTCCCCCTCAACACTAAAAATTAAGACAAATTATATCTGAAACAATTCCAGTTATTATTAAAGTTTTAGGCACGCAGGAAGGATTTACTGAGTATTAATCATGTGTCAAACACTATGTGCCATATTCAGAAGACAGAGATAATAATGCATAGGACCTATATTCAAGGACTTCATGATGTGCTAAGGAAGAAAGTCACACAAATGATCTCTGCATAGTTATGTATCTATATGCAAAGTACTATTAAAACACAAAAAAAGTAGTAATCTTTCCAGGGGTGCAGCAGAAGATATTTCAGAAGGGAAGACAATTAGAATGAGAACTGAATAATGAGAATATATAGAGTAGAAAAAAGAGGAAACCATTCCAGAAAGAAGCAAGAGTGTTGACAAAAACAAATAGGTATAAAACACTGAAAAAACAAATAGGTATGAAACGTGTAACTTCAGGGGAAGGTATATATTTCAGTAGTTCAGAGAATAGTTAATGCTGGAAGTGCAGAGAGAAATGGCTAACTAGGTAAGGCCAGTCAAAAGTCACTTTTCTGCATATTATGCAAATAAGAATTCACATTAGTTTGTAGGCTATGGAAAATCATTAAAGGGATTTTAGCAAAGCAGTGACATTCTCTGTAACTAAATGTGCTACATTTTGCTAAATGTAATGCTAATGTGCAACATATTTAACAAAAAAGTACATATTTTTAGTAAAATTACTAATAGGTCTGTGGAAAGTAAATTAATACTGCAAGGAAATAAAGTCTTAAAATATCAGAAAATTTTCTGTAGAATACAGATGAAAAATTGAATCTAAGGTAGAAATTAGTAGTCAAAGGAAGAGGAAATTGGTTACTGAGAGATATCGCAAAAAGACCACCCAAATATTCTTGGTGATTGCCCATTTGATGAGAAAGACAAAGAAAAGGTGAGGGACAAAAGAGTGTCTAAGTTACCACTCTAATTCCTGACTTTTGTGGATGATTGGAAGGTGGTTTCATTGACTGAGATAAAGAATGCAAAGTGATAAACTCATCTGAAACAGAAATGCTGAGTGAGTTTTACACATTTTGCATTTAAGATATCAGTGAAAATTGAAGATAGCAAAGTTTCATAAATGGTTAGATACATGTGTCTCTATATAGCACAAGTATCTACATCAATGAGAAAAAACAAAAACAGTATATAAAAACAGATGGTGACTGAGGAAACAATATTTAAAAGATATACAGAGGAAGTGGTAATGGTAAAGATACTAAACTTTATAGAAAAGAGTCTAGCTAAAACTGGTGAAGGAAGGTGTTAGGTTAGGAGGGAAGCAGCACCAACCTTCCCCCATCTTCCCCTCCACCCACTGATTCCCTTATGCACCCCTCCACCCCAAGTCCACATCCGCATACCTCACTTGAAGCTTCCTGGAACCTGCCATCAGCTGCCTAGAAGGGCCAGACAGGGACCTTCCAGCCCACGCCAGACGCGATGCTTCCAGCCCACACTGCATGTGACTCTTTGTCTCTCCACTTCAGTGCCGCCCCCAACACTCACCCAGATACAGCACACTGAAAAACAAGAGCTGGCCCATCTTCCAGGACCATGGGACCTCACCCGGGAGTTTCTCCCCCAATAAATGCTTGGTTTATACCAGCCCCTTGTCCTGTGCCTCTTTCAGTATCTCCAAATGTTACATCTTGGTGCTGAAATTCGGGAGGTGGCTGAGTCACACAGGCCTCACCTCCCTGCTCAGAGGCCTCCTGCCCGGATGCTTCCAGTCCAAACTGCTAATCTCCGACTCACTCTCCACTCAGACTTTCGTGAGGTGAGTTCGCCCTGTGTCGGTCTCTCTTTCCCCCCAAGCCTCCCTATCAGAAGTCACAGCTGTGCTAGGGAAAGCCCTCCATTCCGGCCAGTAATAAATCCTAGGAATGCCCTGTTTATACTGACCTTCACTCTGTCCAGCTGGTCTTTGCCTGAATTGGGATGCCTTTTCAGACTCAGGCCCCAGAAATTTAAATTGACATGGGTAACCAACCCTCCAAATCTAATTCTAAGATGCCTCTGGGCTGTCTTCTCAGTAATCTTGACAAATTGGGATTAACCCCGGACATTCCACACAAACGTCTAATCCATTTCTGTACTGTGGCCTGGCCTCAGTATAGACTGGATAATGGGTCCGAATGGCCACCTGAGGGAACTTTTGATTTTAACATCCTAATTGACTTGGATGATTTCTGCAAACACAGTGGAAAATGGTTGGAGATTCCCTATGTTCAGGCCTTCTGGCTCCTGTGCTCCCGCCCTTCTCTGTGTCAGTATTGTTCCACAACCCAAATCTTGCTGGCAAAGGGAAGCCCCCCTTCCTCTTCCTCTGCCCCAGCTCCCCCACCCAATTACAGCAAGCCTCTCCCACACGATCCAGAGCCTTTCCCCCTCATAAATCTTCTGGAAAACTTAACTCTACCAATCCCTCGTTCTCCAAATCCTCCTCCCCCTCCTTCTTCCAAACCGCCTCCATACAACCCGCCCTCTCTCTATCCCCATTACTCTCCTTTGCCTTCCGACTCTCCCCTTCTGCCGCTCTCTCTCCTCTCTCCGGTCAGTGCACATACCCATTTGCATTGTATGGATCACCCTTCCCGCCTTGCTCCTGCGCCCATTTGTCCTCTCCAAGAGGTTGCTGGCCCAGATGGCATTGTGTATGTACACATCCCTTTTTCTTTGGCCGACTTATCTGCCATTGAAAAACGATTGGGGTCATTTTCTGCCAACCCTACTCCCTTTGCCAAAGAGTTCAGTTACCTTTCTCAGGCTTATAATCAAACATGGCATGATATTCATGTTATTTCTACTTCCACCCTCACTCCTGACAAACAGGATCGTATCCTGGCCACTGCTCGGGAGTACGCAGATAAAGCCCATCTAATGGACAACACACAGCCAGTGGGGGCCGTGGCCGTGCCAGCAACAGACCCCAATTGGGACTACCAAGCCGGCCACATAGGATGTACATGTAGAGATCAAATGATACGGTGTATTCAGGCAGGACTTGAGGCAGCGTCTCAAAAGGTAGTGAATTATGATAAACTTAAGGAAATAACCCAAGGCCCAAATGAAAACCTGGCTGTTTTTCTAAACCGCCTCACCGAAGCTGTGGCTCTCCACACCCGCCTCAGTCCAGATGATCCTGCCGGGGCTACTGTTCTCGCTACCCATTTCATTACCCAATCTTCCCCTGACATCCGCAGAAAGCTTGGGGCCACTTTGATGCTACTGGTTCAATCGGTGGCCCCAATCCTTGCCAATATTGCTCTAGTCTCTGTCTTTCCCAATTCGGACCTGCCGAATACGGGGGCGCAATCCTCCCTGCGGAGTGACGGCAGAGCAGACTGAACACGCGGCATGAACCTGAGCGATAAGCCTTTTTAAACCCATTGAATGGAATATAGGAGAGACAAACGGATACATGGCCTCAGGTCCAATGTGCAGAGAGCGATGGACTTCTGTTAAAATGTGGGAGGCCTGGTTTTGTGGTAGTGAGCACGATTCCCCAGCATGATCCAGTCCTGCTGTTTGACATGGCCCCCCTTGTATAATAGGGACTGCTGTTCCTCGGGGAGTTACTGAGGTTGCAAAGAGGGAGAAAGGAAGAGGAGGGGGGGATGGAGGCATGACCTGGGTTAGTCCCCTTGCGATGGAGTCTGCCCAGGCATTGCCCTTTGCCACAGGATCTTGTGAGGCTTGATGGCCTTGACAGTGGACAATGGCGACTTCCCGTGGGCTCTGCAGGGCCTGGAGTCATTTAGAAATTAGTTTGGCATCGGTAATGGGTGTGTCCTTAGTGATGAGATATCCTCTTTCCTTCCAAATGGCAGCATGGCAATGAGCAATGAGAAAGGCATATCGGGAGTTGATGTAGATGGTTACCTGCTGCCCTTTAAATAGTTCAAGAGCCCGCATAAGAGCAACAAGCTTTGCTTTTTGGGAAGTGGTGCCCAGAGGAAGGGGCTGGGCCTCGAGAACAGAGTCAGCAGAGACTACAGCATAGGTCACCCGCCGGTGGCCTTATGGGGTGTAGGCAGAATTATCATCCACAAACAGAGTGAGGTCTGAGGACTGAAGTGGCTGATCTGAGAGTCCATCCCTAGGCAGAGTTAGGGCCTCCACCACCTCCAGGCAAGAGTGAGTAGGCCCCGCATCAGAGGAGGGGAGAGGGAGCAGGGATGCCAAGTTAAGGGATGGTGAAGGCCTCAGAACTACCCCTGGGTTGTCAAGCAACAACAAATGGAACTCCTGTATCCTGGAGGGGCCTAGGAGATAGAGCACCCAATGTCCCAACAGTTCGTGGAGTCTGTGAGGGGAGAAGACAGTGATATGGTGATGTAAGGAAAGTTTTAAAGCCTCCTTGGTTAGAATAGCAGCCACGCTAGTTCCCGTAGGCAGGGTTGCCACCCCTGAACAATGGTATTGAGCTGTTTGGAGAGGTAGGCTTCCAGGCGGTGGGAGGGACCCACCGTGTGTTAGGACCCCCACAGCTATTTCATGGCACTCATCTGTGAACAAACAGAAGGGCTGAGAGAGGTTAGGGAGTCACAGAGGTGGTGAAGACAGGAAAGTGTTGCAGAGAGCAACAAACGCCTTGCGAAACTCAGCAGGGGAGATGAGGGGCCCCGTAGGCATTTGCTTGGCGGCTGCATACACAGGTTTGGCTAACAGGGCGAAGTTAGGGATCCATTGCCTGAAGTACCCCACAAAGCCCAAAAAGGACAAGATTTGGTTACCATTTTCTGGGGGTGTCAGCTGCCGCATAGCGTGTAGGCAGTCCATTGTCAGGGCCTTAGTAGTGGGAGTAAGGTGGACGCCAAGGTAGACGAATTCAGGTTGTATGAGCTGGGTTTTCTGGGGGGACACCCGGCATCTCCTGGAGACCAGGAAATTGAGAAGGGCAGCTGTGTGTGCACGTGACAGTTTTTCAGATGGGCTGCAAAGTAACAGATTATCCACGTACTGGATGAGGTGGCTAGGTTGGAGAGGGCAATCAGCTAGATCAGCCATGAGAGCCTGGCCAAAGAGGTGAGGGTTGCCCCAGAATCCCTGCGGCAAGACCATTCAAGTAAGTTGTTGTGCCTGTTCTGTGTCTGGGTCCTCCCAAGTGAAAGCGAAAAGGGGGTAAGAGTCCAGGTGTAGGGGGATAGTAAAGAAAGCATCCTTGAGGTTAATGATAGTGAAATGTGTTTTCTGAGGCGGTATTTGAGATAAAAGAGTGTAGGGGTTAGGAATCACTGGGTGGACAGGGACCACCGCCTTATTAATGAGACAGAGATCCTGGACCAAACGGTAGTCTCCAGAGGGCTTACAGACCAGAAGGGTGGGGGTGTTACAGAAGGGTCTTGCTCCATATTAAAAAAACTCAAACAAACAAAACTGAAAAAGGACAGGTTTAATATTTCAGTGGATGTTTGTTGACTT
The DNA here is from genome assembly GCA_027257055.1 of Cephalopachus bancanus. NCBI lineage: Eukaryota > Metazoa > Chordata > Mammalia > Primates > Tarsiidae > Cephalopachus > Cephalopachus bancanus. The sequence continues at coordinate 2,921,648 of JAPVLO010000046.1, read as the reverse complement.
GGAATGCACTTCCATCTTCTTGTCTTACGCTCCTTGATCTTAATATTAATATCAATATCATTAATATTTCTCATTCTTCAAGAGTCAGATATCATCTGTGAAAAGCTTTCCTTGCCTACAGTTTATGCTAATAATGCTTCTTTTCTACATGTATATAACAAGATGTTTTCCCTACTGCATAACCATTGCTCTTTGTTTGACTATCTTCCCAAGTAGACCACACAACCAACAAGGTAACTGGCCAAGACTAAGTTTATATAATTTCTGAAAGTCCAGCATCTAGCCCTTATATGCATGGACTAAAAAAATGCTGATTGAAGTAGACTACATTAATGTCAAAGTAATGTAGCTGAAACATGAATCGTACATGTTACCTTCCATTGGGAACATTGTTAATGGTATGTGTGTGTGCATATATGTGTGCATTTCCACACCTGAAAATAGGAGTATTGGGATACAAATCCCTTAGTGAAAGTTTTGAAACCCAAAGTCATTCACATAGTAGCTATATGCTTAGTAAAAACTATAACAGTATTGTAATGTACAATTAATGTTATGATGATATGTCCACATCTAAGTGTAATTATCTGTGAGGGAAATGGAGAAAAGAAAAACAATGAAAAGAACTTTCTTAACACTATAAATACATTTAAAAGTCATGTTTTTCCATGTAGCTGGTAAATGTATAATTGGCTGTACTACTTTAATAGCGTTTTAGATGATTTTTTTCTATTCCACCACCAACAGAATTTTTTAAAGCACAGTCCTACTCTAATCCCAATATATTGCATAGGCTTTTTAGTGCTTAATAAAAATAATAATGCTTACCATAGAAAATATCAGGCACTGATCTATATGCTTTAAACATATTTACTCATTTAATCCTCATAAGCATTACACAATTGATAATATTACTAACTCAATTTTAAAGCTGAGGAAAATGAGGCATAAAGAGATTGTATATTAAGTAACTTGTCCAAGATCATACAAATATTAAGCAGTTAAGCTATCATTCAAACCCATGCAATCTGATTCCAGGAACTTATCCTATGAAACAATGTACCTTTCATTGAAAAAAAATTATATGCATACACCATTTTTTGCACATCTTGGCCTTCTGAATCTTGTTTTCTTTAGCTAGAGTTTTCATTTTTCCCTGCTCTTTGATAGGAAATCCCGTCATTTTTTTACCTTTCAGCTCAGCTGTTATTTTTTAAAGACTCTTCTTAGCTCACCAGAGTAAATTTTAAGTCTTTTCTTTTTCTCTTTATTGCCATAGCACACTAAAAAACACACATTTAAAAAATATATTTCACTAGATTTAGAAGTACAAATGGTTTTTGGTTACATGAATACATTATATTGTGGTGAAAATGTCTAGACTTTAAATGTACATCACACCTACTCATGCAGTTGTGCATGACAGATCATTTATCATCACTCACCCCCTTTCCATTCTCTGCTTTCTGGGTTTCAAATGTCCATTAAACCATACTAGATGACTTTGCATATTCTTAGTTTAACTGTCACTTATATGTGAAGACATGTGATATTTGATTTCTAGTTCTGATAATGTATATATTATATACTTCTCTATATTTGTATATATATTTCATCATTTGCCTAGGCAAAGAATTTGTGACTAAGATCCTAAAAGTAAATGCAACACAAAATAAATAAGAGTCTTAATTAAAATAAAAAGTTTATGATGCTCAGCAAAAAAAAAAAAAATCAGCAGAGTAGTAGATAATCTACAGAATGAAAGAAAATATTCACAGCTATACACCCCACAAAGGACTAATATTCAGAATCTATAAAGATCTCAAACAAGTCAGCAAGAAAAAAATCATCCCATTAAAAACTAGGCAAATGACATGAAAATAAATCTCACAGAACCCACACTTTGTGACATGTATTATATACAGTTTCTGAAACTTTGTTGAACAAAAATAATGTAATTTAAAAGAATTAAGAACTAATATAATTGAAAATATGTTATTATGAATAGTGCTGCAATAAACATGTGTGCAGGAATCTTTTTTATAAAATTATTTGAGTTCCTCTGGATATATAACAGAATGGGATTTGCTGGACCATATGGAAGATCGATTTTCAGAATTTTTTAGGAATTGCCACACTGTTTTGCACAGAGATTATACTAGTTTGCACTCTCACCAACTGTGTAGAAATGCTCACTTTACCCCACATTCTCTCCAGCATCTGTTGTTTTTTGAGTTATTGATGATGGCCATCTTAACTGGAGTTAGGTGGTATCTCAGTGTGACTTTAATTTGTATTTATTTAATGATTAGTGAAGCTGAACTTTTTAAATGTATCTGTTAACTGCTCGTATGTCTTCTTTTGAAAAATGTCTATTCATATATTTTGCCCATTGTTTAAAAGGGCTGTTTGGTTTTTTTTTCCCTTTTGGCACATTTGAGTTCCTTGTAAATCTTGGATGTTAGGCCTTTGTCATACACAAAAACATAGAACTCATCCATGCTGTCCATTGAAACTGTACTGGATTAACAAAATGTGGTATATATACCCAATGGAATACTAAAAAGCCATAAAGAAGGATAAAATTATGAACTTCGCAGCAACTTGAATGGATTTAGAGTCCATTATACTCAGTGATCTGTCACAGAAACAAAGAACTGAGTGCCACATGTACTCACTCATAAGCAGACCCTGAACATTTATCGTAATACTATAAGAAAGGGATTGGCAGCAGTGGGAAACTGCAGGGGGTGTGGAGGAGCACTTCACATCAACAAGGGTACATGATCTCAAACCAGGTGAGGTTGGGACCAAAAGGAGACTCAAAGTTTACCTGTAAAATGATCGCTTATCTACCTAATCTTGAGTTGTACCCCACATCTATAAAATAAATTAATTTTAAAAATTGTTTTAAAAGATTAAAAAAGAAAAAAAGATAATTTGTTTAAAGTATATGATTTTAAACCTTCATGTTATTTTTTAAATTTTTGTTTTAACAGTTATTTTGCTCTTTCTTTAGGTATCTTCAGAAGTAAATAGCAATCTCATTTATCAGGAAGGTCTAAGGATAGGGATAAAAAAATAAAACCCTGCAATATGAGTTTTAAATTACATATGTGAAAGCAACCTGTAGCTGAGATCTGTGTTATATACAGTCTGTCAGACTGTCTTTTCCTGAAATAACACTGTCTTTGCTGACTGAGATGACACCAATCATGTTTCCTACATTGTACAATTCCAGAAGCACCATTCACCCTTTGTTCTACATGCACAGATTCCCCCAGGGTTGTTTCACTCAGGTCTTAAATCATCTGACAGCTATTATTGTTAAGTTACTATTGTGCCTAAGAATCTTAACTTACTTTCATACATTGTGGTAACAATGACAGGAATAAAAAATGTAGCATCTGTTCCCATGAGAAACTTACAATATTTATTGTACATATATGTAGTGGTGTGTAGGGATGTGGTGTAGGGTGAGTTTACTCATAAGAGTATGGGTTATTTTGCTGTTTCAAGTAGTCCTTGGTATAGAGTGATTAGATAAGATTGACTTTTTTTTCCCCCTATGAATTTTTAGGGGAAAAAACAATTCAGTTCCATGAGGTCATCCAGGGACTCAGGATGCTGGAGAAACGACAGGAACCTCTATATGTGGTTTTCTTTTCTGGATCTAAGTTTCTCCAAACACATCCACTTTCCATACAAGAGGACAGGAAAAGAGAGGGTTTAGAGCAAATGGTTTTGTTTCTGAGGAAATTCACATGAAGCAGTGAGGTTTACTTTTCACATGAATCTCTGTTCTAAACTTAGTCACATAGTTACACCTAGTGGCCAGCCAGGCTGGGGAGGGGGAAAAAAACTGTGATGTCTGAGCACTGATTCTAAGGCTAAAATTAATAAATTGAGGACAGATTTAAGTTTCTGACTTGGTAAGAGACATATAATACAAAGAAAAATGTGACAAGATTAGAACCTTTGGAGCATTCTGTCCAAATAATTAATGGCAGTTTAACCTTCCATAGCATTTTTAGTTGTAGAGTTCCATGGAATGACGCCTCAGGCAGCATGTCTGCTGTCACTGCTGGGACTTTGGGCAGAGTTTCATGCCTTTCTCTGATTCTCCTATTACATGCATAATAAAGATTATAGGCAAAGTTAATATATATTTTAAAATATAGCATTAGTAATTTTAAATGATATTTTAGAAGCTAAGTTTGGTTAATGAAGACATGAGGAGGCTGGACAATTTCCCTTTTCAGCAAGTAATATAAAACTGAAAAATATTATCAAAAAAAACCACTTCAGGAATTAGGAAAAGATTGAAGACAGATAACGAGGTGGCAAAATTTACTCTTAAAAATCTGCTTTTAAACCAGGTAAGAACAACAGGAACTAGGTGGTCCTCTTGGTTGGAGGTGTTCCATCTGCAACTTTGATGATAAAATCACAACATTACTGAGGCAAGAGGTGCAAGAAAAGGTAACTCTCTCAGCTTGTCTGGATGAAAGGAAAAACTTTGCTCAAAACAAGGAGTAAAACATGCAGTTTCACTGACCTGAGCATACAATCTTAGTTAACAAGGCGAATCATGACAAAAGGAGATGAGATACATACTACTGATATCAGGAATAAAGGAGTGGATATAATTACACATACTAAAGAAAGTAAAAGGGCTATCTAAAAATATTGTACTCAACATTAGGCCAAAAGTGTAGATTACTTAGCTGAATTGAATAAACATAATGTTACAAAGGAATAGCTCTCAAATTAAAGCAGAAATTCTGAACAATTTTTTTGTTAAGTAAAAAGAATTATGTCCACATTAAATATGTTTCTAAGAAGAATATTTTAGGCCTGACCTCTTGAATTATATCAAACATTAATGGAAGAAATAATAATGATCTGCACAATTTTATACAATGGAAACCAGTGAATATGTCTCAACTTATTTTATTAATAAAGTTTTATTATACAAGCTACAGACTATTCTTCAGTAGCATAAACACAAGAATTCTTTAACATGGCTTTTGTATATTGTGGCAGAGCAATATTTAGGAACAAATAATGTACCAAGATCAAAAGGGATTTATCTCAACAACGAAAGACAATATTTTTATATAACTCTTTTACTTTTGCTTTAACAGTTGAAAATCATAACTCACTGTATAAATAAAATAAAGGTTAAAGCAATATCATTATGTCAGTAGATGAAGAAACATTTGCTGAAACCTAATTCAAATACATGGTAACTCTTAGTGAATTAAATACACAAAGCAAACTGGCAAGAGACATCTATGAAATAATTTGAAATAAACAGTAATAGAATGAATATTTTATACTTTTATTAAGAAGGCAAAATGTCTACTTCCATGACTTCTATTCAACACAATACTGGAGGTCCTAGACAGTGAAAAAGATAAATAAATTAGTATATACAGATCAGTGAGGAAGTGAAATTATTGTATTTATAAACATTATTATGTACATAAAAATCAGTCCAAGAAAATCTACCAAAAACATCACTAAAACTGATAAATAAAGTTCACAAGGTGAAGAAAAAAGTTAATATACAAAAATCAATTGGATTCTATACACTCTAATGAGAAATTTTTAGCAAATTTTAAAAGTCTTCACAATATCATGCAGAAATACGCACAACCACAAAATATTGCTAAAAAACTAACTGAAAGATTATCGTATGCTCAGATTGGAAGAGATATTATTGTTAAGATAAAAATCCTGCCCCCAAATAATCAACAGATTTATTGCAATGTCTATGAAAACCCAAGACAGCTTATCTGAAGAAACTGACAGGTAAATTTTAAGAGTTGTAAAGAAATGTAAATGGCCTATAGTATCCAAAACATTTTTAAAATTTTATAGAGCTTTTATAACCTAATTTCATGACTACTATAAAGTTACAGTAAACAAGATGGTCTATTATTGATATTAGCATGAACATATGAATCAATGAATCAGAATAAATTTCAGAAATAAACTCACACATGTATAGTCAACTCATGTTTGACAAAAGTGCCAAGGCAATGCAATAAAAAAAGACAATGTCTTCTACAAAAGTTGTTGAAACAATTTGATATTTATGTGTAGAATAATGAACTTTGGTCTTTACTTCACAACATGTTCCAAAAATTTAATAAAAATAAATCATAAGCCTAAAAGTTAATCAAAAAGAAACTCAAACCCGTACAATGTCCAAAATAAAAGAAGAGAAAATCTTTGCAACATTGGTTCAAGCAAAATATTCATATTTGAATAACATGGTATGTACTATTTAAAATGATAATTGATAAACTTATTTCATTCAAATTAAAATGATATTTTCTTCTAAATACACTATTGAAAGTTAACATGCAAGCAATTGACTTGAACAATATATTTCCAAACATTTATTTCCAAATACATTTTATATAGTAAATATATAAATTACCATTACAAATGAAGAAAGAGAATATATGTCAGGTGCAGTGACTTATGACTTTGTTTTTCTCTTTTAATTTTTATTTTGAAATTGTGGGGTACAATTCAGGGTTAGGTATATAAATGTTCATTGTGCAGGTACCCTTATTGATGAGGTGTGACCCCCTTCCCCAGGTGGATATCTACTACTGTCAATCCCAGCTACCCACCCCTCCCCACAGTTTCCCAGTGCTTTCAATTCCTTTCCTGCAGTAATACAGTAGTTGTTCAAGGTTCACTTATGAGTGAGAACACGTGCTACTCATCTCTTTGTTTCTGTGAGAGATCACTCAGCATTATAAGCTCTAATTCCATCCATGTTTCTGCAAAGTTTATGATTTTGTTCTTCTTTATGGCTGGTAATATTCCATTGTATATATGTACCACATTTTTTTTATCCAGTACTCTTTTGATGGGCAGCACTGTTGATTCCATGCTCTTGCAACTATGAACAATGCTGCAATAAATATACGTGTGCAGGTATCTTTTTTATAGAGTGACCTGAGTTATTCTGGGTATATTCCCAGCAGAGGGATTGTGGGATCATATGGAATGTCAATTTTTAGGAGTTTTAGGAATTGTCACACTGATTTCCACAGAGACTGTACTAGTTTACACTCCCACCAACAGTGTACAAATGTTCCCTTTTCGCCACATCCTCTCCAGCATCTGTTATTTTTTGAGTTATTGATGATGGCCATTCTGACTTGAGTTAGGTGGTATCTCAGTGTGGTTTTAATTTGCATCTCCTGGATGACTAGTGTGGCTGAACATTTTTTCATGTGTCTTTTGATAGCTTATATGTCTTCTTTTGAAAAATGTCTCTAATATCTTTAGCTCACTTTGTAATGGGGCTGTTTGTTTTATTATTTTCAGCATGTTTGAGTTCCTTGTAGATCCTTGATGTTGGACCTTTGTCAGACATGGAGTTGGCAAATATTTTTTCCCAAGTCTATGGGTTGTCTCTCTGTTCTCTTGATGGTTTCTTTGACTTTGCAGAAGCTTGTCAGTTTATATGAGGTCCCACTTGTCTATCGTGTCTCTTATGACCCGGGCACTTCAGGTTTTGATCAGGAATCGGCTGCCAGTTCCAACTTCTATAAGAGTATATCCTTCATTTTCTAAGATTCTTACAGTTTGAAGTTTTAAAGTTAGGTCTGTGATCCATTTAGAGTTAATTTTTGTGTATGGGGATAGGTAGGGGTCTTGTTTCAATCTTCTGCATGTAGCCAGCCAGTTTTCCCAGCACAATTTACTGAATAGGTTCTCCTCTGCCCAGTGGTGGGTGGTGGAGGCTTTGTAAAAGATGAGTTGGTTGAGAAATTGAGGTTTTGCTCCTGGGATATCAATTCTATTCCATTTGTTTATATGCCTATTCTTGTACCAATACCAGGCTGTTTTGATTATTGTAGCTTTATAGTATAGTTTAAAGTCTGGGAGTGTGATAACTCCTGCTTTGTTTTGTTGTTGTTGTTGTTGTTGTTGTTGTTGTTGTTGTTTTTGTTGTTTTTGCTGAGGATTGTTTTGGCTTTTCTTGGTCGTTTATGTTTCCATATGAATTCCTGTATTCTTTTTTCTAGGTCTGAGAAGAATGTTGCTGGTAATTTTATGGGTATTGCATTAAATCTGTAGATTGCCTTAGGTAAAATGGACATCTTAACAATGTTGGTTCTCTCAATCCATGAGCATGGAATATTTTTCCACTTGTTTTCATTATCTTTGATTTCTTTGAGCAGTGTTTTGTAGTTTTCATTGTAAAGGTCTTTTAAATCTCTGGCTAGGTAGAGGCCAAGGTATTTCATTTTTTGTGACTATTGTAAATGAAATTGTGCTTTTTATTTGGGTTTTTGTTTGTTTATTATTGGTGTATAGAAATGTAATTGTCTTTTGTACATTTATTATATACCCTGAGACTTTGCCAAAGTCCTTTATCAGTGCCAGGAGGTTTTTGGCAGATTCTCTTGGGCTTTCAAGGTATACCATCATATCATCTGCAAAGAGAGATAACTTGACTTCTTCTTTTCATATCTGGATATCCCTGACTGCCTTCTCTTGTCTGATTGCTCTATCTATGGCTTCCAATACTATATTGAACAGGAGGGGAGAGAGTGGGCATCTTTGTCTTATTCCAGTTTTCAATGGAAATTGCTCCAATTTTTGTCTGTTTAGGAGTATGCTGGCTGTGGGTTTCTCGTAGATGGCTTTTACTATTTTGAGGTATGTTCCACGTATGCCTAGATGTTCGAGGACTTTTATCAAGAAAGAGTGCTGGATTTTATCAAAGACTTTTTCTGCATCTAATGATATAATCATGTGTTGATGTATTTAATAATGTTTATGGTCTTACGAATGTTGAACCAGACTTGCATCCCAGGGATGAAGCCTACTTGACCTTGATGGATGATTTTTGAGATGTGTTGTTGAATCCAGAATGCTAGGATCTTGTTGAGAATTTTAACATCTATGTTCAAAGATATTGACCCGTAGTTCTCTTTCTTTCTTAGGTCTTTACCTGGCTTGGGTATCAATGTGTTGTTAGCTTCATAAAATGATTTGGGAAGAGTGCCATCTTTCTCAATCACCTGAAATACTTTCAGAAGGATTGGTATCAGTTCCTCCTTGTATATTTTGTAGAATTCCGCTGGAAAGCCATCTGGCCCAAGGATTATTTTTGTCGATAGTTTCCTCATGACACAATCAATTTCCTTGATTATTATTGGTCTATTTAGGGTCTCAATGTCTTCTTGTTTCAACCTAGGGAGGTTGTGTGATATCAGAAAGTCCTCCATTTCCTTTAGGTTTTCAAGTTTATTTCCATACAGTTGTACATAGTAATCTCTGATAATCTTTTGTGTTTCTTCCGGGTCAGTTGTGACTTCATCTTTTGTGTTTCTGATTGAGTTTATTTTTGCTCTTTCTTTCTTTTTCCTGGTCAATCTGGCTAAGGAACCATCAATCTTGTTTATCTTTTCAAAGCTGGTTATTTTTTGTATTATCTTTTTGTCTTCAATGTCCTGGATTTGGGCTTTTATTTTGGTGATCTGGATTCTTCTGCTGAAGTTAGGGTTTTGGTGGTCTTGCATTTCCAGCTTCCTTAGGTGACTTGTTAGGCTGTTAACTTGTGATCTTTCCATTTTCTTCATGTGTGTTTGTAAAGTTATGAATTCCCCCCTTACTACTGATTTCATGGCATCCCAGAGGTTTTGATAAGATGTTTCTTCATTTTCATTTGTTTCCAGGTATCTTTCAATCTATTTTGATTTCATCATTGACCCAGGAGTTGCTTAGCATCATATTGTTTAGTGTCCATGTCTTTGTGGAACTTTGTTGGTATTTATTTTATTCCACTGTGGTCTAAGAAGGTGCATGGCAAAATTTCAGACCTCTCCTTTGTCTGCCTCTAGTGCATGGATTGAGTTTAATTAGAAATTACCAGATTTTACCTGAGCTCTGATTCCCACCATGTGACAAGCTGCCCTTGGGACATCCATGAGGGGAGGAAACCCCCCAAAACAGGAATTTATTTACAAAATTTTGTATTTATTCGTGCATATTTAAACTTAAGTCAACTTTGAGGTACTTTTTGTTTAATGCAATACACCAATCAAGAGACTTCTTCTGTGGGAGTCCAGCTTCTGCAACGTCCAGAGATTCCTGGAGGTGAGATGGAGTCAGTGACTATGAGGGAGAAAGAAAGGGACTGGACTACTGTCCAAGACTGAGCAGAAGCTGTTTATTGAATGTTGACAGTGGGCTTCTATCCCCAATTGTCTTTTCTGTTCCTCATGCTTGGTTAATGTTCCTCAAATACAATGCCTTCTTAGAATACAAAACTTCTATAGTCAATAACCTAAAAATCCATTATGCACACCAACCTTAATCTATAACTAACTTATCCTAACCTATTTTATTCTATGATAATTCATACTAATACTAAATTAAACAATCCTAATGAAACTTAAACAATCACTCTTACAACCTATGGCAGCCTAACCCAGAATGTTTGGAATGTGGCCCAGTCCAAAGTTCGTGGTGGGCCAAAACTGAAGTAGGCTGATCACATTCTTTTAACAAAATAGCTACCCCAAAACTTATAAATCTATAAGCTATGTTCTAAAACTTATATTCCTAATTTCTAAAATCACATACAAAAAGCCTGTGACCAGCACTAAGGTGCTTTGATGTGACCTAGAGTTGAACTGTAGATCGTATAAAAGCCAGAACCACAGTCTGTGAAAAAATGGGAACAATGAGCTTTCAAAGTTAGCTGTGTTTGTCCCGGTCTCAGAGTTTTAAGCTTGAGCTTGCAGGAGTTTTTTCTGGCGGTAGTGCTAAGTGGAAAAGAGGGAGGAAATACGGTCAACAGCTCCCAAATGCATCCTAGTGGTCTAAGGGTCAACGGCCCTACCTGATCCCTAATGCTCAGTGGGCCTCCATGGCCGGCTCCCAACATTTTTCCACTGCTCAAAACATTTTTTTCACTTGTCAGTATTTATGCCTTTTAGTGCTTCCACCATTTCTTGTTTCACCTCTTCCACATCAGCAAAATGTTTCCCTTTGAGAACTTTTCCATCTGGGGAAACAAACAAAAAATTGTAGAAAGCGAGATAACAGAGAAAGACTGCACTACAAGGGACCCATCCCCCCAAAAATAATTCTGATTTTATTTGGGTCCTCACTCATAAGATAGATTTTCTCCTATCTCAGTTCTCTAACCCAGATTTCCTGTTCTCATCATACAATCAACTCACTATTTAACTAAATAAAAGTAAATGCGTAGGCTTTTGTTTCATGTCATCTCTCTCTCTTTCTTTCTTTCTTTCTTTTTTTTTTTTTGAGTTGGAGTCTCACTCTGTCACCCAGACTGGAGTGCAGTGGCTGCTCCTGGCCACCGCAGCCTCGACCTGCTGGGTTCTGGTGATCCTTCCGCCTCAGCCTTCCAAGTAGCTGGAACTATAGGTGTGTGCTACCACACCCGGCCAATTTTTGATTTATTGTAGAGATGGGGTCTCGCTAAGTTGCCCAGGTGGGTCTCGGACCCACGGGCTCAGGCAATCCACTCACCTCAGCCTCCCAAAGGCGCGGGATTACAGGCTGAGCCACCGAGCCTGGCTATCTTTCTTTCTTTCAACTATCATCTTAACACTCCTGAGAATATCTGAAATACAGAAAAGTGATAATAACAAAGCAGACATTGGAATTTGCAATGATCATAAAAGAGCATTAATTCATTCTTATAGCAGAAGTGGTAAACTTGCTCTGTAAAGGACACCTAGTACATATTTTAGGCATTATGGGCCTTACAGTCTGTGTTGCAACTTCTCAACTGTGCTGTCACACTGTAAAAGCAGCCAGGGGTGTGCAAATTGATCAGTATACCTGTGTTTCAAGTACAATTTTATTTATAGTCACTGAAATATGAATTTTACACTATTATTATATTCTGATCTTTTTTCGTTAAATAAAATTGTAAAAGCCTTTCTTAGTTTATAGACCACACAAACCAAACATCAGGAGGATATGGCCTGAGGGCAATGGTGTAAATGAGCCACCTACACTGCCTTTGAAAACCCAAACAACTCATCCTGCAACCTCACCAAATGGTTGAAATAATATACCATTGGGCTTTTCAGTGCTATGACACCCACTGTAGCCTCCAGATACTCTCACTTAGCTATCCCATCCTGATCCTCTTCTTTCTTTGCCCATAAGACAAAGTAGTCAGTAGCTACAGGAGTATGTGTGTTGATCTCTCATTAGAGTGAAAGAGCTCTGAACACTTACAAGGAAAGTTGTTTCCTTTTTACTTCAAGACATTTTCTTTCCTTTCCATAGAAAGAAATTTATATTCATACACTTCACCCCATTCATGGCACAACCAAACCCACGATGTTCATGATGATGCTATATGACAGCATGTCAAAGTGTATACCATGAAGTTTTCTTCATAACTGTCAAAGTTACATGGTGCACATAGCTAGTGTCATCTTATAGTTCTTAATCAGAAAAAAAATGCTGCTATGCTATTTTTGCTTTTATCTAATTTCTAATTTGTGAGGACAGATACCAACCTGCTTCTAAAACATCTGCATTACACTAAAGTACTCAAGCTCTATAATATCTTGCCTACTGACCTGTTAAGTTTTCAAGGAAAAATGTGAAATATATAATATATATATGTATATGTATGCTTGTAAGTGTCATGCTTTAGTGAAACTTACAGCTTTCCCCTTCAGTTTAAATACAAAAAAGGATTAGGTAGCACTTTTGCTAAATTTCAAATAAAATCTATGTGATGTATACAGTGGAATGAGGGCTAAATATGCTTTTAAAATTATTGGAAACTATATATCACTATTCTAACAGGTCATCTATCACACAATTAAGCTTTTATTTGAAGTTCTGACACCAATCTCATTCACTAGGAATCCTAGAGACACTATTAAAACAGTAATGCTATTACAAAAAAGATAAAGGTCTCTTTTATTAGTATTTCCTCTAGCAAAAATCTATAATTATATTTTTAAAATAACATGGAATATGTTGTTTTACATTTGTTTACTTTATTATCCTCTACTAACCACTCATTCTAAATAACCAAAGAAAATTCAAAGAAAGTCTAATAATGTTATGAATAACAAAAGTGGTAGGAATTTGAAAGAAGGGAGATTAAATCCTGACTCCCCAGTTTATTAACTGTAGAGTTCTGACTGAACCACTTAATATCTGAACCTCAGTTTGCACTTTTGAAAACTACCTTGTTTTCAGAATTGTATACAATATATATAAAGCAACTATTGTTATGTGTTTGACATAGTGCCTGTTCAACATCAATATAAATATTAGAGTCATATATTAAAAATAGTTAACCTCAAATGTCAAGCATCATATTTTTATCCAGATAGCACGTGAATTGCAAAAAGACGTAGGAGGTCATCTCTTAGCTACATTAAATTTCTGAGCCTACATAAAACACATAAATTGACAACCAGCGTCAGAAAGTGATTGTTTTGAGCACATCTAAAGGACTAGAAGCATTTTCTGGTCAAACAAAATAGTCTTTAAATTTCTGATTCAGTGTCCTTTCGCTTTATGCTATAACTGCTTATGTTTATATACGTTACAGATAAAAATTCAGGAGGCTCAGTTATATTTGATTTTCAGAATTTTTTTAAAAAGTCATTTTGAAGGAATTATATATCCCATACAATATTTGGGACATGCTTATGCTAAAATAATTTAACTGGATGTTTTGTATTTCATCTTGCAGTCCAATTTAGGATAAGAAAAGGTAACAGTTGCAGACACCTGGAACATGTAGTTTTGAGCCTCTGAAAATTTCAACTCCAACCATATACAATCATCACTATTACTATCTGGGAAAATCCTATTTATCCTTAAATGTACAACTCACTGTCACCCAACTTTAGATAATATATTCTATAGAAACTCATCTTTGCTTCTTCCAATGCTTACAAGACAATTTAGTTTTATATTTTCTAGAAGTAATCACATTCTGCCATGTACCTACATGATAGATGCATATATATTTATCTCCTCTACCCCTTTGTGAACTTCCAGATGATTGATGTTACATTTTAAAAGTTAGATATGAGTGTATCTACAATGTATCTAGTCCAATGTCTTGGGAGTGACATCCTATCTGCCGAATATAATTTGTAAGAGGGTTTTTAAAAAATCAATAATAGCTATGTTTCCAAGGCTACACCAGTCCAACGTTATTGTCCAATCATCATTGTGATCATTGTGAGATTCACCATAATCATCATCAAGGCAACAACATATATTATTGAGTACATACTGGGTTTGTGACCTATAGGCTTTTGAGTGATAATTACTTGGAATTCGTATATTCACTTGAAGCTCCCAATGATATTAATAGCTAAAGTACCATGGTTACCCACTTTCCTGAGGAACTAACTAAGCCAAGAGACTATAGAAAGAAAAGTTATTTAGGTTACTCATGATTTCATAATAGGAAGCATCAGTTCTGGACATTAACACAAGACCATGTTTTTAAGAACTTCTGGACTATAAGCAGAGATAAGCGATTGTCTTTCTCTTTTTCTGTCTTCACCTGAAGTTCAGGGTCTGCGCGTTCCGTTTTAATAAACAATACACTGGCTGTTCCCAATTCCTATTTTGTAAATTATTTTTAGAAAATAACAATGAACTCCTTTGTGTATGCTTTGCAGACATACTTCTCATTTACTGGGTACAACATACTATTTTTCTACTGATTCCTTACAGCTTTGACTGAAAGTTATGTCAGTTCCTCAATCTGTTGAGACCTATGATTGCATTGTGGTGCACCTATGATAACTCTAGTCCCTTTTTCTGAGAAAAATACTGCCCGTTTCCTTTGCAACCAATAAGCCTGAGGTCTGAGCATACATAAAAGCAAATAATTGTACATTTATTGAGTGTTTACTATCTGTCAGGTGTTACTCTTAATGGCATGCTTGTACAAATTATTTTAAGTTTCACAGTCTGTCTCTAACTATGAAATTATTATCTATACCTATTTTACAAAGGAAGACACTGAGGCCGAGAGAAGATAAACCCAGTTGCTCATCACACAGCTAGTAAGTGGAGCCTACCTCCCTGCTGCAGTCCTGGAATGCTCAGGGTTGCGGTGCTGAACTACTGCTCAATACCCCTGAAGTGAAGCACACTCTTCACTGAAATAAATAACAGTCCTCTCACCTATTTTGTGTCCCACTTTGTTGAATTTGTCCCAGAGGACATCACGGTGTCACTAATCACTAACAAACATTTCTATAAGATTTTTCTCACAGACTTTTATTCCTAAGACCGAGATCTAGAGAATCATCAGAAAACTCAACACAGTCACGTTATTCAGATTTTCAGTACTCAGCACAAGGCCTGGGCACCCAAATCTCTCTTTTCACATTAGATTGGTTGGCCAGTATCTCCCTGTTACTGCCATTTCCCAGCCTATCCCTTATGCCATTCAGATGGAACGAGTTTAACCTAAATTTTAAGATAGGTATGTTCATATTCAGATTCAGGCCATGGGGTGTGTATAAACCATCACGACTTTCTAAGGCATAAGAGAAAAGGAAAGACAGAAAGTTACCATGAAGAAGAAATGGAATAGGTTAGGAGTCATGATGTTGTTTTCAATTATGTGCAAAATTAAAATAACCCAGAGAAAGCATTGTAATTCATCATATTAATGCCTATGAGCATTCAGATGTTTGAAAGCCAGTATCTGCTTAGAAGATTTGCAAGGACAAATTTTAATGTTCTTATGCTTGATTATGTCTTTAATTAAAACCATAAAAGCACAACACCTTAAATAAATTTGTGGAACTAAAAATACTGGCATTTAAAAAACAAAACTGACATACTTTTTCATCTAAACGAGTAATAAAGCAATGTTTAGTTCTTTTAACATCATTCGAGTAATTTCCTTTAAAATTATATATCTAAGAAGAAGTACAGTATATTTTCTGTAAATATTTATAAATTATAATTACATGTAATTCCTAAATCCAGTATTCTACATGAGCAAACTCAAGTCCATTGATCAATTATTTTTTTAAAGATCATTTAAGTTTATTTTGGCAGTTCATGTAGCAAACATAGGCCATGTGTTTAACTCCTTCTCACCAAATATCCTATAAGGTATATTGAATCCTGTGAAATTACTATTGGTCTACTCTTTTATAACCACAAAGTGGTGATTACCCATAGTTTAACTTAACAAGTTTTAATCTCTGTTTATATCCACCACAGAAGAAGAGCTGTAGGAAATACTATATGTTCAGAACCATTAGCAAAATTCAAGAGACAGTACATTTTGTCCTTAGTGTTGTCTAGCTTGTTCAGTGACTTTTAACTGAATCCTAATTCATTTTTTCCCAGAGATTTGAATGTTTTTTAGTTTTCTCTCTTCCATTTCTGTAATCACATCTGCCATTTTTCAGTTTAAGTGGAAAAAGTAATAAGCAATCTCACTGAATACATGAGCTTTGCAACAATTTTATATTTGAAAGGATGTATTTTAAAAAAGGCCCTTGTGTTGTGAATATAAATATTATTTAATAGTTACTTAAAGGTATTGTCTATATCATCAACTAAAACTACAAATAATATATGCTAAACTCTCAAGGGTCTGAAGCTTTAACGTGAGAATTAGGAAATGTGGAGCTACAATGTCTGACAATTTATAAACTATATCACATTTACTGAATATGTAATTATAGAATATCCACAATTTTCTAGACTAGACTTGATTCAAATATTTTAACCCACTTACCTTGAGAGCATACTTGCTATTGTCTTCCTCATTTCATTGACAGCTAAGAAATTATACTTAACACATGTTAGACGAGGTCACATCTGGCAGAAAAACAAACAAAGAATTAATAGAGTAGCTCTTCTTCAAGGACAGTCTTCAGACACATAGAGAATTTTAACCAGAATGTATGAATAAGATAGCTATTCCAGGCAAGAGGGGAGGATTTCTGCAACATTGAGGGGACATTAGACCAAGGAGACTTGCCAGAGAAGCCACATACTATGTATGACTTTGTTGATAAAATTTACAAAAAATATGCATAGTAAGGAGCAATAATTCATTAAAAATAAGTACTGCCTACCTAAGTTTTTTATTTTTATTTTTTATTTTTGAGAAAGCAGGATTTATTGAGGACGGAGAAGCTCCCACAATAGGAGGGGACCTGAAGAGGTTGCCCACCTCTGGAGTTGAAAGCTGGTGCTTATATAGCCCTAAGTCCAAGCCAACTGGCTAGCACTAACTGTGAGCTATTGCTGTTCTAATTGGTAAGGACCAATGAGTTCTTATTTTAGTGTAGACAGCAGGTTATAGGTGTTTATAATGTTTTTGGGAGGGTTAGTTCTTACCCAGCAAAAAGACAAATAAATATATTTTTTCATTTATACATCAGTTCTGGTTTCTAACACTGCCATGCAAATCTTTACCTTCTTTTTGGAAATATATATCCTTAATAATATTTTTTTCCTGTAAAATTAGGAGAAAAGAACAGAAAACTGTGGTCTTTTTATTAGATACCACTTGGATGGAGATGAGTGGTGAAATTCAGAGAAAATTTTTTAAAAGCATATGTAATATAATAAGTTTGTGCATGAAAATTATGGGCTCTCTTAGCCAACAAAATGATAGAAAAATGTCCAAACAAAAAAAAAAAGTGAGAGAAAGAGAGACAGAGTTATCTCAAAAGAGACTAAAAAGATCTTTAAAATTATTTGCATGACAGTGTAAGCCTAATCCAGTCCTAATAGTCAGTATTCTGTGGTGCAGTTCCATCACTAAAGCTCTATGAAAAAAATAGGCATACACAATGTATTTCAAAGATTTAAATAACAAAATTTTATGAAAACATGAAGCCACCACAGGAATATTTTTGGCAGTAAATATAGAAAGACTTGTGATACATAGTAGGTGATTACAGATGGTACACAGTGAGTGATCCATAAATATCCATTTTTGTAAACATGTATAAATTTCAGCTATAAAGATAGGTCCAAACTAGGGACAGAGAACATTGCATTGCAAAATTGTATTACTTATATTGATATTGTCTCCTTTCAGCTTAGTCTTAACAGGATCACTTCCATGAATGACAGCAATAAACATTCAAACTCTCCCCAACACACTCACACACACACATGCCCACACACACACACACACACACAGAGACACACACACAAAACTACAACTAACCTTTTTTTAGTATGAATATTATGTTTGTTCTGTTTTCATCCACTACAATGCTATGCCCAGTAGCTAGGCAATCTGTATGAATTTGTGAGATGATGACAAATACAAGGTTACAAGACACTTGTAGAACATATTGTATGAGAAGGTAGCACAGTGCAGTGGTCAAATCTCAAAGGAGATTACAGGTATTTTTGTTTTCTTTTATTTTGTTTCCCAGGCTGGAGTGCAGTAGCAAGATCACCACTTAATACAGCTTCGGCCTCCTGGGCTCAAGCTATCCTTCCCCCTCAGCCTGCAGAGTAGCTAGAACTACAGGCATGTGCCACCATGCCCAGCTTATCTATCTGTCTGTCTATCTATCTATCTATCTATCTATCTATCTATCTATCTATCTATCTATCTATTTATAGAGATGAGGTCGTTCTATGTTGCATAGGCTGGTCTTCGACTCCTAAGGTCATGTAATTATCCTGCTTAGGCTTCCCAAAATGCTGGAATTGCAGGCCTGAGCCATCACACCCAGTCAGAATACAGGCATTTTGAGCATATTATTGTGCTGGACTTTCTTGTGCTTTTGTTTTGTTTTTGCAAGTTGAATGTTGGTGGCAATCTTACATGGAGAAACTCTATCAGCATCATTTTTTCAACCATCATTGCTCACTTGATGTCTTTCTGTTACATTACGGTAACTCTCACAACATTTAAAACTTATTTCATGACTTTTGTATCTGTTATGGTGATCTGTGATCAGTGAATTTGAAGTTATTCTTACTATTTTTTAGGGGTATTATGAACTTCACCTGTATGGAGGGCAAACTTAATAGATAAATACTGTAAACTCTTTGTAGACACAGGGAGAGTGGACTTAGTATAAAAGATCCTGGAATATTTGGGATGATAATTGTGCACTGTCCTCAACTTTCAGTTGCCAACTTCGTTAGTCCCTAATAGACTCAATCTGTCCTTTGAAGCTTTTAAGCCAAGTGTATTTTTCCAGTATAAGTCTGTTTCA
This sequence comes from Cephalopachus bancanus, assembly GCA_027257055.1. Classification (NCBI taxonomy): domain Eukaryota; kingdom Metazoa; phylum Chordata; class Mammalia; order Primates; family Tarsiidae; genus Cephalopachus; species Cephalopachus bancanus. The sequence goes on along the minus strand of JAPVLO010000046.1, from coordinate 2,902,404 downwards.
TCTACACTGAAATTCTGTGGTCAACTTTATTAATGATCTTAGCTAGATCTTCTGGATAATGTGCTCCAACTTCTACATCAGCACTTGCTGCTTCACCTTGCACTTTAATTTAGAAATGACTTATCACCTTAAATATGATGTACTAACCTTTGGTAGCCTCCAACTTTTACTCTACAACATTTTTACCTCTCTCAGCCTTCTTAGAATTTAAAAGAGTTAGGACCTTGCTCTAAATTAGGTTTTGGCTTAAGGGAATATTGTGGCTGCTTTGATCTTCTGTATAGACCATTAAAAACTTTCTCTGTATCGACAATAAGGCCTCTTCATTTTCTTATCATTCAGGTGTTCACAGGACTAGCACATATTACTTCCTTCAATAACTTTTCATTTTCATTCACAGCTTGACTAACTGTTTGACACAGGAGGATTGGCTTTTGGCCAATCTCAGTTTTCAATATGCCTTCCTTGCTTAATTTAATCATTTCTAGCTTTTGATTCAAAGTGAGAGACTGGTGACTCTTCTTTCTACTTCAACACTTAGAAGTCATGTAATGTTAGTAATTGGCTTAGCTTCGATATTGTTCTGTCTGATGGAATAGGGAGGCCCAAGGAGAGAGAGAGACATGGAGAAAATTATTGGTCAGTAGATTGGTCAGAATATATGAGGTGGGACCCTCCCCCACAAAAAAATGAATTTTACTTCTTAAAAAATTGTGTATCTAGTCTTACATATTTAAACTTCAGTCATCCTAGAAATACTCTCTGTTCGATGCAATACACCTATCAAGACACTTTTCTCACTGCTCAAAAGTTTTTGAACTTGTCAAGTTTGATGCCTTTTAGTGCTTCTGCCAGTTTTTGTTTCACCCCTTCCACATTAGCAAAACGTTTCCCTTTAAGGACTTTTTTCATTTGGGGAAACAAATAAACAAACAAAAGTCACTCAGGGTGAAATTGAGTTAATAGGGAGGGTAGGGCATGGGTTTTATCCTGTTTTTGGTCAAAAACTACTGAACATTCACGCCCATCATGAAATAGACAACATACTGAAAGAATCCCCCCCCCAAAAAAAAAACTGAAGCTGAACACAGTCTCTCACAAAACTGGCACAAGGATATAGTTTGGTACCTAGAACACCTACTTAGCAGGGGAAATTCGGACTACAAGGAGCCCACCCTCCAAAAAAGAATTCTACTTCATTCTGTGCCCCTCTTCATATGTATACTGTGTGTGGGTGTGCATTCACTATTTATGCAAATGAAAGAAGCTTTAGTTCCTGGGAACTGCAAGAAATAAAACTCAGTTGAATGGAAGTAAAGGTTTGAATTGCAAGTAAGATGTTTTATGCAAAAATTTAAGAACCAAACTGCCTATATTCCTGTGTCAATTTCAAAGAGGAGAAAGGATCAAGGGACAGGGAGAGTCTCAAGTTGCAGTCATGAGCAATAGAATCCATTTTTACCCCAAAGCAGAATATCTTCATATACTTCAAGAATACATAAGAGGATATTTAATTGAGATTGACCTCCAAGATATAACTGATGCTCTCACAGTGATTGATTGGAAATAAATATAAGCTAGAATAAAAGAGGAATGTGGCTCTAATTGAACCTCCCCTAAAACATTATCTCACAATGCAACCAAATGTTTCATTTGTATATAGGAATCTATAATAAATGTCTGGAGAAGTTAGTCCTCTGGGTATAGAAAGAAATGTCCAGCTGGGCTTGGTGGCTCAGCCTGTAATCCCGTGCCTTGGGAGGCTGAGGTGAGTGGATTGCCTGAGCCTGCAGGTTTGAGACCCGCCTGGGCAACTTGGTGAGCCCTCATCTCTACAATAAATCAAAAAATTAGATGGGCGTGGTAGTACGCGCCTGTAATTCCAGCTACTTGGAAGGCTGAGGTGGGAGGATCACCGGAGCCCAGCAGATCGAGGCTGTGGTGGCCGGGAGCGGCCACTGCACTCCAGACTGGGTGACAGAGTGAGACTCGGACTCAAAAAAAAAAAAAAAGAAAAAAGAAAAAAAGAAAGAAATGGCCATTTGCATTTGGTAGTAGACCCAAGAAGCAGCCTTACTCTCCACTTTCAAGGTATGTATGTTGATGCCACAGTTTACTTATTGAAAGCTAGTTAAAGGGGTTTTCCGTGAAATTTTGTTTTGTTCAGTACTCTCCCATTCTCTCCACCTGTTAATAGCAATGGTTAAACTAGGGAAGGAATCTTTGCTTTCTAAGGATCCTGCACTGAGAGAACAGAGAAAGTGATGTAATATTGATCTATGAACATGATAAATAGCTGAGTTCTGTGGAGCATATGTTGTTCAGTTACTACTTCTGTACAGCTGATTTTTATTCAGGGTTTAAGCTCTTGGTTTTTGAAAAACCTAAAAATGGCAAGAGGCACTACAACTTCTGAAATGTCATATGCCTGTTCAGTAATACTGAGGAGAACTTTGCTCTAGAGTATGCTGTACTGAGTTTTTCAAGGGCACTTTTTTTGTTGTTTGGGCCAAAATGAATCATGGCCAGGCTTTCAGTGCCTCAATCTGGAAATTCAATGATTCTTGAAACTTTGAATTTAAACAGAGCCTTGATTAGTGCTGGAATAATATTAAATAAATTATTATGGTAAAATAGAGAAAGATACTCAAGAGATTTAATTATGTAAACAGGAGATTATAGTATTTCAGCATCTAGAGAGTTCACACCTTCAGCTGAAAGCACTCTTTCCAAAGCAAATGCTTGGGAATGAAACTTCTCAATAAGAGAATTTCTTGGAAAGCAAGGAATTAAAACAAGGAAGAAATTATATTGAATTCCCTCTTCGCATTTTCTGGTGCATAACACATTAAAAAAAAAAAAAAAAAAAGGAGGGACAGTCTTCTGGTAGGGAAAGATCTACTAGAAATATATATGCACACACAAGCACACTTATGTATTTATACATTCTAATAGGGCAGTAATTACAGAAAGGTTGTTTACTTGTATTATAGTGAGTATAACTTGAAGTTATTTGCCAGAAAACTCTATTTTAATAGCAGTTCTGTCAGTTATTAGCTATATGACTTCAAGGCTTAATCTCTCTGAGCCTTACTTTCTACAATGTAGATACTAATTTTTCCATTACAAAGTTGTTATGAGACATTGATCTTATGTACATAAAAGTCCTCTGTGAATTGTGATAAATTTTACCAATTCACATCATCATCAATCTTGCGATATTTTATGTACATTTGACGAAAACACATTTTTTAAAAAAGAGTACAATTTTAAGGTACACAGAAATCTTTCCTTACTTCCAAAATAAATATCTTACAATTAATTGTACTTGCAATTTGTATAACTCATGACTATAAGAAAATTCCATTTCCTAACTCAATCTATTTATAGAAATGCTTAGAATGAAACTTAGTGAATAAATATTGGGTGAGCACTTTTCAAAAAATACATAAATTGTCTTTCTAAAATATAAAAAACATGGAGAGGAGAAAACCAAAGGCTCAGAGGGATTGCTCTCTTTGTGTTCTCCAACAATGAGCTCCTATCAAGGAGGATAATGAGATTTTATATTTACACAGCACCTGTTTAAGCAGACTTGGGCAGAGAAGGAAGTGCACTTTGCACCAATGGCCTCAGCCTGGAAATGCTAAGAAAAAATCTGGGAACAATCCAAAAAATTTGCCTTAAATTGGTTGAACCAGCTTTATATCCCATTTTTGTGAATAAGCTATTTTTAATGTTTGTTGTAGTTACAATACATAAAATGCACATCAAAAGTTTGAGTTTGGTTTTTGTTTTCTATTGTGATTATAGAGGTGAAAAGATACATATTTTTCCTGGTCTTTGGGGGAAATTGTTACAATTATTCCTAGAATATTTTTAGAATTTTACCAATTGTAATTTTTTAAAAATGCAATATATATATATATGATTTTAGGTTGGCTATTCTTTGAGATCAACCTGTCCCAGATAGTATCATAAAAAGCCATTGGGGTTCAGCAAAATTGTGTAGCATTTTCTACTAATAGTAGAATGCCTTCTGTTTTCACTTAAGTTAATTGCTTTGCTTAGCTTTACTATGGGAATTTTTATTAAGCAAATATCACAATTGTAGTTAGCAAGTACTATATCATAATTTATGAGCAGTTGAATTTTTATCCTTCAAAGCAGCCATATTTCAACTTTCTTCTGCAGTGGAGGTGATAGCTTGTCTCTGATGGCCGTTTTATCTTTTGGTCTACTATAATTCTTTTTAAAAATGTATATACTAAAGTCATTCATTTACATTAGCTGATGTTAAATTGATCAGACTAATTTTTAGATCAAATGCTTGTAATGTATACTTGTCTTTAAGACAGCAACCATTAAAAACTGGAAAAATACTTAAGTGGGAATATAACAATTTCAGAATTCACCAGATACTGACTTGAAACTCAGGTCTGCTCCCTATATCTACGAAAAGTTGAACAAGTTACATAACCTTTTTGCGTCTTTTTTTTTCTAATTGTAAAATAGCTGAAATAAGGTTTACCTTTTAAAATTATGATAAAATTCAAACAAGACAGTTGTTCTTAAGTCTTGGCAAGAAGAAGTTGCCTAATATTTTAGTTTTCTTTCCATCACCTAATTCTTCAGTAGCTTAATATATAGTATGCAAAATTACTTAGTAGAATTTAACTGGAAATACTTATTTTTAATATTAACATAGGGCAGTTCAAAAGTGCCATTTATAAATTTACTCAATAATTTATTTGTATAAAAAATTATGTCTTATACTAACAGGAGACTCTTCCTACTTAAGTCAAAGAGTTAATTAACATATACTATTCAGGAGATTGTGCAAGTTTTAAGGATCTATTACAGAAGAAATTCTAATTATTAGAGATTCAGAAGATAATTAGACACTGTAGCCCGTGTCCTTTAAGATTTTCATTCTGATTTAGTGTAGGACTCAGTAATCTGTAGTTTATACAAATTTCTCAGTTGATTTTGACATGGATGGCCAATAAACCATATCCTAAGAAACATCCAAATATGGCATAGATAATTTCCAGCTAAGCATAAGATTACACTAAAACATGAAGTGACATTTATTTGATATTCAAAAGAATTCTCAAATTTAATAAATCAATGTTTATTAAGTCACTATTCTGGTAAAGGTAGTCTGCCAAGCATAATCAAAGACAGAGAGTATCTAGAAGTATGTATCAAACTTATTGTAGCTAGAAACATAGAACAGTAAACAACAACCTGCTAAATGCTATGATTTTCGAGGTGAAAATCTGGTAAGATAGCGACAGCATAGGTAGAATTGTGAGATTCTCCCAATGTGAGTTCCCAAAAAGACTCTTACTTTTCTTCCCACATCCCTGCCCACCGCCAGTTGCACCAGTCTGAGGTCCGGGGACCCTCGGTCCCACGCAGGGCCAGACATTGCGGTCCCCAGCTGCTGCTGCTCCACTATACATGACCTCCGCTCACACGGGAGTCTCAGGTCTTGGCTCCCTCCCTGGCTACATCATCTCACCCAGCACCTAGCACCAAGCTTCTGGTCACCTACGGAGGCTCTGGGCACCCACCCCTCAGAGATACCAGTTCCATTTCTGGTTGAAGTACCCTGCAAGGGGCCCAGGGACATTTTTGCCTCTCACCACCTGCACTTTGGAGCTTTGGAGCTCTGGAGTTCTGTGCCCACCCTGGCTGAGGCACCCAGAGTGTGACACAATGCTTGTGTAAGGGAACAGCATATCTTAAGGAGGTGCTGCTCAGAGGCTTTCAGCTCCAGAGGAAAGAACTCCTGACTCTCTCCTCCACCCTAGCCTGCTGGTGACACCCCAGATCCAGTGCCCAGCTGTGCAGCTGATCCCCAGTGCCTCACACGCCACCACAGCCCATCATAGTGGACCGCCCAGGGACCCAAATGAGCAGAGAGAAAGGATCCATGAAAAAGGAGCTGCCACCACGACCATTCTACAGGCAGAGATTTGCATTGCCCCGCCTACCTACGAGCAGCCTCCACTTCAGTTACTAAGGTAATATCACTAAACAGGAAACAACCCCCCCACATTGAATCAGACATAGGCAACTAAGCATCGCAGACCTCCCAGGCAGCAGGCTAAAAGAATAAACCCAAGCTGTGAGTAAATCTATCTGCCTGCATGAAAAGCAAAGGGGAGAGGTTGGAGATTAGAACTGAAGAGACTTTAGACACTCAGGAAAGACTCCAGAGCTAGTCTGATTTCTTATTTTGACTTTTGATATTCTCATTTTGACTGTTTTGCTCACTTTTGTTTGCTTTTGGACTTACACTATCTGTTTGTGTTAGGGAAAACACATCAAAAGTCACAATTTTATAGGTCTGTCTTTGTGTAGCTACCAGTATTCTTTAGGGAATTTTGCTTGTGTGTTTTTTCACTTCTCTCTGGCCTTGTGTCTCTTTTTCACCTGTTAGTTGGTATGTATGTCTGTTTTCTCTCTCACTCTTCTCTCTTTCTAATTTCCTATTGACCCTTCCTTCCTCAATTATTTTCCTCTTTAGTACCTCTTTTTGTTCCAGGGACCAAACCTACATCCGGCTGCACACACACATTTTAAGGCAGTGGTAAATAGGCTCCAGTGTGCCCATATACCTGTTGATGGATACTGGAATCAGCATAGAGATTCTGAATCACAACTTCCCCCTCAATTAAACCTAAAAACTGCAAAAAGTACAGCCCACAGCCCACATTTCAACCTCAAAAGTGAACAAAGCCAGAGGACCCTCATAAGGAAGAAGAGGAGACTGCACACATGAAGCAAAAGCAGCCCCACCTTCCCTGAAAAACAGAATTAAAGAAGGGGAGGGAAAGGGGGAGAGAGAGAAAAATCTACACAAATGAAGAAAAACCAAAAGAAGAATATGGTTCTCTCCCAGACTCCTGGGAGGGCAGACATGGAGAAAACTGACTTCGGAATGACATTGTTTAATGAAGAGCCCCCAGAAAGATTGGTCTCAAACTACAAACCTACATATCAAGACACTAATGGAGAGATTAAAAAGAATTGAGGAGAGACAAGAAGAAACTAGGAAGTGGCATAACTGAGATAACAGTAATAAAGAATACTGTGAATGAAATAAATGACAAACTGATAAGCATGGAATAAATAACAAACTGATAAGCATGAGAAGCAGAATTAGCCAGGCAGAAGAAAGAATCTCAGAGCTTGAGGACAAAAATATAGAATTAACCCAAACTCTTAAAAACACAGAAAACAAGCTTAAAAAACAGAACAAAACATTCAAGAGATGAGTAATTACTTCAAGAGACCGAACCTAAGAGTAATTGGCCTTCCTGAGGCAGAAAGAGAGACAGAGACCACACTGAAACAAACTTTCTGTGAGATTATTCAAGAAAACTTCCCTTATCTAATCAGTGATGCAAAAATTCAAACACAAGAGATTCAGAGAACCCCTGCAAGACAACAAATGAGGAGACCAATTCCCCAACACATAATAATTCACCTAAACAAAGTAGGTATAAAAGAAAAGTCCTAAAGGCACAAGAGAAAAACACCAGATCACCTACCATGGAAGACCAATTAGAATAGCAGCAGATTTATCTACAGAAACCCTGCAGGCAAGGAGAACTTGGAGCCCTATCTTCAAAGTTCTAAAAGATAAACAATTTCAACCAAGAATAACCTACCCAACCAAGTTAAGCTTCATTAGCAAGGGAGAATTAAAATTTTTCCTAGATATCCAATCCCTAAGAACTTACGCTGCCACCAAACCACCTCTACACGAAACACTTAAGAAAGTACTAAACACAGAAGAAAAGGAAACAAGAACAACGTTCTTCATAAGAGTACAGGAAAAAAAATGAAATACACATGAACCAACCAAAAAACCAAATGAAAGACAAAAAACTAAGAGGAAAAGCAATAAATTTATAAGAACTCTATGATAGGGACAAATTCTCACATTCAATAATTAGCCTGAATGTGAATGGACTAAATGCACCACTGAAAAGTCATAGAATGGCAAAATGGATAAAATATCACCAGGCAACAATATATTGCCTTCAAGAGACCCATCTCACTAGAAAGGACATGCACAGACTCAAAGTAAGAGGATGGGAAACAAATTTTCAGGCAAATGGAACACAAAAGAAAGGAGGAGTCACGATCCTAATTTTAAACAAAATATCATTTAAGCTATCAAAAATTAAAAAAAGATACAGAGGGCCACTACATAATGATAAAAGGTTCACTCCATCAAAAAGAAGTATCTATACTAAACATATGTGCACCCAACATAGGAGTGCCAACTTTCATACAGCAGCTTCTAGGAAGACTAAAGAAAGATATTGACTCTAACACCATCATATCTGGGAACTTTAATACACCACTCACAACCCTAGATAGATCATCAGGACAAAAAATCAGCAATGAGATCCAGAACCTCAATGTGACTCTTGACCAAATGGACTTAATCGATACCTACAGAACACTCCAACCAAAGACCACAGAATAAACATTCTACCCATCACCACATGGAATGGACTCTAAGATTGACCACATACTTGGCCATAAATCAAGCATAAGCAAATTTAAAAGGACCAAAATTTTACCATGCACCTTCTTGGACCACAGTGGAATAAAAATAAACATTAACACCATCAAGGTCCCCCCAAAACCCACAAACACATGGACACTAAACAGCATGAGGCTAAACAACTCTTGGGTCAGTGATGAAATCAAGACATATATCAAAAGATACCTGGAAAAAAATGAAAAGGAAGAAACATCTTACCAAAATCTCTGGGATGTCATGAAAGCTGTAGTAAGAAGAGAATTCATATCCCTACAAACGCACATGAAGAAAATGGAAGGATCACAAATTAACAGCCTAACAAATCACCTAAGGAAGCTGGAAAAGCAAGACCACAAAAACCCTAATTTCAGCAGAAGAATCCAGATCACCAAAATAAAGCCCAAATCTAGGACATAGAAGACAAAAAGATAATACAAAAAAATGAATGAAACAAAAAGCTGGTTCTTTGAAAGGATAAACAAGATCAGTGGTCCCCTAGTTAGACTGACCAAGTAAAAGAGAGCAAAAACCCAAATAAGCACAATCAGAAACACAAAAGATGAGCCGGGCTCGGTGGCTCAGCCTGTAATCCCGCGCCTTTGGGAGGCTGAGGTGAGTGGATTGCCTGAGCCCGCGGGTTCGAGACCCGCCTGGGCAGCGAGACCTCATCTCTACAATAAATCAAAAAAAATCAGCCGGGCGTGGTAGCGCATGCCTGTAATTCCAGCTACTTGGAAGGCTGAGGCGGAAGGATCGCCGGAGCCCAGCAGGTCGAGGCGCGGTGGCCGGAAGCGGCCACTGCACTCCAGTTTGGGCGACCGAGTGAGACTCCAACTCAAAAAAAAAAAAAAAAAAAAAGAAACACAAAAGATAAAGTCACATCTGACCCTGAAGAAATAGAAAAGATAATCAGAGATTACTATGTACATTTTTATGGAAACAAACTTGAAAACATTAAGGAAATGGAGGACTTCCTGTCATCACACAACCTGCCTAGGTTGAAACAAGAACAAATTGAGACCCTAAATAGACCAATAACAGTCAAGGAAATTGACTATGTAATAAGAAAACTACCTACAAAAAAAAGCCCTGGACCATATGGCTTTCCAGCAGAATTCTACAAGGCCTTTAAAGAGGAACTAGATGGGCTCAGTGGCTCAGCCTGTAATCCCACGCCTTTGGGAGACTGAGGTGAGTGGATTGCCTGAGCCCACAGGTTCAAGAACTGCCTGGGCAGACGAGACCTCATCTCTACAATAAATCAAAAAAATTAGCTGGGCATGGTAGCATGCGCCTATAGTTCCAGCTACTTGGAAGGCTGAGGCAGAAGGATTGCCGGAGCCCAGCAAGTCGAGGCTGTGGTGGCCGGGAGCAGCCACTGCACTCCAGTCTGGGTGGCAGTGAGACTCCAACTCAAAAAAATAAAAAATAAAATAAAATAAATAAAGAGGAGCTGATACCAATCCTACCCAAGGTATTCCAGGCAATTGAGAAAGATGGGACTCTCCCCAAATCATTTTATGAAGCTAACATCACATTGATACCCAAGCCAGGTAAAGATCCAACAAAGAAAGAGAACTACAGGCCAATATCTTTGATGAACATAGATGCTAAAATTCTCAACAAGATCCTACCAAACTGAATTCAACAACACATCTCAAAAATCATCCATCATGACCAAGTAGGCTTCATCCCTGGGATGCATTCTTAAAACCATAAATGTAATTAAATACATCAACAGATGTCAAAACAAAAACCACACGATTATATCATTAGATGCAGAAAAAGCTTTTGATAAAATCCAGCACCCCTTCTTGATAAATACCCTCGAACATCTAGGCATATGGGGAACATACCTCAAAATAGTAAAAGTCATCTACGAGAAACACACAGCCAGCATATTCTTAAAAGAAAAAAAAATTAGAACCATTTCTTCTGAAAACTGGAACAAGACAAGGATACCCACTCTCACCCCTCCTGTTCAATATAGTATTGGAGGTCCTGGCTCAAGGAATCAGAGAAGAGAAGGCAATCAAGGTTATCCAAATAGGAAAAGAGGAAGTCAAGTTATCTCTCTTTGCAGATGACATGAATGTTTATCTTGAAAACCCAAGAGAATCTGTCAAAAATCTCCTTACACTGATAAAGGCCTTTGGCAAAGTCTCAGGATATAAAATAAATGTGCAAAAGACAATCGCATTTCTTTACACCAAAAATAAACAAATAGAAGCCCAAATAAAAACACAATCCCACTCACAATAGCCACAAAAAAATGAAATAGCTTGGCATCTTCCTAACCAGAGACGTGAAAGACCTTTACAATGAAAACTACAAAACACTGCTCAAAGAAATCAAAGATGGCACAAACAAGTAGAAAAATAACCCATGCTCATGGATTGGAAGAATCAACATTGTGATGATGTCCATCCATCCTACCTAAGGCAATCTACAGATTTGATGCAATATCCATCAAATTACCAGTAACATTCTTCTCAGACCTAGAAAAAACAACACAGGAATTCATATGGAAACACAAATGACCAAGAAGAGTCAGAACAATCCTCAGCAAAAGAAAAAAAAAAAAAACAAAGCAGGTGGTATCACATTACCAGACTTCAAACTTTACTATAAAGCTACAATCATTAAAACCCCTTGGTATTGGTATAGGTACAGGCATATAGACCAAAGGAATAGAATTGAGATTCCTGAAGCAAAACCTCAATTTCTCAACCAACTCATCTTTGACAAAGCCTCCACCACCTACCACTGGAGAGAGGAGAGCCTATTCAGTAAAGGGTGCTGGGAAACTTGCTGACCACATGCAGAAGATTGAAACAGGACCCCTATCTATCCCCATACACAAAAATTAACTCCAAATGGATCACAGACCTAAATGTAAAACCTCAAACCATAAGAACCTTAGAAAATGAAGGACATACCCTCATGGAAATGGAACTGGCATCCAATTCCTGAACAAAACCTGAAACCCACAGGCCATAAGAGATAAGAGAGACAAATGGAACCTCATTAAACTGACAAGCTTCTGCAAAGTCAAAGAAACCATCAAGAGAGCAGGAAGACAGCCTACAGACTGGAAGAAAGTATTTGCCAACTCCAGGTCTGACAAAGGCTTAACATCTTGGATCTACAAGGAACTCAAATGTGCTGAAAAGAAAAAAACAAACAACCCCATTATAAAATGGGCAAGAGATATGAACAGACACTTCTCAAAGGAAGACATGCGAGCAGCCAACAGACACATGAAGAAATGTTCAACCTCACTAATCATCAGGGAGATGCAAATCAAAACCACACTGAGATACCACCTAACTCCAGTCAGAATGGCAATTATCAATAATTTAAAAAATAACAGGTGCTGGAGAGGGTGTGGCAAAAAGGGAACACTTCTACACTGTTGGTGGGTGTGTAAACTATTGCAACCTCTGTGGAAAGCAGTGTGGTGATTCCTAAAAGCTCTAAATATCAACCTCCCATATAACCCCACAATCCCCCTACTGGAAATATAACCTGAAGAACTCAAATCACTCTATCAAAAAGATACCTGCACACATATGTTTATCACAGCATTGCTCACAATAGCAAGAACCTGGAAGCAACCATGCTGTTCATCAAAAGTGGACTGGATAAAAAAATGTGATACATATACACGATAGAATACTACGCAGCCATAAAAAGGAACAAAATCATGAATTTTCCAGTGACCTGGATGGAACTAGACTCTATAATACTGAGTGACCTCTCACAGAAACAAAGATCTGAGTATCACATGTTCTCACTCATATAGTCGACCTTGACCATCCAACGTAATACCATATGAAAATGAGTGACAGTGGTTGGAAACTATGGCGGGGGGAGGGAGATGGGATTAACAGTAGTAAATATCTGTCTGGGGACGGGGAGACACCTCTTATCAACAAGGGTGCCTGAACAAAGCATATTTGTATACCTAACCCTTAACTGTACCCCATAATATCATAATAAAAATATTGATTATAAAAAAGGTGTGATTTTCATTGTTGATTATGAAATTGTTACATAGACTAATGCCATTTACTTCATTTTGATACCATGTGCTAATACACATTTACTCAATTAAAGAAGTACAGACAATGCCAGCCTAACCAGAGAAGATGCCTTTTTCTTACATCTTTCAGTGTATAATATTAAGCATTACCTCTTCTTAATACAAATATTTTTACTGAGTGTGAAAAGTCAACCTTTGAAAACACCCACTTTGTAGAATCTAACTATATTGATGAATCTAATCCTGATATCTTGTTCAAACATCAAGAAAGTTTGTTTTGGCTCCTGCTTTTTAGAAGAAATTTATTATAACTTTTCATTTGTCCTGAGGCTTGTAGAAGTCCAATACTTTTTGTTGAGTTCTCTTCAGACTTCTCAGATGGCAACAATTGGACCCCATTTACTGCCAACACAACCCAGTCAATTAATTGATCACTATTCTGCCAGGCATAGGCAACAGAATCACTCTCTCTCTCTCTCTCTCTCTCTCTCTCTCTCTCTCTCTCTCTCTCTCTCTCTCTCTCACACACACACACACACACACACACACACACACACACACCACAGACAAAAAATAGACACATGATACTTCCTGGGAGAAAGCTAAGGTGTTAGATGTTTAAGTGATTTGACTGCGATCACATGGATCATTAACGAAAAAAAAACTGTGCTTGAACCCCAATCTTTGAACTCTAAATTTTGTGACATCAATTGCATAGCTGCCGAATGAAGAATCATTTGGTTTTATGAAAAGTTGAACAAGGCTAACACTAACCAGAAATTTTTCTTGTAATTGTACATTCAGTAACAAAATTAATTCAGTGTATTAAGAATTGTAAAATTACATTTTAAAGTTCTGATTAAATTTCATGAGAGTAAAAATAAATAAAGATAACATTACCATAACAACATCTTACTAAATTGAGTTTTGAAATTCTGATTGAAGGAGGTCTACCAGATGACACTACTTGGGAAGACAATATTTCTCCCAGTCCTAAGGCTCTATAGTTCAGTTTTACAAGAATTGATGTGCTTCAAATAAACTCAGATCTTAAATTATCAAAAATTTTCTTCAGGTTTTACCATCTAGATTAACAAATTATCAAAAAAAATTGTATACAATGGAATATGAATTCTAACTAATCTCAAATGTTATCTCATGATTTAAAACCTTGATTCTTCAAAAGCACTAAAAACATTTGGGAGTCCACTGTCCATTCATCTAGCATTTCTAAATAGCATGAATTCTTTTGGGCATGAATATAAACCATGCAAAATACTTTGTTCTTTCTATAAGTTAACATTGTCTATGTGAATTGATAGATCAGCAAATAATCATGTGACACATACTTACATAGAAGTCAATTTCAAGAGTTACAAAATGGCCGGGCTCGGTGTCTCAGCCTGTAATCCCAGCACTTTGGGAGGCCAAAGTGAGTGGATTGCCTGAGTCCGCAGGTTCGAGACCCACCTGGGCAACTTGGCGAGACTTCATCGCTACAATAAATTAAAACAATTAGCCGGGCATGGTAACTATAGTTCCAGCTGTAGTTCCAGCTACTTGGAAGGCTGAGGCGGAAGGATCACCGGAGTCCAGCAGAATCGAGAGGCTGCAGTGGTCGGGAGCGGCCACTGCACTCCAGTCTGGGTGACAGAGTGAGACTCCAACTCAAAAAAAAAAAAAGAGTTACAAGATTATAGAAGACAGGAATTCAGTAACATTTTAAGGGGCAGGACTCTGTAATTGACAGACCAAGTTTAAATCTTTGCTGTATCACTTGCTAGCCATATGAGCTTCGAAAATTTAGTTTAACTTGCTGTGTCTCATTATTCTTACTTGTAAAACAGAAATGCTAGAAATACCTGTTTTGAGAGAACTACAAGAGAGTTGAATTAGATAATACATTTTAATTGCTTAAAACAGTATATAGAACATGGTTATGTCATAGAAACAAGGTTAATATTACATACAAAAAAGCTTTTAAAAAAATCTTCAGAAAAGCTAACATGTAACAATATTAAAAGACAAATGAGAATATAAGAATAAAATGGTCAAACTACTCTTAAAATAGTCAAACACTCGGAGAAAGCAAGAGTAATGTCAGAGAATGTGAAACAACTTTGTATGGGGCAAGACTAACAAAGAGAGTGAAGTATGTGATGGATAACTAGAGGTCTGAAAAGTTTAGCTTGTCATTCAAAAATATTCCAGCAGGGAACTTCCAAAAGGGAATTGTCCTTTCCCTTATTTCAGCAACAAAATGCAAAATTATCTTTCAGAGGAGGATTTCCAGAGAAGCACACCTGCCATGTATGGGTTTTCATATTAACCCAAGAACTAGGAAATGTCAGCTACATTCATACTGACAGTCATTGTGTCTTACCAGTGTTTTGAAAATTTGTTCTGGTTGCATTACAAAGGGGAAAGAGTCTGAAGAAAAGGAGATAAATTTAAAATATGCTCTGATTATCTGGGTGAATTTTAGCAAGAACCAAATTTAAGTCAAGGAACAGCA
The DNA here is from genome assembly GCA_027257055.1 of Cephalopachus bancanus. Taxonomy (NCBI): domain Eukaryota; kingdom Metazoa; phylum Chordata; class Mammalia; order Primates; family Tarsiidae; genus Cephalopachus; species Cephalopachus bancanus. Next base: position 2,887,272 of record JAPVLO010000046.1, on the reverse strand, counting down.
ATATAGAGAAAATAAAGACAGATGTGAGAAATAATCTGGACAAAAATTGATTATTATTTTTGTTGTTGACTGAATATGAAAGAAAGGGAAAGATGATTCCTGTGTTTTGAGCTTTAGCGACTAACAATGATGATGCTATAAATTAAGGGAATTCAAAAGGAATATAATTTTAGAATTTTGACATAAATTTCTTTGAAATTATAGAAGTTTTTTATTTATGAAATATTTAAAAAATACATTTTGTAAAGTATTTACAAAGGTAAATTAACTTTGAAATGTTTAGTTAAATTATGATGAAAAGTACTAGAACTATAGAGATGATTTGGGTTTTATAAAAACAATTATTATTATGAAGTCATTATTATCTAAAATTTATATTCAATGTTACTATTACTATTACTGCCAATACGTTTTCCTTGCTACATTAGAACTGTAACTCTGGTGATGCAGGTCCTAAGGCTTGACTTACTCCACAGCTTTTTTTTTCCAATGCCAAATTAATAAAAATGACCCAAAGATCAGACAGTAGTGAAGTCACTGATTATTTACTAATGAATGAGATGGTTGTTTTGAGTGATGCCATCTGTAGCCAAAATAATTCAGGGTCATGGTAGATGGATATGCCAGATCTGCCTCCAAGTGGCAGTGGGTTTTCAAGCCCATTTTTCTCAATGTTAATATTAGTTTATTTTGCTATAGCTAGGTTGATATTAAAACTTATAGCAGATACTCACCACTGACAATGTTCTCTACAGAAGTCATTCTGTTAACGAATAAAGGTAAAATGCATCCCTCCTCATTGGAAGTAACTGGAAATAATAAGTTATTTTTATGTGTTTGTTTATCTGTTTACGTCTTTTTTTTTATGACAATTATTTTGTGGACAGAGCCTGTGGAAATCTATCACCACTATATCCTATTGCTTAGTTTTACAAGTGGCACATTATTAATAAGCAAAACACTAAAATGATGAATGAGTAAATTTTCAAAATAAATGCCTTGTTTAAGTCAAATGAAATACATATGATATACATTTAAAAACATAAAAAGATTACAAAGAGAAAATTCTTTCTCAAACCCACTGTGTTAATTGTAATAGCACCCACTTTGATGGAGAAAATGCCAGAGAATGTGTTTTGGCCGGGGGGGGGGAATATATATATATATATAGGCATTCAATCTCACCTGTTATCAGGGAAATGATAATTAAATTTATTTAATTATTTAATTATATTTAAATGATAATTAAAATTACAATATACTACCCCTAAAAAAAATCAAAGTGAATAATAGAAAATAGAGAAAATCAAATATTGCTAACCAAGGGAAATTAGAAAAATGACTGATTCCAGGGCTGGGGTAGGTAAGTTGATACTGGGGCATTCTAATTTGCCAAAAAGAAAGGAAGTGACTTAATAAAAAAGATGAGAGTATGAGAAAAGGCATAAGATCATTTTAAACAGTCTGCCACTAGCTAAATTTTAGTCAATGAGAGCATCAAAATAAATAATGATATTAGTGGATTATAATCCACTGGATAAAACCATTTAACTATTTAACTTCATGCAAGGGGCCAAGAGAGAGTGTGCATCATCTCTAGGCAATGAGAGGTTGTACCTGAGAAGTGGAGAGGTCACTTCTCCTGGAACAGATAGTCTAGAGGAATCTGTGAGTTGCAAGTTTTATCCAAATGTTTCTATTCCTCATTTTAGAGTCCTTATTTCCAATGAAGATCCTCACTTTGTGTAGTAGACAAGTTAGAGCTGTGAATTTAACATGTAGTTAGTTGAAAGTTGGCTTTTCAAAAACATGTCCATGTCCTATTTCCCAAATCTGTGAATGCAACCTTATTTGAACAAAATGATCTTTGAAGATATAATTACATTAAGAATCTTGAAATTAGATCATTCTAAACTATCTGTGTGCCCTAAACCCAAAACAAAGGATCTTATAAGGGAGAAACAGACGAGAAGACAGAATAAGGTAAGATCAAGTCAAGATGGGGTAAGAGACTGGAGTGAATAGTCAAGCCAAGGAAGGCCATAACCACCAGAACTTGGAAAAGGCAAGAGATGGAATTTCTCCTAAAATCCCTGGAGAAAACAGGATTCAGCCCTGCTGTCAATTTAGTTTTGAATGCTGGTCTCCAAATATGTAAAATAGTATATATTTTTACTCCTATTAAGGGTTTATTCAAAAATATCCATGGAATACAATACTAAAAAAACTAGTGTTTGTAGTACTATACATGCATAAAGAATAAATACATTAAAAAATAAAGTATATTTAAAGATCTTCCCACAGGCTAAGGAAGGGTGATACTGGAATCAGGTTGTTTTACATATTTTAAAAAAGAAAATAAAACTTGATCAATAGAATAAAGTAGCCCTCCATTTGTACGACAACAGTAAAATAATGAATTAACAATTAATAAGGAAATCACTAGAGAAAAATACAAGAAAATGATTCTCATTAACTTAAATAAATTATTCTAAATAGAATATAGGATAGCATAATTAATCCTGATTGATTTGTGCTTATTTCATGAATTCAAGGTAAGTTCAACTTATATAAATCCAACTACATAATTCACCATAGGAAAAAAAAAATAACATGCTCATTTCAATAGATATAAATATTTGTGCCAGGCTCGGTGGCCCAGCCAGTAATCCCACACCTTTAGGAGGCTGAGGTGAGTGGATTGCCTGAGCCCATGGGTTCGAGACCCGCCTGGGCAGCGAGACCTCATCTCTACAATAAACCAAAAAATCAGCCGGGCGGTGGTAGCGCATGGCTATAATTCCAGCTACTTGGAAGGCTGAGGTGGAAGGATCGCTGGAGCCCAGCAGGTTGAGGCTGCGGTGGCCAGGAGCGGCCACTGCACTCCAGTCTGGGCAACAGAGTGAGACTCCAACTCAAAAAAAATGTAATTAGATATTTAATTAGGCTTATCATTAGAGGTTAATATCTCTTGATGATTTTAAAAATGTCTTAAGAGGGAATTTAACTTTTTGATTATGTGTCAAAAACTACAGCAAGCAATACTTAATGGTAAAATTTAAACTCAGTGGAAGATAAGAAATAAAACTGCTCATTTTACCTACTAATGTGTAACATAACTCCAGCAATCTTTAATAATATAATAAGGAAGAAAATATGCATACACTATATAAATACAGAAAGTGGCAAGACTAGATTTTACTTTTTATGTTTTCTTTTTTACCTGATATAATCGTTTAAAAACAGAAGATTTAATTTCCAAGCTAGGGATATGAAACAGTCCCTAGCAATTTGTCAGATAGTTTTTCATAACACTGTCACATGATTATAAAGATGTTCTCACAAAGCTAAGTTATTTTCAATGAAATGACTACCAAATTCCCAGAAAATGTAACATCTTGATTATAAAATTTGTGTGGAATAATACATTCCTTCAAATATTGTTATACCTGTGTGGAGAGGCGAACCTATTTAGTAAACGGTGCTGGGAAAACTGGTGACCTCATGCAGGAGATTGAAACAGGACCACTACCTATTACCATACCCAAAAATCAAGTTTAAATGGATCAAAGACCTAAATATAAAACCTCAGACTATAAGAATCCTAGAAGAAGACGTAGGAAACACACTTATGGAAATTGGAATAGGCAATCAATTCCTAAAAAACTTTCCAAAAGTGAATGCCATAAGAAATAAGATAGAGATGTGGGATCTCATCAAACTGAAGAACTTTTGCAAAGCAAAAGAAACCATCAACAGAGAGAGGAGACAGATTACAGAATGGGAAAAAAAAAATTCCAACTGTAAATTTGACAAAGTCCTAACATTCCTAACATATTGTTAGGAATATACAAGGAACTCAAATGTGTTGAAAGAAAAAAGCAAACAACCCTATTACAAAGTGGGAAAAATATATGAATAGACACATCTCAGAGGAAGACATACGAGCAGTCAACAGACACACAAAAATAAAACTCAGCCTCACTAATCATCAAAGAAATGCAAATTAAAACCACACTGCAATACCATCTAACTCCTGTCAGCATGGCCAATTCATCAAAAACTTAAAAAACAACAGATGCTTGAGAAGATGCAGAGAAAAGGGAGTGCTTCCACACTGCTGGTGTAAGTGTAAACTAGTACAACCTCTGTGGAAAACAGTGTGGCGATTCCTAAAAAATCTAAAAATTGACCTTCCATACGACCAAGCAATCCACCTTCTCAGAATTTACCAAGAGGAACTCAAATCACTGTATGAAAAAGATACCTACACATGTATAGTTATTGCAGCATTATTCACGATATCAAAAACATGAAACCAACCATGCTGTCCATCGAAGGTGGACTGAATAAATAAAATGTGGTATATATACATGATGGAATATTATGGAAACATAAAGAAAAACAAAATTACGGACTCCACAGCAAATTGGATGTATTTAGAGTCTATAATACTCAGTGATCTATCACAGAAACAAATATCTGAGTACTACATGTAGTCACTCATAAGTGAATTTTGATCATATATCATAATACTATAGGAAAGGGACTGGCAGTAGTGGGACACTGCCGGGGAGGAAGGGCACGTAACATCAATAAGGCTACCCACACTTTACCTACATGATGATCGCTTATGTACCTAACCCTGAATTGTATCCCACATCTTTTTTTTTTTTTGAGTTGGAGTCTCACTCTGTCACCCAGACTGGAGTGCAGTGGCCGCTCCTGGCCACCGCAGCCTCGACCCGCTGGGCTCCGGTGATCCTTCTGCCTCAGCCTTCCAAGTAGCTGGAACTACAGGCGTGCTCTACCATGCTGGCTAATTTTTGATTTTTTTATAGAGATGAGGTCTTTCCAAGTTGCCCGGGCGGGTCTCGAACCTGCAGACTCAGGCAATTCACTCACCTCAGCCTCCCAAAGGCACAGGATTACAGGCTAAGCCACCGAACCCAGCTATATCCCACATCTTTAAAATAAAAATAATAATTAAATAAAAACAAGGAATTTAGAATGTATTTCCTACATACCTCAGACACATGCCTATGATAAAATAGTTTCACAAAGAGAGATAAAAGGTATTATTTGATAAGTATTTCTAGATAATTTGTGTGTGTGTGTGTGCTAAAGAACACATATTGAACTTAGAAGTGATCAATTAACTTGCCTTGTTCAATTCTTTCCTAAACCAGTTACTGTTCAGAGAGATGGAGTAATCTGAAAAATTCTGGTTCTCATGCCCATTCTGGAGACAGGGGTTGAAGCCAGCCGTACCTGAATCAATTACACAGCAAGTGGGGGCAGGAAAGCAAACCTAAATTAGGATATGCAGGATAGTCAAACCAGAGTAAATGTTTATTTATTTGCCCATATGTCCAGATATGTTAACATTTATCTTTAGATTGATTCAGGTGTTCGGAAATCCTTAAACATGTTGATAGAGACACTGTGGTGCCATTTTTAATCATTAAATTGCACTAATAGGCATTGCTGGAGAGAGATTTATGAAGATTAAGGTTGTAGTTATAGAAATCTGCTATTATGTTACAGTGCATTACATTAAAAAATGACTTCTTTTTTGAGTATGTATAGCAAACATTCAGCTCTTACATGCAGGAGTAGATGTGTTTTTGTTGAGAAACAAACTCAAATTTGCCCTAATAATGCTTGCTAGCATATGTTTTGTGCTTTGGCTGCCATAATTCTTAAGGTCAAAATGTGTGATATTTGAGTGTGTCTGCCAGACCTTCAAAAATGCATATCTATATATTTGTTTGCATTTTGCTTTCTGTATTTTTTAGTCTCATTTTTCTTACTTAACAAAAAGAAGTATAAATTTGGCTAATTTTTATTAACACTTTTTTGGAAAAGACAAACTATAGACTTATATAAAATAATTAGCACTGTTATTCATATATTGCTATGTTCTAGGAACACAAAAATCACCAGGAACTGTCATCAGAGCCTTATTTGAGTTCACTCAAAGAATATCAATGTCATCATTACACATGAGAAAAAATCCAAAGCACAAAGATCAGTGCACTGTTCAAGGTTGAGGACTACTAAGTGGTGCAGTGGAATTATGAGTCCATACACAGGCATACCTCAAAGATATTTTGAGTTCAGTTCCAGGCTATTATAAAATAAATATCACAGAAAAGCAAATCACAAGAATGTTTTAGTTTCACAGTACATATATCAATACAGTCTACATTTACACTATATTCTATTAAGAATGCAACAACATTATGTATAGACACTATACACGTACCTGAATTTAGAAACACTTTATTCCAGTTTTCAGGGGAAATGTTTCCAGTTTCTGTCCATTTAACAATATGTTAGCTGCCACTCTTGCTCAACGTTGTGTTGGAATTCCTAGCTCGGGCAATTGCACAAGAGAAGGAAATCAGGGGTATCCAAATAGGAAAAGAGGAAGTCAAATTATCCCTCTTTACAGATGATATACTCCTGTACCTTGAAAACTCAAGAGAATCTGTCAAGAACCTGCTTGCACTGATAAAGGACATTGGCAAAGTCTCAGGGTACAAAATAAATGTGTAAAAACAGTTACATTCCTATACACCAACAACACGCAGGTAGAGACTCAAATTAAAAGCACAATTCATTCATGATCGCCACAAAAAAAAACCATGAAATACCTCGGCATCTTTCTATCCATAGAGGTGAAAGACCTTTACAATGAGAACTACAAAACATTGCTCAAAGAAATCCAAGAAGACACAAATGGAAAAACATTCCATGCTCATGAATAGGAAGAATCAACATTGTTAAAATGTCCATCCTGCCAAAGGCAATCTACAGATTCAATACAATACTCATTAAGTTACCAACATCATTCTTCTCAGACTGGAAATGACAATACAGAAATTCATATGGAAACATCAATGACCACGAATAGCCAAAACAATCCTTAGCAAAAGAAACAAAGCAGGAGGTATCACACTTCCAGACTTCAAACTTCACTATAAAGCTACAGTAATCAAAACAGTCTGCTATTGATACAAGAAAAGACATATAGACCAATGGAAAAGGATATAGATTCCGGAAGCAAAGTCTCAATTTCTCAACCAACTTATTTTTGACAAGCCTCCAACAACAACCACTGGGGAGAGGAGAACCTATTCAGTGAATGGTCATAGGGGAAAACTGGCTGACCACATGTAGAAGATTGAAACAGGACTCCTACATATCACCACACACAAAAATTAACTCTAAATGGATCAAAGACCTAAATGTAAAACCCCAAACTATAAGAATCTTAGAACATGCAGGAGACACCCTTATCGAAATTGGAACTGGAAACCAATTCCTATTCAGAACCCTAAAGCCAATATCTTAAGATATAAGATAGACAAGTCCAAGTGGGACCTCATAAAACTAAAGAGTTTCTGCAAAGCAAAAGAAACCATCAAGAGAGCAGAGTGACAGACCATGGAATAGGAAAAAAAATATTTGCCAACTGTATATCTGACAAAGGTCTAACATCTAGGATCTACAAGGAACTCAAACACGCCAAATGGAAAAAAAACCCAAACAGCCCCACTAAAAAGTGGACAAAAGACATGAATAGACACTTCTCAAAAGAAGATATGCAGGCAATCAACAGACACATGAAAAAGTGCTCAGCCTCATGCGCCAACAGAGAAATGCAAATCAAAACCACATTGATATACCACCTAACCCCACTTAGAGTGGTCATCATTAATAAAACAGACAACAAAAGATGCTGGCAAGAATGCAGAGAAAAGAACGCTTCTACACTGCTGATGGGAATGCCAAGTAGTGCAACTTCTCTGGAAGACAGTGTGGTAATTTCTGAAAGAACTAGAAATTGACCTTCCATATGACCCAGCAATTCCCCTATTGGGAATGTACCCGGAGGAACTCAAATCATTCTACAAAATATACCTGCACACATATGTTTGTTCCAGTTCTATTCACAATAGCAAAAACATGGAAACAACCATGTTGCCCATTGAAGTTGGACTGGATAAAAAAAATGTGGTACAAATACACAATGGAATATTATGCAACCATAAAGAAGGACAAATATATGGACTTCGCAGCAACTTGGATAGATTTGGAGTCGATCATACTCAGTGATCTATCACAGAAACAAAGAACAGACTACCATATGTTCTCACCCTGAACAATTATAATACTGTAAGAAAGTGATTGGCAGTAATGGAAAATTGTCAGGGGAAGGAGGGTGGGATTGGCAGTTGAGGGAAACTGCTAAGGGAGGGAGGGCATACCTCATCAACAAGGGTACCTACATAATCAATATTTGTATACCTAACCCTGAATTGTACCCCACATCTTTATTATTTAAAAAAATTCATAAAATAAAATAAAGAAAAAAAGAAGAAAGGTATTGGCAGTATTGCGAAACTGTCAGGGGAGGGAAGTAGAGTTGGCAGTTGAGGAAAACTGCTAGGAGAGCGAGGGGAATACCATATCAACAAGGGTACCTGCATAATCAAAGTTTGTATTTCTCACCCTGAATTGTATCCTACATCTTTATAATTAAAAAAAGACAAATACTTTATTGCTAAAAACCATCTGATCTTCAACAAGTAATCATTTTTTGATGGTGGAAGGTCTTTTCTCAATGTAGATAGTGCTGACTTATCAGGCTAGTGGTTTCTACGTAGTGGGTGACTGAAAATTTCTTAAAATAAAAGAATGCATTTTGCTGCATTAATTAACTTATTTTCATGAACTATTTCTCTGTAGCATGTGATGCTGTTTGATAGCATTTTATCATCAATAAGAGTTCTTTCTAGTTAATTCTCTCAAACCCTACTGCTGCTTAACTAAGTTTATGTAACATTCTAAACCCTTTGTTGTCATTTTCATAATGTTTCCAGCATCTTCATCAGGAGAAGATTTCATATAAATAAAAGCCCATTGCTCACAGAAGCAGCTCTTTGTCCATTCAAGTTTTATCATGTATTTGCAGCTTCACTTCTACTTAGTTCTTTTGCTGTATCTCCTACATCTTCACTTCTATTTAGTTATTTTGCTATATCTACTACATCTTCAGTGGTTTCTTCCGCTGAAATCCCAACTCCCTCAAAATCATCCATGAGGGTTGGAATCAACTTCTTCCAAACTCCTCTTAATGTGGATATTTTGACTTTCTCCCATGAATCAAAATTATTCTTAATGACATCTAAAATGGCGACTCATTTCCAGAAAGTTTGCAATTTTCTTGTTCACATCTATCAGAGGAATCACTATCTATGGCAGCTATAGCCTTATAAAATGTATTTCTTGATAAAACAAGACTTGAAAGTTGAAATGACTTATTGATCCATAAGTTGCAGAGTAAGTACTGTATTAGCAAACAGAAAACCAATGCAATCTCCTTGTACATCTCCACCAGATCTCTTAGGTGACTAGATGTATTATCAATGAGCAGTAATATTTTGAAATGATTTTTTTTTTTTTCTGAGCAGTAAGTTTCAAGATTGGGCATAAAATATTTAGTATACCATACTGTAAACAAATGTGTTATACAGGCTTTGGTTCCATTTACAAGGGGGACCCCAAAAACCCAGAAATTACTTACAAAATATTGTGTATTTATTTTCACATGCTGAAACTTCAGTCATTTTCAAAGTACTCTCTTCTCAAAGCAATACACCTATCAAGATGCTTTCTTCGTGGCTTAAACTTGTCCATTTTGAAGATTTTTAGTGCTTCTGATGTATTTTGTTTCACCCCTTCCACATGGGCAAAAAAATAGTCACTGGAGGCAGATTGGGTGAATGGTGGGGGAACAGAGGTCATGCCATTATAGGTCAAAAACTGCAGGAACACTCAGCATGGAGTAGGTAGGTGCATTTTCATGGTGGAAGAACCAGTCGCCTGTTAGCCATGACTCAGGGTGTTTCTTCCACAAATTGTCTCTCACAACAATGCTAACTGGTACACTGATGCTGATAGGTTCCTAGAATGTTTACCTATGGAAGCCTACAAGGTTACAAGGGGTCCACCCTCCAAAAGATAATTCTGGTTTTTTGGAGGTCCTTTCTCATATATAGGAATAGGGAGAGATAGATCATTATCAGAGTATCCTGATATTCTATAGACTTTTCTTCCAGACACAATATTGGATTATTTAAAAATAAGTATATAGAAAGCTGATATAAGAGGGAAAAACTAATTTTTCTTAGGATCTATCATCATGCCATATATTGAACTAGGGATTGGGGTTTAACCTTTGTTATTTCACTTAATCTTCCACAAATCCTTTTGTGTATCTCAGGAAACTGAGTCTTAAGCAAAGGGTGTCAAGTAATTTGTTCAAGTATTTTTGGTGCAGAACCATGCTGAAATCCCTGGTTTTCTCAATCCAGAGTTGGTGTTGTTGTCGGTGTTGTTGTTGTTACTTTACTTTAGGATTTTTTTCTTCTATACTATGTTATGTATTAGGTATTTGCAAGGTTTCGCTTTTTATTTTTTAGAAACACTCAGGGACTGTTCAGTGCTGACTATCCTTTATCCATACAATTCCTGTAAATTCCATACCAGAACATCTGCCTTGCTGTCACCTCAGATGGCTATAAAGTCCCATTTAATCAACACCATGGAATCCTTGCCAGAGAATGGAATCTTGCATAAACAATTATTCAGATATTTATAATTTATACTTTAAAACATTCTTATTGAAATGTGACAATTTAGGTCTTTTTTCTTTTCTTTCTGCGTTATCAAATTTCTAAACATAAACCAAGTTAGATAGCAAAAAGCAAAATACAAAAGCATATATACATAAAAATCCATAGAAAAATGTCCGCTAGATTACAAACCCGTATTATTCCCTAGTCTTTAATTGAAGTTTGATATGTAAACATATTTTTAATACATCACAGTATATTTTAAAACCAGAGTCAAATGAGTTGAGGTTTCTTTATAGGTTTTTTTTATTTATAGGACAAACTTTATTTTTGAGAATATAAAATTAAGAAAAAAATAAAAACTTTTTTCTCTGAGAGGAATAAGTATTCCCATTTGTTTAAGTGTTGTAAATATGGAAGTCACTATAAATCCCTTTTATATTGACCCTAGGAGTATAGGCTGAATTTAGTTGTCAATTGCTAAATTGCAAAAATCTTTTTACCTTTAAAAAAATGTGTATTTTACTGTAGAGATGAGGGGTATGGGTAAGGATCAAGTACACAAGGAGGCTTCATGCAGGTGAAGATTGGACCTCCAACTGGCCCTCATATTTCCTTTGTGTTGTTACATGCTCCCTTTCCTTTCTCCCTCCACTGGCAGTCCAGTGATTGCCAATCCCTCCCTTGTGCTGTTGTGATTATGTTTAGGTCCCACTATGAGTGAGAACATGCAGTATTCAGTTATTTGTTTCTGTGATAGATCACTAAGTTTGATGGTGTCCAACTCTATCCAATTTGCTGTGAAGTCCATAATTTTGTTCATCTTTATGAATGTGTAATACTCCATCATAAATATGTGCCACATTTTCTTTATCCAGTTCACATTTGTTGGGCAGTAGGGTTGGTTCCATATTTTTGCTAATGTAAATAATGTAGCAATAAGCTTGCATGTGCTGGTGTCTTTTTGTAGAATTATTTATGTTCCTCCAGGTATATTCCCAGAAGAGAGACAGATTGCTGAATCATATGGAAGGTCAACTTTTAGTTATTTTAGGAATCACCTCTCTCTCTCTCTCTCTCTCTCTACTCTCTCTTCTGTCTTTGATTATTAATAATGCATTGAAAATTTACATAAACTGTCATACACATAATATTAGTTAAGATGAAAGACTTACGTAATTTGACAGCAATCTACCATTAAATTGTACATTCAGTTTAGGACCTACTATGCTTGAGTCAATGTCAAGTATGGTGAAAGATATAAAATTTGATACTAAAATATTGTTCCTCTCCTCCAAATACCTGTAACTAAATATATGCCAGTTAAGCCTCTGAAAAGTGCAAAATAGCAAGTGTAGTTAATATTCTGAAAGTTTAGAAAGAAAGTTCAGGGAATATTAATAGTAGCTCAGGCTTATGATGTCTAACTATGGACCAGAAATTGTTTAATGCACGTTAAATCTATAAGCTTATTTAATCTTCACAACCAACTTACTAATTTTATACTAACATTATTATTCATGTTTCTTAGACAATAGAATTAAAGCACAGAGGTTAAAATGACATGCCACAGTCACACAGCTTGTAAAAAGAGAACTAGGATTCCACCCAGACAGATCTGCTTTTGAATGTCCATGACTACCTCCATGTTGCCACTCAAAGATCAGAATGGTTAGTGCTAGTCAGGGGAGAAGGGGAGGTTTTTGGGAAGGTAAGATTTAACTACACAAAAATTTTGGATTCAAACAAAATAATTATTAATCTTGTTAAAAACAAATTTTACAGTTTTACGTGATTTCAACTTTTCCTCCCTGGAGAAACCCCTTTAAAATTTATAGAGCAACTGTGTGTTTATGATTGGGTGTGAAAGAGAAAGAGAGAGAGAGAGCATGCGTGTGAGAGAAAGTTTGTGTGTATGTGTGTGTGTGTGTGTGTGTGTGTGTGTGTGTGTGTGTGAAAAGAATTGGGGAATGAGAGAGGAGGAAGAAAATTTTACAGGCAAATGAGTTGTTTTGATTGATAATGAAATGGATTTATTCAATTGCAATTTTTAATGTCTTACTTATTTCAAATAATATAATGCAGAATTTAACTTTCTTTTCATTTTGTCACTGTGGTACAAAAGTTTTTGAGAAAGAAAAAGTAGACTTTCAAGTTCAGTTTTTTGGAGGAGAGTAGAAAAAGAATTGTGGCTGGCATTTAGTGTTCATCTGCACTTATTCAGAGAGTTGCACATGACACGTCTTTGGGGCAATAACTTAGCAGGAGGGCAACACTGGGCCACAGGATACGCTGCTGAAGACTGTTCTCTAGCTGCTCACTGTTCCTGAACAGGATGACATTTTATGGGGACTATTAGAAATGCATGAATTCTGCACACAAAATGTCAACTGATATATTAAGAAAGAGCAACTCGCTATAGTTACTAGAAGTAAAATTTCTCTGGTTTTAACCCCATTCCATTTTATAGATATACAGTTTGTAAGCCTGTACCATTTCAGATGAGACCGTTTGACAACCAAGATATACATTCAGGCTAAATTTTGCAATATGAGCGTGAAATCTCATACAAAAATGAAAACAGTATCATTTTCCATCTTCAGTTCAAAACCAAGGTCATGGATTATGAATTTTAAGTAGTCAGTATATCATTCAAAAATCATTCCAGATAGAAATATGACATCTTTATTCAACTTGCTTATGACTTTTTAAGTATGTTATTATTGTTTCTTCATATGGATAACTTTTAAAAATTGGATACTAACACAAAAAAGCTATCATAAAGCAACTGAATTGATAAGCATTTTTGTATTGAATTTTAGAGTCAATAATGCTGTCACATTCTAGACCTAGAAATTCAAAGAAAATTTAATGCTGAAAAATAAAAAACATGCTTAATCTTTATTTAGCCCTTTTAATGTAACATAACTGAGGAAAATTTTCTCCATGGAAAATGAGATTAGCCACAAAATTGGTCTCTGAAGTACACAGACTGCCATATGCTCAACTTCAGGCTCAGCAGAATACAACGGTTTGTTCATGGTGCTTCCCCATCCATGATGCAGCTAATGTGTGGCCTATCAGATATATGGGTTTGTTCCTAATTTCAGTAATGTTACCTCGACTTTCTTTTCGTACATAAGGCTGCTCTGTACATACATCGATTGCTACTGTTTTATCTAATTCAATCCTGTTTTCTCATCACAACTTCTAGGACTCTCTTTTGTGACAAATAGAGTTATGTATCACTTAACAACAAGGGTATGCCTGAAAATGTGTCTGTTGTGCAAGCATCAGAGACTGTACTTACACAAACCTAGATGGCACAGCCTACTTCACACCTAGGCTATATGGTATAGTCTACTGCTTGTAGTCTACAAATCTGTACAGCTTGTTATTGTACTGAATACCTTGGGCAATTGCAACACAATGATAAGTATTTGTAATATGTAAATATATCTAAAAATAGAAAAGGTACAGTAAAAATACAGTATAAAAGAGAATAAGGGGTACACCTATATAGGACACATCATGAATGGGGCTTGCAGGATTGGAAGTTGCTCTGGGTGAGTCAGGGAGTGGTGAGTAGATGTGAAGGAAGGATATTAATGTAAACTACTGTACACTTAGGCTCCACTAAATTAATACAAATTTTTCTTTCTTCAATAACAAATTAACCTAAGCTTACTGTAACTTTTTTACTTTATAAACTATTTTTTTGACTCTTTTGTAATATCATTTAGTTTAAAACACAAACGCATTGTAGAGCTGCAAAAATTTGCGTTATTTGCATTCTTATTCTATAAGCTTTTTTCTATTTTTAATTTTTAACTTTTTTCTTAAAATTTTATTTAAACTAAAACACAAATGCCCAGTAACCTAGACCTTCACAGAGTAAGGATCATCAGTATCATTGTCTTACATTCCTTTTTTTTTGAGTTGGAGTCTCACTCTGTTGTCCAGGCTAGAGTGCAGTGGCACATTCACGACCACCACAGCCTTGACCTGCTGGACTTAGATAATCCTTTTGCCTCAGCCTTCCAAGTAACTGGAACTACAGACACATACCACCACTCCCAGCTAATTTTTGTGATTTATTGTAGAGACGAGGTCTCTCCAAATTGCCCAGGCTGGTCTCAAACCCCTGGGCCCAGGCAATCCTTTCGCCTCTGCTTCCCAAAACGCTGGGATTACAGGCTGAGACACCGTGCCGGCCTATGTCTTACATTTCTACAACCACATCTTGTTTCACTGAAAAGTCTTCAGGGGCAATATCACACATGGAGCTCTCATCTCTTATAATAGCAATAACTTCCTCTGAAACACCTCCTTGAAGAAACTACATGAGATTGTTTTACAGTCAACTTTATTTTCTAAGTAGAAAGGGTACACCCTAAAATAACAATAGAAAAGCATAGTATAGTAAATACATAACCAGTAAAATAGTTGTTTATTATCATCAATTATTATGTACTTTACATAATTGCATAGGCTAGACTTGTATATGGTTAGAAGTGCTGGTTTGTTTACTCTAGCATCAACATAAATACATGAGTAATATATCACTGAGCTATGGTGTTAAGGCAGTTATAATGTCCCTACAGGATAGGAATTTTTCAGTTTCATTATAATCTTATGGGACCACTGTCATATATGTGGTCCCTCATTGACTGAAGTGCTATTATGTGGTACACGACTGTACATATAAATCTTGCCATCTATTAACAAGGTAACAACAAAGGAATTCCCACAGCCCTGGCTGATATGCAAATAGCACATAATGATTAAACTAAAAAGTAATTTTGATGTAATGAAAATATGTTTAAGGTAGAAATATCTAAATTTATTTTCTAGAAAAAAATCATAAAGACTACAATTCTCTGTTAAAGAAAAATTTTCTGTATAAAGAACATAGAAGTAGGACTTCCAGCAAGATGGCAACGAGACAGGTTGGTCTGTGAGATTCTCTGTGAAAAGAAGTGTCCATAAGGACTCTTGCTCAACCCTAGTGGCTCCTGCTTTGGCCGCTGCCAGCCTGCTCTTCAGCCAGCCAGCCACAAAGGCCTGCAGACTGGCAGAAACTGGCCCCACACACTACTACTGCCATTGTTGCAGCTGCTGCCACCACTGCCACTACCAGCCACGCTGGCCCACAGGCTGGAGGCCCTCAGTTCCATGCACTGCACTGCTGACACGGTCACCACTGCCACTGCTCCCTCGCGCAGTCTCTCCTCCCTCTGTCTGGGGTGGTCCTAGGCTCCCAGCCCAGGGAGCTCCTATCATGCACCAAACTGCTGACACGGCCACTGCCACCGCTACTCCGTCCCACAGCCGCTCCCTTCCCCTGCCTGGGACGGTCCTCGGCTCTGGCCTTGTGGAGCTCTGGGTTCCCACTTCTGCTGCACTGTCCCACCCCACCCGAGCCGCCCAGTGCCATGCCAACCTGCAGCTCCCAGCTGTCTTGCACTCTGTTTCCCCTAGCTCAGCCCCCAGCGAGCAGGTCCAGAGAGCAGCTGAAGTCCTGAGACCAGGCAGAAACTTGAATTGCTACACCCAGCTCCACCAGCCTCCAGTCGCGACCTAGGTAATAGCATCAAACTGGAAGAGACAGAAGCCCCTCTCCCATGCTAGGTGGGGTACAGACCAGATCTGAGTGACAGACTGCTCAGGCAGCAACCTAACTGAGCCCAGATCTGATCCACCCTCCCCCCACAGCAGGACTGGGGCAACAGATCCTAGCTGTGAACAATCCTACCAGACTGCAATGAGAGTTAGAGATCAAAGCTGAAGGGATGCTGGACTCAGTGGAATGACCTAAAAGCATGCTTGGTTCCCTTGGTTTTTCTATTTTTATTTTTATTCTTTGTTTGTTTTACTCATCTTTTTTTTTTTTGTCTTTTCTCTCTCTTCTTACTGTTATTGATAACGTCTTCATGTTTGTGTAAGAGAATAGTATCCATAAGTAGGTTGATTGGCTTATGTGTCTGTATGATTGTATATTTTACTTTTTTAAATCTTTCTGTCTTTGTGTCTCTTTTCATTTGTTGGTATGTTTGTCTGTTTTCCCTCTTACTCTACTCACTCCCCACCTTCCTCTTCCCCGCCATTCTGTTCCATTATTTTCCTTTTCCTTACCCCATTTTGCTTGAGGGAGCAAACCTATTCCCCCCACTGCATGGATAGATTGCAAGGCAGAGGGAAGTAGGTCCCAGGGTATCTATACACCTGTTGGTGGATACTGGGATCTGCAGACAGATTTTGAATCACACGTCCCCCCCATTAGATCTCAAAACTGCAAAAAAGTACAGCCCCAAATCTACAATCCAGCTTCAGAAGTGAACAAAGCTAGAGGTTTCACATAAGGAAGAATAGGAGATAGGCAAAACAGAAGTAAAAGCAACCCTGCTACCCCTTAACAATAGAATTCAGGAAGAGGGGATGAAAAGAAAAAAAGTGGGGAGGAAAAATCTACACAAATGAAGAAAAACCAAAGAAAAAATACAGGTCCCACACAGACCCATGGGAGATCAGACACTGAGAAAACAGACTTCAGAACGCAAACAATGAAGAGCCCCCAGAATAGCTGGTCACATACCACAAACCCAGACATCAAGACATTAATAGAGAGAATAAAAGCAGGAACAGCAACAACTTTACAAGAACCTCATGGCAAGAATAAACCCTCACATTTCAATAATTAACCTGAAGGTAAATGGACTAAAGGCACCACTGAAAAGACATAGAATGACAAAATGGATAAAATATCATGAGGCAACAATATATTGTCTCCAAGAAATTCATCTTACCAGAAAGGACACTCACAGACTCAAAGTAAGAAGATAGGAAGTAAAATTTCAGGTGGACAGAATATAAAAGAAAGCTGGAATTGCAATATCAATCTCAGAAAAAATACACTTTAAGCTATCAAAAATTTAAAAAGATACAGAAGGTCACTACATAATGATAAAAGGTTCAATCCATAAAAAAAAAAAAAAAAAATCCTAAACATATATGCACCCAACATAGGAGCACCAACTTTCAAAGCAGCTTCTAGGAAAACTTAAAAAAGATATTGACTCTAACACTATCATATCTGGGGTCTTTAATACCCACTCACAACCCTAGACAGATCATCAGGACAAAAAAATCAGTGAGGAGATTCAGAACCTCAATCTGACTCTTGACCAAATGGACTTAATTGATACCTACAGAACACTTCACCCAATGACCACAGAATATACATTCTATTCACCACCACATGGAACATACTCTAAGATTGACTACATCCTTGGCTATGCATCAAGCATAAACAAATTTCATAAGATTGAAATTTTGCCATGAACCTTCTCAGATCACAGTGGAATAAAAATAAATAAAAACAACAAAAACATTCCCCCCAAACACACAAAGACATGGAAACTAAACACCATGATGCTAAACAATTCCTGGGACAACACAGAAATCAAAACAGAAATTTAAAAATACCTGAAAATGAATGAAAATCAAGAAACATCTTACCAAAATCTCTGGGATGCCATGAAAACAGTAGTAAGACGGGAATTCATATCTCTATAAACACACATGAAGAAAATGGAAAGATCACAAGTTAACAGCCTAACAAGTCACCTAAGGAAGGTGGAAAAGCAAGACCATCAAAACACCAACTTCAGCCGAAGAATCCAGATCATGAAAATAAAAACCCAAATCCAGGATATAGAAGACAAAAAGATAATGCAAAAAAAGCAATGAAACAAAAAGTTGGTTCTCTAAAAGGATAAGAGAGTGATGGTCCCCTAGCTAGACTGACCAAGAAGAAGACAGAAAAACTGTAAATAAAGCATTAACACAAAAGATGAAGTCACAATTGACCCTGAAGGAATACAAAAGATTATCTGAGGCTACTAGGTACACTTGTATGGAAACAAACTTGAATGCCTAAAGGAAATGGAGGACTTTCTGACATCAAACAACCTCCCTAGGTTGAAACAAGAAGAAATCAAGACCCTAAATGAACCAATAACAATCCAGGAAATTGACTATGTCATAAGAAAACTACCTACAAAAAAAGCCCTGGACCAGATGGTATTCCAGCAGAATTCCACAAAGCATGCAAGGAAAAACTGATACCAATCCTTCTGACAGAATTCCAGGTGATTGAGAAAGATGGAACTCTTCCCAAATGATTTTATGAAACTAACATCACATTGATTCCCAAGGCAAGTAAAGACTCACCAAAGAAAGAAAACTACAGGCCAATATCTTTGATGAACATAGATGTTAAAATTCTCAGCAAGATCCTAGCAAATCAGATTCAATAACACATCTCAAAAAATCATCCACAATGACAAAGTAGGCTTCATCCCCAGGATAAACAAGGCTGGTTCAACATTTGTAAGACCACAAACTTAATTAAATACATCAACAGACTTGAAAACAAAAACCACATGATTATTTCATTAGAGACAGAAAAAGTTTTTGATAAAATCCAGCACCCCTACTTGATAAAAACCCTGTAACATCTAGGCATAGGTGAAACATACTTCAAAATAGTAAGAGCCATCTATGAGAAACCCACAGCCAGAATACTGCTAAACAGATAGAAATTGGAACCATTCCCCCTGAAAACTAGAACAAGACAAGGATGCCCACTCTCACCCTTCCTGTTCAGTATAGTTTCGGAAGTCCTAGCTAGAGCAATCAGAGAAGAGAAGGCAATGACGGGTATCCAAATAGGAAAAGAGGAGGTCGAGCTATCTCTCCTTGCAGATGACATGATTGTATACCTCGAAAACTCAAGAGAGTCAGTCAAAAAACTCCTTGTACTGATAAAGGACTTTGGCAAAGTCTCAGTGTATAAAATAAATGTGCACAAGACAATCTCATTTCTATGCACCATAATAACAAACAGAAACCCAAATAAAAATTGCAATACCATTCACCAAAGCCACACACACAAAAAAAGAAATACCTTGGCATTGTCCTAACCAGAGAAGTGAAAGACCTTTACAATGAAAACTATAAAACACTGCTCAAAGAAATCAAAGATGACACAAACAAGTGGAAAAATATTCCATGCTCATGGATTGGAAGAATCAACATTGTCAAGATGTTCATTCTACCTAAGGCAATCTACAGATTGAATGCAATACCCATCAAATTCCCAGCAACATTCTTCTCAGACCTAGAAAAAATAATACAGGAATTCATATGGAAACATAAGTGACCAAGAATAGCCAAAACAGTCCTCAGCAAAAAGCACAAAGCAGGAAGTATCACACTCCCAGACTTTAAACTTTGTTATAAAGCAACAATAGTCAAAACAGTCTGGTATTGGTACAAGAACAGGCATGTAGATTTAGATCAATGGAATAGAATTGAGATTCCAGAAGCAAAACCTCAATTTTTCAACCAACTCATCTTCAGCAAATCCTCCACCACCCTTACTGGGGAGAAGAGAATATATTCAGTAAATGGTGCTGGGAAAACTGACTGACCATTTGCAGAAGATTGAAACAGGATCCCTACCTATTCCCATACATAAAATTTAACTCTAAATGGGTAAGAGAATGAATGTAAAACCTCAAACCATAAGATCCTTAGAAAATGCAGGAGGCACTCTTATGGAAGTTGGAACTGGCAACCAATTC
Organism: Cephalopachus bancanus; assembly: GCA_027257055.1. Taxonomy (NCBI): domain Eukaryota; kingdom Metazoa; phylum Chordata; class Mammalia; order Primates; family Tarsiidae; genus Cephalopachus; species Cephalopachus bancanus. The sequence goes on along the minus strand of JAPVLO010000046.1, from coordinate 2,866,979 downwards.
CCCATCAAAACCCAAAGTGCCCATGCCATAAAAGACAAGATAGACAAGTGGGACCTCATTAAACTGACAATCTTCTGCAAAACTAAATAAACCATCAAGAGATCAGGGAAACAGCCCACAGACTGGAAAAAAATATTTGCCAACTCTATGGCTGACAAAGGCCTTACATCTAGGATCTACAAGGAACTTAAACATGCTGAAAAGAAAAAAAAATAGTACCATGACAAAGTGGGCAAAAGATATGAATGAATAGACAGTTCTCAAAAGAAGACATATGAGCAGCCAACAGATACATGAAAAAATGTTCATCCTCACTAGTCATCAAAGAAATGCAAATCAAAACTATACTGAGATACTACCTAACTCCAGTCAGGATGGCCATCATCAATAAATCAAAAAATAACAGATGTTGGAGAGGATGTGGTGAAAAGAACACTTCTACACTGTTGGTGGGAGTGTAAACTAGTACAACCCCTGTGGAAATCAGTGTGACAATACCTAAAAGTTCTAAAAATTGACCTTCCATATGAACTCACAATCCCCCTACTGGGAATATACCCAGAAGAACTCAGATAACTCTATAAAAAAGATACCTTCACACGTATGTTTATCACAGCATTTTTCACAATAGCTAGACCATGGAACCAGCTGTGCTGCCCTTCAAAAGAGGATTGGATTAAAAAAATGTGGTACATATATATGATGGAGTATTATGTAGCCATAAAGAAAATCACGAATTTCGTGCAACCTGGATGGACTTAGAGTCTATAATACCGAGTGATCTTTCTTAGAAATAAAGAACTGAGTATCATCTGTTCTCACTCATAAGTAGACCTTGAACAACTATCCTAATTCTATAAGAAAAGAATTGACAATAGTGGGATACTGCTGGAGCATAGAGGGGAGTGTGGGGAGGTGAGATTGACAGTAGTCAAGATCTACCTGGGGAGGGGGGGCACACCTCATCAACAAGGGTACCTGCACAATGAATATTTGTATATCTAACCCTGAATTGTACACCACAATTAAAAAAAATAAATTAAATAAAAAAACAGAAAGAAAGAACCTGAAATTGACCTTCCATATGACTGAGCAATTTCGCTACTGGGAATACACCCGGAGGAACTCAAATCATTCTGCAAAATGTACCTACACACATATGTCTGTTGCCACTCTATTCACAATAGCAAAAGCATGGAACCAATCATGTTGCCCATCGAAGCTGGACTGGATAAAAAAAATGTGGTACGTATACACAATGGAATATTATGCAATCATAAAGGACAAATATATGGACTTTGCAGCAACTTGGATGGATTTGGAGTTGATCATACTCAGTGATCTATCACAGAAACAAAGAACGGTGTACCATATGTTCTTACTCATAAGTGGACCTTGAACAATTATAATACTATAAGAAAGGGATTGGCAGTAGTGGGAAACTGTCAGGGGAGGGGGATGGGATTGGCAGTTAAAGGAAACTGCCAGGGAAGGAAGGGGCACACCTCATCAATAAGGGTACCTGCATAATCAACGCTTGTATACCTAACCCTGAATTGTACCCCACATCTTTATAATAAAAAAGAAAAAGAAAATAAATAAAATTAAATAAAAATAAAAAAAGAAAATAGAAAGTTCAATGAAGAAAACCCACAAAAAAGCTTGAAATTACATCAATTCACATATATATCCAGAATAGCATCACCTATAAGGACAAAATGCAAATGTTATTCTTTCCATTAATTATAATAAATAAAGTCTATAATGTATGAATAATTGAGATTTGAATAATGTGGTGTGTCTGGCATTTGTTGGTGTCTTCCCATGTTAATTTGTCTTTGGCTGTTATTCTAGCAAATAAGGATTTAATTACACTTTAGAAAGAATATGTTGTGGAGCAGAAAAGAGAAATAAACTTAAAATGGAAAATTATAAGATATTTTACTGTCCTGACTCAGAAAATTAAAAGCAATCTGTCTAATATACAAGCGGGGCTATAGCATTTAAGATGAATATCATTTTCCCTATTGACTGAGCTAATTTCTGGAACATTTTATACACTATTAATTATATAAAGATATACTTAGAAACATAATTCAAAACTTGCTATTATTATTAACATTATTTTTGTATCTATTGAATTTTTAGATGAGATGCCATCAATCGTCTTGCTATTAATAACTGAGCATCTGCTGTATGCAGAATGATATACTAGGCACCGTGAGGAGAAACAACACAGCCAAAGGAGATAATATGATAGAATTTGATTTCTGGAGTCACACGAGTTTGTGTTTGAACCCTGCTTTTCCAGTTACTAATGAGTGATCACAAATGAGGTACTTAATGCCTTTAGTTTGGGCTTTTTCATCTCCCAAATGGCAAAACGTAGTTTCTGAGCCATAAAAATTTTTTGAAATATAAATGTGAATATACACACACAATGTTTTATACTGTGACTAGCATGTAATGAATACTCAATATTTTAATATCATTAGATTAAATAATCACTAACATTATTCAGTTGTATTCTTCAAGGAAGAGCTAATTTAGCAGAGGAAGATTGCACTAACACAAATATAAATAACAAAACTGTTAGAGTGCAGAATACTATTTTACAAGGAAAATTCTCAGAACATAAATAAATCATGAACTCAGATATGAAGAAAAATTGTAAATATGCTATTAATTATCCTACTTCAAACCTGAAATTAATTTTCTAATTAAAAAGAAAGACAGAGGGTATTTCTGTTTTTGAGAAATAAGAGTTAATATTTTAATAAAATATTTTGTAATATATGACCATGGCAAAAGATATAGACAAGGGAAATAATCTGTAAAAATGAGAATGACAAGCCACTGTAATTCCAGCACTCACAGACAACCATGCTTAAGAGTTTAAGGTTTTTAATTTCAGTCTTAATGAGGTAGCTTTTTACATGGTTGAGATTCTATTGTGCATTAAATTTTATGCCTGCTTTTGATATTACACTTTATAGTATAATAATTTTCCATATCTTTGGAAATTATTTATTAGTATCATTAAATGTCTCAAAATTTTTTATCTTTTTGAAGATACACTATAAACATGGAATATTAAATATTGTGGTATCAGTCTGTATTTTGTCTGACAATTACAGAATATGACTACATGCAATGTAGTGTAATTTCAACAGTCACATCTTAAAAAAAGAGAAACTATTATTTGTTTAAATTATTAGGAAAACCTTCACTAATGCTAGTATAAAAATATTTTTGAGTCATTTATTAAAAAATGAATAGAACAACATTAAGGAAAAAGAAAGTATCAGATTATCTGGATTTGGAGAATCTCATGAGCCAAGAATATTGAGGAAGAAGCATAGAATATGAAATGTTGGTAGTTGTAAGATTACCTGGATATGAATAGTTTATGCTTGAAATGATGTAAAATAAAACTGGATTATATAGAAGAAAGAGGTAGATGAGAAAGATTTAGTTTCCTTAGGTGATTTTTCTGTCTCAGCCAGTGATAATTTCTTTGTAGATGGTGAAGGGCCAAGATTACACAAACAGTATAATTCCTAAGGATGGTGATGAAAATCAGTGTGTTGCATTTGTGGAATTCGAAGTGCCTAAGTACAGAACAATTCCTTAGATTTCCTAATAACTGGCAAATTAATTCCACAAGCAATATATTTCAAGTTACCTGAGCAAAGTATAGAAAAAGCAAATTTTTCTCTATAGTGAATGAGTTGACAAAGGATCAGATATCCCTTTCATACCTAGAATTTTTTTTGTTTTGATTTTACACCTGAAAATTACACTGGTTGAGAATACAACGTGTGGGAATTTTTTCCCCCTCAAAATTTCATGCACTTTGTTCCATTGCCTTTTAAAAATTGTTTTAATCAGATGTTAAGTAGATACAAAGGAATCATTTTAAAATAGTGTGTATGGCAATATACTAGTTACTACGGATGCATGAACAAATTATCTCAAAAATTAGTGGTGTGAAACAACCATTTATTATGCTCATAAATTTTCTGTTTCAGAAATGCAGACAAGGCTCTGTGGGATAGCTTCTCTCTGTTTTACAATGTGTGGGGCATCAGCTGGAAAACTCAAATGTTGCAGCTGCAGTCATCTGAAAGCTCATTCATTCATACATCTGGCATCTGGTCTGGGATGACTCAAAAAGCTTTGGGAGCTGAAGTATCTGGGATTTCTGAGGCATCTCTCTCTCTCTCTCTCTCTCTCTCTCTCTCTCTCTCTCTCTCTCTCTCTCTGTATGTTCTCTCTACATGGTCTTTGTAGCATATCAGCTAGTATGTTCTATATATATATAATGCATATATATAATGTATATTATATATATTATAAGTATATACCATAGATAGTTTATATATACACACACATACACACACACACATGTGTGTGTGTGTGTGTGTGTGTGTGTGTGTGTGTGGAGAGAGAGAGAAAGAGAGAGGCAAAAAAAGAGAGAGACAAACAGAGATAGAAAGAGACACATCACCTAAAATGATCTAGCCTCAGAAGTCCAATTATGACATGACCATGGGACTCTTGGTGGAGAACAATTCAAAGGTCTACCCAGGATGAAAGGGATGGAACACAGATATCACCTTTCAATAGAAGGGATTCAACATCATATTGTATTTAGAATGTATAGTATGGGCTATATATTGATTTGTTTATCTTTGGAAAACACAATCTGCCTCAGTCATAAAGACTTATGACAACATTTGAATCCCAACTATCCACTGTAATAAGTATTTAATTATTACCTCTGAAACATCTGTGTGCCTCTCGTTGAATGTATCAAACTTCTCTTTCTTCCACCTTCCTTTATTTTACTTTTCTCTATTGTTTTGCATGTCTCCTTTCATGTTATGCCACATAGCATAAAACAAATTAGACTTCAAGTAATAAAAATAATATTGAATGCATTGCTCTGCAACTCGCTGCTTCTCTTTTTAAACCTGTTCCTAAGCTTCATGCTTACTGTTGCATGTACAGGCATATCTCAAAGATATTCCTGATCACTGAGATAAAGCAAATATTGCAATAAAACTAGTCACACTAGATGTACACTACAGTCTAGTCCAATAAGTAGAAAGTAACATTATATCTTAAATCACAATATAAATATTTTAAATAAATATTTTATTGCTAAAAAATGCTAACAATCATCAGAGCCTTCAGCAAGTCTTAGTCTTTTGCTGGTGGAGGGTCTTGACTCCATGTTGATGGCTGCTGACTGATCAGCATGGAATTACTGAAGGCTGGGTTGGCTGTGAAATTTATTTTATTTGTTTTTATTGCATTCATTTATGGGTTGCAAGCCTAATTTTGTTCCACTGAGGTTCATTGAATTGATTGACCATTCCTGAGACTTCTCTGTAGCATAAAATGTTGTTTGATAGCATTTTACTGACAGTGGAACTGTTTTCAAAGTTGTCTCAGAATCTGCTGCTACTTTATCAACAAAGTTGACATCATGTTCTATACCCCGGGTGTCATTTCAGCAATGTTCACAGTATTTTTTTAACCAGGATTATATTCTATCTCAAGAAAGCAATTTATTTGCTTCCATCAAAAGCTATTCATTCATTCAAATTGTATAAGATTGTAGAAACTCAGTCACATCTTCAGGCTCCACTTCTAATTCTAGTTCTCTTGCTATTTCCACCTCATGTGCAGTGAGTTTCTCCACTGAAGTCATGAATTCTTCAGCCATTCATGAGAATTGAAAACCACTTCTTCCAAAGTCTTATTAATGTTGATATTTAGACCTCCACTCACGAATCAAAAATATTCTTAATGGCATCTGGAATAGTGAACACTTTCCAGAATGTTTTCAATTTCCTTTGCAAAGACCCATCTGAGAAAACACTATCTATGGCAGCAATAGCCTTACAAAATGTATTTCTTAAATTATAAGACTTGAAAGTTGAAATGACTTCTTGACCAATGAGGGACAGAATGATGTTCTGTTAGCAGACATGAAAATAACATCAATCTCCTTATACATTTCTGTCAGCGCTCTTGAGTGACCAGGTTCATTGTCAGTGAGCAATAATACTTTGAAAGGGGAAAAAATACACACACACACACACACACACACATAATATACATGTATATGTATAATATATATAATATATATTTATAATATATATAAACTATATATATTTTTTTCTGAGCAGTAGGTCTCAATAATGGGTTTAAACATCCTGTAAACCATCCAGTAAACAAACATGCTATCATCCAGGCTTTGTTGTTCCATATATAGAACACAGGCTATGTAGATTTGGCATAATTCTTCAGGTCCATAGGATTTTCAGAATGGTAAACAAAAATTGGCTACAACTTAAAGCTGCATTAACCCCTAACAAGGTAACTAGCCTGTAATTTGAAGATTTAAAGCCAGGCATTGACTTCCTTTTACTAGCTATAAAAGTCCTGAATGGCATCTTCTTCCAACATAGGGCTGTTTCGTCTCATTAAATATAGATTGCTTTGTAACTTGCTGCAAGCTTGAACAGCAGCATTCCCTGCTTCACCTTGCACTTAAAAAAATTAAAAACAACTTTTAGAATAATGGGGTAAATGTGAGCATTTGTTACATAGGCATATTGCATGAAGGCAAGGTTTGTACTTCTCACAAACCCACCACCACCCCAGCCTGTTGAGCATGGTACCTAATGGGTTGTTTTGTATCCCTCATGCCCCTCCCTCACAACCTTTAAAAGGGCCTGGTATCTGCTGTTTGTATCCTTGTGTCCCTGTGTGACCGGTGTTTGTATCCAAACATGTGAGTTAAAACATGTGATTGGTACGCTGTTTTTTGTTTCTGTAATAATTCACTTAGAATGGTGGTCTTCAACTACATCCTTGTTACTGAAAAGGCCATGAGCTTGTTAATTTTTACGACCATGTAATATATGTATATCACATTTTCTTTATCCAGTCCACTGTCAATAGGCATCTGGGTTGGGTCCATGTTTTGGCTATCATGAACAGTGTTGCAATAAACATACTAGTGCAGGTGTCTCTATGGAAGAATAATGTATGAGGTGGAACCCCCAACCCAAAAAAAAACCAGAATTATTTTTTGGAGGATGGGTCCCTTGTAACACAGGTTTCCCCCACTAAGTTAGTGTTTTAGAAACATATCAGCATCAGTGTGCCAGCTAGTGTTGTTGTAAGAGGCTGTGTTCGGTTTCAGTTAATTTTTTTTTTTAAGAGTTTTTCAGTGCATTTGCCCATTTCATGATGAGAATTTCTGAGCATACCTACCCACACCACATTGAGTATTCAACAGTTTTTGACCAAAAATGTCATGATCTCCTTGCTCTACCCTCCCCATTTGCCCCATCTTGCCCCCAAAACCTGTTTTTTTGTTTGTTTGTTTCTCTAGCCAGAAAGTCCTCAAAGAGAAACATTTTGCTGATGTGGGGGAAAAAAATGACAGAAGCACTAAAAGGCATCAAAATTGATGCATTCAACAATTGTTTTGAGCAGTGAGAAAAGCATCTCAATAGGTATATTGCATCAATTGGAGAGTACTTTGCAGGTGACTGAATTTAAATGCATAAGGATAAATCCACAATTTTTAATAAATAAATTCTGGGCTTTTGGGGTTCCCCCTTATAAGCTCCTTTGGATATATTACCAGAAGTGAGATTTCTGTGTTAAATGCTAACTCTATTTTTAAGAATTTTTTTAATCAGTAGATTGCTTCTTCTTATTGTTCAATAGTATTCTATTATTCGAGTATAGTAGTTTACCTCAGGCTTTCAATTTTTCTTTTTTTCGTATGTTCCAATGACACATTATCTTTGGATGGTGAAATGTGCATTACACATAATTTTTACATGTCATGAAATATTCTTCTTTTGATTTTGTAAAACAATTTAATAAAGATCATTCCTAGCTCATAGGCAAGAGGTCAGATTTGGCTTATGAGCAGGTGTTTATCAACACTGGACTAGACTGTTATCATCTTAAATAAAATACTACCTGGAAAATGCAATTATTCCCAGATACAGCAAGGCACAAGGAAGGCAATATATAGGTGCTTACATTTCACTGTGTCCATTTTTTACATTTTATTGTTTTTTTTTTTATTTTAAAGATGTCAGATACAACTCAGGATTAGGTATACAAATGGTCATTATACAAGTAAAGTTCAGGCCTTACTTTGGCCCCCACTTCACCTGGTTTGGGATCATGTACTCTTATTGATGAAGTGTGACCCTTCCCTGACAGTTTCCTGCTATTGCCAATCCCTTTCTTATAGTATTATGATCATTGTTCAGGCTCCACTTATGATTGAGAACACGTACTCAATACTTTGTTTCTGTTGTAGGTCACTGAGTATTATAAACTCTAAATACATCCAAGTTGCTGCCAAGTTCACAATTTTGTCCTTCTTCTTGGTTATGTAATGTTTCATCATGTATATGTGCTGCCTTTTTTATCCTGTCCAGTTCAATTTTGATGGGCAGTTTGGTTGGTTCCATGTTTTTGCTATTGTGAATAATGCTGCAATAGGCATTTATGTGCAGGTATCTTTTTTCATAGAGTGATTTGAATTCCTCTGGAACATATTACTAGAAGGGGAATTTCTGGGTCGTATGGAATGTCAATTTTTAGATCTTTTAGGAATTGCCACATTGTTTTCCACAGAAGTTATACTGGTTTACACTCCCACCAACAGTGTAGAAGTGTTCCCTTTTCTCTGCATCCTCTCTAGCATCTATTGTTTTTTGAGTTATTGATGATGATCATCCTGACTGGAGTTAGATGATACCTCCTTGTGGTTTTAATCTTCATTTATTTGCTAATTAGTGAGACTGAGCATTATTTCATTTATCTGTTGGCTGCTTGTGTGTTTTCTTTTGAGAAGTCTCTATTCACATCTTTTGCCTACTTTTTCATAAGGGTTTGGTTTGGGATTTTTTTTTTTTTTTTCCTTTTGGCATGTTTGAGGGCCTTGGAGATCCTGGATGTTAGACCTTTATGAGATACACAGTTGACAAATATTTTTTTTTTTCCCATTCTATGGGCTATCTTCCCACTCTTTTAATGTTTTCTTAGCTTTGCAGAAGCATTTCAGTTTGATGAGATTCCAATTATCTATCTTATCTCTTATGGCATGGGCTTTTGGGGTTTTAATCTTGAATCGGTTTCCTATTCCAATTACTATAAGGGTGTCTCCTGTATTTTCAAAAAATACTTATAGTTTGAGGATTTTCGTTTAGGTCTCTGATCCATTTAGAGTTGATTTTGTGTATAGTGATAGGCAGGAATTAAACTAGCATGCATTACTACCAACAGTCTATGAATGTTCCCTTTTCTCTGCAGACATTACACACCTGTTTTGTTGTTGTTTTTACTTTTTAATAATAGCTATCTTGACCCGTGTAGATAGACCTTATTGTAGTTTTGATTTGCATTTCTCTGATGATTAGTGATGCTAAGTATTTTTTATGTGTTTACTGGCTGATTGTATGTCTTCCTTTGAAAAGTATTTTCTCATGTTCTTTGTCCACTTTTAGATAGAAATTTTTTTTGTTGTCAATTTGCTTGAGTTCCTTATACATTCTGGACGTTAGGCCTTTTTTTGATGAATAGTTTGCAAATATTTTCCCTCATTTTTTTAACTGTCATATTATGATTCTTTTCCTGTGTTTTTTAGCTTTCTTTAAAAGATATTCAGGCTGAGAAACCATAAATAAGTAAATAAATAAATAAACATTGTAGAAGAAGTTTTTTAACTTGTTAAGGTCCCACTTATCAAATTTAGTTTTAGAAGTATTGAGGATTTTTGTTTGTTTGGGTTTTTTTTTTTTTTAATTTTTATTTTAAAGAGGGGTACAATTCAGGGTTTGGTATACAAATTGTCATTCTACAGGTAAAGTTGGGGCCTCACTTTGGTTCCCACTTCACCTGATTTGAGATCAGGTACCTTAATGATGAAGTGTGTCCCCTCCTCCCTTGGCAGTTTCCCACTACTGCCAATCTCTTTCTTGTAGTATTATAATTGTTCAGGGTCCTTTGGAGAACTTGACCATGAATTCATTGCCTAAGTTGATGTCCAGGAGGTTGTTTCCTAGATTTTCTTCTAAGGTTTTTATAGTTTGGGTTTTTTTTTAATTTTGAGTTAATTTTTGTATATGGTGATAGGTAGAGGTCTGGTTTCACTCTTCTGGATATGCCTAGCCAGTTTTTAAGCACCACTTACCTAATAGGGTGCCCTTTCTCCGATGGCTTTGTCAAAGATCAGTTAGTTGTATGTCTGTAGTTTTATTTCTGGGTTCTCTATTCTGTTCCATTGATCTATGTGTCTATTTTTGGACCAGTACCATGCTGTTTTGGGTACTTTAACATGGTAGTAAAATCTGAAGTCTGGAAGTGTGATCCCATCAGCTTTATTCTTTATGCTGAGAATTGCTTTGACTGTTTGGACTCTTTTTTGCTTTCCTATGAATTTAAGTGTTTTCCTTTCTAATTTGGCAAAGAATGTTGCTGGTGGTTTGATAAGAATTGTGCTGAATTTTTAGATTGCTTTAGGTATTATGGAAATGTTAACAATATTGATCATGAATATCTTAACAATATTGATTCTTCCAATCCTTGAACATGAATTGCCCTTCCATTTTTTTGTGTGTCATCTTTGATTTCTCTGAGCATTTTTTTTCTTTTTTTTTTTAGTTTTCATTGTAAAGACCTTTCAACTTTTTGGTTAGATGAATACTGAAGCATTTTATTTTTGTTAGGACTATTGTGAATAAGAGTGTGTTTTTTACTTGGTTCTCAGCCTGTTTGTTCTTGATGTACATAAATGCAACTGATTTCTATACCTTGGTTTTACATCCCAAGACTTAAGTTATTTATCAGTACTAGAAGATTTTTGGTGAAATCTAAGATTTTCTAGGTATAGAATCATACCACCAGTGAAGAGAGAAAATTTAACTTCCTCTTTTAATTTCTAATGCTTCTAATTTGAAGACTTTTAATTTATTTTTCTTATCTGATTGCTCTGGTTAGGACTTCCAGTTCTATGTTAAATGGGAGTGTTGAGAGTGGACATCTTGTCATGTTCTTGTTCTTAAGGGGAATGCTTTCAGCTTCTGCCCACTAAGTATGACATTGTCTGCAGGTTTGTCATATAGTTCTCATTATTTTGGGGAATGTTCCTTTAATGTCTAGGTGTTTGAGGGTTTTTTATCAAGAATGTTATAGAAGCCTGTAATCCCTAAGCCCCTGGATTCAAGACCAGTCTGGGCAACTTGGGAGACCTCATCTCTATAATATATCAAAATTAGCCACGCATGTTAGCATGCACTTGTAGTTCTGGTTACTTAGAAGACTGAAGCAGAAGGATCATCTGAGACTAGCAGGTCGACGCTGGGGTAACTGTGAATGTGCCACCGCACTCCAGCCTGGGCGACAGAGTGAGACTCCAACTCAAAAAAAAAAGAGAATGTTATGGAGATGCCATCCTTCCATAAACCAACATCTGCTAATTTCAAGCTTTCTTCTGCAGGTTTCTTACTTATTTCTGTCATCATAGACAAGAGGAGAGCTAGGTCCTTGTCCTGAATTAGGCTTTAGCTTAAGAGGATGTTGTGGTTGTTTTGATGTTCTGTCCAGATCACTAACATTTTCTCTATATCAGCAATACAAAATCATTTCACTTTCTTATCATTTGTGTGTTCAGTGGAGTAGCATTTTTAATTTCCTTCAAAACTTATTATTTTTATTCAAAATTCTGTCTGTATTGTGCAAGAGGTATGACTTTTAACCTATCTTAGCTAACAACATAATTTCCTTTCCCCTTGAACACTTACAGATCACTGTAGTATTACTGATTGACCTAGTTTTTATATTTTTGTTTTTCATGCAATAGAGAGGTCTGAGAAGAGGGAGAGAATAGTCAGTCCATCGAGCAGTCATAGCACATACAACATTAGTCTATTAAGTTCACCTTTTATGCAGGTAGGTATGGTTTATAGTTACAATTACAATTGTGATGAGGATTACTGTTCCTAGATCACCCTAAAAGATACAATCATAATCAAAAATTAGAAATATTGAGAGAATTACAAAAAATGTGACATACATACATGAAATGAGCACATGCTTTGGAAAAATGATGCTAATACACTTGCTTCTCATAGGATTTCCACAAACCTCTAATTTGTAAAAAAAAAAAAAAAAAAAAAAGCAAACAGTATCTGTAAAGTACAATATAGTAAAGATCAATAAAATAAGTTATGCCTGTAGTGTTTAAAGCATGCATTGTACATGCAGTATACTATTTCACTGAGTATATGTTCCACATATTATTCATTTTATTGGTGATGAAGTTCATGCTGTTGCCAGTTTTGTTTTATTTATGTCACCACCACCAAGCAGCTATAAATATTTAAGTATTTTTGTGCATTTTTCTTAATGGACATACAAGTTTCTCTAGACTATATTCCTCAATATTAAATATTTATAGCAATAAAATTGTATATTCCTCAATATCTGTATTGACATATAAACTTCCATATATGTGTGTATGTATATGTGTGAATGTATATTTACACATATAATTTAGACATATGAAAGAAGAGTAAATTTGGGCAAAGACTATATTACTTTTCTTTATATTATTTCTATTTATCACAATGCTTTGTAAATTTAAAATAATTTCCAAGTATATATTTATATGAATTAATAAATGGTGATAGAATAAATTTCACATTTGAAAAAAATGAACTGAATAACTATGTCATATAATACCCAAAATACATGCATAAAGTCATATTAAAGCCTTAATATACACATGTATTCTGTAAAGATTTAATATACACTTGTATTTTGGGTGTATTATGTGCCATAAGTATAAAGTTCATTTTTTCAAATAAATGTGAAATAATAATATAAATAATATGAAGAAAAGTTATATATGATTTGCCGAGATTGACCTGTCTTTCATATATCTAAATTATATCTGTATATATACATTCACACATATACATAGATAGTTGTTTGTTTACAAAATACATTTCTCATGGCTGTTTTCCACTAAATATTTATATATGTATTTCCTAATAATGGGTTATTATTTTGCATAACCTCAGTACTTACCAAATTCATAACTTTACATTTAATTAGTTCTTTTGTTTATGCTATTACCCATATTCTGCTTGCCTTAAGTCACCCAGTCATATTATGTATGGCATTTTACCATTCTAGTAGCAAACTTCAACCTCTACATAAGATACTACAGTGTTGTCATGTCTCCTTAACTTGTAATACTCTCAAAGCCATTTTATTTTGTCTTTGGTCACAAGGACATACTTGAAAAACAGTCCATCCCTTTTGTAAAAAATCAATTCTTATTTTATTTCTGATGTCTTTTCATGCCTAGGATGAGTTTATGCATATGCAGTGTGTCTCAAGTGTACACATCTAGAACCATGTTATGTTCATCAATGATACTAACATTAATCCACAGATGAAGGTGTTGCCCAATTCTCCACTATCCATTAACATTTTTAAAACGCAGCTGTTCATCCCTTTCTCAATTGCTACATTCAATGGGAAAACACATTGACATTGTGCAAATATTTTGATCTCATACAAATTTCTCCCTGTACACAATAGCCACTGATGATCTTGCCTGATCTAAGCTTACTATAATGACTGCAATATGATAATTTTCATTCCAAACTTAGTAGTTCGCTTTCAACATTCTATTGTAATTGAAAACATTGCATTCTCTTATAGGTATTTATTTATTTACACTTTATGCATCTGCTTTATTTATTCATTCAATAATCATACACTTGTATATTTAATTATTTATAGTTTATTTCTAGACTTATTTTGATGTTAAAATTCTCTCAGACTTGGCCCGAGAGCACCTGGGATCCTTTTCAGTCTGGCTCCTGTGTCTTCATGCCATGTTACCATCTGACTTTCTAGAATAATAGAATATTCCAGGTCATCTTGGAACTATTCTTTAACACTTGAATTAACTATTTTCCAAGCTGTTACAGTTCCTTGGGTTTATTCTCCTCTGTTGGTGTACTTAAATACAACGAAATGTATAACAAAATAGCTTAATTATAATTTCATATTAGTTATCAGCCTTCCTGCATACTTTATAGGAGTGTCTCAACTCTTTTTAGTATTGGCTAATCATTGTATAATTTGAAATTATGCTACCAATTTGAATAAAAAATAATCATAAGAACTTTGAAATTGTGTTAACTTTTAGAGTAATTTCTACAGATTTATCACATTTTAAATAAAGGAGTCTGAGAGGAATTTTTTGTGTCTGTTTGTTTTTAATTGAAAAGCTTGAGCCGGGCTCGGTGGCTCAGGCTGTAATCCCGCGCCTTTGGGAGGCTGAGATGAGTGGATTGCCTGAGCCCGCAGGTTCGAGACCCGCCTGGGCAGCGAGACCTCATCTCTACAATAAATCAAAAAATCAGCCGGGCGTGGTAGTGCATGCCTGTAATTCTGGCAACTTGGAAGGCTGAGGCGGAAGGATCGCCGGAGCCCAGCAGGTCGAGGCTGCGGTGGCCAGGAGCGGCCACTGCACTCCAGTCTGGGTGACAGAGTGAGACTCCAACTCAAAAAAAAAAAATTATATAAGTATAAAGTATTTTGCAACTTTAGAAACATGTTATTTGATTAGGTTTTTAAATAAAAACATATTGTTTTAGTTTATTTTTTTGATGAAGCCTAAACTAAGCACAGCTTATATCTCATCTCCTTTTAAAAATATATATTTCTATCTTTGGCAATGCTTATTATTCTACTCTTTTTATATTTAAGTTTTATTCTTTAAGTCATTTTAAAAGTATTGTGCTTGATGTATAGATTCCTTTAATACTCAGAGTTGCCAGGTAGGCAACATCAGGGTAACTAACTTTTGGGATTTGCACGAGACTGAGAAATTGATGAGATGCAGTGACTTTCAAGTTTTGAAACTAAGACAGTCTCTGGAAAGCTGATACTAATGTGTTATCATGCCTATGATGAAGACCAGCTTATCCTTGCCTAAGGACAGCATTGCCAAGGGGTGCAGTAGAAATAGTATTATTGTTATATTGACCACATTTAAATGGATAATTGGTATAATGTTGAAATAAATAAAGTAGTATTCTCAATTAAAATAATCTCACAATGAACTCCAGGCATGGGTAGCTTCATCCAAAATATTACTACTAAACAATTAAGAAAGACATTATTGCTAACTTTCATATTCCTTCATGTAAATGGAAAAAAATGAAAAATGTTCTGCCTATTATGTCACTTTGTTTTTATATCACCATAACATTTCTTAAAAAACACATAATACATTAAATACTATTCAGTCATAAAAAAAATAAATCATGTCCTTTGCAGCAACTTGGATGCAGCTGAGACCATCACTGAATTACCACAGAAACAGAGAACTGAATACTGCATATTCTCATTCATAAGTAGAAACTAAACACTGGGCACATTCGGGCACAACAATAGGAACAACAGACCCTGAGGACTACTAACACGGGGAGAGGAGAGAATAAGGGTTGAAAAACCACTCATTTGATACAATACTCACCTCCTGAGGGGAGTGCTCAATAGAAGCCCAAATCTTTCTTTTATTATTATTATTTTATTAATTTTATTTTTATTTTAAAGATGTAGGGTACTATTCAGGATTAGGTATACAAGTAGTCATCATGCAGATAAAGTTTGGGCCTCCCAGCCGGACTCGGTGGCTCAGCCTATAGTCCCGCGCCTTTGGGAGGTTGAGGTGAGTGGATTGCCTAAGCCCGTGGGTTCCAGACCCGCCTGGGCAGCGAGACCTCATCTCTACAATAAATCAAAAAATCAGCCGGGGCGTGGTAGCGCGCGCCTGTAATTCCGGCTACTCGGAAGGCTGAAGCGGAAGGATCACCGGGGCCCAGCAGGTCGAGGATGCGGTGGCCGGGATCGGCCACTGCACTCCAGTCTGGGCTACAGAGTGAGATTCCAACTCAAAAAAAAAAAAAAAAAAAGTTTGGGCCTCCCTTTGGTTCCCACTTTGCCTGGTTTGAGATCAGGTACCTTACTAGTGTTGTGTACCCCCCACCTCGCCACCCCCACCCTGGTCATTTCCCACTACTGCCAATCCCTTTCTTAATGTTAGGGTAATTGTTCAGGGTCCGTTTGTGAGAGGGGACATATGGCACTTTGTTCTTTGTTTCTGTGAGAGATCACTGAGTGTGATAGAATCTAAATTCATCCAAGTTGCTGTGAAGACCATATGTTTGTCTTTCTTTATGACTGCTAAATATTCCATTGTATACACGTACCACATTTTTTTAAACCAGTCCAATTTGAATGGGAAGCACGGGTGGTTCCATGTTTTTGCTATTGTGAATAGTGCTGCAATAAACATGAGTGTGCAGGTATCTTTTTTGTGGTGTGATTTGAGTTCCTGTGGATATATTCCCAGTGAGGGTATTTCTGGGTCATATAGAAGGTCAATTTCTAGTTCTTTCAGAAATCACCACACCATTTTCTAAAGAGGATGCATTACTTCGCATTCTTATCGGCAGTATAAAAGCATTCTTTTTTCTCCTCATCCTCGCCAGCATCAGTTGTTTGTTTTACTACTGATGGCCATTCTTACTGAGGTTAGGTGATATCTCAATGTGGTTTTGATTTGCATTTCTCTGATGACTAGTGAAAAGCCCAAATCTTACCATTATACAATATACCCATATAATAAACCTGCACATATGTAAAGTAAAATAAAATAAAAACACATGACACAGACCTTACAAACAAGAAAAATTACAGGCCAGTCATATTCACAAATATAACTTTAAAATCCTAAAAATATATATTACCAAAATAAATCTAGCAAAAATATAGTATATAAACAAATTGTGTTTAGTTCTGAAAGTAAGGTTAGGAGTATTTTTAAATTATTGTAATTTGCCACCTTATTAGATAAATCAGAAGATTACTTCAATGAATGCAAACCAGTCAGTTTATAACCTTAAATGCCTATTTTTAATTAAAAATAAGGAACATTTTCATTCTGATTCAAGATAGTTACAAAAAAACGAGAAAAAGGAAAGCATCATACTTGATGGTAGAGTGTTAAAAGCTTTTTCTTTGACATCAGGAACAAAAAAAAGGATGAATACAGTACTCACTTTTATTCAATACATATTTGGTGTCCTGGGTAGTCCATTAAAAGAAAGAAAACCAATAATACTTATATGAAGCACAAAATAAAACTGTCATATTCTTTGTAGACATTATAATTATTTATGCAGATTATCCAAAGACATCTGTGGATAATTATTAGAACAAATCAGAGATATAAGCAATTTTGTTGTATACAAGATCAGTTTTCTATTTCCCAGTCTCCACATTCCCATGCAAAATCTGCATAAATGAATAAATATATCATTTCAATATATTGAAAAATGCTATATCACAGTAATGCCATTTTTGTCCAAATCCTTTGAGAGCTGCCCAATTGAATATTGAATATAATTGTTGATTTTGCCAAGCTGATTTTTAAAATCATATAGAAATGCAAAAGACCAAGAATAGGCAAGATAATCCTAAATAAAATGGAAAATATGGGAACACTTGATCCTATTGGGTATTCAGAATTTTAAAGTTGCCATAATTAAGACAGTATGGTATTTGTGCAGAAATAAGTAACTAGAACAATGAAACAAAATAATGAGCCAAGAGAGATGTCACACATATATGGACATTTAATTTATAAAAATGTAGTCCCAGGAAGTAGAAGGAAAGAAACAGTGTTTAAAAAAATGGTACTGGAAATATTTGGTATTCATGTACATATCCATAATCTATGACTTGTAAAGAAATCAATTCCACTGGAATGTAAGTATGAATGTTAAGGTGGTAAAAAAATAAAAACACTTCAGAACAATAATACAGAAAAATACTTTAAGCCTTCTGGATAGAAAAATGTTTCTTCCATGTGACATAAAGACATTAATGAGAAAGGAAATATTAATACATCTTGATGACCTTAAAATAAAGATATTTCTTCTAAAAACACCATTAATTCAATACAAAAGCAAATATATACTGAAAACGTATTTCTGATTCATATAATCAACTAAGGGATTGCATCCTCAATATATAAATAAACAAATCCTTCAAATCACTAAGGAAAAGACAGGCAGCATAATAAAAAGTATGCACGAGGCAATTGAACAGCACTTCACAAATGAAGATATACAAATACAGTCACATGTCACTTAACCACGCAGATATATTCCGAGAAATGCATTGTTAGGTGATTTAGTCCTCGTGCAAATATCAGAATGTATTTACACACACAAAAAAAACCTATATGGTATAGCCTTCTATACACCTAAGTTATACAATATAGCCTATTGTTTCCAGGCTATAAACTTGTACAGTATATTTCTGTACTGAATACTATAAGCAATTGTAATACAATGTTAAATACTTGTATATCTAAATAAATATTATACATATATAATAGAGAAAGTTAATAAAACTCGTATTCAAAAGATTAAAAAAAGATAGCTTTATCTAGGGCATTTACCATGAATGGAGCTTGCAGGACTAGAAGTTGCCCTGGGTGAGTCAGTGAATGTGTGAGTAAATGCGAAGGCCTAGGACGTTACTATACACTACAATAGACTTTATTAACATCATACACATAGGCTACACTAAAAATAAAGTAATTGTATTAGAATGTTGCAAAAACTATGACATCACTAGGTGGTGGAAATTTTCACCTCCATTATAATCTTATAGGCCCACCTTCTAATATGCAGTCTGTTGTTGACTGAAACATCATTTGTGGCATATGACTATAATTGATAACCATAAGAAGTGGTGCTTAAAAGTCATTAGGGAAATGAAAATTACAACCATAATGTGATAACATTACTTTCCCAACAGAAGGCTAGAAATAAAATCGACAAGAAATCTGATAATACAGGTAGTTGGAAATGACGTGAAACAAAAGTAACTTGTGTGAGGTCCTGTAGGGAATGTAAAGTTTAGTATTATGTAGTATATATGAAAACATACATTCTTTATGATTTTTCAATTTCACTCCCAGGTATATGTATATCTAAAAGAAATCAATAAATGTGCAAAAAAAGACGTTTAAGAGAATGTCCTTAAACTATTGTGTCTAAGAATATATGATTAGGTGGTAATTTATACAGAAAAACACTGATGCCCAAACAAGAGAATGGTTACCCCAAAGTGGGAGAGAACTAATATCTCAGAGAAAAACAGGAGATTTTGGGGGTGTCGATGCTGTTCTGGCTAGAGGCTTGTGTTGTGTTTACTTGGTAAGAAATAAATTGAACTTTTCATTTCTTAATATAAATTTTTCTGAATTTGTGTTATGTGTCATAAAAATAGTTTGAGACAAAAAGAAAATTAATAGACACTAAAATTATTTAGAAATTAACATTCAGTTAGCATAGTGTTTATAAAACTTTATACTTACATATAAATGTTTACTTTCACATTCAATTATTAAAAATTAAAATAAACTGAAATAAAAATAAGATCAATAGATAATTAATGAAATAAATGCTACACATTAAACAGACCAACAATTTACAAAACAAAAACGGCTTGAAAAGTTTAAAAGACAAGATGGCAAGAGAAATGCAAAATGAATGACCTGAGAGAAAGATAGAAATAACCATAATAAGAAAAAAAAGGAGCATTATTGTGAAGAACTGGTGGATTTAGACTTACAATTCTGTAAAAATTTTCCTCTAGGGATAAGTGTAGTAGTATAGAACTATAATAGAATAGAACTCAGGAGCAGAAATAAGAAGAATTATATGTCATTTGTAAATATTTACTTATTTAAAATATCTGAGATTTTTTTTTAACTTGGAGAGCTGGGTGCACAAGGATTAATTACAATGTTTATAACTTTAAGTATTTTTAAAAATCAAATGCAAATAATCTAAAATAAACTTTTAAATAATGATTCCAATTTTAAATAACTCATCTAAGTTGGTAAAGGTAAGTTCTCAATTGTCTGAGCAGAGATTTGATGATATTGATTATGTTTTCTAGACTTGCAGTTAGATTCTGTAATCTGTAACATATTTGAGAAGATCAACTTTGTAGACAGAAGTATTAACTCTACGGAGGGGGAATGACAATTTCTCTGCCATATATCTCCAGTGCATGCCCTTGTTGCCTTCCACCTGCTTTCCTACAGTAATCTCCAAATTGTGCCCCTTTCAGTCCATTTTTATTGCAAAATAATCATCTGGCTCCAGTTCTCAACTTGCAACGTTTTAACACCTGCTTATATTTCTACCATAAACCTCCAAATTAATATCATAATATTCAAGGACCTTCATATATCCTTCTCCAAATTTATCTTATCTTATGCATTCTCACCCCCACAAGAACCATTGTAAATAGCATTTATTGAATGTTTCAATTCCAGAAAAAAATATTTTCATATATTAGGAAGACTGTATCATCTGCCTTTTGCAGTATGGTGAACTGCCTAATCTTTTAATGCTATATACAAACATATATTCCAGATTATATACTTTGGCGAGAGAACTTGGAGTAACTTCAGCCTTTTGAAATGAGTTCAGACTTGCACTATGCCCAACAGATAGTCATTTTTTGAAACAGTTTCAAATTAACTTGAAAAATTTATGTTCTTCATTTGTTGATTATTAGGTCCTTGATCAATTTTTTAAAAATCTTTACAGGTTTTTTTGTTTCCTTTTTATATAATTTATTAAGAAAGATGTGTTAAATCTCCTACTATGATTATGAATTCTTTTGCTTTTTAGTTCTGCAAGATTTTGTTTACATATTATAAGGACACATTTTTGGGGGGTCAGACAAATTAAAATTTTTTACATCTTCCTTATTAAATGACTTTTATTATAATAAAATATTTTATTTTTAAAATCTCTAGCCATGCTGCTTATCCTGAAGATGTTTAGGGTAGACCTTCATATTGGAACAACATTGAATGTTTTGTCTCTTCAGTTATCAAATTTATTTTTTAACTTATTTTAAGTTTACTGTGTTTAAGATACACAACATAATGTGCTGGGATTCATGTAGATAGTAAAACGGTTACCATAGTAAGGCAAATCAATATATTCACCGTCTTGGTTACTTATTTATTTATTTGCTTTTGTGGCAAGAACTGCTAAAACCTACCAATTTAACATGAGTTCACATACACATCAATTCACACAGCACGATTTTATTTACTAGGCTACATATTCAAGGTGCTGCATCATCCATTGTGCTGCTTGCATAAACTCTGGCTTCCAAATCAAACATTGTAACTCTTACCCAGAGTGCATAGAAAAAATACAAAAGAAAGATACTTCATTATCCAGTCATGTTAAATTAACTATTCAGAGTAATGTATGATCTAAATGAAGACAAC
The DNA here is from genome assembly GCA_027257055.1 of Cephalopachus bancanus. Classification (NCBI taxonomy): domain Eukaryota; kingdom Metazoa; phylum Chordata; class Mammalia; order Primates; family Tarsiidae; genus Cephalopachus; species Cephalopachus bancanus. The sequence goes on along the minus strand of JAPVLO010000046.1, from coordinate 2,845,507 downwards.
ATATCCTCCAATAATGTCTTTCTTTGAACATTTTAGGTCACATTACTGAATTCCTGTAGAGAATGAGAGCATTTTCATTGTTGACCACATCTTTGCTTTCCACACACAGCCATTACCAGAAAGAAGCATAGGCAGAGAGAAAAAAAAAGCAGTTATTTTTATGTCTTACAACTAATATGGCTTAAAATTGGTCTCTGCACATGGCTTTAGGTCTATCACCATTAGTATGTGAACAGTAAATGATTTTATAGAAATGAGACAGTCTCTGTCTCTATTGCATGCCCAAAATCTTCACATTATTTTGACATTCTCTCCTGTAAACCAAAGTACTTATATGTTAGATGTTTTTACCATGTCGCATATATCTCTTACACTCTTTTCTGTATTATATATCATTTTCTTTTTCTTTGTTTTAGTCTTGATATGGTCTTCTTACCTACGTTTCAGCTAACAAATGTTCTTTTAAACTGTATCTAATATTTTGTTATACCAATCTTTTTGAGTTTTTAGTTTCAGCTATGTAATATTTAGTTATACAATTTACATGTGATTTTTAGAAGTTTTTCATTCTCTTCTGGATTTTTGAATCATGTAATTTAATTATTTTAAAATAATAATATAACTATTATAAAGTTTGTGTCTGGTTATTGTAATGATTGATATTCTTTGAATCTGTTTCTATTTTCTTATTTGTATTGGTTGTTTCCTTGGTATTCTGTGATTTTTTTCACTCGTATGAATGTCTTTTTTTAAAAAAAAGTGTCAAAGTCTGTATATAAACAATTACACAAATAATTAGAAATTCTGGATAGTGCTGTTCCTCCAGAGATAATTTATTTGTAGTTTGAGGCAGGTAAGTTTGCATTTATGCTATAAGAAGATGCGATTAAATAAGACAGACTTAATTTTTTGAGAAAGGTCCACTTCTAGTTCAACTTTTCTTTCTAAAGTATAACACTTTGAGAGTTATAAGAAAAAAATCAGACGTGTGTGTGTGTGTGTGTGTGTGTGTGTGTGTATGTGTGTGTGTGTGTGTGTGTGTGTGTGTGTGTGTGTGTGTGTGTGTGTGTGTATCTGTTTCAGATGATCATCTTACCCCGGGAAGTCTCTGAGGTCAAATTTCTCACCCTGAACCCAAATTTTATGAGACTGGAGAAAACAATGCTTACTTCTTCCACTTTTCAGCTCCATTTTTGAATTATAATTGGCAATTGCTCATGGAGACAAGGTCACCCAAAGACTTAGCTAACCTCTCCTTTTTGCATTTTTTTCTGAATTCTGGCCTGGCAAATTCTCAATTTCTTAATAGCTCTCCAGTGCCTTCTAATGTATTCTTCATCTCTATTGTCTACATTTTTTATTATTCTTCTTGAGATAAATGGCCTGAAATGAGCAAATTAGCCATTACTAGACTGTAACTGTTGAATTGCTCTAAATCTGGAGCAAATAATTTCCATATAGTTCTATTTAAACTTTGGTATTTTATCAATTTTATCTGTAATTTTCATATAGACAATAAACTTATTAGAAGCACATTATTTACTAATAAAAAATGTGCAGTTGGGCAAAAAAGTTGTAAATGAAAGAAATTCAGACTCAAGAATCTTCAGTAACTTATTGTAGAAGTTTAAAATTAGCATTTAGACACAAGTAAATTTTAGCATAAGAATAAAGTAAATATTAAAATTGAAATTACGTTCAGATTCACTGATATTGATAGAGGGACCCTGCAAATCCAACCTAAGCATTTTTTTTTAAAGCAGGATTTTTTGAAAAGACAGAAATGCTCCCACAGTGGGAGGGGACTCAAAGGGGTTGCCCCAATCTAAGCATTTTTAATATTTGTAAAAATGAGTGAGATAGAATCAAGACTTAAACAGATAGTGTTTCTTGCTTAGCATCAGTGTCTCCCAACTAGATGATTTTGGACTAAGAATTTGAACCTATATTGTGTGTGTCTGTGTGTGTGTGCATATCTGTGTGCTCCTGAAGTCTTCAGGTTTTTTTCCATTCTGTGTGCTCCTTTATTGGGTTACCCACACAGAGTAATTTCATATTTAATTTCTATTTGGGTTTTGATCTTTGTCACTAGGCGCTTTTCGGAACAGAAAACAAGGAAGCATACTGAGCAAATCACTCCTTTCCTCAGTTATTTAAAAGCTTCAGACATAAATTGTTAATTAACTTAGCTTCTTCCCTTGCACTTCAGTCATGATGAATCTCATCTTCTACTTCTATATTTTCCATTCAGATCATGATTTAAATGGTCTGTCTCGTGTGCCTCCTGAGTCAAAGAGAATTTTATGGCTTGTGAATCAACTTAAACTTGTTTACAAATTAATTTCATTTATTCACCATCATGAAGTAAGAACAATTTTTTCTCTGACTTTGAATTTAGGGAGAAAGACAGTAGTATATTTTCAAAATGAAGTCTCAATTGGTTACTAGAAGTTTTTATAAATTAAAATTTCTCAAAATTATCACAAATTGTGCAAATCACGTAAGAAGACATTCATATATTATTTTAAAATGCTTGAATATGTCTATCAAGTGAAAGTGGCAGATACAAGTTGTCATATTATGAATTTGCAGCTTTAAATTTAGAATGCATTTTTTAATATCATAAGATAAAGGAGTAAACAAGAAATATTATAACAGTGGTTATTGTCTTGACTAACAGGTTGTGTATCTGTTAAATTTTCTCTCAACTCTAAAAAAAAAAAAACGTTTACTTTTCCTACTACTTAATAAACTCCACCAACCTTCACAGCTATTTTTAGCATAGTATGGTAGTCATCCTATCTAATATTCAAAAGGTAGCTTATGTAGTCCTTAATAAAATGTTTTCTTTCTTAATTACCCATAAAATGTGTCTGTACTCTTTCTGTTTTCATATATATATATAAATGAAAACTAAAGTGATTCCTAAAAGTGTTTTAAATTAAAATTTCTCAAAATTATATATGTGTGTGTGTGTGTATAAACTTAAACTTATTTACAAATTAATTTATATATATATATAATATATATATATCCCAAAATACGAAATTTTTGTTTGACGGGCAGGCTTTGTATAGTATGGGCTTCCTCTCATTAGGTAAATGTTCTAGGAAACCTCTGGCATCAGTGTACCAACTAGTGTAGTGTTGTTATGAGAGACCACGTTCAGCTTCAATATATATATATATTGAATATTCATATATTCAATATATATCTCAATATATATATATTGAGATTCTTTTGACATGTTTGCCAATTTCATGATGGGTGACTTATGAGTGCACCTGCCCACACTGTACTGAGTGCTCAGCAGTTTTTGATTCAAATACAGCATGACCTCTATGCCCCACCTTCCTTCCTTATTCACCCAATCTCGTCCCAACTGACTTTTTATTCCCCAGATGAAAAAAGTCCTCAAAGGGAGATGTTTTGCTAATGTGGAAGAGCTAGAAGAGAAAAATGGCAGAAGCATTAAAAAGCATCAAATTAATGGGTTTAAAAAACTGTTTTGAGCAGTGGAAAAAGCCTCTAGATAGGTGCATTGAATCAAATGGAGAGTACTTTGATGATAACTGTATTTTAAGCATGTAAGAATAAATACACAATTTTTATAACAAATTTTGTTTTTCAGGGGGTTTCCCTTTAATATATATCATATATATATATATATGGAAGATGGAGATAACTGTATTCTTCTCTGATTCAGAGTTCTTAAGACAATGTTATGTAAATATGTGTCAATATCAATTGGATTAACATTTTACTCAAATCTGGGATGTAATAAGTACAGTTTTATATTATTCCTAGAATTTCCTGCAACTTATACATCTCAATTCATTTATTCATTCACTAATTTCACTTATTCATTCATTCATTCTATGAAAAATGTTGGCCAAGTGCCTGAAAAAGATTGTGGCATTTGACCTGACGATCAAATTATGGTTGATATTTGGAAACACAGAGATGTGGAGAGAATAGCTTGGTGGAAATGGTATGATAAATATTAGAGATCAGAACATAAATAATTTAGTTTACATGGAACAAGCTACTGACTTCTATTCTACTGCAACCTCCAACCTGGATGATCCCATTCTTCATCAAGGATAAAGGAATGAGAACAGCCTAATTAATTCACTGCTCCCATTGCAAGTAGCAAGGTCAACCCACCAGCACTGAGGAAAATGAGCTTAACACATGTCCAGGTCTGAGGCTTCTTTTATGGAAGAATGCTCATAAATGAAAAAGATGGGGCAACACGTATACAAAAGCATAGGGTTTATGACCTTGTGGTGACTTAGGCCAATCAGTTAGTGAACCAACAGGTCTGCACCATTCTCAGAATCTATCGTAAGCCCAAAATGAATGTATTTTCAATAATATTTATTTGATTCCTTTTCTATGGGACAATGGTTTCCAAAATTTATCCCTAGACTTTCTCTCAAAGCTAAATAACTAAGCAATATGTGTCATTTTGACAGAAAAATACATTATTTATATTATTTTAATATAATTTATTCTTTTAAAAATTTTTATTTTAAAGTTGTGAGGTACAAGTCAGGATTGCGAACGTAAGTGGTTTAGGACAGGTGGAATTTGGGCCTCCCATTGGACTTCATTTCACCTGGATTAGGATCAGGCACCCTTATTGATGTTGTTTCCCCCTCCCACTTTGCTACTGCCAATGCCTTTTTTGTGGTATTATGATAAGAGTTCAGGGTCCATGTATGAATGAGAACATGTGGCACTCAGTTCTTTCTTTCTGTGATAGATCACTGAGTATGATAAACTCCAAATCCATCCAAGTTGCTGGGAAGTCCACAATTTTGTCCTTCTTTTTGACTGTGTAGTATTCCAAATGTACCACAGTTTTTAAAAATTCAATTTCTTTTTGTTATATTTAATCAGTCTCTTCTTGTTCAGGTCACTAAATGAGCATAGCAAGTCCAGGTAATTCTGAGGGGCTTTTTGTCCTTGGTAGTCAAACTCCATTTTTGCTTTGGTTAACTGTGATTTTGTGGTTCCAAGAATAACAACATATTAGTAATTCAGGTAATTTTTATTGACCAATTTACTTTCTTGTAAATTTACTGATTTATTTTCTATTTTAATTTATAATTCCTAATACAATTGTCTTGTTCACAGTAGAGTGTTTCTCTGTGTTATCCCTCTGTTGTATATAACCATTCAACTCAAATGGTATGTAAAGAAAAATTAGAAACAAAGTTAGAAATATTAATTAAGTACAGAGTTCAGAGATCATTAAAAAGATAGCTAGGGAATTTAGACCTTTTACAGTATGCAATGGAGAGTCCATGAATGTAACTAAGTACTGGAAAAAGATGATTCAGCAATTGTTTTACAAATGACTATCTAGCTATAATGCATTCCCCTTACTGGATAGGTCATACAAAGTGAATAATCATGCATGTGAGAAAGCTTTTAAGATTATGCAGGTGAGAATTTGTGAAGGCCTGGAGTTAGGTAGAGACTATGTTACTAATATGTTTTTATTCCTGTTGTTTACCTATTAGCTACCTTTAAAGTTATGTCAGGAATAGCTTGAATATCAGTTGGCTAATATGCAAATATTATAAAAATCACATCCATTATAAAAATAATCCTACTCTTTCCACAAACATGCTTTATCCAGATGATAATGTTTTATTCGATATGACTGAAAAATCTATGTGTATCTAATTTTTTCTTTTTATTATACTACATTCTCTCTGATTTCCATGGTAGTATGACCATCATGTTTATAAATTATTTATATATGTATACAAGTATTTATATCTTCTATATGTTTATTATTAAAAACATATTATTTATTATTATTATTATTTTATTTTTTTAGTTAGAGTCTCACTCTGTTATCCAGGCTGGAATGCAGTGGCAAGCTGATGGTCACCACAGACTCGACCTGCTTCTGCATCTGTCTCCCAAGTAGCTGAACCACAGGTATATGGCATCACATGTGGCTAATTTTTTGGGTTTATTGTAGAGATGAGGTCTCGCCAAGTTGCCCAGGCTGGTCTCGAACCTGTGGGCTCAGGCAATCCTCTCACCTCTACCTCCCAAAGTGCTGGGATTATAGGCATGAGCTTAAAAAGCATGTTCTAAAAGTTAAAATTAATTAGCCTACCCAGGGCCAAGAATTTACTTATCCTTTTAAACTCACAAATATTCCTGAAAAATTTTTATTTTTAATTCATGTTAACCATCTCTCTCTACCAGACTAAATTTTTTGTGTTAATAAGACCAACAATTTTGGATGATGAATTTCAATTTTTTTATGACCCTGAATACTAGTGGGTATTTATTGGGAAGATTAAGTGTCTTGTCTGGAAAATGTTTCAAGCTACTTTCTGCACTGAACAACCACTGACTGTTTAGACACTTTATTATATTTTAATTTCATTGTAAATTGTTCCCTTCTTGAGCTATAATGCAGATGTATATAAAGAACCTTGTTAAAAAGATATTTTCATATATGTTGTGTACAGATGTTTCTACCTTATATGCATGTATTTTCTTGAGGCAATTGTAATTGAACTTTTTATTATTTTGATATTATCTAATAAAATTTAGATAAAAACAAATTTTAAATGAATGATCACTGTTCCTATTTTGTAAATTAATCTAACTACTATCTTCTATAAATTGTGCAAATATATCATTACTCATTTTAATTTCTTATCTCCATGCCATGTCTCATATAAGGTTTTCTTCTTGGAATCATCTTAATTCCTCTTTTAAAAATAATGAGTTCCAAAGCCTTTAAAACAGTTCTACCAGACCATCTTCGGTGAAGTCCCCCTTGTAGTTGATCATTACATTAATATATTTTTTTTTGAGTTGGGAGTCTCATTCTGTCACCCAGGCTGGAGGGCAGTGGCACACTCACGGCCACCACAGCCTCGACCTGCTGGGTTCAGGCAATCATTCCACCTCAGTCTTCCAAGTAGCTGGAACTACAGACACATGCCACCATGCCCGGGTAATTTTTGATTTATTGTAGAGACGATGTCTCACCATGTTCCCCAGGCTGGTCTTGAACCTCTGGGCTCAGGCAATCCTCTCACCTCAGCCTCCCAAACTGCTGGGATTACAGGCTGAGCCACTGTGCCTTGCCCATTACACTCATTTAATTGGCTTTCAAGTTTGCTCTCATAGAGTTTATCACACAAAGTATATAACCAAAAACTGTTAGAATTTAAACTAATTATTTCATTTTACATGAATAAATTTGGAAATTGTATGATTCTTAAAAGTGTTTACATCAAGAGTAAAAGAAAATTTTGTAACTTATTACAATGGAATTTCCCCAAAATTTTATTGTAATTTATTGTATTTTTTGAGTTGGGGGTCTCACTTTGTTGCCCAGACTGGAGTGCAGTGGCACACTCATGGCCACCACAGCGTCAACCTGCCAGACTCAGATGATCCTTCCACTTCAGCCTTCCAAGTAGCCAGAACTACAGGTGCCCATTACCATGCCTGGCTAATTGTTTAATTTATTGTAGAAATGAGGTCTCTCCAAGTTGCCCAGGCTGATCTCCAACCCATGGGCTCAGGCAATCCTCTCACCTTGGTCTCCCAAAGTGCTGGGATAGCAGAGTCACCATGCCCAGCCTTCCCCAAAATTTTAAAGGTAGAGAGAATTATATCAAATACTGATGTATAACAATTGTTAATCTGTTTCTACTGCATTTGATATATACTACTTGAGGATCTGATTCTCAAATAGCTGTGAGCAAATTAAAAATCCATGAACTTATTGGAGTGTTGGAAGAAAAAGCATAAGCTTTAGAGTCAAATTGAAAGTGTGATTTTTGGGAAATTACTTAAAATCATGATGCAGTTATCTCATCTGCAAAATAATGATTGTTAATAAGCCCCCCTCTGTTTTTTAAAAATTATTTTTTTTTCATCTCTGCCTGACTTTGATACCTTCAAGCTATTGTCTTAAGACTGCCTAATTCTCATCTCACCACAGTGTCTGATACCTAAAATTCACTCAACATATTGGTAGAATGAACAGATGGATAATGGAATTATTAATGTTCATGAGGAGTAGAAAATAACTCTTAGCGCTGATATTAGTTTATGAAAGAAAGACTTCCAGTAAAGATGAAAACTGAGCTTGACGCTGACGGGTATACAGAACAGAAAAAAAAAAGCCAGAATAGTCCACTTGTGCTTCTTCTAGACCAAACATGTTAACTTCATAACAATCACATGAATACTTACCTGGCAGGGGAGATACCATGATCACGAAGGTGGTTTTCCCAGGGAGAGGCTTATCCATTGCACTCCGGATGTGCTGACCCCTGCAATTTCCCCAAATGTGGGAAACTCGACTGCATAACTTGCAATAGTGGGGTACTGCGTTCACGCTCTCCCCTGGAAAAATAAAAATAAAAAATAACCACATGAAAGCATATTATGGATGTAAAATCCATAATCTATTTATTAATAAATGTTTGTGACAAATTTTCTTAAATATCTCTAATCTGTGTAGAATTTATATTTTTCTAGCTTAATGATAAAAATGATTTAAATTGCTGATCAGCTTGCTTGCAAAGCCAGAATTAAAAATTACTGGAATTTACTTAAAAGTATTTCTGCCTCCTCTCTCTTGCCTTCTCCATTTCTCTCTCTCCCACTTCAAATCAATTTGAAGCAAAAGCATAGCGAAACAATGAGTTTCATAGGTCACTGTGCCCTCTTGTGGCAATTCTATTTACCAGCATAAGTACGGTAAAATTAGACCAGAAGCTGCCAACCAGCCCCTCCTGCCTGTAACAGATGATGTTTTCCTAGGCATGAAAGACAAAGTGGCCATGAACACATCTGAAATAACAGCCACATAATAATAACAGACGTGTGGTGGAGCTAAAAAGAGTTTAATTTTATCTGCACTTTAAAAAAAATTAAGTTATTTTTAGAAGCAGTGTGACTTTTTGCTAGTTACTTAATTGCCGTAAACATCACTATCCTCATTTTGAAAACTGAGAGACTTCCATGTTCAAAAAATTGCAGAAGAATGCTGCAAAGATAGCATAACTTAATCTATACTGAAGTGTTTCATCATCTAAGTGAACAAAATAAAAAAGCATATGAGTACTACATTTAAGGGTATGTAGTTCAAATAGGATACATTTAAGTGTATTCATTAAGTAGGATTTTTAAATTATTGACTAGATATTGATAACTTTTAACACAGTGTAAAAATATTAAAGTTGAGAAAATAAACTATATTTTGTGTTGTTGTGTCTATCATTAAGAGAAATATAGTAGACAAATTCAATTTAGTAGTTTATTTGAGCAAAAAACAAATTATTAATCAGGCAGAACTCAGAACCAAGGGAGATTCAGAGAGCTCCACCCAGCAGGTGGGCAAGCAGAATTTACAGATGAAAGAAGAAAGTAACATACATAAATATCTTGATTGGTTGCAGCTGAGTGTTTGTTTTATTGGGGCATGGTGTAATGAAGCATTTGTCTTGCATGGACATGGTCTGAGCAGTTGACAGCCTGTGATTGGTGAGGTTTGGCTATGGTGAAAGGCTGAGACACATCTGCTTGTTACAAGATTACATTCCCTTATATTAGGTTGCAGTTTGCTACATATGAATTCAGGATATGAAGGCAGCTTTAGGCCAAATCTAATTTAATTTAAAACTACATAGTTACTCCTTCACCAATTATACACAAACCACATAAAACAAGATATTCAATTCAGAAAAAATCATTTAGCAGGAAAAGTTGAGTTAGCTATTAAATGTTATTATTTATTTATTTAGCAAATAGTTAAAGATATATAGTTGTGCTCACTTGTCTGTGATTTTGTTTTCCATGGTTTTAGTTAAGCTGTTTTGCAAGAGAGAAACCATGTTTATATAATTTTCATTATATTATATTTTATAATTATTATATTTATAAGTAATTATCATTGTTAATATCTTACTGTGCCTAATTTATAAATTAAATTTTATTAAAGTATGCAAAGGAAAAAGTATAGCATATATAAGGTCAATGCTCTGGAAGTCTCAGGCATACTCTAGAGATCATGGATCATAACCCAATATTAACAATGGATTACTATATAACTTGTGCAAGACTTTAGTCTAGGACTAGGGAACTCATGGTGAGTTCTCACATGAAGCCATGAAGCTAACATTCTAGGTAATACACATAAACTGAACTAATAATCACATCATAAATATAAAGATAAAAAGTGTAACATGCATTATAAAAGGAAAAGATTACGGGTAAATTTGGGAGAAAGATAAATATTACAGCAAAAAATAATATGTAGACAAGAGAAAGGCACATTGAAGAATTGGAAAGCTCAAAATGCAAGAAAACGAATGATGTGAGAAAAGGCAGAAAAGTTCAAGCCATAGGAAGACTTTTATTCTTTATTTTTAGAGCTGTTCTTATTAAAAACTTTAATTATATAGTTTGTGTCTGGAATTTTGTAGCTTAAAAATGCCTTTAAAAAACAGATAGAAAAACAAAGAGGTTATTCATAACAAACTAATATACCTTAATATACACATGCACAAATGCACACTTGCAAAAATGTATATGCTCTTTAACCTGTTCATTAAGCATAATAAAATATTTTAATAGAAATTTAGTATAGACTTTTCTATTTATTATTATTCTCACTTGCGATATTTTATTTTATTATTTTTGAGTCAGAGTCTCACTCTGTCATAAGGAGTACAGTGGCGTGACAATGGGTCCCTGCAGCCTCAGGCAAACCATTTGCCCCAGCTTCACCAGCAGCTGGGACTACAGGCACGTGCCACCATGCCTAGCTGATTATTTTGAGTTTTTGTAGAGAAGAGATCTCACTATATGCCCAGGCTGGTATCAAACTCCTGACCTTAAGTGATCCTCAAGCCTTGACTTGCCAAAGTGCTAGAATTATAGGTGTGAGTCACCATGCTAGGCCTTTCTATTGATTGATTGTTCAAATTCTTGATCATATACACTTATGGTTATATTTTCTTTTTTTTTATTTTTAAATTATGGGGTACAATTCAGAGTTAAGTAAACAAATATTCATTGTGCAGGTACCCTTGTTGATGTCCCCCTTTCCCCAGGCAGTTTCCCACTACTGCCAATCCCACCTCCCTGCCTCTCCATGCCCCAGGAGTTTCTCGCTACTGTCGATTCTTTTCTTATAGAATTGGGGTAGTTGTTCAAGGTCCACCTATGAGTGAGAACATTTGATACTCAGTTCTTTACTTCTGAGAAAAATCACTCGGTATTATAGACTTAGTCTAAGTCTATCCAGGTTGCTGCAAAGTTCATGATTTTGTTCTTTATTCCATCATATATGTACCACATTTTTAAAATCCAGTCCTCTTTTGATGGGCAGCATGACTGGTTCCATGTTCTTGCTATTGTGAACAATGCTACGATAAGCATATGCGTGCAGGTATCTTTATTATAGAGTGATTTGAGTTCTTCCGGGTATATTCCCAGTAGGGGAGTTGCAGGTTCATATGGAAGGTCGATTTTTAGAACTTTTCGGAATCACCACACTGATTTCCACAGAGGCTATACTAGATTACACTCCCATCAATAGTGTAGAAGTGTTCCCTTTTCGCCACATCCTCTCCAGCATCTGTTATTTTTTGAGTTATTGATGACAGCCATTCTGACTGGAGTTAGGTGGTATCTCAGTGTAGTTTTCATTTGCAATTCTTTGATAACTAGTGAGGCTGAACATTTTATCATGTATCTGTTGGCAGCTCGTATGTCTTCTTTTGAGAACTATCTATTCATTTCTTTTGCCCACTTTGTAATGGGGTTGTTTGTTTTTTTCTCTTCAGCATGTTTGAGTCCCTTGTAGATCCTGGATGTTAGGGCTCTTTCAATCATAGAGTTGGAAAACATTTTTGCCCAGTCTGTGGGCTGTACCCTGCTCTCTTGATGGTTTCTCTGGCTTTGCAGAAGCTTGTCAGTTTGATAAAGTCCCACTTGTCTACCTTATCTCTTCTGGCATGGGCACTTGGGGATTTGATCAGTAATTGATTGCCAGTTCCAATTTCCATAAGAGTATCTTCTGCATTTTCTAAGTTTCTTATAGTTTGGGGTTTTACAGTTAGGTATCTGATCCATTTAGAGTTGGTTTTTGTGTATGGGGATAGGTAGGGGTCCTGTTTCAATCTTCTGCATGTGGTCAGCCAGTTTTCCCAGCATCATTTTCTGAATAGGTTCTCCACTGCCCAATGGTTGGTGGTGGAGGTTTTAAGAAGATAAGTTGATTGAGAAATTGAGGTTTTGCTTCTGGAATCTCAGTTCTATTCCATAGGTCTATATGCCTGTTCTTGTACCAATATCAGGCTGTTTTGATTATTGTACTTTTGTAATAAAGTTTAAAGTCTGGGAGTATGGTATCTCCTGCTTTTTTGTTGTTTTTGTTTTTTTGTTTTGTTTTGTTTTGTTTTGCTTGGGATTATTTTGGCTATTTGTGATGGTTTATGTTTCCATATGAATTCCTGTATTGTTGTTTCTAGGTCTGTAAAGAATGTTGCTGGTGTTTGATGGATATTGCTTTAAATCTATAGATTGCCTTAGATAGAATGGACATCTTAACAATGTTTATTCTTCCAATCCATGAGCATGGAATATTTTTCCACTTGTTTGTGTTATCTTTTATTACTTTGAGCAGTGTTTTGCAGTTTTTATCGTAAAAGTCGTTCACATCTCTTGTTAGGAAGATGCCAAAGTATATATATATATTGTTGTTGTTGTTGGCTATTATGAATGGAATTGTGCTTTTTATTTGAGTTACTGTTTGTTTATTGTTGGTGTACAGAAATGCGATTGTCTTTTGCACATTTGTTTTATACCCTGAGACATTGCCAAAGTCCTTTATTAGTGCAAGGAACTTTTTGACAGTTTTTCTTGGGTTTTGAGGTATAGAATCATGTCATCTGCAAAGAGAGATAATTTGATTTCCTCTTTTCCTATATGAATACCCATGATCACCTTCTCTTCTCTGATTGCTCTAGCTAGGACATCCAAAACTATGTTGAACGGGGGGAGCGGTGAGAGTGGGCATCATTGTTTTCCCCTAGATTGCAGGGGAAATGGTTCCAATTTCTGTCTGTTTAGGAGTATGCTGCCTGTGGGTTTTTCATGGATGGCCCTTACTATTTTGAGGTATGTTCCACCTATGCCTAAATATTCAGTAGTTTTTATCAAGAAGTTGTGCTGAATTTTATGAAAAGCTTTTGCTGCATCTAATGATATAATCTTGTGGTTTTGGTTTTTACATCCGTTGATGCATTTAATTATGTTTATGATCTTACGAATGTTGAATCAGCCTTGCATCCCGGGGATGACGTCTACTTGGGCGGGGTGGATGATTTTTGATATGTGTTGTTGAATCTGGTTTGCTAGGAGCTTGTTGAGAATTTTAGTATCTATGTTCATCAATGACATGGGCCTGTAATTCTCTTTCTTTGTTGGATATTTACCTGGCTTGGGTATCAATGTGATGTTATCTTCATAAAATGATTTGGGGAGAGTTCCATCTTTCTCTATCACCTAGAATACTTTCAATAGGATTGGTATCAGTTCCTCATTGTATATTTTGTAGAATTCTTTTGGAAAGCAATCTGGCCCAGGACTTTTTTTGTCTTGGTAGTTTTCTTATGACATAGTCAATTTCCTGGATTGTTATTGGTCTATTTAGGCTCCTAATTTCTTTTTATTTCAACCTAGGGGGGTTTTGTGATGTCAGAAAGTCATCCATTTCCTTTAGGTTTTCAAGTTTGTTTCCATACAGGTGTACATAATAGTCTATGATAATTTTTGTATTTCTACAGAGTCAGTTGTGACTTCATCTTTTATGTTTCTGATTGTGCTTATTAGGATTTTTTTCTCTCTTTTTCTTGGTCACTCTGGTTAGGCGACCAACCATTTTGTTTCTCCTTTCAAAGAACCAGATTTTTCTTTCACTGATTTTTTTGTATTATCTTTTTATATTTCATGTCCTGGATTTGGGCTTTTATTTTGGTGATCTAGATTTTTCTGCTGAAGTTAGGGTTCTGGTGGTCTTGTTTTTCCACTTTCTTTAGGTGGCTTGTTAGGCTGTTAACTTGTGATCTTTCCATTTTCTTCATGTGTGTTTGTAGAAGTATGAATCCCCCTCTTACTACTATTTTCATGGCATTGAAGAGGTTTTGGTAAGATGTTTCTTCATATTCATTTGTTTTCAGGTATATATTAATCTCTGTTGTGAATTCCATGTTGACCCAGGAGTTGCTTACTGTCCATGTCTTCGTGGACTTTGGGGGAACTTTTTTTTATGTTGATTTTTTTTATTCCACTGTGGTCTGAGAAAATGTATGGCAAAATTTCAATCTTTTGAAATTTGTTTAAACTTGATGTATGACCAAGGATGTGGTCGACTTAGAGTATGTTCCATGTTGTGATGAGTAGAATGTATATTCTGTGGTTATTGGGTGGAATAATCTGTAGGTATCTATTAAGTCCATTTGGTGAAGTGTCAAGTTTAGGTTCTTGGTCTCATTGTTGATTTTTTGCCTTGATGATCTAACTAGGGCTGTCAGTGGGGTATTCAAGTCCCCTGCCATAATAGTGTTAGAGTCAATATCTTTTTTTAAGTTTATTTAGTAGTTGCTTTATAAATGCTGGAGCTCCTGTGTTGGGTACATATATGTTTAGGATGGATATTTTTTGTTGACAGCTTGAACCTTTTATCATGATATAGTGACCTTCTGTATCTTTTTGCATTTTTGATAGCTTAAAGGGTATTTTGTTTGATATTAAGATCTCAACTCCTGCTTTCTTTTGTGCTCCATTTGTCTGATATTTTGCTTTCCTCCTCTTACTTTGAGTCTGTGAGTGTCCTTTCTGGTGAGAAGAGTCTGTTGGAGACAATATATTGTTGCCTCATGATATTTTATCCAGTTTGCCATTCTGTGTCTTTTCAGTGGTACATTTAGACCTTCACATTCAGGCTAATTATTGTTCTTCTACCAATACCAAACAGTTTTGATTACTGTAGCCTTATAGTAAAATTTGAAGTCTGGAAATGTGATAGCTCCTGCTTTGTTTCTTTTGCTAAGGATTGTTTTAGGTATTTATGGTCATTTATGTTTCCATGTAAATTTCTGTTTTGTCATTTCCAGGTCTGAGAAGAATGATGTTGGTACTTTAATGGGTATTGTGTTGAATCTGTAGATTGCCTTTGGTAGGCTGGACATCTTAACAATGTTGATTCTGCCTATCCATGAGCATGGAATATTTTTACACTTGTTTGTGTCTTCTTGGGTTTGATCAGTGCTTTGTAATTCTGATTGTAAAGGTCTTTCATTTCTCTGGTTAGGAAGATGTCGAAGTATTTCAATTTTTTGGTAGTTATTGTGAATGGGATTGTGCTTTTTATTTGGGACACTACCTGCTTGTTGGTGTGTAGGAATGCAACTGTCTTTTGCACATTTATTTTGTACCCCAAGTCTTTCCCAAAGTCCTTTATTGGTTCAAGCAGGTTTCAGACAGATTCTCTTGGATTTACAAGGTATAGGATCATACCACCAGCAAAGAGGTATAACGTGACTTCCTCTTTTCCTATTTGGATACCCCTGATTTCCTTCTCTTATCTAATTGCCTGAGCTAGGACTTCCAACACAATATTGAACAAGAGGGGTGAGTGTGGGCAGACTTGTCTTGTTCCGGTTTTCAGGGGAAATGATTCTAGTTTCTGTCCATTTAACAATGTGTTAGCTGTGGTTTTTTCGTAGATGGCACTTACTATTTTGAGGTATTTCTTTCTATGTCTATTTTGTGTTTGAGGGTTTTTATAAAGAAGGGATGCTGGATTTTATCACAAGCTTTTTCTGCATCTAATGAGATAATTATGTGGTTCTTGTTTATACATCTCTTGATGTATTTAAGGACATTTATGGTCTTGTGAATGTAGAACCAGCCCTGCATCCTGGGGATGATGCCTATTTGGTCATGGTGGATGATTTTTGAGATGTGTTTTTGAATCAGATTTGCTAGAATCTTGTTGAGGATTTTTGCATCTATGTTTATAAGGGATATTGGCTTATAGTTCTCTTTCTTTGTTGGTTCTTTACCTGGTTTGGGTATCAGTGTGATGTCAGCTTTGTAAAATGATTTGGGGAGAATTCCACCTTTCTCAACTGCCTGGAATACTTTCAATAAATTTGTATCAGCTCCTCCTTGTATGTTTGATAGAATTCTGCTGGAAAGTCATCCAGTCCAGGGCTTTTTTGGGGTAGTAGTTTTTGTATGACAGAGTCAATTTCCTGAGTTGTTATTGGTCTATTTAGTGTCTCAATGTCTTCTTGTTTTAACCTGGGAAGGTTGTATGATGTCAGAAAGTCCTCCATTTCATCTAGGTTATCAAGTTTGTTTCCATATAGGTGTACATAGTAATCTCTGATAATTTTTTGTATTTCTTTCATGACAGTTGTAATTTGATCTTTTGTATTTCTGATTGTGTTTATTTGCGCTTTCTCTCTCTTTTTCTTGGTCACTCTGGCTAGGGAACCAAATCTTGTTAATTCTTTCAAAGAACCCGCTTTTTGTTTGGTTGATGTTTTCTATGATATTTTTGTTTTCTATGTCCCGTATTTGGGCTCTTATTTTTGTGATTTGGATTCTTCTGCTAAAGTTGGCGTTTTGGTGGTCTTCTCTTTCCAGCTCCTTTAGGTGATTTGTTAGACTCTTCACTTGTGATCTTTCCATTTTCTTGATGTGTGCTCATAGAGATATAAATTCCCCTCTTATAACTAATTTCATGATATCCCTTAGGTTTTGGTAAGATATTTATTCATTTTCATTTGTTTCCAGGAATCTTTCAATTTCTTCTTTGGTTTCAGTGTTAACCTAGTCATTGTTCAGCATCATGCTTTTTAGTTTCCATGTCTTTGTGGGCTTTGGGGAAATGTTGTTGGTTTTGATATTTATTTTTATTCCACTGTAGTCTGAGAATGTGCATGGCAAGATTTCAGCCCTATGGAATTTGTTTATGCTTGATTTATGGCCAAAGATGTGATCGATCTTGTATTATGTACCATGTGGTGATGAGTAGAATGCATATTCTGTGGTTGGTGGGTGGAATAATCTATAGGTATCTACTAAGTCCATTTGGTCAAGTGTCACGTTTAGGTTCTGGATCTCATTGTTGATTTTTTTCCTCAATGATCTATCTAGGACTCTCAGTGGGTTATTCAAGTCCCCTGCTGTAATAGTGTTAGAGCCAATATCATTTTTTAGTTTATTCAGTATTTGCTTTATAAATGTTGGTGCTCTTGTGTTGGGTGCTTATATTTTTTAGGATGTATATTTCTTGTTGAAGGATTGAACATTTTATCATTATGTAGTGTCCTTTGCATCTTTTTAAATTTTTGATAGCTTAAAGGTTGTTTTGTCTGATATTAAGATATCAATTCCTGCCTTTTTTTGTGATCGTTTACCTGGAAACTCATTTTCCATCCTTTACCTTTGAGTATGTGTGCATCCCTTGTAGTGAGATAAGTCTCCTGGATGCAGCAAATAGTGGGATCATGGTTTCTTATCCAGTCCACCATTCTGTGTCTTTTCAGTGGTGCATTTACTCCATTAACATTCAGGATAATTATTGAAATGTGAGGGTTTATCTCTGTCATGAGGTTCTTATAGAGTTGCTATTGTTCCTATATGTTTGTTGTCTTTCTTTTGGTTTTTGAGTCGATTCATGTGTGTTTTCCATCTTTTTCCTGTACTATTGTGAAGAACATTATCGTTCTCTTCTCCTTTTCTTCTGTGTTTAATGCTTTCTTAAGTGTTTCTTATAGAGTTGTCCTGGAGGCAGTATAAGTTCTTAGGGATTGGATGTCTGGGAAAGTTTTTAATTCTCCTTCATTGAGGATGCTTAGCTTGGCTGGGTAGGTTATTCTTGGTTGCAGTTGTTTATCTTTGAGGACTTTGAAAATTGGGCTCCAAACTCTCCTAGCCTGAAGTGTTTCTGTAGAGAAATTTGCTGCTATTCTAATTGGTCTTCCCTGGTCGGTAGTCTGACCTTTTTCTCTTGCTGATGTTAGGATTTTTTGTTCTTTACCTACTTTGTTTAGGTGAATTATTTTGTGCCTGGGAGTTGGTCTTCTTATTTGTTGTCTTGCAGGGGTTCTCTGAATATCTTGTGTTTGAATTTTTGCATCAGTGATGAGTTGAGGGAAGTTTTCTTGAATAATTTCATGGAATGCTTGTTCCAGGGTGGTCTCTGTGTCTCTTTCTGCCTCAGGAAGTCCAATTACTCTTAGGTTCTGTCTCTTGAAGTAATCGTTCATCCTTTGAAGGTTTTGTTCTGTCTTTTTAAGCTTCTTTTGTATATTTTGACAGTTTGGGTTAGTTCTATATTTTGGTCTTCAAGCTCTGATATTCTTTCTTCTGCTTAGCTAATTCTTCTTTCCATGCTTATTAGTTTGTTATTTATTTCAATCACAGTATTTCTTATTGTTGTTATTTCAATTATCAACTCCTTTCTATTTTCCTCTTGTCTCTCAATTCTTTTTATTCTATTAATGTCTTCATGTCTGGGTTTGTTGTATGTGATCAGTCATTCTGGGACCTCTTCATTGTTTGCCTTCCGAAGCCTGTTTTCTCAGTATCTGACCTCTCAGGGGTCTGTGCATGACCTATATTCTTCTTTTGATTTTTCTTCATTTGTGTAGGTTTTCCTCCCCACTTTTTCCTCCCCCCCATCTTCTTTAATTCTGTTGTTCAGGATGGAGGGATTGCTTTTACTTTTGCTTGTTCAATCACCTATTTTTCCTCATGTATATCCTCTGGCTTTGTTCAATTCTGAAGCTGGACTGTAGGTTGGGGATGATCCTTTTGACAGTTTTGAGATTTAATTGAGAAGGGAGCTGTGATTCTAAACCTATCTGGATATTCTAGTATCCACTGACAGGTATGTGGATAATCTGGAAACCACTTCCCACTGCATTGCAATCTGTTCATGCAATGGGGTTATAAGTTTACTCCCTGAAAGCAAAATGAGGTAAGTAAAGGAAAAGAATAGAACAAGGAGTAAAGGGAAGAGGAAGGTGGAGTGAGAGAAGAGTAAGAGAAAAAACAGACAAATGTACCGACTAACAAATGAAAAGAGACACAAAGACAGATACAAGTAAAAAAAAAACAAACAAACAAACAAACAAACATACAAGAAAACTAAAACATACAATCATACAGAAATACAAGCTAACCAACTTCCTTATTGGTGTACTATTCCCCTATACAAACATGAAATCTAAAGAGAAAAAAATAATATAAAATTGAATAAAGTCAGTAAACTAACAGAACCAAAGGAAGTATGAAAACATTATTGGTAACAGTAAGAAGAGAGAGAAGAGAGAAAAAAACGATGGGTAAGACAAACAGACAAAGAATTTTAAAAAACATTAAAACAAGGGAACCAAGCACACTCTGAGACTTTTCCTTTAACTACAATGTCCTTTCAGCTCTGATTTCTAGCTCTCATTGCAGGTTGGTGGAGTTGCTCACAGTTAGGGTCAGTTGCCTCTGACCTGCTGCGGATGGTGGATCGATCTGAGCGGCCTGCCAATTCTGCCACTCAGATCTGGCCTGTGTCTATCTAGAATGGGAGAGGGGCTTCTGTCCCTCCTGTTTTTATGTTACCATGGATCCCAAGCTGGGGCATGGGCCAAGCTGGGTGGAGCTGGTCTCATGTCTCCAGCTGATCTCTTTTTCCACTGCAGTCCACTAGAGCTGGGGAAGGTAGAATATAGAATGTGAGACTGCTAGGTGATGCAGGCCAGAGTAGCATTGGGCTACTCACTCTGGACTGAGTGGAGTGTTGCAGCAGGTGAGGGGACGTGAGACTCCACAGGGACAGGAGCTGAGAGCCGTCCAAGGCAGGAGGGAGCAGGCAACAGTGGTGGCAGTGGCAGCCACCACTTCAGCAGTGCGGTGCATGGGAGGAGCTCCACAAGCCAGGTGCCAGGTGAGATGTGGGGCATGGCAGTGTCAGCGGCGCCTGTGGCTTCAGTGGTGTAGTGCTTGGGAGAGACAGCAGCGATAGTGGCATCCACAGCGGTGGTGGCCGCAGATGAGGCAGCGACCAAGCAACGTGCAAAGAGCAGGCTGGTAGCAGTGAGAGCTGGATCCCCTGGAGGAGAGCGAGAGTCTTTATGGGTGTTCTCTTTGCAGAGGGTCTCATGGACCAAACTGCCCCATTGCCATCTTGCCAGAAGTCCACTTTCCCCTAGTCTTCAACAAATTATCAACCTAGCATGTTGATCAAGAACTCTGCTTACCTACATATTCAATCCCCAGATTGTCAGACTTATTGACTTTTTTTTTTTTTTTTTGGCTTTACTTCGTTTATGAGGATTTTCTTTTCTCTCTCTTTTTTGATGGAAAAAAGAGGTGGAAGATAAAAAAGTTACTAATAAGCAAAATAAAAATGAAACTTTACTGTCAGAGAGTCATGAGCAATTGAAAGAAGCTGGCATCATATAGGAATGAAGCAAATATTTTAAAAAGGAGGAAAATGTTTGTCATTCAGAAAATTTAAGAGAAGCAGTTACTACATACATTGAGATGTTCCATTCAGTGAGTTGTCTATAACCAAATAGAATAAACCTTTGGAGCTATTTAGAGCATGAAATAAAAATCATGTTCCACACATACTGCCTTTTAAGAGTCAAATCTCCATGTGTTTATTACATCTAAAGTGTCATTTGCATTGCAGATATGTTTTGCTAATAGTGTAAATAATCGAATGAGTTTTTGAGTCATGACACAAGTGCTATCATGTAAAAAGTAAGAATTCATTTTATTATTTGTAGAACAGTCATGTTTGTAGTTGTCGTGCGAAAAGTAGCACAACGCTTCCAAATTTTGGTGTTATTCTGGATCTTTTCAATAGAATTTGTAATCTTAACTTCATATAGTATATTAAAAATTCCTGGAAACTGATAATGAATAAAATTGTGAAGTTTATTTCTGAAAAGGCCATGTGCAATTTTGCTTATGCATTAATTCTTGGTTCACAGAAAGCTGTTATTTCTTTGTGTCAAAGTGACCTATATTTTAGTATACCAGTTGTAAAATATTTTTCCATTGTATTCACTGTTTAATTAATACTCAGTCATCAATTATAACATTAGAGTTATAATACAGTATATTTAAAAAGCTAGAAATTTAATTTCTAAAACAGATTTTATTACATACTCTCAGTTGTATGGCCCTCTATATAAAGTAAATTATATTTGGGAAGTTTCAACAACATCTAAATGGTAAATGTTCTACCTGTGATTAATTAGGCAGGACTAAGTCTTATTTATTTTTAACTTCCAGTCTATATCTTGCAGTTAATAATATTTTTACTAGATATTACTGAATTAAATCAATCAATTAAGAAAGAATAGATGAAACCATGTGTTAAGTTTATTCTTATACTTTTCTAAAAGAAAATGCAACTTTTAAAATATTAAATAATATTCTAAATATTAAAAGCTAATTAACATAAGATGATTGTAAGAGATTAAGTTCATGATAAGAAATTCAAGGTATTTGAAATTCAGAAACATCAATGAAATTTTCACACATATTAGCTTATATTGCTAATGAGGTAAATTAATTTCACTGTTAAGAAAAAAGAAGATTAACTATGACAGTAGCAAAAATGTTTCATGCCAGTTTTCTCCAAATATTCATTCCTTGGCTGAATTGTTAAGTTTGTGGTCATTGAATGTTTCACTTTCTAAATGCCACATAAAGAAAGGTGTGTCCCTACACCCTCATACACTAAACAAATCCTGCTCATAGTCAAAATTTTAATTTAAAAACTACCTGCTTCAGATAATATCTTAGTTTTATTTTTTTAATATCCTGGATACTTTTATGGGATGGTCCTCTATTATTCATTTTAGTTACCTATGAAGTTACCCACTTATGAAGAAATATAGTCTTCAAATTTTTGTGGTCATAAAATATTCTTGCAACTTATTTACAATGCAAATTCCTGATACACACTCATGGGAAATTTAACAGATATAGGATATTATGCAGACATTTACAAATCTAGTTCGACTATGTAACTATTTTATCAAATTTAGCTGTATTTGATTTCATGCAAATATTAATTTTCAATTACTTTCAAATACACTATAATTTATTTCTCTAATTATTTTCAATATCTTGTGGCATTGCCTGGCATCTTAGAAGCACATGCATACACACACACACACACACACACACACACACACACACACACACACAAATATACACAAAGGCTATAATTATTTTATTTAAAACTTCATTTGTGTACTATTATTTTCTAAATGTATTATTAGCACTCTGTTTTATGACCATAAGTACCTCACTGAATTAAATTTAATTCTGTAATTATATGTCTTTAATTCTTATAAAATTATTCTAAAGTTTCATTTCCATATGCATGTAATTCTTTACTTTCATTTGTATATTGTTTAATAGGATTATGTTTTCAGAGAAGATTGTGTGTGTTCTAGGTGGTATGGCTGCAGAAAATTCTGTTTTCAAATCCAGTTTTTAATAAAGCTATATATACAATAACACTCTAATTTGTTGTACATTTTGAAATGTATTTTTCTTCCCTTTATTCATTTATATAACATGATGCAATACAAAATTTTGAGGTCACATACTTTCTCTCAAAGTGTGGTAGATATTTATTTTCTCTTATATAGTTTTATTGATTATTCAGAGGTCATTTATTTTTCTTATTTTAAATTAACTTCAACATTTCTCATAGTGTAAAATTTTCAAATTTTACCATAAACTTTAATTAACCATTGATAATGTATTCCATTGTAGCTGTTAATTTCATTTTCCTGAAGTACAGTGAATACTTCCTATCTGAACATTCATGTCTTTATCTCAAGAACTTTTTGTAAGGTTTGACATTATTTTTAACATCAGTATATAAATGTTCTTAAATGTATACCAATTATCTCTATGTAGATATTTAATTGTCAGTCTTACAGTTCTTTCATTTTTTCTGTAATCATTGCAATTGCTTTGTACATTTCCTTTGAAATTGTGATTCTCACAAGCCTCTCTTCCAGGCTATTTCTTTGCATTTTTTTGACATTGTCACTTTTAGCAAACAAGATGGGTATAGCAATTATGTGAACTTTCACCTGAATAGATATACTTAGCTCCATCAGTTCTCTTTTTTTTTCAGTCTCATGTTGTTTTCTTCATTCATTATTAATCAAATATTCAGTTGTGTCCTTGTTCTCTTTAATTTTCCTAAAGGAAAAAAAATTATGATCTAAATCATTTTTGATATTTCCTAAGATATATATTTTTTATTCTTCAATAAATTTCTCAATATTTGATATGCTGTATTTATGTCTTTAAAACAACAAAAAAATATTATTCAGCTTCTAACAAGTTTTTCTAAAGTTTTATTTCCACATGCATGTACTTTCACATGTATGTTATTTAATAGGATTACATGTACCTAGATACATATGTATATGCATGATGTTTGTATTATTGTTAAATCTATTTTGAATGGATACAATTCTGTGCATATTTGGCATTTTATTTGATAAAAATGATACATTAATGTGGAATCACCATAATTTTCCTATTCTTTATCTGAACACATTAGAATTTTGTGCTTTGAATCATCTGCATTGCAAGGTTGAATGTGAACTTTGGTACTAGTTTTAGTCCTTCAATTACAAAATATGAGAGTAACCCTGGGTATTGACAACCCCAAATTTGATACACCTGCCCTTTCTTTTGCAGTCTGCTAATGTACACTCACCCTGAACCCCTCAGGAAAAGCCTATCTGTAGCGATGAAGGAGAGATCCTTGTCTTAATTTAGTCCCATGTACTTTACTATTAGGAACTATGGATATCATGGTGAAAAATTAGTTTTCTGGATGAGAACATTGTTTCATATGCACAATTTTTTTTATTTGCAGCTATAAATCTGATTCCATGCTTGCAGTGAGTAAATATTTAGTCATATTTTTCCAATGAGATCAGTTTTGCCAAAATAAAAATGGCTTACAAATATGCACATTATCTTTAGTCCTGCTTTCATTATGTTCTATCATGAATACAATGGGCCTTATGTGTTGTCCCCAATTCCACATCCACATTCTCCAAGTTAAAGGTTTGTAATAAAGCTCTTATGAATGCTTCTTACCTCTTGTGTCAGATTATGAATATGTGTCCTTCTTCTTGTTTTATTTTCTAAGTTGTTTTCTTTTCTTCCCTTTCCTCTTCCTCCCTCCCTCCCCCTCCTCCTCTCCTCCTCCTTTCTTCTTTTTCTTCTCCTTTTTCTCCTTCTCCTTCTTCTTCTTCTTCTTCTTCTTCTTCTTCTTCTTCTTCTTCTTCTTCTTCTTCTCCTCCTCCTCCTCCTCCTCCTCCTCCTCCTCCTCCTCCTCCTCTTCCTCCTCCCTCCTCCCTCCTTCCCTCCCTCCCTCCCTCCCTCTCTCTCTCTCTCTCTCTCTCTCTCTCTCTCTCCTTTCATTACAACCTCACTTTGTTGCCCAGGCTCCATCATATGGTGATGGCTCAGAGAAGCCTCCAACTCCTGGACTCAGGAGATCCTTCCTCCTCAGCTTTCATAGTAGCCAGAACTACACGCAAAAGCCATATGTCTGTCTAATTTTATTATTTGTAGAGACTAGGCTTTGCAATGTTTCCGGGGCTGACCTCAAACTCTTAGGTTCAAACATTTCACTCACCTCAGTTTCCTGAAGTTCTGGGATTACAGACGTGAGGCTCTATGCCGGACCTAAATTGTTTTCTATTATTGTGTTTATGTGTAGGGAGTTTGGTAAACATGAATCTAAGGCAACATTTAGGTCAGAAGTTATAAAAGCAAAACAACTAACTTCACCCCCCCAAAAAAAGCAAAAAAGACATTAAGTTGTAAAGAACTTTAAATATTTTGGTGCTATTTATTGCGCAATTGAGTAAGTAAAATATGTCAAATGCTGTGTAAGTGCATTTATAGGTTATAGATTATTTATTCTTCATAACAACTCTGTGAAGATGTATCATTAATCATGTTTTATGTATGAAATAACTAGTGTCAAGAAAAACAAGATAAAAAAATTCTGAAGGTTACATTGTTAAAATTGGGAAAGTCAGAATTAAAGCTTATGTGTCGACTGTATATACCTCTGTTTTTTTCTATTTTATATTTTTTCATACTGTAAGCTTTTAAATTCAAATCAAGATTTTAATAGTGAACCATTAGAGACAGTAAGAGAAAGATCTAAAATAATATGCATTATACATACAGTATATACACTAGCAAAACTAAAATACTAGTCTAAATTTCAGGCATACATTTTAAAAAATTAGATTATAGGCAGCAAATTATAGGTAAAATGGATTAAAAATTTCAAAAGATTCATTAAGCTATTGCAAGTTAAATACTTGAAGTTTTCTTGTACTATAACACAAACATTTAGTTTACTTGTACTATAACACAAATATTATTTGTTTCAGATTAATTAAAATATCTAATATTAAAGCTTTTTCTTCTTATATATAATAATGATACGTAGTATACTAAAATAAGGACTTTTTATACAACATTTTCAATTTTTAATTGGTAATTTGGAAAGCCATTATTTCAAGAAAGATAAAATTCTGTTTTAAGCATAAGACATTTTATTACTCTTTTCTAAAAAAAGAATATCAATTTGGTAGAAGATTAAGATAAGCTTGATGCATTCAACTGTTAGATTCCAAATGGGCTCACATTTATCTCTGGGTTAAGACAGATGGCCCATAGAAAATTTCAAAATCCACCATAAAAGAGGAAGATAATTGAATACACCAGAGAAATTAGAGAAATAGAGTTGATCCAAGTTTAACTATATCAGTAAAATTTAGATATTTATAAGATGCTAATATTAATTATCTACTCTAAGCTTCTTTAAAATAAGAGTATTGTATAAAAATTAAAGATAATTTTATGAAGTGCTATTATATTTTCTAAAATTTCTTTTATGATGCTATAAAACATATTTAATCTAAGTTTGGATCCTGAAACTATTCAGGGTTGGAAGGAGGTTTAGAGATCACATGTGTATTTAGATCATTTTAGAAATCAGGAAATTGATACTCAGAATGGAAAAACCTTTTGTTCTAGATTTATGCCTAAAAACCTCCCTTCGTGTGATTAATAAATGTATCAGTAAAAGAAATTTTAATTTACAAATAAATTAAAATAGATTAAAAGTCTTACTTTGTCATGAGATAATATAGAATATGTGAGGACTTTGGTTATGAGGCAATGTGTAGAGAAATTGTACGACTAGCTCATTACTTTGCTGCTGCTAGATGTATGACACTACTCCTAGTGATGATATCTATAATTTCTTAGCAAATTCTGAAAAATACTCTGCAAAAATATTGTATATGTTAACATGATAGTACATGAAAAATATTGATTTTTTTTTTTTACAACTGAGGGAAAAATGTTTCAAAATGGATGCATTGCATAGCATAGATCACATGACTAGTCATCTTGAAAGTCCTGGTCATTGTACTCAAACATGCAGTACTATGCACATTCTAAGACAATCCCTGTGATTCCTATTCTCTAGTCTACACCTTCTGAATAGTCTCCTCCTTTGCGTATGAGAAAAACCAGTGAAGATGATAGATATCATACCTGTAATTGGAATATGGCAAAGGCAAAGAGGCTTTTTAAAGATGCAACTAAGTTCCCAAATTAGGTGATTTTGAGTTAATTTAAAGAAAATTTATCATGATGATCTTGACTTACCTGAAAACTCTAAAGAGGACCTAGATCCCTGTTGAAGGGAAGATGCACTCCCTGTGTCCCTAAACAAACAAACAGCCATGCTGTAAACTGCCCATAAAGAAGGGTTGCCTCTAGACCAGAAATCCTTCCCTGTACAACCACAAGGAAATAATTCTGTCAACAATCTGACTATTCTTATAAGAGGATCTACACTCCAGATAAGAATTCAGCTTAGCCAGATAACTGATTGCAGTTCTTAACTCTGGGTAGAGAAACCAAAAAACTGAAAAATGTTCTGTTGCTTTGGGACCACATTATGAGCTGTCTCCAGGATACCATCATCCAGTCTTATCACTGTCATGAATTGGACTACACTGACAGCCCATCATCATTGTTCACAAGTTAGTGAAAATGTAGCAAGATGCATTTTTGAAGAGTACTTTCCAGGGAAAGCTCTACAGTCTGCACCTCTGCCCAGGGAGTAGCGTTATCTTTTGCATGTCTCTGTGACAGAGTAGCCTATCAGTGTGCCATCTTCTGGTTTCTTCTGTTTGAGGCTGGGTCCTGTTGAAGGTGAAAAGTAGCTATCACACTGATCTTACTTGTCTTTTCTGTGTAAGTAATACATTATCTTAACCTATTGGGCTCACTGACTCTTTACCAGAAACACCTATGAAAACATGACAAGCCAACTTAGCAGATGCAGCAGTTACTGCTTTTAGGCATTAATGGAGCCTTGACAAATTTGTCACTCAACATGGAGTCAGTTAGGTCCCACTATCATTTTAGAGAAAGCTTAGAAGAGGCAGAGTGAACCAAGTTAGAGAGAATGAGAAGACTCTCTGGAATCTGGTAGCACATGTTCTCATTCAAAGGAGGGAAGGGGGATCAATGAAGGTTTCCATTGTCCTACCTGTCAAGGGGCTGCATAGGCCCTGT
This sequence comes from Cephalopachus bancanus, assembly GCA_027257055.1. Taxonomy (NCBI): domain Eukaryota; kingdom Metazoa; phylum Chordata; class Mammalia; order Primates; family Tarsiidae; genus Cephalopachus; species Cephalopachus bancanus. The sequence goes on along the minus strand of JAPVLO010000046.1, from coordinate 2,817,745 downwards.
TATGGGATATGAGAAGACTCCCTAGGATCAGGTCATCAAGTGTGCTACCTGTTAGTAAATGTTTAGAGATTGAACAACAAAGTGTAGCATTGAAACCAGTTATCCAAAGAGTATCTTGGCTTCTCTTAAAAGTTTATTTGTTGATGCTGAATAGTCAGCCACTTAAAACCCAAAGTAAGTGTTCATCTAAGCTTCTTGATATGAAGCTGTTCATTTTGCATCCATATTCTCATCTTCTTCCATTACTTTATTCTCAGCATTTTAAAGATAGACGCCTTCCTATTGCTCCAGCCACCCTGGCAGACTATCCTCCTTTGCATTCTCCTGAATTTTCTAAGCTCTCCGCTAAGGATGTAATAAAGTATCTTGGCAATTGTACTGCAACCCTTGACCTGCCTGGGTTAAACTCTTTAGTATGTGTTTAATGTAAATTGTCTATGCAAAATTTGTAATAAAGATAATCGAAAAGTTAAAGCGACCTGTGAGTGAGGTCTTTGAGCCAATACAATAGATTGCTGTAAAGTTGTATAATTGAAATTGTTGTTACATGCTTGTACTGTGGATACTTGTTTTTTGTTTTGTTTTGTTTTTTGGTTTTTTTTGAATTGAAGTCTCACTCTGTCATCCAGGCTGGAGTGCAGTGACACACTCATGGCCACCCCAGCATGAACCCACTGGGCTCCAGTAATCCTTCCACCTCAGCCATCTAAGTAGCTGGAACTACAAGCGCACGTTACCACGCCCTGCTAAGATTTTGATTTATTTTGGAGACAAGGTCTCACCATGTTGCCCAGGCTTGTCTCGAACCTTCCAGCTCAGGCAATCCTCTCATCTCAGCCTCCCAAAGTGCTGGGATTACAAGTTTGAGCAACCGCGCCCGACCACTGTGGTTACTCTTAAAGTGCTACAGAAAATTCTTCTGTTGGAGGCACGTCCACAAACTGCCCTACAATTTTCCACCAGTGTGTAGGTAAAAATTAACTCAATGCCTCTCCTTTTGATGTGTAAAAGTTTTATGATGTACTGTTAGTCATCAGGCCAGAATGGCACTATCATATGCCTCTAGAAGATGAGGGACCGATTGATGCTGACAAAACCCAGAGGCCTGTTTTCTGAAACTATGTGAACTATGGGAACTGATTGACCATAGAGAATCTTTCTAGTAGTCAAAGAAGAATTGCTATATTTGACAAATAAAAAGAGATGCTCTGTTTCTAATGAAGTCACCACTGTATACAAGGCTTGTGACTATTGCCAAAGACTAACCCATTTATCTTGCAAAGAGGTCACGTGACATGGGGCACTAGCCCTTCTGCTCCTAATGGTTTGCTTATATTAGACCTTCACCTCCTCTTCGGATCATCAGTGGTTTCTCACCATGGCTGACTCTTTTTCAAGTCACTGGCTACATCATTGTGAGCCTTGAAATAAATTGCATAATACTGTATTTGAGTACATTCTACACACTATATACACTGAAGTAGTTGTAATGTTAGATATATGCCATACTTCTTGATTTTAACAATCAAAATAATTTTGATTGGAAGAAATATTTCCATGGGAAAATGCTATGATGTGAACAGCGATAGGGGGCAAGTGGACAATCAGCAGCCCACAGGCTCTGTCAGTCCAGCCTTGTGGAATGGAGGCTATTGCTTTATAGATTAGTGCTGGTAAGGTTATGAAGGCTTAAGGAAAGTATCCAATATGTTGTGCAGACCTATTTAGCCAGTAAGTCTCAAAGAGTGATTTAAGCTAAGAAAGTAAGTGACTGATGACGCTGAATATCATAATACATAAGTAACTGTAGAACCTCCTATCCTCACAAAAAGGTAACTGATTATCTCCCAGATACAGCTGTCCCCAAAATAAAGGTTTTGCTAGCATCTCATTTTCTTGGGAGTTTCAGTGTCCCATGTTTCCTGAGGATGATGGGGTTGTTGGATTAAGAACCTCAACTGTAGCTGGACTCGGTGGCTCAGCCTGTAATCCTGCACTTTGGGAGGCTGAGGTGAGTGGATTGCCTGAGCCCGCGGGTTCGAGACCCGCCTGGGCAGCGAGACCTCATCTCTACAATAAATCAAAAAATCAGCCGGGCGTGGTAGCGCCTGTAATTCCGGCTACTCGGAATTACAGGCCACCGCACTCCAGTCTGGGCGACAGTGAGACTCCAACTCAAAAAAAAAAAAAAAAAAAAAAAAAAGAACCTCAACTGTTAAAGGGGTGGGTTTTCTATAGGATGCTGACTTCTCTGAGGACAGCAGGAGATAATCTCTCACTTCCAAAGAGCAATACTACAATTCCACACCAGTACAGCTTATGAGTAATTGACTCAACTCCCTTTCCTATTACCTGAGAGAAAAAAAGTTGTGCCTACCTATGATTGTTTTCTGCCTGGGCTGATTTTACACATAGGATGGCTAGAATTCTTAAGGGGTATAAAACTTAAAAAGTAAGATATATAACTTAAAAGATGTACAAAAAGGCAAGCAAAAATTACCAATTATAAGAAAATGAATCAGTCAACAGAAGCAGAGCAACAAATGACTCAGAAGTTGAATTGTCAACTCTGATATACATATGTGCAAAGATTTCATCAAAAATTAAATGAGAAGAAAATATTGATGGAACCATAGAAATAAGAAATTTTGCATATATATAAATGAAGATAAGCATTACAAGAAGCTGCTTGTCAGAAACTATACAAATCAGAAAATATTCAATATCATTAAGCTACTTTAGAATAAAACTATCAATCCAGATTTTCATACATTGTAAAAACAGCTTTCAGAAATAAAAGTAAAATAATGACAAAAGAAAATGAAATGAATAGTTCCTGCACTATTAGAAATGTCAAAGGCAATTTTTTAGCTATAAGAAATATGATAGCAAATGAAAATTTGCATTTACCCATACACAACTGAAAAAAATGTGGAAATAGTAAAAATGAGCATTCAATATGAGACATTTTTCTTATTTGAAACACTTCCAAAGATGATTGACACTCCAAAACAAAAAGCAATTGCAACATATTGTTTGATTTAAAACACATGTTAAAGCAAAATATATTACAATAGTAAAAAGAATATTTTTTTACTATTGTAGGATGAAAGAAATGGGAATATATGGTTGCAAAGTTCTTTCATTATTTGTAAAGTGGCACATGTTTTTTATAAGATAAACTGATAAGGTAATCAAGTATATTATAAAACTGAGAGTAAAAAAGGTGTATATATAATAAACAATAATGGAGACTAAAATCAAACTATAAGAAAATCTCCACTGAATTAAAAGATAGTCAGAGGAGAGGAAAAAGGAAAGAACAAAATAAATAGCCAATTGTTACATTACTATTATAAATACAATTGTATCAATAATTACATTAAGGTCAGATAGTTTAAATTCCTAATTTGAATATACGAAATTGACAGAAAAAATTCTATTTATTTTTTTGTAATTCTTTTTTTATTATAGAGTTATGCAGTGCAAATGAGAATTTACTACATAAGCAGGCTGTGTGTAGGAGAAGTTTGGACATTTAGTTGACTTTCACTCCCCCTGGTAGTAGACCATGCACTCTTTGAATTGTCACATGCCTCCCCCTAGCAGTGCCCAGTTACTGCTGATGTTACCCTTGTGCTAATGTGACTAGTGCTCATAACTGAGGTCATGAGGCATTCAGATTGTTGTTTCAGTGATAGTTCACTTAGCATGATGGTCTCTAAATGCATCTTAGTTTCTGCAAAGACCAAGATTTTGTTCTTCTTTTTGGCTGCATAGTACTTCATCATACATATGTACCCATTTTCTTTGTCCAGTCCACTTTTGATGGGCAGCAGGATTAGTTCCATATTTTTTCTATTGTGAATAGTGCAACAGCAAACATATGTGCGCAGGTGTTTTTCTGGTAGAGCGATTTATGTTCCTCCAGGTCTATTCCCAGAAGAGGGATTATTGGACTTACTAATGATAGCCATCCTTACTGGAGTTAGCTGATATTTTATCACAGTTTTGATTTGCATTTCTCTGGTGATTAATGAGACTGAACATTTTTTTAATGTGTCTGCTGGCTGCTTGGATATCATATTCTGAGAAGTGTCTGGTCATGTTTTGCCCACTTTTAATGTCTTTTTTTTTTTCACCTTTGAGTTCCTGGTAGATCCTGAATTTTAGGCCTTTGTCAGATGCATAATTTGGATTTTTTTTTCTTTTTATTTCTTTTTTTTACCATTCTGTGGGTTATCTCTTTACTCTTTTGAGGATTTTGGTTTCTATTGCTGTGAAGAAGCCTTTCAGTTTGATGAGGTCTTACCTGTCTATCTAAGGTTTTGTAGCACTCACTTTTGGGGACTAGTCACCAATTCATTGCTCACCCCAATGTCTAAAAAGAGTGTTTCCTAAATTTTCTTCTAAGATTCTTATAGTTTGAAGTTTGATGTTTAGGTCCTTGATCCATTTTGAGTTGTTTTTTGTCTCTGATTATATATAAAAGTCCAGTTCTTTCTGCATGTGACTAGCCATTTTCCCAGTACCATATGCTAAATATGGTGTCATTTCCCCAATGATTGTTATTGGTGGTATTGAAGATGAGACCATATTTTTACTTCCAATATTTCTGTCCTGTTCCATTGGTCTATGTGCCTATTTCTATAATCAATACCATGCCATCTTGATGCCTGTAGCCTTGTAATAAAGTTTATAGTCTTGAAGTGTGGTAATTCCCACTTTGTTTATTTTGCTGAGGATTGTTTGACTATTTTGTGCTCTTTTTTGTTTTCCTATGAATTTCTGTATTGTTGTTTCCAGGTCTGTGAAAAATGATATTGGTAATTTCACGGGTAATGCACTGAATTGGAAGCTTGCTTAGGAAAGGATGGCCACCTTGACAATATTGATTGACTCTTCCAATACATGAACATGGAATGTGTTTCCATTTGTTTGTGTCATTGTTGGTTTCTTTAAGCAGTGTTTTGTAGTTCTCGTTGTAAGGGTCTTTCACTCCTCTCTGGTTAGGTGGATGCGAAGGTATTTCTTTTCTTTTTTTCTTTTTTTTTTTTGTGACTGCTGTGATAGGATTGTGTTTTTTATTTGTTCTCTGCCTGCTTGTTGCTGGTGTATAGAAATGCAACTGCTTTTTACACACTTATTTTGTAACCAAAGACTTTACTAAAGTCATTTATCAGTGTGAGGAGGCTTTTGGCAGCTTCCCTAGGGTTTTCTAGGTATGAAATCATACTGTCCACATAGGGGAATAGCTTAACTTCCTTTTTCTTATTTGGACATCCTTGGTTTTCTTATCTTGTCGGGTTGCAATGACTAGAACTTACAGCATTATGTTAAATAGTACAGGTAAGAGTTGGCGTCCTTGTCTTGTTCTAGTTCTTAGGGTGTATGTTTCCTGCTTCTGTCCATTGAGCAAAATGTTGTCTGCGGATTTATCACATTGGCTCTTATTGTCTTGAGGAATGTTCCTTTTTTGCCTAGGTGTTCAATGGTTTTTATTAAAAAGGGATGCTGGATTTTGTTGAATGTTTTTTCTGTATTTAATGATATATTCACATGGCTTGTGGTTTTCCATGTGTTGATGTGCTTAATTACGTTTATGGTCCTGCCAGTACTAAACCAACCCTGCATTATTGGAATGAAGCCTACCTGGTTGTGGTGCATGAAACTTGAAATGTGCTGTTAGATCTGATTTACTAGAATCTTGTGGAGAATTTTTGCATCTAAGTTCATTAGATAAATTGCCTGTGATTTTCTTTATTTATTGAATTTTTGGGGATCAGGATGGTATTAGCTTCACAAAATGAGATAGGAGAATTCCTTGCTTCTCGATTGCCTGGAATACTTTCAATAAGATTGGTATCCATTCTTATTTGTATGTATTTTAGATTCAGCTAAGAAGCCATCTGGTCCAGGATTTTTTTTTGGTGGGGAAGTTTCTTATAACTGATTCCATTTCCTGGATTATTATTGGTCTATTTAGGGATTCAATTCTTCTTTCAGCCTTAAGAGGTTTTGTGATGTTAGGAAAAATGCCATTTCCCCTGGATGTTGTAGTTTATTTGCTAGTTTATGTTATGTTCTAGTTTAGATACTTATAGTAACCTCTGATAATATTTTGAATTTCTTCAGGGTCAGTTTTGACATCTTTTTTGTTTGTTTGTTTCTAATCATGTTTATTTGGTCTTTCAATCTCTCGCTGCTTTTTTTTTTTTCTTTTCCGTTTTGTTTGTTTGTTTGTTTGTTTGTTTTTGGTCAATCCAACCAGGATTCTGTTAATCTTATTTATTCTTGCAAATAATACATTTTTTGTCTTGTTGATCCTTTCTATGACATTTTTGTCTTCTATATCCTGCAATTTACCACAATAATTTGTATTTTTTGACTGATATTAGAATGTAATTATTCTTGCATTTCCAGCTCTCTTAGGTGTGATATCAGACTTTACTTATGCTTTCTCTGTTTTCTTGATATGAGAATGCATGCCAAAAATTTCCCTCCTTTCACTGACCTCATGGTATCCCAGTGATTTTGATAAGATGTGTCTTCATTTTCAGGAATCTTTTTATTTCTGTCTTGATTTCTGTGCTGTCCCAAGTCATTCAGCAACTTGTTTAGTGTCCATGTCTTAGTGTTTGGAGCAGAGCTTGTTGGTGGTGATATTTATTTATTTATTTATTTATTTATTTATTTATTTATTTATTTTTATTTTTAATTTTTTTTTAGTTGGAGTCTCACTCTGTCGCCCAGACTGGAGTGCAGTGGCCGCTCCCGGCCACCGCAGCCTCGACCTGCTGGGCTCCGGCGATCCTTCCGCCTCAGCCTTCCAAGTAGCTGAAACTACAGGCGCGTGCTACCACGGCCGGTTAATTTTTTGATTTATTGTAGAGATGAGGTCTCGCCTGCCCAGGCGGGTCTCAAACCCGTGGGCTCAGGCAATTCACTCACCTCAGCCTCCCAAAGGCACGGGATTACAGGCTGAGCCACCGAGCCCGGCTGTTGGTGATATTTATTTATTTATTTATTTATTTATTTATTTATGCGTTTGTTTATTTATATATTTTTATAGAGAGATTTCAGAATATCTGCCTTCTAAGAATTTACTCTAAAAATAAATCTTCCAAAATATGGAACAACATATACACAATGTTTTCCATTGTAAATTGTTTAAATTAACAAATATTAGAAGATACTGCACATAAAATGCTGGTTAAATTAATATAATACATTTAAGCATTGAAAGCATTTGTATATTAGTAGACAGTTAAAAATTAACAATGTAATTAGCAATGTAAATCAACCAGTAATATAGAGTAAAAGAGAAACAAATCATGATAATCTCAACTGAAACTGAGAAACAATAGCATTTGATAAAATTAATCTGGTCCGCCTGCAAAAACATGATGAATCCCTACCCAAGATTTGTTTCTCAGATGTTAAGACTGGTGTCACCCATACATCAAGAAGGCATTGAAATATTTATTATTTATATAATGAGGCTTTCTTGGGAGAACACTGAAAAGTGACTTGAGAGAGCAAGGAAAGAAGACTATTTTGAAGTTTTTATTGTGGTCGGAGATGGGACTGGGATGAGGGTTCCCTGGTGTAAGAAGCCTTTGCATGTTTTGAACTTCCCAACATCACCAAAGTAAAGAGAACCTGAACTTTCCCGTCAGCTTGTCCAGATGTGGGAAAAAGAAAAGAATGAGCCTTAAAACAGTCATCAGACTTAACAATAAAATGAAGTCCTATTTAAAATTCTAAAAGACTTTCTTTTTTGTAGAAATATATAAGCACATTAAAAAGTGGGCAAAGGACATTAATAGACAGCTCTCAAATAAAGGTATACAAACGGTCAATAAACATTTAAAAAATTCAGCATCTCTAATTATCAGGTAAATGCAAATTAAAACTGCAATTAGATACCACTTTACACCAGTCAGAATTTCCATTATTAAAAAATCAAAAACCAAGGGATGTTGGCATGGAGGTGGTAAAAAGGGAATGTCGCCTGTACACTGTTAGTGGGAATGTAAATTTGTACAACCTGTATGGAAATCAATTTGGAGATTTCTCAAAGAACTAAACGTAGATCTACCATTCAATCCAGCCATCATCCTACTTGATAATCCACCCAAAGGAAAAGAAGACATATACCAAAAAAAGACATCTGTGCTGTCAAGTTTATAGCCGCACAATTCACAATTATGAAGACATAGAATCAACCTAAATGCCGAACAACTGACTGGTGTATAATGCAAATGTGATATATGTTGGAATACTGTTATACCATAAGAAAGAACAAAATAATGTATTTTGCAGCAACTGGGATGAAATTGAAGACAATTATTCTAAGTAAAGTAATAGGAAGGTAAACCAATTACTTCATGTTCTCACTTATAAGTGGGAACTAAGCTAAGGGTCTGTAAAGGAATCTAGAATGGTATAACTGACAATGGAGACTCAGAAGGGGGAGTAAAGGGAGTTGGGGGGAGTGAGAAATAACCTATCTGGTACAAGGTGCTCTAATAGGGGTGATAGATAAACTTAAAGCCCAGATTTCTTCACCACTACACAGAGCAGTTATATAGCAAAAACCATTTGTGCCCCAAAAGGTATTGAAATAAATAAAATTTCAATGATAAATAAATAAAATACATAGAGAAGTAAATAATAAAATGTACTTGATAATGCAAATTATGTTGAATAGTGCAAAATTTCAAGAAAGAAATACAACGCTGGATAACTCACACAGTATAAATTCAAGGTCTTCTGTTAAGATTTATTTGCTAAGACAAGGTTTTTGGCAAAAAAAAAAAGAAAACTAGACACGTTTATGAGTGATACACAAAAATTTCAGAAATAGACTCACTGATATTTAGTAAATTGATATTTTTAAAAGGGATCAAAGCAACTCAATGAAATAAAAATAATCTTTTTAGCAAGTGATGCTGGAACAGAACAAAATATGGAAAAAATTGTCACTCATAAAACAAAGAAGCACAAACCAGAATGCTTCTAAAAGAAAATATAGAAAAAAAATCCTTGTAAATATGATGCAAAGATATTTTTAGACTGGTGCAAAGCTGCAACAATGAAAGAAAGACAAATGACAAACAGGTCTTCATCAAAATTTAAAATCCTCTTTGTCAAAAGATATCATAAAGAAAAAAAACAGACAATCTGCTGATTGTATGAAAATACTCACAATACATATACCTTAATAAACATATGCCTATATCCATAGTATATTGAAATCATATGTATCAATAATTAAAAGACTAGCTGTACAAAATAAATGATTAAAATAATTTAGCTAATACTTCACAAAAGAAGATAAATCAATGGCCAATAAAAACATGAAAATGTCTCAACATAGTTAGATAAAATTGAAATTTAAATATAAAACAGCTGGCATTCCACACCCACAAGAATGGCATCAAAATAAACTGATTAAAAAATAAATACTAGCCAGGCTCGGTGGCTTAGCCTGTAATCCCGTGCCTTTGGGAGGCTGAGGTGAGTGGATTGCCTGAGCCCGCAGGTTCGAGACCCGCCTGGGCAGCGAGACCTCATCTCTACAGTAAATCAAAAAATCAGCCGGGCGTGATGCCTGTAATTCCGGCTACTCGGAAGGCTGAGGCGGAAGGAATGCCGGAGCCCAGCAGGTCGAGGCTGCGGTGGGCGGGAGCAGCCACTGCACTCCAGTCTGGGCGACAGAGTGAGACTCCAACTCAATAAATAAATAAATAAATACTGAAAACACCAAGAGATTATGAGACAGCTAAAATTATTTCACATTAGCGGAAAGTCTTCTATTATCAGTATATACTCAAGAGAAATGAAAAAAAATATGTGTTCACAAGAAAATTTGCAGTAGACAATTTATGGTGTTTCTAAAACAATTACAGAGTGGGAAAAACTCAAATGTTCATCAACAGGAAATTGGATATATGTATTTATAATACTTACAATGCGCAGTACTTCTCAGCAATTAAAAGCAAAGAAAATACTGATACACATAATACTGTAAATTAGTTTTATAAACAAACAACCAAAAAAGTGAAATATAAAGACAAGAGCTCAAGATTAAAGATTAAAAACGATCATAGGTAAAAGAAGAGTTGTCGTGTGATCATATCAATAGATGGAGAAAAAGCTTTTGATAAAATCCAGCATCACTTCTTGATAATACACCAGCAACAGACAGTGAACCAAATAAAAAGCACAATCCCATTCACAATAGCAACAACAACAACAAAAATAAACACCTCAGCATCTTCATAACCGGATAACTGAAGGGCCTTTACAACAAAACTACAAAACACTGCTCAAATAAAACAAAAATAACACAAACTAATACAAAAATATTCCATGCTAATGTGTTGGGAGAATCAACATTGTTAAGATGTCCATCTTAATCAAGAAAAATCTACAGATTTAATAAAATACCCATTAAATTAGCAACATCATTCTTCTCAGACCTGGAAATGATGCAGAATTTCATATGGAATTATAAACAACCACAAATAGCCAAAACAATTTTCAGCAAAGAAAAAAAAAGGGAAGTATTACACTTCCAGACTTTAAACTTTATTATAAGGCTAAAACTATCAAAACAACCTGGTTTGGTACAGGAACAGGCATATAGACCAAGGCAGCAGGATAGAAATCCCAGAAGCAAAACTTCAATTTCTCAATCAACTCATCTTTAACAAACCCTCCACTAACAACCACGGGTGAGGGGAGAACTTATTCAGTAAATAGTGATGGAAAAACTGACTGACCACATGCAGAAGATTAAAACAAGACCCCTACCTACCGCCATACACAAAAAACAACTCTACATGGATCAAAGGCCTAAATGTAAAACTATAAACATCAAAATATAAGAACCTTAGAAAATACAGGAGACACCCTTTTATGGGAATTGGAAATGACAACCAATTCCTGCTCAAAACCCCAAATACTCATGCCATAAGAGACAAGATAGACATGTGGGACCTCATCAAACAGAACAGAAAAACTTCTGCAAAGCAAAAGCAATCATCAAGAGAACTGGACGATAGCCCACTGACTGGGAAAAAATATTTGCTAACTGTATTATCCGAAAAGGGCCTAACATCGAGACTCTACAAAGAGCTCAAACATGCCAAAAAGAAAAAAAAATAGCCATATTAAAAAGTGAGCAAAAGATATAAACAGACACTTATCAAAAGTAGACATATGAGCATCCAATAGATACATGAAAAAATGCTCAGCCTCACTAATCATTTAAGAAATGCAAATTAAAATCACCCTGAGATATGACCTAACTCCGGTCAGGATGGCCATCATCAATAACTCAAAAAACTGACAGATGCTTGAGAGGATGCAGGGAAAAGGGAACACTACTACTCCGTTGGTAGGAGTGTAAACTAGTATAATCTTTGTGAAAAACAGTGTGGTGGTTCCCAAAAGATCTAAAAACTGACCTTCCATACAACCCAGCAATCCCCCTTCTGGGAATATACCTGGAAGAACTCAGATCACTGTACAAAAAAGATACCTGTGCATGTATGTTTAATGCAGCACTATTCACAATAGCAAAAACATGAAACCAACCATGCTTTTACATGCCCATCAAAAGTAGACTGGATTTTTAAAATGCAGCACATATGCACGATGGAATATCATGAAGCCATAAAGAAGGACAAAATTATAAACTTCACAGCAACTTTTATTGTCACTGACTCTCTGAATAATAGCTAGCTCATGTCACTAAAAGTCTTGATAACTAGAGCTAGAGTCAAACCCATGCTTGAGCCTTTATTCACGGGAATTTGGGGCAAGTTACCTGAAATTTTTCAACCTCAATTTCCCCTAAAAGGGAATGATATTACATTATTACTATTGGTTACACAATAATTAGAAACAAACTAAATAATAAGATACACATAACACATGCTCCATAAATGTAAGTTTTCTTTCTTTCTGAAAGCCACAATAACCAGGAGCGCCAGTGTCTGTGGTCAGGAGAAAATGGAAACTAAATCTGCCCTTGTCTATCTTTTGTTCTATTTAGTCCTTCAAGGAATTGGATGATGCCACCCACATTGGTGGGGGTGATCCATCTTCTTAATCGGTCTACTTATTTAAAGGCAGTCTCTTTTGGTAACACTCTCAAAGATACACTTAGAAATATTGTTTTACCAGTCAGTTATCTGGGCACTTCTTAACTCAATCAAGTTGACATATAAACTTAACAATTACAGAACTGGAGGTGTCAAGTATTTCTATTTGATTAAGTTTTACAACCACACATCACTATGTCACATACTATGAGAGCGATAACAAATCATTTGGGTTCATCAACTAGTCCTGAGCAGTATCATGGCTAAATATTAAGGGATATTGCAAATTGGAAAAAATAGAACCTGAAATCGTCAGATTTATTCTCCCTGTGAGCGCAAGGGAACATTCTATAATAAGATCACAGTCTCTAGTCAAAGCATTATATTGCCTCAGTTGAGAACTGTGACAAATTTGTTTTTAAAAAGACACCAAAAAAAAACACTACTACTTTCAGAACTTATTGCTAAAATGTAAAAATAAAGGAAACACTTCTATATAATAAAATAAACACTTCCATATAATAAAATAGACATTATTATTCTGTAGATCGTGGAAAGGTGAGAGTCTCACAATTAGAATAATGAAATGCCCCCTTCCTTTTTCAATTGAGGAAAATACGAGATTGTCCGTATTCTGTGACTCTCAAGGTATTATATAAAGTACCCTTTTGACTGAGTGTGGTGTTTCATGTCTTTAATCCCAGCATTTGGGAGGTCAAGGCAGGAGGATTGCTTAAAACCAGGACTTTGAACACAACCTGGTCAAGGAGTGAGAACTTGTTTCTACAAAAAAATTAAAATTAAAAATAAATTAGGCAGGTGGTACACGCTTGGAGTCCCAGTTACTCGAAGGCTAAAATGGGAGTATCATTTGAGGCCAAGAGGTTGAGGCTGCAGTGAACCATGATAGTGCCACCACACTCTAGCCTGGGTGACAGAATTAAACCCTGTCCAAATAAATAAATAAACAAGTAAGTACTGTTATACAGCTGGACTCGGTGGCTCAGCCTGTACTCCCAGCACTTTAGGATTGCCTGAGCCCATGGGTTCGAGACCAGCCCAGGCAAATTGGAGAGCCCTTGTCTCTACAAGAAATTTAAAAAAAAAAAAAAGCCAGGTGTTCCAGCTGAAGGCTGAAGCAGAAGGATTCCCAGAGCCCAGCAGGTCGACACTGGAGAGCAGTGAGTGTGCCACTGCACTCCAGCCTGGGCGATGGAGTGAGACTCTAATTCAAAAAAATAAAATAAAATAAGTACCATTATGATAAAACTTGGTGAAGCAAATGCATACCCAACAAAATTATACTTATAATTCAAATGTTTATCTCCATATTAAATGCTTGTCTTTCATGAAAAATAAGAATTAACTTTTCTTGTCTTCCCCTTCTATCCTACTACTTTAAAAAATAACACTCCTAAGTTGTTTTATTTAGTTTTTGAGTTGGAGTCTCACTGTTGTCGCCCAGGTTGGAATGCAGTGGCAGTCTCATGGCCACGGCAGTCTCGTGGCCACTGCAGCTTTGACCTGCTGGGCTCAGGCGATCCTTCTGCCTCAGCCTTCCAAGTTGCTGGAACTATAGACACACGCCACTACGCCTAGCTTCATGAAGATCATGAATTAATAGTTACTGAGAACTCCTGCTTATCAGAATCCAAGTGTCTATACATAGACATTTCCTTTGGAATGTGAAGGGCTCAAAAATCTGTCAGCAGAATGCCCCTGTAGAGGTTCTGAGAAGCCTAAGGAAGGTCTGTTCTGTCGTCATCTCACACTGCCCTGCAGTCCATTCCTAGGAATCTACAGAAGCAAAGTCTCCTACTGAAGCAAAGCCTAATTTTTTCCACCTGCTTCCACAGACAAGAGTTCTTGTCCACATAAAGTAATTCTCCCTCTCCTACTATTGCCAATACCCCATTAGCAATAGTTGACATTAACTATCACACCAATCAAATGTTGGAAAATTGTGACCTTATTTTTCAAATATTTTTTCTGTCCCATCTTCTTCTTTGTCTCTTGTGACAACAACTAAAAGCAAGTCAGACAACTGACGGTGTCCACCAGGTCACTCTGTTCATTTCTTTCACCCGTTTTTCTCTAGGTAATTTACATAAAATATTCTATTTATTTGCATTTAAATACAAACTTTTTGTTTTGCTTTTCACTTCCAGTCTACTGTTTTTAGTTAATCCAGTGTTTTATTCGTTCTTGTTTGTTTTTGTTTCTGAACTTCAGAAATCTTTCTTATCATTACCAGAATTTTCATTGTGTTATATTACAGTTTTAATTTTCCTTATGGAGTTCTCCATTTCTTCTCTTATTTTTACCCATTTTTATTCTTACATACTTGAAGAAATTATTACCTGACTTTAATATCTATTTCATCTCAGTGTCTGTTTTCACTGCTGCCTTTAAAAAAAAAAAAATTTCTAGACATTGTAAGAAGACTGGATTGTTATCTATCTGGCCTGGGTGTTGGACTTTGTTGTCACAGACGGTGAGAACCTGTGAGAGAACATAAGTTACTGACATGTACTTCTGATCCTACCAGGTTTGTTTCTATTATTTGTTAGAGTGTTTCTTTTCTCCTTAGTCCTAGGGCATGTTCCTAACTATAGAGTATGGTTCTTACTCTTAAAATCATACTTAAAAAAAAATTTCTCAACTTAACACTTTATGATCGCAAAGTAGTCTTCTTATGTGGTTAGTTTAAAAATACAATGTTTCCCAGCATTCCATGTCTTATGACATTTCTGTTCATCTCTCAACCTTATAACAAGAACTTTCTGATTGTCTTATGACGTTTCAAATAATGCATATATAGCTCAACTCTCAGCCAAAATTACCTATGCTTAGACTGATTCCCAAGCCTGTGTTCTTCCCTCATCACTTTTTGAATGTCATAGGGTTCCACAGTCGCCTTCATGCTGCTCTCTTTTTCTTTGTATTCTGCAAATCTCAGCCTCTTTAGCTGCTGTGACTCTCAGTCTGCCCAGAGCTCTTCCCTTGGACTCTATTTCCCTGACCCGCAGCAGCCGGTGTCTCCAATCAAACAGCACAAGCAAATATGGGTTTTGGTTTATGTTTCTCATCTTCTCAAGGATCACAGAGTTGTGCTGCCTGCTATACAGCTGCCTGCTATAGGTATTAATATGATGGCTTCATATGTTTTGTTCAATGTTATAGTATTCATGATAGATGGACAAATACTACAGTTACTAACTAATTCATCATGATGGCATATCAGTGGTCTTCATTTTCTTTACATTTATAGATACTTCAATAATTCTCTCCAGTAATAACCAGGAGTGCCCTCCAATTATTATTCTTTCACACATAACTAAATATTTTTCTTTAAAAATGTTAATAGTAGTAATAATTTTGGAAAAGGTAAAATTATTAATTTCAATTATTTTAAAAACTACTATTATGCATTAAATTACAGAGTTCTTACAAAATACTTTGCATTGTATTTATGTCCCTAACCATGTGACTATATCATTAATCTTTACCAGAATTTTATAAGGTAGAATCTTTCAATTGTGAGTGAAATAAAATACAAACAAATAGTTTATAAAGGTCTCATAGCTAACTAACACCTTTGAATACAAGAGAGAAACTCAGAGAGCTTGTCCTTAGAGCCCATGCTTTTATATATTATATCATCCAAAAATACTGAAGTAACTAATTAAACTGAAAAAGAACACATTAGTGATCAGTAATACATAAACAAGTTTAAGAGAGAAAATTTTTATTCATAAAATGGAAGCGTAACATCAGAGCATACATTTTTCAAATATGTAATAGCGAAGAAGGAACTAAATAAAAAATAGGCTTAGTAATTTATGGGTAGAAAAGTGAAATTAATGACTATAAATAACTCAGTTTAAATGAATTTTTTATTCTGTCTTTGAAGGAAGAGGCAGAAAAACACAAATCTGCAAAATTGAATTCAGGCAGGGAACGGGTATGAAAATTCCTGCTTGCACAGGATTTATAAACTAGCATGAATTTGCAATACAATTGCTTAAGTTATTAAGGGAATTAACTTTCACCACTAGTTCCTAGCAGGACTTTCCTCCACGTGTCATAGAGAGAAGATGACTGGCTCTGGGCCCAGTCTTTAGAATGAGAAGCATATTGACCTTTGACAGGTCATTTCTTCTCTTGGGCCCTCTGTGCTTCCATCTGTCAAACAAGAACCTTGACTACCAAGTGATTCCCAGCTCTACATACTATATATATTTCATCAATGAAACAAACAGAAAATCTTAACTATATTCCATCCAAAATAAATCAATCAAGTGAACACCATTTAATAGAATTCTGCTTTTATCGTAAATTTTATTACAAATAAAACACTAATGATAACCATTCTTGAAATTTAAAGTCAACCTCACAGCTAACCTAGAAAAAATTTATTAACTGTCCATCATACCATTGATACTTTCAACTATACTTGATTCAAGTTTTGTATGTGGAAATTCTTATAAATAGCTAGCAAAATGATCAAGGGAAATTCATCTAGGACAGGAAATATGGAAACTTTTGAGCTTCTGAACATCACAATACCTTGCTAAAGTGGGTCCCTTGTGATGTTAAGGAAGTAAGAAAAGTTAGATGTTTTGAAGTCAGTCTACTGACTCAAAGCTCTTTTGTCTTGTGGAAGCTGAGTGACTTTTGGTATATTACTTAATTTGTTGAGATTTAATATCTACATCTTGGAAATAAATCAGTAATGTGAATAGCTACATAGAATTTGGAGGATTGCTAATATTGGGCATAAGTAATTAAACATGCTGCCTGAACTATGTTAAGTGCTTGCTAATTGGAAGTTATCATCCATCCTCATTCTTTGATTTATTGAAAAACAAAGCTGCTAATTTATTAGGTAAATTTTTGTTAAGTTTGCAGATATCTTTTAATTTACAGCAGAAATTACCTAAGACATAAAAGATAGCAATGTGCTTCAAAAATTCTGACTAGAAAAAATATTTAAAATTGCAGCATATAAAAAAATCAGCTTATTTGAGCAAGAATTTATAAGAAAGTAAAGTTTAATAAGACATAATTAATATAGCTTATTTAACTTTCTGGGAAAACAGAGGTAAATTGACTTAGATTAACATATAGATTAAATAATTTGTCACATTATAACCTAGAACAAGTTTGATTTTATTATTCTTAAAAAATTACTCTCAATTTCAGATTTGAAATGAAGCATTCTGTATTCAGCTTGTGTTTTTTTCATTATTTTATTTAAGAAAACTCTTCTAGTTCATTCTTTAGCATTTGTGCTAAATGATAGAAAAATATAAAAATGAATAAAATATGACCCTGCCTTCAAAGAACTTATAATAGCAATGTGCAGTTATAAAGTTATAACAGAGATAAAATCATCCTTAGCTTGAGTATAATTTTGTATGAGAAATGACATCTCAAATGAAATCACATTTTAACTGGACTTTGAAAGAGTGAAGTGCTTTGATACATGGAAAAACAAGAAGAGTAAAGTCATGGAGAGGTGAGAAGTGAGGTGTAGTTTGGAGATACATCAAGTGCGTGACTAGAACATAAAGTGTGTAGAAATGTCAGTGAAGATAACATGAAAGTTGTCAATGGATTCTAGATCATGGAGGCAGTTAAATGTAATATTCAGAAGTTGACATTAAATTAAGCAAGTGATTTGGAGTCACTGATGTTTTCTAAAATCGTGAGAGATGTCAACAGAATCAGATTTCAGAAAAATAACTTATGTTTTAGAAGGAGAGAGATTTAAAGCAAATCAATAAGGATGCAGATAAGGAAAGAGACACTAGAATAGTGGTAAATGGATATAGTGAAAAAGAAAAGTAGGAGTTTCAGCAAGTCTGAGCTCTTTCTGGTGTGCCTGACAAACCTGGAAAGACTTCTAGCCATCATCTGAACAAAACCAGACAATCTTGGCTTGCTCTCTCCATGCCCCTTCTTTGGCTCAATAACTCTAACTTCTGTGGACTACTCTGTGATCTCATTTGGTTGCTATTGTTTCCTTGAGACCTTGAACCCCCTTTCTCCTTTGAGTTGATCCCAAAATCTCTAATTTCCCAAATCCCAGATTCTTCATCAGTCATAGAAGATCTAATAATTTGAATATCAAACTGGAAACTCAACCAAAGGCTGGTTTAGTGATGTCTACAGGATGTTTTTATTTTCAGAAATCTCTACATATTCTTGTCACAAATGGCTCTCCTCCAAGATATCCACATAGAAAGTTTCCTCAGTACCAAGTTATTTTTGTCCAAATGTTGCCTTCTTGAAAAGTCTATGTTGATCTGTCTTTCTAAAATGTCAACAGCATGTCCCACACTCAGTTCAGAATCTGCCATGGAATGTTCTACTTTTTAAATATCTCCTCCTTCAGAAGTCATCTCTTTTTGTAGACAATATGATTCTATACCTAGAGAACTCTAGAGAATCTGTCAAAAACCTCCTGCACTAATATACCACTTTGGTAAAGTCTCAGGTTTAAAAAAAATCAGTGTGCAAAAGACACTTACATTTCTATACACCAACAACAAGCAGGCTGAGAACTAAATAAAAAACACAATCCCATTCACAATAGCCACAAAAATGAAATACTTTGGTATCCACCTAACCAGAGAAGCGAAAGACCTTTACAATAAGAATCCAAAACACAGCTCAAATAAATCAATGATGATACAAACAAATGGAAAAACATCTCATGCTAATGAATTTAATGAATCAATATTGTCAAGATGTTTATCCTACTCAAGACTATCTACAGATTAAATGCAATACTCATCAAATTGCCAACATCATTTTTCTCAGACCCAGAAATGACAATGTTGAAATGCACATGAAAGCAAAAAAGAGCACAAATAGTCAAAGCAATCCTCAGCAAAAGAACAGGAAGTATCACACTTACAGACTTTAAATTTTATTACAAGGCTACAATAACCAAGATGGCATGGCGTTGGTATAAAAATAGGCAAATAGAACAATGAAATAGGACAGAGATTCTAGAAGTAAAAACACGGTCCCTCAACCAACTCAACATTGACAAAGTCACCAATGAAAAACGCTGGGGAAAGGAAACCATATTTAGTAAACAGTGCAGGAGAAGCTGGTAAGTCACATACAGAAGAATGAAACTGGACCCCCTACCTACAACCACATGCAAAAATCAACTCAAAATGGATTAAGGACTTAAATGTAAAATCTTGAATTATAAGAATCTTAGAAGAAAACATAAGGAACATCCTAAGGGACATCAGGGTAGGCAATGAATTCATGCTTATGACCAAGTCCTCCAAAGTAAGTGCAACTAAAACTAAGATAGACAAGAGCAACCTCATCAAACTGAAAAGCTTTTGCACAGCAAAGGAAACCATCAAGAGATTAAAGAGGCAACCAAAAGAATGGAAAACAAAAATGTCTGCAAGCTATGCATCTAACAAAGGCCTAATATCCAGAATCTACAAGGAAATTAATTGAACTGAAAGAATAAAAACAAATGACCCCATTAAAAAGTGGGCAAAACATAAATACACACTTCTCAAAGGAGGGCATAGAAGCCTCCAACAAACACACTAAAAAATGCTCAGCCTCACTAATCATCACAGAAATGCAAATCAAAACTACAGTGAGATGTCACCTAACACCCATAAGGATAGCTATCATTAATAACTGAAAAAACAGCAGGTGCTTGTGCAGCTGTGAGAAAAGGGGGTGCTTCTGCACTGTTAGTGGGAATGTAAGCTAACTCAGCCTCTATGGAAAGTAGTGTGGCGATTTCTCAAAGAACTAATAATTGAGCTTCCATATGATGCAGCAATCCCTCTCCTGGGAATATACTCAGAGGAACATAAGTCGCTCTACCAAGAAGACACCTATATACACATGTTTATGGTCATACTATTCACAATAGCAAAAAACATGGAAACAACCATACTGCCCATCAAAAGTGAACTGGAAAAAAAGGTAGCACATATGCATGAAGGAATATTATGCAGGTATGATAAGGAGCACAATCATGGCCTTTGTAGAAACTTACATGCAGTTAGAGACCATCATACTAAGTGCACTATCACAGAAATAAATAACTGAATACATCATGTTCTCACAAGCGGGCCCTGAACACTGGTCACACTAGCATAAGGATGGGCTCAGCAGATACTGGGCACTGCTAGAGGATGTGGGAAACCAGAGGGTGGGTGGTCGCATGGCACACAATGGTCCACAACCAAGGGGAGAGAGTGCAAGCTAAAAGTCCAAACTTCATCTACATGTAGCCTGCTTGTGTAGCAAATCTTCACTTATATCCCACAACCCTTAAAAAATAAAATAAAATCTTAAGTTGAATCAACATAATAAACAAACAAATGAATAAACATTTCTGCCTTTGAGTATTTTATGACCTTCTAACATCTTATGTAATTAATTATATTATTATTTTTGTCAATCTTCTCTCCAACTCTCACAGAAGGTAAGCTCCATAGAGAGGGAAGTCTTTGCTCATTTTCATTTTGTATCTGAGACATAGTACATATTTAATAACTTGTTGAAAGAACGTAAAGACAATTATTGTAAGGTACTGAATGAGTCAAAAATACATCTAGCTTTAATTAAGAGATTATGTGGGGCAACTCGCTCAGTTCCCCTCCTGCTCTGGGAGCTTTTCTGTCCTCTCAATAAATCCTACTTTCTTTTTCTTTTTTTTCTTTTTTTTTTTTTTGAGTTGGAGTCTCACTCTGTCACCCAGGCTGGAGTGCAGTGGCAGGCTCACAGCCACCGCAGCCTTGACCGACTGGGCTCAGGCGATCCTTCCACCTCAGCCTTTCAAGTAGCTGAAACTATAGGTGCATGCTACCATGCCCCGCTAATTTTTTGACTTATTGTAAAGACGAGGTCTCACCAAGTTGCTCAGGCTGGTCTCAAAACCCTGGGCTCAGGCAATCCTCTCGCCTTGGACTCCCAAAGTTCTGGGATTACAGGCTTGAGCCACCGCACCCCGTCAAATTCTATTTTCCAAAAAAAAAAAAAAAAGAGATTATGTGACTTATTTGGGAAACTGAGGAAAGTTGAATGAGATTGGGTTGGAGAAAGTATTATAGTATGCTGAATAAAAAAATAATAATAAACAGAGGTAATCCCTTCGTGTCCCCTCCCACTGTGGGAGCTTTTTTGTCCTCTCAATTTATCTTGCTTTCTCACAAAAAATAAATTTTTTTTAAATGTCATTATTCATACCTTCAGTGAGCAAAGCTAACTAACCCTCATTGACATCAAAAGAGCTCAGAATCATCTCTCTTCAGTAAGACTCTTTATAGAGCTATAACTCAGAAAGCATTTCTAATTGATTTAATTGAATAAGAAACTTTTGTATGATGTGAATATTAAATTACTGCTTAGTACCTGTGGCAGGAAGAAACATAGCCCCCTAAAGAGCCACATCTTTATCCCCAGAGTCTATGAATATGTTATGTTACATGGCAAAATGAAATTACAGATTCAGATGAAATTAAAATTGTTAATTAGCTGGCCTTAATATAGGGAGATTGTCCTGGATACGCCAGATGTAATTACAAGAGTCCTTAAAAGTGGAAGTGGGAGCCACAGGATGATCCAGTGATATATGATTTAAAGTTATTTAACCTACTTTTACAGATTTTGAAAACAGAAGATGAGTGCCACGAGCCAAGGAATGCTGACAGCTTCCTGAAGCTGGAAAATGCAGAGAAACGTATTCTCCCTTTGAACCTCCAGAGGAGGATACCCAGTGAGACCCATGTCATGTTTCTACAAAACTGTAAGAATATAAATGTCTGTTGTTTTAAATCACCAAGTATGTAGTTTATTATAGAAGCAATAGAAGACTAAAAATCAATTTTCAAGAATGAACAGCAATGATAAAAAAGTAATCACCACCCCTTCCATGAGCCTGTAAATTTCATGACTATTACTACTTATTAAAGATCACTCGTGTCATTCCACATGCATGTGATTTTGATATAAGACAATCACTGCTCTGAAAGTTTAGAAAATATTTATAGATCCTTGGTAAAATATTTCTATGATGTCTATTGCTTAATAGGAAAGCACAGTCTGAAAATAAATTATGGGACATATTTGCAGTCTCAGATTCTTGCTGTTCTCTTAATATTATTTATAATCAACTATTTTTACTACTAAAAGCGTTTATGAGGAGAAGGGCCAGATGTGAAATCACATGGAAAACAGTTTTCTGAGAGGTACTCTGAAAAAAAAAAAACTGACTACATCAATTATTTTTACTTAGGAAAAAGTGAAGGTAGGCTTTAAAAACTGTATAGACTGCATTATAAAATACTCCTCAAAGTGTATTTTATTTTGAGATAGTTTCTATTTTTGCTCATTAGATAAAAAGCATTGCTATATTGTAGAAAGAGCACTGGATTAAAATCAGATGATTTTCTTTCTATTTCCAGTTTTGTATATTTTTAGGCTGTATGTTTACCACAGTTTTTTATATAAAACATTGCAAAACTATAATAAATTAATGTGTGTGACTACATGACTTTAAATAGAAATATTTGAATGTGAGGGAAATCTATCATAAGTAAAAGAAAGAACATTAATTCAATATCAAGAGACTAGATTTGATTTGTAGAGAAAGAGCAAACATTTTTTAATTTGTTTGAAAACTCATTCCATCATTGTGCACCTAGGCTTCAACAAGTTATTTACTGTCTTTGATCATCTCTTTCCTAATTTTTAATAAATATAACAGTCAATTCCAATTTTAGACAGTATTTTAGAAATTTTTCGTAATAATGCTATAAATTTCCTATTGTGATTTCCTGACTAGAATAAATGAGTAGTGCTAGTTGGAATAGATGCAAAAAAGTTTTTCAGTACCAACTATTTTCTGTAAAACTTAACTCAGTTTTTTTGTGAGGAATAACTCTTATTTCTTCTATGAGAATTAAGTGCAATAAGATATGAATTTACCTCATAGAAATTAGGTATTCAATAATAGTTTACCAAAATTTACAGTTGGAGTTTATAGGCCTATCTTGTCCTGATTGGGACTGGGAAAGGTAAAAAGGAATATGGCAACACATGCCTCTATTCCCTCAATCACATGCCCTTATCTTTTACAATAAATTTTCATCTATTTCAAAAGAAGTCGCCATATAAATTTGTCCTTGGGGACAGAGGAGATTGGCACATGACATCCAGGCATGCAAATTGTGGAAGCTTCTGGGGTTGGAGGCAGTTACCATGATAGGGTTATAGCAGCAAGAGAAAAGAAGGATCTAATGCAGATGGGAAGGTAATTACAGCAAAATTCAAAACTGAATACAAGTACTCATGTACGAAAGCAGCTAACGGGGAAAAAAAAAGAATCTCCAGTGGCCTTGCTGATCTAACTTTTGAGAGAAAGTTACGGGCTACTTTCTCTCTCTGTAAGCCAAGGGTATAGAACCCTTATGGTATTGTAAACCTCTTTGAGAATTTAATAAAATATGTTACCCTTCTTCTCTTTGTAAATTTACATGAACATTTGCACAGAATTGCAGGAGGCATAGTGGTGACCTGAAACCCATCCTTAGATTCCAGGTTGAGTTTTCGTACTATAAATATTCATTCTTAATCAGAAAATTACTTGATGAACATGGAATCAGTGTTCAAGACATGTTCACTGACACTCAGCTACAATATTAGTGCTTTTTCCACAAAAGTAACAGTCCTTCTGCGAGGTTAAAAGAATTGTCCTTAAGCCATGAATTCTCCTACTGAGATAATTATTGATTTGACCTTTGAGGTTTCCTTCAATATTTGTACTGCTTACCAAGTTCCCAGTTACACATAAGTTGGAAATTTGATAAATTACTTGCCAAGTCATAGAGATATGTCTTCATTTGAAACAGTTGAGTATCACTCACTTGATTTCAAATGCTTTGATACTATAGTTTAGCTCTCAGAGAAGATTGTTTTTCTCATTTCTAGCATGGTTGGATAGTACACATTTCATGTTGCCTAGTCACAAATAGATCTCTGTGTTGCCCCTTTTTCTGCATTTTTCCAGTTACACTTCCCTCATATTCTTAAAGCTCTATGCTTATGCCACAGAAAAAAGTCCACCCCACCTGCTCATTCTGTTAAGTTTACTTTTGCATGAACTTCCATATTGGTTCATTTCTCACTATCATGACTATTTCCATTCTAATTGGAGCCACTGATTGATTACTCCAGTAGTCTCCTTAGTCTTCTCCCTGGCTGTCATCATTTGATGATTTGTTCTCAGCACTCACTGCTCAAAACACTCTAATGGCTTTTTATCATTCCTACAATCTGTTCCAAACTCCTGTCTTGCCCTACAAAGCAAATGTGATATAGTCTTTGCCCCAGTCATCCAAACCACCTCAAACAACACTGTCTTACCAACTGTAGCCTCATTATCTACAATAGCTCTCCTTCCTACCATCACTCCCCTCATGCACACATTTCTATCGAATTTATCATCTTTTCCTGTTATACCCTGTGATGTATTTCCTTTACCTGCATATATATTTATTTACTTTCTTATCTAATTGTTAGTTAGAACTATAATAATGTGAATCCTTTGAAGGAAGAAGATTGTCTTATTGAATGCTCCATTCCCAATATCTTGGAGAGTTACTGACATATATGAGGAACTTAATAAAAAATAGTTAACAAGAATGATTGACTCCATAAATAAATGAGGAAAATGTTTCATTCTTTCAAATTAATGAATTCATTTATTTTAACCAAACTGTACTGAGCATGAACTATGCTCAAAGCACTGAGATAGCCATTGTGAATAAATCATACACTAAAAACACTAAGTACCATAAATGGACTCATAGTTCATAGTTGAAAAGCACAGGTGTAATATAAGAGAGGATTCTCTAAGTACCTTAAGACACATATAGTTAATTTGCTTTTTCAGTTCAGAAAAAAATAGGGAACCGTTTATAACAAGATGAATTGAGTCACTTGCTTAATTTCTCCAATAGTGAACAGTAGTCCATCTGCTACTTTAGGTTCTAGGAAGCTTAATGTGGCAGCAAATCCAAGGATAAATTGGATGGGAAAGCGACCAGAAGTAAGAAGTCTTGATCTGAAGTCATCAACAAGCAGTGAAAAGGGAACATAAGGGTTCATTAACTTGGGATGATACAAATACAAAAGAGAAAAAACCCAGTAGAATTAAGAAAATGGCTTCATTTATACAGGAATTAATTTTATATCAATTTTATTGATTTTGTTTGGCCCTTTTACTATTCTCTTTTTATTCAGTTTTAAAATGTTCATTATTATTAGTGTAAGGACTTTCTCCTCATAGAAAATTAGTTAGATAAAATTAGTTAGACTTTTAGGGGCTGACAGGACCCCATAGTCAATCTGAGAAAGGATGATATAATAAAGGTTCAGGATGGAATCTATCACTGTGTTCATGAGGATGATAAAAGAGTTAAAATGTCTAACTCGTGGTCTCCTCCCACCCAAATGAGGTCTTCCAGAGTTCCCTAATGTAGTGCATAACAGCACAGCTATTTTCTTGCACATGCAAGATGTTTGAGAAAAAAATCTAAGACATTTCACTTTCCCTCACACATAACATGATTTAGTTTTAGTCTGGGAGAGAATAAAGACGAATAGTATATGATCTATTGATAATAAAAACTAACCACTAATTTACAACCCAAACCGCCCAAGAACAATTGACA
Source organism: Cephalopachus bancanus (assembly GCA_027257055.1). Classification (NCBI taxonomy): domain Eukaryota; kingdom Metazoa; phylum Chordata; class Mammalia; order Primates; family Tarsiidae; genus Cephalopachus; species Cephalopachus bancanus. Next base: position 2,791,893 of record JAPVLO010000046.1, on the reverse strand, counting down.
TAGGTATATTACTATTGGGTGTAATATTCATCAGTTACAAACACATGAACCTGACAGAGATAATTAAACTTCAAATACAAACTTCTAATTTGAGAAATAATTAAAGGATGTCATGGTAGAAATAATGTACCTATAATAATTTTAGAAAATTGTTTATTATTACATGAATAAGTTTGAGTCATCTGCATTGACTTATTGCCATCCTTTGGAGTAAAAAAAAATCTGAATCTGACATTTTTTTCCTTCCTTCCTTCCTTCCTTCCTTCCTTCCTCCCTCCCTCCCTTCCTTCCTTCCTTCCTTCCTTCCTTCCTTCCTTCCTTCCTTCCTCCCTTCCTTGTTTCCTTCCTTCCTTCTTTTCTTTTCCTTTATTTTAAAATTTATATTTTGAAATACATACAGTGGTGTATATATCTGATGTGTGTAGAGTTTAAGGAATAAAGAAAAAATGAAGACATAAGATGCTACTGTCCAGCCTAAGAAGGTCACTCCTAGATCATAATTCTTCTCACACAAAGAAACCAGTGTGCTAAATATTTTAACAATAATTGTCCTGATCCTCTCTATAGGTTAGTTTTACCCATTTCTGGTCATTGTGTCAATGGAATCATATCATATAATAAGCTTTTTGTATAGATTTTTTTCCTGCAAAAGTTTAACTTTTAAGTCACCCATCAAAATAACTTTTTATATTCTTTTTATATTGTATAATATCATATGCACATAAATAATATGTGTATTTATTTACAGTTTAATAATATTAATAAACACCTATATATACACTGAGTCATTTAAATAGAAAATTACCAATAACTTTGAATACTCCAGTCTGCTTCCTTCTGATCGTAGACATCTCTACACAACTCAGAAAAAAAATTAAGTTTTTAAAATATTTTCTTGCTTCTCCTTAGTGTGTAATCACAGAGGAAAATGTATGTACAACCTTATACAATATTTTTAGCTTTACACATTTTGACATTTATTTAAATAAAATTACTATCAATATTCAAAATTACTTGACTTTGCTCCTCAATATTTTGCATTATATATTCATATTGTTTCATGAAATTACACTGGGCTATTTTGCATTACTGTATACTATTTTACTGTTTGACTACACCATGATTCATTTACCTGCTTTTTGGTCAGCTGACTTTTGTTGCTGTTTCTATTGTTGATGCTGTTGGTTTGACTCTTCTGGCACATATCTCCAGACATACATGTGCAAGAGTTTATTTTGGTTATATATATTCTTGAATGCTAATTATACAGTTACAAGTGGGAAGCAATCATTTTTTCCACCTAGTTCTGAATTATTATTTCTACATTATTGATTCAAATGTGCTCTGTAATTTTATTAATGTTCTTATTGTTTTACGCTGCCAAACTTGGTATAGACAGGCATCCTAATATATGTATGTCATATTTCCCAATTTAGTAATGCCTTATTTTGATTTTTAATAACACTCCACTTGTTTCATGTGAGGTTAAATTTTTTTTTTTAAATATTTACTGGACATTTCTGTTTTCTTGCCTATAAAAATCCCTGTTTAAGCATTTTACTCATTTATCTATTAAAAAATCAAACTCTTATTGATGTAGAGAGCTTTATTTTATATTCTAGTTATTTTATCAGATTTAAATATTGTAAATATATTTTAATTTTTGGCTTTATATTTTCACTTCCTTATGGTAACTTTCATAAATAGATGGCATTTTTATTTTCATGTCTTTATATTTATACATTTGTTCTTTTAAAGTCTTAAGTTTGTATTCATAAATAGATTCTGAAATATTAGTTCTTTTGTAAGTTTTACAGTTAAATTTTTAAATGTATAAAACCTCAATTTTGTGAATACAATAGTGATAATTAATTATAATTTTATTATATATGAATAATCATTCTATTATTTTGAAGTACCATTGCTTTCCCTCAGATATTAATGCACTATGCAGCAAAAATAAAACATGAATTTATTTGTATGTTTTTCATTCTCTATCCTCTTCTATTACCCTATCATTGTACAAAATAAAAACCACTGAATCTTAATTACTAAATCTTTGTTATAACTTTTTACATCACTAGGCATATCCTATTATGTTTCTTTATGAAAATGTAATAAATATCGACCATTTGCTATTCTAAAAAAATATTATTTGAGTTGTTAATTTCCAGTCACACTCTCCAAATCATGCTTTCTGAATGTATTGAAATTGTAAATAATGATTGTATTTTTTTAAATAGGACTGAACATTTTTATGATATTTATTTAGGCAATTGTTAATGGTTATAAAGTAACTGTGCAATTTTCTCTCTAATAATCTTGCATTTTATTGCTATTTTTATACTACATGGATCTTTTTGCTGCTGTTCAATATGGAATCATTTTTAAATAACACATTTTATAACTATTGTTGATCATTAAAAATACAGTTCACCTTTTATGTGTTGATTAAATATCTGACAAACTTGTTCAACCTTCTTATTAACTTCATAATTATCTAAAGATATTATTGAGGTACTGTATAGGAAAAAAATTATTTTCTGGGAGTAATAGTTGGTTAGTTTCCTTTTTGATTTTTTATTTTATTTTCCTAAATTTTATTTGTTTTTTTCTTCATTCTTTCTTTTTCTTTCTTTTTTTTTGTTAAGACTATAGACTACAAAACCTATTCTCAGCACTCTGAGGTATTAATATCTTTGAACCTCAATTTCTTGGTGATACAGCATGTTGTCTAGGCAATCACTCTGATATTAAGAGTAAATAAATATAAGAAGAAACAATAAGACTTCATGCTGTATAATAATTTATTTAAAATATTTTTTTCCTTTACATATGCACAGAAGAAGAAAATATTGATTTTTATTTAATTTTAATAGTTTCTCATAATTCCCCTAGCTTAATAAGATTTTGCGTTTTAGTTTTAAATTATATATCTTTTTAGGATGTTGTAGAGAAAGGGTAGAAAACACACAAGCACACACGCATGCACACACACAGAGATGCACACAAAGACACAGTGACTGATAAAAGAAGAAAAATTTCCTAAAATTGCCTTTTTAAAATCCAATTAGAAATGTTATGAAGACAAAGTAAAGCAAAAGTAACCTTGAAATATTTTAGCTTAGAAGTATTGATAATTGTCCTCAATTCCTGCCAAATATTTGGGTCCAAGGAGAGTGACATAAAACGTGTCTTCTACAAATTAAAGAATGGCAAGGACTGTCACGGTAAACAAAAATATATGGAATCTAAACTTCATTTACACTGACACATTCATTATAAATAGGATCTTTTGAGAAAAATCACTGTTACATATTTCTACCTGGGTGAATCATAAGTAAAAATATAATAAATTTTATGGCCATGGGATTATGAATTGAATTCTGCCAGGTAAATTTCTATGATTTTCTTTGAAGTCAGCTCTCATTAAACTCTTTCTTAGGTCTCTGTCAAAACAGTATGAATTTCACTAACTTAAACATGTAAGAAAAGAATTTGCAGAAATCATCAGAGCAAAATGCTTTCACAACTTCAGCAATGCTATTGACTGAATCGTTCTGCAATGTATATATAAATCAAACATTATATTGTATCCCATAAATATAAATAACTATTATTTGTCAGTTTAAAATAAATTACTTAAGTAAAATATAATGAAATCTGAAACTAAAAAGAGAAACATATTTGGAAACTAAAATATGGGGATATTCCAAGTCACAGCGGTTACAACCAATTTCTTTCTTATTAGTAAAATAACAGTACTAAAGTAGTGTGGCATCTATTTCTTTAAAAAATTGTGGGGTTTTGCATGTAAAACTTTATAATTGCTAAATTAATTTTCTACATTTAATATAACTTTACTCTAACGTTACCCTCTTTCTGTAGATACACAAAGTTTGGTTTAGAATTTGAAAAACTTCTGCAACTTTGACATGAGGATCCAATGATGGGTTGATTCCAAGCTTAGAGAAAAGAGCAGAAATAGTTTATGAGGAATTAGAAAGTCGGAGTTCTTTTTTTTTTTTTTTTAAGTGAGAAAACAGGATTTACTGAGAGGACAGAGACACTCCCATGGTGGGAGGGGGCTCAAAGAGGTTGCCCAAGTCTGAGTTCTATTTTGCTATTTTGAAGATGACTAATAGTATATTCTTATAACAATCACTTTGTTTCTCTTGATCACATTCCTCCATCTGTGAAAGGAAGGGAATATAAAACTAGAGCGTCTATGACAAAGCTTTTCTTAAGAATGTTATACCAGTAGTATTGGTATTAAATGGGCACAATTAAACACTGAATCAGAGGAGGCTTAGCCACATAAAATCAAGTACCCAAGATGCAGTAAAAGTGAATCAACCCCTTGCAGCTAGGTGTAATGAGATAAGCAGAGGGCACCAGATTTTATATTTACTCACTTTTACTGAACCTGATTTTTCTTCTTGGTTTTCCTATAACCCCAGTTCCATAAAACCATCTTGGAGTGGTCTCTTATCTATGAGGTGCCCTCAGTTAAAGACTGTCTAGAATGATGTTTCTCAATAAAGACTCAAAGTCGCATTGAGTAGTCACTATAAGTTGGCTATGGGACCTCTGGCTGGTACATTTGTAAAATCACTGAAATAATAATACCTATTTTGTGGTATCCTAAAAAGTATATAAGATAGTGCATATAAAATGTGTTCTCAGTAAGTATTAGTCACTATTGTAATTATAATAATGATTATTATTATTTACCAGAATGCTTATTAAAACTCAGATTTCTTGGCTTCATCTCCATCAGAACCTGGAAATATAGTTTTAGTACAAAGAGAGTGCTATGTTGGGGCTTCTTGTTCAGAATCATGAATCACCATTAATTATCTCTTTTTCATAGCATTGGGACTAGTGGTTTTATGTAAAATGATAAATGGAATATTTCCCTAATCAAACTTGAATTCTACTCCAGACTCTAAGGGTGGACTTCGATAAGATTTTTTTACTTCTCTCGGTGTATGCCACTTTAAATAAAAAAAATAATTCTTAAGGATCATAGTATGAAAAGAACAAGTTAGTATATGGAATATGCCTCACAGAACTCCTCTCCCATTCCCCATTCAAATCATCACACAACCATACTTATCATTTTTTTTCTCTAGTATTGGTAACTTGGTTTCATTTTGGTGTGAGATAGCTTATTGTGCTGAAATAAGTATCCTATAGTCAGTGTTGCCAGTTAAGACAATTTAACCAGGCTGGTTTTACAGAAGTTCAGTCATTTTAAAACATCTTTCTTGAAATAGGAAAAAGTATGGTGAGGATGGAATCATATCATGTTCAATCAGCAATTTTTATTATTACCTAAAGTTACTGAGTGATAAGGCAACTTCACTGAGTCTGGTAGAGAAGTACGTTGAGAAAATCATTTTTCTTTCTCATGGTTGGTCTTCTGAGATCCTTTACAGAATAAAAATACCTTCAGTTGTACACACAAAACAACAACAAAAATATGACTCAGTCAGAGACTCATGGGTAACAACTCTTATAAAAAGGTGAGTTGGCTGGAATCAGATATGATTGCATTGATCCATAGACCAATTTGAATAGAACTGGCATCTAAAAAGTACCAAGTCTCTCAAGTCATAAAATGTGTATACACTTCCATGTATGTAGGTTTTCTTAAATTTCTCTAATGTTTTATGTAGGAGTATGGCATTGATAAAGAGAATAGAAGTTTTTAAATATTCTGTTAGATTTATTTCTAGGTATTTCATATTTTAATATGTATACCTAGATTAATTAAATATTGAATATTTAATATGTATATAATATTTAACATAGTATACTATTAATATTATCTTTTCTGGTTTTTGCTACTAGCAGACAGAAACAAAAGTGCTATTGATATACTACTTTTGTATTCAGCTATCATGGTATATTCACATATCAAGTTTATTTCTTTGTTTGTTTTCAGATTCCTTTGGATTTTCTACGTATAAAATTTTCTTTTTTTTTTTTGAACTTTTTTTAATTTAAAATTGTGGGGTACAGTTAAGGGTTAGGTATACAAATATGCATCATTCAGGCACCCTTGTTGATAAGGGGTGTCCCCCCATCCCCAGGCAGATACTGACTACCATTAATCCCACCACCCTTGTCCTCCCTGTGCCCCCCCATAGATTCCCACCACTGTCATTCCTTTTCTTATAGTATTACAATACAGGTTCAAAGTCCACTTATGAGTGATAACATGTGATACTCAGATCTTTGTTGCTGTGAAAGATCACTCAGTATTATAGACTCTAGTTTTATCCAGGTTGCTGTGAAATTCATGATTTTGATTTTTTTTATGACTGCATAGTATTCCATCATGTATATGGAACACATTTTTTTTAATCCAGTCCTCTTTTGATGGACAGCATGGTTGGTTCCAGGTTCTTGCTATTGTGAACAATGCTGCAATAAACATACGTGTGCAGGTATCTTTTTTATAGCGAGATTTGAGTTCTTCAGGGTATATTCCCAGGAGGGAGATTGCAGGGTCATATGGGAGGTCGATATTTAGACCTTTTAGGAATCGCCACACTGCTTTCCACAGAGGTTGCACTAGTTTGCACTCCCACCAACAGTGTACAAGTGTTCCCTTTTCACCACATCCTCTCAAGCATCTGTTATTTTTTGTTATTGATAATGGCCATTCTGACTGGAGTTAGGTGGTATCTCAGTGTAGTTTTAATTTGCATCTCCTTGATGGTTAATGAAGTTGAACATTTCTTCATGTGTCTGTTGGCCGCTCGTATGTCTTCTTTTATGAAGTGTCTGTTCATATCTTTTGCCCACTTTGTAATGGGATTGCTTGTTTTTTTCTTTTCAGCATATTTGAGTTCCTTGTAGATCCAAGATGTCAGGCCTTTGTCAAACATGGAGTTGGCAAATACTTTTTCTTTTGCTGTGAAAGATCACTCAGACTGTGGGCTGTATCCCTACTCTCTTGATGGTTTCTTTGGCTTTGCAGAAGCTTGTCAGTTTAATGAGGTCCCACTTGTCTATCTTATCTCTTATGACCTGTGCATTTTGGGTTTTGTTCAAGAATTGGATGCCAGTTTCAATTTCCATAAGGTGTCCATAAGGTGTCCTGCATTTTCTAAGGTTCTTACAGTTTGAGGTTTTACATTTAAGTCTCTGATCCATTTAGAGTTAATTTTTGTGTATGGGGACAGATAGGGGTCTTGTTTCAGTCTTCTGCATGTGGTCAGCCAGTTTTCCTAGCACCATTTAAGGAATAAGTTCTCCTCTCCCCAGTGGTAGGTGGTGGAGTCTTTGTCAAAGGTGAGTTGGTTGAGAAATTGAGGTTTTGTTTCTAGAATCTCAATTCTATTCCATTGGTCTATATGCCTGTTCCTGTACCAATACCAAGCCATTTTGATTATTGTTCCTTTATAGTAAAGTTTGAAGTCTGGTAATTGTAACCACCTGGATTTTCTACGTATACAATTTTCAGAAAACGTTATTTTTTTAATTCCCAATCTTGTATCATTGAAGAAAATGAAAAAAAAAAGTTTTAATATGTTAAGAATAACTGATATTTGCTTTTGCTTTTAATAGACAACATTGTTTTCAGTTTTTCATTGTTAATGTGAATAAAGACATCATATTATAATATTACATATTAACAATTTCTCTTTTTGCAGCTATTGAGTTTATAAAATGAATTTTCCCCTTTTTTCCATTATAGAATCATATTGTTGAACTACATTTATTTATTTTGTTACGTGTTAACCCCCTTGTATTCCTGAAATGCACAGCACATTATCCCATTGGTAAGATGTTGAATATAAATTATATTTTATTTTTAGTATTTTTGTAGTATTTTTAGTATGTTTATGAAAGTAAGTAGTCTGCAATATTTTTTCTTATAATATCTTTATCAAATTATGGTATCAAGCCTTATGAGTTAGAAGTTGTTAATTTTATTTTGTTCTGTGAAACATTTTGTTAAAAAGTTTAGTTTTGCTTCATTAAATATTGGCAAAAACATGTGAGAGCAGCCATTTAGACCTGGGCCCTTATTTACTTGGAAGGTTTTTAGTATGGAGTAAATTACATTTAATATCAAATAATAGAGATTTTTATTTCTTACAGTGTCAGTTTGATGAATTTTAGAGACTGGAAAACTCAAGGTATTATAAAATATTGACTATATGCAAACTGTTATATAAATAAAATGCAATTCTAAATTGTAGCAGGATTTACTCTTGTGGAAATTTACAAACTGATTCTGAAATTTACTTGAAAATGTACACAGCGAATTATAGCCAACATTTTATTTTGTGATTCAAGGAACCATTTTTTGGTAATGGGAGACTGTTGAAAAACTTATGGAATGGTAAACAGAGATCTCAGAATCAATCAGAGCCTACCTTGATAGTAACTCTTTCAAACCCGTATTCTATGGGACTCCGAGAAATTTTCATGTCACTCCCTGAATAAAGTTATGCAATGATTTTCTGTTATAACTAAGATAACTTCCACTCTTCTTAATAGAATATCAATTGTTTATTGTATTCAAGCTTTTATCTGTCTTTAACCTCAAATATCACTACTAATGCAGATGGTTCCCAACTTTCAATGGTTCAACTTAAATGATTTTTAAAATTTTAAGATGTTATGAAAATGATACACATTTCAGACATATTTCAAATTTTGTCCTTTTCCCAGGTTAGCAATATATGGTAGAATATTCTTGTGGCTCGGGGCAGCAGCACTAAGGCACAGCTCCCAGGTTATGAAGAATATTCTTTGAGGTCTGTGCTACCAGCATTTTTCTGATATTGTATTTTTTGTTTTTGCATCCCATCTTGACTATAAAAGGCCATCTATGTATAGCATATTTTTTAAAAGAAAATAAGCATTGTCTTGGATGATATTGCCCAAGTGTGGGCTAATGTAAGCATTCTGGGTATGTTTAAAGTGAACTAGGCTAAGCTATAATGTTTGGTATGTTGGGTATATTAAACACATATTTAACTTATATGTTCCATTTATGATGGGTCGATCTGAATGTAACCAAAAGTTAAGTACAGGAACGTCTATGCTCTCATGCTTTGTTTGACTGACCCCCAACTGGCTATATGTCTAAAGGAAAGTTTCATACATCATTGACACACAAGAAATATACATATGAAAATAAGCAAGTTGGTGAAGTTGGTGGCTGTGGCAATATACTGTTGGAATTTCCAAAGATACATATATATCTGATTATATATCTCCAAGTGACCAGGTAGCATCACAAACTCTAAAATATGAGAATAATGGGCCAATAACCATCACCAACAAAGCAGAGATCATATTAGCAACTGGGCAGAAGGAAATGAAAGGAAGGTCATAAGAGCAGAATCAAATCATTAACAAATATTGTCTCCAAAAGGGTACATTAGTAATGAGTAATTAAGTCAGTCCAGATGAGGTGAGAAGAGGAAGGGGCTATGCTAGCGAGTATCACAAAGTGCCTGACAACTCATGGGACTCTTGGTCTTATGGACACCTAAAGTCAACTACTGAAGCACTGTCCAACATAGAGCCCCAAACTAAAGAGAAATTGTTAGGAATAGAATTAAATTGAAGCCGGGCTCGGTGGCTCAGCCTGTAATCCTGCGCCTTTGGGAGGCTGAGGTAAGTGGATTGCCTGAGCCCGTGGGTTCGAGACCCGCCTGGGCAGCAAGACCTCATCTCTACAATAAATAAAAAAATCAGCTGGGCGTGGTAGCGCATGACTGTAATTCCGGCTACTTGGAAGGATCGCTGGAGCCCAGCAGGTCGAGGCTATGGTGACCGGGCGACAGAGTGAGACTCCAACTCAAAAACTCAAAAAAAAAAAAAAAAAAAACAATTAAATAGAAAAAGAAAGAGATACTAGATGAAGAAGAAAGACAATATTCGGATGAAAGCAGAAAAAGCAGATCTTAGAAACTACAGGAATTAATTTGTGGAGATTATGCATTTGCAACATGAGAAGGAACCATAAAATCAGAAATCAAGAAAAGTTATCCTGACCTAACCTTTTTTCTTAAGAGTGCAGTTAAACTCATTTAATTTTGAACCCAGGAAAAGTAATATAGGTTGAATGAAGGTACAATAGAAACACTATCCCCCTAAAATCATTAAAAATAAAAAGGCAAAACCCTTTCACCTACTATTTCAAAAACAGTTAAAAGATTGAAGAAAATTATAAGAGTTAGGAAATTACAGAATAAACCATATTTCTAAATTATAAAATTGAGATTAGACAAAACAAAGGTCTGAAAAGAAAACCGATAAAATTGAAAAATGAACAAGAAAAACATATACTATTTCAGAAGTGGACACTATGCTAGAAGGAATGTAAGCCGATAAAACATTTACTAATAATAATGATATATGTAAAAGAAAATTAGAAAAAATATAATTTTAAAATAAATTGTTAAAAATATAGAAAAATGGTTAAAATGATATAAGAGAAATATTAGATTTATAGATGGAGATAAAATCAAACATACATAAAATAAGGGTTCCTAAAGAATTCCAAAACAATGAGAGTGGACACATAAACATTAATTTAATAAAACTTTTCTGAAACAGAGGATATTTAAACATAATATTAAAAATATGCACCAAAAATTTTAAGCAAGATTTTTAGACTTTCAAAATTAATCATTAAGAATGGGGAATACTCCAGCACCCCCCTCCAAAAAAAGCTACTTACAAGGGAACAAAAATCAGATTGACATCAAAGTTTCAAAGGCAATACCTTACAACCTACATAAAAATAAAAGAATAATAATTCTAGTGGAAAAAACTTTTTAAAGAGAAAATGAAATTCTCAGCTTCCTGATAGAAAGGTGTTCAAAAGAACAGCTAGTTCACATTTTAAAAAGAAAACTCAAATGGTCTTTTAAAACACAAAAGTATCCTCAAGAGCAACAGAAGCTACAATACTGAAATATAATTTCTTACCTTTTTGAGGTTAAAAATTCAAGTTGGTCAACATACTCTATTGGCAATGCTATGGAGAAACAGATTTCTCTCATATATTGCCCTTAGCAATGCCAAAGGACATGAGCCCTACAGAGGGGAATTTGGCAATATCTAGCAAATTAGATATGCATTTCCTCTTTGATCCAGCAATGTTGCTGGCAGAAAGTTTTCACAGAGATACATTGCCACAAATATACATATATTATAAAAGATGTATGCACAAAGCTATTTATTGGAGTACTATTTGTTATAGCAAAAGACTTGAAATAACGTAAATGTCTACCAGAGACAGTTGAAAAAAATATTACTGTTACACAATGGAATACTATGTAGATGTGAAATGAAGAGTGTTTTTATAAATCCCTATGATGAAAACAATATGAAAGGACATGGTTTGCCACTATATCAAGAATATAACAATTGCCAATAAAACAGTAGCAAATAAAACCTTGCCTTGGGATATGGTATCTAGAAAATCCACATTAAAATACCTACCAAAGATACCCAAATCAATAAATTTATATTTTCTATAAAGCGAGATAAAATTTGATTGGTCATCTTAGAAAAAGGCTAAGGAATTTAGTCTTTATTTTGAAAATCTAACACCTATTCTGCATTTCCTAGTTAAATTGTAACTCAGGATAACTGAATAGTTGATAAGAAGTAGTTTTCCTTTTTAGGTATATTAAAGATAGTATATGATGGAATAATGTCCAAGTTATAATATTACTAATTTACAACCATCACTCAAATAGTAAATCAAGATAACATTCATCAATGACTGTTAATATTATAGAAAACAAGGTGATAAGGCCATATGTGCATTCTGCTGGAATTGCAACATACTACCACAAAGAAGTCAGGATATAAAACCTAATCTGAATCAATACAAGTTTCCAGATCTAGCTACAATTTAGAAGAAATATAGAGAACAAAAGAACCTGATAAAGGACTCTGAATAGATGGTATTATTAAAATCCACACTGTGGGACTCTGAGGAAAAATAGACTGCCATATTAACACAGAAATTGAAAAAAAAAGCCCAAATAAACAAATCATTATAGTATTTTTCAAAAGACATGAGACATGTTGTCTAATACTTGTAATATATAAACTTTGTTTTATCATAATTTAAATAAGAAAAAATGCAAAACTATTAGAACTGATAGAAGAAATTAAGTTCTGACTGAATATTTGATAATATTACAGATGTATTATTATATTTTTGATATGATATGGTATTTTAATCATGCTTTAAAATAATCACATTTTACAAATACACAGTGAAATATTACAAATCAAATTAAATGATGACAGGGGTGTTCTTCAAATCAATCTGGAAGGGAGTAGTTAGGAAGTGATTTTGAAACAAGACTGATCATGAACTAATGATTGCTGAAAATGGCTGAGGATTGCATGAGCTTATTTGATTATTTCTACTGTTTAAATATATATATATATATATATATATAGAGAGAGAGAGAGAGAGAGAGAGAGAGAGAGAGAGACTCTAGATTAAAATAGGGAAACTTCTGGATATAGTCACTCTTACACTCAGATGAATTTATAAACCCACAGATATGTAGACCCACATACAGCCATACTTTCTAGAACACCTGATCTTCCTAGATACAGTGGGGCAAAGATAAAAACTTGAGAATTATGCAATTCCTTGTCACTTCTGGATCCCCCCCCAAAAAAAACCAGTAATGTCACCTCTGCTCACAGGTCATTGATCAGAACTAGTCACTTGACCCTGTGCTTTGGAGCTACAGTAACCCACACCACAAAGTAGAAAATGGGAACAGATATTAGGAGCACAAGCAACATTGCCACACCATCTCAGTGGATCTTTCATTATAACTAACACTTTATTCAGCATTTAAAAATAGATATTCTTATGTTATTCTCCAAACAGTCTTGAGAGACTTGATAAACTAATATTCTGATTGAAACATGAAGAATATGTTCAGAATTTCCTAAGTTCACACAGTTAAAACATATTCAGGACTTCTGACCTAGAGCATTTTTTTTCTCTTATTTTTTTCTAATTTACAAATTAAAGAGATTTGTATATTGAGAGTGACTTGATACGCAGCAAAGCATTAAATAAATTAATTTCCCTCTTAAGGAAAAAGACTCACTGTCCTGTGTTCTTTTTTGAGATGGTCATTGCAATACAACCCTAAGAAGAGACACAGAAAAGGTTCAGAAAAGCAAAGTTTATTGTACATACAAGTCCTAGAAACAGGAGTGTGGCACATCAGCCTTGATTAAGATGCGGAAATAGCAGGAAGATGGGGAGCTCCCAGGCCACAGCCTTTTATTGGAATTTCTGTGGGAAAGGCAAGGCAGAGCACGTTAAACAGTATAGGATTAGCTAGCTTAAATAATTTTGACAAGCTCTAACCTGTAAGTGGTGGTCTGTAGTTGCCTGGTACCTGGTCCTGAGATGACTGTTAGTTTGCATATTAAAGGTATGCTCCAGCAGAATTTTTTTGCTATCTCTGAGAATTAGCTATCCCCAATCCCAGTAGGGGCACTTTTTCCCTAGTCAGAAAGGTTTTTAAGATGTCAGAACTTCATAATACACAGAAAATAGAAATACAGAAACAGTATACTCATTAATGTTTTCCTGTGCCATATGTGGTGGCGGCTTGGTGCACTTTGGGAGCAAGGTGCTGAAAGTAATGATCAAATCCTAACTGTATCTGTGGGCTTTCCTCTTCCTTTATATTAATGGCCACGTCTATAACTTTAGGTCCTAATCCACTGGAATACTTAGACTGAAATAGTCCTCTGAGATGCTCATAGAATAAATAGCCACAAACCACAGCAAATAGTTGTTCTGTGAATGAGAACCCCACTGCTCTTTTCCAATTCATACGACAGATGACAGCTCCCTTAGAGCCCCATGGAACTGGTTAGTTCAGAGGCTTTCTGGTCCTTTCTGCAAACAGAAAGAAAACAAAGACTGTTCAAATTGTGTTTTTAAAGAGATATTTTCCAAAGCAGGTCTATGCAAATGAGAGAGAGAGAGAGCGAGAACGAGCGAGAGAGAGAGAAAGAGAAAGAGAGAGAGAAAGATCCTTCCAACGGTTATGTAATAGAATATGCACAATGAACAGGCACAGCAAGAAGCCCCAGAGTCAATTAAAGATGTGCAGAATCCCAGCTCCCTGAATCACTGGCCATTCTATCTATGTGCCAAAAACTACTAAGTTTCCAGACATGGGCTAGCAGTCAGTGACACTATATTCAGAGAGTTTGGCACATAAATACCAAGTATTATCAGCTTATTGAAGCCTTCTTCAATTGCTTTAGCTGTGATAAGACTCTCCTCTCCATAGTTCCTCAATATTCCTTATAATTTATGCCTCATCACTGTACCTTTTTTAAAAATTATTTAGTTGCACTTACCTCTTGACATACTTTTCTGTATTCATTCATATAATTTTCCAGAGGGAAAAGTGAGATTTGTCTTCTTCTGTTTAGACTCTGTACCCCATTAATGAGAAATAGTATAGAATCACAAGCTTGCATTGAATGGATGATCATTTGAATGATGGAATGGAAAGTGAATGAATGGAAAAAGAAATTCCTTTTGTAGAAAAGCTAGTATCCTAAATATAATTGGCGTAAACTCAAAACCTCAACCTTTAGAAAATGAAAAATTTGTAATTAAGTTGCTTAATCAATTTTAGTATTAAACTTATTCTTAGCTGGGCTCGGTGGCTCAGACTGTAATCCCGCAATTTGGGAGGCTGAGGTCAGTGGATTGCCTGAGCCCGCAGGTTCGAGACCCGCCCATGCAACTTGGCGAGACCTCATCTCTACAATAAATCAAAAAATCAGCCGGGTGTGATAGCGCATGCCTGTAGTTCTGGCTACTTGGAAGGCTGAGGCGGAAGGATCGCCGGAGCCCAGTAGGTCGAGGCTGCGGTGGCCGGGAGCGGCCACTGCACTCCAGTCTGGGTGACAGAGTGAGACTCCAACTCAAAAAAAAACAAACAAACAAACAAAAAACTTATTCTTCTGACGAGGTTTTTCTGCAAAATTCCATTGATACGTAGGAAAGAAAAACATAGTTAAGAACTGATATCACACCTCAAATCATTCACACTTTGTCCCGATACTCAGTTGATTTGGACTGTCCTAGTAACCAGTTCTTAACTAGAGGAAGCACTAAATCATCTAGTGCTTTACTCAGCAGAAAATCACCCCACTGCAGAGTGAGGCACAGGCCTGGTTAAAAAATGATATTTGGCTATTTGGCGAGGTTAGCAAAGTTCCATCTGAGTCTGGAAACCACTTGTTTAGCAAGAAGTAGTTTTGTTTGATTTGTATTTTCATTACAGTACATGTTACATTTCCATAATTCCATATCTGGTTTTATCCCCACAGTATTTAAGCTCACTGATGGATTACGTATCACATATGTTTTAATCTTCACAGAAACAAAAGAGTAACTTTCATACTGCTGCTGGTCAATAAATATTTGCTTCTAGATAGCTAGTATGCACTCAGTGTGCTCCTAAGTACTATTTAAAACCTGAGATTGACAATGAATGTGAAGTTTTATTAATAGTCTATTATACATAAAGTTGATGTTTCCATTGGCCCAACAGACTAGGGAGTTGTTTTCTCTTTAAATCTCTAATAAATGGGAATGTTCATAAAAACAAAATTTTATTTCTGCTTACTAGTTTATTAATTAATTTGTTTTTAAAAATAATATGGGCAGAGAATATGAGTTAAAGGTGTCAACATATTATTATTACAAATGTGACTCCCTCTTAGTGAATATCTGCTGTTTTGTTTGCTCAGATTCTTTTTCCCTTGGAGAACCATTTCCATCTTGTTTGGAAGGAGCTGATTCTGCCTTTTACTCCCATCAAATACAGAAAGAAATTTCCCAGACTTGGCTAATCGTAGGACTTCAAATTGTGGCTACAGTGAATGACTTATAGATAGGGAAATGATTAAACACCAGTCAAAATAACTCTGGAATTTTTATTCTTACAGCTATTGGAAAAGATTCTCTGAGATGGAATGATGCCACTCATCTTGCTTAACAAGTAGAATCTGCCTAACATAAGGGAGGCTGAGCCTCCATGACATCATTGGATGGAATCCCTCATTTCAGCTGTGCACTTTTGTGGAAGTGGAAGCACTTTTGGACCTTTTGTTCACAAGATCAAAGACATTCTCTTTATGAGTTAATCTGGTTTGAAATAGGTTGCTATCAACTACAACTGAAAGAATCCAGATAAAAATAACTCTAGAATTTTGTTTCTAATACATATATTTTTTTCAAGTATTAACATCAATAATCTTGAGATAGTACAATTGGTGGTTTTCAGCTTTTGTTATAGTTTGTCATCATTTTCTTCTATAATAATAATGCATGAGATGATGGTATGTCTTTCAATTAATGGTAACTAGACTTGATGAAATATTATTGAACAGAATACATATTCTGACAGCATGTGACATAAACTGGAAAAGAAAATATACCCTTTAAAGCTGCTTTACCTACACTGTATTCACTAGTCACATTTTTTTTAGCACACACAAGGTTAGTTTGATTTGACTGTGTATTAATTGCAAAAGACTCACCAAATGTCAAAGACTTAGAATGAACAACAACAAAAAAAACCTCTTTGGTAATTTCATATTAAGTATATATTAAACAAAATATTTTGAAAATAGTTGGTTAAATATGTTATTAAATAATTTTATCTTTTTTTTTTTACTTTTCTAAATGTTGCTAGTAGAACATTTAAAATTACAAATGTAAAATCAGACGTGGTGGCTCATGCCTAGAATCCTAGCACTTTGGGAGACTGAGGTGAGAGGACTGCCTGAGCCCACAGGTTCAAGACCAACCTGGGCAACTTGGTGAGTCCTTATCTCTACAATAATTTTAAAAATTAGCTGGGCGTGATGGCGCATGCTTGTAGTTCTAGCTACTTGGAAGACTGAGGTGGAAGGATTATCTGAGCCCCACAGGTCAAGGGTGTGATGGCTGTTAACATGCCACTACACTCCAGCCTACGTAACAGAGTGAGACTCCAACTCAAAAAAATATATACTTGCATTTAAGACTCATATCTATTGGAAAGCCCACTATACAAAGTTTTGCATGACTTTACAAATACAAATATATTAATGATTTTATTCTAGTGTCATCACTTATTCTTTTTGGATTTTTAAATATGTTAACATAGTGAGGCACATTTTATGTTCCTAGCAGTTTTTGTGTTCTATTTTTAAATTAGTATTTTTTGGTGAAAATAATATATCAAGTCTATATGTATATCTTCTTTATCAATTTAATATTATTATTTTAAGTCAGAGTTTCACTCTGTCACCTAGGCTGGAGTGCGGTGGCATGTTCAAGGCCACTGCAGCCTTGACCTGCTGGGTTGAGGTGATCCTTCTGCTTCAGTCATCTAAGGAACTACAGGCATGCACCACCATGTCTGGCTAAATTTTTTTTTAAATTTTATAGAGACAACATCTCACCAAGTTGCCCAGGCTGGTCTCAGACCTCTGAACTCAGATAATCCTCTCTCCTTAGGCTCCCAAAGTGCTGGGATTACAGACGTGAGCCACTGTGTCTGGCAATTTATAATTTTTTCACTGTGTTCTTTTGGTTTGTTATTAATACTAGATTTCTATTTTGTATATATTGGCAACTTAATCTGTAGTAGCATTTTATTTTGCTTTATTTTAAATAACATTTACTTTCCCACCCTCATACTGATTTAAAAAATTATACACATTTTTAAAAGTTTAAAAATAAAAAACTCAAAGAATAAAAATTAAAATTGCTCATATTCTACTTCCACAATAACCATTATTAAAATTCAGTTACTACCATTAGATTCATTCATATTTCCTTAAAATAATCAGCCTTCATTCTTTTTTCTTTTACTCTTGCTCTTTTTCCCTCTCACTTTGATTTTATATTATATATTATATTAATGTTAATTAATATATTAGACATATTAATATTAATTAATATATTCTTATCACTCTAAAATTCCATGTTAATTTTTTTTCCTGAACTATATAGTGTTCCATTATATGTGTGTGCCTGGATTTATTTACTTAAATATCTGCCGTTGAACTTTTAATTTGCAGCCAAGGTTTAGTTACTATAAAATGCTATGATGACAATTGTCTATATTGAGGGCATGTCATATTGAGAAGTACATTCTGACCTATTTTCTTTACTTTACCAAATCCCTAAGGAAGATGGACTTTTTATTAACTTCCCCAATACAATGTAGCTTACTTTCCAACCTGACTCTGGCATAAGAACAAATAACAAATAAGGAAGAAAAATAAAAGTATTTTATGACCCTGTAAATGTGTCTTTTGGGCACTCCGGGTATCATTTAAGACATCTATTTATTTTATCTGCAGTCTGTCACCTATGAAGCTTCATCTACATATCAAGAAATTTGACACCATTATCTTCCTCAAGCTGTCCATTTCATTCATTGCCTTCAAAATTAATTAGATAACTCTTGCTAACTAATTGCCAATCGAGAAATCTTTGAATCTACCTATGCCCTGCAAGTCCTGCTCAAAGATGTTCTGTCTCCCTGGAGACAAACCAATGTAATTCTCATATATATTGATTTATAGTGTTTTGTAACTTTTGTTTTCCTAAAATGTATGTAAGTATGCTAAAATTCCACCAAGATGGGCACACATTCTCAGGACCTTCCGGAGATGGCTATCAAGGGCCTAAGTTTACTCACATTGTGCTCAAAATAAATCATCTTAAATACTTTACAGATTTTGGGCATCTTTCATGAACAATATTAGATCCTTCAAGAATACTCTTAGTTCTTAGTAGAATATAAAACAGAAAGTTTTATATAATTCTTATATATTTGTATATCTAAATATAGCCTAAGGAAACATTTAGCCCCAAATAATGTCATTTTAATTGTCTGTAACATAGATATGATATTTATAAAAATCTTACTGCACTCTTCCTTTTGTCATAGTGTAATCTTGGGTATTTAATTTGAATTAATGGTAATAAAATGTGATTCCTCTACTTTAGCACATTTTATGTTGCTATAATAGGATAATTAAGGCTGGACAACTTATTTTTTTAAAAGGTGAATTTAGCTCATGGTTATGCAGACTGAAAAGTTCAAGGGGGTGGTCATGGCTTCTGGCAAAGGCTTTCTGTACTTTAAAAGACACATGCTATTCTTATCTGGTCTCTGCTTTTCTAGGTAGACAGTTTCATGCTTTAGCTATTTAGTCCCCGACATTTCCCCCTTCTTTATTTATTTTTGTGGCATAAGGTTATCTTGGCTCATGTCTTAGGTTGTTCTCACTTCACCTTGGTTGTTACCCGTCATCGACTTATTCCCCTCTATGCGGGGAATTCCTGTCTTAGGTTCATACCAGGTGGCTGGAATCTTACCTGTCATTGAATACCAAGACTTATTCTTACACCACATGTTCTATGGGGCGTGGGGCTTGTTGTAGCTTTATCATATGAAAATCTCTTTGCACCATTATAATAGAGGTCCAAATAGATCTTATAATGCATGGTCCAAGACAAAACAATAACAGGCCAACAATGCTTACTGTAATTATTGGGGTCAGCCATTTCCATAATGCCTGAATTGGAGATCTAATAAGGTTTTGAATTTTATTGAATATGTCTTTAGTCATATCCATAGGAAGCACATCTATATGTGCTTGACTTAATGCCAATATTTCTTCGTGAAGTTTTTGTAGATCTAAGGATTCATTGCTACTCTCCCATAATCCTTCTAAATGGTGTTTTACTTTCTGCCAGTCACTGGAATTTCCCTGGTAAGTTTTGTTAGTTACACAAATCCATTGATACTCTGCATGATATTTGATTCTGCTATGGGTGTACACAGTGTCTACATGGTCCCCCAAACTGGTAACAGCTTCATACAATAATTGTAACTTTTGTTCCATTTTTAAATCTATCTTTTCCTGAGTTCCCATCATCTGGGAAACATTACTAGTAAGATTGTTGACGAAATTAGTAGATTGTATGGACGTTGTGAGGCTTGCAGCTGCAGCTACTGTGGATGTAATTATGGTTTAGAGCCAATATACCTAACACAATTAGCCCTACACCCCTTTTTTGTACAGATAACATGTTTCTTAAATGTTGTAATACACTGTACCCTTTGTTCTCATACCAAGGGATAGTAATATTCACAGGTAAAAACACAAAAGGGGGTTGATGAACCAATACTACCATAATGTGCTCATCAGTTAAACAATCTAAACAGTTAGTCAAATTACAATTTGTACAGTTGAAAATAGAAGTGGTATTGTAGTCTGGATTAGGGGTAATGTTAAATTCACAAGAAATCACATTGCCTATTAAAAACAAATTAACAAATGTAAGACAAATAGAAGTTCTGTTACATTCTGTGGTATTACCAACAGTGTCATTCAATCTTTGTATAGACTGGTCAAATTTCTGAGAGGCAAGATTGGAGATGTTATAACATCCTTTAATCCTGGTGCCAGTTTTCTCCTTTCAGAAGCAG
This sequence comes from Cephalopachus bancanus, assembly GCA_027257055.1. Lineage (NCBI taxonomy): Eukaryota > Metazoa > Chordata > Mammalia > Primates > Tarsiidae > Cephalopachus > Cephalopachus bancanus. The sequence goes on along the minus strand of JAPVLO010000046.1, from coordinate 2,771,329 downwards.
AATGGAATCCCACGACCCATCCCTGTAAAGTTCCAAGATTTCCAGTCTGAGGTGATATTATGGCTGAATAGCACATCTTTGATCATATTGGTGACATGCAGCAATGGTGGTTCCGGAACATAGGCCCAATGGACGGCTGCATCAATGGTCTCCAGGGTCATCAATATGGTAATTGTCGCACTGATGCATCAAATGCTCAGGAAGCCAACGCGCCCCATCATCATCCTGTGAGAAAACACAAACATGTCCTTGTCCCCATATTAAAACGGGGTCGGGACCCTCCCATAGACCAGTAAGTGGATCTTTCCATTTTACCTGAGCATGAAAGCTGCTGCTTGTGGGGTACCATAGACGATCAGCCACTGAGGCCCCGTGTGCATCCGCATTTAAAAAATTTAAAGTAAATAATGCATGGTTTAATATATTTTGTGGAGTGAAGGGGTACAGTTCCCCCTTCTTTATTTTTTGAATTTGCAGTTTCAATGTGCCATGAGCTCTTTCCACAATACCTTGCCCCTGAGGGTTGCAAGGGATACCCATTAAATACGCAATGCGTAGCTGCATACAAAACTGCCGAAAATGCACACTAGTGTAAGCTGTGGCATTATCGGTTTTAACAGTATGAGGAAGTCCTAAAACAGCAAAGCAGCAAAGACAATGGGCGATAACAGAAGAAGTGTTCTCTTTGGCAGCTGTGGTGGCCACAATAAACCCAGAAAACGTATTGACAGTAGAGTGGACAAATTTTAATTTTCCAAACGAGGGCACGTGGGTGACATCCATTTGCCATATCTGTCCTGAGACAAGGCCCCTAGGATTCACCCCAAGGTGAGGTACAGGCAAATGTTGTAAACAAGATGGGCAATTCTTTACTATAAGGTGAGCTGCATCTCTTGGAATGCAGAATGCTTTACGCAATCCGGCACTGTTCTGATGATGGATGGCATGGGAAGCCTGAGCAGCTTCTAAAATAACTGGATAAGTTTGAGATAAACTGTTATCTGCCAAAGCATTACCCATGCTAAGGGGACCAGGCAAAGGTGAATGAGCTCGTATATCAGAGATGTAACATGGAACAATTCTATGGCGTATTTCAGTTTGCAGTTCCAAAAACAACTGTTGTATCACAAAATTTGATGTAGTAATAGCACCGGTTGTTTCCAAAATTGGAACAGCATGAGCTATGTATTTACTGTCTGTATATAAATTAAAAGGAATACCATTATAATCATGAAATACTTGTAAAACTGCTCGAAGTTCTATGACCTGAGCAGAAGCAGGTGGGGAATCATAAACAGTAGAAAGCTCATTTTATACCACTGCATATTTTCCTGATGGAGAACCGTCAGTAAAGAAAACTCTGGCCCCTCGAATAGGATGGGGCCGTACAATAACAGGTAAAACAAAAGAATACAACTTAAAAAATTGTAATAACTTATTTTGAGGGTAATGATGCATAAGCTGGCTGGTTTAACCAGCTAAAGCTATTGCCCAGTGCATAGAATTTTGCATAAGCATATCCACTTGCTGTGCCGTAAGAGGCAAGCAGATAGATGTAGGCTCCTTTACAAATAATTGGCGGCTTTTTACATGGGAAGTCCGTACTGTTTGAGCCAGAGCCTCATCATATGACAATAAAACCTTATGGGGGTTTATGGAAGTATGTATCCAATATAAGGGGCCATCCTGCCATAGAACGGTGGTGGGGGTGATGGCTGTAGGAAATATATATGCAACCCATGGATGTTCATAATTTATAAATTTACACTGTTGACTATGAATGGCTGTTTCTACTTTGGACAATGCTTGTCTAGTTGAGGAGTAATCACCCGGGAGAGGAAGAATCGCTTTCCCCTTTCAAAATGTCAAATAGTGGTTTTAATTCACCTGCAGTAACGTTAAGGGAGGGACGGAGCTAATTTATATCTCCCAACATTTTTTGAAAATCATTCAAGGTTTTTAGTTTGTCTGTCCTGATTTGAATTTTTTGTGGCTTAATCTCTCGATTTAGTAAGTAGTGTCCCAAATAAATATAAGGTGCACAAGTTAGCACCTTTTCTGGAGCAATGAACAAACCTGTGCTTTCTAAAGCTTTCTCCAAGTCTTGATAAGCTTTCAAAAGCTGTGCTTGATTTTGTGATGCTAAAAGAATGTCATCCATATAATGGATAATATAAATTTGTGGATATGATTGCCTTATAGGCCATAATATATGTGAAACAAATTTTTGGCACAAAGTTGGGCTATTTGCCATGCCTTGAGGAAGAACCTTCCATTGGTAACATTGCATGGGCTCAGTTAAATTTATAGATGGTACGCTAAAAGCGAATCTTTTAGAGTCTCCTGGATATAAGAGAATTGAATAAAAACAATCTTTCAAATCCATGACAATAACATGAGAAGAATCAGGTATGGCACAAGGTCAGGAAGCCCTGGTTGTAAGGCTCTCATAGTCTCCATGGTTTTGTTTACCTCTCTGAGATCTTGTAAAAGTCTCCATTTTCCTGACTTTTTCTTTATGACAAATATAGGAGAATTTCATGGTGAAGTAGAAGGCTCAATATGACCTGCCTCGAGCTGTTCCTGCACTAACAACTGGGCCGCCTTAATTTTTTCAGAAGTTAAGGACCATTGATCCATCCATACAGGTTTTGAAGATCACCAAACAATTGGATCTGCATGACATGCAGAAGGATCAAGGGCCCATGCTAAAAATACCCTAAACCTGTTTTATCATTTTTTTTTTTTTTTTTTTTTTTTTGAGTTGGAGTCTCACTCTATCGCCCAGACTGGAGTGCAGTGGCTGCTCCCGGCCACTGCAGCCTCAACCTGCTGGGCTCTGGCGATCCTTCCTCCTCAGCCTTCCGTGTAGCCAGAATTACAGGCATGCGCTACCACGCCCGGCTGATTTTTTGATTTATTGTAGAGATGAGGTTTCGCTGCCCAGGCGGGTCTCGAACCTGCGGGCTCAGGCAATCCACTCACCTCAGCCTCCCAAAGGCGCGGGATTACAGGCTGAGCCACCGAGCCCGGCTTGTTTTATCATTTTTAATGCTAGTAAGAATAGGCTGCTTAATGCCTTGATTGTCATGTCCCAATCCTTGAGAAGAGAATAGTCCCTGATCCATTAATTGAGAAGTAACGTGAGGGTTAGAACTATGCAAATAAATTCCCATTTGTTTCATTACATCATGCCCCCATAAATTAGTGGGCAAATTAGGAGCTACATACGGTTGGAATATGCCTGTGTGTCCCTCAGGATCAGTCCAAGAGAGGTGATTACTGCTTATTTTTGGATTGGTAGTTTGTCCTATACCTTTTAATTGCATCATGGCCTCATGTGTTGGCCAAGTTGGTGGCCAAAAACGGGATGAAATAACTGAGACATCAGCCCCAGTGTCAAGTAGTCCTTGAAATTCTTTACCATTAATAGTTAACGTTAGCATGGGTCATTGCTTCCCCACTTCCTGCACCCAATAGGAATCAGAAGAACCGAAGCCTGAATTATTTCGGGCAGCTTTCTGACTGGCATGTAAAGTAGGAACTAAGGGTAACAAGATTAATTGGGCTATTCGTTGACCTGCATCAATGACTATTGGTTTCATATTGGCCTGAGTCATGATTTTTATTTCTCCTGTATAATCATTGTTTATAACACCAGGAAAAACAGTGAGTCCTTTTATAGTTGAGCTGGTGGCTGAAGCGGATCAAGCCCTGCAATAACACTAGGCAGAGGTGGAGGCCACATCTCAGGAGGAGCCATTGGCTGAATAGGCGCTATTGTCCCGGGCGGAAAGCCGCCTTCTGACTTTTTACATACATGCAATAAGTCTCTTACTTGAGTTGTCAAATCTCTTACCTGCTCAGTGATTTCAGTAAGGCCATTACTGGGTTTTGAGATTACTGGGAAGGTTAAAGGGGAATATTTTTCCTCATGATATTTTAAAGCCTCTTCCTCCAGATCTTCCTCATCAGACTGAGGCAGGGAGATATTAGATGCCTCAGCGACAACTGGGTTATCCTCGGGTTTATGACTGGGTTGAGAAGATTTTACATTTTCACTAAACTTTGTAAGCTCAGACCGAGGATCTAGACAATCCCTAACCGAATTCCATAAGCTAAATATTTCTACCGGGACTTTTGAAGGCCCATGAGTAGTATAATAAGCCTGTAAATTTTCACCAACTTTCTGCCAAGTTTCACTATTCACAGTTCCCTCTTCAGGGAACCAAGGACACACATCTGTTATAAAAGCTAAAAATTTATCAAGTTGAGGTTTTCCTATTTTAGTGCCTTGCGTCCGCAGCATGTGTTGCAATATTTCCACAAATATCTTACTGTTGCGTTGTCCCATGTTTACTCCCTAAGGATTATTGAATACACCGTCTCACCTTATTTTATTCTCCGGATTCTTCTTCACGTCGACGGTGATCTCTCACTGCGTCCCTCATTTTCAGGTCCCTTGTTCGGGCGCCACCTGTCCGGACCAGATGGGGTTATTGGGGTACCTGAAAGAGGGAGTGGAGATGTGAAAGGAATTCAAGACTCCTTTAGCTGCAAAGGGAGGGCACCGGGGCTAGTCCCCGAGTGGCCCCGTTTCTCTTTATTCCAAAGTTTATATACAAGCACAATACAATCAGGCATTCAAACTTCCCCAATCTTCAACATTAAACTTCCCCTCTGTCAAGAAGTGTCTGTACCCTGACTCAGACTGTTCTGCTAACATTTCATATTAGTTTTGTCCTTGACCAGCACTTTCTGTACTTTGAAAGACACATACTATTCTTATCTGGACTCTGCTTTTCTAGGTAGATAGTTTCATGCTTTAACTATTTAGTCCCCGACAATGACTGCAAAATTAGTATCATATAGAGGTGCTACCAAGCTTACTGCCTGCACCTTCCAGAATATCATTCTGAGTCATATCTGGGGCCATTTGAGCCAAGGTTGTTTCAGCTGGAGCAGAAAAATGAGGAGGACCAAGTCTCAGAGGTTTTCAGGACAGTGGTACCACAGGCATGTCCCTCAAAAGTATTCTGTTCTCCTAGGTTGGCCTCTGGGCCTATGATGGGAAGGGAATTCCTGAAGAATATTAAAATTCCACTGGGGCTTCTTTCCCTCATTATTTTGATCAACACCTGCTCACATTTTATCTGTGCTAATCTCTTGATTGAGAGTTGACTGTGCCAACCACACCTTTGAATACCTCTCCTGAAAATGATCTTTTGTTTTCTACCACACAGCCAGGCTGATGATTTTCTAAATATTTGCACTCTTTTCCTTTAATTATGAATTCTACCTTTAGATTATTTCTTTGCTGCCACAATTGACTGCAAGCTGTTAAAAGTAATCATAACACTTGTTGAGTTTCTTGCTGCTTACAATTTTTTTTTTTTTTTTTTTTTTTTTTTTTTTGCCAAATATTCATCACTCTTAACTGTGGCCCTTCAGAAAGCGCAAAGGCATGGACACAATAAAGTCAAATTCTTTACTAGAATGTAATGAGCATGGCCTTTTCTCCAGTTCCCACTACCTTGTTACTCATTTCCATTTGTGACTTCATCAGAACAGTCTGTATTGTCCACATTTCTCTCAGCTTTCTGGCCACAAATCATTAAATAAATTTCTCAAAAGTTCCCTATTTCCCTTGGCTTTTTGTCTTCTAAGCTATCACAAAAGTCACCTTTAATGCTCCATTCATGGCAAAACAGTCTTTTTCTAGTTTGTTTCTCCAAACTTTTCCAATATTTTCTTATCATCCAATCTTAAAACCAACTTTCATATTTTCAGGAGTCCTTGAAACAATACCTCATTCCTAATAGCATTTTTTGCTTAATCCATTTTGTGTTGCTATGACAGAATATCTGAGTAATTTATTTTGTTTTTAAAAGTAGGCAGTTTTTGGTATTTTTATGAAGGAATCAATTTCCAGGGTTGTTATTGATCCATTTAGGGTCTCAATTTCTTGTTTCAACGGTGGGAGGTTGTGTGGCATCAGCAAGTCCTCCATTTCCTTTAGGTTTTTGAGTCTGTTACCATACAGGTGTGCACAGTAATCTCTGATGATCTTTTGTATTTCCTCAGGGTCAGTTGTAGACTTGATCTTTTGTATTTCTGATTGTGTTTATTTCAGCTTTTTTTCTCTTTTTCCAGGTCCATCTGGGAATGGGGATCATCAATCTTGTTTATTCTTTCAAAGAACTAGCTTTTTGTTTTGTTGATTTTCTTCTATGACATTTTTGTCTTCTATGTTCTGTATTGGGGCTTTTACTTTGTTGATCTGGGTTCAACGTGATACCCATTAAATTACCAACATCATTCTTCTCAGACCTGGAAATGACAATATAGAAATTCATATGGAAACCATTAATAGTCAAAACATTCCTCAGCAAAGGAAACAAAGTGGGAGGACTTGCACTCCCAGACTTTAAACTGTATTATAAGGCAACAATAATCAAACTGCCTGGTAGTGGTACAAAAATAGGCATATAGACCTATGAAATAGGATAGAGATTCTGGAATCAAAATCTCAATCTCTCAACCAATTCATCTTTGGCAAAGCCTCCATCAACAACCCTAGGGAGAGGAGAACCTGTTCAATAAATGGTGCTGGAAAAACTGACTGACCATATGCAGAAGATTGAAACAGGACCCCTACATATCACCCCTACATATCACCATACACAAAAAATCGACTCTACATTGATCAAAGACCTAAATGTAAAACCTCAAACTATAAGAATCTTAAAAAATGCAGGAGACTCCCTTATAGAAAATGGAATAGGCAACCAATTCCTAATCAAAACCCCAGTAGCATATGCCATAAGAGATAATATAGACAAGTGGGATCCCATCAAACTGAAACATTTCTGCAAAGCAAAGGAAACCATCAAGAGACCATCAACAGAGTGGGGAGACAGTCCACAGAATGGGAAAAAAATATTTGCCAACTGTATATCTGATAAAGGCCTAACATCCAGGATCCACAAGGAACTCAAATGGACCAAAAGGAAAAAAGAAACAATTAGCCCTAAAAAAAAGGTGCAAAATATATGAATAGATACTTCTCTAAAGAGGACATGTGAGCAGCCAACAGATACATGAAAAATACTCAATCTCACTAATCATTAAAGAAATACAAATCAAAACCACACTGAGATACCACCTAACTCCAGTCAGGATGACCATCATTAATAACTCTAAAAACAACAGATGCTAGAGAAGATGCAGAGAAAAAGGAAACACCTCTACACTGTTGATGGGAGTGTAAACTAGTACCTCTGTGGAAAACAGTGTGACAATTTCCAAAAGATCTAAAAATTGACCTTCCATACAACCCAGCAGTCTGCCTTCTGGGAATATACCAGGAGGAACTCAAATCATAAGATACCTGCACATGTATGATTATTGCAGCACTAGTCATGACAGCAAAACCATAGAACCAACTGTGCTGCTTATCAAAAGTGAACTGGATTTTTAAAAAAGTGGTACGTATACATGATAAAATATTATGCAGACATAAAGAAGGACAAAATTATAAACTTCATAGCAACCTGGATTGATTCAAAGTCCATCATACTCAGTGATCTATCTCAGAAACAAAGAACTGAGTACCACATGTTCTCACTCATAAGTGGACCCTGAACATTTATCATAGTACTACATGAAAGAGATTGGCAGTAACAGGTCACTCCCAGGAAAGGAAAGGCAGGGGGAGGGCACACGTAACACTAATAAAGGTACCTGATTCCAAACCAGGTGAAGCAAAGATCAATTGGATGCCCAAACTTCACCTGTATGATGATCACTTATGTACCCAACCCTGAATTGTACGTCACATCGTTAAAAAATTATTTTTAAAAAAGGTTTATTTAGCTCACAGTTCTGCAGTCTGGGAAGTTCAAGAGCATAGCCCTGGCCTCTGTTGAGTACTTTGGTGCTGTGTAGAGAAAAATGATGCCCAATTAGGCCAGCATCAATTAGGTAAATTAGGAAAATTATATTAGGGAAGGAAATCTCCAGATGAAATTTCACAGACAATACAAAGTAACCTACTGATAACCGCAAGAGTCAAAAAGGTTGGCTAGCCAGCTGCAAAACATTTGCAGTAAACAAAAAGTAGCTAACCATTTGTTGCTAGTTAACTATTGCTGTTAATTAACCCTATCTTGAAGAAACAAAACACAAGTGATCAGTCCCTTTCACAAACCTCTGGCAATTTCCTTTTGCAAACTTCTTTTGAAGACAATTCCCAGCCCAATGAACTAAACCCATAAAACTCCCTCTAGCTGTTGCTTCTTTTCAAACTGCCAACAGCAAACACTCTCTGCTGTGTCTGCCCATTGTGTTTTTCACAACATATCTCCCATTTGATGTATCTATATTTCTTTATTCATAACTGTTCTGCTAAATTCTTCTTGCCAAACTATAATTCCAGCCATACCAAGCCTGCCATCAAACATGGCACTGTGCTGTGTCATCACATGGCCAAAATGATCAAAGGGAAATGGACACATGTAAAGAGGCAAAACCCAAGAGACGTTTTGGTGCCTGCTTAATAACAACTCACTCTTACAGGAACTAATCCAGTCTGCAAGAGTTAATCCAGTCTCACCAGAATTAGAACTCACTCATCACCACAGAAATAGCTCCAACCATTTCCCACAAGGGTGAATGTTACCACCCCCATTAAGCCCCACCTCCAAACACTGCTACATTGAAGTTCAAATTTTAACTTGATTTTGGTGAGGACAAAGAAACTATATTGAAATCATAGCACCTCCACATATTCTTTTGTGTCCAGATTTTTTTTGTTTACATTTGCATTTATTTACTAAAGAAAAAATATCCTAATGATATTGATATATCATTATGATCAATTTTTATCTTCACTGTTAGAGGTTTAGTATCATAACTTACCTACTCATGATTTTTAAATAGTTTTATTTTATTTGTCAAAACATTTAAATATACAGAAAAGCACAGAAGGGAAAATCAAAAAATTTGGGCATCCTACAAACAAATTCAACAAACATTAAGATTTTCCAGATTTACTTCATATTTTAAAAAATAGCAGTATCACTAAAACTGCTAACGTCCTATGTTCCCATCTTATTCCCCTGCCCCCATACAAAGTAGTAGTCACTCTCTTGATATTGAACTTTCTTCCTGTTCATACTTCATAAAATATATTGTTCAATCCAGGGCTTGTTTAAGAGTTTCAAAAGATCTGTTCATGTCCTCCGTCCATGTGAGGTCGGACTTATTTTTGGTGGCCTCATATAATGGCCGGGCAAGCTCAGCAAACCCAGGAATCCATAGATGGCAGAAGCCAGCCAATCCTAAGAACTCACATACCTGTCATACATTCTGTGGTTGTGTAATTCTCAGTACCGTCTCCTTCCAGGCGTCTGATAGCCATCTCTGCCCATCTTTCAGTTTGTAGCCCAGGTAACTTACTTCAGTTTTGCAGATTTGAGCCTTTTGGCTGAGGCTCAATAGCCCAGAGCACCTAGTGTTTGCAGCAAATCTCTGGTGCCTTGCAAGCACGTGTCCCGATTTTCTGCAGCTAGCAGAATATTATCCATGTACTGCAACAGGGTTAGGGTGATGTGTGTGTTACGGAACTCACCCAGGTCTTCATGTAAGGCTTCATCGAAGATGGTGGGAGAGTTTTTGAATCCTTGAGAAAGCCGGGTCCAGGTGAGTTGCCCATTGATCCCTCTTTCCGGGTCCAGCCACTTGAAGGCGAAGATTTTCTGACTCCGTGGGGCTAATGGTAAGCTGAAAAAGGCATCTTTTAAATCTAATACCATGTACCAAACCTTGCCTGGGGCCAGGGTGGTAAGGAGGGTATAAGGGTTAGGGACCATGGGGTGTATATCCATCACCCGGCGGTTTACTTCCCGTAAGTCCTGAACAGACTGGTAGTTGGTTGAATTAGGCTTTCGCACTGGCTGCAAGGGTGTGTTCCAGGCAGACTGACAAGACTGCAATATTCCCTTATCCAGCAGCAGCCATATGTGGGGGGTTATCCCATTTCTTGCCACCACAGGGATTGGATATTGCCGGACCCGGGCTGGGTCCGCTCCAGGCTTCAGTTCCACAAACACTGCTGGCCTGTGTTTAGCCAACCCTATTTCTCCAGTTTTTGCCCAGGCTAGGGGAATTTCCCAAAGCCAGTCCTGAATGTCCAATTCCATCTCTGGGTCAGGGGCCTGACACAGCCTATATTCATCTTCTAATTTTACAGTTAGAATCTGCAGGAGGTACCCAACTGAATCTGTTACTGTCACCCCATCTGGCTGAAAACTGAGATTTGCTTTCACTTTGGTTAACAGATCTTTCCCAAACAAAGGGTACGGGCAATTGGGAAGAACTAAGAATTCATGGGCGACCATACCAGTGCTTAAATTCACTATTCTCTTAGTTGTCCAGTGTGCCAGTTTTATCTTGTTAGCTCCTTGAACCCATGATATTTTGTCTGAGAGAGGGCCTTGTGGTTTTAATAACACGGATTGCTCCATTCCTGAATCCACATGAAAAGTCACAGGTTTCCCCCCCTACCTCCAAGGTTACCCGGGGCTCAGGGGGGGACTCTGAGCCCTAACCTCCCTATTCAGTTACAAATACAATCACTTTGTCCTCGGGATGGGGAGGGCGCTTAGGGCAGTTCTTTATGTAGTGCCCTTCCTCCTTGCAGTAGAAGCACTGATTTTTTTCCTAACTTGGGGTGGTACGGCTGAGGGCTCCCCAGTTTGTTGCCTGACTCAGAAGCCAATTTTTTTAGCCGCTTCTTTTTTTCCTTGGGGTCATGGGTAGTGGCAGCTAAGAGAATTTTGGCTAATCCCTTGGTCTGTTGCTCGCTACGCCTATCCTGGTATTCTTCTGGACTCTCTCTATTGTTAAAGGATTTTTCAGCAACCCCCAGCAGATCCTGTAAACTTTTCTCTCCTAATCTTTCTATTTTCTGCAGCTTCCTTTTGATATCTGGTGCTGCCTGACTAACAAACACCATGATTACAGCCGCTTTGGTTTCTGGTGCCTCTGGATCCACTGGGGTGTATTGACAGAAGGCTTCTGTAATACACTCCAAAAATGCGGCTGGGCTCTCGTTCCTGTCCTGCCTTATGTTATATACCTTAGCCAAATTAGTGGGCTTACGAGCAGCTGCCCGGAGACCTGCCATCAGAGCCTGGCGGTAGACCCGGAGTTTCTCCTTACCTTCTGCCGTGTTAAAATCCCATCCAGGTCGGGAAAGGGGAAAGGATGCATTTATAAGATCAGGGTTGGTGGTGGGCTGTCCATCAACTCCCGAAACCAACTTACGGGCCTCCGTCTGGATTCTTTCTTTCTCTTCAGTGGTGAAGAATACCTGTAGAAGCATCTGGAAGTCATCCCAGGTGGGCTGGTGGGTAAAGAGAATGCTTTCCAGCAAGTTAATCAGCCCTCTAGGATTCTCAGAGAAAGTAGCAGTTTGCATTTTCCAATTGTATAGATCACTAGTGGAAAACGGCCAATAATGCATGGGTTGGTTCCTGGCCTCATCTGGGGCTCCAGCCACTCTCAGTGGCAAGATCACTGTGGAGTCGGCCGGGTTCACTCCAGGACCAGCCACCCTAGCGACTCTCCCTTGAGTCCCCATGGCTGGTCCATTCATGTCTCTTTCCTGCCTCCCCTCCCTGGCCACTCCTGGCTCCGCCTCTGCAGCGGCAGTGGCAGCGGTGGTGGCGGCAGCTTGGTGTTGCAGCGCTGGCAGGGCTGAAGGTCTAGGGGGAGCTGACTGGTATTGGGGGGAAATTATCTCTTCCAAGTTAGAATCAGGGAGAACGGGGTAAAAGGGGTTCTTTGGGGACTTATGGAAGGGATTCTGCTTCTCCTGAGGCTGTGACAACACACTCTCTGGAGGCTCCAAAGGTCTCACCCCCTTCTCCTGCAACGTGAGCACTCTCAATGCCTTTAACAAGATAGGAAGGTAGGGTTTCACCCAAGGGGGAGGGGATTCCACTATATCTTGCCAGACCGGTATATAAGGTAGTTGGTCTGGGTGTCCCTGGGAGCCTCTTTGGAGGATGACATACTTGACCTGCAAGAGAACACTTGTTAGAAAGGTCCCTTCTCGTGGCCAGCCTATATTGAAGGTGGGCCACTCAGTGGCGCACAAATCACAGAATTTCTTTTTGTGAATTTCGACACTCAAATTGTGCACCCTTTCCTTTAGTTCTGAAAAGTGACCAGTCATGAGAGTTAACAGCGTTGTCTGTGCCTGCCCAATCTCATTCGTCAGTACTGTTGTTACAACAAACACAACCAACAAGACAAAAGGGAAAATGACAAGAGACAGACAGTAGCGGTCACAAAAACAAATCTGAAAGTATGATACGGGAGAGACAGACCATTGACGAGTCTGACCTTCCCCACAGATGAAGACCTCAGACCTTCCCCACAGATGAAGACCTCATCTTCCGGATGGGGTCGTGGGATGTCTCCCACAAGCCCTGGCCTGCGGCTTTCCAACGCGTCTGCCTAGCCTGATGCCGACCTCAGAACAAAGTGTGGAGCTCCACCTGAGATACAGGACACAGATGCGCTAACCCAGGAGCGACTTACCGAATGCTGGCCTGAGAATCCTCCGGACTGCGGTCTGGGGGGGGGGAAACGTCCTCTGGGATCCCGGACGAGCCCCCAAATGTAGTGGCTGAATGTTCAATCCGAGAGACCACCAAGAGTCAATTCCAATGAAAGTTAAAGAGGGTCTTTATTTGCAAGCTCGAGCCTGGATCTCTGTCGACAACCAATGCAGCGGAGTACACCCAGAGGCCCCGACTTCTTTAAGCAGACACCTTTTATCATGGTTAAACAAAGGGAGGAGGAGTTTGGGGGAACTTTCCAGTCTTGCTACCATTTAATTGGGTAGTAACCTCTGGTGATCAGCTCAATCGTGGAGGATTGGCTAGCTTGACTCGGGCTGACCTTGGCCCACAACTGGGGAAGTTGCAGAGACATTTGGAAACTTTAGGTGATTTTCCCATGGCACCTGATTGGTTGTTGCTAAGGGGAAAGTGGGTCAAGGGAAGGTGTTGAAGATTGAACTGGAGCTTTGCAGTTTTTCCCATAACTGAAACTTTAAACAGTTATAGGTTATGTTTTAAAGCAGAAAACTAAAATGGCTGTGCTATTGTCCACAAGCCGATTACATATTTATTGGGTTATAGCATGTTCTTAACCTAAGTCAATGGTATACTCTGTTATGGCCCTCTCAATATGAAGCCATAGAAACATATAGTGATATAGTGATAATTTCTGAAAGGGTAAGAAGCCAAAAATGGAGTAATCTTAGCTAACATTCAGCTATCTTAACACTGCTTAGCTCTGTTTTCTTAGCAGAATACTTTAACTTGTTCTCACGTTAACAAAGGACAGATCTGGTTTACTGAAGTTAATCACTGATAATTGTCTTGCAAACTTCCAACCATGCTTTGCACTAACTAAATACATTTATCCAAAGTATTTGTCTTCCTGCCATAAAGGGACAAGCTAACCTAATCTATTGTGCTCAGCATTCCATTACCTTCATGACACAATCACTCCATCACCATGGCAACAGTTATGTGATTGACCCACCCATCTGCCTGCCACCTATCACCTCGATGTCAGCTCCTGTGAATGCCTGCCAACCTGCCCCCTGCCAAAACAAAAGCTTTAAGAACTTTCAACCTCGAGCAATGGCCAACATGTTTTCTTCAGACACCTGGCCCCCTTATTTCCCTAAGGAAATAGATTCACCCCACCTCTCTTGTTTGAATCTACTTTCTAAATAAATGATTTTTTTCAAATATAATTTATGTGCAATTTTGTGCATATTACCCACAACCCAAGCCCACTAACATGACAGTTTTGGGGGATTATTGGTATGAATGAGACAATTCATATATAATTCATGTAATTTATATATAATTCATATAATTACATATAAGCCAGGAATGGTGGCTCACCCTTGAAATCCCATCACTTTGGGAGACCAATTGGGAAGATCACTTGAGGCCAGCTATTTAAGACCAGTCTGGGCAACACAGTGAGACTCTTTCTCAAATAAATAAATGAATAAATAAATAAATAAATTTTTTTTTTCAAAAGTTTTTATTTTAAAGGTGTGGGATACAATTCGGGGTTAGGTATACAAATGTTAATTATGCAGTACCCTTATTGATAAGATATACCATCCCCCTCCCCTACCCTCCCCTGGCAGTTTCCCACTACTGCCATTCCTTTTCTTATAGTATTACAATGATTGTTCAAGGTTTGCTTATGAGTGCCAACATGTGACACTCAGTTCTTTGTTTCTGTGATAGATCACTCAGTATTATAGCCTCTATATACATCCAGGTTTCTGGATGTTCATAATTTTGTCTTTTTTTGTGGCTGTTTAATATTTCATCATATATATGTACCACATTTTTTTAATCCAGTCCTCTTTCAATGGGCAGCACAGTTGGTTTCATGTTTTTGCTAATGTGAACAATGCTGCATTAAACATATGTGTTCAGGTATCTTTTCCATAGAGTGATTTGAGTTCCTCTGGGAATATTCCCAATAGGGGATTGCAGGGTCTTATGGAAGGTCAAATTTTAGATCATTTAGGAATCACCAAACTGTCTTCCACAAAGGTTGTGTTAGTTTACACTCCAACCAAAAGTGTAGACGTGTTCCCTTTTCCTCACATCCCCAGTATCTGTTGTTTTTTGAGCTATTGATGGTGACCATCCTAACTGGAGTATCTCAATTTGGTTTTAATTTGCATTTCTTTGATGACTAGGGAGGCTGGGCATTTTTTCATGTATCTGTTGTCTTCTCATATGTCTTTTGAGATGTGTCTATTCTTATCTTTGGCCCACATTGTAATGGGGTTGTTTGTTTTTGCACATTTGAGTTCCTTGTAGATCATAAATGTTAGGCCTATGTCAGATATACCTCATCAAACTGACAAGCCTATGTAAAGACAAAGAAATGATCGAGAGAAGAAGGAGACAGCCCACAGACTGGGGGAAAAATTACATGTATTTCTTTTATATATATATTTATTTTATTTTACTTTTAAATTGTGGGGTACAATTCAGGGTTAGATATACAAATATTCATTGTGCAGGTACCCTTGTTGATGTAGTGTGTCTCTCCGGGCAGATCTCAGCTACTGTCAATCCCACCTCCCCACCCCACCCCCCTCCACAGTTTCCTGCTACTGTCAATCCTTTTGTTATAATATTGCAGTAGTTGTTCAAGGTCCACTTATGAGTGAGAATATGTGCTACTCAGATCTTCGTTTCTGTGAAAGATCACTCAGTATTATAAACTCTAATTCCATCCAGGTTGCTGTGAAGTTCATGGTTTTGTTCTTCTTTATGGCTGCTTAATATTCCATTATGTAAATGTACCATTTTTTTTAACCAATCCTCTTTTGATGGGCAGCCCAGTTGGTTCCATGTTCTTGCTATTGTGAGCAATGCTATGATAAGCATACATGTGATGGTGTCTTCTTTATAGAGTGGTCTGAGTTCTTCTGGGTATATTCCCAGTAGGGGGATTGCAGGGTCATATGGAAGGTCAATTTTTAGAACTTTTGGGAGGCCAAGCTGGTAAGATCATTTGAGGCCAGCTATTTAAGACCAGCCTGGGCAGCATAGTGAGACACTGTCTCTACTAAATAAATAAATAATTAATAAAATAAATTAAAAAATGAATATTTTTTTAAATAGCCATATGTGGTGGAACATGCCTATAGTCTCAGCAACTCATGAGGTCAAAGAAGGAGGATCACTGGAGCCCAGGAGGTTGAGGCTGCAGTGAGTTCTAATTGTACCAGTGCACTTTAGACTTGGTGATGGAGTCAGAACTTATCTCTAAAATAATATTATTTGTTATTATTATTATTAGCTGTGTAAAATTCCCAACCTAATATTCAACATTGCTTTCAATATTGGTTCATATTAGTATATTCATTTAACAACTATCTATACTAAGTCTGAATGATTATGTTTTATTTTATTTTTTCTATTCTTTCCTAATGGATTTTGGTTATTTTAAGTTCTAGTTATCACAACATTTAATGTAACTGAACATCTTTTGACAAACTTTCTTGTACCTATACAATACTTTTGGGTACATTCTCTTTCTTCCCCTCTGCTTTGGCTGGTCCTTCTCAGTTTCCTTTCCTGACCATGCCTCCTCCTCAAGAACAATAAGCATAAAGTGCCTCAAGACTGTTATTTCACCTTCATCTATGTCTCTACCACTCTCTAAGTAAGATCATACAATACCAAAACTTTAAAATATTAACTATATGCTTATAATTATCCAACATTCATCTTCTATCTTGACCTTTCAATTACCTACTTGACACCTTCACTTTAATATTTAATAGATGCTCATATTTAATTGTGAAAGAGCAGTTTTACTGCCATACTCTCAAATCTGCTCATCCATAGTCCTCTCAGAAAATGGCACCAATGACATATGTAGTCACTCCTGCTAGAAACCTAGGAGTAGAGCAATTTCTAGGAGTAGAAAACCTATTCCTCTTAAATACTATTTCCAATTATTGAGCAAGTCTTATAGAAATTACCTGTAAAATATATTGACAACCTTCTCCATTTCTTTTCTTTTCTTTCCTTTCTTTCTATTTTTTTTTTTTTTCTTTTTTGAGTCAGAATCCCATTCTGTCACCCAGGCTGGAATCAGTAGCATGCTCAAGGTCACCCTAGCATCAACCTACTGGGCTCCAGCAATCCTTCTGCCTCAGCCTTCCAAGTAGCCAGAACTACAGGCATGCACTACCGTGCCCAGCTAAAGTTTGATTTATTGTAGAGATGAGGTCTCGCCAAGTAGCCCAGGCTGGTCTCAAACTCACATGCTCAGGTAATCCACTCACCTCGGCATCCCAAAGTTTTGAGATTACAGGCTGAGCCACTGAGTCTAGACAACCCTTTCCATTTCTATTCACAGAGTCCTAGAGCTCACGGTTATTATGTCCCACATAAATAAAATACAGCAGTCTTCTAAATAGTCTTTTTACTCTTTCCCAAAACTCTTAAACAAATTATTCAGAAAATAACCAGAGTGAGTTTTCCAAAATGTAGCACTGTTTGCCATAAAATAATCTTCCAATAAACTTTCCCATGGCACTTAGAATAAAAAGCAGATGATCTGCTGGGGCCTAAGAAGGTTGTACATCTTCTAGGACATGTCTTTTACTGGCTTTATCTCTGTATACTCTTACCTTCTTCCCTCAACATTGCTCTAACAACACTGTTTCCTTATCTAATTAAAGCATGTCTTCTGGTCTTGACCTTTGTTTCTTCTTCATCCCATTCTGGTCTCAACTCAAATGTCTCTTGCTTAGCTTAGTTCATTTTCTCATCTGTGTGACCACTTATTATGTTCAGACTTCTTGATGGCTGCAAAAAAATTCATGCAAAGTTATAGTCACCAGTGCTTGTAATTTGCTTTTCTCTGATTACTATGACATTAAGCAGCATTCCATTTGCTTCTTGACCATTCAAGACTCCTATTTTGTGATTTAATTGCTCACAAATATTTTGAGTACTTAAAGCTTTTAAAAAAATTCATTTTAGAAGTTCCTTTATATCCTTTGAATATTAACTTCTTACATGGAGCTTGTGTGCAACTATCATATACAAGTACTAAAGTTGCCTTTGAATGTAAAATGATTTGTGGTTTATTATTTTTTTTACTTAGTATGCAAAAATATAGATTTCCTCTTAAAATTTTAAAGATTTGATTTTTAGAGTTTAGAAATTTAATTGTCCTTTGATTATATTTTAGGATATGACCTACATTAGCAAATAGTTTTATACAACTTTTATATGCAAAGCCAACTGCCATAAACATTTATTAAGGATCCCATATTTCACCCCTTGGCATGTGATCCTTTTTCTAAAGTATATTATCTGTCATATATGAAATTGTCATATATCAGTGTGTCTGCTTCCAGGTTCTTTATTGTGTTCCATTGGACTTTATTCTACTGCTATACTATTTTAACTATTAGTGCTTTATAAAAACTCTTTATAATAGAAAAATATCTCCCTTATTGTTTCTTTGAAAAAGTTTTTAGTTCATCAAAGGTCTTTACACATCCACATATTTTTTAGTCCATAGACATATTCTGTGAAAAATATTGTTGAAATTTTTATAAGAATTTTATTCTAAAAATAACTTAATTTGTCAAAAGTTGGCCTTTTTTCTTTTTTCTTTTTTGGAGTCGGAGTCTCATTCCTTCTCCCAGGCTGGAGTGCAATGACATTCATGCTCATGGCCCTCCGGCATTGACCTGATGGGCTCCAGCGTTCCTTCTGCCAGCACCTTCCAAGTAGCTGGAACTCAGGTGTGTGCTACCATGCCCAGCTATAAAGTTGACATTATTATATCAGAAACCCATGTCATTTAATAAATAGTAAAGACAGTCTTTGACACCAGAATCTATAAATAAGCTTTCAATGTACCCAGGAAGGACCTGCTTTTGAAAAGAAATCTTTTTAAACACTGATTTGGATTCAAATTCACCCATTCTTCAAACTGTGTTCATAAATATATTTCTCTGCATTTAGATTAAGGCTAAAAGAAACAGACACACTTATTTACATCCTTCACCAGCTCTGTGGGGATATTTATGGAGAAAGACCAGAAAGAAGGTCTCAGTATCTTTCCAATTATCTCAAGTACTAAATATATATTGACCTAAGTAAGCAGTTAATTACTACCAGAGTCAGACAAGCAGGTCACATCTTTATTTTCCACCATCTACTAACAGTCCATTCTTGGTAATGTAGAGAGGTTTACTACAGTTCTTTATTTAAAGCCTCACTTTCAGGCTTAATTTTTGTCTAGAAAACTATGTCCATAAATTCATGAGATAGAGCAACGTTCTTTAATCTCCTGACCTCATGACTCCAAAACATAAGAAGAAGTATTTTCAGTTTTTCTCCGGGAGGGTAGGGACCTGATGAAAAACAGGGAGAGAATGGTCATGAAGTCAAGTTGATGATTTTAACAAGTCAAACTCACAAAGCAGGGAACAGTGAAATATGGCATATAAAACATTCCATTCTGAGAAATTGAGTTTTTATTGCAGATGTTGTGAAGAGATAAAGTTCCTCCTTGACAGTATATTCCTGTCATAACAGAAATATGAAAATGATATTAAAGCATTTCTAGAGCTTTGTATTATTTCTATGGAGGGAGGGGAATCTCACGTTTCATTCTTTGAAATAAATTGGTTCCTTTAATTTTCTTTTCTGCCAGTAGTGACAGATTATTACAAATTTGATCACACATACACTGGACTGACTTTAAATTATAGTATTGCAAGGAAGATAGAAATGCTTCCTTTTTTTTCCTCCAAGGCAATTTTAGAAAGCAAAACATTGGAATGAGTTTGGTGATTTTACAGGAAAATGCTAACATTTTTCAATTAAATTATACTAATCTGTGTGTTTTTAAATCTTTAATAAACACTTAAATCTGTGTCTCATAATAGCATCATAAAACAAAATAGACAAACAGAACAAGGATCTGAATGAGATGGAGGTTTCTCTAAAAGCAAACAGTCAGTGAATGAATAAAATTGGTGATAATTTTTTTTTTATGTGTGACCCAAAGGAATGGTATCTATTAGTCTGTTCTAGGTTACTGATATTTGTGACTGCAGATGCACTTTTCTGATATAGAACAAATGTAATGGGAAAATTTAAAGACTGAATAAAAAAAGATTGTAGATTACAGGTTAGGAATTTGCAAGACTTCTATTTTCCAAATATTTTGTGTATTTGTCTTTTTTTTAATAGGGAGATTTTACTCTCAGAGAGAAACACAGAAGGCCATAAGTAGGGGAATATCCTCAAACTCAGCAATGGGAAGTGCGGGGTCCCTGCCCCTGCCGGGTCTTGGGTTTCCTGAAGGAGAGACAAATAGGTGGAAGACGAAAATATTATACTCAGACACCTGCTTGCTGAACAGATGACAATTTTTTATTAGTTAACAGAAAGTTTTTACACTATTCGTAAAGGGGCAAGACAAAGAAAATTCCTTCACGTACAAATCCTTAAAAAGTTACCACCATCTAGCTGTCTTAGAAGAAATGAACAAGCCAAGAACACTAATTACTTTCAGTTAATGAGCATTGAGATAAGTTTAAAAAGAGTTTCACTTAAACTAAACATAATGCATACAAGGTTTATTTTGATTTCGGTTCCATATCACTTGTCCAATTAAAAAGGCCTTAAAATCACCAAAACAAAACTATAGATTGTACCTAGTGATAGTGGGAATACGAAGCCCATTAACCTGACCAAACAACAGTGGCTAGCATTAAAGAATAATATGAATGTGACTTACTGTGAAAATACATACACTACTCTTTACTCTGAATAAACATATAAAGTGAACTAAACATAATGAAATAAAACTAACACAGTTAAAATTATTATGGTTGCATAATTGCTAATGAGCTTTTAAGTTTAAGATAATGGTGAATTGGCTGTTTTCCCTTATGCTTGGCAACCTCCTGGAAAATATCTTTGTCTTAAGAAGGCACTTGAGCAATTATTATTTTCTTTAAGGCACCAATTTTATCATTGTGTGAACTTAAACTTATGAAGTCAAAACAATCTTCAAAGTAACTATAAAACACTAAGCTATAGCACTAAAACTTAATTAATGACTCAAAGTAAAAACCTTGTTAAACATAACCAGAGCCTAATAATTTTTGTCAACCCTCATACATATGTATATTGATTATATATACTTGAATGATATTACATTTACCAATTATGATTAATACATGGATAAAACAATTATCATGTCTAGAATAGCACTACCAGGAACTCTCTTCAAAACAGTCCTAAATTACAGTCCTTGAAGTGCTTCAAGAAAGTTTCCAGGTGCACAGTTGTTCATGTAGCAGGAGTTTTTCTCTTTCAGCTTCTATGACCTTCAAAGCTTCATAATCACCTCTCTTGTCCAGGTGTCTTTGTTACTTTTCTCTTATCCTGCAGTGTTTATTTCTAAAGAAAATCAAAAAAAGCTTTTAGTGATGTTTCCCAGGCCCCCAAGTTTGCGTTCTGTATTTAGTTAATTTATCATAAAAGTATCTAATTAACATATTATAAATTCAGTGAAAACTCACTCTATAAACATTTACTTAAAATTTTAACTATAGAATTAAGTAAAAACCTTAACGATTAATCTTTATCCTAAGTCTGAGAAAACAGTGTTATAAATCACCTACATAACTCCTAGATAAGTGTTAGAACTTATGATGAATTCATAATGAACTTACTATAAACTTGTGCTTCTAAAAAACCTTATGTCTAAACACTAAACTGCATAATCCTAAATCAAATAAGGAGTGAATATTCTTATATCATATTTTACTTAAGCAATATCTTTTAACTTATAACCAAGTGAAAGAAAGAATTTTTTATGTGTTTCAGAGTTTAACCCTTGCATTTGTTAGAAAAGGCAAAACGGCATAGTGGGAAATGGAAAAATAAACCACGACATTCTCAGGTTAGCTGTGAGTACTTCACATGAACATGCCATTTTCTTCTTCCACGACTGCACAGAATTCTTCGACTGTACCAAACAGCAAAGGTGGAAGACAGAAGGTCCTCAGCTTCCCGGGCTCACCCTGCACCCCAGGGTCTTTGGCCCACCAGGACCCTGCCAATCAGGTGGGCCTCCAAGGCTGGCTCCCAACAAGGAAGCATTCAACAAAACCAAAGAATCCAGTGTTGACTTTATGCCTGTCATAATTGTAATGATGTCCCACCATAGGGTGGTTGCAAGTGCTTTGGTTGCTTAAAGGCACCTGTCAGAAGCTCTAGATTTCTGAGTTATGCCACTTTGCTCACTTTGCCACTTTGCTCTTTGCTGATTCTTGACCTCAGATGCTCCAAGGCTAACAGCAACCTCTCTGTTTTTCATTTCTTCCTAAATAATCTTACTTCTATCTAGTCATCAAATTTGAAAATTTCAAACCTAACTGAGATTGTTTAGTCAAAAATTACTATTAACTGAGGAGTTAATTAATCTCATAAAATCTTTTAGTATCATATTTGTCACTTTTGTCAACCTCTTTGAAATTTTCTTTAGTGTCAATGCGCAACATCTACTTTCCTCTTACTTTATTTTAGTGACACTTCTATGTTTGATCCTTCCTTTACAAAGTTGCTCTCTCTACATTGTTCTCTCATAGGTCAATTATATTCAATCACATTGTTTACCGTGTGTGTGTGTGTGTGTGTGTGTGTGTGTGTGTGTGTGTGTGTGTTTCCAAATGATTCCAAATGATTATTTCTAGCCTTGTGGAGTTCAAATGATTACTTCTAGTTTTGTTTCTTCCCTGTCTCTCCTGTGTTTATATTTAAAAATTAAATTAAGATTGGGCGCAAGATGGCAAAAAAACTGGTCCCAGTATATGAGTCTATGCATGGGCGACTGTACACGAGGATAAGTCTGTGTGCATGTGTGTGTCTGCAAGTGAGTGAGTGACTGTCCATCTGTGGGGAGATGTGGGATCAAGCACCTGGGGTTCCCCTGCAAAAGCAACTGCAGTTTACCACTGCTCAGAATTTCGTGTCCACATGTGCAGGAACATCTTTCATTCTTTGAGGCATCTCTAAGGAAAATACAGCAGAGATCAGCACCTTTTGCACCTGGCACTTGGCCTACACCACCACTTGAGGCCAGACACTGGCAGGGCCAGAAACTGGCAGCAGGGAGCATGGAATAAGCAGGAGAAAGTCTGGAGCTGAGCCCCACCAATGGAAAACACTATTTTCTCTGTCCCAGAACCAGGCAGAGACCCGCTATACCTCACCAGCTTTGAGCAGCCTGTATCCTGAGTCTGTGGGGCAATATCCACACCCCACTGAGACTGACTATTGTTTGCCCAGGAAGGATACACCAAGTGCATGATACCAGAAAGACAGATGTCCCACCCCCCACACTGATCAAACACAGAAGTGTGCAATCAGAGTGGGAGACCTAGCAGCAGACAAGTTGGTGTGAGTCCTGATCTGATTCACCCCTCTTTCTCCAGCGTCTGTGGGGCATCTGACTTATGTGGAACACACAGGCAGTTCGGCCTGCACTAACAGTAGAGTGGAGAGTCTAGAGAATAGAAACTGTTCCCTACTGTGAGAGCCAAAAGCGGTGGCACTAGGGTCATGCCAGTTTAAACAAACAAACAAATAAATAAGGAAAGGAACCTGAAGTGTCATAAATGGCCACAAGAGGAAGCATCTTTTTAATTTTTCCTGCTCTCTCCATACATATCTTGTGTGTCTCTGTGTGTCTTCGGATTTGATTTGTCCCTTTATCTTCCTCTTTTTTGTTTGTAGGGTGTATGTGAGGGAGAGTGTATCTTTGATTTTTTGTGTGTTTATTTTTGTTCGTTTATCTGTTTGTTTGCATTCCCATTTATTTTCTTCATCCTTCCTTCTTTTCCTCTTCCTTTTGTGTCCCTTCTTCCTTTCTCCATTGTTTTTCTTTTTTTTAATTTCAATTTGGTTTCAGTGGGCAAACATATGTTCCCACAGCATGGACACATTGTAAGGTGATGGAAAGTGGGTTCCAGGGGGCACATCAGACAGCTGATACTGTGATACTGTGATCCGCAGGTAGCTTCAGAACCATAGCTTCCTCCACTACACTTAATCAAATCTGAAAACTGCAAAAAGGCAGCATAGCCCCCCACCCCTACCCAGCATCAAGACTGAACAGATCCAGATCCAGATGTGCTGCCTAAGGATGAATAGGGGATTGAGAAAACAGGCCTAAAAGCTATTCTCCCATCACTGAACTACAGAATTAAAGAGGGGGAAAACGGGAAGACATCCATCACAAATAAAGAGGAATCAACAGAAGAACACAGGTACCTCCAGATCCCTAGAAAGACAATGCCTGACAATATAGACTTCAAACAAAAAAATGAAGTGCCCCCAGAACAACTGGTCTCAAACCACAAATCCAGATATCAAGATACTGACAGAGAGAATGAACAAAAATGAAGAAAGACAAGAAGAATGGAAGAATAGACAATTGAGATGATGGCAATAAAGAATATAGTAAACAAAATAAATAAAAACTTGGAAAGTAGAGTTAACCAAGAAGAAAGAATCTCAGAAACTGAAGATTGAAATATAGAACTCAAACGGTGAAAAACATAGAAAGGAAGCTTAAAAAGATAGAACAAAGCCTCCAAGAGATGTACAATTATATTAACTCATTCACAACTGCTGCTGTGATTTCACATCATTTCCAGTTCTTTTCCTGGTTGCTACTGATATGAATTTACATCTTTGCAAATTCTGCTTCTAAATGCTACAACATTGTCATATGAATGTGCTATTATATATTGCTTGAAAATGAATAGTCAGGTAAGTAAAGAGACCGTTAATTGAGATAATTATCTGATATCAGCTGTGCAATGTTGCTATTGACTTACATAGCTGATAAGACTTGCAAGTTGGTCATTTTTTCTCAATTAGTGTTATATACTTGTATTTTGATATTTCAAGGCTTTCATACTACAACATTAAAAATAATTTACCATATTTATAGAAAATGAATAACTATATGATGATGAGATATAGTGATAGTGAGACAGATAGCGATGTAATGCTGAAATATAAATAAAGAAATATAATACAGATAATCTATGACAGTGAATCTAATGCTGTTGAGAATGAATCAGACATTGAATGGACACAATATGATCCCCTCCCCCCCAAAAAACCTTAGAAGTGTTTAATGGTAATCCTTGTGTCAAGGTATTTCCAAATGATCCTCAAAGTATACGTGAAGTTGTCAGACTATTTATTGGAGATGATTTTATAGAAATTGTCATTGAAATTATCAGGTATTACTATTGGCTACACCACAGATATAAATGTCAAAAAAAATCCGAAAAGTAGAGCAATACTTCAGTGTTCGAGATAAAAAATATTTCTAGTATTAAATATTTTGATGGACAAGTGAAGAAAACCATAATACATGATCATTGGTCAACATGTCCATCAATTGTGACATCTTTTCAAAAATAATGACACAAAATTGATTCCTACAAACTTCATGGTTTTTGCATTTTTCCAATAATGTGGAAATGAAGTCAAATCAAAGCAGATCATACAAAATTGAATCCATAATAAATTATGTTTTAAATAAGTTTAACACTGTGCACAAACCAGAACAAGAACTTTTCTTGGATGAACTCATGATACCTCACTGTGGAAGACTGTATTTTCAGGTTTGTAATCCAAATAAAAATACAAAGCATAGAATGCTTGTCAGAGTGGTGTCTGAGACAAATACTGGATGTGCCTGAAACTTTCAGTTGCATTGTGCAAAAGGTGACAATTTAGAAAAGAGCATTTCACTTGTGTTAAATAAAAATGAAAACTTATGGTACCATGTCTACATAACTATTAACATGGTGTTACAATAGCTGAAAAGTTATTGAAGAAAAATATTCAAGTTTTGGTGCAATACAGAGAAAGAGAAGTTTTCCAAAGGAACTAAATAATCTGAAATTCAAAATAGGCGAATCTGATATCTGGTGGAAAGATGAGGTGCTAACTCACAAATGGAAGAATAAACCAGAGATTTGAATGATATCAATGATACACAATGGTGACATCATGGAGACCGATAAAGTAAATTTTAAAATTGTACAAAAAGTTCATAAGCCTGAGTGCAGATTAAAATATAACCAACATATGAAAAGCTTTGATCTTGCTGATCAATATCTTTCATATTATTCATTTTTACAAAAATCAATCAAGTGGCAAAAAAAGCTTTCGTGTTTATTGTACATTGTGCTTTCTCCAATTCAGTTATTATATATTGTAAGCTCAATCCAATACCAATATAAATTTTTTGAAATACTTACAAACTCTGGCAGAAGAATGAATTGCTTGTGATGCTGTACATAATGATTCCAGAAAATTACCAATGAGTAGCTCAATAGTAATAGGTCAATCATCTCTCCATGATCCTCCTTAGAGACTTTCAGGTGACACAAAAACACATCATTTAGAAAGAATCACACAGCTGGAAAAAACATAGTGTCCACCAAATCATTATATAGTCTGCAAAGCTGCATCCAGTATAATTTACACAACCCTGGAATATAATAACCTTTAAAATAATTTTTTCTTCTGCTCTTCTCCACTTTTGATTTTTTAATGGAAAATTCTTTCTTTATTTATTGTTTTTTATTTTTTACTTTTTTGAGTTGGAGTCTCACTCTGTCACCCAGACTGGAATGCAGTGGCTGCTCCTGGCTACCACAACCTCGACCTGCTGGGCTCCAGTGATCCTTCTGCCTCAGTTCCAAGTAGCTGGAACTACAGGTGTGCGCTACCACATCCAGCTAATTTTTTTGATTTATTGTAGAGATGAGGTCTCAGCAAGTTGCCCAGGCGGGTCTCAAACCCATGGGCTCAGGCAATCCACTCACCTCAGCCTCCCAAGGCACAGGATTACAGGTTGAGCCACTAAACCTGGATGAAAATTCTTTATTTTAAACAACAAATCTTTACAACACTGAAGAGAAAAAGTTAGAGTACATTTTGCTAAATATATTTTCTAACTTTTATCCCTATTTTAGTGACACAAGTTTGCAGCAACCAGCTTCAGATTTTTTTTCTTTTCACCAGCTTTCAGTATTAGGGAAGTGAAAAATTTGCCACTTATGAATGTGTTCAGAAATGGAACTTAGCTCAATTGGCATTCCTGAGGCAGAATGGGAGAGAGAAACCACCTTGGAACAAACATTCCACAAGGTTATACAAGAAAACTTCCCTCTTCTCATCAGAGACATGATCATTCAAACACAATGAATTCAGAGAGCCCCTTCAAGGCATCAAATCAGAAGACTAACTTCTAGACACATAGTAATATCCTTTCACAAAGTAGGTATAAAAGAAAAATCCCAAAGGCAGCAAGAAAGAAGTCAAACTACCTATTGGAGAAGACCAATTAGAATAGCGGCAGACTTATTTACAGAAACACTTCAGGCTGGAAGAAACTGGAACGGAATCAACAAAATTTTCAGAATAAACAATCCCAACCAAGAATTTCCTACCCAGCTAGACTTCATCAATGAGAGAGTTTTAAAAACCTTCCCAGACATTCAATTTCTAAGAGTTTATGCTTTCTCAAGACCAACTCTACAAGAGACACTTAAGAAGGTATTAAGCACAGAAGAAAGAAAAAGACAATGACCATGTTCTTCCCAAGAATGCAGGAAAATAGAATCAACACAGCAAACATCATGATTGCAAACTGAAAGCACATGCATAGATAAATCCTAAAATCAAAAGAAAACCAGCAAATAAATAAGTAAGCAGCAACAAAAACAACAAAGAACCTTCCATATAACCCAGTAGACCACCTCCTGAGAATATATCTGGAGAAACTCAAATCATTCTATAAGAACCTCATGACAGGGATAAAATGGACTAAATACAATATTGAAAAGACATAGAATGAAAAACTATATTAAAAAACAAATACAATCTAGCAATGTACTGCCTCCAGGAAACACATCTTAACACAAAGGACCCTCACAGACTCAAAGTTGGAGAGTGGAAAACAAATTTTCAGGCAAACAGAACACAAAAGGAGGCAGAAGTCTCAATCTCAATATCAGACAAAATGACCTTCAAACTCTCAAAAATTAAAAAAGATACAGAAGAACACTACAAAATAATAAAAGGTTCAATCTATCAGCAATGAATATCCATCCTAAACATAAATGCACCCAACACAGAAGCACCACATTTATAAAGCAGCTACTAAGTACACTAAAAAAAGATATGTTCTAGCCGGGCTCGGTGGCTCAGCCTGCAATCCCGCACCTTTGGGAGGCTGAGGTGAGTGGATTGCCTGAGCCCGCAGGTTCGAGACCCGCCTGGGCAGCGAGACCTCATCTCTACAATAAATCAAAAAATCAGCCGGGCATGGTAGCGCATGCCTATAATTCCAGCTACTCAGATGGCTGAGGCAGAAGGATCGCTGGAGCCCAGCAGGTCGAGGCTGCAGTTGCCGGGAGCAGCCACTGCACTCCAGTCTGGGCGACAGAGTAAGACTCCAACTCAAAAAAAAAAAAAAAAAAGATATGTTCTATAACATTGTCATAGCTGGGGATTCAAATACCCCAATAACAACACTAGATAGATCATCAAGGCAAAAAAATCAACAAGAAAATCCAGAAACTCAACTTGATGCTTAACCAAATGAACTTAATAGATACAGAACACACCACTCAACAACCATGAAATATAAATTCTACCCATCACCACATGAAACGTATTTCAAGATTGCCAACATCGTCAGTCATAAATCTAGCATAAACAATTGTCACAAGACTGAAATACAGTCATGCACCTTCACAGACAACAGAGGAATAAAAATAAATATCAATACCAACAAAATTGCCCCAAAACTCCAAAAGACATGGACACTAAACAGGATAATGATGAAGTACTCCTGGATCAAAACAGAATTCAAAACAAAAATTAAAATTTCCTGGGAACAAATGAAAATGTAGAAACATCTTACCAAAACCTATTGGATGCCATGAAAACAGTACTAAGAGAAGAAGTCATTTCTCTGTGAACGCACATCTTGAGAAAATGGTCATGAGCTCTTCTGGAATTCTGGAACTCTGAACTATCCATTTCCCTTGCAGCTACACACCATTCTAGGGACAATAGTCAAACTGATTCTGGACAAAGATTTTTTTTTTTTATAAGGGAAACTAAAGAAGAGATTAGACAAAAGATATATTACTTATAGCTATATATTCCTTATCCTAATATTACATATTATACATAGTATCATGTCAACTATCTATATTTCTTATATAAGCACTTAAAAGAGCATAGTATTATTTCATTTTATAATGAATTGAGGCTTGAGGGATTAAATTGCATTCCCACAAAGTGTAGTAGACAAAGTACTAAACGTGTTTAGGTTTTTTCTCCACTCTGGCACAACAATCCTTCTCAGCATAGTTTAAATGATCCTTCAAGGTTAAACTACTAAACCATTTACCTATATTTCTTGCCACTTCATGGTTTATTTAATACTCATGACAAATGTATCATGATACACCATGCTATTTCATGTCTCTAATTTTATATTCATGAACTTTCCTTGCCTGAAATAAACTGACCACTCCATTCTTCCCCTTCTGGATAACTCCTATTCAATACCCTCCATTCTTTCCCTCCCCTTTCCTTCCTTCTTTCCTTCCTTCCTTCCTTCTTCCTTCCTTCCTTCCTTCCTTCCTTCCTTCCACCCTCCCTCCCTTCCTTCTTTTATTGCTTCCTCTCTTTCCCCCTTACTCTTCCTGCCTTCCTTCCTTTTTTCCCCCAAATTATTAAATTTTTTTTTGAGTATACAAACAATATATCGGATCCTATAAGGAGCTTAACAATGAGAAACACGACACAATACTTACACTGAAGAATCTCTTTTCTGGAGGGATACATTAACCTTTTGATAGATAAATTCATGTTGGTATGATAAGTGCTATAATGAGCACTTTACTCAGGCTGTTCAGTTCTTTGTCCCAGAAGCTCTCCCAGACTCCACCAGGTTAGAATGTTGACTCTTCACTATGGTCCATGATGCCACCTATGCATCTTGCCATTGCAACAACTGCATTCTTCTCTCTATATTATGGGTTTGCATGCTTGTCTTCTCCACCTGAGTATTTTTCTCAAAGATAGGATTCATGACCTATTTATATTTGTAGCAATTTTCTGCAAAAATTAAAGACAAATAGTGTGGTTTTGGATAATTTATTTTGTTTCTTAAATATTTAATGTTGCTATACAGTATATGACATTTACAAAGTATTTTAAACTAATAATTAAAAATACCTAAGATGAGAACTTTTGATTTATTTATAAATCTTTCACTAGGTATGTTATCTTATACTAATACAGACAACCTGTACTCGGTAAGAATTACAAATTGAGCTCACCCTATTAGCAAACTGGTTCTTGGCAGGTTGAGCTCATCCTCTCAACCTGGTGTTTCCCAGAAAGGCTGATTTTTCCCAGTAAGTCTACACTGTCCTAACTCCTTTTAAATTGTATTATTTTATTTTATTTTTATTTTATTATAGAGATGTGGGGTACAAGACAGGATATGCTACATAAGTAGGCTTCATGCAGGTGAAGTTTGGGCCTCCAGGAGGTCCTCACTTACCCTGGTTTAGAGCCAGGTACCTTTCAGTTGTTACATGCCACCCTCTACCTTCCCTGGCAGTGTCCAGCAACTGCCGATCTCTCCCTTATTCTAATGTGGTTAATGTTCAACTATCACTTGTGAGTGAGAACATGAGTTATTCAGTTTTTTGTTTTTGTTCTGTGGTAGGATCACTAAGTATTATAGTTTCCAACTCTATCCAATTTGTTAAGTTCATGATTTTGTTCTACTTTATGGCTCCATAATACTATACTGTGTGTATGTACCACATTCAGTCCACTTTCGATGGGCAGTAAGGTTGATTGCCTGTTTTTGCTATTATGAATAGTGCAGCTATAAACATGGATGTTCAAGTGTCTTTTTTGTATAAAAAGTTATGTCTATCTGGGTGTATTCCCAGGAGGAGGAAGCCTGGGTTGTATGGGGGGCCAATTTTTCATTCTTTTAGGAATCACCACAGCACACTGCCTTCCACAGATATTGAATTAGCTTGCTCTCCTACCAATATTTTAGAAGTTTTCCCTTTTCTCTGCACCCACACTAGTGTCTGTTGTTTTTTTATTGATTAACAATGGTCATGGTTATCCTTACTGGAATTAGGAGGTATCTCACTATGGTTTTGATTTGCATTTCTCTGATGATTAGTGAGGCTGAGTATTTTTTCATGTATATGTTGGCTGCTTGTATCCTCTTTTAAAAAGGGCCTATGCATGCCCTTTGACCACTTTTTAATAGGGTTGTTTGATTTTTTTCCTTTCAAATTGTTTAAGTTTTTTCAATCTTGGTTGTTAAGCCTTTGTCAGATACATAGCTTGCAATTTTTTTTTTTTTTTGTATCTGTGGTTTGTCTCCCCATTCATGTGATTGATGGTCAATGGCAGGCGGGGAGGCAGGGATGAGTAGGGGGGTGGTGAGTCAAGCCAGCACATCCCAGAGTTGCTGGCCTCCCTCCCTCTTTCAGTGTGATCTTCGCTCTTATACATGCCTAGTTCATGGCACAGGGATGGGGCATCTGAATTCCTATCCCTCCCCTTTTGTTTTCTTGGTACACAAGGAGACCTCTGCTAGTGATAGGGTGTTTCACCTTCCAAACATGCTCAGGGTGCCTCCTTTAATCAGGTGCTAGATCTCCACTCTCTGCCCTGCCCTGCAAGAGAGGCACTGGTCTGTTGCTCTGCCAAGTGTTGGCAGCAGGTGTGTCAGTTTCACATCACAGATGGGCCTTCTTTATGAGAGAACTGCTCCCCATTCCACCTGGGCTTGGGCACCCACCACAGTGTCCCAGGTCAGGTTTCCTCCCATGTGAAACTGACATTTTGCACACTGCTGAGAGGGTCTGAAGCAATTCAGAGCATCTTATAATCACTCTCTCGTCTCCTTCTCTGATCGGATCTTGCTTTTCTGTGTGTGCCTGGTGCCTGGTAGTTGGTGCAGGACAGAGGTAAGGTGACTGAAATTTCACACCTACCATGTCTTTCTGGAGTCTGTGCACTCAGAGAGAACTTTGCTGGTTTCATGATGATTATCACATACAAAAGAGCTCTGAGTAACTCCATTTAACCATGGCAGAATCTAGATAAGAGCAATGCTGATCTATTGCTCTATGGTTGTCACCTTGCCCCCAACTGTTGACACTTGGGACTCTGGGCTTGTTTCATCGTGTCTATAGTGGAAGTAGGATGAGGAAGGGCAATTTCCGATATCAGATATCTAAGATGATTCATTCTCTAGAGGTAAAGTCAGTCAGAGATGTTAAGAGAAAGGGACAGAAGGAGTGTATGGACCAAAAATAGCCTGACACAAATAAACTAATCCCTTTTACACCATTAGCACCTCCTCAGAGCTAATCCAACAGCACATAATTTAAGTAATAATAGTGTAGTTTTTACATAAATCAACATGTCACTAAATTTCATCATTCTTTTACCCTAAGTCATTCCAAGTAAATAATCAATCACTGTTTTTGTAAACTGTGTAAAAGTACTTTTCTGCAGAAGCCTTCTACCAGTCAATATGTTACTCATAATATATACATTCTGGAGAGAGGAAAAGATCAAGAGTGCCATGCAGTTAGAAAAAAAAATCCCAAATTTACCCATGTGACTGTAATTTGTTTTCAGTTTTTATGGGTGACTAAATTGTCACAGGAGACCAGAGGAGCTCTGAGCCTATAACAGCATGCTGAGTCCTTAAGATATGGATACTTCATAGACTTGGGCAAGTTTAACACATTGAAGGTGACAGGTTCTTAATATTAAATTATTTATCTAGCTCTTCATTGTCAATAATGACTTTTTTCTGTTAATATTTAATAATCATTCAATACTAATCATAAGTGCTCTTTTCCCTAGCTGGGTGAAACAGCCTGGGAAACAGGTTTATGTTTTCAGACATTACTGACATTTTTTATGCTTTCAACTTAGAAATTTCATTCACAGAGGGGATGCTCTGATTCATTCCCTTTCACCCAACATTCCAGTGGATCCTAGCCTTTTTATTCCTCAGGATTTCATTTGCTTATTTTAACTTGCTAACACATTAGAAATGTATAAATCCAGAGTAAAAGAGCAATGGATCTCTTAAAACCGTCTTTTCTGTATGAAGTTTAACAATGTGACATTTAGCTGTCATCTGGAGATGCATTTAAAATGATATCAATTTGGTTTCTGCATTTGTTGTGAAAATCTGTGTGACGATACAATTCTTTACATATTTCATTCTCCTTCATATAACACACTACATGAGGGGAAAAAAGTTTCAAAATTTAGTAAACGACCTAGTTTGGAAATAATCTTCATCCCTAAGAAGTTTCTCTATCTCAGTCTTTCTACTAAGAGCTTTTTTGTGGACAATAAATAAACCTTTTTCTGAGCTAAAAGCATCAAGATAAGATTCAAGATATTTCTTAATCACAGTAAATACCTTGGCCCTTTTTGTTAGCAAACGTATTCCCTCCTTTTGTTCAACTCCCCTGTCCCCTGTCTGCTATATCCACCTCATTATGTGCTATTTTTGTAAGCTTATTCAATGCCTTATTTAAAAATTGAGGAAGTAAATATAAATGTTAGTGAAATCGCTTGTAGTACTTGGTTTTCTGTTTTGTGTTTATGTAATATCAAAGGTAGTTTTAAAAAAAAACCCATAGGATTGAATGTAAGAAGATCAATGTCTAACTCTCGCTTATGATATAAAGGCAAACATCCTAACATATATACAAGAAAGTTTGATATTTTAGGTATATGTTGAAGTTATAGAAAACTGGCTATTTTCCCCAGGAAGGTAAGCTTTTTTAATATAAAAAATATATAATAATGCTATATTATACCAATTGGTCGTATAGAAAATATAGCAACTATTAATTTACATTGAAATAATTTTTTTTTAATTTTTCCCAAATGGAAAAAATTTGGTACTGTCTCTGTGTCTATTGCATTTTTTGTTCAAACACAGCAGCTTTCTGAATTTTGGTGGGTTTAACTCAAATAGATCCATTGTATTTATTTTTTTCTCTTTAAAAATATTCAGTGAATATAATTTCTATGCCAGATTATATTCTAAATACCAGGAAAAAAATGCTAAAGAAGTGATGCCTGCCATATAGGACCCTGCATTATGCAATGAAAAGACCTTCATAGGTTAACTAGACCAGCAGTTTTACATCTTGCTTTGGCACCTCAGCTGAGTCTGTTCCCCAAGAATCACACAGTGAAAAGTTAAACTACAGATTCCTGTGCCTTGACAATGAGCCAGAGTCAGTATCTTTACATGGGGAGTGAGGAAATATTGATTTTATTTATTTATTTTTACAGCCCTTAGGGTAACTTAGATGAAGATGTTGTGACCATTGACTGATCCTATTTTCCACCAAATGCATCCACTGGCTCATCATCAGATGCCTACAGTGAATAATAAACAGACAATATGAAGGGGAAGTAACACCTAAAATCTTTAAGCATGAAAGAACCTCACTGAGACCCTAAAAGCACAATTTTTTTTCCTGAGAATCATTTCATTGTCTGCTCTTACAGATATTTCCTTCAGAGTTAAAAAAAAACACAAAAGTAGGCCTGAAAGTTATTTTAAGAATGCATATCAGTTCACTAAACTGATAATTTCCAAAGCTCACAGGATCTTATAAAATGTACAAAACAAAAGGAAACAGTCGTATCCACTTAAAGAGTAATCAGATTCCACTGAGAGCTCTGAGCATCACACTTCAATAGAGATGTAATAAAATCGTGGCTTGTTCAGAAGAGCAACCAGAATCGTAATGGTAGTGAAAAGTAGTGTATACAGACTAAAAAGCACATAAAATAAGATTTTCATTCCATGAGAAAAGAAAATACCCGATCTTGAATTCACACCATTGATCTCCTACTTATTAAATGCAGTGGACAAGGGACATCTCTCCCTCGATTCCGTCTTCAGTCTGATGCTCCCATTTCCTAAATATTAGGGCTATGCTCTCAGCCACTTTGCTTCCTTGAGGGTATAACTTCTGCTAGGGAGTAGCCTACGGCTGATGTGGAACTGATATGGGTATACATATTCCCACACTTTTATCTCATTTAGTACAACACTGAAAGCTAGTCCCCTCCCCCCAGTTTTAGATTTCCCTGTAAAAATAGCTGAGAACTCAGTTAAAACTTGTGAGTCAACTTCTTTCTCTCACCTTCCAACTGTGTATCTCTTGAAGTGGAAAGATAGAAGCCTCTGGACACACCTCTCCATCTCAGAAGAACTTTTCAGGAAGCCTCATCCAAAATACTAGAAGTATATGATTTATCAAGTCACTCAGTGCCTTAGCTTCCTCATATACAAAATGGGGAATGAAATAATTATTTGGTAATTAAATGAGAAGAAACATTTTTTGAAAATATGACAGTTAAAAATTACTCAATGGTTTGTATTTACTTTTTGAATCCTTTCACATATACTAAAGCACAGTTAAGTGAATAGTTCCTCAATCTCTATCCTTTTACAGTTTTAGAACACTGTGAGATTCTTAATCTCATTAAAAAGTACTGATATACTCTAGGGAAGAGAGCAACCTTTCCCTATTTTGAAGTTCCAGAGAGCTTTCTATTTTCTCCAGCTGGAAGTGAGTTTTATTATTTCATGACAGCATTCCTATGGTTAACTGGGCTTTTATTTATTATTGTCATTTATTGTAAAGTTTGCATGTGCTATATAAATACTGGCTTATCTGAATGGAGAGAAAATAACTGGAAACTGCTTTAACTATTATCTTCTTTTTTCACAAACAAGAAATGAAATTCTATCCACAGGTAAACAAAGTGAGTAACTCTTTCTTGTGTCAAAAAGACAAGATGTGTAAATGATAAAAACAAACATCTGGAAGAAAGTGTGAAAAAAAAACGGAGGAAGTGTGAAAATCAAAGGATAACAGGAGAATTAAAAGAAAATGGGACCAATCCAGCTTAAAAATTGGCTATAAATAACAATGTTTTAGCTGATTATTAGCAAAAGGCAAGATGAAAAAATAAGATCAACTTTCTAAATAAGTAGGAAATGTATTTTATGAGCTAGATATCTATCAACAAGTAACTGAATAATACATTACAGAAAACAACACTGGAAATTTCTCTACAGTCCCAATCATGGTTGAATGCTCTTTGTTTGAAGGAGTTAACTTACCCAAAGCCTCAAAACTAGCAAAAGGCAGAGCCAGAATTTAAATCCACGTTCTCTTGTTTTAAACCTCTGTGTGATACTCCACAAATTCACTTTATTCATCATATGGTCAAATGTTCCTCCCTGACAAACAAACATTGGTAAGCACAATATTTTTACAGTGTATATAAATAAAAACAATAAGTGTGAAAGCACCTAGCACTGTCCTTAAAAACAACATAGGCAATTAAATGTTTAAATAATAGCTGCATTTAGCTTGCTCATTTCATGTTGTGCTGCTAACCCTTACTATTTATGCATTCCCATGTATTTGTGTTGGTCCTTTTGCACTCCTGCTGAAACAGAAAACTGTAGGCTAAGGAATTTATAAGCAACAGAAATGTATTCATCATGATTCTGTAGGCTAGAAAGTCCATGGTCAATATGCTAGCAGATTTACTGTATAGAAAGAGCTTGCTACCTGGTTCATAGATGCACCATCTTGCTGAGTTTACTAATGACAGAGAAGGTAAGGGTGCTCTCTGGGATCTCTTTTATAAGGCCACTAATTCCATTTATGAGAGCTCCATCCTCATTACCTAATCACCTCCCTAAGGTCCTACATCCAAATGCCACCACATTGGAGATTCAATTTTAGCATATACATTTTTTGGGGGGTGGACACAAATAGGCAGTCTGTAGCACTATGTATTAGATTGCAATTTTAATTGTGATAGAGATCACCTTTTAAATTGTGGCTTCATGACCACCTTGTTAGCTGAGATTTACAAGTTTCTAAAAGTCAAGTGTTGTTTATTTTCAACCTCACA
The DNA here is from genome assembly GCA_027257055.1 of Cephalopachus bancanus. Classification (NCBI taxonomy): domain Eukaryota; kingdom Metazoa; phylum Chordata; class Mammalia; order Primates; family Tarsiidae; genus Cephalopachus; species Cephalopachus bancanus. Next base: position 2,734,565 of record JAPVLO010000046.1, on the reverse strand, counting down.
GGCTGCCTCATCTTGGACTCATCACAGATCTAGCAAAGAGCTCATGAGTGTGGAATTAGATGTGCCTGGCCTTGAGTGCTGGTTCCAAAGCACATTAGTTGCATGACCATGGAAAGGTCATTTCACCCTTGTGTTTCCGATGTTCATATAATAAAATGGAAATTTCAATATCACTTTCACACAATTATTGCAAGATATGGAATTAATAAAATCCATAGTATCATTTTAAATGTAGATTTCTCTTCTCAATTTTCTAACAGCTACTAAATGCATGAAATACAGGGTTCAATTTTTAGTCATCTTGGCAACAGAGCAGTGAAGTTATCAATCTGTGCTTGATTGATGAATAGAAAGCAAATGTCTGTCAACAAGAATTAGAGATAACGTTTTCAAGTCATTGTCCCAGAGTATAAACCCTTAATAACTACTGGCTTTCATCGTTTTGTAAGCAAAATTTTTTTTGAAAGTCAAAATATAACCTTACACACACACACACACACACACACACACACACACACACACACTCAATAAATGTGTCACACCTCTGTTTTTCAAGGCAATGGGTCACCAGTTACTAAAATGCCAATTTCATTATTTTTACTTCAGGAAACATTATGTTTCCTAACAAAAAGAAACCATTTTACATGTCTGAATGTAGAAATAGAGAATTTTTTTTCCTCAATTGCCTACAGTCCAACATGGGCTTACTGCATTCAGGGCAACATGCACTTCAACTTTAATCAAGGAAGAGAAATCTGTGACTCTTGACCAACCCCTCCTACTCCAAACCTTAAAAAACAAACAAAAACCTATAGTGTTCACACTTGATCCTGAGATATTGCTGCATTGATTTTCTTCACAGCTCAGCAAAAGAACCATTTATAGGTTTTTTTTTCTTTTTTTCTATTTTTCTTCTAAAAAATAACAAGGATTTCTCACTTTACCAAAGTTATTCTCCATAGACAGGTTTCCACTACCTCACTCATTGCATGAAAAAAAGGAAACGCTTCAAGATGGAGATGTGGTGAGAGAATTGTCTGCTTTTATGAAAACTGCCAGAAATTGTAAGGTAAATGCATCTTGCTTTCATTAATTCTAATTTGCCCACAAAGTTCTTTTCTTTTCTCATTATGTTTGAAGGAACTCTGTGCTCTTTTCAGCCTAAGAAGAATTAAAACCATACCTAGTTTTTCAAATATAGACATTTGCATTTCAGTGTCTCTTAATGGAAGAAAAAAGTACAACCATGGCAAAAAAAAAAAAAAGGCAATGCAATACCTGTCTGTGCTTGCACATATCTGCACTTTATGTTACTTTTAAGGCACAGAATAGAAATTAGATTGCTCAAAACTGGGACACAAACTGGCATTTGGTGTAGAATTTCTGACTTTCTTTCATGACTTAAAATTGCCATTCCTTCACCAAACATTATCAAAGAAATTCCTCCCTGACAGAACATCTATCCATCCTCTGGAAAAGGTGGCAGCATCATAAACTGGTGCTGTCCCTGTAGAAAATGCAAGAATGAAGCTATCTAGGAGGGAAGCACTGTTCTCTACTTGATTTCTCATACAAAGCTCAGAAGTAATTAGCAGACTTAGAGAGTATTTGAATTTGTCCCAGATATAAGACCATGTAATTTTAATTTATATGTACATATATAGTTTCATATAACAGCAAAGTAAGATGAATGATATTTTAAAATATGTTTAATTTGTATAGTATTTTGTGTTTTTCAAAAATCGTACCCATATTATATAAGCGTATAGTTTAAAGAGAAAACTAATTGAATAGTTCTACAGGTGCTTGTTGAAAATGCCAGCAGTCCACCTTTCTATGCATATACCATTCCTTCATACCTCAGTGACAACCACATCCAATTTATTTGATACTTCTGCAGTTTTTTCCACATCTCTTAATGGTATGATCCTAATATAATCATGTTGTAATTTGTATTATAACAATATCCAATGTGTAAGTTATTATGACTTGGTAATCTTGTGCATGGCTGAGATATATAGTATATTATGATTATCATTTCTTAGGAGCTACTTTGTTATATTTTTAATGCTATTACATAGACAATAAATTTCTTATCTATTTTCCTTGCTTATTTCTATATTTTTTAAAGCTAATGTTAACCCTAACCTTTTCCCAGAGTGTAAAATGTTGTCAACCTAAATCCCAAAGCATTAGGTATCTTATCTTTGTGACTGCTTTGGAAATCTTCCCTAGAACATTTTGAACTATTAGATCTGGACTGATGGTTCCTAGGTTTGTCCCAGAACTGTCATGTGGGACCTCTCTATGTCCTTTCCTTGCAGATTCCCTGCATCTCTAATTTTTTTTGATTCTCTGTTTCCTAGATCTCATATTTTCCTCTTTTTGGTTTCATTTCTTCTTTTAGTGAAGGTAGAATATAATATCTGGAAGTTTCCTGAGAAAAAGTGAAGAGCACATTTTTTTTCATATGCTGAATATCTAAAAAATGTGTATGATCTATTCTTACTCTTAATTAATAATTGGAGTATAGAATTTAGGTTGAGAATAGTTTTTCTTGGAAATTGAAGGCATTCTTATTTCTGACTTTTAATGTTCCCAGTAAGAAGTACACTGCATGTCTGACATTTGTCATTTGTTTGAGGTCATTTGTTCCTCCCCCTGCAGAAGTATCAACTAAAGAAATTAAGAAAGCTGTACCGCTGTCCCTAGTGTTTTGTGGTTTCATAATTACATATTACTCCGTATGGTCCTAACTTCATATTTTGGACTAAGCACAAGGTATTCCTTTCAGTATAGCACAGTATTGTATTCTGCTTTAGAAATTGTCTGGAAATATTTCTTTGATAATTTCCATATTCTGTTTCTAAAGAGTTGTCTTTCTAACACTCAGGTAATTCAGATGCTGGAACTCCTGTATGTACTCTCTTATTTTCTGACCGTCTTGCTCCTATTTCCAGTGTGTTATTTTTAGTTCTATTTTGGGGAAGTGTCTCTTCCTGCTGCTATAATAAAATACCTCAGATCAGGTAATTTATAAGCAATATAATTTTTTTCTCTCAGTTCTGGAGGTTGGAAAGTGCAAGATTGAGGCACTAGCATTTTTTTTTTTTTGAGTTGGAGTCTCACTCTGTCGCCCAGACTGGAGTGCAGTGGCCGCTGGGCTCCGGCGATCCTTTCGGCTCAGCCTTCTGAGTAGCCGGAATTACAGGCACGCACTACCATGCCTGGCTGATTTTTTAAATATATTGTAGAGATGAGGTCTCGCCAAGTTGCCCAGGTGGGTCTCAAACCTGCGGGATCAGGCAATCCACTCACCTCAGCCTCCCAAAGGCGCGGGATTATAGGCTGAGCCACCGGGCCCGGCTGGCACTAGCATATTTGATGTCTGGTGAAGTCTCTTTCTCTCTCTCTGTCTTTCTCTCTCTCTCTCCTTCTCTCTCTCTCTCCTTCCAAGAGGATGCTGTATCTTCATGTGGTGGAAAGCAGAAAGACAAAAGGCCTACAATGCTCCCTTTAAATTCTTTTATAGAGTCAGTAATCCCAGTCATGAGAGTCAGGGCCTTATGACTTAAACACTTTCTAAAAGGTCCTACCTCTTAATACTATCAAATCAGGTGTCAGGTCTCAACATACATTTGGAGAAACATATATTTCATTTTTGGGGAAATGCTTATGTTCATACTCATTCAGACAATAACAGAGGGATTTACTTAACTTTATTTTCTGAATATTCATTGAATTTTTAAAACTTCAATGTTTCACATTCTTACTTGCTAATTTTTATTTCATTTGGTTCTTGCTTCATAAATACAACATATTCTCTCATCTCTCTCAGGATATTAATATTTTTACAAATTTCTGGAAGCAAGCAAGATGGTTCAGAACTTGTCAGAGTGTGTTAGTCTGTAAAAGTGAGTGTCCATAAAGACTATCTGCATGAGTGGGTGTGTGCCAGTGGGTGAATGAGAGTTCATCTGAGGGGAGATTTGGGTTCAAGCACCCAAGGTTCTTCTCAGGAGGTGACTACAACCTACCACTGCCCTGAGATAAGAGCCCCCGTTGTGCAGGATCATCTGCCATTCATGGGAGTCTCTTGAGAGGAGGCAGTAGAGATCACCTTCTCCTCAGCACCTGGCACTGGCCCGAACCACCACCTGTGGCAGCAGGCCAGGCACTAGCAGCAGGAACTGTGGAAAATCTGGAACTGAGTCCTGCCACTGCTAGTGAGGAGATGCTGACCACCACCATTTTCTCTGTCCTGGGACCAGGTAGAGACCTGCACTGCCTCACCAAACTCTGTCCAGCTTCCAACCTGAGACCCAGAAGCTATCTCCACACCCCTCTGGGATCTACCATCAGACATGGAGGGAAAGACGCCCCTCCTCTATGCTGGACCAGGCATAGACACATCTGAGCTGAGTGGGACACTTGACAGCAGCAACAGCAGCTGATGAGTAGGGTAAACCTGGATCTGATAAACCCTTCTCCCATAGCAGTCCATGGGACATCTGACCCATGCTGAGAGCAACCCAATTGGCCTGTGCTGAGAGTGAAGGGGATAGGCTGGAGAATGGAGTTGCTCCCTAACATGGTGGCAGCCAAAAGCAGTGGCAGCCATAAGTGGCAGCAGTACTTAGGAAAGGAACCAGAATTTCCAGAAATGGCCACAGAAGGAGCTCTTTTTTTTTTTCCTTCTTTCTGTTTTTATGTGTTTTGCTTGTTTTTGTTGTTTCAGTGCTTTTTTTTAGATTTTCTGTTTGGTTATGGAGATTTTTTGAGGGCAAGTACATCAACAGGGTTTTTTTGTTAGTTTGTATGATTGTATGATTTGGTTTTGTTTTTTCTGTTTTTGTTTATTTCTTAGTTGGTATGCCTATCTGTTTTCCCAGTTATTCTTCTCCCTCTTCACTTTCCTTTCATCCCCCTCCTTTCTTTTTCCCTTCTTTCATTTTTACTTATCTCATTTTACATTCAGGGGGCAAATACATATCCCCACTCCATAGACAGACTGTACAGCAGTGGGAAGTAGGTTCGAAGTAGGGCCCACATACCTGTAAGTGGATACTGGGATCTGCAGATAGCTTCTGAACCACAGCTACCAGTAAGATGCCAACAGGGCAGCCTGGTCTCTGAGACCCTCCACAGAGGAGAATGCAGAGGGTCTCTGGTGCTCTCCCTGGGGGCTCCAGATCCCAATGTTGGCAGCCCACTCTTCACACAGAGTTTGGCTGTTGACACTGCTGGGGCATCATGACAGTCTGGACAGCCACTGCAACCACAGACACAGCAGTCACTGGCACTGGTGCGGCCTCCGTGGTGGCCATAGCGCACCGCGCCACCTGTGCCTGAGACGATCCGCTACTTCAGTCCTTGAAGCCCCTGCAGGCAAGATCTGCTGGGATCGCTGCCACCTCTGCTGCCACTGTGACGTCCTGCCAGCCGTGGGTCTACTCCCATGTGCCCTGAGGCAGGCTCCCATCTCCGGGCACTCCTGTCCAGCTACACCCCTTCTGGGGTGAGCAGCCAAGATAGCACCACCTGCTGGTGATTCAAGGTAGCAACACCAAGATGGGACAAACAAGCTTGACAAACAGACACAGGCCAGATTTGAGTGGTCAGCTGAGTGGTGTTCTGAACTGTCCTTCACAGCAGGCGAAGGGCAACTGACCCTAACTGTGAACAAATTTACCAGCTTGAGAAGACAGCTAGAAATCAAAGCTGAAAGGACATTGGACTTAAATGAAAAGTCTGTGTGTGCTCAATTGGTTCTGTTAGTTTAATGACTTGATGCTATTCCTACTGTTTTGGTCCTTTTTTCTTTTCTCTTCCTTTCCTTCTCTTTTCTCCTTTCTGTAAACCATTGCTTTGCATAGAGGAACAGCACACCAAAAAGGAGGTTGGTTAGCTTGTATGTTAGCATCATTGTATGTTTTAGTTTTTTTGTATGGAGTTGGGTAGTCTGTAGCCGTGGTCTATTATTTTTATCTGTTTCAGTTTAGGTCTCTCTCCATTTGGTGGTACACTTGTCTGTTTCCCCCCTTACTCCTTTCTCTCTCCACCCCCCTCTCCCCCCCATCTGCTCCATTCTCTTCCCTCTGCTAACCTCATTCAATTTCAGGGAGTAAATGGACAGCCCCATTGCATGGACAGATTCCAAGGCAGTGGGAAGCGGGTTTCAGATTATCTATACACTTGTCATCGGATACCATGACCTGCAGATAGATTTTGAATCACAGCTCCCTCTTAAGTAAATCTCAAAAACTGCAAAAGGACCACCAGTGCAACTCCAGAATTGAACAAAGTAAGAGGGCATACATAAAGAAGAATAGGAGATTGAACAAACAGAAATAAAAGCAACCTCTCTACCCCAGGATAACAGAATTAAAGAAGACGACATGGAGGGAAGGAAAAAGTAGGGAGGGAAAAAACCGCACTAATGAAGAAAAACCAAAAGAAGAATATAGGTCTCACACAGACCCCTAGGAGGTCAGAAACTGAGAAAACAGACTATGGAACACAAACAATGAAGAGTCCCCAGAATGACTGGTCACATGCAACAAACCCAGACATCAAGACATTAGTAGAGGGAATTTAAAAAATTGAGGAGAGACAAGAGGAAAATAGGAAGGAGTTGACATCAGAAATAACAGCAGTAAAGAATACTGTGATGGAAATTAATAACAAATTAATAAGCATGGAAAGCAGAATTAACCAAGCAGAAGAAGGAATCTCAGAGCTCAAAGACCAAAACACAGAACTAACCCAAACTGTCAAAGGCATAGAAAAGAAGCTCAAAAAGACAGAACAAAACCTTCAAGAGATGAATGATCACAAGAGACCAAACCTAAGAGTAATTGGCCTTCCTGAGGCAGAGAGAGAAACAAGGACACACTGGAACAAACACTTCATGATATCATTTAAGAAAACTTCCCTCATCTCATCAGTGATGAAAAAATTCAAACACAAGAGATTCAGAGAATGCCTGCAAGACAACAAATGAGAAGACCAACTCACAGATACATAATAATTCACCTAAACAAAGTAGGTATAAAAGAAAAAAATCCTAAAGGCAACAAGAGAAAAAGGTCAGACTACCTACCAAGGTAGACCAGTTAGAATAGCAGCAGATTTATCAACAGAAACCCTCCAGGCTAGAAGAGTTTGGAGTCCTATCTTCAAAGTTCTAAAAGATAAACAATTTCAACTGAGAATAACCTACCCAGCCAAGCTAAGCTTCATCAGTAAGGGAGAATGGAAATCTTTCCCAGGTATCCAATCCCTAAGAACCTACGTTTACCAGACCACCTCTACAAGAAACATTTAAGAAAGTATTGATCACAGAAAAAGAAAAAAAGAACAACAATGTTCTTCACAAGAGTACAGGTAAAGGATTAAAAACACAAATGAACCAACTCTAAAACCAAAAGAAAGACAACACTCAAACAGGAAGAACAAAAGCTCTGTGAGAACATTGTGACAGGGATCAACTCTCACATTTCAATAATTAGTTTGAATGTGAACGGACTAAATGCACCCCTGAAAAGACATAGAATGACAAAGTGGTTAAAATATCAACAGGCAACAATCTATTGCCTTCAGGATACTCACCTCTCTGGAAAGGACATTCACAAACTCAAAGTAAGAGAATGGGAAGCAAATTTTCAGGCGAATGGAACACAAAAGAAAGCAGGAGTTGTGATCTTAATCTCAGACAAAATACTCTTTAAGCTATCAAAAATTAAAAAAGATACAGAAGGCCACTATGTAATGATAAAATTTCAATCCATCAACAAGAAGTATCCATCCTAAACATATATGCACCCAACATAGGAGCACCAACTTTCATAAAGCAGCTCCTAGGTAAATTAAAAATGATATTGACTCCAATACCATCATAGTTGAGGACGTTAATACCCCACTCACAACCCTAGACAGATCATCAGGACCAAAAAAAAAAAATTAGCAATGAGATCCGAAACCTCAATGTGACCCTTAATCAAATTAACCTAATTGATACCTACAGAACCCTCCATCCAAAGACTACAGAATACACATTCTACTATTCACTACATGGAACGTACTCCAAGATACCACATATTTGGCCATAAATCAAGCATAAGCAAATTTAAAAGGATGGAAATTTTACCATGCAACTTTTTGGACCACAGTAGAATAAGAATAAACATTAACACTAAGAAGTTCCCCCCAAAACCCAAAAAGACACGGACACTAAACAGCATGATGCTAAACAACTCCTGAGTCAATGATGAAATCAAAACAGAGATTAAAAGATACCTGGAAACAAATGAAAATGAAGAAACATCTTACCAAAATCTCTGGGGCACCATGAAAGCTGTAGTAAGAGGGGAATTTATATCCCTACAAACGCACATGAAGAAAATGGAAGGATCATAAATTAACAGCCTAACAAGCCACCTAAGGAAGCTGGAAAAGCAAGACCACAAAAACCCTAATTTCAGCAGGAGAATACAGATCATTAAAATAAAAGCCCAAATCAAGGACATAGAAGACAAAAAGATAATACAAAAAATCAATGAAACAAAAAACTGGTTCTTTGAAAGGATAGACAAGATAGATAATCCCCTAGTTAGACTGACCAAGAAAAAGAGAGTAAATGCCCAAATAAACACAATCAGAAACACAAAAGATGAAATCACATCTGATCCTGAAGATATACAAAAGATCATTAGAAACTACTATGTATGCTTATATGGAAACAAACTTGAAAACCTTAAGGAAATGGAGGACTTTCTGTCATCACACAAACTACTTAGGTTGAAACAAGAAGAAATTGAGACCCTAAATAGACCAATAACAATCAAGGAAATTGACTACATAATAAGAAAATTACCTACAAAAAAAAAAGCCCTGGACCAGATGGCTTTCCAGCAAAATTCTACAAACATTTAAAGAGGAGCTGATACCAATCCTACTGAAGGTATTCCAGGCGATTGAGAAAGATGGAACTCTTCTCAAATCATTTTACGAAGCTAACATCACATTGATACCCAAGCCATGTAAAGACCCAACAAAGAAAGAAAACTACAGGCTAAAATTTTTTTTGAACATAGATGCTAAAATTCTCAACAAGATTCTAGCAAACCAGATTCAATAACACATCTCAAAAATCATCCATCATGACCAAATAAGCTTCATATCTGGGATGCAAGGCTGGTTCAACATTCATAAAACCATAAATGTAAATAAATACATCAACAGATGTCAAAAAAAACACCACATGAGTATATCATTAGATGCAGAAAAAACTTTTGATAAAATCCAGCACTCCTTCTTGATAAAGACCTTTGAACATCTAGGCATACGGGGAACATACCTCAAAATAGTAAAAGCCATCTATGAGAAACCCACAGCCAGCATACTCCTAAACAGACAAAAATTGGAACCATTCCCCCTGATAACTGGAACAAGACAAGGATGCCCACTCTCACCCCTCCTGTTCAATATAGTATTGGAAGTCCTGGCTAGAGCAATCAGATAATAGAAGGCAATCATGGGAATCCAAATAGGAAAAAGGAAGTCAAGTTATCTCTCTTTGCAGGTGACATGATTGTGTACCTTAAAAACCCAAGAGAATTTGTTAAAAACCTCCCTACACTGATAAAGGCCATTGGCAAAGTCTCAGGATATAAAATAAATGTGCAAAAGACAATGGCATTTCTTTACACCAATAATAAATATACAGAAACCCAAATAAAAACCACAATACCATTCACAGTAGCCACAAAAAAAAAAGAAATACCTTAGCATCTCCCTAACCAGAAATGTGAAAGACCTTTACGGTGAAAACTACAAAACACTGCTCAAAGATGACACAAACAAGTGGGAAAATATCCCATGCTCACGGATTGGCAGAATCATCATTGTGAAGATGTCCATCTTTCCTAAGGCAATCTACAGATTTAATGCAATACCCATCAAATTACCAGCAACATTCTTCTCAGACCTAGAAAAAACAACACAGGAACTCATATGGCAACACAAGCAACCAAGAATAGCCAGAACAATCCTCAGCAAAAAAACAAAAAAGCAAAAACAAAGCAGGTGGTATCACATTACCAGACTTCAAACTTTACCATAAAGCTACAATCATCAAAACAGCTTGGTATTGGTACAGGAACACACATATAGACCAATGGAATTGAATTGAGATTCCAGAAGCAAAACCTCAATATTTCAACCAACTCATCTTCAACAAAGCCTCCACCACCTACCACTGGGGAGAGGAGAACCTATTCAGTAAATGATGCGGGAAAACTCGCTGACCACATGCAGAAGATTGAAACATGACCCCTATCTATCCCCATACCCTAAAAATTACTCTAAATGGATCAGAGACCTAAATGTAAAACCTCAAACCATAAGAACCTTAGAAAATGAAGGACATACCCTCATGGAAATTGGAACTGGCATCCAATTCCTGAACAAAACCTGAAACCCACAGGCCATAAGAGATAAGATAGAGAAGTGGGACCTCATTAAACAGACAAGCTTCTGCAAAGCCAAAGAAACCATCAAGAGAGCAGGGAGACAGCCTACAACTGGGAAAAAGTATTTGCCAACTCCATGTTTGACAAACGCTTAACATCTTGGATCTACAAGGAACTCAAATGTGCTAAAAAGAAAAAAACAACCAAACCCATTATAAAATGGGCAAAAGATATGAACAGTCACTTCTCAAGGAAGGCATTCGAGCAGTCAACAGACACATGAAGAAATGTTCAACCTCACATACTGAGATACCACCTAACTCCAGTCTGAATGGCAATTATCAATAACTCAAAAAATAACAGTTGCTGGAGAGGGTGTGGCGAAAAGGGAACACTTCTACACTGTTGCTGGGAGTGCAAACTAGTGCAACCTCTGTGAAAAACAGTATGGCATTTCCTAAAAGCTCTAAATATAGACCTCCCATATGACCCCACAATCCCCGTATTGGGAATATACCCTGAAAAACTCAAATCACTCTATAAAAAAGATACCTGCACATGTATGTTTATCGCAGCATTGTTCACAATAGCAAGAACTTGGAAGCACCATGCTGTCCATCAAAAAAAGACTGGATTTTAAAAATGTGATACATATACACAATGGAATATTATGCAGCCATAAAAAAGAATAAAATCATGAATTTCCCAGCAACCTGGATGGAACTAGAGTCTATAATACTGAGTGACCTCTTACAGAAACAAAGATCTGAGTACCACATGTTCTCACTTATATAGTGGACCTTGATCATCCAATGTAATACTGTAAGAAAATGACTGACAGTGGTGGGAAACTATGGGAGGGATGGAGATGGGATTAACAGTAGTAAATATCTGTCTGGGGACAGGGAAACACCTATTATCAACAAGGGTGCCTGAATGAAGCATATTTGTATACCTAACCCTTAACTTTACCCCACAATATTGTAATAAAAAATATTGATTATAAAAAAAAATAAGTTTGGTCCTCTCTGGCTCTCTCTCATGGTGCTTTCTTACTATGTGATGCCTTCCACCATGTTATAACTCAGCAAGAATGCCCACACCAGATGCAGCTCTTCAATTTTGGACTTTCCAGGCTCAGAATTATAAAAAATACATTTCTTTTCTTTAAAAAAAAACTGTGAAAAGCACATCACCTCACCTAAGTTTGACTTCAAAATTGAATAAATCCAGAGGTTCTACACAAGGCAGAATAGGGGATTGAGCAAACAGGAATGAAAGCCATCTCTCCTATCCCTGAACAGCAGAATTAAATAAGGAGGCAAAAAGAGGGAAGAAAACCTTCACAAATGAAGAAGAACCAACAGAAGAACAAACAGGTTCCATACAGATCCCTGAGAAGTCAATAACTTGTGATACAGGCTTTGGAGCTCAAACAATAAAGAGCCCCCTGAATGACTTATTTCAAACCACAAACCCAGATATCAGGATATTAATAGAACAAATAAATGAGAAGAGACAAGAGGAAAGAATGAAGGAGTTGATAACCAAGATGACAGTAATAAAGAGTACTGTGAACAAAAGAAATAGCAAAATGATAAGCGTAGAAATCAGTATTAACCAAGCATAGGAATGATTCTCAGAGTTTAAGGACCAAAATATGGAACTAACCTAAATTGTTACAATATAGAAAAGAGGATGGAGCAAACCACCTCCAAGAGATGAGCAATTATATCAAGAAACTGAACCTAAGGTTATCTAGAATCCCTGAAGCAGAAAGAGAGACAGATACCACCCTGGAATAGACATTCCATGAAATTATTCAAGGAAATTTTCCTCATCTCATTAGAGATGTGACCATTCAAACAGAAGAGAGTTACAGAAAGTAGGAATAAAATAAAAAATCCTAAAGGCAGCAAGAGAGAAAGATGAGATTACCTAGTGGGGAAGACCAATTAGAATAGCAGCAGATTTATCTACAGAAGCACTACAGGCTAGAAGAGACTGGAGTCCAATTTCAAAGTTCTCGACAAAAATTAAAAATTCAACCAAGAATTTCCTATCCAACAAAGCTAAGATTCATCAGTGATGGAGAATTAAAATCCTTCTCAGACATTCAATCCCTAAGAGTTAATGCCACCTCCAGACCTGTTCTACAAGAGACTCTTAAGAAAGTATTAAGCACAGAAGAAAGAAAAAAAAGAATGACCATGTACTTCCCAAGAATGCAATAAAAAGATTGAAAACACACATAAATCAACCCAGAATCAAAAGAAAGCCAACAAACAAATAACAACAACAAACTCTATAAGAACGTCATGCAGGGATAAACTCTCACATCTCAATAATTATCCTGAAAGTGAATGAACTAAATGTGCCATTGAAAAGATATAGAATGGCAAACTGGATAACATAAAACAATATGCTGTTTCCAGTAGACTCATCTCACCAGAAAAGGACACTAACAGGCTCAAAGTAAGAGGATTGAAAACAAATTTTCAGGTGAATGGAGCACAAAAGAAAGGAAGAGCTGTGAACTTAGTAACAGATAAAATACCCTTTAAGCTATCAAAAATTAAATATATGTATATGGAAGGTCACTACCTGATAAAAGGTTCAATCCATCAACAAGAAATATCCATCATAAACATATATGCACCCAACATAGGGGCACCAAATTTCATAAAGGTTGGTAAACTAAAAGAAGATATGACTTTAACACTATCATAGCTGGGGACTTAAATACCCCACCAACAACCCTAGACAGATCATTGAGGTGAAGAATCAACAAGGAGATCTGGAACCTCAACTTGACATTAGACCAAATGGACTTAATAGATACCTGCAGAATACTCCACCCAACAACCACAGAATATACATTCTACCGATCACCACATGGAATGTACTCTAAGGTCAATCGCATCCTTGGCCAGAAATCAAGCATAAACAAATTTCGTAAAATTGAAATACTGGCATCCTCCTTTTCAGACCACAGTGGAATAAAAATAAATATAAAAACCAACAAAGTTCTTCCAAAACCCACAATGACATGGACACTAAACAGCATCATGCTCAAAAACTCCTGGGTCAACATGGAAATCAAAACAGAAATTAAAAGATTCCTGGAAACAAATGAAAATGAAGAAACATCTTTCCAAAATCTCTGGGATGCAATGAATACAGTACTAAGAGAAGAATTCATATCTCTACAAACATACATGAAGAAAATTGAAAGATCACAAGTTAACAGCCTAACCTAACACCTAAGAGAGCTGGAAAAGCAAGACCACCAAAATCCTAACTTCAGCAGAAGAATCCAGATACCAAATAAAAGCCCAAAAGCCCAAATATGGGACATAGAAAAGAAAAATATCTCAGAAAGAAACCAATGAAGCAAAAAGATGATTCTTTGAAAGGATAAACAAAATTGATAAACCCATAGCCAGACTGACCAAAAAAGGAGAGAAAAAAACCCAAATAAACACAATCAGAAATGCAAAAGATCAAGTCACAACTGACCCTGAAGATATACAAACTATTATCAGAGATTACTATATACACTTGTATGAAAACATACTCGAAACCCTAAATGAAATGGGGGATGTTCTGACATCCCCCATTGAAACAAGAAGAAATTGAGAAATTGAGATAGGACAATAATAACTCAATAAAGTAACTTTGTCATAAAAAAACTACCTCTAAGAAAACCTACTGGACCCGATGTCTTTCCAGTAGAATTCTAGAAAACATACAAGGAGGAGCTGATACCAATCCTACTGAAAGTATTCTAGGCAATCAAGAAAGATACAACTCTCTCTAAAATATTTTATGAAGCTAGCATCTCATTGATACACAAATAGGGCAAACATTCAACAAAGAAAGAGAGGTACAGGCCAATATCTTTGATGAGCATAGATGCAAAAATTCTCAACAAGATTGTAGCAAACTGGATCCAACAACACATCTCAAAAATTATTCACCATGGCCAAGTAAGCTTAATCCCTTGGATGCAGGACTGGTTCAACATCCACAAGAACATAAACGTAATTAAATACATCAACAAATGTAAAAACAAAAACCACATGATTATATTATTAGACATGGAAAAGTTTTCAATAAAATCCAGCATCCTTTCTTGATAAAAACCCTAGAACACCTAGGCATAGATGGAAAATAATTCAAAATAGTAAGAACCATCTACAAGAAACCCACAGTCAACATACTGCTAAAGAGACAGTAATTGGAAATATTTCCCCTGAAAACCAGAACAAGATAAGGCTGCTCACTCTCATCCCTCCTATTCAACATAGTTTTACATGTCCTAGCTACAGTAATCAGCCAAAAGAAGAAAACCAGGGGTATACAAATAGGAAAAGAGGAAGTTAAGTTATCCCTTCTTGCAAATGACATGATCCTATACCTTGAAAACTTGTCAAAGAGAATCTGTCAAAAACCTCTTTGCACTGAAAAGGACTTTGGCAAAGTCTCAGGGTATAAAGTACATATGCAAAAGACAGTCATATTCCTATACACCAAGAATAAACAAACAGAAACTCAAATAAAAATTACCATCCTATTTACAATAGCCACACACACATAAAAAGAAATACCATGGCATCTTTCTAACCAGAGAAGTGAAAGACCTTTACAACAAAAACTGCAAAACACTGCTCAAAGAAATCAAAGATGACACAAACAAATGCAAATATGTTCCGTGCTCATGGATTGGGAGAATCAACATTGTTAAGATGTCCATCCTACCCGAGGCAATCCACAGATTTAAAGCTATACGCATTAAATTACCAACATCATTCTTCTCGGGCTTGGAAGCAACAATACAGAAATTCATATGGAAACATAAATGACCACAAATAGCCAAAACAATCTTCAGCAAAAGAAATAAAGTGTGAGGTATCAAACTTCCAGACTTTAAACTTTATTATAAGGCTACAATAATCAAAGCAGCCTGGTATTAGTACAAGAACAGACATATAGACCAATGAAACAGGATAGAGATTCCAGAAGCAAAACCTCAACTTCTCAACCAATTCATCTTCAACAAAGCCTTCACCAACAACCACTGGGAAGAGGTGTACTTATTCAGTAAATAGTGCTGGGAAAATTGACTAATCACATGCAGAAGATTAAAACAAGACCCCTAACTGTCACCATACACAAAATCAGGTCAACATGGATCAAAGACCTAAATGCAAAACCTTAAGAAATGTAAAACTATAAAAAACTTAGAAAATGCAGGAGACATCCTTATGGAACTTGGAAATGGCAACCAATTCCTGATCAAAACCCCAAATGCTCATGTCATAAGACACATGATAGACAAGTGTGACCTCATCAAACTGAAAAGCTTCTGCAAAGCAAAAGAAACCATCAGAGACTGGGTAGACAGTCCACAGAATGGGAATAAATATTTGCCAGCTGTATATCTCACAAAAGCTTAATATCCAGGATCTATAAGGAATTCAAACATGACAAAGAGAAAAAAAACAACAACTCTATTATAAAGCAGGCAAAAGACATGAATAGCCACTTCTCAAATGAAGACATATAAGTAGTCAATAAGTAGTCAACAGATACATGAAGATATGCTCAGCCTCACTGATCATTAAAGAAATGCAAATTAAAACCACACTGAAATACCACCTAACTCCAGTTAGGATGGCCATCATCAATAACAAAAAACAACAGATGCTGGAGAGGATGAGGAGAAAAGGGAACCCTTCCACACAGATGGTTAGAGTGTAAACAAGTAACACCTCTGTGGAAAACAGTTTGGTGATTCCTAAAAGATCTAAAAGTTGACCTTCCATACCACTCCCACAATCCTCCTTCTGGGAATATACCCAAAGGAACTCAAATCATTCTATGAAAAAGGTATCTGCATACGTATGTTTATTGCAGCATTATTCACAATTGCAAAATATGGAACCAATCATGCTACTCACTGAAAGAGAACTGGATAAAAAAATGTGGCACATATACACAATGGAATATTACAAAGTCATACAGAAGTAGAAAATTATGAACTTTGCATAAAATTGCATGAATTTAGAGTCACAGAAACAAAAAACTGATGTTCTCACTCATGTTCTCATTCATAAGTGGACTCTAAACAATTATAATATATAAGAAAGGGATTGGCAGTAGTCGGAAACTGCGAGGGGAGGGAAGGGGGTCATACTGCATCAATAAGGGTACCTGATCTCAAACCAGGTGAAGTGGGGACAAAAGTGAGGCCCAAACTTTACCTACGCAATGACCATTCATATACCTAACCCTGAATAGTACCCCACAATTTAAACAAAAATTCTACTGTGTAGTTTCTCTTTGTATCTCTTAATTTTTTTTTCTTATGTGATGCCTTTGCTTTGGTTCTTCTGTAATAGTCAAATTACCCCAGTATTTGATCATCTTTTTATGTCTGCTTTTATTGACAAGTAGGACATTGAAAATAACATGAAAATACTATGTAGCAATAAAAATGAATGAACTACTGAAATAAACTACAACATAGACAAATTTCAAAAATATATTGCTGAGCCAAAGAAAGCAGGCTATGTATATTTACATATATGTATATGTAAAGTACATGTATTATGCAAATTAATTTTAAAAATAAGCAAACTTCATCTATCATTTTAGAAGTCAGGACAGTGGTTGTCTTTGGAGATTTGTTAGCTGGAAGAGAAATAAGGGCAGCTCAGTAGTGCTGGTAATGTGTTATTTTTTGACCTGTGTATAATTTACAAAAATGCATTTACTTTTTAATAATTCATTATGTTTAACTCATGCAATTTTTGTATATTCCGCTTCAAATATATTTCACAATTTTTACTAGAATAATCCTTGCGTGTTTTTAAAATCTTTCTAAGTGGTTTGTCTAAAAAAGTAAAACACACTGAGTTCATTAGTAGTTAATCTAACTGAGTTGCTTGTATGAAAATAAAACATCATAGTTGTATGTTTCACTTTTTTCATCTTGATCTGATTTTCTAGGAAAGACCACCTTCATTGCGTGGTTGAAGGATACACTATTATGCACCACATTAAAGAAGCTGAGTTGAGAAAGCAGCTGAAGTCTCTATAGAGAACATTCAGCTCTTAAACTTTACCTTAATTTACTAAATAAACTCTATAATCCTGCTCCTAATCACCTGGATTTCCCGTCAGGCACTGCCAGAGGTTAAAACTTCAGATTTTTCAGGGAAAGGAAGGGAAATGCCTAGAGCTATGTTGTTGAGATCTGCATATAATTGATTCCTTAACAGATTTTCTAACACCCTGTTTTTAGTCCAACCTTTACTCACACCTGGGTACACATAGATTTTAACTTTTTTGGAGTCTCTATGCAAAATGGATTTTTATTTTGCTCTCCCTTTTGTGTGTTGTGTATTTAGTTTGGTTTTTTTTTTTTTTATCAGCTATTCATTACTGTATTTTTTCATCATCCTATACATTGTCACCATGGCTTCCACTCCCATTCTTTTTGTCTGTAAATATGTGTCCCCATCCCAAAAAAGCCCTTATACTTATGGTGATTTTAGTGAGATTTAGGGCAAGATTAAAAGCCAAATGTATGTGTGTATGGCCTTCTATCTTCAATGTGAATCCCCACATGTCATTTTTACTTTAGCCACATACTTCTAAGACAAGTTAGTTAGATCTACACTTGGAAAATCCAAACCAAAGTGTTCTAATAATAGCAAAATTAGAAAATAAATAGTAAATGTGATGTTATGCTATTTTTAGAGCTCCTAAATCAAAAATTATAATAACTTATCTTCTACAGTGATAAAAATAAAACTGTCTGTTGAAAGAGGAAGACTGGTATTACTCTGTAAGAAAAATAAATTTTAAGATACAGAATTGAGGTAAGTGGTCCCATACATATAAAGGTACTTCTTTCTATATTAAGTATCTAAAATGTATAAACCAAAGCATATATGATAAAAGGAGAAAGAGAAAGACAAAGGCAAATATTAACAGCAAAAATATAAGTTCACTAGCTCCAGGATATATTGACGTCATTAAGTTTTCCTTAATTCAAGTTCAAATAGAGACATTAAAAAGCATATGCTTTAATATATAATACATACATTATATATAATACAGATACTTTACTACAAATTTGAAAAGTTAGTCTGGAATAATAGACAATAGCAAAGATTCTGGAGACAAACAGCTTGAATCCCAACTTTTATAATCTTTTGTAAGTCACATCACCTCTTAATTCCCATCTGCAAAATGAATATACAAATAGCAACTGTCTCATAAAGTTGTGGTGATATTAAAGGAACCGGTAACAAATGCTTAGAAAAGTACTTGAAATAGCCTGAGCCCGCAGCTTCAAGACTGGCCCGGACAACTTGGCGAGACATCATTTCTACAATAAATCAAAAATTAGCTGATCGTGGTAGCGCACACCTGTAGTTCTGGCTCCTTGGAAGGCAGAGGTGGAAGGATGGCTCCAGATCAACGCTGGGGTGACTGTGAGCATGCCACTACACTCCAGCCTGGGCGACGGAGTGAAATTCCAACTCAAAAAAGAAAAGAAAAGTACATGCAAAATAATATTTTAGATAATCATTTTTATTACTGTTGGATATCATTATTATTTGATGTATTGCTTATATTATCATATTGGTACAAATTACAAAACCAGCTCAGAATCAAAACATGGTCATGATAAAAAAAAGTGTAATTATTTGGTGCTCTGTTATGAGTGACCTTGATTCTGTATGTAATTTTTATAAACTTAGTTAAGCTATTTATATCTCTAAAGCTCAGTTTCTGTATCTGTAGGATTTAGAAAAGAGATTCTAACTTTTAGTATTACTTTGAATATCAACTGTTTCAATATAAATAAGGTGCTCAACATAATTTGGTGGTTGAATTTTTGCTTTTATGATAGCTGACTATCAAGAAATCAGACTTAAAATTATCTATCCACAAAATATGTTAAGCCATTCAATAATGAGTTTTAGAAATTGAACTCTTAGGGCAACCCTCTTGGGTCCCCTCCCATTCTGGGAACTTTTCGGTCCTCTCAATAAATCCTGCTTCCCCCCCACACACACCCCAAAAAAGAAATTGTATGCTTAAAATTAGGGAGCTGAATTTCCTAGTCCTCTCCCACTCCAATTCCTTGAGTTTTCCTTCATTTTTATTTTTATTTTTAAATCTTGTGAGTCAGAGTATCATTCTGCTACCCAGACTGGAGTGCAGTGGTACAATCACGGTTAACTGCAGCCGGTACCTTTTGGGTTCCAGCAATCCTTCCTCCTCAGACTCCCAAGTAGCTGGGTCTACATGTACATGCCACCACGCCCTGCTAATATAAAAAAAATTCTGTAGAAAACAAGATCTCACTATATTGCCCAGTCTATTCTCAAACTCCTGGGTTCAAGCAATCCTCCTGCCTCGACGTCCCAAAGTGCTAGAATTACAGGTGTGATACACCACTCCTGGCCACTTCTTTCACTGTGATTGACTACTTTTACCATGAATTATAAAACTGATATTCTCATAAGGAAGTAACAAAGAAGCCAAAGTAAATCGGCCATGTCACAGATGGTGCTTTCCTACGAAAAGAAATGAAAAACAAACCCATGTGGTAGATTACACCATGAAGAGTGTCGCCATTCTGTGGATATAAAATGTTCACAATCCAAGTGGAAGATTGACAGGAGTGCATCTATTCTGTGAATGGAGCATAGTATGAGAAAACACATGTAGGCATCTTAAGCCTAGGAACCTGAGTCATGTCTTCGAGAAAATATGACATTTATATAAGACTCTCAATAAATGTTTTATAAAAACAAATAAAAGGTAGTCCACTTCTAGCTGGATGGTTAGGGAAGTCTCAAAGGAAAAGACAGGATGTGAACTGAGATTCTAAGGAAGGTGGTGTTCTGTAGTTATAGACGGTGCTTGACCATTCCATATGGGGAGAGCAAAAACTAGAGGAGAATTTTGAAGGCATTTTGAAAAACATGAAGTGTTTGGACAGAGAATATATAGAAGAGGTGTGTGAGACGTTTCAGACCTGAATTGCACCCATTTATTTCTCTGCCTGTAGTTCTGAGTCAGTACTTGATACTTACTTGGTGCAAGTATTTTATTTTCAATTGCAATATAGTTTTAAGTCAGATGTTATATGACCTAAAATGTCAGAAAAAGCTAACATAACAAAAAAGAACCTATCTTACAGGTTGTAGAAAGTAACTAAATGATATTAAGTAGAATAGGAATAATTATTTCACTTAAAGAAGCATAACCTATCAGCACTTTGGAGAATTATATGAAAGAGGTGGGGAGCATGGTTTGGAAAACTATGATGAAGGTCTAGACTTGGAGAAGAATCAGGGTATGAGTAAAAACAGTTTGAAAACAAAGAAGCAAACATAAAATTTGTAAGATCTGATGGTGAAGGACAAGCTAAATGAGGGAAAGAGCACAAATGAGAATGAGCATGCTGGAACCATTTTATAGAATGTATAGCTTCCAACATTTGGTACTCTGGAGAATCTTCCCCCCTCAAATATGAAGGTACTATTTTCAGCATATCCATGAGTTTTTTAACATTAATGAAAATTTATTGATGCTAAAATATAAGATATAATTAACTTCATGAAATTTGCCCTTTTAATGTATGCAATTCCATGGTTTCACATTTATTAATTTAACTATTCCTCACTGCTCCATAAGGTACTAGTTTCACCCCTACTTTGCAGACGATAAAACTGAGGCCAAAATATGTTGAATGACCTTCCCCAAACTTTGAATGAGAAACCTCTTATCAACAAGGGTGCCTGAATGAAGCATATTTGTATACCTAACCCTTAACTGTACCCCACAGTATCATAATAAAAAATATTGATTATAAAAAAAGAAAGAAATCATACATATAAAGTACACGATATTTTCAATAAAGTAGATAATTAGTGAATGTGAATTATCTTCCTCTCCTTTTAAGTAATTAAGAGGTAATTCAAAGATGGTAATAATATATCAATCATCACTTTATTAAATACTGATATAGTCATTGTTCAGTTCCAGGCACAAGTGAGACACTGGGTTTTCAGAGGTGGTTAACGATTTTCCCTGTCATCACAAATACTCACAAATATCTGAGAAACAGACTCAAACAGGAAGGAAGAATGTGACAAATGTTCGGATAACAGTTATTACTATGACTTATCTGTATCCAGCCAGAGTATAAGACAAAGATAGCAAGTTAGAACCAATTTTTAGGTACAACAGTATTATTTAAAACATGCAGTTGCTTAAGCACTTTATAGACATATGAAAAAAGCAAAACATTGATTGCTCATGGGGTTTCACAACTCAGTAGAGAGACAGAGCATATGAGCACCATCAGTTGAAGGAATGATATCTGCTTTTATGAGAAATAGTCCAAAACAACTAGAATTAGCACTTGCATGGAAGCAAAAATTTAAAAGATGAAAGGAGCAAAGAGGACACTCAAAATAGAAATGCATTTAACTTGATTCATGCCATGTATATTTATTAAGCATATAAATTATGATAGGCATAAGGAAATCATAAGAGATACAAAGATAAATAAGATATAAATTCTAGAAAAGAGCTCACCATCTAACAGGAAAGAAATAATTACATAGACTGAGACTAGACTGATGAGTTCTCTGTGCATGAATCCACATATACAGGGGTGAAGAGGACCCTTGCTGGGAATCTGGCCCTTCGGGAGTGTTTTGTTCAAAGCAATCCAGAATAGTGTAGCAATATAGAAAATAATGATTCTTTGGGGAGCTTCAGAAGCCAAAATCAGCAGGGACAAATACCAATACAAAATGAACAAAGGAGAAGCAGCAGCAAAAGGGAGAAGAGGCTGAGAAACGGATCAAAGGAAGCATGTTGGGAACAAAGTGTTAAAGCATTGAGGAATTGCTGCCAAGGGAGCCAGAGTGGTCAATGAAGCTGTAATGGATTGATAGGCTGTGGAATATGGACAGGGTGCCTGCCTACAAGTGAAGACTCAGGACAGACATTGTGCTACTGGTATCAACTGTATTCTCTGATCAAGCAGAGTGACTGGTCAATTTTATCGGTCAAGGACACAAGAAAGTCTTCACAAAGGAGGTGTTGTGTTTACTGGCCTTTGAAAATCAGGCAGGGTTCTTTCACATAGAGAATAGGGGCAGAAAAGGTCACTTTATGCAGAGGGAACAGCGTGATCAAAGGCTTGGGGGCACATGAGTGCATGGCTACATGGGGTGTTCAGGGACTATGAGTGTTCTGACATTTTTAGCACATTGCATGTGTGGGAAGAAACAGTGGGATATAGTGCTCACAGAGAATTTCAGAGAATTCTAATCAGATGTGAAGAGGGATGATAGCTTTGTTGCAGAAATAGTGCAAATATTCTTCTTAATTTTCACCTTTTACTTATTTTTTTCTTTAGTTCTAAACAGGATTATTCATTTTTAACAAACTGAACAAGCTTCATTTTTCAAGAAAAGATTTACATTCTGTGATGGTTAATTTTATATGTTAACTTAATCCGTTTGGGTTGTTATGATAAAATACATTAGACTGAGTTGTTTATAAATAGCAGAATTTTTTTTTTCTTATGGTTCTATAGGATGGGAAGTCCAAGATAAAAAATAAGGCAGATTTGGTGTCTGGTAGATACTCATGTCCTTACGGACAGTGAATTTTAGTTGACTCTCACCTGGTGGAAGGGATGAATGAGCTCCCATGGACTTTTTAGTAAGAGTACCGATCCTATTTAGAAGGGCTCCACCTTTATGGTGTAATTACTTTCCCAAATATTTCACCTCTTAATAACGTCACTTTGAGGATTAGGACTTAAAAATATGAATTTGGGGCAGGATGGGGAGATAGAAACATTTAAATCATAAGATGTTTCCACTTGACTACAAGGTACCCAGACACTTGGCGAAATGTTATTCAGGATGCTTTTGTGCAGGTGTTGTTGATGATATTAAATTTAAATTGGTAGACTGTATAAAGCAGATTGCCTCCTTAAAGTAGGTGAGCCTCATCAAATAAGTTGAAGGCCTGAATAGAACACAAATGATAATTCTCCCTCAGGTAAAAGATAATTCCTCATGCCTGATAGCCTTCAGACACAAACTGAAACATTAGTTCTTCCTAGGTCTCAAGTCTTCCAGCTTTTGGACCACAATCGGTTCTCCTAGTTCTTAGGCCTTCAGACTCTTCACTGTGGAACTGCTACACTGGCTTATATGGAAGTCCAGTTTATAGACTCTCCCTGCAGATCTCCATAATCACATAAACCAATTCCTTCTTTCTCTTTCTCTCTCCCCCTCCTCACTTCCCCCACCTCTCTTTCTCCCTCCCTCCCTCTCTCCTTCTCTCTTTTTCTCCCTTTCTGTTTATTTCTATCTCACCTATACCTGTAGTTAGAGCCATTGCTATGAATATTCAATTGGTTTCATTTCTCTAGAAAATCCTGACTGATGCAAATACCTAATGAATGATACAAATACTTCTTTGTTAACCCACTATTCAAGTTTTTTTTTTTACCCAGGTTAACAGATTAGTGCTGTTAAAACAATCCAAAAGCTACAAGGAGCAACCTCAGATAAAGAATCTGTAGAGTAAAATATAGACAGGAAATTTTAAGGTGTCTTAACATTCTGCTGAATGGGCTTTCTTTGGTGGATAATTACTGCCTCTATCTCTACACACACACACACACACACACACACACACACACACACACACACACACAGCACACATTGCCCTAGAGAAAGGTGCTCAGGATTTGAGTCTAACAAATCTCAGTCCAGATCCTTGCTTCATTTCTTATCACTTGTACAATCAGAGAAAATAACTTTAGAAGTTTCGATTTATTCTTTCATAAAATAAAAGCAGAAAGGAAAATGAAATGAGTATACAAAACACATATAAAAACAACTAAAAATATCATTGCCCTCCCTTAGTTCTCATAAGTATGAGTATATATTAGTTATTCATCCTTTTTCATCTCCTTCAATTTCCTGTATATCCTTCTGCATGAAGAGAAATGCATAATAATAGGAATAAAATTCCTGTTGTAAGCCTTTGACTTTCATTTGTGTTCTGAGCACACATAAAGTTCAGTTGTTTTTTGATTTATAGGCATTGGAAGAACCGAGAATAATTCTCATTATCTATGGCCAGATATTTACTATACCATATAGTAATCAGCCACCTAACATTTAGGTGACTGCATCCCTGAAATATTCATTTTTAATTTTTTGTAAAGATGAAGTCTCACTATGTTGTCTTGACTGGTCAAGAACTCCTGGGCTCAAGCAATCCTCCCACTTCAATATCCCAAAGAGCTAAGATTTCAGGTGCGAACCACTGTGCCTACCATACCCTAAAATATTTTGCTTGTTTTTTAGTATATATAAAGTCATTCGTATGATGAAATCTCAAGAAGAAGAAAATAAAGGGATAATTCAAGTCTATTCCTAAGGAACTGGACTATGGTAAAATACACACACACACACACACACACACACACCACACACACACACACACGGACACGTTTTCATAAACATAAACATTTCATAAACATCCACCCACAAATATGTTTTATAGGCTTTCAGAAAAACTTCTTTGGGGGCTTTTACAAAGTCATCTGTTTAATCTCTAAATTAATCTTTGCACAAACAAAACTCTTGTAAACTGTTTAGCAGAAATGAGTTAGTATATAAGTCACTGGTAGTCCACTGTAGGCCTGACGGATCTTAAATATCTTTTTCTTATGTTCACATCAGCACACTGCATACTTCCAGTTATGCTCTCACTGAATCCTGGTGTGTGTGTGTGTATGCATGTGCACATGAGAGTCTATTTTTTATTTCCTTTCAATTAAAAAACATTCTCCTTACTATAAAAATGCCTATGAAAAAATGGTTTCAGAGACATGGCCTATTAAAATTGTAAAGGAAGTAAGACATCACCCAGCCCGAAACCCTCCTTTTAAAACTATGCAAACAGAGGGAAAATACTGATTTCCAGTATCTCCATAATGAATCGAATGCCCCTCCCACCATACCTTGAAGTACTAACCTACAGTACCTGTGAATGTGACCTCATTTGGAAATAGGGTCATTATAAATGTAACTAATTAAAATGAGATAATACTGAATAAGGTGTGTCCTTAATCCTATGAGACGGATGTCTTTATAAGAAGCAAACTCCATGTGAGGACAGTAACACACAAAGGAAGATAGCCACGTAATGACAGAAGCAGAGATTGAAGTTATGTGGCTGCAAGACAAGGAATGCCAAGGATTCAGGCTAGGAAAGCAGGCAATAGCAGTAGCTAAATTTCTTTATTAGAATGGTTTAAGAGAAGTTATGTGAAAGAATAGGAAATTGAAACTGCATATTTACAGGGTGATAAAAAGTTGATTGATTATATAAAACCTGAGAGGGCACAAGTAAGTTCATGATAGGCCATACCTCCTATTCCTGCCCCAGCTCTTCTTGGTATCACCATTTGTGCTCTGCATTTTTTTTTTTTTTGAGTTGGAGTCTCACTCTGTCGCCCAGACTGGAGTGCGGTGGCATGCTCCCGGCCACCGCAGCCTCGACCTGAAGGGCTCCGGCGATCCTTCCGCCTCAGCCTTCCAAGTAGCTGGAACTACAGGCAAGCGCTACCATGCCCGGCTAATTTTTTGATTTATTGTAGAGATGAGGTCTGGCCAAGTTGCCCAGGCGGCTCTCAAACCCGCGGGCTCAGGCAATCCACTCACCTTAGCCTCCCAAAGGTGCGGGATTACAGGCTGAGCCACCAAGCCCGGCAGTACTCTGCATTTAAATATCACAGAAAAAAATAGTAAATATTTAATTCCTCCACTGATTTTTTGCTGCTTCTTTTGAAGGAAAGTCCAAACATTTTTAAACTGAACATATATCACATCTAAAACACATCTGAAGCCACTTGATATATGTATCAATGTGTTGGTGCATCAAGGCTAGGACTAATTCAAATTTCTGGACCTAATAGTGAGCATAAAACATGCTGCTTAAATAGTCTAATCCTACTCTCTTCAATTAGAATATGTGGATAATAACAGTTTCTATATAATTGTATGGTGAGGCTAGTATATTAAGTGCTAATAGGAAGAGAAGTGGGAAGGAGGAACTGAGATGGGGCTTGGAGAGTAAGGAGTCAAGGTGAAGGAGAAAAGAGGAGACGTTATGAGCTTTATTTTAATTTCTAAGAGGTCATTTTAGACATGTTTATAATTCTACCCCTATCCTCTTTTCTTCAAAGAAGCAAATGTATTATTACTTTTTTGAGGTGTACTTCTTTCAGCATCAACATTAAGACCCAGGGTTTAAAAAGTAAACAATCAAGGTTCTTACTCTTCACAGAACTACATTTTCAGAGCACAGTACAAGTCATCATCACTATCATCAGCAGAACTTTAAACATTAAAATGTGATTTCACAGATGATAGCCTATTTAATTATTGAACAACCAGCAAGGGGTTGGCAAGACAATGACTGTTATATCACATAGGAGACAGGGACACTGAGAATCAGGGAAATAAAGGGAACTGCTAAAGTCACAATCTGGGGAGTCCCAGAACAGAGCTCTCCCTTCTCCCCAAGCCCTAGAAAACTTCCCATTCTCAGTTGACCTGTTTAATGTCTACTCATTATGAAACATTCAGCAAAAGTGTTTCTTATAAAACTTTCCTCACACCCCCATTACTGGCTCCTTGACAACTCCTTACTACCTTTGATCACTGCAGTTGTCGTACTTGAATGAAACATGCCCTTATTTATCACATTTTCCCCACTAGATGACAATTGCTTTTAGGACAAGGAGCATGGCAGAAGAATGTAACAGAGAAAGGAGTGGATAAATGCTGTCTTGAGGTGGCGTTCCATGCCCATCTTCTTCTGTGTTCATATTAGTAATATGCTAATAACAACAATAAAACTTGCACTGAAGCTTCATACTTAGATGCCTATTTGTTATTGCATCGAGTCTATTTAAATTTTTCTTCTAATAGGCCAGGTCATAGATGGCCATGGTATTTTTACTTTTGTAATTCATTTACTAAGGAGACTGGACCCAAAGAGTTATGAAAACAAAAATCATAAAAATGGTTTTGCCCCCTCCAACTTCTACCTTGAGACACGCTCTGTAGGTTCTGCCTTTCTCTCCCTAGTGCTAATATTTTATACATGCCCCATAGATTTTCCAATTGCTTTTCAATTATAAAAACTAAAAGAACACATTTAATTGGGCAAATAAAGACACTTTAGATTCAGTAAAATGCAAGACTTCAATCTCGCATTTAGTTCACATCTTCTCCTTTTTCCTCAACAAAGGAATCTAAGGTGAGAAAAGAATAGAGTTGTTCCTTTGCTATGTATTTTTCATTTATATTCCCCTTCACCTTTGATGCAGCTTCCAAGATTGGGGCTGGAGGGGTGCAGAGATAAGGAAAGAGATTAATCTACTAGCTGGTACTGTCTGTGGTGTTCTCTTGCCTAATAGTGACGAGTTATCACCCCCTCTGTGTGGCTGCAGTTAAAATGCCAAAGTTCAATAGGACACAGCTGCCGGTTCCTTAGAAATATTTCTGTCCCTTGCTCTGTTGTGGACATCTTAGCACTTGTCTGGTTCGGGGGACAGAAAATGCATTTTTCAGACAGACAATTTTCTTATCTCCTTAGATAGCCTTATGAGATAGTGCCCATTCAACAGGATTAAGACTGGTGTATCATTTCCATTCCCTCTGTTACTTAGCAGCACCCTCCCATTTTGTGCGGGGGTGCTTCCCTATCTCTTAATTTTAAGTTTGTCTATTTGACTTGCTTTGACCAATAGGTTAAAGATGAAACAATATTATACTAATGTATAGCTTAGGCCTCAGGAGACTTTTAATGTTTCTGCTTGTTCTTTTTTTTTAATGTCATTACTATGAGAAGAGAATCCTCTGCCTAGCCTGTGGTTATCAGAAAGGATATGACAAAATAGGAAGCAGTGTCACCATCAGCCAAGCCCAGTCTAGATCGTCAAGTACCAGCTTGTGGCAGACCTATGCGTGCACTCAGCTTGGATCAGGAGGAAAGCCTACCTGAACCTGGCCCATGTCACCTGAATCCCACCCAACTCACAAACTCATGAGCTAAACAAATGTTTATCATTGTAAATCACAGAGATTCTGCGACTGTATGCTTAACACAGTACTACTGATGCAATCAATTACCTTCTGTGTCATTTTGTTTCCCTACCTGGAACTCCTGCACTTTGATCATACCAAAGACAGAAAGTATAGGTTGTTCCCATTGCTGCTATGCTACCATGTCCTAACTTTGTAAGTGGCTTCCGACATCTATTCTGTCCTCTTGTAGTAGAGCTTGGCAAACATTTTTCTGCAAAGGGACTGCTAAAACATTTCTTACAGGCCATATGCTATCTGTCTCTGTTCATCTATGCCATCATAATGTGAAAGTATCTATAGAAAGCAAAGCGAATAAATGATGATATGTGGCTATTTTCCAAGAAAATTCTATTTATAAAAGCAGGCAATGGGCCAGATTTGGTCCATGGGCCTTAGTTTGGTGACCTTGCTATATACTGACAAATTCTGACTTTAAACTAGACACATGGAAGCTAGGCTAAAAGATTATCACATCTCTGCCTATCTTCCAGATATATGACAAACTAACTGGTCAATGTAATATAATTTTTAAAATTTTATTTAATATCCTTAAAGCAAGGATCACTTTCCTTGGCCATTTTCTCACATTTTTCATCTGGTAAAACTCACCTTACATAAAAAGAAAAAAGATATCCTCATCTAGAGACATGAACTCAAAGGAATCAAGATCCCTATAAGTTTATGAACTCACCAATCAGCTCGCCCTGCATAATTCTGTCATTTTTTTTTTTACATGAAAAACATTTTTTTCTTGTTTAACCCCTCCAAATTAAGGTTCTTTTCGTAGTGTATGTAATAAAATCAAACTCTCAGTTTTAAAAATAAATTAGAAGCAAACAATAAAATAAACCAAAGTAGTTTGGATAAAGGAATTTTTATGCGTTCTCTATTCCAGAGTAATAAATTACCCTCCAAATACTGATTTTTTTTCCCAGTGTCCGAAAATTAAGAATTTGGGGCTAAATGAGTTGGGGGCCTCTGACTAAAGTTTTCTCATGAGGTCATAATCAACATATAATCTGGGCTACAGTCTCATTTGAAGGAGAAGATAATCTACTTCTAAATTCATTCATATGATTGTCAGCAATACAAAGTTCTTCTCAAGTTATTGGACTGAAGGCCTCTATTTTGTTACTGTTAGTAGTCTGTTAGCTAAAATCTTCTTTTAGCCATTTGCCAGGCAGGCTCCTCCAAAGGGTTACTTATAATACAGCATCTAGTTTTCCTCAGAGCAAGCCAGTGAGAGTGTGGGAGATGCTTTTTGTAATCTCATTCATCACCTTTGCTGTATTCTGTTTGCTCAAAGCAAGTCATACGTTCATTCCATACTCAATGGAAGGGGATTATACAAGAGCACAAATACAAAGAGGTAGAGATCATTTGGCCATCCTAAATGCTGCCTACCAATGCAATTACTAATATTAAGAGCTGCAATACTAGTTACAATAGAATAAATATAAAACAATAAATGTAAATAAAGGAAAAAATAAGTCGTTAAAATATTGAAATTCTAAAGGAAATCTGCAATTCCCTAGCAAATAATAATCTAAATTTTAGAGCAATAATAAAGTGAACCTCAAAGAATGGAAATATAAAAATTAATTACTGCAAAGTATCCAAAACCCCTGTCCATTGTAGTTATTACCAAGATCTATAAGATTAATAATTGAATTTTATTTAGTTTCAAAAGAGCATGTTAATAAATTGTTATTTACATAATTCCAGGACGTAAAGGAATATTTAAAGTTTTCCAACATATAAAAACAAGACAACTCTAGTAAAATAATCTGGTAAAAGTTTTTTTAAAAACAGAAAAGTATTTTTTGTGAATATAGAGGAAATATCTTTAAGTTAAGAAAAAAGCATTACTTAAAAGAAGGAAGTCTATTTTCAGCAAAATAATATACTATAATTAAGTAGAGCTTATTCTAATCAATCATTAAATTAAAGAATATTATGTAATCATAACAACAGATGAGAAATGACAATTTATTGAAGGGCAATGAAAACCATCATTAGTTATTATCCTAAAAGATAGGACACTAAAACCATTAAAGTTGAAGACAGGAACTATGTACCTACTATCACGATTTTTATTTAAATTGTGCCTGTTAGGTTCTAGTCTATGCAATAAAACAGAAAAATATGATAAACATTTAAAAAGTAAGTATTTTTCTCTATGATATGTGTACCTAGAAAATCCATTTTTTTCTAGTATAGAATATTTAATATTAAAAATTAGTAGCTAATCTATCTTCTACCAAAACAAAATAAAATCAGAGAAAATATTCCTTTTTCAAACAACCAAAATGATGTGTTAGTTGGAATAAATTTTCATGGTACAAGGCCCCAAATAAAGCACTACATGAAAATAAATTTATGAATGTAAAGCAAACTCTGTACAAAAGAAAAAACATATCATAATCTTCATGTTAAGACAATAAACAAATATCAGTTTTAATAAGATTAATATGTATATGTAATTCAGTTCTTAATGGTACTCAACATAGAGTCTTGGTATTAAAAATGGCAATCTGAATTTTTATATGGAAGAATAATTGCCTCCAAATAAGCAAAGATTATTGAAAGAGACTATTAAAAAGGAAAAACTAGCCGGGCTCGGTGGCTCAGCCTGTAATCCCGCGCCTTTGGGAGGCTGAGGTGAGTGGATTGCCTGAGCCCGCGGGTTCGAGACCCGCCTGGGCAGTGAGACCTCATCTCTACAATAAATCAAAAAATCAGCCGGGCATGGTAGTGCATGCCTGTAATTCCAGCTACTCGGAAGGCTGAGGCGGAAGGATCGCCGGAGCCCAGCAGGTCGAGGCTGCAGTGGCCGGGAGCGGCCACTGCACTCCAGTCTCGGCGACAGAGTGAGACTCCAACTGAAAAAAAAAAAAAGGAAAAACTTGCCTTAGCAAGAAGTAGAATACGTTATAAAAATACAGAGGTCAGTCAGATTATACGTATTATTTTTATAAAAACTGATAAATGCACCAATCAAAGAAAATTAAATAACAATATATATGAGAATTTGACAAAACAAGAGTCGTATTCTTATTCAGAGTGAAAGAATAATAGTAAAATCCCCTTGCTATCAATTTATATTGCCAATCCAAATAAATGGACAAAGCCTCCATCATAAGTGTATTTTGAAGTGAATGTTGGAGTAGGAATATAAGTGGGCATACTCAGAGAGGTAAAGGAAGATAAAGATCTTAAAAATAAAAATAAGGAAGTTTACATAATTTTGTTTTGAAACAATTATCCTTTGCTAGAAGGATTAACAACCAAGGTGGTGTCAGTTTAAGGTTTAACAGGCAGTTGCTGGGTAGATGTTGTCATTGGAGTAATTTTTGTTCAAGTCTGTGGTTTTGGCAGAGTTTTTGTGATAGTTATCAGGCATTTGTGTGTGAAGACCTTCCCTTGGCTCTTTACCTAGCTCCATTTTGTCAGGGTTTGACACAAGTGACTCCATTTAGATTCTGGCAAATTTCGCCATATAAAAACAACTGTTTTTTTATAACACAAAAATTAATTATGTAAAGAAAAGTAAGTATTTTTTAAAAATTGTAGTGACTATTTCATCTAGAAATTGAAAAAGACTATTTCAATCAAAGTGAGAAACTCAGAAGTTCTAAAAGAAATGTTATAACTGATTTCATAAAAATTGAAAACTTTTTATGGCAACTTACATTGTGATTAAAAAGAGTTAATAGACAATGGATATTTTAAAGATATAAAAGAAATAAAAGATTAATAAATATTATGCACAAAGAGCTTTTATAAACTTACAAAAGAATATAGATAACAAAATTGGGAGAAAATACCCAAAAGTAAAAGAATGCCAATAAGAAAGCATATCCAAGTGATTGATACACATATGAGAAAATAATCAAAGTCTCTATTATGCAGGGAAATGCAAATCAAATTAACAATAACTTATCTCTTTATGTTAAAAAAATTGGTAAAATTTAAAAGTTCTGCAATACATCTTATTGCTAAGACTGAAGCAGAAAAATCACCCCCCCACACACAGTGACAGAAATTGAATTATTACAGGTATGAGACACAGTCCAACAACATCCATGAACATGTTAAACTAAACATTACCTTTGATCTTACAAGCACACTCTTAGAAACCAATTTCACAAAATGAAAACACAAATATGTCAGGGAAAAAAAATGAGAATACTATTAAAACATTAGTTTTGAAGAGGAAAAAATTAGAAATACAGTACAAGTCCATCAACTAGAGATTGTTGAATGAATTATACTAGTCACCACAGAAATATTGAATACCATGCAGTCATTAAAGCAAGATGCAGGAAAGTTCATTTAATGCAATTTCACTTTGAAAAACAAGCAAGGAGCAAAGATTTTATGAGCTATGGAGTACATAAAAGGAGATATCTATAGTTTCAAGAAACGCACACATATGTACACACATATACACACACATTGTGTGTGTTTGTGTGTGTTATTAATTTGTCAACATAAATTGTTTCATTTGTAGTAAAAGGCAAGTTTGGATGTGGGAAGACAAAGTGGATAGCAGGAGGTTCAAGCAAAGTCAAAAAACTGTAAAATAATATTAATAGCAGTATGTATTCTAGGATCATGCTAGTGTGTACATTTAACTATACATGCATGAACATATACCAAATTAAATTATAAACAAATATGAATATATACAAATATCTAGTTTGATGAACCCTATTGGGTTCCAAGTTTTCAAGGCCTAAAAAGGAAAATTAGTTAAGCAAGTTCCCAAAATCAGTAGTAAGCACAATTCCTGTAAAAGGTTGGCTCTATCTTACCTCCCTTCTAGCTTGTAAAGTCAAATATTGATGCTATGAAAGAATGTTTATTCTTCAAAGTACTGCATAAATATATCAGAAATTCTTAAGCTAAAGGTTTACTGTTGAATTATTAAGGGTATCTCTTGCATCTGGAGATAAATGTATTATTTGGATATCTAACCATATTGGAGAATTGAGGAAGTCACTCAGCCTGTAAAATGATTATTCATTAACAAACACATTTGTATTATAGAGGTAAATGTTCTGTAAATTATTATCTTTCTCAAGCAACAAAATATGCATGCAATAATGGCTGAAGACTTCATTAATCAGGGA
The DNA here is from genome assembly GCA_027257055.1 of Cephalopachus bancanus. NCBI lineage: Eukaryota > Metazoa > Chordata > Mammalia > Primates > Tarsiidae > Cephalopachus > Cephalopachus bancanus. The sequence continues at coordinate 2,700,725 of JAPVLO010000046.1, read as the reverse complement.
ACATACGCCAATACCCAGGTACAGGAATTGAGGATTTAAATTAAATTTAACTCAAAGAAATGTAAAATAAGACATATAATAATCCAACTATCAAAAATAAAAAGTAAACATTCTGAAAACAATAAAATAAGAAATGTATCATATAAAAGGAGTGTTGATACAATTATTTCAGATAACTCAGCAAAAAGTTTATAGGTCAAGAGAGAATGTGATGATATATATCAAGTGCTGGAAGAAAATCAAAACAAAACTTTTAACCAAGAATATTTTATCCAGCAAACCTGGCCTTCAAAAATAAAGGAGAGATAAATATTTTCACAAACACAAAGGCAGTTAATCACCCTAAACATGTTCTACAGGAGATTTATTTCACCTGTAAGGTCCCATAAAGACTGTAATTGAAGGGATGGAGAAGATATTAAATTCAAATGGAAACCAAAAGAGAGCAGGGTAGCTAGCTATCTTTATATTAGATAAAATAAACTATAAATTTAAAAAGTTGTCAAAAGAAATAAAGCAGATAATTGCATAGTGATAAAGGAATCAATTTAGCAGAGCAATATAACAATTAAGAGAGCACCTAAAAGATACAGCAAATATGAACATAACTAAAGGGATAAATTGACAGCAAAACAGTAACAGTAATGGACTTCAACATCCCACTAACAGAAATGGAAAGGTTGTCTAAACAGAAAATTGGAAACGAAACACTGGACTTAAACTGCAAGCTCCACCAAATGAACCTAACTAACATTTATGGGACATTCCATCCAACAGCTACAGACTACACATTCCTCTCAACTCCACATAGAACATTGTCCATGATCGATTATATATTAGGCAACAAAAGCATGTCTTGACAATTTTAAAAAGAGTGAAACAATATCAAGTATTTTTTTCTGACCAAAATTATATAAAACTAAAAATCAGTAACAGGAGGAACTATGGACACTTTACAAATACATAGAAATTAAACAACAGGCTGCTGATCAATCCATGGATTAATGAAAAAATTAAAAGAAATAATTTTTTAAATATTGATACAAATGAAAATGGAAACAAAATACCAAATCATATAGGTTACAACAAAAGGATTCAAACAAGAAAGACTTTACCATTAAACACCTATCAAATATTTTTAAAAGATTTCAAATAGACTATTTGTCATTGCACCTTAAGGAACTAAAAAAACAAGAAGAAAATAAAGCCAAAATTAGTAAAAGAAAAATAATAAAGATCCAAAGAAAAACAAATAAAATTTTTAGATTAAGTAAACACAAAAAGTCAACAAAATTGTTTAAAGTTTTTTTTAATTTTTAAAAAATTTGTAATTTTATTTATATATATATTTTTTATTTTAAAGATATGTAGTACAATTCAGGATTAGACATACAAGTGGACATTGTACAGGTAAAGTTTGGGCCTCCCTTTGGTCCCCACTATGCCTGGTTTGAGATCAGGTACACTTATTAATGTTATATGCCCCCTCCACCCCAGCAGTATCCTGCTGCTGCCAATCCCTTTCTTATAATATTATGGTAAATGTTCAGGGTCCACCTATGAGTGAGAACACGTGGTACTCAGTTCTTTGTTTCTGTGATAGAATGTTGAGCATTATAGACTCTAAATCCATCCAAGTTTCTGTGAAGTCCATATGTTTATCATTCTTTATGGTTGTATAATATTACATTGTATATATGTACAACAGGTTGGTTCCATGTTTTTGCTATTGTGAATAGTGCTGCAATAAACATGAATGTGCAGGTACATCCTTTTTTGAAGAATGATTTGAGTTTCTCTGGGTATATTCCCAGTAGGGACAATGCTGGGTCATATGGGAGGTCAATTTCTAGTTCTTTTAGAAATCACCACACTGTTTTCCATACAGGTTCAACTAGTTTGCATTCCCCCCAGCAGTGTAGAATCATTCCTTTTGCTACGTATCTTCGCCAGCATCTGTTGTTGTTTGTTTTATTAATAATAGCCATTCTTACTGGGGTTAGTTGGTATCTCAATGTGATTTTTATTTGCATTTCTTGATAACTAGTGAGGCTGAGCACTTTTTCATGTGTCTGTTGGTTGCTCATATATCTTTTTTTGAGAAATTTCTATTCATGCCTTTTGCCTATTTTTTAATGGGGCCGTTTGTTTGGTTTGGTTTGGTTTTTTTTGTTGTTGTTGTTTTTTCCTTTTGGTATGCATGAGTCATTTGTAGATCCTGTAGGTTAGACCTTTGTCAGATACATAGTTGGCAAATATTTTTTCCCATTTTGTGGGCTGTCTCTCTGCTCTCTTGATGGTTTCTTTTGCTTTGCAGAAGCTTTTCAGTTTAATGAAGTCCCATTTGTCTATCCTACATCCTATGGCATGGACATCTGGGGGTTTGATCAGGAATTGGTTGCCTACTCTGATTTCTGTAAGGGTGTCTCCTGCATTTTCTAACATTCTTAACATTTGAGATTTTACATTTAGGTGTTTGTCCATTGAGAGTTGATTTTTATGTATGGTGATAGGTAGGGGTTCTGTTCAATGTTCTGCATGTGGTCAGCCAGTTTTCCCAACACCATTTACTGAATGGGTTCTCTTCTCCTGAATGGTTGTTTGTGGAGGCTTTGTCAGAGATGAGTTGATTGAGAAATTGAGGTTTTGCTTCCAGAATCTCTATCCTCTTACACTGGTCCATATGCCTGCCTTGTACCAATACCATGCAGTTTTGATTATTGTAGCCTTATAATAAAGTTAAAGTCTGGAAGTGTGAACCTCCCACTTTGTTTCTTTGGCTAAGGATTGTTTTCGCTATTCAATGGTTGTTTATGTTTCCATATGAATTTATGTATTGTGTTTTCCAGAACTGAGAAGAATGATATTGGTATTTTAATGGGTATTGCGTTGAATCTGTAGATTGCCTTTGGTAGAATGGACAGCTTAACAATGTTGATTCTTCCTATCCATGAGCATGGAATATTTTTCCATTTTTTTGTGTCTTCTTGGATTTCTTGGAGCAGTGTTTTGTAGTTTTCCTTGTAAAAGTCTTTCACTTCTCGGGTTTTGAATATGCTGAGGTATTTCATTTGTGCGTGTGTGTGTGTGTGTGTGTGTGTGTGTGTGTGTGTGTGTGTAGTGTGTGTGTGTGTTTGTGTGTGAGTGTGTCTGTGTGACTATTGTGAATTGGATTGTGCTTTTTATTGGCTCTCTGCCTCTTTGTTGTTGGTGTATAATAATGTGACTGTCTTTTGCACATTTATTTTATACTCTGAAATTTTGTCAAAGTCTTTTATCACTACAAGGAGGCTTCTGATAGATTATCTTGGATTTTTCCAGAAATAGGATCATATCATCAGAAAAGAGAGATAAGTTAACTTCTTCTTTTCCTATATGAATACATCTGATTTCCCTCGCTTGCCTAATTGTTCTAGCTAAGACTTCCAACACTATGTTGAACAGAAGGAGTTAGAGTGGGCAGCCTTGTCTTGTTCCTGTTTTCAAGGGAAATTTTTCCTGTTTCTATACTTTTAGCAATATGTTGGTTGCAGATTTATTGTATATGACAATCACTATTTAGAGGTATGTTCCTTCTGTGCCTCGGTGTTTGAGAGTTTTTATCAAGAAGTGATGCCAGATTTTACTGAAAACTTTTTCTGCATCTAATGATATAATCATGTGGTTCTTGTATTTACATCTGTTTATGTATTTTATTACATTTATAGTTTGCAGATATTAAGACAGTCCTTTATCTCAAGGATGAAGCCTACTTGGTCATGGTGGGTGATTTTTGAGATGTGTTGTTGGATCCAACTTGTTAGAATCTTGTTGATAATTTTTGCATCTGTATTCATTAGGAATATGTATCTGTAGTTCTCTTTTTCTGGCTGGATCTCTACCTGGTTTGTGTATCAGTGTGATGTTAGCTTCATAAAATGATTTGGGAAGAATTCTCTCTTTCTCAATTGCCTGGAATACTTTTGATAGGATTGATATCAGTTTCTCCTTGCATACTTTATTGATTTTCAATGGAAATCCATCTCTGCTACAAGTTTTTCATGTTGCATCTTCTCTTTCTTGATTCTTATTCACCTTTTCCATCCATTTCATAATCCCTATTGTGTTCTGGGGTGAGTCATCAGTGGCTTCCATTGTTTGGGCACTGAGGTGTGATTTTTTTTCAGGTGCTTTCTCTTTGTCACACTGGGAATTATCTATTTTCTTCTGTTGATGTTTCCTCATTGGTGACTGATCTCTTTCTTTTCTCTTTAGTCCCATTATTCAGTGGCAGTGGGAAAGGTTTTCACTTCTGATATTTACTCAGTTCTTTATTCTTCCCTGACCAGGGCTCTGAATTTGTTATATTTTGAAAAAGGACTGTGGGTGGAAAGTTTTATTGTCTCTTGTTGTTTTGAGATTCAAATAAGGTGGAGGTTGGGGAACTAGGATTCAGAAACTTCTTGCAAGTCACAATGTTCACTGATTGTGGTATGGGTTCTCTGAGACCCACTCCTTACCACCACTCTATTTGATGATGTAATAGGTATGTGTGGGTACCCCCGAGTCCAAGAGTCCAAGATACAGTAACAGCAATGAGAACAGAGTAAAGCAGAATAAAATAAGATGAAAAAATTAAAAAATAAAAATTTAAAAACACGGAATGACAAGAGTAGAAACCAAAGCAAAAAAAAAAAAAAAACTAAGCACACACACACAGACACACACACAAACAAAAACCAAAACAAATTGGAACAAAAAATTAAGCAAAACAAACAAAAATACCATAAAAATTGACACACACACACAGAGAAAAAGAAAAGAATTCAAATTGAACCCTCACACATACATTCACATATACATTAAACTAAAAAATATAGAAACAAACAAATAAAATTGAAAGCTGAGCACTCAATCATTCACATGCACACATAAACAGAAAACAAAAACAAAAGTAAAAAAGAGGAAAGAATAAGAAGAAATAAAAGGGGGGGAGAACACAGTTAGAACCCTCACATACACATGCATGCACAAAGGAAAAAGAAAAAAAAATAACAAAAAAACTAACAGAAAAACAACAAGCACAAAAAATAACTGTCCTCTTGTAGTAGGTTCTATAAATGTTCCTCTCAGCTGCTCATAGGTAAGCCAACTTGCTGTCTCCTGAAGAGCTGTGGCCTTATTCACAGTCTCCCCAGTGTCTGCCTGGGTAAGGAGGAAGTGGCAATAGGGGTGGGTAGGGCTTCAGTCCTCCCCTCCCATTCTGGTATGCTCAGGGGGATCTCGTCTGGTAGGGAGGTAAAGAATTGTTTCTTCCTCGGTACTGTTAGGGGGGCACCCCAGCCAGGTTTATCCTGGAGTACAGTCCTATCATGGCTGACTTCCATGTTCTGCATGTGTTCTTCCCTCTCAGACATGCCCCAGCCATGTGGGTCTGACGTTCAGGTGCTTGCTGGGAAGGTGGGAGTTGGGTCACCTCCAGACTCACCACTGATCTCTTCTGAGGTCTTCCTTGTCCTTTTCCGGCCACATTCTTTGTCCTGTGGTTGAATCAAGGGAGGGGGTGGGGCATCTGACACTCAGCCCTTGTACTGTCCCTCTGGAGTTTGTGCTTTCAGAATTTTCCCTCGGCACTGCAATCAACACCTGAGTAGTTAATCCACTAGTCACAGAGATGGGGTCTGTCACTCCATGGTGAGTAAGCTGGAGCACTTTCATGCCCAGTTTTCAAGATGGTGGCAGTGTCCCTCTTTTGTCTTCTCCAATGGGGCTTTGCCTCTGGGCTTTCTCACTGTGCTCCCTCCTCAGTCTTTGCTGCCAGAGTGAAGCAGAGCCTGGAGCTGCCAGTTACTCTTAGCAGCTTCTTCTTGGGAAGGGTTTCACTGATTTTTTTTAATGGCACTCAGTTTCTGAACCCCAGGAAGTGCTAGGGTCCAAACAGAGTAGCTGCAGGACCAGCCACTTCACCAGGACAGCCCTGGTCACTTGCTCTTGAGTCCCCCCTCAATCAGCCACTCACACACCCATTTACTCACATATGCAAAATTTTCCATACACTCACACTGGGACTCGCAAGTCCAACTGGCTCTACCACCATCTTCTACACTCACTTTAAAGTTTTAAAGTTAAAATGAGCAAATATTTAGTTAAACTAATGAAGAAAAAATAAACTCAAATAAAATAAAATAAAATCAGAGATGAACAACAGTGCACTGATTCCATAGAAATATGAAAGACTATAAGATACTATTATAAACAAGTATATACCTACATACTAGATGCCTCACAAGAAATGAAGACACAAAAAATTTACCGAAGTTCAATCATGAAGAAAGAAAATCTGAACAAACTAATAATGTATGAGATGGAACCAGAAATTTAAAATCTTCCACCAAATAAAAGCCTAGGACATGATGACTTTATTGGTGACTCTACCAAATATTTTAAGAAGAATTGGTAACAATTTTCCATAAACTACTTACAAAAAGAAAAGAGGAGAAAGTGTACCACTAAGCTCATTCCAGAAAGTCAACATTATAATGATACAAAAAACAAAGACAATCACAAAAAAAGAAAATTACAGACCAGTATCCCTGATGAAAATAGATGAAAAAAGTATCAACAAAATATTAGCAAATAGAATTCAACAACAAATTCAATTCAGACAGAATTCAACAACAGATTTAAAAGTTCATTCACCATAATCAAGTGGGATTCACTCAAGGATGCACAGATGATTCAACATACACAATAAATATGGCAGAGAACATTCTAACATCACCACTACTCCCAGAAAATCAAAACCAAATAGTGAATCCCCACATTCTAATGTGTTCCATTCCTTAGTGTGATTGTAAATCCAATTTGTTGTAAATTCAGCAAAGTTAGCCTAGTTACCCAGTTAACATAATTGGCCGTATAGTAGTGTATGTAGTTAACAACTTTACTACCACCTAGTAATTAGAAATGATACATTGAAAATACATGTTCACATTTTGAAAGTTAGCAACCTGAATGTTTCCATGTAGGGGACTTATTGCATACAACACAAAGATCATCATTAGCACTATCCTAAAACTCAAACATGGGAATGAAACATTTCCAGGGGCCATACTAAAGATTATTAAATCTGAGATGTCCTTCCTCAATCTTCCAGGGAACCAAGTAAGCAGAAAAAATTTTCTTCACTTAAAAAAAAAAAGTAAGGTTGACATGGACAACCAGCTTCCTCACCATGTTTGGTTCCCTGGAAATAAGCCAGTTTCTTCTTCAACTCATGGGAAGCATTACAAGTACGCAATAGGAGAAAAATTTCTGGGGAAAGCCAGAGGCAAAGTCGGGAGGAAGAATCAGCATTACCAGTTTAGGAAACTTTGCTTTGTAATTTGGGCAAAGTAGATGCCAAATCAGAAGCACCACATGTTCTCTGAAGAGAATTCCTACTTAGGTTTACAACAATACTAGGTTACCACCTTTGAGAACTCTTCCATCTAGGACTGGTAGCACTCAGAAAGTTTACTAGATTAGAAGTAAACATAGGGTTAAGATGTCATCTAGTGCCAAAAACAAGGCAGCGTTCTAGCAAAAAAAATTCAGAAGGCAAATTGCAAATAAATATCTAAGCAAATAATCAGTTTTAAAAAAAATCAAAGGTAGCCAGACAGAAAGACTGGTATATATGACAAAATTTTTTAAGATAAAAAATATCTACCCACAATAACCAATAGAAAACAGAAAATCATTTACTTCCCAAATGGACAAAGAAAGGAGTCAGTGACAAACCTTCACAAGAGAAAAATAGGCATGCTCTCTGATAGAGAATTCAAAATGGCAGATTTGAAGATCTTCGGTAATCTCCAAATTAACATAGATAAGTAATTTAGAAATTTATTATATACATTTAATAAAATAATTAAGCTAATTCAAAAAAATTCTGAAACAAAGAAATATATTTGCTAAACTGAAAGATTTGTTAAAAGTTCTAAACAGCAGAACGAATCATTCAGAAGAAATACATACTCAAATACAGGCTATTGGATATAAATTAACAGGTAAACCACACAGATTAAGCCCCAATAAGACTACTCAGGGGCATGTAATAATCAGAAACTCAAAGATCAAGGACAAAGAAAGGATCCTAAAAGCTGTAATAAAAAAAGAAGCAAATCACATATAAAAGAGCTTCTATTTGTCTGGCAACAGACTTGTTAATGGAAACCATAGAGGGCATGAAGACGTGAGGTGACATTCAAAGTCCTGAAAGAAAAACATTGCCAGCTAAGAATTCAGTGCTGAGCAAAGCTATCTTTCAAATATGAAGGAGAGAGATAGTCTTTTCCAGACCAAACAAAAACAAAAACCAGCTGAATGAATTCATCACTACCATAGCCATCCTACAATAAATGCTAAAGTGAGTTCTGCAATCTAAAAGAAAAAAAAACACTAATGCATGAAGATAAAATATTTGAGAGTATGAAACACACAGGTCAGAGTAATACAAAGACAAACCCAAATAATCTAGCACTGCAGTTATTGTATGCAATCCACTCATATTTCTAGTATGGTATGTAGACTAAAAGACAAATCTATTCAAAACATTAAGAGCTACAGAAATGTGTTAACAGGCAATATAAATATAAAAATGCATATATTGAGGCAAAAAAGTCAAAATGTGGTGTTGGGGACTAAATAGTTAAAGCATGAAATTGTCTACCTAGAAAAGCAGAGTCCAGATAAGAATAGTATGTGTCTTACAAAGTACAGAAAATGCTGGCCAAGGACAAAACTAATATGAAATGTTGGCAGAACAGTCTGAGTCAGGGTACAGACACTTCTTGATAGAGGGGAAGTTTAATGTTAAAGATAGGGAAAGTTTGAATGCCTGATTGTATTGTACTTGTATATAAACTTTGGAATAAAGAGAAAGGGGGCCACTCGGGGACTAGCCCGGGTGCCCTCCCTTTGCAGCTAAAGAAGTATTGTATTCCTTTCACGTCTCCACTCCCTCTTTCAGGTACCCCAATAACCCCAGCTGGTGAGGACAGGTGGCGCCCGAACAAGGGACCTGAAAACGAGGGATGCAGTGAGAGACCACCGTCGATACGAAGAATCTGGAGAATAAAATAAGGTAAGACAGTGTATTCAATAATCCTTAGGGAGTAAACATGGGACAAAGCAACAGTAAAGAAATATTTGTGGAAATGTTGCAACACATGCTGCGGACGCGCAGCATTAAAGTAGGGAAACCTCAACTTGATAAATTTTTAGCTTTTATAACTTAAGTATGTCCTTGGTTTCCTGAAGAAGGAACTGTGAATAGTGAAACTTGGCAGAAGGTTGGAGAAAAATTAAGGGCTTATTATACTACTCATGGGCCTTCAAAAGTCCCGGTGAAAATGTTTAGCTTATGGAATTCGATTAGGGATTGTCAAGATCCTCGGTCTGAACTTACAAAGTTTAGTGAAAATGTAAAATCTTCTCAACCCAGTCATAAACCCGAGGATAACCCAGTTGTCGCTGAGGCATCTAATACCTCCCTGCCTCAGTCTGATGAGGAAGATCTAGAGGAAGAGGCTTTAAAATATCATGAGGAAAAATATCCCTCTTTAACCTTCCCAGTAATTTCAAAACCCGATAATGGCCTTACTGAAATCACTGAGCAGATGAGAGATTTGACAACTCAAGTGAGGGACTTATTGCAAGTATGTAAAAAGTCAGAAAGCGGCTTTCTGCCCGGGACAATAGCGCCTATTCAGCCAACGGTTCCTCCCGAGAAGTGGCCTCCACCTCCATCTAGTGTCACTGCAGGACTTGATCCGCCTCCACCTCCATCTGCGGTGGTGGCCCCTGTCATAAAGAATTTATCAGAAGTCATAGTATAGGCAGCACAGCAAGGGCATGATACCACAGGATTTGAGAATATGTTCCCAGTATTTGAAGAAAGAAATGCACAGGGTGATCTAGTCAGAGTGCACAGGCCGGTGAAATTTAAAATCGTAAAGGAATTGAAAACCGCCTGCTTGCAGTATGTTCCCACAGCTCCGTTCACAATGACAGTACTTGAAACAACTAGCCAATATCCTATGTCTCCCAATGATTGGAAAACGTTGGCCAGGGCTTGCTTGTCAGGGGGAGACTACTTACTTTGGAAGGCTGATTATTATGAGAGAAACAAGTGAACTGCTACAATTAATGTGCAGCAGAATATTCAGTGGCCCTTTGATATGCTTGTGGTGGAAGCAACAACCCACTCTAACGTTGACTATTAATGTTAAAGAATTTCAAGGTTTACTTGACACTGGGGCTGATGACTCAGTTATTTCATCCTGTTTTTGCCACCAGCTTGGCCAACACATGAGGCTATGATGAAATTAAAAGGTATAAGGCAGACTACCAATCCCAAAATAAGCACTAATCACCTCTCTTGGACTGATCCTAAAGAACACACAGGTATATTCCAACCATATGTAATTCCCAATTTACCCACTAATTTATGTAATGAAACAAATGAGAGTTTATTTACATGGTTCTAATCCTCATGTTACTTCTCAATTAATGGATCAGGGACTATTCCCTTCTCAAGAATTGGGACATGACAATCAAGGCATTAAACAGCCTATTCCTACTAGCATTAAAAACGATAAAACAGGTTTAGGGTATTTTTAGCACGGGCTCTTGATCCTTCTGCATGCCATGCAGATCCAATTGTTTGGTTATCTTCAAAACCTGTATGGGTGGATCAGTGGCCCTTAACTTCTGAAAAAATTAAGGTGGCCCAGTTATTAGTGCAGGAACAGCTCGAGGCAGGTCATATTGAGCCTTCTACTTCACCATGGAATTCTCCTATATTTGTCATAAAGAAAAAGGAAAATGAAGACTTTTACAAGATCTCAGAGAGATAAACAAAACCATAGAGACTATAAGAGCCTTACAACCAGGGCTTCCTAACCCTTGTGCCACACCTGATTCTTCCTATGTTATTGTCATGGATTTGAAAGATTGTTTTTATTCTATTCCCTTATATCCAGGAGACTCTAAAAGATTCGCTTTTAGCGTACCATCTATAAATTTAACTGAGCCCATGCAATGTTACCAATGGAAAGTTCTTCCTCAAGGCATGGCAAATAGCCCAACTTTGTGCCAAAAATTTGTTTCACATGTATTATGGCCTATAAGGCAATCATATCCACAAATTTATATTATTCATTATATAGATGACATTCTTTTAGCATCACCTGATCAAGTACAGCTTTTACAAGCTTATCGAGACTTGGAAAAATCTTTAAAAAGTACAGGTTTATTCATTGCTCCAGAAAAGGTACAAACTCATGCACCTTATACTTATTTGGGACACTACTTACTAAATCAAGAGATTAAACCACAAAAAATTCAAATCAGAACAGACAAACTGAAAACCTTAAATGATTTTCAAAAAATGTTAGGAGATATAAATTGGCTCCATCCCTCCCTTAACATTACTACAGGTGAATTAAAACCACTATTTAACATTTTGAAAAGGAAAAGCGATCCTTCCTCTCCCCGGGTGATTACTCCTCAAGCTAGACAGGCATTATCCAAAATAAAAACAGCCATTCATAATCAACAGCGCAAATTTATAAATTATGAACATCTGTGGGTTACATATATATTTCCTACAGCCATCACCCCTACCACCGTTCTATGGCAGGATGGCCCCTTACATTGGATACATACTTCCATAAACCCCCATAAGGTTTTACTGCCATATAATGAGGCTTTGGCTCAGACAATACACACTTCCCGTGTAAAAAGCCACCAATTATTTAGAAAGGAGCCTACATCTATCTACTTGCCTCTTACAGCACAACGAGTGGATATGCTTATGCAAAATTCTATGCCTTGGACCATAACTTTAGCCGGTTATACCGGACAGTTTATACATCATTACCCTCAACACAATTATTACAATTTTTTAAACTACATCCTTTTGTTTTGCCTGTTATTGTTTGGCCCCATCCTATTCGAGGGGCCAAAGTTTTCTTTACTGACGGTTCTCCATCAGGAAAATATGCAGTGGTAGAAAGTGAGCTTTTCCCCACCTCCTTTGGCTCAGGTCGTAGAACTTCAAACAGTTTTACAAGTGTTTCATGATTATAATACAATCCCTTTCAATTTGTATATAGACAGTAAATACATAGCTCACACTGTTCCAATTTTGGAAACAACTGGTACTATTACTACATCAAATTCTATGATACAACAATTGTTTTTAAAACTGCAAACTCAAATATGCCACAAAATTGTTCCATGTTATATTTCTCATGTGCGAGCTCACTCGCTTTTGCCTGGTCCCCTTAGCGTGGGGAATGCTTTGACAGATAACAGTTTATCTCAAATTTATCCAACTCTTTTAGAGGCTGCTCAAGCTTTGCATGCCATTCATCATCAGAACAGTGCCGAATTACATAAAGCTTTCCAAATTCCAAGAGAAGCAGCTCACCTTACAATTAATAATGGCCCATCTTATTTACAACATTTACCTGTACCTCACCTTAAAGTAAACCCTAGAGGCCTTGTCCCAGGACAAATATGGCAAATGGACATTACCCATGTGCCCTCATTTGGAAAATTAAAATTTGTCCACTCTACTGTCAATACATTTTCTGGGTTTATTGTGGCAACTGCAGCTGCCAAAAAGAACACTTCTTCTGTTATCATCCATGGTCTTCGCTGCTTTGCTGTTTTAGGACTTCCTCATACTATTAAAACCAATAATGCCACAGCTTACACTAGTGTATGTTTTCGGCAGTTTTGCATAGAGTTGTGCATTGTGCATTTAATGGGGATCCCTTACAACCCTCAAGGGCCAAGTATTGTGAAAAAAGCTCATGGCACTTTAAAGTTGCAAATTCAAAAAATAAAGAAGGGGGAATTGTACCCCTTCACACCACAAAATATATTAAATCATGCATTATTTACTTTAAATTTTTTAAATGCGGATGCACACGAGGCCACAGCGACTGATCATCTATGGCACCCCACAAGCAGCACCTTTTATGCTCAGGTAAAATGGAAAGATCCACTTACTGGTCTGTGGAAGGGTCCCGATCCCGTATTAATATGGGGACGAGGACATGTTTGTGTTTTCTCGCAGGATGATGATGGGGTGCGTTGGCTTCCTGAGCATTTGATGCATCAGTGCGACAATTACCATATTGATAACCCTGGAGACCATTGATGCAGCTGTCCATTGGGCCTATGTTCTGGAACCACCATTGCTGCACATCACCAATATGAACAAAGATGTGCTATTCAGCCATAATGTCACCTCAGACTGGAAATCTTGGAACTTTACAGGGATGGGTCATGGGATTCCATTCTGCTTCCAAAAGAAGAAAACTGGCACCAGGATTAAAGGATGTTATAACATCTCCAACCTTGCCTCTCAGAAATTTGATCAGGCTATACAAAGATTGAATGACACTGTTGGTAATACCACAGAATGTAACAGAACTTCTATTTGTCTTACATCTGTTAATTTGTTTTTAATAGGCAATCTAACTTCTGGTGCATTTAACATTACCCCTAGTCCAGACTACAATATGACTTCTATTATCATTTGTACAAATTGTAATTTGACTAACTGTTTACATTGTTTAACTGATGAGCACATTATGGTAGTATTGGTTCATCAACCCCCTTTTGTGTTTTTACCTGTGAATATTACTATCCCTTGGTATTAAAACAAAGGGTACAGTGTATTACAACATTTAAGAAAAATGTTATCTGTACAAAAAAGGGGTATAAGGTTAATAGTTTTAGGTATATTAGCTTTAATAACCATGATTACATCTACAGCAGCTGCAGCTGCAAGCCTCACAATGTCCATACAATCTACTAATTTCGTCAACAATCTTACTAGTAATGTTTCCCAGATGATGGGAACTCAGGAAAAGATAGATTTAAAAATGGAACAAAAATTACAATTATTGTATGAAGCTGTTACCAATTTGGGGGACCGTGTAGACACTGTGTACACTCATAGCAGAATCAAATGTCATGCAGAGTATCAATGAATTTGCATAACTAACAAAGCGTACCAGGGCAATTCCAGTGACTGGCAAAAAGTAAAACACCATTTAGAAGGATTATGAGAGAGTAGCAATGAATCCTTAGATCTACAAAAACTTCATGAAAAAATATTGGCATTAACTCAAGCACATATAGATGTGCTCCCTATAGATATGACTAAAGACATATTCGATAAAATTCAAAACTTTATTAAATCTCTAACTCAGGCATTATGGAAATGGCTGACCCCAATAACTGCAATAAACATTGTTGGCCTGTTATTGTTTTGTCTTGGACCACACATTATAAGATCTATCTGGACCTCTACAATAATGGTACAAAGAGATTTGCATATGATAAAACTACAACAAGCTCCATGCCCCATATAACATGTGGTGTAAGAAGAAGTCTTGGTATTCAATGACAAGTAAAATTCCAGTCACCTGGTATGAACCTAAAACAGGTATTCCCTGCGTAGAAAGGGAACAGGCCGATGACGGGTAACAACCAAGGTGAAGTGAGAACAACCTAAGACAGGAGCCAAGATAACCTTATACCACAAAAATAAATAAAGAAGGGGGAAATGTTGGGGACTAAATAGTTAAAGCATGAAATTGTCTACCTAGAAAAGCAGAGTCCAGATAAGAATAGTATGTGTCTTACAAAGTACAGAAAATGCTGGCCAAGGACAAAACTAATATGAAATGTTGGCAGAACAGTCTGAGTCAGGGTACAGACACTTCTTGATAGAGGGGAAGTTTACTGTTGAAGATTGGGAAAGTTTGGATGCCTGATTGTATTGTACTTGTATTTAAACTTTGGAATAAAGAGAAAGGGGGCCACTCGGGGACTAGCCCCGGTGCCCTCCCTTTGCAGCTAAAGAAGTATTGTATTCCTTTCACATCTCCACTCCCTCTTTCAGGTACCCCAATAATCTAGCTGGTCCAGACAATGTGGGGGAATTAACTTAATGGATATTGCATATTTTTAGTTTGTCCTTTTTTTAGTGCCATTATTCTGATAAAAATAAGATGTCATCTGTTCAAAATAATTTATTTTATCTATAAAATATTTTTTTGTAGGTGTCATGGTAACCACAAGGCACAAACCTGTAAAGAATACACAAAAAATAAAAGCAGAAAAACTGAAACATAGAAAATTACTTAGCCACTAGGGAAGAAAATAAGTAAAGAAAGGAGTTCCAAAACAACCAGAAAATAAATAGCAAAATGACTATTAGAAAGTATTACCATGCTGGGCTTGGTGGCTCAGCCTGTAATCCTGCGTCTTTGGGAGGCTGAGGTGAGTGGATTGCCTGAGCCCGTGGGCTCGAGACCCACCTGGGCAGTGAGACCTCACCTCTACAATAAATAAAAAAAATCAGCTGGGCGTGGTAACGCGTGCCTGTAATTCCGGCTACTTGGAAGGCTGAGGCGGAAGGATCGCCGGAGCCCAGCAGGTCAAGGCTGCAGTGGCCGGGAGCAGCCACTGCACTCCAGTCTGTGGGACAGAGTGAGACTCAAACTCAAACTCAAAAAAAAAAAAAGAGAGCCTTACCAGAGAACGTCTGGCAAGATGGCGACAGGGCAGCCTGCTCTGTGAAACCCTCTACAAATGAGAACACAGAGGGTCTCTGGCTCTCTCCCGGGGGGCTGTGGACCCCAACATCGGCAGCCTGCTCTTCACACAGAGCTCGGCTGTCACCACTGCTGGGGCATCACAGTGGTCTGGACAGACACTGCAGCCACAGACACAGTAGCCACTGGTGCTGCCACAGCCTCCGTGGTGGCCATAACGCATCACACCACCCGTGCCTGAAGCGATCCTCAACTTCAGTCCTTGAAGCCCCTGCAGGCAAGATCTGCTGGGATCACTGCCACCTCCACTGCCACCATGACATCCTGCCGGCCGTGGGTCTCCTCCTGTGTGCCCTGAGACATGCCTTCATTTCCAGCTTCTGCCCAATCACTGTCTGGCTTCACCCCCTCTGGGGTGAGCAGCCGAGATACCACCACCTGTGGCGATTCAAGGTAACAACACTGAAATGGGAGAAACAAGCTTGAAAAACAGACATAGACCAGACTTCAGTGGTGAACGGAGGGTGATCTGAACTGTCCTTCAGAGCAGGCCAGGGGCAACTAACCCTAACTGTGAACTAATTTACCAGCTTGAAAAGCGAGCTAGAAATCAGAGCTGAAAGGACATTGGACTTAATGAAAAGACTCAGAGTGTGCTTGATTGGTTCTGTTAGTTTAATGTCTTAATTCTATTCCTACTGTTTTGTTCCTTTTTTTCCCTTTTCTTTTAATCTTCCTTTTCTTTACTTTTCTCCTTTCTGTAAACCATATCTTTGCATAGAGGAACAGCACACCAATAAGGTGGTTGGTTAGCTTGTATGTTAGCATCATTGTATGTATTATTTTATTTTATTTTTTTGTATGGGAGGTGGTTAGTCTGTAGCCATGGTCTATTGCTTTTATCTGTTTCAGTTTAGATCTCTCTCTCCATTTTTTGGTACACTCATCTGTTTCCCCCCTTATGCCTCTCTCTCCCCACCCTCCTCATCCCCCCACTGTCTGCTCCATTCTCTTCCCTCTGCTAACCACGTTTTATTTCAGGGAGTAAACTTACAGCCCCACTGCATGGACAGATTCCAAGGCAGTGGGAAGTGAATTTCAGATTATCCATACTCCTGTCGGTGAATACCAGGACCTGCAGATAGATTTTGAATCATAGCTCCCCCCTTAAGTAAATCTCAAAACTGGAAAAAGGACCACCCCCAACCTACAGTGAAACCCCTGAATTGAACAAAGTAGGAGGGTATACATAAAGAATAGGAGATTGAACAAACAGAAGTAAAAGCAATCTCTCTACCCCTGAATAACAGAATTAAAGAAGACAGTGACATGGAGAGAAGTAAAGTAGGTAGGGGGGAAAAAGTGCACAAATGAAGAAAAACCAAAAGAAGAATATAGGTCTCACACAGACTCCTGGGAGATCAGACACTGAGAAAACAGATTCTGGAACACAAACAATGAAGAGCACCCAGAATGACTGGTCACATGCAACAAACCCAGACATCAAGACATTAATAGAGAAAATTTTAAAAATTGAGGAGAGAAAAGAGAACAATAAGAAGGAGCTGATGTCAGAAATAACAGCAGTAGAGAATACTGTGATGGAAATAAATAACAAACTAATAAGCATGGAAAGCAGAATTAGCCAAGCAGAAGAAAGAATCACAGAGCTCAAAGACCAAAACACAGAACTAACCCAAACTGTCAAAGGCATAGCAAAGAACTCAAAAAGACAGAACAAAACCTTCAAGAGATGAATGATTACTTCAAGAGACTGAACCTAAGAGTAATTGGCCTTCCTGAGGCAGAGAGAGAAACAGAGGCCACACTGGAACAAACATTTGATGAAATCATTCAAGAAAACTTCCCTCATCTCATCAAGGATGAAAAAATTCAAATACAATAGATTCATAGAACCCCTGCAAGACAACAAATGAGAAGACCAACTCCCAGACATATAATAATTTGTCTAAACAAAGTAGCTATAAAAGAAAAAATCCTAAAGGCTGCAAGAGAAAAAGGTCAGACTACATACCAGAGAAGACCAATTAGAATAGCAGCAGATTTATCTACAGAAACCCTTCAGGCTAGGAAAGCTTGGAGCCCTATCTTCAAAGTTCTAAAAGATAAACAATTTCAACTGAGAATAACTTACCCAGCCAAGCTAAGCTTCATCAGTGAGAGACAATTTAAATCATTCCCAGATATCCAATCCCTAAGAACTTACGCTGCCACATGATCACCTCCTATGAAACACTTAAGGAAGTATTGAACACAGAAAAGGAAAAGGAACAACAACATTCTTCACAAGAGTACAGGCAAGAGATTTAAAACACACATGATCCAACTCTAAAACCAAAAGAAAAACACACAAACAGGAAGAACAATAACACTGTAATAACATTATGATAGGGATCAACTCTAACATTTTAATAATTAGTTGGAATGTGAACTGACTAAATGCACCACTGAAAAGACATTGAGTGGCAAAATGGATAAAATATCACCAGGCAAGAATCTATTGCCTTCAAGAGACTCACCTCACTAGAAAGGACACCCACAGACTCAAAGTAAGAGGATGGGAAACAAATTTTCAGGCGAATGGAACACAAAAGAAAGGAGGAGTTGTGATCTTAATCTCAGAAAAAATACCCTTTAAGCTATCAAAAATTAAAAAAGATACAGAAGGCCACTACATAATGATAAAAGGTTCAATCCATCAACAAGAAATATCCATCCTAAACATGTATGCACCCATCATAGGAGCACCAACTTTCATAAAACAGCTCCTAGGTAAACTAAAGATATTGACTCCAATACCATCATAGCTGGGGACTTTAAGACCCA
This sequence comes from Cephalopachus bancanus, assembly GCA_027257055.1. Taxonomy (NCBI): domain Eukaryota; kingdom Metazoa; phylum Chordata; class Mammalia; order Primates; family Tarsiidae; genus Cephalopachus; species Cephalopachus bancanus. Next base: position 2,682,273 of record JAPVLO010000046.1, on the reverse strand, counting down.
ACTCACAACCCTAGACAGATCATCAGGACAAAAAATCAGCAACGAGATCTGAAACCTCAATGTGACTCTTGATCAAATGGACTTAATTGATACCTACAGAACCCTCCATCCAAAGACCACAGAATACACATTCTACTCATCACCACATGGAACGTACTCTAAGATCAACCACATACTTGGCCATAAATCAAGCATAAGCAAATTTAAAAGGACGGAAATTTTACCATGCACCTTCTCGGACCACAGTGGAATAAAAATAAACATTAACACCACCCAGGTCCCCCCAAAACCCAGAAAGACATGGACACCAAACAGCATGATGCTAAACAACACCTGCGTTAATGATGAAATCAAAACAGAGATTAAAAGATACCTGGAAAAAAATGCAAATGAGAAGCATCTTACCAAAATCTGTGGGATGCCATGAAATCTGTAGTAAGAGGGGAATTTATATCCCTACAAACGCACATGAAGAAAATGGAAGGATCACAAATTAACAGCCTAAGAAGCCACCTAAAAAAGCTGGAAAAGCAAGACCACAAAAACCCTAATTTCAGCAGAGGAATCCAGAGCACCAAAATAAAAGCCCAAATCCAGGACATAGAAGACAAAAAGATGATACAAAAAATCAATGAAACAAAAAGCTGGTTCTTCAAAAGGATAAACAAAATCGATGGTCCGCTAGCTAGACTGACCAAGAAAAAGAGAAAAAAAGTTCAAATAAACACAATCAGAAACACAAAACATGAAGTCACAACTGAACCTGAAGAAATACAAAAGATCATTAGAGACTACTATGTACACTTGTATGAAAACAAACTTGAAAACCTCAAGGAAATGGAGGACTTTCTGTCATCACACATCCTGCCTAGGTTGAAAAATGGAGAAATTGAGACCCTCAATAGGCCAATAACAATCAAGGAAATTGACTACATAATAAGAAAACTACCTACAAAAAAACGCCCTGTACCAGATAGCTTTCCAGCACAATTTTACAAGACATTTAAGGAGGAGGTTATACCAATCTTACTGAAGGTATTCCAGAAAATTGAGAAAGACAGAACTCTCCCCCAAATCATTTTACGAAGCTAGCATCACATTGATACCCAAGCCATGTAAAGACCCAACAAAGAAAAAGAACTACAGGCCAATATCTTTGATGAACATAGATGCTAAATTTCTCAACAAGATCCTAGCAAACTGGATTCAACAACACATCTCAAAAATCATCCATCATGACCAAGTAAGATTCATACCTGGGATGCAAGGCTGCTTCAACATTCATAAAGCCATACATGTAAATAAATACATCAACAGATGTCAAAACAAAAGCCACATGATTATATCATTAGATGCAGAAAAAGCTTTTGATAATATCCAACACCCCTTCTTGATAAAAACCCTTGAACAGCTAGGCATGCGAGGAACATACCTCAAAATAGTAAAAGCCATCTACGAAAAACCCACAGCCAGCATTCTCCTAAATGGACAAAAACTGAAAGCATTTCCCCTGAAAACTGGAACAAGACAAGGATGCCCACTCTCACCCCTCCTGTTCCAAATAGTATTGGAAGTCCTGGCTAGAGCAATCAGAGAAGAGAAGGCAACCAGGGGTATCCAAATAGGAAAAGAGGAAGTCAAGCTATATCTCTTAGCAGATGACATGATTGTGTACCTTGAAAATCCAAGAGAATCTGTCAAAAACCTCCTAACACTGATAAAGGCCTTTGGCAAAGTCTCAGGATATAAAATAAATGTGCAAAAGACAATGGCATTTCTTAACACCAGTAATAAACAAACAGAAACCTCAATAAAAACCACAAATCCATTTACAATAGCCACAAAAAAATGAAATACGTTGGCATCTTCCTAACCAGAGACGTGAAAGACCTTTACAATGAAAACTGCAAAACACTGCTCGAAGAAATCAAAGATGACACAAACAAGTGAAAAAATATCCCATGCTCATGGATTGGCAGAATCATCATTGTGAAGATGTCTATCCTACCTAAGGCAATCTACAGATTTAATGCAATACCCATCAAATTACCAGCAACATTCTTCTCAGACCTAGAAAAAACAACACAGGAATTCATATGGAAACAAAAACGACCGAGAATAGACAGAGCAATCCTCAACAAAAAAAACAAAGCAGGTGGTATCACATTACCAGACTTCAAACTTTACTATAAAGCTACAATAATAAAAACAGTTTGGTATTGGTACAGGAACACACTTATAGACCAATGGAATAGAATTGAGATTCCAGAAGCAAAACCTCAATTTCTCAACCAACTCATCTTCGACAAAGGCTCCACCAGCTACCACTGGGGAGAGGAGAACCTATTCAGTAAATGGTGCTGGGAAAACTGGTGACCACATGCAGAAGATTGAAACAGGACCCTATCTATCCCCATATCCAAAAATTAACTCTAAATGGATCAGAGACCTAAATGTAAAACCACAAACCATAAGAATCTTAGAAAATGAAGGACATACCCTCATGGAAATTGGAGCTGGCATCCAATTCCTGAGCAAAACCCGAAACCCACAGGCCATAAGAGATAAGATAGAGAAGTGGGACCTCATTAAACTGACAAGCTTCTCCAAAGCCAAAGAAACCATCAAGAGAGCAGGGAGACAGCTTACAGACTGGGAAAAAGTATTTGCCAACTCCAGGTCTGACAAAGGCTTAATATCTCAGATCTACAAGGAACTCAAATGTGCTGAAAAGAAAAAACAAGCAATCCCATTATAAAATAGGCAAAAGATATGAACAGACACTTCTCAAAGGAAGACATCCGAGCAGCCAACAGACACATGAAAAAATGTTCAACCTCACTAATCATCAGGGAGATGCAAATCAAAACCACACTGAGATACCACCTAACTCCAGTCAGAATGGCAATTATCAATAACTCAAAAAATAACAGTTGCTGGAGAGGGTGTGGCGAAAAGGGAACACTTCTACACTGTTGGTAGAAGTGCAAACTAGTACAACCTCTGTGAAAAACAGTATGGCAATTCCTAAAAGCTCTAAATATTGACCTTCCATATGACCCCACAATTCCTCTACTGGGAATATACCCGGAAGAACTCAAATCACTCTATAAAAAAGATACCTGCACATGTATGTTTATCGCAGCATTGTTCACAATAGCAAGAATCTGGAAGCAGCCATGTTGTCCATCAAAAGCGGACTGGATTATAAAAATGTGGTACACATACACAATGGAATACTACGCAGTCATAAAAAAGAACAAAATCATGAATTTCACAGCAACCTGGATGGAACTAGAGTCTATAATACTGAGTGATCTCTCACAGAAACAAAGATCTGAGTATCACATGTTCTCACTCATACAGTGGACCTTGAACATCTAATGTAATACTATAAGAAAATGACTGACAGTGGTGGGAAACTATGGGGAGGGAGGGGAAGAGAGATGGGGTTAATAGTAGTAAATATCTGTCTGGGGATGGGGAGACACCTCTTATCAATAAAGGTGCCTGAACAAAGCATATTTGTATACCTAACCCTTAACTGTACCCCACAATATCATAATAAAATATTGATTAAAAAAAATCATTCAAAGGCATCAAAAAATGGAAAGTAGCCAGGCTCGGTGGCTCAGCCTATAATCCCGCGCCTTGGGAGGCTGAGGTGAGTGGATTGCCTGAGCCCGCAGGTTTGAGACCCACCTGGGCAGCGAGACCTCATCTCTACAATAAATCAAAAAATCAGCCGGGCATGGTAGCACATGCCTGTAATTCCGGCTACTTGGAAGGCTGAGGCGGAAGGATCACCAGAGCCCAGCAGGTTGAGGTTGCGGTGGCTGGAAGTGGCCACTGCACTCCAGTCCAGGCAACAGTTTGAGACTCCAACTCAAAAAAAAAAAAAAAATGGAAAGTAAAAATCGAAACTATTAATAAAAAAAAGAAAGCCTTACCACATTAATAAAATTATATGTAAATGTGCTAAATTCTCAATTTAAAAGACATAGAGTGGCTGAAAGAATAAAGAAATAAGATTCAAGCATATGTTGCTGACAAGAAAACTATGTTACTTATGAAGAAATGCATAGTCTGAAAAAGAAGGGATTAAAAATATATTTCTTGCAAATGAAAGTCAAAAAGCAGCAGAGGTAGCTATACTTATAAGTATAGCTTATATACTTATATCATATAAAATAGACTTCAAGTCAAAACTGTAAAAAAGACATCGAAGATCACTATGTAATGATGAAAGCATCAATCAAGCAAGAGAATATAACAATTATAAATATCTATGCACCCAATAGGGAGAATCAAAGAATATAAAGCAAGCATTAATAAAAAAAAGGAAAATGGACTTCTAGTCCATAATTGTAGAGGACTTTAACATTTTACTCAGTAATAGACAGATCATCCAGACTAAAAATAAATGTAAAAAATTAAAAAATCAAAGCCGGGCTCGGTGGCTCAGCCTGTAATCCCGCGCCTTTGGGAGGCTGAGGTGAGTGGATTGCCTGAGCCCGCGGGTTTGAGACCCACCTGGGCAGCGAGACCTCATCTCTACAATAAGTCAAAAAATCAGCCAGGCGTGGTAGCACATGCCTGTAATTCCGGCTACTCGGAAGGCCGAGGCGGAAGGATTGCCAGAGCCCAGCAGGCGAGGCTGCGGTGGCCAGGAGCAGCCACTGCACTCCAGTCTGAGCAACCGAGTGAGACTCCAACTCAAAAAAAAAAAATATTAAAAAATCAAGTAACTATCAGAGTTAAGCTACATGGCAGGCCAAATAAACATTCCTGGCATTTACTTATCATTTCACTCAACTGCTGCAGAAGACACAATCATCTCATTAACATCTGAAACATTTTTTTGGATAAGTCAGATGTTAAGCCACAAAACAAATCTTAGCACATTTTTTAAAAATTTCAAAGTAATATCAAATATCTTTCCTGACCACAATGGAATAAATCTGGAAATCAACTTTTAGTATAGAGATACCTTGGAAACTACACAATCACATGGAATGGTTACTGAAGAAATTAAGAGGAAATTTTTTTTTTTAATTTTGAAACAAATGAAAATAGAAATGCAACATACCAAAATCTATGAGATACAACAAAAACAAAGCCAAGAGGAAATTTATTGTAGTAAATACCTATATAAAAAATGTAGAAAGTCTTCCAATAATTAACCTAAGGATGTATCTCAAGAAAGTAGAAAACCAAGAGCAAACAAAAACACCAAATTGGTGGAAGAAAATAAATAATAAAAATCAGAGCAGAAGTAAATAAAATTGAAACTAAAAGATACAAAAGATTTTTTTTTAATTGGTTTTCTGAAAAGATAAACCAAAACAAAAATCTTTAGCTGGATACCTAAGAAAAGAGAAGGAGAAAATTCAAATAAATAATATCAGAAACAAAAAAGGAAATATAACAACAGATACCACAAAAATGCAATGAAGAATCAGATGTTATTATGAATAACTATTGACCAACAAGTTGGAAAAACAAAAAAGAAATGAATAAATTGTTGGACACATGCAACTTACCAAGATGGAGCCATAAAGAAACAAAACACCTGAATAAACCAATAATAAGTAAAAAAAAATTTAAAGCAGTAATAAAAAGTTTTCTAATCTTCACTGCTGAATTCTAACAAACATTTAAAGAGCTAATTCTAATTCAACCCAAACTCTTTGAAAAAAATTGAAGAGAAGGGAATACTTCCAAATTCACCCTGTGATATCAGAATCAGCTTTGCAGAAAAACTGCACAAGAGCACAACAACAAAAGAAAACTACAGGCCTACATTACTGATAAACATAGGTTAAAAAAAAATTCAACAAAATACTAGCAAATTGAATTCAGCAACACATTAAAAAGAAAATTCACCATGATTAAATGGAATTCATCCCACTGGAAGCAAAGATGGTTGAATATATACAATTCAGTAAACATGACATATCACACATATCAAAACAAGAACAAAACCCTTATGATAATTTTAATAGATGCTGAAAATGCACTCAATACAATTCACCATCTCTTTACGACAAAAATGCCGACAAACTGTATACAAGGAGCATACTTCAAAACTACAAAGGTCACATTTGACAAAACTATGGATAATATTATACTGAAAAACTCAAAGCCTTTCCTCTAAGATCTAGAACAAGATGAGAATGCCCAATTTAACCATTTTAACTCAACATAACACTGGAATGCCAAGCCAGAGCAAGTAGACAAGAGAAAGAAATAAAAGGCATCCAAATAAAAAAGGAGATCAAATCATTATTATTTGCAAATGAAATGACTTTATATTTAGAAAACCCTAAAGACCATACCTCAATACTATTCAGACCATACACCAAACAAGTTTAGTAAAGTTGCAGGAGACAAAATTAACATAAAAATCAGTAACCTTTTTATAAGTCAACCTGAAAAAAAATCAAGAAAGTAATCCCATTTACAGTGACTACAATTGTGTAAATAAGTGGAAATGAATTTAAGAAAAGATCAATACTATAAAAAGTATAAAACTCTGATTCAAAAACTGAAGAGGATCACAAGTTAACAGCCTAACAAATCATCTACGGGAGCTGGAAAGGCAAAACCACCAAAACCCTAACTTCAGCAACAGAATCCAAATCACCAAAGCAAAAGCCCAAATATAGGACATAGAAGAAAAAATAGAAAGAAAAAAAAAGCTAGTACTTTTAATGCATAAACAAGATTGATGGACCCCTAGCCAGAATGACAAGAAAAAAGAGAGAAAATGCCCAAGTAAACACAATCAGAAATGCAAAAGATCAAGTCACAACTGACCCCACAGAAATACAGAAAATCACTATACATATCTGTATGGAAACAAACTTGAAAACCTAAATTAAATGGAGGAATTTCTGACATCAAACAACCTCCTAAGGTTGAACCAAGAAGAAATTGAGACACTAAATAGACCAGTAATAACCCAGGAAATAGACTCTGTCATAAGGAAACTACTTACCAAAAAAAAAAAAAAAAAGTCCTGAATCATATGGCTTTGTAGAGAAATTCTACAATACATAAAAGGAGGAACTGATACCAATCCTATTTAAAGCATTCCAGGCAATCAAGAAAGATGGAACTCTCCCCAAATCATTTTATGAAGCTAACATCACAATGATACCCAAACCAGATAATGATCTAAAAAAGAAAGAAAACTACAGGCTATTATCATTGTTGAACATAGCTGCAAAAATTATTAACAAGATTCCAGCAAATCAGATCCAATAGCACATCTCAAAAATCATCCACCATGACCAAGTAGGCTTCATCCCCTGGATGCAGAGCTGGTTCAATATTTGCCAGACCATAAATGTAATTAAATACATCAATAGATATAAAAACAAGAGCCACATGATTTTAAAATTAGATATATAAAAAACTTCCAATAAAACTCAGGATCCTTTCTTGATAAAAACCCTCAAACACCTAGGCATAGAGGAAACATACCTCAAAATAGTAAGAGCCATCTGTGATAAACCGACAGCCAATATATTGCTAAATGGACAGAAACTGGAAGTATTTCCCCAGACAAGACAAGGTTGCCCACTCTCGCCCTTCATGTTAAACATAGTGTTGGAAGTCCTAGCTAGAGCTATCAGGCAAAAGAAGGAAATCAGGGGTATCCAAATAGGAAAAGAAGAATTTAATTTATCCCTCTTTGCTGTCCATATGATTCTACACCTTGAAATCCCAAAAGAACCTGTCAAAACCTCCTTGCACTGATAAAGGACTTTGGCAAAGTCTCAGGGTACAAAATCAATGTGAAAAAGACAGTTACATTCTTAAACACCAACAATGAATGGGCAGAGAACCAAATAAAAAGCACAACCCTATTCACAATAGTCATAAAAAAATAAAATACCTTGGGTTCTTTCTAACCAGAGAAGTGAAAGAACTTTACAAGAAAAACTACAAAACACTCCTCCTAGAAATCAAAGAACACAAGTAAATGAAAAAATATTCCATGCTCACGGATTGGAAGAACCAATATTGTTAAGATGTCCATCCTACCAAAGGCAATCTACAGATTCAACACAATACTCATTAAATTGCCAACATCATTCTTCTCAGAGCTGGAAATGACAGAAATTCATATGGAAACATAAACAACCACAAATAGAAAAAAAAAATCCTTACCAAAATAAAGTGGGAGGTATCACATATCCAGACTTTAAACTTTATTATAAAACTACAATAATCAAAACAGCCTGGTATTGGTACAAAAACAAGCATACAGACCAATGGAACAGGATATAGATTTCAGAAGCAAAACCTCAATTTATCAACCAACTCACTTTTGACAAAGCCTCCACCAACAACCACTTGGGATAGGAGAAATTATTCAGTATGCATTCCTGGAAAAACTGGTTGATTACATGCAAATATTGAAAGATAGATAGGACCACTACCTATCACAAAAATGAACTCTAAATGGATCAAAGATCTAATCACAGAACATCAAACTATAAGAATCTTAGAAAATGCTAGAGACACTGTTATAGAAATTGGAATAAGCAACCAATTCCTGATCAAAACCCCAAATGCCCATGTCAAAAGAGATAAGGTAGGTAAGTGGGATCACATCGAACTGAAAAGCTTCTGAAAAGCAGCAGAAACCATGAAGAGAGCAGAAAGCAGGGAGATCATTGACCTGCCAAGCTATGGTGTGGCCATGTTCACTTTCAGCTACGGTCAGGCCATGTTTTCTGGCTTTGATCTCCTTCCCTACCACAGGGAGGTGAATCTCCTCTTTCTTTTTGTCTCTTTCCAATTTACTTTTTTTTTTTTTTTTGAGTTGGAGTCTCAATCCTTCGCCCAAGCTGCAGTGCAGTGGAATGCATGCTCACAGCCACTTCAGTGTCAACCTTCCGGACTCGGACTCCAGCAATCCTTCCACCTCAGCCTTCCTAGTAGCCAGAACTACAGATGCACACCCAGCTATTTTATTTTATTTTATTTTTATTTTTATTTTTATTTATTTTATTTTATTTTATCATAGAGACAAGATCTCGCCAAGTTGCCTGGGCTGGTCTTGAACCCACAGGCTCAGACAATCCACTCACCTCAGTCTCCCAAAGTGCTGGGATTACAGGGTGAGCCACCGGACCTAGCCTGCAATTTACTTTTAAATGAACTATAATTCATAATCTAAGAGAGAGAGAGACAGCAGCAAGACAGCCCACAGAATGGAAAAAAATATTTGCCAACTGTATATCTGACAAAGGTCTAACAACCAGGATCTATAAGGAACTCGTGTGCCAAAGGGTGGGGGAGCAGCCCTATTAAAAAAGCGGGCCAAAGATATGAATAGACACTTCTCAAAAAAAGACCTACCAGCAGCCAACAGATACATGAAAAAATTCTCAGCCTCACTAATCATCAAAGAAATAAAAATCAAAACCATACTGAGATGCCACCTAACTCCAGTCAGGATAGTCATCATCAATAACTTAAACAACAGATGCTGGAGAGGATGCAAGGAAAAGGGGATGCTTCCACACTGTTAGTGAGAGTACAAATTAGTACAACCTCTGGAAAACAGTGTGGCCATTCCTAAAAGAAAAAAAAATGACTTTCCATACAACCATACAACCAGCTATCCCTTTTCTGAGAATATAACTGTTGGATCTCAAATCACTCAGTAAAAAAGATACCTGCACCTGCATGTTTATTACAGCATTATTCACAATAGCAAAAACATGGAAGAAACCGTGCTGCCCATCAAAAGTTGACTGGATTTTTTAAAATGTGGAGCATATACACAATAAAATATTACACAGCCATAAAGAAGGACAAAACTATGAACTTTGCAGCAACTTGGATGAATATAGAGCCTATAATACTCAGTGGTCTATCACAGAAACAAAGAACTGAATACCACATGTTCTCACTTATAAGTGGACCCTGAACATTTATCATAATGCTATTAAAAAAGGATTGGCAGTAGCAGGAAACTGCCATAGGAAGGGGAATCTCATAACATCAATATAGATACCTAATCTGTAACCAGGCAAAGTAGGGATCAAAGGGAGGCCAAAACTTTACCTGTATAATGATCACTTATGTACCTAATCCTGAATTTCACTCTACATCTTTAAAATTAGAAAAAAAAAAACTGTAGAGGGCACAAAAACTAATATATCTTATGCTCACGGATTGTAAAAATTAACACTACTAAAATGTCCCTATTACTCAAAGTGATCTATAAATTCATGCAATCCCTATCAAAATATCAATAACATTCTTCACAGAGATCATTCTAAAACTGGTATGGAACCACAAAAAAACCCTGCATAGCTTAAGCAATCCTGAGCAAAAAAAAAAAAAAAAAAAAAAGCAGGAGACACTACACTACTTGACTTCAAAATATACTACAAATCTACAGTAACCCAAACAGCATGGTACTGTCACAAAAACAAACATATAGACCAATATATCAGAACAGAGAACCTAGAAATAAATTTACACATTTACCACCAACTCATTTTCAATGAATGTGCTGAGAAAATACGTTGGGGAAAGGACAGTCTCTTCAATAAATTGTTTTGGGAAAACCAGATACCAATATGCAGAAGAATAAGACCAGACTCCTATCTCTCACAGTATACAAAATCAAATTAAAATAGATTAAAAACATAAATCTAAGAGCTAGAATGAATTCCAAGAGAGTAAAGAGGCAGTTGGAGTGCATGAGTCTCTGCATAAATGAATGAGTGAAGAGACCAGTATTTACCCTAGGGTGTCAGCAAAAATTGTGTGAATGCCTGGTTGAATGGAAACGTGGAAAGGAGAGGATAGAGATCTCCTGCTTAGGCAGCTGCCCTGTGCAACTGCTTGGACCTCAGCAAGCTCTTTGGCCCAGAGGCAGGCACCATCTCTACAGCACCACTCAGAAAGGAAAAAAAAAAGGTTAAAATGGTGAAAATCACCTGCAACAGGTGCCTCCTGCCACTGTAGCCTTCGTCCTAGGTCAGACACCAGCAAGGCAAACTGCAAGAAAATGTACCAGAGTAACCAATCAGAGTCCTAGTCAAGGAGACCCAGATGCCCCACCACAATGGAAGCATTCGCCATGGCAGTCTTGCCAAAGAACCCAGCCCTAAATCACAGCAAAATGGTGATGAGTTTTAAAATGATGCAGCACCCTTTTTCCCAGTTATATTCCAGTCGTGTGACTCAGGTGGGCAACTTACTGAGCAACACGCACGGAGAGACCTGAACCTAAGTGGATCAGCTGGGGGAAGTTCACAGCCATCCCCCAACTCCTCCAGGGAAACAGAGGGTTAGATCTGAAGCATTTGTAGTCTGCACTCCAACCTAAGAACCCAGCCTCCACTCAGAGAGGATGAGTAGGGGTGAGTTTTAAAGTGACCCTACACCCTTTCACATGTGATTTTCAAGATGTGTGACTCAAGTAGGCAACATTAGGATCAGCACACATGGTAAGGGCTAAACACAGGTGGATCAGCTAGGGACAACTTTCCAGCCTCTCTACAACCACAAGGGATGAACAGGGGAACAGATTTAAAAGTTGGAAGCTCCTCCCTTCCAAAAACCCTGCCCTCTGCTGCCAGCTAAGAGAAGCAGTTGGTCACTCCCACAAGAAACCTGAAATCTTGAAGCTTCTGAAAGAGGGTGCTCAAGAATCGCATAAGTTTTTGCTGTTGTTGTTTTGGGTTTTTGTGTTTTTTGTTTGTTTGTTTGTTTGTTTTTGTATCTGTGTGACTCTACCTCTTTTTTAAAAATATAGCTTGTTGAGAGTGAGCATTTCATTCTATTTACCCCTTTTCCTTTTTCTTTCTGTCCAATAAGGCTATATATGAGTGTGAAAATTTCCTATGATCTGTTTTAGTTTCTCTGAGGTTTTTGTTTGCTTATTTATGTACTGTGTTTTTTTTTTCTTCAGCTTTCTTTATTTTGTTTTGTTTTTTTCATTTTGTTTTGCTTTTGTTACTATTTTGGCTTGGTTTTCTCTCCCACTTTCTCTCTCTCTCTCTCTCTCTCTCTCTCTCCCTCTCTCTGTCTGTCTCCCTGTTTGCCAGTTTGTATATTTTTTCTTCTCTCCTCTATTCTCTCCATTGTTATCCCCTCTACATTCTGTCTTTACTAACTCCTTTCCCTTCCTTCATGTTATTTTTGTACCCAGGGAAGATACATACGCTCCCATTGTGTGGACATACTCTAAGGTGGTGGGAAGTAGACTCCTGGGGTCCCACACACCAATCAGCAAGCATTGTGATGGTCAGACAGCTTTTGAATCTTGGCAGTTCCTAACACACCTCATTCAAATCTCGAACCTGCAAAGGAATAACATAGCTCCCCTGCTCCAACCCGGCTAGCTCCAACCCGGCTACTCCAAAATTGAACTAGTCCAGAGACTTTATTTAATGGAGAATAGGGGGTTGAGCAAAAAGAAGTGAAAACTACTCCCTTTCTCACTGAGCAACAGAAGTAAAGAAAAAATAAAAACCCACCACAAGTGAAAAAAAACCAAAGAACCACCAGCACCACACAAAGTTCAAAGAGGATAGTCAATGAGTACACAGACTTCAGAACTCAAGCAATGAAGAGCACCCAGATTGACTGGTCTCAGACTTCAATTGCAGAGATCAAGGAATGATAGAAAAGATGAACAAGAACCAAGAAAAACAAGATGAAAATATAAAAGAACTAATGGCTGAGATGCAAAATATAAAGAATACAGTAAATGATATAAATAATAAGCTGACAAGCATGGAAAGCAGAATTGACCAGGCAGATGAAAGGATCTCAGAACTTGAAGACCAAAATCTGGAACTAACCTAATCTGTTAAAAGCATGGAAAGGAAACTTAAAAAGATGGAACAAAGTCTTCAGGAGATGTGCAACTATATTAAGAGACCAATCTAAGACTGATAGGTATACCTGAAGCAGATAAGGAGAATGAGAGCAGCCTGTAACAAACATTCTAAAAGGTCATCCAAGAAAACTTCCCACATCTCATCAAAAACATGACAATCCTAATGCAAGAGATACAGAGAACCCCTGCAAGGCATCAAATAAGATCAACTCCTAGACACATTGTAATTCACTTACACAAAGTAGGTATAAAACTCCTAGAGGCAGCAAGACAAAAAGGTCAGATTACTTACCAGGGAAGATCAATTAGAATAGCAGTAGACTTATCTATGGAAACACTGCAGGCTAGAAGAGAATGGAGCCCAATATTCAAAACACTCAAAGAGAAACAATTCCGGTAAGAATTTCCTACCCAGCTAAACTAAGCTACATAAGTTACAGAGATTTAAAATCCTTTCCAAATATTCAATCCCTAAGAGTGTATGCTGCCTCCAGACCAACTCTACAAGTGACACTTAAGAAGGTATTAAGCACAGAAGAAAGAAACAAAAAAAACTCATTTCTCCCAAGAATACAAAATAACAAAGAACCAATAAAACATACATCACGACTGCAAGATTGAAACATACACATAAATCAACCCCAAATCAAAAGAAAACCAACAAACAAGAACAAAGTCTAGAAGACCCTCATGACAGGGATAAACTCTCATATCTCAATAGTCAGTCTGAATGTGAATGGACTAAATGCGCCACTGAAAAGGCATAGAATTGAAAACTGGTTATGGAAACATGTTGCAAAAATATATTGACTTCAGGAGATGCATCTCACCAGAAGGGACAATCACAGACTCACAGATAGAGGATGCAAAACAAATTTTCAGGTGAACAGAACACAAAAGAAAGCAGGAATTGCAATCTTAATATCAGATAAAGTAACCTTTAAGCTATCAAAAATTTAAAAAGATACATAATGATAAAAGATTCAATTCATCAACAAGAAATATCCATCCTAAACATATATGCACCAAACACAGGAGCACCAGCTTTTATAAAGTAGCTACTAAGTAAACTTAAAAAAGATATTGACTCTAACAATATCATAGCTGGGGACTTTAATATCTCACTGTCTACACTAGGTAGACCATCAAGGCAAAAAAAAAAATTAACAAGGACATCTGGACTCTCAACCTGAGGCTTGATTGAATAGACCTAATAGATACCTAAAGAACACTCCACCCAAAAACCATGGGTTATACATTCTACCTATCATCACCTCATGTACTTACTCCAAGATAGACCACTTTCTTGACCATAAATCAAGTATAAACAAATTCCAGATGATAAAAATCCTGTCTTGCACCTTCTCAGACCACAGGGGAATAAAAATAAATGTCAACACCAACAAGTTTTCCCCAAAGCCCACAAAGACATGGACACTAAACAGCATGATGCTGAACAACTCCTGGATCAACATGGAAATCAAAGAAGAAATTAAAAGATTCCTGGAAACAGATGAAAATGAAGAAACATCTTACCAAAACCTCTAGGATGCCATGAAATTAGTACTAAAAGGGGAATTCATAACCTGAAAAACACATATGAAGAAAATGGTAAGATCACAAGTTAACAGTCTAATAAGTTGCCTAAGGGAGCTGGAAAAACAAGACCACCAAAATGCTAACTTGAACAGAAGGATCCAGATTACACACACACACACACACACACACACACACACACACACACACACACACCCCACATACAGAACACAGAAGAAAAAAAAATCCCAGAAAAAAATCAACTAAACAAAATGCTGCTTCCTTGAAACAAGATTGATGGACCCGCCAGGCTGGGTGGCTCAGCCTGCAATCCCAGTGCTTTGGGAGGCTGAGGTGAGTGGATTGTCTGAGCCTGCAGGTTCGAGATCCACCTGGGCAAATTGGCGAGACTTCATCTCTACAATAAATCAAAAAATTAGCTGGGTGTGGTAGCACACACCTGTAGTTCCAGCTGAGGTAGAAGGATCACTGGATCCCAGCAGGTCGAGGCTGCAGTGGCCAGGAGCAGCCACTGCACTCCAGTCTAGGTGACAGAGTGAGACTCTAACTAAAAAAAAAAAAAAATTGATAAACCCTTAGCAAGACTGCCCAAGAATAAAAGAGGAAAAAGCCCCCCCAAAACACAATCAGAAATGCAAAAGATGAAGTCACAAGTGACCCCAAAGGAATACAAAAGATTATCAGAGACTAATATTTACACTTGTACAGAAACAAACTCAAAAACCTAAGTGAAATGGAAGACTTTCTGACTGAACACAATCTCCCAATGTTGAAACAAGAAGAAATTGAGACCCTAAAAAGACCGGTAACAGCCCTGGATATTGACTTCATCATAAGAAAAGTACCCATAAAAAAAGTCCTAGACCAGATGGTTTTCCAGCAGAATTCTACAAAACAAACAAAGAGAAGCTAATAACAATCCTATTGAAAGGATCCCAGGCAATTGAGAAAGATGGAATTCTCTGCAAATCATTTTATGAAGCTAACATCACATTGATACCCAAACCAGGTAAATATCCAACAAAGAAAGAAAACTACAGGTCAATATCCTTAATGAAAATAGATGCAAAAATTCTCAACAAGATTCTAGCAAATCGTATTCAACAACACATCTCAAAAATCACCCAACATGACCAAGTAGGCTTCATCCTCTAGATGCAGGGGCTGGTTCAATATCTGCAAGACCATAATTAAATACATCAACAGGTGTAAAAACAAGAATCATATGATTATACCATTAGATGCAGAAAAAGTTTTTGATAAAATCCAGCATCACTTCTTGATAAAAACCCTTGAACACCTAAGCATAGGTGAAACATACTGAAAAATAGTCAGAGTCATCAATGATAAACCCACAAGCAACATACTGCTGAATGGACAGAAATTAGAAGCATTTCCCCTGAAAACTGGTACAAGACAAAGCTACCCACTTTCATCTCTCCTGTTCAACATTTTGTTGGAAATCCTAGCTAGAACAATTAGACAAGAGAAGGAAATCACGGGTATCCAAAGAGGAAGTTAAATTATCCCTCTTCATGGATGATATGATCCTATACCTTGCAAACCCAAGAGAATCTGTCAAAAACCTCCTTGTACTAATAAAGGACTTTTGGTAAAGTCTCAGGGTATAAAATAGATGTGCAAAAAACAGTCATATTCTATACACCAACAATAAACAGACAGAAATCCAGACACAATCCCATTCAAAATAGCCACCAAAAGATGAAACACCTTGGGATCGTTCTTTTTTTTTTTTTTTTTTTGAGTTGGAGTCTCACTCTTTCACCCAGACTGGAGTGCAGTGGCCGCTCCCGGCCACCGCAGCCTTGACCTGCTGGGCTCCGGCGATCCTTCCGCCTCAGCCTTCCGAGTAGCTGGAATTACAGGCATGTGCTACTACGCCCGGCTGATTTTTTGATTTATTGTAGAGATGAGGTCTTGCTGCCCAGGCGGGTCTCGAACCCGTGAGCTCAGGCAATCCACTCACTTCAGCCTCCCAAAGGCGCTGGATTACAGGCTGAGCCACCGAGCCCGGCCCTTGGCATCTTTCTAACCAAAGAAGTGAAAGTCTTTTACAATGAAAACTACAAAACACTGCTCAAAGAAATCCAAGACACATACAAATGAAAAATATGCCATGCTCATGGACTGGAAGAATTAACATTGTTAAGATGTCCAGCCTACCAAAGGCAATCTACAGATTTGACACAATACCTGTTAACTTATTAGTATCATTCTTCTCAGCCCTGGAAATGAGAAATACAGAAATTCATATGGAAACATAAAAGACCATGAGTAGACAAAACAGTCCTTAGCAAAAGAAATAAAGCAGAAGGTATCACACTTCCAGGCTTGAAACACTACTATAAAGTTACAATAATCAAAACAGTCTGGTATTGATATAAGAACAGGCATATAGATCAATCGAACAGGATAGAGATTCTGGAAGCAAATCTCAATTCCTCAACCAACTCCTCTTCAACAAAGCCTCCACCAGCAACCAATGAGGAGAAGAGAACCTATTCAGTAAATGGTGCTGGGAAAGCTGGCTGTCTACATGTGGAAGACTGAAACAAGATCCTTGCCTATCACCATACACAAAAATCAACTCTAAATGGATCAAAGATCTAAATGTAAAACCACAAACTACAAGAATCCTAGAAGAAAATGTAGGAAACATCCTTATGGAAATTAGAAAAGGCAACCAAGTGCTGATCAGTCCTCCCAAAGTGAATGCCATAAAAGATAAGATAGACAAGTGGGACTTCATCAAGCTGAAAAGCTTCAGCAAAGCAAAAGAAACCATCAAGAAAATGAGAAGGCAGCCTACAGAATGGGAAAAAATATTTTCCAACTGTATATCTGACAAAGGCATAATATCCAGGATCTACAAGGAACTCAAACATGCTGAAATGAAAAAAACAAACAATCCCATTAAAAAATGGGCAAAAGATATGAATAAACAATTCTCAGAAGACATACAAGCAGCCAACATATACATGAAAAAATGCTCAGCCTTACAAATCACAAAACAAATGCAAATGATAAACACACTGAGATATCACTTAACTCCAGCCAAGACGGCCATCATCAATAACTCAAAAAACAACTGATGCCAGAGAGGATGTGGGGAAAAGGGACGACTATTACATTTCTTGTGGGAATGTAAACTAGTATAACCTCTGTGGAAAACAGTGTGGCAATTTCTAAAAAATCTGAAAATCGACCTTCCATACAACCCAGTAATCCTCCTTCTGGGAATATACCCGGAGGAACTCAAATCACTCTATATTAAAGATACCTGTACACACATGTTTATTGCAGCATTATTCACAATAGCAGAAACATTGAACAAGCCATGAAGCCCATCGAAAGTCGACTGGATAAAGAAAATGGTACATTTGCACAATAGAATATTATGTAGCCATAAAGTAAAACAAAATTATGCACTTTAAACAAACTGGATGGAGTTAGAGTCTATACTACTCAGTGGTTTATCACAGAAGAAAAGATCTGAGTACCACATGTACTCACTGATAAGTAGACCTTGAACATTTATCATAATACAATTAAGAAAGGGATTGGCAGTAGTGGTACACTGCCAAGGGAAGGGTGGCACATAACATCAATGAGGGTACTCACACTTTACCTGTATGATGACCACGTACGTACCTAACCCTCAATTGTACCCTCACATTTTAAAAATAAAATAATTGTAAAAGAATACATAAATGAACAAACAAATAAATCTAAGAGATAAAAATTTAAAACCAAGACTAAGAAAGCATGGGTGAAATGTTCCAGGACACTGGTCTTGGCAAAGAGTTTTTGAGTAAGACCTCAAAAGCATAGACAAAAAAATAAAATAAAATAAAGAAAGACATATGGGATTGTATCAAGCTAAGGGGCTCCTGCATGACAAAGAAAATAATCAAGAAAGTGAAGAGACAATATACAAAATGGTAGAAAACATTTTCAGGCTGGGCTTGGACCATAGGGATTCCGAGGACACATAAGCCGAGTGCCATTTTCCTTTTTCTTTTCTTTCTTTCTTCTTTTTTTTTTTAATCAACAAAACCTTTCCTGCGAAGAAAATGCTATGAGAAACTGTCTAAGTGGGGGCTTGTAAGCAAGTGGCCAGGCCCCTGGTGCAACAGCTGGTGCTGCAGATTCTATACTTGGTCCCTGGCTCTTCCTAGGTCACAGAAACTAAGCACCATTTTTTCTTTTTCTTTTTTTTTAACAGACAAAAGTTTTTCTGGAAGAAGTATCAGGGGGAAAGTGCCATCCTAGGCTGTGCCTCACCACTGCAACAGAAGAGATTGCCAGTTCCAGGATTTGCCTCACCTCTTCAGCGCCTGGCAGGGAACTGACAGCAGGGGCTGAGGAGAGAGTCCAGAGGCAAATCCCACAGAAGAGAATAAGAGAGGTACCACCCCACAATCTTGAAGACAGGGCAGGAAAGTGCTCTGACTTGCTCACCAGGGAGCAATAGACCCGATCTCTGTGACTGGCGGATCAACTACTGAGGGATTGATTGTGACCCAGAGGGAATATCCTAAAATCACAAACTTTGGAAGGACCTAACAGGTGCTGAGTACCAGGTGCCCTCCCCAATCCAGTCACGGGACAAAGGGGGTGGCCAGAAAAGGATGAGAAATGACTTCAAAGAGATCACTGGTGAGTCTGAGCCTGACCCAAACTCCCTCCTCCACAGTAATCCTCTAAACATCAGACCCACACAGCTGGATCATGACTGAGAAGGACAAATTCAGGCAGAGCCTAGATGTCAGTCGCAATAGGAGAACTCCATTCCAGGACAGGCCTGGCTGGGGCACCCTCACAAGTACATACCTGGGGAAAGAGACAACCCCACACCTCCCCACCAGAGGCGATCTCCCTGACCATTTGAGAGTGGGAGGGGAGAAGTGCAATCCCACCCACCTCCACTGCTCCTCCTCCTCCCCAGCTACAGACACTGAGGGGAGAGTGACAGAGGTGGTTCTGCAGGAGAGACCTGATTAAAGAAGCAATTATAGAGCCTGTCACAAGAGAGCAGTTTTTCTTTTTTTTCTTTCTTTCTTTTTTTTAATTTTTAAAAATTTTTTGCCTGTTTGTTTTTCAGTTCATCTGTTTTAAAAATATTTTTCCTATGTGCATGAATGTGTATGTTAGGGTTTGATCTGCATACCCCTCCCCCAATTTTTTTCTTTTAGTTTTCTGTTTCTTCTTTTATTTGTTGTTTTCTGTTTATGTGTGTATGTGAATGATTGAGTGTTCATCTTTCAGTTTTGTTGTGGTTGGTTTGTTTTTGCTCTTCTGTTTTTTATTTTATTTTATTTTTATAGTTTAGGGTGTGTTTCAATAAATGTGTGAGGGTGCAATGTGAATTCTTTTTTTTCTTTTTCTTGGTCTTTCTGTTCTTCTACATTCTTTTGTGCTAGGCATGTGTTTGTGTGTTCAGTTTCCTTGATTTTTTGTTGTTGTATTTTTTTTCACTTTATTGTTATTTCAGTTTGTTTTGTGGTATGTGTGTATGTATGTGTGTGTATATTCAATTGTTTTTTGCATTGGAGCACCAGTATTTATAAAACAACTACTAAATAAACTAAAAAACGATATTGACTTTAACACTATTATAACAGGGGAGTTGCTATACCCCATTGACAGCCCAAGATAGATCATCGAGGCAAAAAATCAACAAGAAAATCCAGAACCTAAACTTGACACTCAACTAAATGGACTAAATAGATACCTGCAAATTATTCCACCCCAAAACCACAAAGTATACATTCTACTCATCAACATGGAACATACTCCAAGATCAATCACATCCTTGGCCATAAATCAAGCATGAACAAATTCCATAAGATTGAAATCTTGCCACGTACATTCTCAGACCACAGTGAAATAAAAATAAATATCAAAACCAACAACATTTTCCCAAAGTCCACAAAGACATGGACACTAAACAGCATAATGCTGAACAAATACTGGGTCAACACTGAACTCAAAGCAGAAATTGAAAGACAAATGAAAATGAAAAAACATCTTACCAAAATCTCTGGGCTGCCATGAAAACAGTTCTAAGAGGGGAATTTATATCTCTATGAGCACACATCAAGAAAATGGAAAGATCAGGAGTTGAGAGTAGACAAATCACCTAAGGGAGCTGGAAAGCAAAGACTACCAAAACCCCAACGTTAACAGAAGAATCCAAATCACCAAAATAAGATTCCAAATATGGAACATAGTGACAAAAATATCACAGAAAACATCAACAAAAAAAGCTGGTTCTTTGAAAGAATTAACAAGATTGATGGACCCCTAGCCAGAGTGACCAAGAAAAAGAGAGAAAAAGCCCAAATAAACACAATCAAAAATACAAAAGATCAAATCACAACTGACCCCAAAGAAACACAAAGGATTATCAGTGATTACTATGTACACCTATATGGAAACAAACTTGATAACCTAAATGAAATGGAGGAATTTCTGACATCACACAACCTCCCCAGTTTGAAAAAAAGACACTGAGACACTAAATAGACCAATAACAACCCAGGAAATTGACTCTGTCATACAAAACCTACCTTCAATAAAAAGCCCTGGACCAGATGGCTTTCCAGCAGAATTCTACAACACATAAAAGGAGGAGCTGATACCAATCTTATTGAAAGTATTCCAAGCAATTGAGAAAGATGGAATTCTCCCCAAATCATTTTATGAAGCTAATATCACACAGATACCCCAAACCGGGTAAAGATCCAACAATAAAAGAGAACTGCAGGCCAATAACCCTTATGAACATAGATGCCAAAATCCTCAACAAGAGTCTAATGGGATCCAAAACACATCTCAAAAATCATCCACCATGACCAAGTAGGTTTCATCCCCAGGATGCAGGGCTTGTTCAACATTTGCAAGACCATAAATGTATATATATACATCAACAGATGTAAAAACAAGAACCACATGATTGTATCATTAGATGCAGAAAAAGCTTCTGATAAAATCCGGCATGACTTCTTAATAAAAATCCTCAAACACCTAGGTATAGAAGGAACATACCTCAAAATAATAAGTGCCATTTTCAATAAACCCACAGCTAACATATGGCTAAATGGACAGAAATTTGAAACATTTCCCCTGAAAACTGGAACAAGACAAGACTACCCACTCTCACTCCTCTTGTTCAACATTGTCCTGGAAGTCCTAGCTTGGGCAATTAGAAAAGAGAAGGAAAGCCGGGTTCGGTGGCTCAGCCTGTAATCCTGCGCCTTTGGGAGGCTGAGGTGAGTGGATTGCCTGAGCCCACGGGTTCGAGACCCGCCTGGGCAGCGAGACCTCATCTCTACAATAAATCAAAAAATTAGCCAGGCGTGGTAGCACATGCCTGTAATTCCGGCTACTTGGAAGGCTGAGGCAGAAGGATCGCCGGAGCCTGGCAAGTCGAGGCTGCAGTGGCCGGGAGCAGCCACTGCACTCCAGTCTGAGCGAAAGAGTGAGACTCCAACTCAAAAAAAAAAAAGAAAGAAAAGAAAAGGAAATCAGGGGTATCCAAATAGGAAAGGGGGAAGTCAAGTTATCACTCTTTGCTGATGACATGATCCTATACCTTCAAAATCCAAGAGAGCCAGACTCAGTGGCTCAGCCTGTAATCCCACGCCTTGGGAGACTGAGGTGAGTGGATTGCCTGAGCCCACAGGTTTGAGACCCACCTGGGCAACTTGGTGAGATCTCATCTCTACAGTAAATCAAAAATCATCTGGGCGTGGTAGCGTGCACCTGTAGTTCCACTACTTGGAAGGTTGAGGCAGAAGGATCGCCAGAGCCCAGCAGGTCAAGGCTGTGGTGGCTGGAAGCGGCCACTGCACTCCAGTCTGGGCGACAGAGTGAGACTCCAACTCAAAAAAAAAAAAAACACAATCTGTCAAAAACTTAATTGCACTGATAAAGGACTTTGGCAAAGTCTCAGGGCACAAAATAAATGTACAAATGACAATTGCAGTCCTACACTCCACCAAGCAGGTAGAGACCCAAATCAAAATTCAATCCCATTAACAATAGCCACAAAAAAATGAAATACCCCAGCATCTTCCTAACCAAAGAAGTGAAAGACCTTTAAATGAGAACTACAAAACACTGCTCGAAGAAATTTAAAAAATAAATCAAAACCTCAATAAGATATCAGCTCATCCCAGTTAAAATAGCTTTCATCAAAAAGATAAGTAATAACAGATTCCAACGAAGATATAGAGAAAGGGGAACCCTCATAGTGTTGGTGGAAATATGAATTAGTATAGATACTATAGAAAACAGTATGGGGGGGTCTCTCAAAAAACTAAAAATAGAATTACCATAGGTCCCACTATGCCTACTACTGGATATAAATGCCAAAAAAATCAATATTCCAAACATATGTCTGCACTTCCTTGTTTATTGTAGCACAATTCAACAATAGCTAAAATACAGAATCAACCTGAGTGACCATAAGTGTATGAATAAATAAAGAAAATATGATATACATACTCAAATAATTAAATCTTGTCATTTTTTGTGACATGAATAGAAGTGGAGATCATTATGTTAAGCAAAAGAAGCCAGCACTGAAAGATAAATATCACTTGTTCTCACTCATATGCCAGAACTGGAAAAGTGGATCTCATGAAGATACAAAGTAGATGAGTGGTCATCAGAGGCTAAGAAGTGTAGGGTGAAAGAAGGGAGGTGAAAATAAGTTGATTAACAGGTACAAAGATACAGTTAGATAGAAGAAATAAGATCTGGCATTCAATAAGTAAGTAAGGTTACTATAGTAAACAATAAGCTATTGTATAATACAAAATATGCAAACTAGAAGAGAATAATTCCAATGTTCCCAGCAAGAAAAGATAAATGTTTGAGGTGATAGATAACTTAATTACCCTTATTTGATCATTAAACATTATATAAATATATCAAATATCATATGTACCCCAAAATATGTACATCTATTATGTACCAATAAATAATAAAATAAATATTTTTAAAAGTACAGAAACACTCCAAATTAGGTATAGAAGGAATGTTCTGCAACACAATAAAGACAATATTTGGCAAATTCCCAACTAACATCATACTCAACAGAGAAAAGTTGAAAGCTTTTCCTGTGAGACCTGGAACAAAACAAAGATGACCCCTTTCATCACTTATATTTAATATACAAGTACTTGAAGTCCTTGCCACAGCAATTAGGTAAGAAAAACAAAAATCATTCAAGTTAGAAAGAAAGAAATTAAAGTGGTCTTGTTTGCAGATACCATTAACTTCTATGTAGAAAATCTTAAAGATTCCATTAAACGCTGTTAAAACTAATAAACAAATTCAAAGTTGCAGGGTACAATATCAACATACAAAAATTAGTGTTTCTGTGCA
Source organism: Cephalopachus bancanus (assembly GCA_027257055.1). NCBI lineage: Eukaryota > Metazoa > Chordata > Mammalia > Primates > Tarsiidae > Cephalopachus > Cephalopachus bancanus. The sequence continues at coordinate 2,658,419 of JAPVLO010000046.1, read as the reverse complement.
CTAATAGTGTACTATCTGAAAATAGAAATTCAGACAAATTCTACCTATAATAACTACAAAAATAAAATACTTAGAGATAAGTTTATCTAAGAAAGTGAAACACCTTTACACTAAAAACTATATAACATTGATAAAAAGAAATTGAAGAAAACACACATAAATGAAAAGATAGTCCATGTTCACGAATTGAAAAAATTTATGTTGTTACAACATCCATGCTACCCAAAGTGATATACGGATTCAATGCGATCACTATCAAACTACTAATGACAGTTTTCACTGAAATAAAAAAGAATCTTAAATTGCCTATGAAAACTACAACACCCAAAACAATCTTGAGAAGAAAGAACAAAGGAGTCATCACACTACCGATGTTAAAATATACCACACAACTATAGTAATGATCTCATTGAATTAAACCACAATGAGGTATTAAATTATGTCTGTTAGATCGATTGCAGTCAAAAAGTGAAAAATAAGTGTTAGTGAGGATGTCAAGAAAAAAAAAATCCTTATATACTCTTGGCTGCATTGTAAATTAGTACAGCCATTTTACAAAACAGTGTGGAGGTTTTGCAACTAAAAATAGAATAACCACACAATCCAGCAATTCCACTACTTGATACTCTATCCTAAACTGAAATTAGTATGCTGAAGAAAGGTCTACACTTACATATCCATTACAATAGTACCCACACTAGTGAAGCTATAAAAACAACCTAAAAGTCTGTCAGTGAATGAAATAATTTAAAAACATGGTATATAATAAACAGTGCAATACCATTCAACCATAAAAGGTCCTGGAAATTCTGTCATTTGCAACAACAGGGATGAACCCAGAGAACAATATGTTAAAAGAAATAAAGCACAGAGAGACAAATACTGTGTGGTCTCATTCATATTTGGAATCTAAAAAAATTTGAAGTCATAGAAGCATAGAATAAAATGGTATTTACCAGAGTCTAGGGGGAGGGTTGGAAAGAGAAAAAGGAGGCACTGGTCAATGAATACAAAGTTACAGTTAGGAAAAATGCATTTTGATGTTCTATTGCGCAGTAGAAGGACTGTAGTAAATAATAATGGGTTGTATATTTCAAAATAAGTAGAAGAGAGGATGTTGAGTGTTCTCATCACAAAGTAATAATAAATACTTAAGGTGGCAATTATACTATTAAATGTATACATGTATCAAAACATCACATTGTACCCCTAAATATGTACAATTATTATTTATCAAATAAAATAAAACTTTTTTTAAAAGTTTAGGTAAAATTATCTAAGTTAGATTTGCACAGGGGTCCTGGGGCAATATATCTCCTACCAACAAGACTCATGTTATCTGAGAGAATCTGTGTCATAGAAACCGGGCCCTTACTTTTTTTTTTTTTTGCATTTGTTAAACAGCAATTGATGAGAGGAAAATTGAATCTAAAAAGAGCTACGAAGATACAGAGATTTGTATTTTTCTATCCACAAATGCACCATTCATAATATACCCAAGTCTCCCAAACTTAGTTCAATCCCTTTGCACAATATCATGATTTGTTGGTTTTCCTGGTGACCCAAGTTAGATTCTAGGATATACCAGAGAACCATACTGTCACTAAATCCAGCAGTGCCACTGAATTCATTTCCAAACCCATCCCCCCAAATTAAAATTCTATGAATTCTAGGCTTTAAACCTGGGAGATCTAGGACATCATCTAACACCTAATATCAAACTGGGTTTCATAGAACTTTGCTACTGTAGTGCACCCTGGCATTTTTTTCAATATTTGATATGAGTTTTATTCTATATGCAATTTGACTATTTTTAAGTGTTTAAACAAACATTCAAGTGTATACGCAGTAATTTGATACTTCAGAGACCACTAAAATGTCAAGTTGAAGTCTGATTGATTAGATTCACAGAAAGCATCATTATACATTTGAGCTTGGTAAAATACTGCTTTCTTCTGCTTTGTACATGTAACTCAGGGATGGCAGAAAGAACACTGTTTCAAGGGAAAAGCATTCAAATGTTGAATTTACTGGATCTCTTGTATAGGTCCTTAGATGGTTCTACTATAATTAAGGTTTTTTCAACCTTCCCTAGATTAAGTGTAAGCATACTCTTGTTCTCTTTAGTACTACTTAGAACTCCAAAGTAGATTCCATCAAACCTAATGATACCCTCTTCCAAGTCCTCCATTTATGCTTGAAAGGATAATGTAATGCTCTAATAACTCAGTATCCAAAGGGAATGCTCCTCACAGCATTAAAATAATAAATTTGTATATTTATCATGGCAATTTTCTGGGAGATTGCAAGAAAGTGACTCATTCTAACAAAATCACAGTATATTATGCTAATTTACCAATGCATGAAAGTAAAGTCACCTAAGGAACTTTTCTTGATTCATTCTGTAGCAGGTGCTTTTGGATACCCTTGCTCCATCTTCTCACCCCCTAATTTCAGCACCTAAGTAGCTGTCTCCCAAAAAATATTCCCTTACCTCTCTAGCCTCTTGAGCTGAAATAGTCTGTGAGTGTATGTTCAGAGCCTGCTTCTGGTCTACCCACAAGCTGTTATTTCCTTTGTCCATTGTGACATACACTTATTTAATTCAAGTCAGCAGTGTGCCCTATTAAAGGATAATATTTTCCAGCCTTTTTTGCATGTAGAAGTAGCTATTTAATTAAGTTCTAATCAATGAAATGTAGGTAGTAGGCTGGGTTCCAGAAAATCTTAACATCAGGGCAGACTGCAATGTTAAATACTTTTTGTCTTTTTCTACCTCCTCCTTTCTGCTTCTTAAAATATGGACATGATGGTTGGCGTGCCATAAGTCTTCTTAGACTACATAGAATCCTAGTTCTAAAAAGGATAGATAAGATGAGAGGAAACTTGGCCTTTCATACTATGGTGCTGCCATTCTATTCCTAGACTTCCACCACCAAAGAAATCATATATGAGATAAAAAAGCAGACATTTATACGTGTATGCTATCATTATTTTACCATTTTTGTCGTGGGCTGCTAAACTTCGTCTAATGCATGCTCCTGAACAAAGATGTGGGATACATGCTGTGTGATCAGAGATTTCAAAAACCCCTAGCCAGAGATGTAAAGAATAAACATAAACTTCCTGCTGTTTCTGTTGTCTTCAAGATACATGGAGATGACAGATATGTTCCTGAATTCCAAGACATATGGCTCAGATAAAAAACTGTTTTTGTTCTCTCTCCCCTAATGTCTGTGCATACTTCTACTTTAATCAGCTTTTATGCACTTCCTACATGTTGTATGGAACTTTGATTGTTTTCCATAACGTCTGTGTGCAAACTTTTTAAAAAATAATGCTGCTCTTTCCTTATGTGCCATGGCTTAAATAGAGTTGAGTTGTGTTCTATGTATAAGGAATGTGAATGACAACAACTGATATTAAAGACCTAACATGTTTTCTTCTATGCTTGGAACTAAAGCAGGAAGATAAATCAAGATACATTCAGGTGGCAGATTAAATCACTCTGTTCTCCCTGCCAAAGTAATGCCTTATATAGACCCCTAACACATTTATTATATTCTATTATAAATATTATTTTATTCCTTTTGTATTTAATATATTATGAATAACTCTAAGGAAATGTATTTGGATACCATATTTGAGGTAAAAAATAGTTTAACATAAGACCAGGGACAGAACTTTATTCTAGGTAGAAGATTCTATATATCCAATGGTGCCTATGTATACAAGTAAAGGAGAGAAGGTTCATTTTAGGAACTTAGGTTCGATATCATCAGCAGTAGAAGTGGAAGATAAAATGTACAAATCATATGGCTTTGTGAAAAATAAAACAATAAAAATAATATAGAGATAAGCAAATAATTAGTCCTCAACAATACTAGCATTCATTCCTCCCTTCCCCTAAACATGTTCTACCACTACTCTGAGCTAAACTTGCTTATTTTGAAATGAATGGAAATGATTGCTCTTACTTAATAGGTTACTTCAGTGGAATCAAATTAAATAAACCAGTACAGTGGTTGAGAGACGCTTTATTAATACTGCAGCATGTGAGTATTTGGATAAATCACTGAGAATTATTGCCCCTGATTGATTTCCCCAAATCATAGAGTCAATGCAAAGTAAAATCCAATCTCCTGACTCAGAATTTAGTGGTTGTTGAAACTGACAAAGAACATTTAAGTATTTATTATGATTACATCAATAATAAATTTAAGATTTATTCTCGTTTTCTCCTAGGTGAAACTGTGCCCATTATGTTAACACAAAAGAATGAAAAGTCATCCTATTATCCAACTGATGAACTCTAATCAAATATCCAGAAAAATGCCTTATAGTGTTGTCTTCAAAATCTGCAGCTCATTTTGACTGGAGAAAAAGAATTTCCCAAATGAAGCCATGAAACTCTTGGTTTTACAGCAATGGGGCCAGCAGAATCTAGTTTTGCTACAGAAAGTAATTGGGTCCCCTCCCAGAGCACAGCACAATTCCCCAGTGCCACATATCACTCTGTATGAACTCCTAATGACCTTTCCATTTGCTGGGCCAACAAAAAGTTACAGAAAATGTTCCTTCCTAGGTTAACTCCTCGTATAAACTACAAAGAATAAACCACGTTTTGTGAGACAGTCCCTTATGTAGTTCCAATGGTTTCACTAAATAAATTGTATTGTTTATTCACATCTAACGTTATAGTCCAGAATCAAAATTGCATTTCACTTAGGTCGGCTAGAGACTTTTGCTTGTGTGGTTGATGTCTGTATCTTTTCCTGATAGGATGTAAACATCATAGGCAGGGATTTTCAGTGCTTCAGGCACATCATGAAGTTTCTTAAATGCATGTGAGATGAATGAATAAGGGATCACCCACATTGAGGAGAGGGTCTTTATCTACCACATTTCTGTATCTCTTTTTCTTAAACCTTGGCCCCGTTCTCTTGTTCTTGGCATGGTACCCATACAATAACGAAAGGAAAAAAGATGAAAAACAAACTCAAATTGTTTTACTCAAGAGGAATGTATAAAGGAATCATGATGACCATGCTCTCGTCCAAAAGTTCTGTGAGGGGAAAGAGGAATCAGTATATTTTCATCTCAGCACAATCTCCAAGTTATTTTTCCCCTCAAAAAGGGCAAATTCAGAATGACATAATTCCCAGAGTAGTGTCTCACAGGCATTCCGCAGCACATACAGCAGGAAACAATAGTTGTAATAATGATTTTTTTTATTTAAAGGGAACTTTGAGTAACAACATAAACAGAGGCCAATTTTTTCTACATATAGCTACAAAAATCTAATTTAAGAAATAAAATTCCAGTGCATGCTATTGCTGTGTGTCAAAAAACCCTCAATGCTTTAGATGCATTATTTTATTTAAGTCTTGCAGCAACTTTCTCATGTAGATGATTTATGGAAAGCTTTTTTTCCTAAATAACGTCTAAAGAATGAACTTTCTATGAACTTAATTTCTAAACCAAATGTTTAGCATTTTGTTTTTGTTTTTTTAACATGATGGTGTCCTAGAAGAAAGTAATTACCCTTGAATTTGGACTATTCTTCTTTTACTGACAATATCCAACAGCAACTCACTACACAAGATAGGCAAGCTGTTATGAATTGAATTTTTAAGTCCAAAATTCATATATTGAAATCTAATCCCACCCCCCAAACACGTCTGTGTGATGCTATTTGGAAGTGAGGCCTTTGGAAGTAATCATGTCATGAGATGGAGCCCTCATTAAGGGGATGAGTTCCCTTATAAGAAGAGGCCAGAGAACTAGTTCACTCTGTTTCACCCATATGACGTTACAGTGCGAAATTGTCTATCCACAGTCCGGAAGATGGTCCTCATCCTAGTCCAGCCATGCAGGCATACAGACCTCAGATTTGCAGCTTCTAGATGTGTGGGGAGTACATTTTTGCTGTCGGTCAGCCATCTAGTCTCTGGCACTTTGTTATAGAGCCTAAAGGGACTAAGACAAGAACTAATTATAACCAGCCCTTCAGACGCATCACAGTTCACTATATTCAGGAACCATCAAATGAGTAATTCTCTACTGGTCCGGCAGACTACATTCTCTTTATAAATCTATAATCAGATTAAAACATTGTGCTTCTCCTCAGCTAAGAAAATGTTTATTTTGCTACATCTTTGTTTCCATTTCCATTTGCTTTGTCTCTGTCATTGCATCCAACCCATAGCATCTTAACATCTTCTACAGGAATAAACTATCATTAGTAATTTCACTTTCCAGATGAAATAAATAGAAATATGAAAAGGGATTTAAGTAACTTACTCAAGATCACAGAATTAGTAAGTGTTAGAGTATAGATCAACAACTATGGATTCATGACAAAGACTAAAGAGAAATGTAATTTTGTCCAACCAGAGAAGAGCACAAACCATTATCTAAAAAAAATCTGACCATCTTTAAAAAAAAAAAAAAACTGTTTCCCTCTGAGGAAGAATTTTGTGTGAGTATTTTAGTTCTATCACATCTGCAATGTATAGTAAATAAGCATGCTGAGTGTATTTTTATGGTGTAAAAATAAAAAAAGCATAACTACAATGCTGAGTTGAAAAGTGTGCCCTAAAAATTTTAGAATGTGATCTTAGTTGGAAATAGAGTCACTGCAGATGTAATTAGTTCAGATGAGGTCATACTACAATATGAGGAGCTCTTAATCTGACCCATGACTTTACATGAAAAGGAGAAAAGAGACACAGGAAAGAACATCACATCAAGATAGAGGCAGAGATTAGAGTGATTTGTCTACAAGCCAAGAAATGCCAAGGACTGAAGACAAACACTGGAGGATAAAAGAGAAGCATAGAACACATCCTCCCACAGACTCTAATAGTAACCAAATATGCCAGCACCCTAATTCCAGACTCTTTACCTCCAGAACTTGGAAATAATAAGTTCATAGTTGTTTTAGGCTATTCAGTGTGTGGTACTTGTCACAGCGGCACTCAGAAACTAATACATTTCTTCAACTGATTTGAAAACTTTTGTCCACACAAAAATCTGCACACTTTATAAATAAATGATCCATCAAGGCACAAAAAGACATGGATGAATCTTAAATGCATATTTATAACTGAAAGAAGTCATTCTGGATGAAAGAACCTATCTATTGTAGGATTCAAATTATATGACATGCTGGAAAAAGCAAAATTCTACCATCAGATGTATGTTCAGAGAAGTATAGATAAAGGTGGCTACATATAGAAATATTTGTATATATATGCATTAACAGAGGTTAGTATACATATATGTTTCTTATCCCTGTCAGTGGAGATGATCTAAAAGCAATGATACCTCAGTCACAATAACATACCTTGGGCCCAAAACCCAGTTTCTAAAACTATTCTTCAATGAAATTAAGCAGGACTCTTTGGAGAAATGACTGATTTTAGCACAGGTAAGAAATATACAAGATGACTCTAGAGTATTTTGCAGTACAAGAAAGTAAAACAATGTCCACACAAAAAAAATCCACATTGATATGTCAGAAGAACACAAGAGACAAACCGGTAAAACTCTCAAAAGACAGATTTAAAACATTTGAAGAACAAAAGAAATCAACCAGTTTTGGATTATAACTGAAAGTATAAAATATGCATCCACAAATCCATATTAAGTAAATAAACAAACGAATAAATAGATGAGAAGAGACCAAGCTCTTGTGCAGAAAAATTCCACATTTAACAATTCCAACATTATACACCAATGCTAGAAACTATAGAATTACTTTATATGTGATACTAGTTTTTCCAGTGACTCCCTTATGTAGCTTGCCCAAGGGTTGTTGAACTATTTTGTGAATAATTTTATACCAACCCACTTTATGCACTTAATAAATATTTAGTAAAAGAATAAATAATTGAATCAATGAGTAAATGAAACCCTAAATTATCCATAAAGTAAGTTAAGGCATTAAATTTATAAGCCAAAGATATTTCTGCTCTGAGAAAAAATTTTAACATAAACAAATTTCCTCAAATAATACAAGTAAAGGTGATTAGAAAAATAGAAATTACAAAATCGATGTATTTTGGAATAAACAGACCTGGATGTAGACAAGACCTAATTTTAAGATCAAGGCCAAACACATAATAGCTGCTTAACCTTGAATAAATCTCTTTCATCACTGGGTTTCAGCTTCTCTTTTCATGAAAAGAGAAAATAACTTTTACTTTACTCTGCCAGACTCACAGGGCTGCTATGAAGATCAAATATACTCATAGATATGAATGTACTCTATAAAGTGAATGCACTATACCAAGTAATTATTAGTTGAGTGCATTGAAGTGGGGAAAATGCTTGACTATGAATAGGAGGCAGTGCAGAGATTAAACAGGCCAAAAAGATATTAAGTGAAGAGCTATATTGAATAAAGATCACACAGATGAAAACACACATGCCTGTGAATGCATCAGGTTCATCGTAGCTTCTGACAGGATTCTCATTGGTGGAGATAAGGCTAGCAGTGTTGTATATTTGTGATGTTACACAACAGACCCTTAGCAAAGTAGGGCACTGTGGGGACCAAGGACAAGTAGGAGGGCTTCAGAATGTTCCAGTAGAACTGAGAACAAGTGACACTGTTAGTGACACTATTAATGTCCATTGTCTATCTCACTTGGACTTTATGAAGAAGAAAGATATACTTTCCCACTATAGAAACTGATCATGAGAAAAAGTTAAAACATTTTTTAAAATTTTTTACATTTTATTTGATTTTGTAGAGACAAGGTCTCCCTATGTTGCCCAGGCAGGTCTTGAACTCCTGACTTCAGTAAAACCCCCTGATTGGCCTCCCAAAGTGCTGGAATTGCAGGCAGGAGCCACCATGCCCAGTCCAGGTTTAAGCATTTTTTTTTAACACTGGCTAATAATGAAAACTGTTAATGTTTAGGGTTATAAGACTTGAGGAGGGAGTGGTTTCTACTAAAGGATGGCGAAGTGTGACCTGTGTGTGGAAAAACAGGGAACTTGGAAGCAATGTATAAATCTTTGTCTTACAACAAAAGCCTAGTATGTTTCATAGTTTAGTAGTTTTTTTTTTTTTTGCATTTATATTTATTTATTTATTTATTTTTATTTTAGAGGTGTTGGGTGCAATTCAGGATTAGGTAGATAAGTGGTCATCATACAAGCAAAGTTTGAGCCTCCCTTTGGCTCCCGCTTTGCCTGGTTTGAGATTGGATACTCTTTTGATGTTATGTGCTGCCCCCTCCCTCTGGCAGTGTCCTGCAATAACCAATCTGTTTCTTATAGTATTATGATTAATGCTCAGGGTCTGCTTATGGTTTAGTAGTTTTTGTATGTCATTTTTACCTTTAAAAACATTGTAGGGCACAGAATACGTTGCTATTCAGAACGTGTTCTGTCATAGAGAATATCTTCAGTTTTGATGGAAAAAATAGTAAATACAAGAAACGTAACAATAAAAAATGTTGCCACCATTTACTAAATGCTGTTAAATTCCAGATTCTCTACCAGGTGCCTCGCTTACCTTGGTGCTGATCCTTGTGGTGGGACAAAGTAAGCATCCAATCACCTTTAAATATGAAGAAACTGAGAGGAAGAGAGACTGTAAAACTTTTTCAAGTTCACACAGTTAGTCACACCGTAGGTGATAGAATCAAGTGCTCTTTCCATTAGACCACATTGACTCAAACATATTTTGAGAGGGTTAGTCAGCCATGTTGTGACTACAGATATATTGTACTAAAATTCTGGCATGGCCATGTGAAGAGAATGAATTTTTAGAGAGTACTTATTATGTTCTGAACATATTACATATCTGTTTTTCACTGAATCTACAGAGTGGCACTTTGAGGTACATGTCACTATATCCCATGGCAATGAGGAAACTAAGTATATGGTGCATTTTAGGAACATGCTTTGCTTTAGGACATACTCTGCTTAGCAGAAAACATTTTAATTTTAGCTTCTCCCAGAAGTAGATTTAAATCATGTGGACGCCCAACTCTACTGATGCTCACCACAGCATGGACTCACTGAATGTGGTCTTCATTGGCTAAACCACACTGACATATCTTTGACTGTCTGACAACATTCTATATCTATTATATTTCTTCTCTTTACAAGAATAATTCTATTCAAGAAAGTAGCTATTTCTTATAACTGTTAATGCCTTCATTTACTTACAAATGTATGTATGGTTTAGTCAACTTTTTGCATAATTACATAATAAGCATCTTTTGCTTCCTTCCACATGCCACTTTGTAATAAGCAGCATAATCCTGTTTCTCTTTGGAAAATTGCACTTTTGTTTGACTTTGTTAGATCTTCCTTTCCATGTCTTGCATAACTGAAGATGTGAAAAGTACAAATAATGATTTGAAAAATCATATGGCTAAGAAAAAAAAATGCAGATTTTCCTAACAGTAAAAACAAACAACCATATATATATATATATACACACAGAGAGAGAGAGAGAGAGAGAATAAAGTAAGAAAACAAAATAAATACATTTTAGAAATACTGCTAAAACATCGTAGAAGGAGACAAACATAAAGGGACGATAACAACCATCCAAGTATCCACTGCCTCTGGTCTCCTTAATGTGCCTCAGGCACATCCATACAAGTCTACTTGAGAGTTACACAAAATGTTGCCACTGCCTTCTTAATACCATCTTGAAAACAGTTTCATTTTGATTTCCTGTCCACTTGCTCTACACAGGTTACATTTGAGATATCAGCAAGATGAACCAAACAGGAAGGAGAAGTCAGTCAGAATTAGGGTAGCACCAGAACAGAGGTGTCGACTACAAACACGTGCCCCAAAGACAAGCTCTTGCCTAAGCGACTAAGAGGCAATGATTATTTCTTCCCAATTATGGAAGTGTCGACACAAAATGATCCAGTAAGCAAGGAGGTTTTAGAGCTAGATGAGTGGTGGCTGTGGAAGTGATAGTTGATTTGAGTGACTGACTGAATCATTTGTTCCAGATTTTTAAAAACAGGATGACTTCACCTTCAAGCTGAAACTCAAGAGCAATTGCCACTATTTCCTGCCATTTATCCCCTAATGTGATTATGTTCTCCCAACGACTTTATCATTTCATGCTGTTTGGACTACAATAACAAAATGCCATACAGGGAACAACAGAAATGTATTCCTCAAAGTTCTGGAGGCTGAAAGTCTGAGATCAGGGTGTCAGCATGGTAGGATGTAGGTGAGGGCCATCTTGTGTGTTTCAGACAACTGTGTTCTCACTGAGTCCTCACATAACGGAAAACAGCTAAGCAGCTCTCTGAGATCCCTTTTAAGGGCACTAATCCCCATTCATGTAAGCTCCACCCTCATGATCTAGCCACTTCCCAAAGTCTCTACCTCCGAATGCCATCACTTTGGATGTTAAGATTTCAAAATATAAATTTGGGAGGAAACAAACTAAGTTTATAGCACTCATGCACAAGACACTGATTATTTTTTTCCTCAAACATAATTATTGAGTTGGGCTTGGTGGCTCAGCCTGTAATCCCGTGCCTTTGGGAGGCTGAGGTGAGTGAATTGACTGAGCCCACGGGTTCGAGACCTGCCTGGGCAGCGAGACCTCATCTCTACAATAAATCAAAATATCAGCTGGGCATGGTGGTGCACACCTGTAGTTCCGGCTACTTGGAAGGCTGAGGCGGAAGGATCGCCGGAGCCCAGCAGGACAAGGCTATGATGGCCGGGAGCGGCCACTGCACTCCAGTCTGGGCGACAGAGTGAGACTCCAACTCAAAAAACAAAAAAAACATAATTATTGGGCTCAAGTTCACATAGCTGACAAGGACACAAAGACTCTATCTTGCTCTATTCACTGAAAATATAATGCTGGTTTCACTACCTCAGTTTGAAAACCTTTGGAAGTAAATGTGTTGTGCTACAAACGTAGGCCAAATGATAATCACAAAAAACTCTAATCATTTCTCTTTAACTGGTTTTCTACAGTTTATAGATACTGTTTTTTTCTGAATACCTACTTTTAAAACCACACAGTACTAGGGCGAAGGTAAAAAGAAAGAGTAGACATGAAAGGGCTTTATTGCTTTGACACCTGCTGTGCATGTGTGCAAAAGGATAGTGCTGAAATAAAGACCATGTGCCTGATTCTGCTACTTCATAAAAATAGTTGAACACTCTTCCTCGGAGTTGCTCCCAAGGTTGTACTCCCTGACTCTGCAGCATCTCCTCAGAGTTTCTCACCTGGCCATATTTTCTGACCCACATGGAAACCTGTCACTCACAAGCTTGTCTTGATCCTCCTAGCCTATGAAACTTGGCTCTACTTCTTCCCCTTTTATTGGAAACACTGTTTTTTAAAAAAGATTTTGTAAAATCCTTTCAAGACATAAAAATGTCACTTGCACATGAGAAAAATTTTTGAGAGCCCTGTAGAATTAAATTCTTTTTTCTCTGGGCTTCTATCACACTGTTTATTCTATAATTATTCATTTACAGGTGTGACTCCCCTTCTAAATTCTAAGCATCTCAAGAAAGGAGAAATACACTATTCTCATACATCTATGTTCCTATCCTCAGCAAAGTATCCATCATGGGACACAGGTCACGTTCATTCAAACCCCAGCACTGTCACTGTTTTCTGTGTATTTGTGTTCTATGTATTTTTAATGAAATGCTAGTTTCCTTATCCATGCCATGAAATTAATAACTATGAGAACCCCCTTTTGTTGATTAACAGGAACAATCCATCCAATGTGGTAAAGCATTCCATGCACATGGGGATGTTCAACTATTTTTATGAATTAGCAGAAGAATCAGACATATGATCTTGTTTATTTCTTCACTACGTTTTTGCACATGTGTATAGCAGGTATTAAAGTAATAAAACCCTTTGGGGTCCACTCTTTTGCCCTCACTTCAATACCCTGTGAGTTAGAAATGAAGATTCAGAAAAAAATGGCACCTAGAATCTCTTGATAATTTAGGCATAAAGATTAATTTCATGGGGGGGGGATGAGGAATGAGCTTATCACATACTGCTTCAATACTGGGTTTGGTAGAATTTGCAAGTTAAATTATCAGTTACTGCAGCTGGCACTTAGAATGTACTGTGTAGCTGGGCTTGGTGGCTCAGCCTGTAATCCCGCGCTTTGGGAGGCCGAGGTGAGTGGATTGCCTGAGCCCGCGGGTTCGAGACCCACCTGGGCAACTTGGTGAGACCTCATCTCTACAATAAATTAAAAAATCAGCCAGGCGTGGTAGCACATGCCTATAATTCCGGCTATTCAGAAGGCTGAGGCGGAAGGATCACTGGAGCCCAGCAGGTCGAGACCGCAGTGGTCAGGAGAAGCCACTGCACTCCAGTCTGGGCGACAGAGTGAGACTCCAACTCAAAAAAAAAAAAAAAAAAAGAAAGTACTGTGTAAAGCTTACTTGCATTAAATGTCTCTATGTGGTAATTTGCAGAGGTTGTAATCTATCTATTTACCTATATAAAATATGTATATTAGAGATATATTATATATATTATATGTAAGTTTTATGTACACAGACAAATGCATGTGTATGTGTAAAAAAATGACTGGCTAATATTTGTGAAATTCAGGTTCATGAGTTTTACTATGTGTTCCGTAGGAGATTAGGGATGGATATGGGCTATTGGCCACATCAGATACTGTAGAATTTCTAAGTATAATATGAAAGACTCTCTTTGATTATTCTAATCTTCTTTGGCCTTTTTACTGGTTTACATCATTTCAGAAATGTCTATGGCATTTTATTTAATTTCCACACAGCCAGACATTTCATTTGGCTTAACAATATAGTTTTATTTTTTTCAACTCTCTTATGTGCTCCTTAGCAATAAGAAACATCATATTTTTTTGTTTCTTTCTCAGTGCCCTGGTTCAGCACAAGGAATAATATAGTAGCTTAATAAAACTTGAATGACCAGTAATTTTTGACATATCAGGCCACCTGTCACCTCAAATTTCTTTCCCAATATGCTAACTTAAATCTCAAATTATGGATACAAAGTTCTTTCTTAATAAATTTATCTATTGGTAATTATATATATGTTTATTTAACTCTGTGTATTTCTTATACTTTATCTCCTGGCTTATTATTGATAAACTGTTGTGTTCTTTCTTCTGTTTTGACTCTGTGAGGAAAGTGTTAAAGTTAGATTGTAATCATAAAAGGAGTCTCAGAACAGAGTCTTTTACCCTCCAGACGAGATATTATTATTTTAATTCATAATTAAAATTACAACAGTGCACATTGGAATAATTCTCCAATACCTTCAAATAACATTTTTTATAAGCATGTTTGTTGTTGTTAATGTACCATAAATTCCTAGGAAGAACTGAGTTATTAATTTGGTACATTTAGGTTTGTTGCCAGCTGGAAGAATTAGTTTCTGACACATTTAGACTATATTTAATAGCTCATTGATGCTTCGCTGAATTTTAAGCAAAAATTGTTTTAAAATTATGAAGTACAGGCAACAATGGAAAAAATTGAAAGTCTGGATCCTTACACATTATTTATTTCTGGCTTCCATTAGATATTATTTTAAACATGGGTATATTAAGAATTACAGAAGTAAGATTAGAGAATAAGGAAATGTTTGTTTTATCCTGGATACCATAGATATAGAACAGATCTAATAGATACAGGATATAGAATAGATTATAAAATAGATATCAGTCTGGCTCAGTGGCTCAGCCTGTAATCCCACACCTTTGGGAGGCTGAGGTGAGCGGATTGCCTGAGCCCGCGGACTCGAGACCCGCCTGGGCAGTGAGACCTCATCTCTACAATAAATCAAAAAATCAGCCAAACGTGGTAGCACATGCCTGTAATTCTGGCTACTCGGAAGGCTGAGGTGGAAGGATCACCGGAGTCCAGTGGGTTGAGGCTGTGGTGGCCGGGAGTGGCCACGGCACTCCAGTCTGGGCGACAGAGTGAGACTCCAACTCAAAAAAAAAAAAAAATGAATATCACACATATGGAATATACAATAGAATATAGAATAGGTTTCACAGATGAATTCTGAGACTTTGGCCCAGTCAATTCTCTGGTATAATAAGAAAATAGGAAAATTAATCAATATGCTTTCCTTTCATCCTTTTCCTCATTTTTTCCTTCCTATACATTCATCCTTCCCCCTCTATCAATGATGTCACTTATGATTTCTAAAACATAACAAAACACAACTTTTATTTTTCTCCCACCCTTACTTTAAATTGGGTTACAGGAGAATAATCTTTTGGCTTCCAAGAAGAAAAGTCAAACAGATCCCACACATGTTTTTCAATCTCATTTGTATGTAATTGCATAATCTTATAGTCAATGTTCAAGCAAAAGAAAAAAATCAGTTTTCAGCACTTACAATCTATATTTGAAGGAAATAAATGCTTCACTCACATATTCATTCCAGAATAATACCTCACACCCTTCCTTTCCTATAGCTGTGGTTGCCTGAAGTCTGCCATTACAGGAGCATATCTGTTCTCTCTCAAATAACTCTCTCTCTCCCCTCAATTCCTCTTCTACCCTCTAGTTGTTCTTTAGAATTGTTTAGTTGTAATCTGGGAGAGAAACAACAAATAATATAACGGGACCTGCTTTGCTTGGTAGGATGGCTCTGGTTATACACATTATTAAAATTGATATTTGTGTGGCAATTCTGTGGAATCTTTCAAGATTTTCTTTGCTGGGTTCTCCAATAATTTCCTTGAGCTGAACTAATGCATCTTTATTTACCTCTTTCTTATCCCTAAGCATTCATCCTCAAATTCTTGTCTTCAGGTTTTCTAGACCCTCTTGGATGGCTCTTTGGAGAGGACCTAAGATCACTCTATGCTGTTCTCTCTTTGACTTGGCTTAGCTAAGAGCCTAGGATAGGTACATGCATCCTGGAGCCCAGGGTTGTGGAAATATGGTGAATCCCCTGCACAGTCGTCTCTATTCAGCTTGCACAAGATGCTTTAATTTTAGGCACCAATTCTAATTGTCTTACAGATATTCTTTAACATTATTTGACAACTCTCAGAAGTCCCTTACTTTGCTAGAGATGAAGGCCGTGGAAGCCTCTTAGACCACGCATTGCAGCAACAGTTTCTTCTTAAGAAACCTATGTAAAGGGGCAAGCAAGATGGCAACAAAACTTGTTGGAATATGTGAGTCTCTACATGGGTGAGAGGACATAAGGATGAATTCATATGCCTGTACGTGTGTAAGTGGGTGAGCAGATGTCCAACTGAGGGGAGACACATAATTAAGCAGCCAGGACTCCCCTGCAGGAATGGCTACAACATACCACTGCTCTGAATTTGGCTCCAATGAGCAGGAACATTGGCCATTTTCAGGGCATCTGCCATTTTCAAGGTATCTCCTGGGAGAAGGCAGAAGAGATCAGCAGCTTCTTGGCACCAGTACCTGGCTTACACCACCACCTGCAGCAGTGGGCTGGGCACTGACAGCAGGGACCATGGAGAAGACACAGGAAGGAGATCTGGAACTGAACCCCAACAGAGGATAAGATGATGGCTTATGTCATTTTCTCTGCCCTGAAACTAGGAAGAGACCTGTTCTAGTTCACCCAATTCTGGGCAGCCTGCAGCCTGAGACTGAGGGGTGATCTCCACACCCCTGTAGTATTGACCACTCTTTGCCCGGGGAAGATACTCTGGATGCACAATACCAGAGAGACAAATGCCCCCCACCCCACACTGGATCAACCACAAATGCGTGTAGGCAGAGTGGAAGAACTTGCAGTGGCCAAGTTGGGGTGAGTCCTGATCTGAGTCACTCCCCTTCCCCTAGAAGTCCATGTGGCATCTGACCCATGTGGAGACCAGCCCAATTGGCCTGTGAACGGAGAGCAGAGGAGAGAGACTAGAGATGGTAGCCCACTCCCTACCGCCGCGCAAACAGGAGAGCTGAGTAAAAAGGGAAAAGAACCTGAAGTTCCAGAAATAGTCACAAGATAGAGCTCAATTTTTTTTCTGCTCTTTCCACATATATCTTTCTGTGACTGTCTTCTGATTTGGTTTGCCCCTTTTTCTCCCTTTTTTTTCATATTGATATATTTGAAGGAGAGTGTATCTTTAATTTCTTGTTTGTTCATTTGTTTATTTGTTCATTTGTGTGCCGGTTTGTTTTCCTCCTCCTCCTTCTTTCTCTTCATCTTCCTTTTGTCTCTCTTCTTCCTTTCTCTGTTCGTTTTCTTTTTCTTGTCTCATTTTTGTTTTAGGGGACATACACTCCCAACACATGGACAGATTGTAAGATGGTGGGAAGTGGGTTCCAGGGGGCCCACACACCAGTCAACAGATATTATTATCTGAAGATAGCTTCTGAACAACAGCTACCCCATTTACAGCTTAAGTAAATCTAAAAACTGAAAAAAACAACACAGCCACCCACCACCAGTCTGACTTCAAAACTGAACAAATCCATAGGATATACATAAGGAATAATAGAGGATTAAGAAAACTTAAGTCATTACTAACACCCCATCAGTGAGCAACATAATTGAAGAGGGGAAAATAAGGGGGGGGAAATTCATCACAAATGAAGAAGAATAAATAGAAGAACACAGGAACTCCCCTTAACACTGGAAAGACAGCTCCTGAGAATATAGACTTTGGAACTCAAACAACGATGAGCCTCCAGAATGACTAGTTTCCTACCCCCTTCCCCATTCTTTCCATACATATATTTCTGCATGTGTCTTCTGACTTTGTTGGTCCCTTTCTCTTCCTCTTTTTGTTTTTCTGGGTTTTTTTTTTAATGTTTTTGCTTTTTGTTTGTGTATGTGTATTTTTGAGAGGAAGTATATCATCTTTTTTGCTTGTATGTTTTCTGGATTTTTTTTCTTTTTTTACTTTTTTATTTGTTTATCTGTGAGTTTGCTTACCTGATTGTTTTTCTCTTCCTTGTTCTTCATCTTCTTTTCTTCTCCCTTCTTTCTTTCTCTTCATATTCCTTTATTCTCCTTTCCTTCTTTCTGTGCTCTTTTTCTTTCTCTTGTCTCATTTTGGTTTCGGGGGCTATACATATAATCACACAACTTGGATGCATGGTAAGGTGGTAGGGAGTGGGTTCTAGGGGGCCTACATACCAGTCAGTGGATACTGGACCATAGCTCCCCCATTGAACTTCAATCAAATCTCAAAACTGATAAAAGTACAGTCCCTGACCCCCAGCCCAGCCTCAAAATTGAACAAATCCAGAGGCTTCACATAAGAAAGAATAGAGGGTTGAGTAAACAAAAGTGAAAGCTATCTCCTCTCTCACTGAGCAACAGAATTAAAGAGGGGGGAAAAGCAGTGGGAAATTCCCTCACAAATGAGGAAGAATCAGTGGAAGAACACATCTGCCCCCCAGACCTCTGAAAAGACAGCGCCTGAGAATACAGACTTCAGAACTCAAACATTGAAGAGCCCCCAGAATGACTAGCCTCAAACCACAAATCTAGACATCAAGGTATTAATGGAAAGAAGGCATAGAAGTGAAGAAAGACAAGAAGTAAGAAAGAGCTAATAACTGAGATGATGGCAATAAAGAATACATTAAACAAAATAAATATCAAACTGACAAGCATGGAAAGTAGAATTAACCAAGCAGAAGAAAGAATCTCAGAGTCAGCTGGGCTCGGTGGCTCAGCCTGTAATCCCGTGCCTTTGGGAGGCTGAGGTGAGTGGACTGCCTGAGCCCACGGGTTCAAGACCCACCTGGGCAACTTGGTGAGACCTCATCTCTACAATAAATCAAAATTTAGTCAGGCGTGGTAGTGAACGCCTGTAGTTCTGGCTACTTGGAAGGCTGAGGTGGAAGGAATGCCAGAGCCCAGCAAGTCGAGGCTGCAGTGGTGGGGAGCAGCCACTGCACTCCAGTCTGGGTGATGGAGTGAGACTCCAACTCAAAAAAAAAAGAATCTCAGAGCAGGAAGACAAAAATTTGGAACTAAACCAATCTGTTAAAAACACAGAAAGGAAGCTGAAAAACATGGCACAAAGCCTTCAAGAAAGGTGTGCTTACATTAAGAGACCAAACATATGCCTAATCGGCATCCCTGAAGCAGAAAAGGAGAATGAAAGCAACCTAGAATAACATTCCTTGAGGTCCTCCAAGAAAACTCCCTACTAGAGCAATCATACAAGAGAAAAAATCAGGGATATTCAAATAGGAAAAGAGGAAGTCAAGTTATACCTCTTTGCTGACAATATGATTCTATAGCATGCAACCCAAAGAGAATTTGTCAAAAAACTTCCTCGTGCTGATTAAGGACTTTGGCAAAACCTCAGGGTACAAAATAAATGTGGAAAGGACAGTTGCATTCCTATTAACCATGAACAAACAGGCAGAGAACCAAATTAAAAACACAACCACATTCAGCAATAGCCACAAAAATATTGAAATACCTCAGCATCTCCTAAACAGAGAAGTGAAGAATCTTTACAGCAAAAACTATAAAACACTGCTCAACAAAATTAAAGAAGAAACAAGCAAATGAAAAAAATTACATGCTCATGAGTTAAACGAATCAACATTTTTAAGATGACCATCACACCAAAGACAATCTACGGATTCATCACAATGCCCATTAAATTGCCAACATCATTCTTCTCAGGGCTAGAAATGAAAATACAGAAATTCGTATTAATGCATAAACAACCACAAATAGCCACAACAATCCTCAGCAAAAGAAACAAAAAGGGAGGCTTCACAAGCCCAAAGTTTAAACTTTATTATAAGGCTACAATAATCAAAAGAGTCTGGTATTGGTACAAGAACAGGCATATGGACCAATGAAACAGGATAGAGATTCTGGAAGCAAAATGCAATTTCTCAACCAACTCATCTTTGAAAAAGCCTCCACCAATAATCTCTAGAGAGAAGAGAACCTATTTAGCAAATGATGCTGGGAAAACTGGCTGACCACAAGCAGAAGATTGAAACAGGACCCCTACCTATCACTCCATACACACCCAACTCTAAATAGACCAATGACATAAATGAAAAACCTCAAACTACAAGGCTCTTAGAAAACACAGGAAACACCCTTATGGAAATTGGAATTGGCAACCAACTCCTGATCAGAACCCCAGATGCCCATTCCATAAGAGAAGAGAAGATAGACAAGTGAGACCTTATCAAACTGAAAAAGCTTCTTCAAAGCAAAGAAACCATCAAGAGAGTGGGAACACAGCCCACATGATGGAAAAAAAAATATTTGCCAACAGTATATCTGACAAAGACCTAACAAACAGGATCTACAAGGAACTCAAATGTGTCAAAGGAAATAAAAAAAAGTAAATAGTCCCATTAAAAAGTAAATAGTCCCATTAAAAAGTGGGCAAAAGATATGGATAGATACTTCTCAAAAGAAAACATACGCGCAACCAACAGATACATGAAAAATCCTAGCCTCACTAATCATAAAGAAATGCAAATTAAAACCACACAGAGATATCACCTAACTCTAGTCAGGATGGCCATCATCAATAACTTAACAGATGCTGAAGAACATTAAGGGAAAAGAGACTGCTTCTACATTGTGGAAGTGTAGAACAAATACAACAGCTAATACAAGGTAGGAGTGTAAATTAATACAACCTTTGTGGAAAACAGTGTAGTGATTCCTAAAAGATCTAAAAACTGACCTTCCTTATGACCCAGCAATCCCCCTTCTGAGAATATATCTAAAGGAACTCAAATCATTCTATAAAAAGTATTCCTCAAATGCAGGTTTATTGAAGCATTACTTGTTGGGAGCAGGCCACGGAGGCCCACCGAGCGTTAGGGATCAGGAAGGGCCGTTGACCCCAAGACCACTAGGATGCGTTCGGGAGCTATTGATCCCATTTCCTTCCCCTTTCTACTCAACACTAACCAGATTAAGCTCCTGTGAGCCAAAACATAAAAATTCTGAGACCAGGATGAATACAAGTTAAATTTAGAAGCTCATTGCTCCCATTCTTCTGCAAACTGCAGTTTTGGCTTTCACACAACTTATAATTCAAACTCATGTCACATCTAAGAGCCTTAGTATTGGTCACAGTCTTCTGGGTCATGATCTTAGGATTTATTGAAGGTGTAAATTTTAGAATATAGTTTTAGAAGATAGCCATTTTGTTGAAAGAATGCGGCTGGGTTACTTGCAGATAGCCCACTGTGAACTTTGGACTGGGCCACATTCCAAACATTCTGGGATGGGCCACTTTCGTTTGTAAAGTAAATGTTTAAGCTTCTATAGAATTGTTTAACTTGGCATAAATCAATCAGCTTAGGATGAAAAAGGTTTATAGAATATGTCAGTCACAGATTAGGTTATCCTTTGTTATGGGATTTTAAGATTATCATATGAAAAGGGTTTAAAGGCAATCATTGATTAAGTTTTCATGGATTAAGATTTCTGGTGGGTGGGGGATGCCCCTCCCACATCTGACTTTGTGTATAAAAGACATTGTAATTCCCAATAACTCTCACATCGCTTCTGCACTAGACTGGAGTCCAGTCTCTTTCTCTCTCTTCTTCCCTCCAAATGCCGATGCCGTCTCCACCTTTGGGGTACCCTGAACCCAGCTGGAGCTGGTCCCTGGCAAGTGGCACCTGAACATGGGACCTCAAGGTAAGTTTTCTCTTTGGGGACCCCTCTGTAGAGACAGGCAGAGCAAGGAAGTGTGAGCAGTTTAAGAGCTATGGCAGAATCATGGGCCAGAGTGAGTTTGTTCATAAGTATTCTGATGTCTATTAGTATTTTGCACGTATTGTCCGATAAAGGAACCAGTTGTCTTGACTCTTGCATTTTGTATGCCTTAGCTTTATGGAATATTATCTGGGATGTTTTTTACCTACAGTATGATTCCTCCAAAATTCCGGCCAAAAATAAAGACACTCCCCTGCTGGCTGTAGCCTCGGTGCCACCTTTAGATGATGAATTTTTCCCTGAGGAGGAAATGAAGGAAGTGATTGGGTATCATAAGCGAAAAAATCTTGCTAGTGTTGCCAAGGCACCTCCTCCCATACCCTTTACTAGAAATAAGGTGAAAACACCAAAATTCACACCTGGGTATGTGTCTCCGGCTAATGTAGGTATGAAGGGAGCCAGAAAGGCAGAAGAAGAGAAAGATTTTACCTTGTCTTCTTGCTTTCCAGTAATTTATATGGAAGAAGGCACAGTAAACGAGGCACCTCACTGGGAGCCACTACCATATAAATTAATTAAGGAACTTAAAGAGGCTTGTACTCAGTATGGTCCTACGGCTCCTTATACTATTACTATTATGGAACAATTTGCCACTCGGTGGATGACACCACAAGATTGGCAAAAACTTGCTAAAAGCTGTTTGTCAGGAGGAGCCTATTTACTATGGGAAACTGAATTTGAAGATCAGGTAAAGATCCAGGAGGCTGCTAACCAGCAGAGGGATCCAAATCAGTTTCATATTTCTAGCAATATGCTGTCAGGAAGAGGATTATATGAGTCAGTTGACAGTCAACTAATCTTACCCAAGGAAGTTTTACTCCAGGTAAATTCTTGTGCAAGTGAGGCTTGGAAGAAGTTACCTATTAATTCTACTTAGACTGCCTCACTATCTGATCTTAAGCAGAAAACAGATGAAACTTACAGAGTTTCTCTCAAGACTTACAACAGCAGTAAATAGAGTAATCTCTAATGTAGAAGAAGCAAACATCCTTATTAAACAGTTGGTTTTTGAGAATGCTAACAGTACTTGCCAAGCTTTGATTAGACCAATTAGAAGAACAGGACAATTAACTGATTATATCAGGCAGTGTGCCAATATTAACCCTGCCTTTATGCAGGGTATGGCAATAGCCGCCACCTTGAAGGGAGAAACTTATGCACAATTTGTGCAGGGAATGCAAAATGGTAACAATAGATCAAAAAACAGCTCAGTTTTAACTTGTTATAACTGTGGGCAGCCTGGCCATATTAGTAGGAACTGCCCAGCTAAACAAGGGTTTCAGGAAGCTCTGATGCAACAGCCTAATGAGAGCTCTCGACCAAAGTCTCTGTGTCCTAGGTGTCAGAAAGGATTTCATTGGGTGAGGGATTGCAAATCCAAATTTCATAAAAATGGCACTCTGTTAACTAAACAACGATCTACGGTGCCGATTCCGGAAATGGGCAGAGGGGCCAACCCCGGCCCAAGTAACAATAGGGGCAGCTTCCAGCATGAACCCATTTGTTCCCTTTGTCCCATCTCAGAACTCATCAGAGCCACCCCAGGGAGCACAGGACTGGACCTCCGTTCCTCCACCACAACCATGTTAACTCCAGATGTTCCAGTTACCCCAATTCCAATGGGAGTGAAGGGCCCTCTCCCGGATGGAATAGTGGGTATAATATTAGGAAGAAGTTTCTTGTCTCTACAAGGAGTTTCTGTGATTCCTGGAGTGGTGGACTCTGACTACACAGGGGAAATCCGGGTACTTGTTGCTCCCCCTAGCAAAACCATACAATTTTATGAAGGTCAAAGAATAGCGCAGTTACTACTCTTACCCTGTCATAAAATGGGCAAGTATCTAACCGATAAGCCCAGGGGTGACTCTGGATTTGGCTCAAGCAATTTTGCTTTCTGGGTTCAGGAAATTACTAACTCCAGACCTCTAAAAGATTTACATATTCAGGGAGTTAAAAATAAAGGTCTGCTAGATACAGGGGCAGATGTTTCTTGTATTGCTGGGAAAGACTGACCATCTTCCTGGCCAACACAAGTAGCCCCATCAGGACTCATTGGTATTGGTCGAGTGCCCTGTAGCCAAAAGTTCTCAAATCTTAAATTGGACAGATAACCAAATTTCAGGAACCTTTTGTCCCTACATCATTCCTTCCATCCCCATTACACTTTGGGGACGCAATATTCTTGCTCAAATGGGCATGCTTCTGTATAGTCCAGATGACAAGGTGTCAGCACAAATGCTACAAATAGGATGCAATCCCTTAAAGGGGCTTGGCAGGAACAGACAGTGCATAAAAGGACCTGTTCAGGTTGTAGAGAGGAAAGACTGGTCTGGTATTGGCTTTTCAAATTTTCCCTAGGGGCCATTGTTCCTGAGGCTGCTGATCCAATTATCTGGAAAGATGATAAACCACTTTGGGTGGAACAATGGCCCATGCCCTCAGAGAAACTTAAGGCAGTAAGAGAATTAGTTCAACAGCAGTTGGAGGCTGGCCATATAGAGCCTTCTACCAGTCCTTGGAATACTCCTATATTTGTTATAAAAAAAAGAAATCTGGAAAATGGAGACTTTTACAGGATCTAAGAACCATTAATGCCACCACGGAGGCTATGGGTGCATTGCAGCTCGGGCTGCCATCTCTGGTTGCTATTCCTGCTGATTATAACATAGTTATTGATCTACAGGATTGCTTTTTTTCTATACCTTTAAATTCTCAAGACTGTAAAAGATTTGCATTTAGTTTACCTTCTCATAATTTAAAGGAACCATACCAGAGATATCAATGGAAGGTCCTGCCACAAGGTATGAAAAACAGCCCTACCTTGTGCCAGAGGTTTGTAGATGCAGTCTTGCAGGATATAAGAAACCAATATCCTAATCTTTATTTAATTCATTACATGGATGATATTTTATTGGCTCATGCAGATTGTGCTCCTTTGCATAACATTTTGAATGAAACAGTAACAGCATTGGCTAATTATGGTTTGAAAATTTCTCCTGAAAATATTCAAACCAACCCGCCCTTTACTTATCTTGGCCGAGTGTTAAACACTCAACTGTGAGTCATCGACCTCTACAATTAAGGAAGAATCATTTGGTTACCTTAAATGATTTTCAGAAATTATTAGGAGATATTAATTGGCTGAGACCTTACATGTCACTACTGCAGTTTTAACGCCTCTTTTTGATATACTGCAGGGGGATCCCTCCCCCACTTCTAAAAGAGTCTTAACACCCGAGGCAAAAGGGGCCTTAACTCTCATGGAAAAGGCCATTGAGTCCCAAAGGGTGAAAAGAGTAAGTTATGATATTCCATGGGAGTTAATTGTGTTGGCTACTCCTCATACCCCAACAGAGTGCTTGTGGCAGGAAGGACCTATGGAATCGTTACATTTACCAGTTTCCTCTAAAAAAGTTTTAGCATCTTATCCATATTTAGTAGCTTTGCTAATAATCAAAGGAAGACAGAGAAGCGTGGAATTGTTTGGAAAAGATGTGGATAATATCATCATCCCATATGACAAAACTCAGTTTCAAACCTTGTTGCAAACTAATGATGATTGGCAAGTGGCTTTGATTGATTTTAAAGGACAAATTTTGTTTCAATTGCCTAGAAATCCATTGTTGCAGTTTGTGAAATGTAATCCTATAATTATTCCTCGTGCATGTTCCTTAGTCCCCCTCGAGGGAGCAGTATTGGTTTTTACTGATGGCTCTTCTAATGGTAAAGCAGTGGCAGTAATTAATGACAAACCTCATGTTTTAAGTACTTCAGAGACTTCAGAACAAAAAACAGAATTAAGAGCTGTCTTATATGCCTTTACTGTTCTAAAAGACAAGAGATTTAACTTGTATACTGATTCTCGTTATGTTCAAGGGCTGTTTCCTCATATTGAGATAGTAACTATTCCTGTTAGTAAAACCAAAATTTTGGAATTGCCTATACAACTGCAACAATTGATTCATGTTAGAAAAGAGCAATTTTTCGTTGGACCATGTCAGATTTCATTCCAGCCTTCCGGGACCTCTACATGAGGGTAATCAATTGGCTGATCATTTAACAAAACCTGCCATCTATGCAACTTTGGAGACAGAGGCAGTCACTCAAGCTCAACTATCTCATAATATTCATCATCAAAATGCTACTGCTTTACATTATAAATTTCAGATACCTAGGGAAGCAGCAAGGCAGATTGTCAAGAATTGTCCAGCATGTCCTACTTTTGTTAATGTTCCAGCAGGAGTTAATCCACGAGGATTAAAACCTAATGTGTTATGGCAAATGGATGTAACTCATGTACCTACATTTGGAAAATTGTCTTATGTGCATGTTACTGTGGATATCTTTTCTCATGTTATTTTAGCATCAGCAAGAACTGGAGAAGCTTACAGGGACGTGGTGCAACATTTATTTTTTTGTTTCTCACAATTAGGTATGCCAAAACAACTTAACACTGACAATGGTCCTGCATATACATCAAAATCTTTTCAACAGTTTTGTTCTCAATTTAAT
This sequence comes from Cephalopachus bancanus, assembly GCA_027257055.1. Classification (NCBI taxonomy): domain Eukaryota; kingdom Metazoa; phylum Chordata; class Mammalia; order Primates; family Tarsiidae; genus Cephalopachus; species Cephalopachus bancanus. Next base: position 2,632,189 of record JAPVLO010000046.1, on the reverse strand, counting down.
ATTTTTCATTCCACAGGAATTCCTTATAACCCACAGGGTCAAGCCATAGCTGAAAAAGCCCATCAAACTTTAAAAAATCAAATACATAAATTACAAGAGGGGGAGTTTAGGTATAGTTCTCCTCGTCATGTTTTAAATCATGCTTTATTTGTTATAAACCATTTAAATTTGAATTCTTCAGGCAATTCAGCTATGGTTAGACACTGGAACCCAGAAGGAAACATTAAACCTATGGTAAAATGGAAGGATCTTCTCACAGGTCAATGGAGAGAGCCTGATATATTACTAACCAGTGGGAGAGAATATGCTTGCATATTTCCACAGGATGCGTCAACTCCTGTTTGGATTTCTGATTGATTCATTCGAAATGCCCCCACTAACCCAAAGACTGAGACAGGTGGCATAAATCCTGTTGAATCAAAGGAATAGACTGGAGAAAAATATAAACAAAATAAGGACTTTCATTCCTTTGTCCTCTCCTATTCCTCCTACAACTCCAATTTCTGCCTTCCCTACTACTCTTGTTTCTTGTAATCTGTTCTGTGAGTCCCTTTGCCTTTATCTGAGAAGGAAGGGCAGGCATCTATGGCCGTGGCACCTAGCTCTGACTTTCAGTCTTTCTCTTTTACCTTTGGAGAAGGGGCAGGTGCCAAAGGCCACAGCACCTGAACCCAGCCTCCAGTCTTTCTCTTTTACCTTTGGAGAAGGGGTGGGTGCCAAAGGCCACGGCACCTAACCCCAACCTCCAGACTTCTCACCCCCCCACACACATCTCTTCTCAAGGGGGTGGCTCGGACAAAAGGATGTTAAAAATTCTTCTTTGTTGTCTTCTTATGATAAATTTCTCTCAAGTTCAACTTTCACAGATGGAAGTAAAGGAATCATATAAGTGAATCCTGTTAACTAACTACAAAATAGGTGTTAATAAGCAGACTAGACTGGAAGGACAAGTTCTTTTGGATGTGTTTTATCTCTCAGCCAGCACTGGCGCAAACTCCAAAAATTAGAGAAGGGCCCACAAACCCCTCAACTATAACTATTGGACACAGCCTTTAAAGACTTTTAACAACTGGGAGGAGAAAAGAATGCAGGATCAAAAACATAAGATAAACTTACTGCTTGTAGTCCGAGACATCGAGGGGGAGAAGAGCTCACCATCTGCTACCTGGATATGCTGATGACCAGTGAGGAGCACTGGAAGCAGCTGAGGAACCAATACTACTTTAAGTGTGACTGTATCCTATACCAAACCCAGGACAAGGTGACCTGCAACACTTTCACCATCTGTACTGCAGAGATACAGGAAGTGGGTGTTTGCCTGTATCCTAGTATGTCTTTGCTCAATCACAGCTGTGACCCTAACTGTTCAATTATATTTAATGGACACCATCTCTCAGCGTACCTGCTTGCCCCTTCAATGATATAGAAAAGGACTGGTCAGTCATCCAGCGAGATACTGGCTTCCTGAAATGGAGAGACTGTGCTTATAACTCTAAGGTGGACTATACTGTACCTGGTGAAAGACTATATATTAGTGACTGGGGTTTTAATGGCTCTACACAATGTTTATAAGGTGTCTTGTACTGGGTGTATTTTTAACTAATTGTTTAACTAATGCCTTTTACGAAGGTTTTGCTATTCTTGAGCAGCCATCTTATTTGATGATTCTTGTATAATTGTCATCTCGTTGGTATGATACATATGGTTACAGATATTGTATGAGGCTAATGCTCTTTTAGAAAGACAGAAAAGATTTTTGGCTACTTTTAATTTTAGGAGTTACAGCTTTAATAGCTACTTTTGAGCTGTAGCATTATCTAGGGAAGTTCATACAACTACGTTTGCTGATTGGCTGTATAAAAACGTTTCTATTGCCATAGCTATTCAGGAAATCATAGACCAGAAGTTGGAAAGTAAGGTTAGTGCTTTGGAGGAAGGAGTTTTAGCAGTAGGGCAAGAACTTGTGACCTTAAAAAGAAATTGGCTCTCTAATGTCACTCTGAGTTTAAATCTGTCCGTACTTATGACAAAGTAACTTGGAATTTGGAACCATTCAGACCTGAGTATAGACCTTACTAAATTACATCAAAAAATTCAGGCATCATTTGCTAAACAAAAATCATTAAAGTCTATACTCATCAATGTGGGAATTTGTGGCGCAGTGATTCTTTTGTTGCTGTGTTTACTCCCAATCATCTTCAGAGTGCTAAAAAAGAGCAATATGAAGTTTCATGGTTTCCTGCTAAAAAATAACAAAGGGGGAGATGTTGGGAACTGGCCACGGAGGCCCACTGAGCGTTAGGGATCAGGAAGGGCCGTTGACCCCGAGACCACTAGGATGCATTCGGGAGCTATTGATCCCATTTCCTTCCCCTTTCTACTCAGCACTAACCAGATTAAGCTCCTGTGAGCTCAAAACATAAAAACTCTGAGACCGGGATGAACACAAGCTAACTTTATAAGCTGATTGCTCCCATTCTTCCACAAACTGCAGTTTTGGCTTTCACACAACTTATAATTCAAACTCATGTCACATCTAAGAGCCTTAGTATTAGTCACAGGCTTCTGGGTCATGATCTTAGGATTTATTGAGGGTGTAAATTGTTGAATATAGTTTTAGAAGACAGCCATTTTGTTGAAAGAATGCAGCTGGGTTACTTGCAGGTAGCCCACTGTGAACTTTGGACTGGGCCACATTCCAAACATTCTGGGATGTGCCACTTTTGTTTGTAAAGTAAATGCTTAAGCTTCTATAGAATTGTTTAACTTGGCATAAATCAATCAGCTTAGGATGAAAAAGGTTTATAGAATATGTCAGTCACAGATTAGGTTATCCTTTGTTATGGGATTTTAAGATTATCATATGAAAAGGGTTTAAAGACAATCACTGATTAAGTTTTCATGGATTAAGGTTTCTGGTGAGTGGGGGATGCCCCTCCCACATCTGACTTTGTGTATAAAAGACAGGTTGTAATTCCCAATAACTCTCACATCGCTTCTGCACTAGACTGGAGACCAGTCTCTTTCTTACTCTCTCTTCTTCCCCCCAATCGTCGATGCTGTCTCCACTGTTGGGATACCCTGAATCCGACTGGACCTGGTCCCTGGCAATTACTCATGATAGCAAAACCAGGGAACCAACTGCACTGTCCATTGAAATTGGACTGCATTTAAAAAATTGTGGTATAGATACACATTAAAATATTACATGGCCATAAAGAAAGACAAAATTATGGGCTTTTCAGCAACTTGGATTGATTTAGAGTCTATCATACTTAGTGATCTATCATAGAAACAAAGAACATTACCACTTGTTTCACTTATAAGCAGACCCTGAACATTTAGTATAACTTTATAAGAAAGGGTTTGGCAATAGCAGGACACTGCTAGGGGAGGGAAGGGGTACACATAACATCAATAAACGTAGCTTACCTCAAACCAGGAGAAATAGGGACCAAAGAGAGGCGTACATTTTACATGCTTGAAGGGTGTTTATCTACTTAATCCTGAATTGTAGCCCACATCATTAAGATAAAAATAAAAAGTAAAAAACAAAAACAAAAAACTGTCAAGCATGAAAAGCATTATTAACCGAGCAAAAGAAAGAATCTCAGAGCTTGAAGATGGAAATATGGAACTAATCCTAACTGTTAAAAACATAGAAAGGAAGATTAAAAACATGGAACAAGCCTCCAAGAGATGTGTACTTATATTAAGAGGCCGAAGTTATGCCTGATTGGCATTTCTGAGGCAGAAAGGGAGACAGAGACCACCTTGGAACAAATACTCCATGAGATTATCAAAGAAAACTTCCTTCATATTATCAGAGATGTAACTATTTAAGCACAAGAGATTGAGAGGACCACTGCAAGGCATCAAATGAGAAGACAAACTCCTAGACACATAGTAATTCATTTACACAAAGAAGGTTTAAGAGAAAAAATTCTAAAGGCAGCAAGAGAGAAATGGCAAACTATCTACTGGGGAAGACCAATTGGAATAGCAGCAGACTTATCTACAGAAACACAACAGGCTAGAAAGAGACTGGAGTCAAATCTTCAAAGTTCTCAAGGATAAACAATTCATCTGCTGGGCTCCAGCGATCCTTCCACCTCAGCCTTCTGAGTAGCCAGAATTACAGGTGCATGCTAGCATGATCAGCTGATTTTTTTGATTTTATTGTAGAGATGAGGTCTCGCCTGCCCAGGCAGGTCTCTAACCCATGGGCTCAGGCAATTCACTCACCTCAGCCTCCCAAAGGTATGGGATTACTGGCTGAGCCACCGAGCCTGGCTCTTCCCAGACCTTTAATCGCTGAGAATTATGCTACTTCCATACCAGCTCTATAAGGGACACTTAAAAAGGTTTTACACACATAGGAAAGAAAAGAAAAAAAAAACCACCCTTTTCCCAAGAATGCAGGAAAACAGCGAATCAACACAGTCTGCATCATGACTGCAAAACTAAACACACACATATATCAACCCCCAAAATCAAAGGAAAACTCACAAACAGACAGCAGAAACAAAAACAAAGAACTTTATAAGAGCCTCATGACAGAGATAAGTTCTCACATCTCAATAATCAGCCTGAATGTGAATGGACAAAATGCACCACTGAAAGGACATGGAATGAAAAGCTGGAAAAAAAATAAAATTTGCTGCCTCTCAGAAACATATCTCAATACAAAGGAATCTAACAGACTCAAATTTAGAAAATGGAAAACAAATTTTCAGGTGGACAGAACATACAAAAAGGCAGGAGTCATGATCTTAATATCAAACAAATAAATTTTAAGCTATCACACATTGAAAAAGATACAGAAGGACATTACATAGTGGTAAAAGTTTCAATCCATCAACAACAAATTTCCATCTTAAACATATATGCACCCAACCCAAGACTACCAGTTTTTATAAAGCAACTACTAAGTAAACTAACAAAAGTTATTTACTCTAACATTATCAGAGCCAGGGACTTAAATGCCCCACCAACAACCCTAGAAAGATCATTGTTGGGAGCCGGCCATGGAGACCCACTGAGCATTAGGGATCAGGAAGGGCCGTTGACCCCGAGACCACTAGGATGCGTTCGGGAACTATTGGCAGCATTTCCTGCCCCTTTCTACTCAGCACTAACCAGATTAAGCTCCTATAAGCTCAAACATAAAAACTCTGAGACCAAGACGAACACAAGCTCACTTTAGAAGCTCATTGCTCCCATTCTTCCACAAACTGGTTTCGGCTTTCACACAATTTGTAATTCAAACTTGGATCACATCTAAGAGCCTTAGTATTGGTCACAGGCTTCTGGGTTGTGATGTCAGGATTCACTGAAGTTGAATAAGGTGTAAATTGTGTAGAATATAGTTTTAGAAGACAGCCATTCTATTGAAAGAATGCAGCTGGATTACTTGTAGGTAGCCCACTGTGAACTTTGGACTGGGACCCATTCCAAACATTCTGGGATGGGCCACTTTCATTTGTAAAGTGAATACTTAAGCTTCTATAGAATTGTTTCACTTGGCATAAATCAATCATCTTAGGATGAAAAAGGTTTATAGAATATGTCAGTCACGAATTAGGTTATCCTTTGTTATGGGATTTTAAGATTATCATATGAAAAGGGCTTAAAGGCAATCATTGATTAAGTTTTCATGGATTAAGGTTTCTGGTGGGTGGGGGACGCCCCTCCCACATGTGACTTTGTGTATAAAAGACCTGTTGTAATTCCCAATAACTCTCACATCGCTTCTGCACTAAACTGGAGTCCAGTCTCTTTCTTTCTCTCTCTCTCTCTTCTTCCCCCCAATCGCCAACACTGTCTCCACCTTTGGGGTACCCTGAACCCAGCTGGGGCTGGTCCCTGGCAGATAATCAAGGAATAAAATCAGCAAGGTCAGCCAGAAAATTAACCAAAGACTTAATAGTTACATACAGAATACTCCACTCAACAAAAACAGAGTATACTTTCTACTCATTACTGCATGGAAAGTACTCCAAGATCCACCACATCCTCAGCCTTAAATCAAGTATAAATTCATTTCATAAGATTGAAATTCTATCATGCACCTTCTCAGAGCATAGTAGAATAAAAATAAATATCAACACCAACAAAATTACCCCCAAACACACAAAGACATGGACACTAAACAGTATAATGTTGAACAACTCCTGGATTAACACAGAAATTAAAAGATTCCTGGAAATGAATGAAAATGAAGAAACATCTTACTAAAACATCTTTGATGCCTTGAAAGCAGTACTAAAAGTGGAATTCATATCTCTGTGAGCACACATCAAGAAAATGGAAAGATCACAAGTTAAAAGCCCAACAAATCAATTAAGGGAGCTGGAAAAACAAAACCACCAAAACCCAAACTTCAGTAGAGGAATCCAAATCACCAAATTAAAAGCCCAAATACAGAACATAGAAAACAAAGTAACATAGAAAAAAAATAGATGAAACAAAAAGCTGACTTTTTGAAAGGATGAACAAGGATAATGGACCCCTAGCCTGATTGATCAAGGAAAACAGAGAAAAAGTCCAAATGCACACAATAAGAAATGCAAAAGATCAAGTCACAAATGACCCCACAAAATACAAAAGATTATCAGAGACTAGTGTGCACACCTGTATGGAAACAAACTCAAAGACCTAAATGAAATTGATGATTTCTGACATCACACAACCTCCCAAGGTTGAAACAAGAACTCGAGACCCTAAATATATCAGTAACAACCCAGGAAATTGATTTCATCAACAACAATGACAAAAAAAAAAAAAAAAAAACCCTGGACCAGATGACTTTCCAGAGCAATTCTATAAAACATACAAGGAGGAGCTGATATCAATCCTATTGAAAGCATTCCAGGCAATCAAGAATGATGGAACTCTCCCCAGATCATTTTATTAGGCTAAGATCACATTGATACCCAAACTGGGTAAAGAGTGAAATGTCTCAGCATCTTCCTAACCAGAGAAGTAAAAGACCTTTACAATGAAAACTATAAAATGCTTCTCAGAGAAATCCAAGAAGACACAAACAAATAAAAAAATATTTTATGCTCATGGATAGGAAGAATCAACATTGTTAAGCTGTCCATTCCACCAAAGTCAACCTACAGATTCAATACAATACCCATTAAATTACCAACATCATTCTTTTCAGATGTAGAAATGACAGTACAGGAATTCATATGGAAACATAATCACAAATAGCTAAAACAATCCGTAGTAAAAGAAACAAAGTGAGAAGTATCACATTTCCAGACTACACTTTTCTATAAGAATACAATAATCAAATCAGTCTGGTTGGCTACAAGAACAGGCATAGGGACCAATGGAACAGGATAAAGACTGCGGAAGTAAAACCTCAATTTCTCAACTAACTCATTTTTGACAAAGTCTCCACCAACAACCACTTAGGAGAGGTGAACATGTTCAGTAAATGGTTCTGGGAAAGCTTATTAACCACATGCAGAAAATTGAAGCGGGACCCCTACCTATCACCATACATAAAAACCAACTCTAAATGGATCAAAGACCTAAATGTAAAACCTCAAACACTAAGAATTTTAGAAAATGCAGGAGACACCTTTCCAGAAATCAAAGTAGGCAACCATTACCTGATCAAAACCCCAGATGTCCATGCCATAAGAGATAAAATAGACAAGTGAGATTTAACTGAAAACCTTCTGCAAAGCAAAAGAAACCATCAAGAGAGTGTGGAGACAGCCTACAGAATGGGAAAAAAGTATTTGCCAGTTAGATGGCTGACAAAGGCCTAACATGCAAAATCTAGAAGGAACTTAAATGTGCCAAAAGGAAAAAAAGCAAACAGCCCCATTAAAAAGTGGGCAAAAGACATGAATAGGCACTTCTCAAAAGAAGATATATGAGCAGCTAACAGACACATGAAAAAGTGCTCAGTCTCACTAATCCATCAGAGAAATGCAAGTCAAAACCATATTGAGATACCACCTAACCCTAGTAAGAAAGATCATCATTAATTAAACAAACAACAACAGACGCTGGCAAGGATGTGGAAAAAAGGTAACACTTCTACACTGCTGGTAACAATGCAACCTAGTTCAACTTCCATGGAAAACAGTGTGGCATTTTCTAAAACAACTAGAAATTGACCTTCCATATGACCCAGCAAATCCTCTACTGCTAATATTCCTGGAGGAACTCACATTGTTCTACAAAAAAGATACCTGCACATGCATATTTATTGCAGCACTATTCACAATAGCAAAAACATAGAACCAACTGTGCTGCCCTTCAAAACTGGAATGGATTTAAAAAAATGTGGTACTTAAACCTGATGGAATACTATGAAGCCATAAAAGAAGGATAAACATATAGGCTTCACAGCAACTTGGGTGGATTCAGAGTCTATAGTACTCAGGGATCTATCACAGAAACAAAGGAAGAGTAACGTATGTTATCACTCTTGAGCAGACCCTGAACATTTACCAAAATACAATAAGAAAGGACTTGGCAGTAGTGGGATGCTGCAGAGGTGGGAGTGGGAACACAACGTCAATAAGCGTACCTGATTTGAAACCAGGAATAGTGGGGACGGAAAGTAGGCCCAACTTTACCTGCATCATGTCCATTTGTATATCTCATCCTGAATTGTATCACACATCTTTAAAATAAAACATTAAATAAAAATATAACTTGTGAAAACTAAAAAGTATATATGTTGTGCTACATAAAAAATATGCATAATTCACATGTATGCATCCATAGATAAAGTTTAATGGGACTACATCCATGTTCATTCATTTATATGATGTCAACCTCTGCATTCAGGAAACAACACCAGAGTTTAATTGAAATGGAAAACTTTTGATTTTCAAAGCCAAAAATAGTTATTTTATTGCCATTATTGGAAAAAAGTTGAGTATCCCTGGTTTAAAATACTAATAAATTCTTTAGAAAAAAAGGAAAGACTTCAACTAAGTGAAAGATTGGTTCTATTCATATTTGTGTTAGTGAAAATATAATGGTAACAAACTTGAAGAAGCTGTAAACTTAATGAAGAAGAAAGTCAAAGGAAAAGTGGATGTGATGTGAAAGATTAATTCAAGCCGGGCTCGGTGGCTCAGCCTGTAATCCCGCGCCTTTGGGAAGCTGAGGTGAGTGGATTGCCTGAGCCCGTGGATTCGAGACCCACCTGGACAGGCGGGACCTCATCTCTACAATAAATCAAAGAAAGGCATGGTAGCGCACGCCTGTAATTCCAGCTACTCGGAAGGCTGAGGCAGAAGGATCACTGGATCCCAGCAGGTCGAGGCTGCGGTGGCCGGGAGTGGCCACTGCACTCCAGTCTGGACAACAGAACGAGACTCCAACTCAAAAAAAAAAGAAAGAAAGATTAATTCAGCAACACAAGGGGATTCAAATTAAGAATTAAAATATGGAGATCAAAGGGATCATGTCTTCATTATCTATCTGTAAATTTTAGGAATCGAAAACATGTGGACTATATATCTGTTGTTTTCCTAAATGTGAAAAATAGTGTTTTTCTGATTTACCATTTTCTTTCAGTTGATCTGCTTTTATTATGATTTGTATATTTTCTAAAAATATAAGTGATTATAATTCTAAGTTCTGAGTCCTATTTTTGAGAATTTACTCTTTGCTTAGGTGTTTTGTCCCTATATCAACAAATTAATTTCTTTACTGTGGGCCATACAAATACAAAGGGCAATCCCTCCAAGAAATGAAACTATTTTTTTGGAGGACAAGTCCTTTGTAGCACAGGCTTCAAACATTAGGTAAGTGTTTTAGGAGCCCATTGTCATCAGTGTACTAGCTAGCATTGCTGTGATAGGCTGCAATCAGCTTTAGTAAATTTTGGGGATAGAATTTTTAACGTGTTTGCCCATTTCATGATGGGTGATCTACATGAACTGCCTGTCGACACTGTGCTGAGTGTTCAGCGGTTTTTGACCAAAAATGGGATGACCCCCCAAAACCCCTACATTCACTTAATCTCACCCAGAATGACTTTTTGTTTGTTTGTTTCCCTGTATAAAGAAAGTCCTAAAAGGGAACTCTTTAGCCAATGTGAAAGAGATTAAGCAAAAACCAGCAGAATTACTAAAAGACATCAGAATTGAGGAGCCCAAAAACTGTTTTGAGCAGTGGAAAAAATATCTTGATAGATGTATTGCATCAAATGGAGAGTACTTTGAAGGTGACTGAATTTTAAACACAAGAATAAATAGGTAACCCATTTGGGCCCCCTCCTGCTCTGGGAGATTTTCTATTCTCTCAATAAATCCAGCTCTCAAAAAAAAGAAGAAAGAAGAAATACAAAGAATTTTTATAAATAAATTTTTGTTTTGGGGTGTCTCCCTTTGCATATCTCAAAATGTACTTCCATATTAAGGATTATGACCATTTGACAAAGGAAATAATTTTAGTTAGTGGAAAAATACAGAGAAGTTTTAAAATATGACATCATTGGGTTTTATTCAACATTTTTAGAAATACATGTGTAACATACCAGATAATTAACTCAGCAAATCTTTAGTTATACTTTCTGATGCAGCTATGCATATTTTCTGAGACTACAAAACTAAATCAGAAGTGGTACCTGTGCTAATATAATATTTTTTTTTTGTCTTATGCAGGAGTTTTATACTTACCTATAGCAGTATTTATGTAAAATGAAGAGCTTTCACTTAAGGTAAAAGTATTGATAAAAAAGAATCAGTACATTTATTAAGAACCAGTACATTTATTAATGACAGACCAAATACATTTAACTTTGAGGTTAGTTATTTGTTTTAATTTCACTAATTTTGGTGGTTTTAAACAAGTTCCACTTATTTCAATTTAAGACACACTTACTGAAAACTTGACATATCTCAAGCACGGTGAAAAGCTGAGAATATGCATGGCCCCTACTTCCTAAGAGTTCATGGTTCACTGAGTCTGTTTTCCAGAGGCTACTGGGATCATTTTACTGAGTATAACAGAATTGTCTTGCTGGAACTGAGCATAGAACAGCCCGTCTAAAACCTTGGAATCAACACATAGATGACTTGGAGTTAGTACAGAGCAATTTTCTAATAAACTCTAGTATGATAGAAAACAGAAACTTATTGAGTAAATACATACATTAAAGCACACCAAGACTTTTTTAAATGTAATATGACGAGATCCTTTTCTTTGTTTTCTATTTCTAATAGACATAATGAATCCTGCATTGAAGCTGCTCAAGTTGGCTCAGGAGTCTTCTTGGTACAGCTTGCTAGGGAATATGCCAGAACAGAATCTCCATTATAGACATGTATATGGGGCTCAGGGATGACAACATGAATACTTGAGTAGAACTCCAAATTACCTATATATTAACTCAAGAATTTCAGTTGGAACCTTTAGACCAGGTGATTCTATCCTCAGTCCCAAGAAGGCAAGCCTGATATGCCCAGCATAATGGGTCCTGAGAGACTCTGTATCAGAGAATAGTGAAGAAAAGCAGACTAAGGATTCCTTACCAAGCATAACTATGTATTTTTCCTTCAACGATCTCCTCACCCTCTAACATCTTAGAGAACAGCTGACAGACTTCTCCACTTCTTTAAAATCAGGCCATATGAAACACTTTTCACAGAAAAACATCTGGATTGATTTCATATGCTTCTTGGTCCTTTGATGCCAACTTCCAAAAGCTCTAATCTTGAAATTACCACCTTAATCTCTGGTTGCTTTCTCGCCTCTATTAAAAAGAAGGAATTAAGGAAATGCTATCTTTATTGATTCAGTTACACTCTATGCCTTTGACTTTGATATCTTACTGTGGCTCTCTGATGTTTGATATTACCCTGACCCATAGATTCACATGATTCTGAATCTAAAAACCCACTTCATCACTTGCTCTCTGTATGTACTTCCTCTGATCTATAAAAAAAAAAAAGATGATAAGCCCTCTTTCAAATATTGACTGTGGTAATCAATCCTGTCTGCTAAACAATGTAATTCAATTGGGAAATCCATCACAGTTTATTAGATTCTAAGATGTAATGACTCATGTCGTTGCCAAAGGAGACATGGTCCAATATAATAGACTCAATTTCACATAAACTTGGCTCTTGGTAAATCATAGCCTAAGTTATGGGCCTCACTCCCCAGAATCACACATGCACCCTTCACTCCAGAAAATGTGTGTTTTGTCATAGACCAGAGAATGCCTTGCTCTTTAATATGTATCATGGTCCTGAATTGTCTTTTAGGTATAAAATAATCTGCCTCACTGAAAGCTGTCATTGCTTTGAATTAGGCAATTAATAATGCCTTAATGTAATTAATGTCATTTAATTAACCCAATTATATCAGTTATGGCAGACCTTTTTAATGGAAAGGGTGTTTCTGGAGAATGTCACTGACTGACAGTTAAGAAGTTTCCTAGGCTCCAAGCCTCCTCTCCTCCCATATCTCTTTCCTCATTATACCATGGTTCCTATTCTACTGCCTTCTTTATACCAGCTCTTTCTCATAACATGTAAAATACAAGTACCTTTCTGACTTCCTACGCAATGTAGGCTAAATATCTTTAAGTTATCTCAAATGTATCTGAATAAGAGATAGTACTTTTTCTTTGAAAATTTAAAGTATTATTTCTCAGAGGAAAATCTATTCTTATTTACATATATATTAGCTTAATAATGGTGGTTAATCAATTTAAAACCATGGATCTTGAAATAAAAAAGAAAATAATAAGAAGAAAGATACTAAATTCAATAATATGTAACTTAGTGAGATAAGATCATGTTTTGCCAACTAGCCACATCATCTTTATCAGGCTCACTACAGGATAATTTAATTTGGAAAGACAAAGTGGATTGACTTAGCAGTGATTCTTTGGGTATCTGATAGAAGAAGGAAGTCACTAACAAGAATCTTCTCTTTTAAAAAGGTTAATTCTTAAGTAGAGAGATTTATAGATTTATAGTCTTTGTAACTTTATAAGTAGCATTACTTCCCTTTCAAAAAACACTGTTCAATATATGTAAAAATATTCATTAAAATCATAGAATAAAGCTGAAATTTCCTGACAAATTTATTGAAAACCTGGTGACTACTAATATAATAATAACCTACTATTTAAAAACGTTATTTTCTTTTTCTTTAACATATTTTTTATTTTAAAATTGTGGGGTACAGTTAAGGGTTAGGTATACAAATATACATTGTGCAGGTACCCTTGTTGATGAGGTGTGCCCCCATCCCCAGACAGATATCGACTACCATTAATCCCACTTCCCTTCCCCTCCCTGCCCCCCCCATAGTTTCCCGCCACTGTCAATCCTTTTCTTATAGTATTACAAAAGTTGTTCAAGGTTCACTTATGAGTGAGAACATGTGATACTCAGATCTTTTTTCTGTGAGAGATCACTCAGTATTATAGACCCTAGTTCCATCCAGGTTGCTGTGAAATTCATGATTTTGTTCTTTTTTATGGCTGCGTAATATTCCATTGTGTATATGTACCACATTTTTTTTAATCCAGTCCTCTTTTGATGGACAGCATGGTTGGTTCCATGATCTTGCTATTGTGAAGAATGCTGCGATAAACATACGTGTGCAGGTATCTTACAGAGTGATTTGAGTTCTTCGGGGTATATTCCCAGTAGGGGGATTGTGGGGTCATATGGAAGGTTGATTTTTAGAGCTTTTAGGAATCACCACACTGATTTCCATGGAGGCTGCACTAGTTTATACTCTCACCAACAATGTAGAAGATTCCCTTTCTCACCACATCCTCCCAAGCATCTGTTATTTTTTGAGTTATTGATAATGGCATTCTGACTGGAGTTAGGTGGTATCTCGATGTAGTTTTAATTTGCATCTCTTTGATGATTAGTGAGGTTGACCATTTCTTCATGTGTCTGTTGACCACTTGTATGTCTTCTTTTGAGAAGTGTCTGTTCATATCTTTTGCCCACTTTGTAATGAGTTTTTTTTTTTCTTTTCAGCACGTTTGAGTTCCTTGTGGATCCAAGATGTTAGGCCTTTGTCAGACATGGAGTTGGAAAATACTTTTTCCCAGTCTGTGGGCTGTCTCTCTGCTCTCTTGATGGTTTCCTTGGGTTTGCAGAATCTTGTCAGTTTAATGAGGTCCCACTTGTCTATCTTCTCTCTTATGGCCTGTGCATTTTGGGTTTTACTCAGAAATTGAATGCCAGTTTCAACTTCCATCCACTTTCTTTTCTAAACAAATTTACTCTTAAAATTAGTAGGAAAACAGGATAATTTTTAAATCCTTCTTTACAGATTTTGATCATTTTTAAATTGCCCTGGGAACAAATGTACATGATTTTTTTAAATGAAGAAGTAATATGTTCTTTGAGTTTGTGTGTGTGTGTGTGTGTGTGCGCGTGCACTTGTAAGTGACACAGAGCAAGTTAATCATATCCCTTTTTACCAGCAAAGAGCCCTACATATGTGGTATCACAAAGCATCATTTTGACATGGTAGATAACAAAAGGATTAAAATCAGTAGGGCTAATTTTCATCAGTAAAAACATTTTGTAGTTTAAATTATGTCTCTTATATGGCCCTAATTTTGCTCAAAAATGATATAATTGGTCTAATGTAGACTATGCTTCCATGGGACTCTAATTATCTATAATGATCTATCCACAAAGTTTACAGCAGAAGTTTTCATTTGTTTCCTTCCTGTGTTGGTGTGTGAAGTAGTAGATAGGATAGGGAGAATTGTTAGCAAATAGAACATAATTTGTCCTGTTGTCTTGAAACCTACAGTCAGATATCTCCTTATCTTATTTTCTAAGATCACATAACAAATAATAAATTGGCATTAACAGAAGAAATGGGGGCGCCTGCTCACAGTCAGTTATGCAGTTTTTTAATTCATTGGATTTATGCTTATGGCTTAGATCATGTATTTGCATATTATGAAAAATAAAAGTAATGTTTCTAAGAAATTTAAACTTTAAGTAAAATTACTTAATTTGGTGATAAATATTAGTCCATATATGAGTATTATAGAATTAATTACATTAATTGTTTATGAAGCCAATAGAAAATATTTAACTACCTGCCATCATTTTGAAAGTCTTTGAACCAGATCATTTCTAATTTCTTTTGCAGCTTTCCTTACATTCCAGAATTGTAATTTCTTTTCTTCTAATTCTAATTATCTTCTCTTCTACTCTTACCCACAGTTCATAGGAAGCTGATCTGCATTTTAAAAACAGTTATACAAGACAGAAATAGCAAGCAATATCTGTTTAATATTAAAACTTAGGGAGAAGAAAAACATTAAATGTCATATATGTCAAAGACAATCAGTAAAAATCTATTGGAATAAAACTATTGTAAAAAGTTATATGCATAAATATTGGTTATAGGCTATTGTGAGGTAAGATTTTACTACCATGAGGATGGGTAAGACAAATAAAAATGTAATGGCTATAGTTTCAGAGAGACTTTGGTTTGACATTTAGTAGAAAGATTTTCCAGAGCAAGTAATTGTGCATCTCAAAACCTCAGTGTTCTCATCTTTACAATAGGAGTGATAATATTTGCTTTGTAAAATTGCTGTGTGGATTAAGTGTATTTCACGCATTTAGAAAGCACCTTGCCCAATGCTAGTGTTTAACAATATGTCTTTTGTTATCTAACTTGTTTTACACACTTGGAAGAATCTCTACACTGCACCTCTTTCATTATTTTACTCACTGAGTGAGTATTTTGCAATTATCTATCCAACAAGAGTGTCCACAGATTATTTAGAAATGATGATATCTTCTGAGGAAAGTCTCACCAGAATTATCTCCCCTCATGTGTCCTTAGTTTTTCCTCATTTTTTCCTCCTATAAAATGGTCTTGGAACTTTTTACACTAGGTTCCGGAGGAAAGAAACACCTTATTTAAGCACTGAAGCCAATTTATCTCTGCTCAATTCTCACATGCCTCTTTTTAAAAACAAGCATCCCTCAGGGCATCTCATTACTCACTGAAATAATTGTTTCAAATATCAAAAGCTGCATAATAAAATAAGAAGATCCCTATTTTAAGCAAGCTCACTCTGGCTATACAGCAAAGGACCCATTAAGACAGGGGAAGTGTGGAGGCAAAGAAACTGGTTAGTGGGTTGTAAGACCACTCCACATGAAACCTAATGAAGTTCTGAACAAAGGCAGAGGATACCAGAGAAATCTAAAGAAAATCTCAAACTTGCTGGAATTTAGGTGGGGAGAAGGCCAACCTGCAGTAATATTCCTAAGAATGAAGTATACATATATGCTTCTGTATATGGTATGAGGTAGCAAGTGAAAGTAGAAAGAATCATTAAATCATACTGTCAAACTAGGAGTAACTATTCCTGTGGATTATGAATAAAATTGCACACAAATTTCAGATGAATTGATCTTTCATTTGTTAGTAAATCCCTAATGACTCATGACCTAGCAATAGCCAAATGCTGCTGTTCTGGGAATCAAATGCTCTGCTTTTTTAGCACAAACAAAAAAATTGTATAATTGTATTTCTATAAATACTCAAGAAATGTTTTCTGGCCTCCAAAAACAGCAGTCATGATTTATTGAGTGTATGTATATTTGAAGTGATTATGTATTCCTATGAGGAATTTATAAGCTGCAATTCGTTTAATTCTCTAGATAAGAAAATATAGGCTCTAAATGCTGGAATGATGGAGTGACTCACTTTGGATTATTCTTTCTCTCTCTCTCTCTCTCCGTATGTATATATGTATACATATATATTTTAATAGTTCTGTATATTTATATATACTCAATCTTACAAAACTATTAAAATTAGATAATAAAAGTAAATGTATTGACTTGCAGTAACCCATTAACCTTATTAATTAAAAGATACTTGGGCAACCCTTTCAGATCCCCTGCCACTGTGGGAGCTTTTCTGTCCTCTCAATAAATCCTGCTTTCTCACAATAAATAAATAAATATAAAAGATACTTGATTATAAAACTAATATGATTTTCGTAAAGTACAAAAACAAAATAAAGTAAACATATATGTTACAACTACACAAAAAAATTGCCTGAGAGACTGTATGACAAATTATTAGGATGTTATTAGGTAGTCAAATTGTGAGTGGGTAATATTTTTAGTTCTAAAACTTCTAATTTTTTGAATAATCTCATATAGTTTGCAAATGAAAAATAATAATTTTATGTATGTTTAAAAGTTTTTTGTATGTACATTAAAATAATTCCTATTATTATTTTAATTATTAACATAACCAACCACTAAATGTCTATTACCTCTTTTTAAAATTAAATTTTTTATTTTGAGAGAATTGTATATTCACATGCAACTGAAAAAAATAATACAGGGAAATTTTGTGTACCCTTTACAGTTTCCCCTAATGATGATATCTTGCAAACCCATTTCACAATATCACAGTTAAGATAATGGCATTGATACAATCTATAGATCTTATCAGATTTCCCCAGTTTTTTTCTGTTCCTTTTTGTATATGTCTGTAAGTCAGTGTAATTTCACCACATGTATAGATTTACGTGTCTATTGCCACATAAAAAGAAAGAATAGAGAAGACAGAACAAGATGGATGAATGGAACTCTCCAATAATCTTTCCCTGGAGGAACTTCAAATTAAAAACTATCCCTACAGGAAAATACCTTCTGAAGAGTCAAAGAAATTAGGTGAGATATTGCAAAAGTTGATCTTAGTATGATAACAAGAAAATATTAGTTGAAGGGGGTAGGAAAGATAGTTTTTTGTTGTCTAAGCCATTCCTCTCCAACTTCAGGCAGAACAGAGCAAAAAGAGACATGACTTGCTTAGGGTAAGAAAAAAGAAGTGAGTGTGAGAATTTGAGTTGAGACTTAGTGCTGGCCCTGCCAAGTGGAACACAACACAGGGCAGAAATGTTGTGGTCCTTGATTTCTGATCACTACCCGTGGAGTATTTAGACCTGCTGCAGTTCAGAGGAGAATCCACCACCCATGTGGATGAAAACTCAATCCTAGCCTGCTTCACTAGTAGCTGACTATAGTGACCTCAGATCCTGGATAAATTTCAGTGGCAGACAGGCTGTGGTAACCACAGTCCTTGGGGGAGCCCTGGCGTTGTACTGGCCCTAGATACTGGCCCGTACAGCATCTGCTGCAGTGATCATAAGAGTGACTGTGACTGCTTCACCTCTTTCTCAATTCTACTCAGTGCAGTGTAGAAAAAGATTTCTTCTGCTTGTGGATAAGAGTAATAAGTGCAGGGGATTTTGCCTACGGTCCTGGGAACAACTCAGACACAGTAAAACACTCAAAGGGCAGAACTTATTGACCCAGAGAGTGCTTCTAGGTTCACCCTGGACCACAAATAAATCCATTATCCCTCTGGGATGGACTCAAGTCTTGGGCCATTTCACTAGTGGCAGACTAAAGTAACCTCAGGTATTGCATTACAAATCATCCACAGTCGAAGACAGCAGTGGCTACAGGTCTGTGGTTAGCACCAGTACTATGCTTGTCTGAAAGGCTGTGGACTTCAATATAACTTAGCATGGTACCTCCCATGGCAGCAGAGGAAGTAGAATGAAATATGAAAAATACTAAAGAACAAAACTGACAACCAGGAATACTGAAATAATCAAAGCTCTCTTTCAAACACAATTGAGAGATAAAGGCTTTCCTAATCAAACAAAATTGAAGAAATTCATCACCACCAGCCCTGTCTTATACCATGTACTAAAAGAAACTCTTCAGTCTAAAACTAAAAGACATTAATTTCAATAAGAAGCAATTGAAGATACAAAACTCACTTGTAAAAGTAAGTACACAGAGAAATACAGAATAACCTAATACTGTAATTGTGGTGTGCAAAACCCTTAAATGTGTAATAGGAAAGCTAAAAGACAAACTCATCAAAAATAATATTAACCAAAACAATTTGTTACAAGATAGGCAATTTTTTAAAAATGTAAATCTTAAGATATGGGAATGGATTGAAGTTAAAGAGCAGCATTTATAATTTTTTTCTTTGTTTTTTTGTGATCAATGTTAAGCTGTCATCAGTTTAAAATAACTTATTATATCTATAAGAATTTTTTATAAGCTTCACTGTAACTGCAAAACAAAAATCCTGTATTATATATACTAAAAATAAAAGTAAAGAAATTAAAATATGCTGCTACAGAAAATCAATTAACCACAAAGACAGTAAGAAAGGAAGAAACAGTTGCAAAATAATAAAAAAGAACAACAGATATCTAGTACAACAATAGCATCAAATGTACATTAAGTACTACAATCAAAAGACAAAAAGCAGTTTAAAGAATGAAAAGATAAGAACCAACTATGTTCTGCACAAGAAACTTATTTCACCTGTAAAGACAAAAATAAGCTGAAAGTGAAAAGTATAACCCATGCAAATGGAACCCAAAAATGAAGCAGGGTTAGCTATATTTATTTTCAATGAGTTAGGCTTAAAATAAAAAAAAAAAACCTCTAAAGAAGAAACAAAGAGGTCACTAAATACTGGCATAAGGGTCATTTGAGCAAGAGAAAATAGAACTGTGAATATATATTCACCCAACCCCAGATCACCTAAATAAATGAAGTAAACATGAGTAGATCTAATGAGATAGAGGGACTACAATACTATAATAGTAGGGAACTTCAACCTACCACTTTCAACAATGGGCCTAACATCCAGGGAGAAAATCAACAAAGAAACCATATAATCAAACTACACTCAAAACCAAATGAACCTAACTGACATTTACAGAATATTTCTATACAACTACTGCAGAATAAACAGTATCATTATCAGTACATGGGATATTCTTCAGGATAGACAATATTTTAAGCCACAAACAAGTCTCAATTTTTTTGAAAATTTGAAATCATATCAAGTATCTTTTCTGACCTCAAGAGAATAAAACTAGAACTAATCACAACAGAACTTTAGAAACTATAGAAACACATACAAATAGATCAGTATGCTCATGAACAATCAATGGGTCAATGAATAGCTTGAGGAGAAAATTTAAAAGTTTCTTGAAACAAAAGAAAATGGAAATACAATTCCCAAACTTATGTGACACACCAAAACAGTACTAAGATGGAAGTTTATACTAATAAACACCTACATATAATATAGAAAGACTTTAAAGAAAGTACCTAATGATACACCTCAAGAAACTAGAAAACAAAAACAAACCAAACCCAAGGTTGATAAAAAGGAAGAAATAATAAAAATCAAAGCAGAAATAAATTAAAGATTAAAAATATGAAAAAGATTAATCAAAGAAAAATGGTAATTTTGTAAAAGATCTAAAATAATTTCCCAGAACTTTAAGTAGACTGAGAAAAAAAGAGAAGATCCAAATGAATAATTCAATGACAGAAAAAGGAGACATTACAACTGATGCCACAGAAATCCAAAAGATCATTAGTGCCTATTATGAACAAATAGAAGTATTATGCCAACAAGTTAAAGAATCTAGAATAAATGAGCAAATTTCTGGACACATCTAACTTACAAAAAAGAAATAGAAAATAATAAAGGTAATGAAACTAAGGAAGTAATCAAACATTTCCTATTTTTAAAAAAGTCCAAGACCTGATGGCTTCACTACTGAGTTCTACCAAACATTTACAGAAAAAGTAATAACAATTCTACTCAAAATATTCCCCAAAAAAGTAATGGTGGAAATATTTTCAAACTTATTCTATGAGGCTAACATTACCCTGATACCAAAAAAAAAGAAGAAAGACGAGAAAAGAAAAAAGATGAAAATTATAGGTCGTTATTCATATGAACAAAAATGCAAACATTTTTAACAAAATACTTGCAAATCAAATTTAACAACACATTAAAACAGATCTTTTATCATGATCAAATGAGATACAAGAATGTTTCAACATACACAAATCCATAAATGCAATACATCACATTAACAGAATCAAAGACAAATCTATATAATCACTTCAATATATGCTGAAAAACATTTAATGAAATTTTACATTTCTTCACAATATTAACCCTCAAGAAACTGAATATAGAAAAAATATGCCTCAAAATGATAAGGCTATATATAATAATTGCACAACCAATATTGTTTTGATTGGGGAAAAATTGAAATCCTTTCCACTAAGATCTGGAACAAGACAAGGATGCTCACTTTAACTACTTTTATTTAACATAGTATGAAAGTCTTAGCCAGAGTAGTTAGGTAAGATAAATAAATAAAGGACATCTAAATTGGGAAGTAAAAATTCACATCAACCTTGCTTGAAAGTGGCATGATCTTAATACTTAAGAAAGCTTAAAAACTTCAACAAAAGACGCTTAGAACAGATAAAATATTCAGAAAGTTTTAAGGATACAAAATCAACATACAAAAATTAGTAGCATTTTTATCCACTAACAACAGCAAACAATCTGAAAAAAGAAGTTAGGAAAGTTATTCTATTTACAATAGCTACCAAAAAATACTTATAAGAAAATATAACCAAAGTGAAAGATCATTATAATAAAAACCATAAGACACCGAGGAAAGAAATTAAAGAGGACACAAAGAAATGGAAACATATTCCATGCTTATGACATAAAAGAATTACTACTGTCAAAATATCAGTACCATCCAAAGAGATCTACAGATTCAATGAAATCCCTGCCAAAATACCAAACATTTTCCCCAGATATAGAAAAAACAATCTAAAAGTTCTTATGGAACTACCAAAGACCCTTAATAGCCAAAGCAAT
This sequence comes from Cephalopachus bancanus, assembly GCA_027257055.1. NCBI lineage: Eukaryota > Metazoa > Chordata > Mammalia > Primates > Tarsiidae > Cephalopachus > Cephalopachus bancanus. The sequence continues at coordinate 2,610,424 of JAPVLO010000046.1, read as the reverse complement.
TTTTAGCAAAAAGGACAAAGCTGGAGAGGTCAGAAAACTGACTTCAAATTATACTACAAAGAAGACACATAAAATGCCTCATAGGTATATGAAAAATGCTCAGTATTGCTAATCATTAGGGAAGTGCAAATCAAAACCACCCTAGTTAAGACAGCTATTATCTAAAAGACAAAACCTATCAGATGTTGGCAAGGATGCCAAGACTGCTGGTGGGAATGTAAATTAGCATATCTACTATATAAAAACAGTTTGGAGAGTTCTCAAAAAACTAAAAATAGAATTACAATATGATTTAGCAATCCCATTGCTGGGCATAAATTATAAAGAAAGAAAAATAATCAACAGAAAAGATGTCTACACTTTCATATTATGGTAGTATTATTCAAAATAACCAAAATATGTATTCAAGCAAAGTATTCATCAACAGATGAATAGAAAAAGAAAATGTGGTATAAAATCAAAAGGGGAAATTACTCAAACATAATAAAGAATGAAATCCTACCATTTTCAGCAGCATGGAAGTGGAGAACATTATGTTAAGTGAAATAAAATAGGCACAAAACAACAGATATTGCATGTTCTCATTGACTTGTGGGAGCTAAAATAGTTGATCTCATGGAGGTAGAAAGTTTAATGGTGGTTACTATAGCCAGAGAAGGGTGGAAGGGAAAGAGGAGTGATGAAGAGAGAGAGACAGAGTCAGAACCAGATAAAATGAAAAGTAAATTGTAACAAAAATACAGTTAAGGTAGGGCATGGTGGCTCACACCTGTAATCCTAATGCTTTGTGAGGCCAAGGCAAGACGATCACTTGAGCCCAGGAGATCAAGATTGCAGTGAGCTGTGATTGAGTCACTGCATTCCAGCCTGGGTGATAGAGTGAGATCCAGTCTCAAAAAAAAAAAAAAGTTAGATAGAAAAAATAAGTTCTAGTGTTCCACATAACAGTAAATTGACCATAGTTATTAATAATTTATTTTACATCTCAAAATTGCTAGTAGAAAGATTTGGAATGTTCCCAGTGCTAAAAAATAATATGTGTTTGAGGTGAGGAATATCCCATTTACCATGATTTGGTCACTACACATGATATGCTTGTATTGTAATATCATAATGTCACCAGTACCCTGAAATATGTATAGTTGTTATGCAGCAATTTTAAAAATTAACAACAGAAAAAGCACAGGATAGTTTTATTACCACAGCAATTCCATGTTTCTAATTTATAACCACTTCTTTCTCTTTCTGCCACCCCATCTTCATCTCCAAATCCTGACAACGACAAATTTATTTTTCATTTCAAGAATATTATAGAAATGGAATCATGCAGTATCTGACCTTCTGAGTAACTTTTTCACTCAGCATAATTTCCTAGAGATTCATAAAAGCTGTTGCATGTATCAAGTTTGTTTCTTTTCATTGCTAGGTAGTATTCCATTGTATGTCTGTACCACAGTTGGTTTATTCATTCCTCCACTGAAGAACATCTAAGCCATCTCCAGTTTTTGGCTATTTTGATAAAGCCATTTAAACATGTATGTACAGCCATTGGTACAAACATAACTTTATATTTATTTGGGATAAATGCACAAAAGTACAATTTTGGGTCATACAGTTGATTACACGTTTAGTTTTCTAAAAAGCTACTAATTTGTTTTCCAGTGACTGTACTCATCCACGTTCCCACCAGCTGTTCATAAAGATTGTTTCTTTACCTACTTGCCAGCAGTTTGGTCTGTCACAGTTTCATTTCAGCTATTCTGATAGATGTGTAGTGGTATATCATTGTAATTTTCAAAACAATTTTAAGATAAACAAATTACAATGTTCAATTATGGAAAAAGAAAGGAAAGACTAGAAAAGTGTTCTTTATACAGCACTTTTGGTCAGGTTAATTCCAACTGACATAGTAAATCCACTTCTTGGAATCTATCCTAAAAGTAAGGAAAGAATTCTCTCATTCTCATTGCAAACTCAAGTCATCTCTTGATTATTTAGTGTGCCAGGACAGTTTGCCAATACTTAAGGACAGCTCAGGTCATGAGAATGTCATCCTCCCTGTGTCCCAGATAGCTATCTTTTCTGGTGCAAATAAATAAATTGGCATTCTTGTCCACAGGTCAGTATCCTCAGGTCAGTTCACGTGAAGCTGTCTTGAAGATAGATTTGAGCTGGGTGTACTAACAAGTCAGTTTTTAAGAGCTCACAGGCATGAAGGCAAGACCTATGTCCTTAGAAAGTTTTCCAAAATAATAATGCTCAGGGCAAAGCCGTGGCAACCAGTCCCTCTCCTGGGGAATGTTCAACATTGATACAGGCAATTAATTAGCAACTTCTACAAGAATCATTCAAATTTATAGGTGAATATTACATATAAAGAAAGTTGATACCATAGGTGTGGTCTCAAGGTGTAGATTTTTGTAAATGAAAATTCTTCTTCCTTGAGCCAAGTTCAGATTTAGTTCCTAAAGATATTTATGATCTTAGTTGGTTTAAAATTAATGAGCTGAAGAAAGAGATTGTCAGCAGGGCAAAAGTTATGTCTCCTTGAGAAAAGAGTAAGAAGATTTACTCATTTTCTTTAAAAGGAATTAACGTAATATTTACTTATTTTATTTACTTATTTTAGAGATGAGGCCTCACCAAGTTGCCCGGGCTAGTCTTGAACCCACAGGCTCAGGCAATCCACTCACCTCAGCTGCCCCAAGTGCTGGGATTACAGACTGAGCCATCGAGCCCATCCTTAAAAGGGATTAACAAAATATTTTTAAATGCCTTGAAAAATTTCTCTCTCTCTCTCTCTCTCTCTCTCTCTCTCTCTCTCATGCGCACACACACACACACACACACACACACACACACACACACACACACAAGCACACAGTAACTGAACTGGATTAAATTTTAGATTATTCCTATTGGATTTAAAATATAAGTCAATGCACAATTTCTTACCTTGAGCATCAAATATATCCAGTTCTAACTTGCCAAAATTAGATTAAAAATATAATTGTGTGTCTATGAATAACTGAAAAAGGCAATTAAGAAACATTGTCTTATTGGTGTTTTCCTCCTCTGTCTTATTGGTAAAATCTGTTTAAAATCTCTGGAAGTTACTCAGTAATTTTTCTAAAACATTTAAAATAGGATTCATCAGATGATCATTATTTATGCTACGTTCCTATGTGTCTTATTTCTATATCTCATTCATATAAAATAATAATAATTGATGTTAACACACTGTCAAACATTTTTCCAATTTTTAAACGATCATCCTCACATGCATTAATCCTTTAAACCAATATAATCCTATATTTTAGTTACTAAGGTCAGCCTCTCTTAGGAATAATAACTGTTCATGCAACATTTTAAGTCTTACAGCCAGTAGTGTAGACAGAATCCAAACTCAAATGATCTCTACCAATAATTACTAGGGTTTCACTACCTCCTTGTGCTTGGTTCATTACTACATATTAGATAGATACTAGATAGTTGCTACATCATCATTTGTTTAATAATTGCTGATAAATGTAGGCAACTGTTATTTCTCAGATTTCTAAAATCTCTTTCCTGTGTGAAGGAAATGAGACATTATGGAAAACGAAGACTAGCAATCAAAGTTAAGGAAAGTGAAGGTGAAAGAAGAAATTTCTGTCCGATAGTCAGGCCCTAGGCTGCCCCCAACCCCACCTTGGGGTGTAGCTGCAGGAAGGTACCCAAATGAGAGGGTAAGTGAAGGATGACATCCAGGTCTGCTGAGTCCGTAAAGGCAAGAGAAGGGCACTCTGTGTACTGCATCTGAACAAAGAAGGTACATTTTTTAATTGATCAAACTGAGAAATTTATAAAATTTACCACAAACTCCAGCTGCACATGTATTACAGAGGCTCCAAATCCACTCTCAGGAATGCCCCAAACTTGCTGAGTGAACCTGGACAAATCTGTGTTTTAAATTCCTCCCAACTCCTCCTATTTTGATGCATAAGAATATAATTTTAGATACTGCATAATAACTGCATGTGGACTAAGATTTGTTTTCTACACAAAGCTTAGATTCTGGTTAATGTAGTGTTTTAGAGCAGATTTACAAAAACAAAATACATTCACTGATGAACTTTCAATTCTCATTATAGAACCATTTTTAATACTTGAAGGCAAATGGCAAATGATAAACTGAAAGAAAAAGAAGGAAGGAAGGAAGGAGGGAGGGAGGGAGGGAAAGAAAGAGAAAGAGAGAAAGAAAGAAAGAGAGAAGAAAAGGTGTGGAGTGGAGACCATATTCACTCAAAATTGCTACTTAGTTGGGGTCTGATTTATCAAAGGGAAAAGTAAAATATTTCAGAACATTATTTTTCCTTGCATTTTACTGAAACAAATTATCTGTCAATGAAGATTCACCAAGGACTGAAAAAAAATGGAAAGAACATAAATCTTATCTTTCAAAGTTTGATTTGTGACTTGAGGACTTAACAATAAATTTATCATAAAAGGAGTTCATGTTGTCATTTTTTAAAGTCACTCATATTAAATATGTCATCTCTAATGGTAAGGTAAGTAAATTTAAAATTGATTTTGAATTGAAGAAAATTGGAGGAAATTTGGGGGAATCATTATGTTGTCAAGAATTCTTCACATTCTCAAAAATTCAGACACTAATGATTCTGTTCTGAGATTGTTCAGACTGTGCTTTGCATCCTTCTTGACTCTTCTCATTTGACCACCTCATTAGTGTCTTTGTTGAAAGATATGCAGGGGAATGGAAAGCATACGCTCCTCTGGCTTAGTAGGCAAAAAGGATGGGACTACTGACCTCCATGAGATCAGGTATCGTCCAGGATTTTAGTTATCTGTAAATTGACTGTATATTATAAATCATTAGATGGAAACATCATTGCATTAAAAATGCATAAACATATACTTTTTATAAAAGCATGTTTCATTTTCTTAAAAACAATTGCCTTGACAAATAAAGTCTCTACTTCTACTTTCTTTCTTCCTTTCTTCTCCTTTATGTTATTAAGTCATTAAAATGATAGTGTACTCAACTAAATAGTGTCCTTTAAAATTTTATGTCAACCTGAAACCTGTAGAATATTTGACCTATATAATCAATTTAGATGAAGTCATACAGAATAAAACTGGACCCTGAATTCAATGACTGGAGTCCTTGTAAAGAGAGATTCGAGGTCACAGAGAAGACACAGGAAAGGCCATGTGAAGATATAGGCAAAAATTATAGTCATGCTGCCTCAAACCAAAGAACACCAAGGATTGCCAATAACCCCACGAGAAGCTGGAAGAGACAAAGAAAAATTCTTCCTTAGACTTTTAAGGGAACATGGCCCTGCTGACACTTTCATTTTGAACTTTTATCCTCAATGACAATGACAAATTTAATGTATATTGTTTTAAGCCACAAGTTGTGGAATTTTTTCACAGTGGCCCTAGGAAACTAATACAGATTGTATCTAGAGATTTTCCTTTTAGCACAATTTTTTGAGGACGTGAAGGTGCTATATACAGACCTTCTAAAAAGGTAAGATATAAAGGAAAACATTGATATATACAGAGAGGAAGACTCTTCTTAATTAGGTAGATGTAGTTTCATGTGTCTGTATGTCCTTATACCTCTTTTTTTTTTTTCTTAGCACATACCACTTTTGCTCCCCTAGTTGTGTTTTACCTTGACTCCTTATTATGCCGCAAGCTCTAAGAGGCAGAGTCAAAGTTTGGCTTGTGACTACTCTATTTCCAGCAACATGTAAATTGCTTAGTATACAGTAATTGCTCAATAAATATCTGTGAAAGGAAGGAAAGAAGGGGTGAAGAGGAAGTCAAACACTTTCTAAATGAATTTTAATCTTCTTATCAAACTTTTTTCAAAACACATTTATGATGCCAGGAAAACCTAGAAATTAACTGCTATATGCACAGACTTACTAATTAGTAATTTAATCTTTTCTTCTAAAATATAACTTACCATTTAGGGTAATGAGATCATTAAATTTTACAACATCTATTACATTCAGCATTAGCAAAAGGAAATAATAATAAACTTTTAGTGTTAATAAGGATTCTAGAAATGAGCTTTTTTTTACCCTCTTGTTTTATAAATGCGAAAACACAGGTCCAGAGAGATAAAATGGTAGAACCTAAGAGTCCTAAGTCCCAGTTCTCTTTGCCTTTCCTGCTGTATAGTATCATCTTTCATCAAATCAAAGGTGATGTGCAAGGTGATCCACATTTACTAGAATATAACTTTAACCTTTTGTATCATCCTCTTATTGCATCTTCGCAATTCTAAAGATGCAAAGAATTGAACCTGAACAAAATCGGACTTCTCCAAGTTATCACTAACATATTATCAGAGTCCACAACACCAAAATGGTATTTATACAGGTATCTTGTACTCCTCTCAAAGACTGGTGTGAACTAAGGCAAGACCAACTTCTTGTCACTCAGCTTCCTAGTTAGAATGTGATAATACTTGACTCCCCTTTGTCTTCTAATTTCTTACATAAGATATTACTGAGCACCAAATAAAATATTAGCTGTGAATTCTTTGTAAAATGAAGAACCTTTTATATGTGTCCCCAGACTATTATCATATAAGGTCTTTAATCATCAGAAAACTACTTCCCTGGTCTCCAGCTTGCCTCACCTCAGACAGCTCCTTTCTGATCATCTAGAATTAAATTATTTCCTTCTATTTCTTTATCTTTATCAATGAAAATACCCCTGGTAGTATTCAGCTAGATGTTATGTTAAGCCTATTCATTCCCTTTTTCATCTGATTTAAGACAAAAATAAATGTTAGTTCACTGTGGCAGACAAACACTCTTCTGACATTAAAAAGACCAGCATCTCAGAAAAAGAGTTGGTAAGATTTTAAGATTTATAAAATAATTTGCTATATAAACCACTTGATTTCAACATGGGGATTGTCAAAATTGACTCCTTGAAAGAAAAATGATAATGGAGTTCAATCTGCAAACAATGATTAATCCAAACTTTATTTCTGGCATCAAAAATAACCCCAAACTTTATAAAGGGCCACGTTTATTTTGATAAACTTGACTTTTTAGTTTATTCTAATAGCTGGTCCATAAATTTCCTCTGTTTACTGATAAACAGCCATAATTTAAATAACATTTGGATTCATTTTCCAGGCATTTTATTAGCTTCTCTGAATTGATTAATGCTTCACAGAGTCTGTTTGAGAGGGGAAAAAAGATAGTGATTATATTTTGGTATGTGTGTTTTTTAAATTTTATAACTTTACTAATTTATATCACAGTGCCATCTATTGGGCTAAATGAACTTTTTTCAATGGGAGTCAATTTAGAACCATTCACTCTGTTGGCCTCATGAAAGCCACTAAATTTAGTAGGAATGTTAATTAGTCAAAGAAATATTCAATTTCAGCACAGCTTATATCTCTGTAAAGAATATGAAGGCATAAGTAGTAACAAACAAATAATTGGATGTACTAAGTACATGTTATTATTGTAATACCATATTAAGATATTGCTTTATCAAAGAAAACATTGTAGTAGCAGTTCCTGATTTTGAATTCTCATACTCTCTTGGAAAATGTGTAATGTAAACAATGTAAACAAATGAGGTTTGAAACGAACCAGACTCCCCCAATACTCCAGAAATACTGAAGAGATGTTTGTTTTGAGTTCCTTTGCATCTTGTAATAACACTCATTGTACAACACACACACAAGAAAACAACAGCAGTGTGTGTAGTTATTATCTGCCTGCATGTCTGTCTGCATTATTATACAGTGGTGTTAGGAGGGCAAGGAGTATGCTTTTTCAGATCTGTATTCCAGTATCAGATACACAATTTGGCCGAGAAGTTGTTTCCAGAGAGCAAGGAGAGTCTCAGAGAAACATAGTTTTCAAAACTCTCTGCCTCATCAGCACATCCTTCCTAGTTCATAGGAAGAAAAGTGCTCATTGGTAGAAAGAGTGAAATAGTCAAAGAAGGCTATCATTATAGATAAAATGTGGATAATATTAATGCCGTCTTGACCTATTTGAAATCTTAGTTTGACTTTCAGAACTACAGAACCAATATTTAAAACATTCAATTCATGGGTATAATCTTTTCTGATGGTGCTGTATTTTTTTCTATATTGTACTAATCTTAAATATTTGCATTATGACTACAGTGTGCTAAAAGAAAGCTCTTCATTTGAGTGCATAGGTTCAGAGAAGATCATTTTCCAGATCTTTTAACTTCTATATGTAAAATCTCTTACAACAGACTTGCCTGAAAATCTCTTAAAAGTCTTTTTCCCTCTTTTAATTAAAGAAACATTTATATCTTATCTGTTACAAATTTCACCATGGTAATTTGGTTCAGAGTTTTAAGACCTCCAAAAATAAATGATAGCTATTTTTAAAGATTATTGATCAAAGTCCCCTAAACCTCTGTTTCTGAGGGGTATGGTGAAGTGGAGATTTAAAGCTTAGTAATAGAAAAGTTATCTTGGTATATTTGAAATTAATATATATGGTATACTGGTAGGTAGAAATACTGAGAATTTTAATTTATGTTAAAATTTGCTTCATCTCTTCGGTTTTCTCAAAGAAAGTATTATTTTTGAGGGAGAGGTCCCAGACAGCAAAACAAAAACCAACCTACCAAAGTAAGAGTATTTTAGTCGTGTGAATTTTTAAAATATAACTGGAATGTAAAAACTTACATTTATATGTAATATTAAATAACATATAAGGATAAAATTTCCGTATTATTATTTTCAGATTCATTGTGTATTGTTCAACAAAGTAGTCAAAAAGTCAAATTATATCCTAAAAGTTATTCCAATTATTACCAATTCTCATTTTTTTCTTAAATATCATGACATCTTGTAACCTCCAAAAAAGAATAACTTGGTAGTTGTCACAGAATTATTTTTTTGCTATATTTGTCTTTAAATGCAATTTTGATAGGGTTTTAGTTATTAGCAAACATATTTCTTATTTACTTTTATAATTATAAAGTTCTGTAATAAACCTTTGTCACTTTGTTAACTGTGCACTACTAACAACAATAGTAATAATAACTGAATTTAAAAATATACAAGGTCTAAAAAAATAAAATATAAAAATTTTGATCAATACATAATTTTTAAACTAGGTAGTTATGAAGGGGTTATCACTAAAAGATTTCCAAACAAATATGTTATATGAGAATGTAAATATGTAAAGAAATTGAAATTGAAATACAAGTTTAAGGAGAAAAAGGAAAAGGAAAGATGTCTTTGCTACAAAAGAGCTTGCTCATCTATTTTTCCATGAGTCATGGTAGGTATCAAATTACTATAAGTTTTATTTTCCATTAAACACAGTTAAAATAATGAAGTAACAATTTGCATTGCTAAATGTTACTATTTATAATTTGTCAGCTATTTCATCCTTCCGATATAATGCAAAAATGTAAAAAGTTAACCTTAAAGATCTTTAAATATAATATAAGCTTTTTAAAAGTATATAGTACATGAACACAAATTTCTCTGAAAATAAAATAAAATCTGGGCATGTAATAGATGTTAAAAATAATTTTTTTAAAAAAATTCTTAAAATAGAAAAGCAGTTTTTTAAAAAAGATTTTTAGAGCCCATAATTTTTTCCATATTTGGCAAGAGATGCTAAACTTCAAAAAGCATTTTCATGAGCAATATAGACTTATTCCAGGGATAGATTTAACAGCCTGATCAAAATTCCCAAATTGGCATTCCCCCTATTTCTTATCAGAAAAAAAAGAACTCCAAAGAAATCACTGGTGAGTCTGGGCTGACTCAAACTCCCCCCTCCCTAGCAATCCTCTGAACATCAGACCCACACAGCTGAGCCATGAATGAATGGGACAAACCCAGGCGGAGCCTGGACTTCAGTCACAGTAGAACTCCATTCCAGGATAAGGCTGGCTGGGGCACCCTTGCTGAGAGTACATACCTGGGAAAGAGACGATCCCATACCTCCCCACCGGGAGGAGATCTGCCTGACCATACAAGAGTGGGAGGGGAGGACTGCAGCCCCACCCACCTCCACTTCCCCTCCTCCTTCCCTGTTTCATTTCCTGAGGAGAGAGTGAAAGAGATGGCTCTGCAGGAGATACCTGATTAGAAAAATAATTGCAGAGCCCGCCTCGAGAGTGCAGGATTTTTTATGTTTTGTTTTTTAATTTTCCATTTTTTTAATTTAAAATTTTTTTATTGTTTCTTAATTCATCTATTTTTAAAATATTTTTCCTTTGTGCATGAATGTGTATGTGAGGGTTTGCTCTGCATCCCTCCCCCAAATTTTTTTTGTTTTCTTTTTCTGTTTCTTTCTTTGTTGTTTTCTGTTTGTGTGTGTATGTGAATGATTGAGTGTTCATCTTTTGATTTTGTTGTTGGTTATTGTTCTTTTGTTCTTCTGGATTTTTTTAATTCATTTTTTATAGCCTAAGGGGTGTGTCAATATATATGAGAGGGTTTGACCTGAATCCCGCCCCCACTCCTCATTCTTTCTGTTTTTCTAATCTGTTCAATTTGTGCCAGGCGTGTGTGTGTGTGTGTGTTTAGTTTTCTTGTTTTGTTGTTGTTGTTTGTTTTGTTTTTCTTTGTTGTTATTCCAGTTTGTTTGGGGGGTGTGTTTATGTGTTGACTTGCTTTTGCACTGGTTTCTGGTTTGCATCATCATACAGAGTGGTAGTGGGGAGTGGGTCCCAGGGAACACATACCACGATAAGTGAACATTTTAATATGCAAGTAATTTCTGATTCCTAGTGCCCCATCCCCACTTTATTCAAATTTCAAAAACTGCAAGAGACAGCAAGCCTTCCAATCCAACATCCTATTTCAAAGTAGATTCAGTCCAGAGCCCAGATCAGGGAAGAATAGAGGATTAAGAAAACATCAGAAGGGAAAACCTCCCCACTGACACTGAATTAAAAAATTAAAGAGAAAAACAAGAGATCTGTTGCAAATGAGGAAAAACCAAAGGAAGACCTCAGGCAATTTCAAGTGTACCAAAGACAAAACTCCTGAAAAATCAGACCTTGGTGCCCAAACATTGAAGTCACCAATGACTCTCCCCAGAATACGACAGGGATTAGAGAATGGATGGAAAGAGTGAATAAGACTCAAGAAAGACAAAATGCAAAACTAAAAGAACTTGAAACAGAGATTTTGGCAACACAAATTTTCATCCAGGAAGTAAATAACAAGATGACAAGCATGGAAAACAGAATTAATCTAGCTGAAAAAAGAATCTCAGAACTTGAACACCATAACCTGGAATTAACCCAATCTGTAAACAACATAGAAAGAAGACTCAGGAAGAAAGAACAAAGCCTACAAGAGATGTGCGATTATATCAAAAGGCTGAACCTGCACCTGATTGGTATCACAGAAGAAGAAAAGGAAATGAAGAACAACTTGGAGCAAGAATTCCAGGAGGTAATCTAAGAAAAATTTCTCCGTCTCACCAGAGATTTGACCAGTCAAGCACAAGAGATACAGAGAACCCCCACAAGACATCAAAAGAGAAGACCAGCCCGACACATAGAAATTCACCTACACAAAGTAGGCACAAAAGAAAAAAAATCCTAAAGGTAGCAAGAGAGAAAGGTCAGACTACCTACTGTGGAAAACTATTCATAATAGCAGCAGTATATGGACAGAAACACTATAAGCAAGAAGGGACTGGAGCCCTACATTCAAGGTTCTCAAAGATAAACAATTTAAACCAAGAATTTTCTATCCAGCCAAACTCAGCTTCATCAGTGATGGAGAATTAAAATCCTTCCCAGACAGCCAATCCCTAAGAGATTATGCAACTTCCAGACCAGCTTTATAGGAGATACTTAAAGAGATATTAAACACAGAAGAAAGAAAAAAAAGAATGACCACAAACTTCCCAAGAGAACAGCAGAGCACAGAATCAACAGAGAATGTAATGCAATAAGAAACTTGAAAACACACACATCCAGTAACTCAAAAGCTAAAAGAAAACAAGCAAAGAAAAAACTCTATGAGAACCTCATGACAGGGATAAACAAAAATATTTCAGCCTGAATATGAATGGACTAAATGCATCATTGAAAAGACACAGAATGGCAAACTGGATAAGAAACTATCACCCAATTATTTGCTGCATCAAGGAGACTCATCTCACTACAAGGACACACACAGACTCACAGTTATAGGATGGGAAATGAGTTTCCAGGCAAATGGATCACAAAAGAAGGCAGGAGTTACAATCTTAATATCAGACAAAACAACCTTTAAGCTATCAAAAATTTTTTAAAATGCAAAGGAACACTACATAATGATAAAAGGTTCAATCCATCAACAAGAAATATCCATCCTAAACATATAGGAATCCAACACAGAGCACAAGCATTTATGAAACAACTATTAAATAAACTAAAAAAGATATTGACTCTAACACTGTTATAGCAGGGGACTTGAATACCTCACTGACAGCCTTAGATAGATCATCAAGGCAAAAATCAACAATAAGATCAAGAACCTACACTTGACACTCAACCAAATGGACTTAATAGATACCTACAGATTATTCCACCCAACAACGATAGAATATACATTCTACTCATCACCACATGGAACATACTCCAAGATCAATCACATCCTTAGTCATAAATCAAGCATTAAAAATTCCATAAGGTTGAAATCTTGCCATGCCATTCTAAGACCACAGTGGAATAAAAATAAACATCAAAACCAACAACATTTCCCCAAAGCCCACAAAGACATGGACACTAAACAGCATGATGCTGAACAACTACTGGGTCAACACTGAAATCAAAGAAGAAATTGAGAGATTCCTGGAAACAAATAAAAATGAAGAAACATCTTAACAAAATCTCTGGAATGCCATGAAAATAGTTCTAAGAGGGGAATTTATATCTCTACAAGCACACATCAGGAAAATGGAAAGATCATAAGTGGAGAGCCTAACAAATCACCTAATGGAGTTGGAAAGAGAAGACCACCAAAATGCCAACTTTAGAAGAAGAATCCAAATCACCAAAATAAGAACCCAAATACAGGACAGGGAAGACAAAAAAATCATAGAAAACATCAATAAAACAAAAAGCTGGTTTTTTGAAAGAATTACCAAGATTGATGGGCTCCTAGCCAGATGACCAAGAAAAAGAGAGAAAAGCCCAAATAAACACAATCAGAAGTACAAAAGATCAAATCACAACTGTCACAGAAGAAATACAAAAAATTATCAGAGATTACTATGTACACCTATATGAAAACAAACTTGAAAGCCTAAATGAAATGGAGGACTTTCTGACATCACACAACCTCCCCAGGTTGAAACAAGAAGACATTGAGACACTAAATAGACCAATAACCGCCCAGAAAATTTACTCTGTTATACAAAAACTACCTACAAAAAAGAAAGAAAAAGCCCTGGACCAGATGGCTTTCCAGCAGTAGAAGTCTACAAAATGTATAAAGAGGAGCTGATACCAATTCTATCAATAGTATTCCAGCAATTGAGAAAGATGGAATTCTCCCCAAATCATTTTACAAAGCTAACGTCACACTGATACCCAAACTGGGTAAAGATCCAACAAAAAAAGACAACTACAGGCCAATATCACTTATGAATATGTATGAAAAAATCCTCAACAAGATTCTAACAAATTGGACCCAAAAACACATCTCAAAAATCATCCACCATGACCAAATAGGCTTCATACCTAGGATGCAGGGCTGGTTCAACATTCACAGGACCATAAATGTAATTAAATACATCAACAGATGTAAAAACAAGAACCACATCATTATCTCATTAGATACAGAAAAAGCTTTTGATAAAATCCAGCATCCTTTCTTGATAAAAACCTTCAAACACCTAGGAATAGAAGGAACATATCACAAAATAGTAAATGACAACTATGATAAACCCACAGCCAACATATTGCTAAATAGACAGAAACTGGAAGCATTTCCCCTGAAACCTGGAACAAGACAAGGCTGCCCACTGTCACCCCTCTTGTTCAATACTGTGTTGAAAGTCCTAGCTCGGGCCATTAGACACGAGAAGGAAATCAGTGGTATCCAAATAGGAAAAGAGGAAGTCAAGTTATCCCTCATTGCTGATGATATGATCCTATACCTTGAAAATCCAAGAGAATCTTTCAAAAACCTGATAAAGGACTTTGCACTGATAAAGGACTTTGGCAAAGTCTCAGAGAGCAAAATAAACTTGCAAAAGACAGTTGCAAAAAGACAGTTGCATTCCTATACATCAACAACAAGTAGACAGAGACCCAAATAAAAAACACAAACTCATTCACAATAGCCACACACACAAAAAATGAAATACCTCGGCATCTTCCTAACCAGAGAAGTGAAAGACCTTTACAATGAGAACTACAAAACACTGCTCAAAGAAATTAAAGAAGACACAAACTAATGGAAAAAATATTCCATGCTCATGGATAGGAAGCATCAATATTGTTAAAATGTCCATCCTACCAAACGCCATCTACAGATTCAACGCAATATTCATTAAGTTACCAACATCATTCCACTCAGACCTAGAAATGACAATACACAAATTCTTATGGAAACATAAAAACTATGAATAGCCAAAACAATCCTTAGCAAAAGTAACAAAGCAGGAGGTATCACACTTGCAGACTTCAAACTTTACTATAAGGCTATAGTAATCAAAACAGTTGGGTATTGGTACAAGATCAGGCACACAGACCAATGGAAGAGGATAGAGATTCCAGAAGCAAAGCCTCAATACCTCAACCAACTCGTCTTTGACAAAGCCTCCAACAACAACCACTGATGAGAGCAGAATCTATTCAGCAAATGGTGCCGGGAAAACTGGCTGCCTATCACCATGCATAAAAATTAACTCTAAATGGATCAAGGACCTAAACGTAAAACCTCAAACTATAAGAATCTTAGAAAACGCAGGAGATTTCCTTATGAAATTGGAACTGGCAAACACTCCTATTCAGAACCCTAAAGGCCAATACCTTAAGAAATACGGTAGACAAGTGGGACCTCAGCAAACTGATGAGCTTCTGCAAAGCAAAAGAGAACAGGGAGACAGCCCACAGAATGAGAAACAATATTTGCCAACTGTATATCTGACAAAGGCCTAACAGCTAGGATCTACAAGGAACTCAAACGCACCGAAAGGAAAAAAAACAAACAGCCCCTTTAAAAAGTGGGCAAAAGTCATGAATAGACACTTCTCAAAAGAAGATATATGGGCAACCAACAGACACATGAAAAAGTACTCAGCCTCACTCATTGTTAGAGAAATGCAAATCAAAACTGCATTGAGTTACCACCTAACCCAATAAGAATGGCCATCATTAATAAAACAAACAATTACGAATGCTGGCAAGGATGCAGAGAAAAAGGAACGCTTCTACACTGCTGGTGGGAATGCAAACTAGTGCAAACTCTTTGGAAGACAGTGTGGCAATTTCTGAAAGAACTGGCAATTGACCTTCCATAATACCCAGCAATTCCCCTATTGGGAATATATCCGGAGAAACTAAATCATTCTTCAAAAAAGATACCTGCACATGTTTGTTTGTTGCAGCTCTATTCACAGTAGCAAAAACATGGAACCAACCATGTTGCCCATTGAAACTGAACTGCATAAAAACAATGTGGTACATATACACAATGGAATATTATGAGCCATTAAGAAGGACAAATATATGGACTTCGCAGCAACTTGGATGGATCTGGAGTCGATCATACTCAGTGATCTATCATAGAAACAAAGAACAGAATACCATATATTCTCGTTCATAAACAGACCTTGAACAATTATAATATATAAGAAAAGAATTGGCAGTTGTGGGAAACTCTCAGGGTAGGGGGAGTGGATTGGCCGTTGAGGGAAACTGCTAGGAGAGCGAGGGGCATACCACATCAACAAGGGTACCTGCATAATCAACATGTGTATACCTAACCCTGAATTGTGTCCCATGTCTTTATGATATAAAAAGATAAAGAAAGAAACACAAGCAACTAGCAAAAATATAAAAAGATGTTTAGCATCACTAATCTTCAGAGAAATGCCAATCAAAACTATAATAAGATATTATCTCAAGCTGATCAGGATGGCTATTATTAAAAAGACAAAACACAACACATGTTGGTAAGGCTGTGGAGAAAAAGGAATGTTTATACACTGTTGGGGATGTAAGCTAGTTCAACCTTTTGGACAGCAGTTTGGAGACTTCTCAAAGAACTAAAAATAAAAATTCCATTAGATCCAGCAATCCTATTTCTGGGTACATACCAAAAGGAAATGAATTGTTGTACCAAAAAAGACACATGCACTCATATGTTTCATTATAGCAGCACTATTCAATAGCAGAAACATGGAACCGACCTAGATTCCCATGATTGTGGACTGGATAAAGAAAATGTGTTATATATACAATGTGGAATACTACACAGACATAAAGAAAAACAAAATTGTGTCCTTTGCTGCAGCATGGTTGCATCTGAAGACCATCATTCTAAGTTAATTATCACGAAAGCAAAACAGAATACTACATATTTTTACTTAAAAGTGGAGCCAATCACTGGACACACAAAGATAGGAATAACAGACACTAGACCAAAAAAAAAAAAAAAAAAAGACGGAGGCAGGGAGTAAAGGATACAAAACCACTCATTGGGTAACATGCTTCCTACCAGGAAGGATGTTCACTAAAAGCCCAAACCCTCGACTTCATGCAATATACTTATGTAACATATTTTAACATGTACCCCATAATTCTAAAATTAAAAAATAAGTAAAAATTTTCATTATGTAGGAATAGATATATGCATTTGAATAAATGCTTATATATAAAGTTATATGCATTTGAACATATGTGTGTTCACTAGAAATTAAAATAATTAAATGAACCTACCATTTAACTGTGAACCTACCATTTTAGGTTCACCAGAAATGCAACAGAGATTCCTATCATTTTAACTTAACAGCTAGAACAATATCAATAATATTCACTTTCCTATACACTTTTTTCCTAGTCCATCCTTTTATATCTTTCCTTCCCCAAAACAATCAAAATTTTAAACTTCATTTATAATATCCCTAATATAATTTGATCTCTCTCTCTCTCTCACACACACACTCACACGTTTATAAACAATACAGTCAGTTGTATTTGTGTTTAAGGTTTATAAAAATTGCATCATGCTGTCTTTTGCAAAACACTTATTCATGCAGTTGTTTGTAGTTGTCGTTCATTTATTTTCACTGCCATATAACATCCACTGTGTGACTACATGACAGTTTCACTTATCAATCGCTCTGTCAATAATAATAATTTTGCTATTGTAATTATTGTTATGATGATTTTTTGTGTATGTATATGTAGTTGGACATACAAATATGTATAATATTTTGTCTCTAATGTACAGATCGATTTAGTTGCTGTCACAGGAAAAGCGAGTGTTTAGTGTTATTATATGATGCTGAACTGTTTTATAAAAATGTTTTAAAAATTATTGTACCAACTTATATGCCCATCAGCATTGAGTTAGAGTACTCATTGGTAATATCAGATATTGTATTATATTATATTGTATTATATTATATGCGTATAGAAACTATTTAATAGTTCAATTAATTTATTTCCATTACTAATGAGGCTTAACATATTTTCATATACTTGTTAAGCATTCATAATGTGTTTGAGGAATAAAATTTTCTTATTTCTTTGCTTCTCTTTTCAGAAATTATATTATGCCCTACGTTTATTTACTTTTATAAAAATCTATATACATAGTTAAAATACTAATCATTTGTTACTTATATGTAGCTCATTTCTTTCTTTTTCTTTTTTTTTTGAGTTGGAGTCTCACTCTGTCGCCCAGACTGGAGTGCAGTGGCCACTCCCGGCCACTGCAGCCTCCACCTGCTGGGCTCTGGCGATCCTTCCGCCTCAGCTTTCCGAGTAGCCGTAATTACAGGTGCGCGCTATGACACCCGGCTGATTTTTGATTTATTGTAGTGATGAGGTCTCGCCAAGTTGCCCAGGTGGGTCTCAAACCCGCGGGCTCAGGCAATCCACTCACCTCAGCCTCCCAAGGCGTGGGATTACAGGCTGAGCCACCGAGCCCGGCTGCTCATTTATTTCTTTAGATTAAAAGTGGGATTTTTCTTTTAATAAAAAACACTTTTTCAGTTTAATAGAATTGAGTTTTCTGACAATTTTTTATAATTAATACTTTTTTTTATTCTTGTAGCCTATGGGTCATTATGACTGTCTTCTTGGATTTAAACAATTAACCTTTGACTTTTAAGTTTTAAATCCATCTGCAAGTTTTTTTGTGTGTGTTATATTGTGTGATAGGAATGTAATTTTACAGTCAACTTCTCAAATTACATTAAACTCATTGCTAGTATTTTCATTGAAATTGCATTAAATATAGAGATTATTATGGAGGAAAGTGGCAGTCCCTATTTATGATTATAGTATTTTTTAAATTTATATTAGTCTCCTTAAATGTAACTTTTATAACTTAAATAATTTTTATACTATTTTTTAAAGCATATTTGTGTACTAGGTTTAATTCTTGTTACTTTATTGCTGTTATAAATGGTATCTCTTTTCATCTTTTTTGTGAATTCTTGATTACTAATTCATAATAGTATGGTATTTTTTGTTAGGTCATCTTGATGGACTCTGCTATTTATTGTTAATATTACTTTTTATGTGCTTTTAGACAAATTGGTGATTTACAAGTAACCACAGCTTTAGTTTATCCGATCCAAATTTATAATCTTTTATTGATTGATGAGAACCTAAAAACAAAGTTGAATTTCTCTGGACAAAGTGGAAATTTTTGTCTTGTTTATGATTTTTAAAGGAATACTTCTAACTTTGCCAATTTTTGAAAGTTTTTAAAAGATAGATAATTTTTGTCTGGAACATTTTGTCTCATTAAGCAAGATCTCTTATGCTCCTAAATTCCTGTTAGTGTGTTTCATATTTTTATATTATATTTTGATCATTTTTTTAATTTATTGAGATTATTGTAATTTTTGTTTGCTATATTGTGAATGTAATGTTCTTCATTTTTTAAGTATTGATTCATCATTTTGTCAGAGATAAAGCCAAGTTGGCCATGGTGTATTTATTCTTTAATTTTCTAATATTTTATTTAGAATTATTATATTCTATATTTGTATACAATTATTTATAACAGTGTATACAGACTTTAAATAATAAGTTGAGAATTGTCACTTAATTTTGCATGATATAGACTAGAAATATCACATAATTTGGGGGGCAAAGAAAATGATAAACACAAGACTCTGGAAAGTGTTATCTCAGATTGGGGAAAGCAGTAGAATGGCATGGAGGAATAAATCTCCATGTAGAGCTTTAATTTTCATGTTGAGTGAAAAGTGCATGCTTTATTTATGCCATTTATGGGTAAGCAAATGAAAATAAGTATGTGACAATTTTAAATTTCAATATAGTCAAAGAACAGATATTGTGGGCTCCTTCCTTTTCAATATTATATTCATGCAAATGAATTTATAACCAGTATGATAAATGTAAAAGTCTTTGAAAATTAAAAAATCCCATATTAATGTAAGATATGTCTATATTTTTAAAAAAGAATCTACCTTGAGAGCCACATCATTAATACTGTTCAATCTTTCGAAACAAGTACAGTTGTAAAATCTCTGTATACAACTCACTAAAATAATCACTTAAGTATAATTATTATATTTTTATCTTCTTTCCTTGGTCTTCAAAAAATTACAAGTTACTGTGGAGAGTTGCAAGTTTTGGGAAAATCATTATAGTAAATTTATCTTATTATCACTGATGGTACTGAAAAAGACCTCCTCTTCAAGGGTGTTTTCCATCTGTCTTACATACTGAATAATTTTCTGTCCATTGTAAGCATATTCTTTTAACTTTTCTTTACAATACAATAAAGGCAAAAAGTTCAATAGCTCTAACCCAAAGGGATAATTTGAGTTTACACTGACAGGCTACAAAATGGCATTTGTTTTAATAGTTTAGTTTTCAGTTTTATGTACACCTATTTGCAAAATAATTATATAAATTGAAAAAATCTGAAGCAAAATGAATTTTAATAGTTAATTAAATTTAATATTTTATATTTAGAAAGTAATATATGTTCGTTATTTTTAAAATTACTTTATACATAGAAATGAATAAATTCATAATCTAGCCTTATCAGTCACTATTCATACTTCTTTATGATTAACCTTGTAAATATCCCTAAAATTAGCCTTCTCTCCATTTTTTTCATTTTCAGGTAAAAGCACATAAACTATTTTAGGATTCTCTAAAAAAATGTTTGCTGACTAAGTGGTGTATAATAGCAAACAGTATCACAGATTCTAAAGTTATGGGAACTAATATTTGTTCATCATCTGTGTTATAAGTACTGTTTTAAGCAATTTGTTGACAATAGCTTATTTAGTAGTTTTCAAAAGTAAACAAGCTAGGGACTATCATTTTTTGTTTATAAAAATGAGCAAGTTTAAGTTGCTTGCCAAGTTTAAACAGTTTGTACCTGTAGTAAAATCAAGATTTGAATCTATGTCTATCTACCTCTGAAATTGTGACTTCTTACAAGAAATCAGAAGGGAGATCGTAATTACTACTCTCAGTTGGAAAAGGTGGTTGCTTTTCATAAAGAGAGTAAAGAGAAAATCAGACATATTCCTAACTATTGCCTTTTGAAATGCCTAACAATTTTCTGAGTCAAATGTAATTATTCAAATAATGGTAATAAATCTAGTAAGTTAGGCTACACTGTCCTCTTCTGGTGAAAATGAGAATATCAGAAGTGTTTGCTGAACATTGAATAAATAACTGTTCAACACAAAACAAATTATACAAAACTTATTTGTAACTATTTAGAAATGATAATTCCTTGTAGATACTAAGTCAAAGCATGATAATATGAATGGCAGATTCTTCCAAGAGAATTTTCTTAAATGTCATCGAATGTATTCTTTTACGAGGTAAGAGGATTTTACTGGACAAACACAAAGATGAATTTTATCAGTGGTATGTTCTTGGGTTAAGTTTCTTACTCTTTTTAAGGCCTAAATTTTTCATTATGAGGAATTTTTAAAAATTGGGATAACAATAAAAATATATATAAAAGCCACCCACTATGATTTTTGATAACCATGTTACGATTTACATGTAAATGCTGTATCTGCTACCAGAATGGTCTTCACAACAACAATGTGAAATTCACACGGCAGGGTTATAGACACTAAATTATAAATGAAGACACTACAGCATAAATGTTTTTGATATTTTGATTAAGCATATTTCATAATAGTGAATCCAAGTTGTAAATCTAAATTTCTCCCATTAAAATTTGAATGGATTCTGCTACAGAACATTATTTGCAAGACTGTGATGGAGCCTACCGGTCCTTGCATATGAAAACTTTTGTTGAACTGAGTTTACTATAGCAACCATCATTAAGGGTCTGACAATGTAAGAGTGGAAGGACTGAAAGATTTCTCAGTCCAGTGGTTTTCGACATTTATTTCTCTGTTGATCCCTCATATTCTTTCCACAAATATATACAGGCAGAAAATAGACAAATTTCCAGTTCCCTTTACAGATCAACTTTGTATTAGACAGCATCTTGTCAGGGAATAGGCACAAAATAGTTATTTGAATAGATAATGTTTAACATCAAGAACAGTGTCTAGTAGCAAGAGACTAGTAACAAGGGATCAAATGTTAAAAGTGAAGAGAACTTGAAAAAATGAATGAAGTTCAAGAAAGGGTGTCCAAGGAAAAAATAAACTTGGAAATGAGGAACCCTCACCAAGACTGAGAGTTAGAGATGTTGTTAAAGCTTTAAAGATGATGGGTTGAGGGGATTACTGGGTTGTCGTGGGCCAGAGCTGGTTCATAGTTTCTGGACTAAGGCTAGTGGGCAAGAAACCACAGCTTGGACTGGCATGCCGGAAACACCATTCCCATGTTATAGGTGGGCTGAAGCTGAAGGGAACTACAGCTGGGCCTGGCAAGCAGGACACACTCTTCTGTGGTGCAGGCCAACCCAGTGTGGGAAGCCAGTTGGAGTGTCTGCAATACCACTGGCAATCCATTCACATAAGTCTGAAACTGGACGGGGAGTGTATAAGGATACGGCTGGAATTTAATTGAGGTAAGCACTACTGACTCGCTCCCAGACATGATACTGGCTACCATGCAGAAATAGCAAGAAGAAACTGGAAGTATGCCAAAACCAGGAAGATGAGCCCCTTTCTCCTGCGATATCCATTCAACACTCTCTACTGAGAAATCTGAATGTCATACTAAATGCAAAAGTGAAATGCTTACATGGTTCATCTCCATTTCCACAGAATAGATAATAAAGGACATATTTGGAGCAGAAAGGCAGAAAGTTGATAAATAGTACAGGCTTCAACCAAAACGATTTAGTTTTCTTACATTTTATATGTTAGGGGCAAAATAAGTTATGTTTCACTGAAAAAAAGGAAAGAAAAATACAAATTCAAAGTTATATATTTTGAAAATTAGTTTAATGTTACATCTCGACTTTGCAGAACACAAAATTGAGCTTGGTAGGAAAAAATGACATGATCTGGGACACATCATTTGCTAAAGGCAGACCCAGGAATAGAATACAAATTTCCAAATATAAAATCCTTCAACTCCAGTAAGAACACTACCATGTTATATGGCTTACCTGATCATACAGAGAAAATAAAGTATGCTTTTGTA
Organism: Cephalopachus bancanus; assembly: GCA_027257055.1. Lineage (NCBI taxonomy): Eukaryota > Metazoa > Chordata > Mammalia > Primates > Tarsiidae > Cephalopachus > Cephalopachus bancanus. The sequence goes on along the minus strand of JAPVLO010000046.1, from coordinate 2,587,609 downwards.
TGTGTGTATCTTCTAAGTGTCTAGAGAGTATTAGGTCCCATGAAATAGACTATCAAATATAGGACTAACTAGGGGAATTAGACAACTGAACTGCTATACAATCTCTCTACATAACAGATAAGATCAATAATGCTTATATTTTGATATAGATCTTTTGGAATTGAGCGTTTAAAGCAGTTGATGGTAGACATTTACTTGTTGATGTGAGTTATTTTGCACACATGAATACACTTTCCACCAGTCATGAATTGTCCTGCTACCAATGGTGATTCCCAAAAAGCATTTTGATCCCCATAAAATCATAAAGATCAAATCCCATGTTGAAATCTTAAAGTAAGAAAAAAAATTTTTAATGGTAAATTATGTTTCTTTTGTCCACCTGGCAAGACAATTTTTTATCTGTTAAACATATTTAACTGCCTCCTAAATCTTGCCCATTCTTTAAAGTACAGTACAAGTCTTAGCATATGAAACTACTCATGGGTGTCTGTTATAGTCACAGTAATAAATATATTATTATAATGATGAAGATGATACTTATAACAATTTTTAAAATTTTTATTGTAAAGATGTGGGGTACATTACAGGGTTAGGTATACAGACATTGATCATGCAGGTACCCTTGTTCATGAGATATGCCCCTCCCTTCCTTAGCAGTTTCCCTCAACTACCAATCCCACCCCCTTTCCCTGTCAGTTTCCCACTACTGCCAATCGCTTTCGTATAGCATTATAATTATTCAAGTTCCATTTATGAGTGAGAACATATGGTACTCTGTTCTTTGTTTCTATGATAGATCACTGAGTATGATCGACTCCAGATCCAAGGTGCTGCGAAGTCCATATGTTTGTTCTACTTAATGGCTCATAAAATTCCATTGTGTATATGTACCACTTTGTTTTTATCCAGTCCAGCTTCAATGGACAACATGATTGGTTCCATGTTTTTGCTATTGCGAATAGAACTGCAACAAACATACATGTGCAGGTATCTTTTTTGTAGAATGATTTGAGTTTCTCCAGGTATATTCCCAATAGGGAAATTGCTGGGTATTATGGAAGATCAATTGCTAGTTCTTTCAGAAATTGCCACACTGTCTTCCAAAGAGGTTGCACTAGTTTGCATTCCCACCAGCAATGTAGAAGTGTTCCTTTTTCTATGCATCCTCGCCAGCATTTATAGTTGTTTGTTTTATTAATGATGGTCATTCTTACAGGGGCTGGGTGGTATCTCAATGTGGTTTTGATTTGCATTTCTCTGATGATGAGTGAGGCTGAACACTTTTTCATGTGTTTGTTGGCTGCTCGTATATCTTCTTTTGAAAAGTGTCTATTCATATATTTTGCCCACTTTTTAAAGGGACTGTTTTTTTCCTTTCAGCGCATTTGAGTTTCTTGCAGATCTTAGATGTTAGGCCTTTGCCGGATAAACAGTTGGCAAATATATTTTCCCATTCTGTGGGCTGTCTCCTTGCTCTCTTGATGGTTTATTTTGCTTTGCAGAAGCTCATCAGTTTGCTGAGGTACCACTTGTCTACCGTATTTCTTAAGGTATTGGCCTTTTGAGGTATGTTCCTTCTACATATGTTTTTGCAGGTTTTTATCAAGAAGGGATGCTGGATTTTATCACAAGCTTTTTCTGCATCTGACGAGATAATCATGTGGTTCTTGTTTTTACATCTGTTGATGAATATAATTACATTTATAGTCTCTCAAATGTTGAACCAACCCTGCATCCTGGGGATGAAGCCGACTTAATCATGGTGGATGACTTTTGAGACATGTTTTTAGATCCAATTTGCTAGGATCTTGTTGAAATTTTTGCACCTTTGTTCATAAGGGATATTGGCCTGTAGTTCTTTTTCTTTGTTGAACCTTTATCCAGTTTGGGTATCAGTGTGATGTTAGTTTCATAAAATGACTTGGGGAGAATTCCATCTTTCTCAGCTGCTGAAATACTCTCAATAGGATTGGTATCAGCTCCTCTTTGTACATTTTGTAGAATTCTGCTGGAAAGCCGTCTGGTCCAGGGTGGTTGTTTTTTCTTTCTTTCTTTCTTTCTTTCTTTCTTTCTTTCTTTCTTTCTTTCTTTCTTTCTTTCTTTTTTTTTTTTGTAGGTAGTTTTCGTTTGACAGAGTCAATTTCCTGGGTTGTTATTGGTCCATTTAGTGTCTCAGTGTCTTCTTGTTTTAACCTGGGGAGGTTGTGTGATGTCAGATAGGCCTCCATTTCAACTAGGTTATCAAGTTTGTTTCCATATAGGTGTGCATAGTAATCTCGATAATCTTTCTCCGGGGTCAGTTGTGATTTGAACTTTTGTATTTGTGATTGCATTTATTTGGGCTATTTCTCTATTTTTCTTGGTCATTTTGGCTAGGGGCACATCAATCTTGTTAATTCTTTCAAAGAACCAGCTTTTTGTTTTGTTGATGTTTTCTATGATTTTTTTTCCCTCTATGTCATATACTTGGGCTCTTATTTTTATGATTTGGATTCTTCTGCTAAAGTTGGAGTTTTCATGGTCTTCTCTTTCTAGCTCCCTTAGCTGATTTGTTAGGCTCTCTACTTGTAGTCTTTCCATTTTCTTGATGTGTGCTCATAGAGATATAAGTTCCTCACTTAAAACTGACTTCTTGGCATCCCAAAGGTTTTTTTCAGATGTTTCTTCATTTTCACTTGTTTCCAGGAATCTTTCAATTTCTGCTTTGATTTCAGTTTTGACCCAATCGTTGTTCAGCATCATGTTGTTTAGTGTCCATGTCTTTGTGGATTTGGGGGAAATGTTGTAGGTTTTGATATTTATTTTTATTCCATTGTAGTCTGAGAATGTGAATGTGGCAAGATTTCACTCTTATGGAATTTGTTTATCTTGATTTATGGCCAAGGATGTGATCAATCTTGGAGTATGTTCATGTGGTGATGAGTAGAATGTATATTCTGTGGTTGTTGTGTGGAATAATCTATAGGTATCCACTAAGTCCCTTTGGTCAAGTGTCAACTTTAGGTTCTGGATATCCTTGTTGATTTTTTGCCTTGATGATCTATCTAGGGCTGTCAGTAGGGTATTTAAGTCCCCTGCTATAATAGTGTTAGAGTCAATATCTTTTTTTAGTTTATTTAGTAGTTGTTTCATAAATGCTGGTGCTCCTGTGTTTTAGTTTATTTAGTAGTTGTTTCATAAATGCATATATGTTTAGGATAGATATTTCTTGTTGATGGATTGAACCTTTTATCATTATGTATTGTCCTTTTGCATCTTTTTAAATTTTTGATAGCTTAAAGGTCGTTTTGTCTGATATTAAGATTGCAACCCCTGCCTTCTTTTGTGATCCATTTGCCTAGAAACTCATTTTCCATCCTTTAACTTGAGTCTGTGTGTGTCCCTTGTAGTGAGATGAGTCTCCTGGATGCAGCAAATAATGGAGTCATGGTTTCTTATCCAGTTCACCATTATGTGTCTTTTCAGTGCTGCATTTAGTCCATTCACATTCAGGCTAATTATTAAAATGTAGGGGTTTACCCCTGTCATGAGATTCTTATATAGTTGTTGTTGTTCCTGTTTATTTGCATTCTTTCCTTTGGTTTTTGGGTTGACTCATGTGTTTTCCATTTTTTCCCTGTACTCTTGTGAAGAACATTGCCATTCTTTTCTCCTTTTCTTCTGTGTTTAATACTTTCTTAAGTGTTTCTTGTAGAGGTGGTCTGGAGGGAGCATAAGTTCTTAGGGAATGGATGTCTGGGAAAGATATTAATTCTTCCTCAATGATGAAGCTTAGCTTGGCTGGATAGGTTAGTCTTGGTTGAAATTATTTATCTTTAAGAACTTTGAAGATTGGGCTCCAAGCTTTCCTAGCCTGAAGGTTTTCTGTAGATAAATCTGCTGCTGGTAGGTAGTAATTGATCTTCCCCAGTAGGTAGTCTGACCTTTTTCTCTTGCTGCCTTTAGGATTTTTTCTTTTCTTTTTTCTTTTTTTATTTTTGAGTTGGAGTCTCACTCTGTCGCCTAGACTGGAATGCAGTGGCCGCTCCCGGCCACCGCAGATTCGACCTGCTGGGCTCCGGCGATCCTTCCGCCTCAGCCTTCCGAGTAGCCGGAATTACAGGCATGCGCTACCACACCCGGCTGATTTTTTGATTTATTGTAGAGATGAGGTCTCGCTGCCCAGGCAGGTCTCGAACCCGTGGGCTCAGGCAATCCACTCACCTCAGCCTCCCAAAGGCACAGGATTACAGGCTGAGCCACTGAGCCCGGCTAGGATTTTTTCTTTTATACCTACTTTGTTTAGGCAAATTATTATGTGTCTGGGAGTTGGTCTTCTCATTTGTTGTCTTGCAGGGGTTCTCTGAATCTCTTGTGTTTGAATTTTTACCTCACTGATGAGATGAGATAAGTTTTCTTGAATAATTTCATGGAATGTTTGTTCCAGGATGGTCTTCATCTCTCTTTCTGCCTCAGGAAGTCCAATTACTCTTAGGTGTGGTCTCTTGAAGTAATCATTCATCTCTTGAAGGTTTTGTTCTGTCTTTTAAAGCTTCTTTTCTATATTTTTGACAGTTTGGGTTAGTTCTGTATTTTGGTCTTCAAGCTCTGAGATTCTTTCTTCAGCTTGGCTAATTCTGATTTCCATACCTATTAATTTGTTATTTATTCCAATCACAGTATTCTTTACTGCTGTTATTTCAGTTATCAGCTCTTTCCTATTTTCCTCTTGTCTTGCCTCAATTCTTTTAACTCTATTAATGTCTTGATGTCTAGGTTTGTTGTATGTGACCAGTCTTTCTGGGGACTCTTCATTGTTTGCATTCCGATATCTGTTTTCTCATTGCCTGATATCCCAGGGGTCTGTGTGAGACCTATATTCTTCTTTTGGTTTTGGTTTTTCTTCATTTGTGTTGATTTTCCTTCCCACTTTTTCCACACACACACCCCCCCCATCTTCTTTAATTCTGTTGTTCAGGGTTGGAGGGGTTGCTTTTACTTCTGTTTGTTCAATCTCCTATTCTTCCTTATGTATACCCTCTGACTTTGTTCAATTCTGGAGCTGCACTCTAGATTGAGGGCAATCCTTTTTGCAGTTTTGAGATTTAATTGAGGGGGGAGCTGTGATTCAAAATCTATCTGCAGATCCCAGTATCCACCAATAGTTGTATGAATAATCTGGAACCCACTTCCCACTGCCTTGCAATCTGTCCATGCAGTGGGGTTATAGGCTACTCCCTGGAAGCAAAATGAGGTAAGAAAAGGGAAAAGAATGGAACAGGGAGTGGGGGAGGGGGGAGGTGGAGAGAGAGAAGAGTAAGAGGCAGAGCAGACTAATAAATGAAAAGAGACACAAAGACAGATGTGAGTAAAACAACAATAGCAAACAAACACAAAAAAACTAAAACATACATTCATACAGACATACAAGCTAACCAACCTCCTTATTGTGTACTATCCACCCATACAGACTTAGGGTCTAAAGGGAAAAAAATAAAATAAAATAAAATAAAATACAGTCATTAAACTAACAGAACCAAAGCAAGTATGAAAATGTTATTGATAGCAGTAAGAAGAGAGAGAGAAGGGAAAAAAAGATGGGTAAGACAAACGGACAAAGAATAAAAAAATAAATAAAACAAGGGAACCAAGCACACTCTGAGTCTTTTCCTTTAAGTCCAATGTCCTTTCAGTTCTGATTTCTTGCTCTCATTGCAGGCTGGAAGAGTTGTTCACAGTTAGGGTCAGTTGACCGTGGCCTGCTGTGGAGGATGGTTCAGATCTGGGCTACCTGCCAAATCTCCAAATCTGCCACTCAGATCTGGCCTATGGCTATCTAGCAAGGAGGAGGAGCTTCTGTGCCCCCCATTTTGATGTTGTTACCTTGGATCCCATGCTAGTAGATGGACCCAGGTGGGTGGAGCTGGTCTCACAACTTCAGCTGATCTCTTTTTCCACTGCAGCCTGAGACTGCCAGGCAATGCAGGCCCCCTTAGCACTGGGGTACTTTGGCTGGACTGGGCGGATGTTGGAGGTGCCCAGGGCAGGAGGGAGCAGGCAACAGTAGCGGTGGTGGCAGCCGCAGTTTCAGCAGTGCGTGGGAGGAGGCTCCAGGAGCCTGGCTCAGGATGAGGTGTGGCAGTGGCAGTGGCAGTGGTGGTTTCAATATTGTGGTGCTTTAAGGGGGGCTTCACAGGTCTGGGAGCTGTGGGTCGCCTCAGGCAGGGGCAAGGCAATAGCGGTGGCAGCAGGTAGCAGCTGAGGCGGTGGCTGAGGCGGCAGCTGAACAGTGTGTGAAGAGCCAGCTGGCAACAATGAAAGCCGCAGCCCCCCAGGGAGAGCAAGAGTCTTTATGGGCGTTCTCTTTCGTGGAGGGTCTCACAGACCAAACTGCCCCATCGCCGTCTTGCCAGAAGTCTCAATAACAATTTTTTATAGGGTGAATTTTTAGAACAGGTAATGTGCCAGTCAGGATGGCAAAGGATTTTGTTTGAGTGTTATATATCCTTTAGGCTTAAGTATAGGATTCTGGTGAAATAACTTAAACTTAAACACAAATTTACACTTGACATGAGTAGGGGAGGGAGGAGTTGTTTAAAAGGCAGGGGAGGAGAACACAATTAGGCAGGAAAATGAAATACAGTAGTCCTCCCTTATCTCTAGTTTCACGTTCTGTGATTTCATTTACCTGAGGTCAACCATGGTCCAAAAAAACATTGCAGGGAAAATTCCAGAACTAAACAAATCATAAGTTTCAATTTGCAAGTTGTTCTGATTAGGTGTGCCAAAATCTCACTCTGTCCTACCTAAAACATGAATCACCCCTTTGTCTGGCATATTCATGCTGCAGTGGACTCCTTCCTGTTAGTCACTTACTGTGGCCGTATCACAGTGCTTGTGTTCAAGTCACCCTTATTTTGCTTAATAATGATCTTACAGTGCAAGAATAGTTATGCTGGCATATTATAATTGTTCTACTTTATTATTATTGGTTATTATTTTTAACTTCTTATTGTGCCAAATTTATAGATTAAACTTTATCATAAATATAAATATATAGAAAAAACATCATATATAGAGAGTCTAATACTAGGTTTCAGACATCCTCTGGAGGTCTTGGAAAGTATTTACCATGGATAAGGGGAGACTACTGTAAAAAAGCTCTCAGACCAGAAAGGAAAATAAAGCTATTTCTATTTGCAAAAACATGGTCTTGTATATAGAATCCTAGAGAATACACTGAACAACCATTAAAGTTAATAAACAAATTCAACAAGGTTTCAGATAACCTCTATGCACAAAAATCAGAAGTGTTACTATGCAGTAGTAATTAGTAAACCAAAATTCAAATTAAGAAAAAAATTATAATTTTTAAATTATAAATTTACTAATTTAAAAACAGTAAATTTAAGAATAAATTTCACAAAAGAAGTAGAAAGTTTATGCCCTGAAACTCAACATATTGTTTAAAGACATTAAAGAAGACTTAAATAAATGGAAAGACACCCTACATATATGAATCAAATGACTTAATGTTTTTAAGATAGCAATACTCCTCAAATTGATTTTCTTACTCAAAGTAATTTCTACCAAAATCTTAGCTGAATTATTGAAGAAATTGAGCAGTTTATCCTAAAATGAATATGGAAATCCAAGAAACCAAGAATAACCAAAACAATCTTGAAAAGAAAGTACAAAATAGGAAGATTTCCCTTCCTTTTTTCAAAACTTACCAAAAAACTACCTAAACAAGACAATGTAGTATTGAAATAAGAATCAACATACAGAATAATGGAATAGCATTGAGGGTCCAGAATATAGCTTTTCTATTTCTAATCAATTCATTTTTGAAAAAAGATACCAAGACTATTCAGGAGGAAAAAATAGCCTTCAACAAATGATGCTGTGATAACTAGATATCCACATGCAAAACTAAGTAAGTAAATAAAATTAAGCCCTTACCTCACACAATATATAAAAATCTACTTAAAGTGAATTAAAGACTTTGGTGTAGAAACTAAGACTATAAATTCTTCAAGAAAACATAGGGATAAATATTTATGACTTTGGATTAAGCCAAGGTTTCTCAGATATGACACCAAAAGCAACAACGACAATGAAATATGGAGAAACTGGTCATGATCAAAATTTGAATTTATGTGCTTCACACAAAAAATCAAGAAAGTGAAAAGACAGTCCACAGAATGGAAGACCATTTTTGCAAATCATATAAGACACTGAAATCTAGAATATATAAATAACGATTACAACTCAATAACAATAAAATAACAATTAAAAGTAGGCCAATGATCTGCATAGATACCTCTCCAAAGAATATATAACAACTGGCCAATAAGCTCATGAAAAGATATTAACTGTCATTAACCATCAGTAATATGCAAATCAAATCACAATGGGTTTGTGGCTTTACACACATTCAATTGGTTATAATTCAAAACACAGACAATAGCACGAGTTGGCAAAGATGTAGGGAAATTGAAACTTATATGCATTGCTGGTGGGAGTGTAAAATGGTGCAGCCACATTGGACAATTGTCTGGAAGTTCCTTAAACAATAAAACATAGAGTTACTATATGATCTAGCAGTTCTACTTACAGGTGTATACTGGCATAAAAGGAATACATATGCTCATGCAAACATTTATCTAAATAACACTCATAGCAACATTATTTGTAACAGTCAGAAAGTGAAAACAACCCAAATGTTCATCAACTGATGAATGAATACATAAAAGGTGGTCTACTTATACAATGGAATATTACTCAGCAACAAAAATAATTGAAATATTGATATCTGCTACAACACGGATGATCCTTTTAAACATTTATGCAGATTGCAAAGTAAGGAAGCCAGTCACACGAAAAAACACATATTGTAGGATTTCCCTAATACAAAAAATCCAGAATAGGCAAATCTATAATAGTGGTTGCTTAGGGGGAGACACACAAAAATTTTTAAAATATTCAGATCGAGGAGTTGATGGCTTTCTTGGAATAATTTTTTTTTTTTTAATTTAAGTTCATGAGCAGTTTCAGTGTGATAGAATTCTTTTTGTGTTTGTTTGTTTATTTATTTGTTTGTTTGAGTTGGAGTCTCACTCATTGCCCAGCTGGAGTGCAGCGGCACGTGGCCACCCCAGCGACAACTTGCTGGGCTCCTGCAAGCCTTCTGCCTCTGCCTTCCGAGTAGCCAGAACTACAGGCGCATGCTACCACACCCAGTTAATTTTTGATGTATTGATTTAGATGTGCCTGGGCTGGTCTCGAACCCTCAGTCTGTCAATCCACTAGCCTCGGCCTCCCAAAGTCCTAGCATTACAAGCTGAGCCACCGAGCCCAGCCGATAGAATTCTTAATGCTTGAGAATCAGCAGAACCTGAGCTCTGGGAGGAAGGGAGTAGCTCTGTCAAAGCCATACCACTACATGCTACCAGGGCTTCGGTGCTAGGATCATAGGTGCTGGTGTCCCACAAGTCTTGATGACCTAGCAGTTCAGTTCGACCTGAATCTAAATAATACAATGCTCTGGTAACAGATGGTCCAGTTGCTGAGTCTTATCTCAAGGGTTTATCAGAGTCTGGATTTTTTTTACAGGTGGCTACAAAAAAGCAACAAGAGTTTATCATATATGGACAAGTATAAGCAAACCTAGGCATTCTCAGATATATTAAAGGCATTTAGCCCTGGAGGAGGGGGGGCTAACGTTTCTGCTAATTTGGCAAGGCGGAACTGATATGATTTGTCTTTTATAGGAAATATGATTTTGGCACACATTAGCAGGGTCAAAAACATGGCGATAAATGATATAGTATTCAGTCTTTATAACAATCCTTCAATATATATTATGTGCTTTTTATAATTTAAGAAAATAAGTCTTGTAGAGGTTAATAAATTGTCCAAAGTAGTGAGGATAATAAGTGGAGGTGTCTGCAGTCAAACCCAGACCTATGAAAATATAATTTATTCTCTTTTGACTGGACTAAGGAGTCCAAGTTGTTCTGCATGATTATTAATGCTTACGGATATTGAGGTCCTTGAAAAATCATTATAGTACTATGCATTGGGCAAAAATTTTAAAGTACCTTCTGTTACATATATTAGCAATATCCCAAGCATTCCTTAGAAATTTGTGGTTCAAAACAACTATTTTGTTAGACTCATTTATTATTGAAAATTTCATGGAACTTAGAATTCTGTTATTTCAATGTGAGACCCAGTTATTCATATTCCATCTCCCTCAAAGTGTGAGAATAAATACCTACACTACTTGGTGCTTTGTATTTAGGATAGCAAGTGTTGTTCTGAAATAACCAAGCTGAGTGTGGCTGGATTTTCTGTGACCCAAATAAGATTTTCTTTCCTGTTCACACCTGACCACACTTGCACAAGGGATCGACCTGAAATGTCCACTAAACAAAAATACATAAGACACATTTAATACAAATATTATTTCTTAGATGTAACTTCTTAGCCCTTTTAGAATTTCAGTTTAATTCTTTGGTTTACTCTTATATGCTCAGTCAACACTTCCAGAGTATCATCATCCTCACCCTGAAGAGAAGGACCTTAGAAATGCCACCAAGAGTTCAAGCTGCTTTCACTGAACTTTGTGGTCCCTGCATTCTACAGTCAGTAGAGTAAATAGTTCAGAAAATATGCTTGAGTTTAATTTACTTCAGCTGAGTTGAAATAATTTATTTTTTTAAAAAAACGTTCAATGTCAGCTAATTTTTTTATTCTTGTTTACACTGAGTAGAATTCTTATGGTCTTGGCCTAAAGCAGAGCCAAACACGTGGACAGCCTGTAAACTCAAAAAACTGTAAGTCTGGTTTTTCAACTCTCGGCTCTAAAGGACTATACCCTTCTAGAAAAACAGGACTTTTAACCTTGGGGATATTTATATCCTTTTTCTTCTGCATCCCCTTTTACCTATCTGGAAATGACTCTAACTCTTAGCAGTATAAGACTTACTAGAAAAAAAAAGTTTCCATCTTTGCAAAGTGGAAAAGATTGCTTCCTATCAGCACTTTTGGTCAAGTATTTCCAACAATCTGCCTCGTTTCTGGGATGCCAATTAAGACATATCTTTCATCATATACCTCTTATGAAACGGCTTCGAAGAACTGTGACCTGACATCTAAATTGGACTCATTGCCCTTCAGTGTGCTCGTTGCAACTGATAATGGTTTTTTATCAAGGTTATTAAGTTGAATTACAGTTTCCTATTAATATATCATCTCTCCCATTAAATTATAGATTGTTGGACCAAATAACTGTGCTCAGACACAGTTTAGATAGGTTGGAATAAATTTAAAAGTCTTGAATTTAGTTGATGAGAAAAAAATCTTTAATGGTGATTCATTATTCAAAATAATTTTTAGTTTAGCACAGCTTATTTAATAATTACCCTTTATACCCGTGTGGAGCTGTTTTATTTGAATTCTTAGAATAATAATTTCTGATTGTGATGATAATCTTTCTCTCTCTCTCTCTCTCTCTCTCTCTCTATATATATATATATATATATATATATATATATATATTTATCTCTTACATAATCCACACAAAACAGTTTGTAACTTCATGTGATAATTTCCAATGTCTCTGCAGGATCTTAATTCTTAATTCTCTTAAGTATTATTTTTTTTCTATCTGTTCAAATGATAAGTTTAAATAATCTTATTTTCATTGAAATTAAACTTTGAGTGCCTAATCTTTGGATATATACTCTATTCGATCAGTCCCATATCCTCATTCACACAGGATTTAACAGGATCAGGCTTTAGAAATGTAACAAACTAAGCATTCTCACCCATATTCACACACTCAGTAAGTGAATGCCTCTGAATTTTCAGGTAATATGTCATCCTTCCCTGCCACAAATCTGTAGTCCCAACCTACTCTCTGTATTTCTATCCTATTTCCCACCTACTGTTTTTCTCTGGTGAAGGCCAATTTAGTCTATCTCCCCAAGGGATTCTCATCTGACCTACCTTTTCATGAATCATTCTGGGAAGCTGAGAACTCTCCACTTCTTACATGTGTTATCCTCTCAGGCTCTTTTTAGTAATTAAATAATGCTTGATTTAAAAATGAAAACATATAATAATGAAAGCATTCTTTAATAATGAAAACATGTTCTTTTTTTTTTTTCAACACAAAACAAACAAACCCTAACTTCTTCCCATTGTTCCTTGGTCTTCTATCCTTTTATTTCTTGCCTTTTATAGCCATAAAGCCTAAAAGATTTCAGCCCATTCACCCACATCTTCCTTTCTACTCCACAAACAACATTCTTTATAGTGAACTTAGCAATTCTTTCAAATCAAAATTGAACTCATCTCATTAAATTCAAGGAGATCTTCTTTGTCATATTTATATTAATATTTTCCTGTTTTACTTTATTCTGTTTTTTTGTTTTTTTGTTTTTTTTAGTTGGAGTCTCACTCTGTCACCCAGACTGGAGTGTAGTGGCCGCTCCCGGCCACCACAGCCTCGACCTGCTGGGCTCCAGCGATCCTTCTGCCTCAGCCTTCCAAGTAGCTGGAACTACAAGCGCGCGCTACCACGCCCAGCTAATTTTTTGATTTATTGTAGAGATGAGGTCTCGCCAAGTTGCCCAGGCGGGTCTCGAACCTGTGGGCTCAGGCAATCCACTCACCTCAGCCTCCCAAAGCTGAGCCACCGAGTCCGGCTATATTTATATTTAAGTAGCATTTTAAGTCAGTCAATAACTCTCTCCTTTTGAAAGTCACTGTTTTCCTTCATCCCTTTTTACTGGGGTAAAAACCATCAGTTAAGTGCCAAAATCTTAGGTAGGTAGCTCAATAAATTGCAAATATCTGTACATTCTTCAAACTACCTCAAAAATAAAAACTTAGTGCCTTTCCAACTCCCTGATAGTTGTTTACAGACACTTGTTGCCAAAATAGTCCTTAAACTTACCCACTCCTTTGGCCTCTAAAATCTTGGAATCGTTTTTTCAGGTTTGAATTTCACATAGATAGAATCATTTGATGTTTATTCTTCACTGGAGACTTTGTTACTCTATAATATGTCTAAAATCCATCCATATTGCTGTATATAGGAATAGTACATAGTATTTTTAAATTGTGTACTTTTTCTGTGAAAAATTGCAGTTTATGTATCCATTCTTCAAGTGATGAACATTACACTAGGTCCACTGCTCTGAACTTTTTTTTTCCTGATTGTGTCTTGGTGACATGAAAATACATTTCCAGGAAGGAACTGTTGTTAAAAAGTTTTACTTTATTTAGCTTTAGACGATACCTAGGAGCTTTCCAAAATGGTTGCAGTTATTTTCCCTCCATCCGCAATATGTGAGATTTCTATGTGCCATATATTCTCACCAAAACTTATAATTCTTTAAATAATAAATATTCCAGTAGGCATCGCATTGTTGTTTTAATTTTCCTAGTGGCTAATAATTTTGAGTTTATTTTCGTATACTTATTAACCATTTGAAAATTAACTTTAGTAAGTAGCTGTTCAGGCCTTTGCAGCTGTTATTTTCTTTCTTTCTTTCTTTCTTTCTTTCTTTTTTCTTTCTTTCTTTCTTTCTTTCTTTCTTTCTTTCTTTCTTTCTTTCTTTCTTTCTTTCTTTTTTAGAGTTGGAATCTCACTCTGTCATTCAGGCTGGAATGCAGTGGCACACTCACAGCCACCCCAGCATTGACCTGCTGGGCTCCAGCGATCCTTCCACCTCAGCCTTCCAAGTAGCCAGAACTACAGGCACAAGCTACCACTTCCCAGCTAATTATTTATTTATTTATTGTAGAGACGAGGTCTTGCCAAGTTTCCTGGTCTGGTCTTGAACCAGCAGGCTCAGGCAATCCACTTACCTGGGCCTCCCAAAGTGCTAGAATAACAGGCTGAGTTTCCAAGCTCATCCACAGCTGTTATTTTCATTGGGTTTCTGCTTCTTTTCTTGTTTATATGTAAGGTTTTATATATATCATATATAAATATATTAATGCAATACAATATTTGTACGGACTTTAGATATACTCTTAGGTATTTAAAATCTTTATTGTTTCATCATCAAAAGTTTTCTAGATATACTCTTTAGAATTGCTCGTTAACACACTCTATTGAAAAAGACCACTTGCATACCTAATCCTGAATTGTACCACACATCTTTAAAGTAAAATTTCAAATAAAGAACCTACTGAATCTAAAAAAAAAGATAATATGCTGAGTCTTCTATTTTTTGAGATGGTATGTATATACTGCATGTTTAGACTGCCTTTAATTTATATCATTAATATTTTTCAGCTTTCATTAATCATTCATTATGTTAAATTTCTAGATTTATGAGCTATTGCAAAAAGTGTTTTAATATTTAATTTTGTTTGTTTTATAAATAAGACTAATTTTTATATTGACCATGTATCTAATAATCTTGCTAAATTTACCCACTAATTATAATATTTTTTATTTTTTAGGGTTTTTTTTAAGTATACAATAACTTTATCTGAGGATAATAAAATTTTCTTCTTTGGTTTTATATATATATATATATATATATATTTTTTTTTTTTTTTTTTTTTTTTTTGAGTCAGAGTCTCACTCTGTTGCCCAGACTAGAGTGCAGTGGCACACTCACAGCCACCCCACCTGCTGGGCTCCAGTGATCCTTCTGCCTCAGTCTTCCAAGTAGCTGGAACTACAGGTACATGCTACCTCGCATGAATATTTATTTATTTATTTATTTATTTATTTATTTATTTATTTATTTATTTATTTATTGTAGAGAGGAGGTGTCGCCAAGTTGCCCAGGCTGGTCTCAAACCTACAGGCTCAGGAAATCCACTCACCTCAGCCTCCCAAAATGCTGTGATTGCAAACTGAGTCACCATGACCAGCCTTCTTTAGTTCTTTAGTTGTACTTTCATTCTTGCCTTTTCCACTAGCTATTTCCTCTAGCATATTGTCAAATAAAATTGAGGATAGTTGACATATTTGTTTTGTTCCCAATCTCAAAGACAAAAACACATGCTATTTCATGAAGTATAACGCTAGGTCTACTTTTTTGTTTTTATTTTTATGGGAGGTCTACCTGCCATTTATGAGACTAAGGAAATTATCTGCTAGTGCTACTTTACTGATAATTTGATGTAAATAAATGCTGAATAGAAACAAATAATTGCCTGACTGTATTTCTGTGATAATATCATTTTTATATTTTTTCTCAATGTGGTCAATTATGTAGATTGATTTCCAAAAGTTAATCCAATCTCATTCCCAAATGAACATCATTTGATCTCGTGAAGTACTTTTTTTTTTTTGCATCTCTAGGTTCAATTTACTAATTTTAGTTTAAGATTTTTGCCTATATGTCAGTGAAGATTGCTGAGCGGCAATTTTTCTTTTTTGGATACGTTCCTTTTCTGTTTTGTATTAAGTTTATGCTGGCTGCATAAAATGACTTTTTTATTTTAGAGATGTGGGGTATAATTCAGGATTAGGTATACAAGTGGTCATAGTACAGGTAAAGTTTGGGCCTCCCTTAGGGCTCCACTTTGCCTGGTTTGAGATCAGGTACCCTTGTTGATGTTGTGTTCCCTTCTCACTCACCCCAGCAGTATTCCACTACTGTCAATCCCTTTCTTAGAGCATTATGGTAAATGTTCAGAGTCCGCTTATGAGGGATACACTGTTCCTTTTTTCTGTGATAGATCATTGTGTATACATGAAATCATTTTAAAGCCATTCCATATTTTAATATTCTCTAATGTTAAGTAACATTGGCCAGGCTCGGTGGCTCAACCTGTAATCCCAGCACTTTGGGAGGCCGAGGCAAGTGGATTGTCTGAGCCCACGGGTTCGAGACCCACACTGGCAATTTGGCGAGGCCTTGTCTCTATGATAAAATCAAAAATTAGCCAGGCATGGTAGTGCACGCCTGTAGTTCCAGCTACTTGGAAGTTTGAGGTGGAAGGATCCCCGAGCCCAGCAGGTTGAGGCTGCGGTGGCCGGGAGCATGCCACTGCACTTCAAGCTGGACAACAGAGTGAGATTCCAACTCAAAAAAAAAAAAAAGAAGTTAAGTAGCATTGTGTATACATATATATATATGTGTATATATATATATATTATAGTTAGTAAATATTACATTTAGCATTTTATTCATATCTACATAATAATATATTAATAACAGCATTAACCGTATTGATAATAATGTAAAAACTTAAATAGAATATTATTTAGCAGGTGTATATTCCATTTATTTTTATGCACATGCTTCAACTTGAATAAATTCTGTTTTCCAGTGAATTTATTGATTACATCTACATTTCAAAATTAATGGCAAATATTGTCCATAATATTGTCTTTATAAACATGTCAGTTGAATCTGACATGGATATTAATTGTTGTTTATGTAATTTTTTTTTGCTTTTTTCTGTTCAATCTTAATAGCATTTGACAATTTTTAGAATTTTTCAAAAAAACAGATTTTTATTTTCTTGATTTTTTAGGATGCTTATTTTCTGTCTCATTGATTTTGTTCTTATTTTCATTATATTCTTTCAATTTTCTTTGTGCGTTAGTTTGCTAATTTTTTTTTCCAACTTCTAAAGATGAAAACTTAGATTGCTGAATTTCAACATTTCTTCTTTCCTAATATATGCCTTTAGGGTTCTCTAAGCACTATTTTAGTTGCATCCCACAAGATTTGACATGTTGTGATTTAATGTTATTCACTTTGAAATATCTCGAGGAGGAAAACGCCTCTGTGTTTCAAGCAGGTCTCTTCCCACCCACAAACATTGTCTTTTAAGCATCCCAAGATAAGAGGAGATTTATTCTGGCTTTTTGAAGTCTTTGAATGAGTTATTCCTATTCCCCTCTCTCCATCTCACCTTGGCTCAGTCTCAGAATTTAGCAAGCCTTATGAGGTAAATTAGCTGCCTTTAAGGTTCTTCAATCTTCCATCTGCCATATTGGTCTCAGCTTACAGACAAAGGCTCACTGGTTTCTTATTTCGCAGAAGAATATCTCTGAATGGGCCAAACCCAATCCACAGTAGGTATCCAACAGCAGCAAATGCCCACAGGGAAGAAAACAACTGCCTGCAAGTCTTAGCTCACTTCTGAATTAATGATACATACTCTCCAAAGCCATTCTGCCTTGCTGATCAAGTCGCTGGATTGTCCTACCCTTCTTCCTACAACTTTGAAAGAGAGTGCCCTTTCTCACTCTTTGCCATATTCATATTCAGGACTTGACTTCAAAAACATTGGAGTTTCTTAGAGAATTGTTCTAAGCTGTCTTTCTTTCATCCTATATGCTCTCATTAGACAATTCTAGTAATTTAATCTAAGTTCAACACCATCTGACTCATAAAAATATGCATGTCTGTTTTACTTCTTTCTTATTTTTTAGAAAAAAATACATTTATATTGGCATTTTAAGTCTGAAATCTTAGTTTTCAAGGTTTTACTTTTTTTTCTGTCTCAAACCTCTTCCTGTGTTATCATTCTCTACATCCTCAGAGTTGCCCAAGCCAGAATCCTGAATATCGTTCTTAACTTTATTTTTCCCTTATTACCTGAAGCAACTGCTTCCTAATTACTTCTAATCTCCATTCTTTTTTCATTTTCCCCTCTGTCACTTTAGTTAATCACCCAGCATCTAATTACATTTTAGGAATAGCTGCCTACTTCGTTTTCTAGCATCTACTTTAGTCAGTGTACACAAATCTAGCCAAGGATTTTATTTTAGATAAAAATATGATCATGCTATATATTCTTATATATATTCAATATAGTCCTTTTTACTTCATATTAAATATCTCTGTATTTAATACATTGTACATTTAGAATATACGTTCTTATGTGTGCTCTAAATATAAATATACATTCTCAGTATTATTTGGTACTATTATCTCATTCTGTCATTCTCTGTTTGGGGTTTTTTTTTCTGTTTTTCCTCATGCAGTGTTACTTCTCATCTTGTATACTTTGTGTTTGTATTTCTTGAAATATTTTATTTTCCCTCTCCCTCACTTACTCTCTTTGCCATGAGCTAATTCATGCCTATCCTTCAAATCTCAGTTTCAACATCTCTATGTAAAAATTGTAAAATTGGCTATTTTAGGGGACAGAAAAGAAGAGATTTTTAGATCTGTAAATATCCATCTGACAGAATTTTGAATTTCCATGATCAAGACCAAGTAGTCCAGGATTTAGTAATGATGCTCTGCATCATGACCCTATTCTGTTTAGCAAACCAAACACAAACAGAACAAATATTGATCTACTTCTACTTCAGAATTCCAGGAGAAGCACCCCAAGTGTAGCAGTATTCCCAAAATGCTACTCAGACCTTTTCTGACATCTGAGGATATTCCTACTCACATATTCACTTTTTGTATTCAGTTCTAGAGGAATTAGTTTGGGAGTGGGTACTGAACCTCTTTAAGGAAATCTACAAGTCTTCACTTTAGTATAAAACTGTACATCTAAAATATTTAGAGAAATTTAATTAGAAACTGCTATTCAAAAATCAGCAAAATGAATGTTTTTGTTAATATTTCAATTTTTTTAGGGTGCAATAACACAGCTCAACTCTCTGTAAGAGAATTTACAAGTGCAGATTTAAGAACATAATGATTGTTCTTATCCTGAATCACAAATGAAATGCCTGTTAGACCCATTCAATTTTTTATTAAATTATATTCTTACTAAATTATTAAAAGTTAAAAGAAATACAGAGAAAGTCAATTCACAATTCTACTTCCTCCATAATACAAATCCAACTTCCTTCATAGACTAAAAACAGATTATGAAGTCAGAAGACCAGATTGCAAGCCCAAGAGTAACTTTTATATTAGCCATTTAAACTTGAAAAAACCACTTTAATAGAACCTTCCTTTCTTCTTCTGTAAAATGATGTAAGATATACGAACCAGAATGGAAATATATACAAGAATGTTTTCTAAAGTGAAGAAAAGTATTGTAATTTTCTTTAGTCAACAGTGATGTTCATTATTCTAGAGCCAAAATTTCTACTTTAATGTCACTTAGTATTTATACTTTATTAATATTTTATGAATTTAAGGTGAAACAACAATTACAGAAAGGGATTGAATTTATTTTAGCAATATGCATTATAGGACAACACCAAAATCTTGGGCTTATTACTTTTTCTTTGCAATGCTATGCACCCAAATGCAAACCAATATTGACCATAGTATCTACATTTTTAAAAGTGTATTTTATTTATAATCTTCGTTTTATTAAAATATGTTTACCATTACTAATATCCATTATAAACATATATGCACATACTACAGTTTGAATATGTTGCCTCCAAAATTCAGTTGTTGCCAATATGATAATACTAAGAAGTAGGACTATTAAGAAGTCATTATGAGCCGGGTTCGGTGGCTCAGCCTGTAATCCCGCACCTTTGGGAGGCTGAGGTGAGTGGATTGCCTGAGTCCGCGGGTTCGAGACGCGCCTGGGCAGGCGAGACCTCATCTCTACATTAAAAAAATCAAAAAATTAGCCGGGCGTGGTAGCGCGGCCTGTAATTCCGGCTACTTGGAAGGCTGAGGCGGAAGGATCGCCGGAGCCCAGCAGGTCGAGGCTGCGGTGGCCGGGAGCGGCCACTGCACCCCAGTCTGGGCGACTGAGTGAGATTCCAACTCAAAAAAAAAAAAAAGTCATTAAGTCACGAAGGCTCTTTCCTTATGAACAGAATTTAGGTACTTATAAAAGATGTTTCCTGCACCATTTAGCTTGCCCTTCTACCATTTGAGGATACAGTGTTTCTCCTCTCTGGAGGATGTTGCAACAAGGTGCCATTTTAAAAGCAGAGGTTAGTCCTCACCAGAAAATTGAACCTGCCTTTACCTTGATCTGGAACTTCTCAGCCTTCAGAACTGTGAGAAACATATTTCAGTTTTCTATAAATTACCCAGTCTGGGGCATTTTGTTATACCAGGAAAAACAGACTAAGACTGCACATGAAGTTTCTCTTCCACATTACCCCAGACATTTTTATTCAACTTAGCTCTCATCTTCTCTGTGAAAATTTCAGTTCACTTGTTTATCTATATTTTTCTCTCTTTTTTTTTTTTGTCCACATGTATGACAGTCTCAGGAACATGTTTCCATTATGCTCATTAAATTGTTAATCTTGAAAGCCCATGGCATCTGCCATTTTCCTTTTCTGAGCAGTCAGAAGAAGAAAATGAAAGATCCCTTGGAAGATCCATTGATGGTGCTCAACATAAGTATCACTTTTGTCACAACTAGCAATATTAGTACCTATGCTTCTGATGTTCCATGTGAAAGCTCTTGTGTCTGACCAAGGGTATGGTTACCTAATTGTTGCAGAAACTGCTAGTATGTACTTTCAATTTTCCAGATCTTTTAACTTTTACTTACTCTTGTATCACAACCCAACCTAGAATTTAAGTTCAAGGGACAAGAGACTTAGGAATAAAAAATTTAAAAAATAAGGAAAACAGAAGGGTAGTGTTTCAGAATTATATATACGCTCTAAAACTCAATGTACTGAATGTACTGTCCTTGAAATAAATTTTCATTCTTGAATACACTTTTCCTTAGTCCCAGGAGGCTTTCTAAACTTCTTCTAAACAGAATCTAGGCTAGTCCAATCAATCAGACCCCAAATCATGCTCCACTATATCCAAATATAATGGTAAATCAGGTTAGATTTAATTTTGGACCTATGGCCTTTTAAAATACCTCAATTTCCTCATTTATATTTGCCAAAACATGGTTATTTCAGGGAACAGCCCTGGTTGGTGTCCTTTATTATTTCTCACATAAGATATAGTTCTTAGTTCCTTTGTTAACACAAAAGAATGATAGCGTAGCTCGAAAGAGCCAGCTGCTCTCAGACAGGAGCACATAGCTCATCACACATTGTTGTCGATCTATAGTTGGTGTATGAGTGAATTGTTAAGAACTCATCTTATTTAATGAGGTCTGATATAGGCCATGTTATCTCCGTTTATTATGGTAGCAGAGCTTATTAAGGAACAAAACATGAAAGGATATTTTCTTAATAATTGCAGAAGGACAACTAGAGACCTTCATTTTAAAGGTTATAATTAGCCACCAAAAATTCATATTTTGAAGAGGTGCTAAGCATTTTAAAATCATTTGAAGTAACCATTTGTCAAAAGATAAAGCTTAATTTTTTTAAAGAACTTAAAGTTGAATACTTCTAAAATTTCAACTTGAAACCTTAGTAAAATGTGTACTTAAGTAATACAGTCATCTTCAATGAACCACATTTTGCCATTTGTAAAATAAAAATTATTTGAATGATTGCTTCAAATAAATCAGATGAAAAAAATAAAGTAACTAGCATAGTTCCTATACCATGGAAAATAACTAACAACTACTAATTGTTAAAACTGTTTGTTTTGTTATTCTCTAGTCATTGTTCACTAGCTATTAAAATGCTCCTAAAAAATCTCCATACCCTTCAGATTATAAAATATTCAAAAGGTATTTTTAAAACAGTACTGCTAATCACTTAGTTGAGAGAAATTTCACATCTGCCATGCGTGAAATATGCCTGAATGTCAATTTACATTAATATAATTTTTAACTGAAATTGGGTTAATGAAATTTAATCAATATATTTTTCCTAAATAATATTTATAACTAGCTACTTTTGTTCCTTAGAAATTCAAAAATTAATTATAACTAAATATATAACATGTATTTCAAAAAATGCCAAGCTGTCAAATTAAGCATTGTAAATTGTTTCCAAGTTTTCCCTTTAAATATTTACTTGCTCTAAATCATGACTTTTGTTGCTTAAACCCTCTTTATCAGCAGCACATGTCTAGAAAAAATTTTTTTTTATTTAAATGAACAAGAATTAGCAAGTTACCAGTAGGAATAAAATCACTTTTTCTTGGCTCTTTCAAAGAACTATATATATATATATATTTTTTTTTTGAGTTGGAGTCTCACTCTGTCACCCAGACTGGAGTGCAGTGGCCGCTCCTGGCCACCGCAGCCTCGACCTGCTGGGCTCCGGCGATCTTTCCGCCTCAGCCTTCCAAGTAGCCGGAATTACAGGCATGTGCTACCACGCCCAGCTGATTTTTGATTTATTGTAGAGATGAGGTCTCGCTGCCCAGGCGGGTCTCGAACCCGTGGGCTCAGGCAATCCACTCACCTCAGCCTCCCAAAGGCGCGGGATTACAGGCTGAGCCACCGAGCCCGGTTTCAAAGAACTATATTAACTGAGCAGTCACTGTGTGCATGGAGACAAGAACTGAAGCAAGGATAGGGATCTTTTATTGAAGTGGGTTTAACCCACAGCTTCCAATGCCAAGTTCATTGTGTACCCTCTTTTCCACCTTCAGTGTCCACCTATTATGACCAACACTAGGACTTTTTTTTCTGCTTCTTACTCAGGAAATTTGCTGCATTAGATTTTGGCTTTCTCTTACACAAACAAAAAAGGAAATTCACAAAATGCAAAGAACAATGGAAAGAAGGCCAGACAAAGTAAACAGTGGGTAACCCAGAGTGATTCCTCTGAAGAGCAATGTTTATAGATCGTAGATAAACATACTTGGCCAGGATTATGATAAGACAAATCAGAAGCAAAAGTCTATTTTTTAAATGACATTGCGATAAATATTAATTCAGTTGAGCGACTTCTTTACTTTTGACAGTTATTATCTTTGTATGGTGCAGTTACATTATCTTCAAATTGAGTTGAGTTTTTTAAATTTTATTTCATTTTATTTAAAGTTGTGGGGTACAAGTCGGGATTGTATACACACAAGTGGTCTGGTACAGGTGAAGTTTTGGACCTTCCATTGGACTTCATTTTGTCTGGCTTAGGGTCAGACACCTGTATGTTATGTGCCCCTCTCCCTCCCCTAGCAGTGTCCCACTACTGTCAATCCCCTTCTTATAGTATTACGATAGGTGTTCGTGGTCCACTTATGAGTGAGAACATATGGAATGAGAACTCAGTTCTTTGTTTCTGTGATAGATCACTGAGTATGATAGACTCCAAGTTCACCCAGGTTGCTGTGAAGTCCAAAATTGCGTCCATCTTTATGGCTGCATAATATTCCATTGTGTATACATACCACATTTTTTTTAATACAGTCCAGTTTCAATGGGCAGCACAGTTGGCCCCATGTTTTTGCTATTATGAAGAGTGCTGCAATAAAAATGTGTTTGCAGGTATCTTTTTTGTAGGATGATTTGAGTTCCTCAGGGTATATTCCCAGAGGGGGATTGCTGGGTCATATGGAATGTCAATTTCTAGTTCTTTTAGAAATCACCACACTGTTTCCCATAGAGGTCGAATTAGTTTGCACTCCCACTAATAGTGTAGAAGTATTCCCTTTTCTCCACATTCTCACCAGCATCTGTTGTTTTTCATTTTATTAATGATGGCCATTCTTACTGGAGTTTGGTGGTAGCTCAACTTGGTTTTGATTTTCATTTCTCTGATTAGTAAGGCTGAATATTTTTTTTTCAATTGTCTGTTGAATGCTCGCATATCTTTTTTTGAGAAGTGTCTTTTGCCCACTTTTTAATGAGGCTTTTAGGTTTGTTTGTTTGTTTTTGTTTTCTTTTTAGCACATTTGAGTTCCTTGTAGAGCCTGGATGTTAGGCCTTTGCCAGATATACAGATGACACATATTTTTTCCCATTCTGTGGGCTATCTTCCCACTCTCTTGATGGCTTATTTTGCTTTGCAGAAGCTTTTTAGTTTGGTAAGGTCTCACTTATCTATCTTATTGCTTATGGTATGGGCATCTGGGGTTTTGATCAGGAATTGGTTGCCTATTTCAATTTTCATAAGTGTGTCTCCTGTGTTTTCTAAGATTCTTATAGTTTAAGGTCTTTGATTCATTTGGAGTTGATTTTTGTGTATGGTGATAGGTAATGGTCCTGTTTCATACTTCTGCATGTGGCCAGCCAGTTTTCCCAGCACCATTTACTGAGTAGGTTCTCCTGTCCCTAGTGGTTGTTGGTGGAGCCTTTATTGAAGACAAGTTGGTTGAGAAATTTAGATTTTGCTAAAGTTGAGTTTAATTATGGTTCGAGGATTACATTTTATTCTTTCCTCCTTCCCTCCTTCCCTCCCTCCCTCCTTTCCTTCCTTCTTTCCTTGCTTCTTTTCTTCTATCCTCCCTCCTCCTTCTTTCCTTCCTTCCTTCCTTCTTTCTTTCCTTTCTTAATTCCTTTCTTTTCTTCTTTCCTTTCTCCCTTCCATCTTTCCTTCATTTCTTTCCTTCTTTCATTTTAAGATTGCTTGTCAGTTTTTTCTTCGTAGTGGATTCACAGATTCTATGTCACATTTAATGTAATCCAAGAACCTGTGCTATCTTTCTATATTTTGTTGGATGGTGAAGCATTGACTAAAAGGAACAGAAATTCTTCATTCTGATCCCGAACTGGTGAAGTGGGGACCAATGGGAGGCAGAAATTTCACCTGTAGTGTGACCACTTATGTACTTACCACTGAATTGTACCCCACATCTTTAAAATAAAAATTAATAGCCAGGCATGATGGCAAATGCCTGTAGTTCCAGCTTCTTGGAAGACTGAGATAGAAGGTTCGCCTGAGCCTAACAATTCGAGGCTGCAGTGGCCCTGAGTGTGCCACTGCACTCCAGCCTGGGCAACGGAATGAGAATCTGACTCAAACAAAACAAAACAAAATAAAAATTAATTAATTGATTGATTAAGTAGTAACATTTGTTTTAAAAAGAGCTTTGAGCCGGGCTCAGTAGCTCAGCCTGTAATACTGCACCTTTGGGAGGCTGAGGTGAGTGGATTGCCTGAGCCCGCAGGTTCGAGACCCGCCTGGGCAGCGAGACCTCATCTCTACAATAAATCAAAAAATCAGCCCGGCATGGTAGCACACGCCTGTAGTTCCGGCTACTCAGAAGGCTGAGGCAGAAGGATCGCCGGAGCCCAGCAGGTTGAGGCTGCGGTGGCCAGGAGTGGCCACTGCACTCCAGTCTGGATGACAGAGTGAGACTCCAACTAAAAAAAAAAAAAAAAAAAAAAAAAAAGACTTGAGATAGAAGTACCTATGTGAGTATTTCTACCTGTGCCAGTGGTTGAGTTATTCCTTGAATTGATTCTGAGTTGAAGAAGGAAAGTTGTATTGACACTGGAGAGTAATACGCTCTAAATGCCTAAAGAAGACAGTGCTGTACTTCTACTAAAGAATTTGAGGTCTTTAGAGGACAAAAATCTTTGTTTGCAAGTAACCTTTGACTTCTAATCTAAGACTGTCTCCTGACAGATAAGGAAATTGGGGCCTAATGAGGAAAATGACATGTTTAGAGCAACACAATGAATTTATAAATGCATTAAAACTGAGAAAAGACCTCGTGAGAGATTCCACAGCATTAATTATCACACGCAATTTTCAGGCATATATAGGGATAATCCTCTTTATTGTTCCCAAATCACATCATAAACCTTTCATGTACCACTCTTTTCGCTTCCTTGCTTGCTTTATCCATAAGACCAGAATACTTTGATGAAATATGATAAAAGTCAAAAGACTCGAGTTTCTTATTTATCACCACCATTTATACACTTAGCATCAAAAATGTTCAATTGTCCCTTTTATTAAGCAAGTTTTACATGTGTTACTCATTATTTTATTGTAGCCCTTTCTCTTAAAGCTGAAGTGTACTTCCAGGAGAACTGACCATGCAGTATTCTGAGTATAGGCACTTAGCTACTTTGAAAACCATCCATTTCCATCCTACTCACCCTCCATAACTGTAAAGTGATTATTCCTACATGACTAGGCTTCTTGTTCTTTGAGGAGAGCACCTTCCCATAGGCAGCTGTAGTCTTTATGATCACCTTGTAGTCTTCCAGAGTGGCTCATACAAGCCTGGCATTAAGGATGGAATAACTGTGACTCCTAAAATGGTAGTTGCCATATCAGTTAAAAGGGGTTTGGCCTGTACCCTACTGATATCATAACAAAGCTACAACAGGTTATACAGCAGATTAGCAAAATTAATTAGCATTTTAAAAACTTATTTTGTTAGCTTAAGACCCATCAAAAGGACAGGAATATGACTGGAAGCAGAAATACTTGTGAAAGTTCAGATTTCCAAGAATGAGGCCTGGACTAGGTTCCTGAAAAGAGGACCCATTTGAGAAATGCCAAGAAGGAATTGTGTAGATGTGAATATCAACTAAAGGCATGGTGAGAAGAAGAGAAGGAGAGAAGGTTTAAAAGGAAAAAGACAGTTGAATTAATGTTGAGATGACTAGAAGTAGCACCTGTCCCTTTTTGAAACTCAGTGCAGTAAACACAGTCATTAGGAGATTGATAAATTGAAATTAAATCAGAAAATATGTATAATGCTTTTATGTGTTTTACTTAGACTTTTAAAAAACAGTAGAGAGCATCTTTTTTATTTAGTTTTGTTATTTCCTCTAAAAAAACCTTATGTTATCACCATAGACTTTAGAAAAAGGAAGTTTAAATCCAAAGGAGAAAAAAATCATTGCGAAATACAGATGCTCTGAATGGCACATGTAGGCAAAGAGCAACAGCCAGTCCATAGTGTTTGGCATAGAAGAGATCAGACAGAGGCTGCAGAATGAGACAAAGGGTCACATGTTGGGTAAGCCAAGTTTAGGCTGTAGGATGCCTTGGATGTCACCCTTAGTGTTTGGGTTTGGTAGAAAATGGGACATGATTTAGGGTTTTTAAAAGAGTTAATGACGTAGATTGATTCAGAAAGAGCATATTGCTGCTGTGACCTATTGAAGAACTGATTTGAAATTGGAGTTTCCAAAACAGGAATACCATTAAGACACTGGTAGGAAATGGGGAGACATACCAGATATTTAATTAAGCAGTGACCCTTCACATTGAAATAGACCTTTGATTGCTACTGATTTTTTGATAATATGCATAATTTATATGATAAAGATAGATTATACATCTAAATAGAATTTACTATGTGACAGAAACTAGGTTTTCAAAAAAATTAACTCACGTTATGTCCAGGGCAGGGATATGAACAAGTCTCTCACTACCTCTCTTCTATAGATGAGAAAATTGAGTCAGAGAAAGGTTATGTAGCCTTCCCAGTGTTACGCAGCTCTGAAATGATGGACCTGGGATTCAAGCAGGTTGATCTGGCTGCAGGGTCTGTTCTGTGCAAGCTCATCTGAAAACATACATTCTTGATTGTACTCAGTAACATAAATGAAAGCAGTCTTCTTTTGTCCTCCCCTTCATTCTTCTATCTATTCCCTATATTAAATATAAAAGGGGAAATTGCCCCTCTCCCACCCCTACATTGGAGTCTACTGAC
Source organism: Cephalopachus bancanus (assembly GCA_027257055.1). Taxonomy (NCBI): domain Eukaryota; kingdom Metazoa; phylum Chordata; class Mammalia; order Primates; family Tarsiidae; genus Cephalopachus; species Cephalopachus bancanus. Next base: position 2,560,253 of record JAPVLO010000046.1, on the reverse strand, counting down.
TCTGACTTTTAAGATTCTTGAACTAAGTTTAGAAGAAAGTTTTGTTGTTAGTGTTGTTTTGATTTGGTTTGTTTTTTTATTTGAGATCTCACTCTGCCACCCAGACTGGAGTACAACTGCACGATCATAGCTCACCATAGCCTCCTGAGCTCAGGCACTCCTTCTACCTCTGCCTCCCATGTAGCTGGGATTACAGGTGCACACCACCACACCCAACTAATTTATTGCAGAGAGAATGTCTCATTATGTTGCCTAGGCTTTTCTTGATCTCCTGGGCTCAAGCAATCCTCCTGCTTCAGCCTTCCAAAGTGCTGGAATTACAGGTATGAGTGGCCATGCCCAGCAGAAAGCAAATCTGAAGTGGGAAATTCAGATTCCTAAATAAAGCCTCCAGTCTGTTCTCTTGAGCTTGCACTGAGTATAACCGCCTAGTATCACAGTATAATTAATTCAATTTGTTGGAATGTCAGTCCAAAAAAATATTATACGTTATGGTAAATGCTCAGAAGTGATCTTGAGTATTTTTCATTCTAGAGAATTATTATCTTTTCTTGGATTAAAATATATCATTAGGGATTTTGACCTCCAAGATTTGATTCCATATTTGCATTATGAGGTTTACTCCAGGGGAGCCTTCTAGTGCAAAATCGTATTGCAGGAGAAATCTTAACAGGTAAAAAGAAACAAAATTCTGTAAAAAGAAACAAAAATAAAGCAGTTACTCTTGACTATGATTCTTTTTGAAAATGTATTCAGGACACCCTCTCAGCTCCTCTCTCTGAGCAGGCAGGAAATGAATTGTCAGTATAACCTTCTGCAATAAGGCCAAGTGATGTCAGCAACAGAAAGAGCCTGGCTAACGGAAGGACAGCAGGGATCCAGATGAGACCTCTTATCTCAGGCACAGCCATGGTTGACTGAACTCCATTCCAAACCAGGTGAATTGAAAGTAGAAACCAAACTGAAAATTGTAAAACCAATCTGAAAATAGTTTCTCAAATCTTCCTTTTTTCCCTCTCCCTCTTTCATTAAATATTCTAATTGTAGGGGATTTCAATTATAAAAGAAAGACCAGGATAGTTCAAGAAACAAACCTGAATGTAAACAGAATAGAAAGATTCATATTATGAGAAAATGAGCTCAGATACTGAATAGAAAATAAGGACTAGAGTGAAAGTGGGAGGATTGTGTTCCAAAGGCACTGCTCCCTCATATCAGGCATCTAACATAGAAATGGCCAAGCAAAAATCAAGGAAGGTGACGAAAATCTTTTTGTGAGAAGTCTAGGAAGAATATCTACTTATAATTATTAATAACCATTGAAATATTCAAAACCGGATACCAAGCAACAAGCAGAAAACCACACATATAAAAGTATTAATACATAATACATTATGACAAATTTATGAAAGTATGAAGTATTTTCTCACTTAAAAATAAAAGCTGGTGTAAGAAAATTTGGAATAACTACCTCTGCTCATTTGTTTAACTTAGTGGTAGATGTACAAATCACTTACAGCTTTGTAGAAAGGGTAAAAATCGAAGATCACTGAAAAATATATACAGTATTTTCATGCAGCAAAATGTGATTTTGAGCTTGGAAGTTGAAAACTAAGGCACTTGTGCCCTGTGTTTTTGAGTGGCATGTTGGTGTTTAATGGGGGATTGGGTGAAAATTCCTATTTAAAATTATAGTACAGAATAAATAATAGTAACTTATTATGTTTTTAGAACTTACTGCCTGACAGGCACTGTGCTTACTGTTCTACATGTTCAGGTTACCCACAGATAAGTAAAAATAGACCTTTGTGCCATCTCTATTTTTAAGCCTAGGCATTAGCAAACATTTGTAATTATGGAATACTAACTGCAGGAATTGAATTTTGGTTTTTACCAAATACATCTCCTTGTTTCTCATACACATAGCTAGCTAAACACTTAAGGAAGAATAATAAGAATAAAAAAATGAACTTAGAACATGTACTTTCATATACTATGTTCTTATCTGTGCAATTGAGAAAGGTACCATTCTTAAAATACTGAACTATCCTGGCCTTTCTTTTATAATTGAAATCCCCTACAATTAGAATATTTAATGAAAGAGGGAGAGGAAAAAAAGGAGGATTTGAGAAACTATTTTCAAATTGGTTTTATAATTTTCAGATTGGTTTCTACTTTCAATATGTAATGTGGGTCATGATGCTTGTTCTGTTTATCTTACTGGTGCATTTTAAAGTAGAAATGAGTAACAATTATAAAATGTCTTTTTGAATTGTAAAAAGCTAAGAAATATAATTGTTAGTTTATCTTTCTGTATATGAAAAATTGTCAGAGTTGCTAAAGTTGCATAAATAGATACCATTGATTCAAAACATAAAGCAAGAAGCTGGCGTTTATTAAAAGTTGCACACATAATAAAGAAGTGTAGAGGGAAACATACAACTCAATTCACTGCTTTATTAGTGTTTTAAAATTACAAACATTCTTTTTATCACTCTCATAGAGAAAACATGTACAGATGAAGTCAGCTGCATGACAAATTACCCCAAAACTTTAAGTCACAATCATTTATAGTCATAATTTTACCATATGGAATGGGCTTAGCTGGGTCAGTCTTCTACTGAACTCACCTAAGGTCACTCCTGCTGTTGAAGTCATCTGAAATTCCAAATGGCCGTAGTAATCTGGTACTTCAATGGCAGTGGCTAGAATAACTCCGAGCCTCTTTTACTACGTAGTCTCTCTGATGAGGCAGTGCTGTGTTTTTACATGATGGCACAGGGCTCAATGGAGTGACAATGGGAGCTGCAAGGCCTCTTAAGACCTGGGCCTGCACGTTCTGCAGCATTCTTTCTGAGGTCGTTCATTGGTCAAAGTCAGTCACAGGGCCACATAAGACTCAAGGACATAACACTCCAGCTGTTGATAAGAGGCGAGACAAGTTCACATTGCAAAAGAACATGCACAAAGGGAAGAATTGTTGGATAACCTTTGAAAAATGTTTTCCACACTGCCTTACACCTTAGAACAAGTCATTAGCAATCTCTTCCAGAGAACCATTCTCTCTGAGGTTATAGGTCTCTGATGAGACAGGGAAAGTGTGCACTTCTAACAGATACAAGAGGAGTAGATTCATCCATACTGAATATGCTTATTCTTACTGACTAAAATTCCATTTCCTACTTTTTTGAGGAAGAGAGAAGTAATTTTGTCACCTTGAATTTAGCAAAAGACTAGCACAAACAGAATTTCACAAAGAACACTACCTTTCTTTGGGATAAAAGAAAAAATATATAAGCACCCTGTAATATTAAACTCTTCCCTTTTAAAATATATTTGTTCGGGCAACCCCTTCAGGTCCCCTCCCACTATGGAAACTTTTCTGTCCTCTCAATAAATCCTGCTCTCACTTTCAAAAAACAAAAAACAAAACAATATGTGTGTGTGTGTGTGTGTGTGTGTGTGTGTGTGTGTGTGTGTATGCATATATATATATACATATATTTATATTTGTTCCGTAAATATCTTTATACCAGATGAGTGAGCACCCACTGGAGGCAAAACTTTGGGGAGAAAAAAATATTGTTTACAGACATTGGGTTGAAAATAACTGTGGAACATCCAGTTGAATAACTTGATGTTGACATTTTTTCTGGTGTTTACTGTTTTTATTTCAAACTCTGCCATCCTCAACTGTAAACAGAACAAAATCATTACTATATGTTATAATCTGCTGGCTCAGATTGCTCTGTCCAAGTAGAAAGCTCTGATCAAACTATTAACTTTTTGACTCTTTCCTTTATAATATAAGTCTACTATATTTTCTCAACAGAGAATAGCAGATATTCTACTATTGGATCCATCAATTGTAAAGTGATCTGGGACATCCTAACAAGTCTATTTTGTAAGATAGACTTAACATTTCATCACTGCTTATAACTATGTTTGTACATATATTCAGCCCTGTGAGGAATGAGGAGTGTTGATTACTAACATAAAGGAAAGCTATGGCCTAACAGGATATGCCCCTTTGATTGTTTTTACATTGTGTAAACAAACTGTATTTTTTTTTTTTTGAGTTGGAATCTCACTCTGTCTCCCAGACTAGAGTGCAGTGGTGGCTCCCGACCACCGCAGCCTCACCTGCTGGGCTCCGGCAATCCTTCCGCCTCAGCCTTCCAAGTAGCTGGAATTACAGGCATGATTTTTTTTTTATTGTAGAGATGAGGTCTCACTGCCCAGGCGGGTCTTGTACCCACGGGCTCAGGCAATCCACTCACCTCAGCCTCCCAAAGGCATGGGATTACAGGCTGAGCCACTGAGCCTGGCTAAACTGTATGTTTTTTGTTGTTGTTTTGTTGACTTAGCAGTTTTGGCTTTCACTTTATGAAAAATAAAAAAAGATACCTTCTCGGATATTAAAAGCCCAACTTTAGATCACGTCAGATTTTTAGTTTAGTAGCTCACATTTCACCAAAGTATGACACATGATTATATCTGAATTAGTGCCTATTTTGGTAAATAAAGTTTTATTTGAACACAGCCATGATCATTTGTTTACATATTGTCTCTAGAGGCTTTTGCACTGCAACAGAGACTGTAGGTCTTGCAAAGCCTGAAATTTGTCAAACCCTGAAATCTTTCTTGCCTGAAAGAGTCTTCCTGTCTCTTTACAGAAAATATTTGCTGACCTCTGGCCTATTTAAGCACTGAATATCTTTCCACACCCATTTGCCAGAATTCTGTGATTCTGTGAATTTATCCTGCTGGCTGGGCAGAATGATATACATGTTCTGGAAACATCCTGAGGGTATTTAAATAAGAGGCAGAAGTGTAGAGAGGCTGGTGGCAAGGAAACAGCTGTTATCAAACATTATGGGTAAGAATTTATTTCTATTTGGAAACTCAAAATAAAGATAAATATTTTTTAATAAGAATGTGAGCCATCAGAGATAACATTCTTATATTTAACAATTTTGTCTTAAATCAACACTATTTACAGACTTAATTCAAAGAGCATGCCTGCCATCATAGGGTAATTTTTTTCCCTCTATGAACAAGCAGAGATAACATGGAATGGCTGTCGAAGCTGGGGATAATACATATGAAAATTAAAAAGTAAAGAAAGATAAATGTTTGAAAGATGCAGCTTATAGGAGATACTGTTTATATTTTGTTATTAAGACATTGCTCTTTTCGCATTATTTGTACTTTCTCATAATTTCAGCAATCAGTAAAGATTACTAGCAATAGCTTATCAGTTAATGACAAGAACAGCTGGGTCCTATCTCCCTTGATGCATTTTAATCAGGTCATTGAAAGGAAACTCAGCAGCTGAAAGCTATCTATTTTCCTTGTGATGATTGCATAATATAATTAAAAGTATTTTATCAGCATCCCATGGCAGAAAAGAAAGGCTCCATGCATATGGCCTCATAGATGTGAATTGCCAGCATTTTTAACACTTGAAGAACTTGTCACATGAATCATTGCCTCATACTACAAGACTCCATTAGCTTTTTGGTGCTTTTGTTTGCTGGCTAGCTAGTAGATTTCCAGAAAGTCTCTAGCTTTCGAAATCATAAATCCCAGGTAGTGTCAGTTGCATTGAGAGCACTCAGGCTGCTCAAGTTTCTGTAGATGGAATTCACACCCTTCACTCATAAACTCTCAAAGCTACAAAAAGATACAGAAACATCAAGAAAATATCTTATGGTACACTTCACACAGATGGAGTTTCTTTAAATTGAAGTCTAAAGAGTAGATTTTTTTTCCAACTATGTCACTTAGTAGCTGCATAATCTGAGAATGTTATTGACATTTCTGCTTCCAGTATCTTTATATAGAAAGGAGGCCTTTAAATTACATTCCTGAGGATTGTTCTGGCTATTCTTGGTCATTTGTGTTTCCATATGAATTCCTGTGTTGTTTTTTCTAGGTCTGAAAGAATGTTGCTGGGAATTTGATAGGTATTGCATTGAATCTTTAGATTGCCTTAGGTAAGATGGACATCTTCACAATGTTGATTCTTCCAATTCATGAGCATGGGATATTTTTCCACTTGTTTGTGTCATCTTTGATTTCTTTGAGCAGAGTTTTGTAGTTTTCATTGTAAAGGCCTTTCACGTCTCTGGTTAGGAAGATGCCAAGGTATTTCATTTTTTTGTGTGCCTATTCACTCTATAAAAAGATACCTGCATGCAAATGTTTATTGCAGCATTGTTCACAATAGCAAGAACCAGGAACCAACCATGCTGTCCATCAAAAGAGGACTGGATTAAAAAAATGTGGTACATATACACGATGGAATACTATGCAGCCATAAAAAGGAATAAAATCATGAATTTTGCAGCAACCTGGATGGAGCTAGAGACTATAATACTAAGTGACCTCTCACAGAAACAAAGATCTGAGTATCACATATTCTCACTCATATAGTGGACCTTGATCATCCAATGCACTACTATAAGAAAATGACTGACAGTGTTGGGAAACTATGGGGGAATGGGACTAATGGTAGTAAACATCTGTCTGGAGACGAGGAAACACCTATTATCAACAAGGGGGCCTGAATGAAGCATATTTGTATACCTAACCCTTAACTGTACCCCACAATATCAAAATAAAAAATATTGATTAAAAAAATTACATTCCTGTGTTACAGTATTTGAAATGAGATGTCTTTCAAGAAAATCCCCATCTGCTGCATAAAGGGGTACCTGTTAGCAAACTTAATATGTTAATTATCCCAACATGTAGAATGTTTTTTACCATTTTTAAATGGTAATTTTAAATGTAATTTTTAGTGTGTGTTTTTTAAAGATGTGGGGTAGGTACAAGTCAGGGTTAGGTATACAAATGTTTAGTGTGAATTTTATACACAAAATTGTATAAGTGTATAATCTTAAGTGTTCAGATGAATGTTTTGAAATCATATGCACTTATGTAACTTCAAAGGAAGCAAGATATAAAATTTTCCACCATGCCAAAAATTTCCTTGGACCACTCACGAGGCAAATTCTGGTGCCTGCCTGACATTCTGACATCTGCATTGCCTAGTCTTGGTCTTCAGAGAAATGGAATTGTGCAATATATATTTTGTGTGTGTCTGGTTTCTTGCTCTCTATATAACAGTTCTGATACCCATCCATCTAGTTGTTTGCATCTTCACTCCTTTTGTTAGTACTCAATTCTATGAATATAGCCTAATTTGTTTGTCTGTTATACTGTTGATGGACATCTGGGTTGTTTCCTTTTAGGAGCTATATTAATACATAAGGTTGTTATAAACATTCTTAAGTCTTTTGAGGCACTATTTTCATATCTCTTGGGAAAATACCTAGGACAGACAATGCTGAGTAGGAAGGGAGGTATATGTACTACTTTAAGAGAAACTGCTAACAGCTTTTTCACAGTGTCCATCCCATGTCACACACCAAGCAGAAAAGTATGAGCTTAGCCGGGCTCGGTGGCTCAGCCTGTAATCCCGCACCTTTGGGAGGCAGAGGTGAGTGGATTGCCTGAGCCCACAGGTTCCAGACCCGCCTGGGCAGCGAGACCTCATCTCTACAATAAATCAAAAAATCAGTCGGGCGTGGTAGCGCATGCCTGTAGTTCTGGCTACTTGGAAGGCTGAGGCGGAAGGATCGCCAGAGCCCAGCAGGTCGAGGCTGCGGTGGCCGGGAGCGGCCACTGCACTCCAGTCTGGGCGACAGAGTGAGACTCCAACTCAAAAAAAAAAAAAAGAAATGTATGAGTGTGCAGTTTCTGTACATGTTTGACAACATTTGGTATGTTTGCGTAGTAGTCAAACGAGAAATGAGGGTTAGACCCCCTAATCCAAAATATAGATCAGATGTCAAGACTATAACACCATACCCAAGAGACTGTGAAAAAGTTTGTTATTGACATAATGAGCCTTCCTGGGGTGAGCACACTAGTCTCCCAACCAGATCCAAAAATGGCTTGAGAAAGCAGAGGAGTGACAGGCTTAGGGTTTGATGTTTTTACAGGTGAAGTTGGAGTGAGAACTCCTGTATGGAGGTCAGGTTTTACATTGTTTGAACTTTCAACTAGTGTCAGTAAAGGGAGCACCAGGCTTTCTGATCATCTTATTCTGATGTGGACCTGAGGCAGAAGTGGTGACACTTGAAAGCTATCAGCAGTCACCCATCAAAAATGGATTCAGACAGTTTTTTACCATTTGTCTTTGTCATTTGAAGCTTTCTAGTGGGTATAAAATAGTATCTTATTGTAATTTTAATTTAATTTTGCCCAATGGTTAATGATGTTGAAAATTGAAATAACCTATTTACCACTCATGTCTTCCTTTGTAAACAATCAATTAAAAGCTTTGCCTATTGAATTGTTTCGTTTCCTTACTATTGGTGATTTGTTGGGGAGTTTTGAATCTATGATCCCTTCATAAGATGTGTGTGTGGAGGTATAAATATATATATAAGCATATACATATATATGTAACACACACATATAAAATATTTTTCATGTAGTACAATTTTGCTGGCAATAGACGATATTAAAGTTGAACTGTGAACAATGTGGGGTTTGAGCACCAACTTCCTCCATAGTCAAAACCCATGTATAACTTTTGACTCCTCAAAAATGTAACTATTAATAAACTACTATTGACCAGAAGCCTTACTGATAACATAACAGTCATTTGCCACATTATGTATGTTGAATATATGCTAACAATAAAATAAGCCAGAAAAAATATTACTAAGAAAAGTATTTACTGTTCATTAAGTGGAAATTGATCATCATAAAGGTCTTCATCCTCATCTTCTTTACACTTAACAGGACAAATAAGAGGAAAAGGGTGGCAGAGGTGAAAGGGAGGCAGGAAAGGCAGGCACTTTTAATGTAACTTCATGAAAATACAGCAGAATTCCTATCTGACATTTTTGCTTTTTCTGCTTCTCTAAAAAACATTTCTACTCATATATGATATCAATTCTTCCTCCATTGTTTGCAGTAGTTTCAGTGTCCATACCACAGAAAGGTCTATGTCATAGTCAAAAGCAGTCTTGAATAATCTGAATGGTTCTTCCAGACTGTCTAAGTCCATGTGTTTCTGGCACTGCTTCTTCTATGTCTTTTTCCTTATTGTCTGGCATTGGATCAGAAACACTCATCTTCATCAGAGTCATCTTCGGTTAGTTTTTCTGGGTTGGTGTCTTTTGGCTCTTAAATTTCTCTAGGATCTATATCTGGAAACCCTTCACTCACACCATTTTTTGCAATGTCCACAATCTTTCTTATGATTTCCTTGATTGGCTTTGATGCAAATCCAGTGAAGTCATACCCAACATCTAGAAACAGTTTTCTTCAGAAGAATGTGTTGTCTTGGGCTTGATGGCTTTCAGGGCTTTTTCTGAAACAATGATGGCATCTTCAGCGCTATAATTTTTCCAGACTTAAATATGCTCTCTATTGCAAGGTTCTCTTTCATAGTATTGACAATCTTTTTCATAGACTACCATGTGTAATTAGCATTAGAGGTCCTTATGACGCCCTGATCTAGATTCTGAATTAGAAATGTACATGGGGGACAAGTAGACCACTTTGATGACTTATATGTAGAACTCATCCATGTTCTCTTTGGAATGAGATGCCTTTGAAGCAACTGCACATCTGCTACATTAAGAAGTACCTGTTAGCAAACTTATAGCAATATGTAGGATTTTTTTAACCATTTTTAATTGAGGTGTAATGCAACTCATGGGGTTTTGGGTGGCCAGAAACATTGTCCAGTATCAGAAGAACTTTAAAAGGCAATCTCATATTGACGGTACTACCTGATTTCAGGGACAAAGCATCAATGAAACAGGTCTAGAAAAAGAGTTTTCATTGTCAAGATCCTTTTGTGTACCAGAAGACTGAATGCTGGTGTATATCTTTTCTCTTTAAGGCTCAGAGTTAGCACCTGTATAGGTAAGAGCATTCCTATCAGAAATCCAAATGCATTTGCACAAAATAGTAGAATTAGCTTATTTCTTTCTGCCTTAAACCCTAGTGTTTCTCATCCTTACTAATACATGTGCTCTGTGGCCTTTTTTTTTTTTTTAAGATTGTAAAATTTGGTGTGTATTTTTAAAAACTGGCTCAGGAAGATATCATTTCTCCTTATGATTTATTTTTGTTTGTTTGTTTAATTTATTTTAAAGAAGTGGGATACAATTCAGGAATAAGTATACAAATTATCATCTCACAGGTGAAGTTTGTGCCTCCCTTTGGTCCTCGCTCCACCTGAATTGTAATCAGGAACCCCTATTGGTGTTATATGCCCCCTCCCATCACCTGGCAGCTTCCCACTACCGCCAATCCCTTTCCTATTGTATTAGAACAAATATTCAGGGTCTGTTTATGGGTGAGAACATGTAGTACTCAGTTATTTGTTACTGTGATAGACATCTGAGTACAATAACTCCAAATTCATTCAAGTTGCTGAAAAGTCCATAATTTTGTCCTTCTTTATGACTATTAGTCCATCATGTATATGTACCACATTGTTTTCCAGTCTACTTTCAGTGGGCAGCACAGTTGATTCCATATTTTTGCTATCGTGAATAATGCTGCAATAAACATACGTATACAGGTATCTCTTGCATGGATTGATTTGTGATCCTCCAGGTATATTCCTAGGAGGATTGCTGGGTTGAGTAGAAAGTTGATTTGTAGATCATTTAGGAATCAGCACACTTATTTCCACAGAGGTTGTACTAGTTTACACTTGCACCAGCAGTGTAGAAGTGTTCCCTTCTCTCTGCATCCTCTCCAGCATCTGTTGCTTTTTGAGTTATTAATGATTGGCCAGTAATTACTGGAGTTAGGTGGTACCTTAGTATGGTTTTAATTTGCATTTCTTTGATGATTAGTGAGGGTGAGCATTTTTTCACGTATCCGTTGACTACTCATCTGTCTTCTTTTGAGAAGTGTCTATTCATATCTTGTGCCCACATTTTAATAGAGCTGTTTATTTCCTTTTGGCACATTTGAGTTTCTTATAGATCCTGGATAGTACGCTTTAGTCAGATATACAGTTGGCAAATTTTTTTCTCACTCTGTGGGCTGTCTCCCCACTCTCTTGATGGTTCCTTTTGCTTTGAAGAAGCTTTTCAGTTTGATGAGGCCCCACTTATCTATATTCTCTACCATGGCATGAGCACCTGGGATTTTGATCGGGAATTGGCTGCTTATTCCAATTTTTATAAGGGTGACTCCTGCATTTTCTAAGATTCTTATAGTTTGAGGTTTTACATTTAGGTCTTTGATCCATTGAGTTGGTTATGTGTTTGGTGATAGGTGGGGTCCTGTTGCAATCTTCCGCATGCGGTCAGCCAGTTTTCCCAGCACCATTTACTGAATAGATTATCCTGTCCCCAGTGGTTGTTGGTGGTGGTTTTGTTAAAGATGAGCTGGTTGAGAAATTGAGGTTTTGCTTCCAGAATCTCTGTCCTATTCCATTGGTCTATATGCCTGGTCTTGTACCAATACCAGGTTGTTTTGATTACTGTAGCCTTATAATAAAGTTAAATAGTCTGGAAGTGTGATAGCTCCTGCTTTGTTTCTTTTGCTGAGGATTGTTTTGGCTATTTGTCATTGTTTATGTTTCCATATGAACTTCTGAATTGTCATTTCCAGGTCTGAGAAGAATGATATTGGTAATTTAATGTAGATTGCCTTTGGTAGGATGAACATCATAACAAGATTTATTCTTCAAATCCGTGAGCATGGAATATTTTTCTATTGTCTGTATCTTCTTTGACTTCTTTTAGCAGTGTTTTGTACTTTTCATTGTAAAGGTCTTTTACTTCTCTGGTTAGAAAGATGCTGAGGTATTTCAATTTTTGCATGGCTATTGTGAATTAAATTGTGCTTTTTATTTGGATCTCTGCCTGTGTGTTATAGGTGTATATGAATGTAATTGGTTTTGCACATTGATATTGTACCCTGAGATTCGGCCAATGTAATTCATCAGTACACAGAGGTTTTTGACAGAATCTCTTGTATTTTTGAAGTATAGGATCATATCATCAGCAAAGAGGGATAATTTTACTTCTTATTTTCCTGTTTGGATACACCTAATTTTCTTCTCTTGTCCGAGGCTCTAGCTAGGACTTCCATCACTGTGCTGAACAGGAGGAGTGAGAATGGGCAGGCTTGTCTCATTCTGCCTTTCAGTGGAAAAGTTTCTAATTTCCATTTAGCAATATGTTGGCTATGGGTTTATTGTAAATGGCTCTTACTATTGTGAGGTATATTCTCTCTATGCCAAGGTGTTCAAGGGTTTTTATCAAGAAGGGATGCTGGATGTTATCAAAAAATTTATCTGCATCTAATGTTATCATAATGTGGTTCTAGTTTTTACATCTATTGATGTATTTAATTACATTTATGGCCTTGTGGATGCTGAATCAGCCCTACATCCCAGGGATAAAGCCTACTTGGTCATCGTAAATGGTTTTTGAGATGCATTTTTTTATCCAATTTGCTAGAATCTTGTTGAGAATTTTTGCATCTATGTTCATCAGGAATATTGGCCTGTAGTTCTCTTTCTTTGTTGGATTTTTATTCAGTTTGGGTATCAGTATGGTGTTAACTGCATAAAATGACCTGAGGAGAGCTCCCTCTTTCTCAATTGCCTGGAATACTATCAATAGGATTGGTATCAGCCCTCCTCCTTTTATGCTTTGTAGAATTGTACTGGAAAGTCATCTTGATCAGGGCCTTTTTTAAAAGTAGTTTTCTTATGATAGAGTCAATTTCCTGGGTTGTTATTTATTTAGTGTCTCGATTTCTTCTTGTTTCAATCTTGGAGGTTGTGTGACATCAGAAAGTCCTCCATTTCATTTAGGTTATCAACTTTGTTTCCATACAGGTGTGCATAGCAATCTCTGATAAACTTTTGATTTCTTCAAGGTCAGTTGTAACTTGATCTTTTGCTTTCTGGTTTTCTTTATTTGGGCTTTTTCTCTCTTTTCCTTAGTCATTCTGTCTGGGGGGGCGGTCCATCGATCTTGTTTATCCTTTCAAAGAATAAGCTTTTCTTTTCATTGATTTTTTTTCTATAATATTTTTGTCTTCTATGTCCCATATTTGGGTTTTTACTTTGGTGAACTGGCATCTTCTGCTGAACTTAGCATTTTGGTGGTCTTGCCTTTCCAGCTCCCTTGGGTAATTTGTTAGGATGTTAAGACATTCGCGACCAATGGAACTGGATAGAGATTCTGGAAGCAAAACCTCAATTCCTCAACCAACTCATCTTTGACAAAGCCTCCAACAACAACCACTGGGGAGAGTAGAACCTATTCAGTAAATGGTGCTGGGAAAACTGGCTGACCACATGCAGAAGATTCAAATAGGACCCCTACCTATCACCATACACAAAAATTAATACTAAATGGATCAAAGACCTAAACGTAAAACCTCAAACCATAAGAATCTTAGAAAATGAAGGAAAAACCCTTATGGAAATTGGAACTGGCAACCAATTCCTATTGGAACCCTAAAGTTCAATACCTTAAGAAATAAGATAGACAAGTGGGACCTCATCAAACTAATGAGATTCTGAAAAGCAAAAGGAACCATCAGGAGAGCAGGGAGACAGCCCACAGAATGAGAAAAAATATTTGCCAACTGTGTATCTGACAGAGGCCTAACATCTAGGATCTACAAGGAACTAGAATGCACCAAAAGGAAAAAAAACAAACAACCCCATTAAAAAGTGGGCAAAAGACATGAATAGACACTTCTCAAAAGAAGATATATGGGCAGCCAACAGACACATGAAAAAGTGTTCAGTCTCACTCATTGGCAGATAAATGCAAATCAAAACCACACTGGATACCACTTAACCCCAGTAAGAATGATCATCATTAATAAAACAAACAAAAACAGATGCTGGCGAGGATGTGGAGATAAAGGAATGCTTCTACACTGTTGGTGGAATGCAAACTAGTACAACCTCTCTGGAAGATGGTGTGGCAACTTCTGAAAGAACTAGAAATTGACCTTCCATATGACCCAGCAATTCCCCTGCTGGAATATACTCCAAGGAACTCAAAACATTCTACAAAAAAAGATACCTGCACATGTATGTTTGTTGCAGCTCTATTCGCAATAGCAAAATCATGAAACCAACTATGCTGCCCCTCGAAGCTGGACTGGATAAAACACATATGGTACATATACACAATGGCATATTATGCAGCCATAAAGAAAGACAAACATATGGACTTCACAGCAACTTGGATGGATTTGGAGTCAATTATACTCAGTGATCTATCACAGAAACAATTAACAGAGTACCAAATGTCCTCACTTACAAGTGGATTTTGAACAATTACAATTCTATAATACTATATATATAAAGAAGGGATTGACCATAGTGGGAAACTGTCAGGGGAGGGGGAATGGGATTGGCAGTGCTAAGGGAGGGAGAGGCATACCTCATCAACAAGGGTACCTGCATAATCAACGTTTGTATACCTAACCCTGAATTGTACCCCACATCTTCATTTTTTTAAAAAAAAAGCCATTTGCAACCAGCAAATTTTTCACTTTCCTAATACTGACTGGGTGAAAAAAAATTTTTTTTTAATCTGAAGCTGGTGGCTGCAAACTTCTGTAATTAAACACAAGTGAAATGGTCTTTTCTACATTGTCACCTTTTTCACAATACAACTGAAAGTTGCAGACATATCCAGTATTTGCCTCAGACACCACTCTGACTAGCATTGCATACTTTGTATTTTTATTCAGATCATAAACCTTAAAAGACAGTCTTCTATACTGAGGTAAATTTATGTCATTGGCAACCAGGAACAGAATTTGGAATGATGTAAATTCATGTCAGTGGTCACAAATGAGTTAACTTCTGATCTTTCTATTTTCTATTTTATTTTATTTTATTTATTTTATAAAAAAATGTAGGGTACAATTCAGGGTTAGGTATACAAATGTTCATTATGCAGGTACCCTTATTGATGAGGTGTACCCCTTCCTACTCTGGCAGTTTCCCTCAACTGTCAATCCCACACCTCTCCCCTGGCAGTTTTCCCACTACTACCAATCCCTTTCTTATAGTATTATGATAACTGTTCAAGGTCCGCTTGTGAGTGAGAACATATGGAACTTTGTTATTTGTTTCTGTGGTAGATCACTGAGTATGATAGACTGTAAATCCGTTGAAGTTGCTGCGAAGTCCATATGTTTGTGCTTCTTTATGACTGTATGATATTCCATTGTGTACATGTACCACATTTTATTTTATCCAGTCCAGCTTTGATGGGCAGCATGGTTAGTCCATGTTTTTGCTATTGTGAATAGAGCTGCAACAAACATGCATGTGCAGGTATCTCTCTGGTAGAATGACTTGAGGTTCTCTGAGTATATTCCCAATAGGGAGATTGCTGGGTCATATGGAGGGTCAATTTCTAGTTCTTTCAGAAATCTCCACACTGTCTTCCAAAGAGGTTGCACTAGTTTGCATTCCCACCAATGGTGTAGAAGCATTCCTTTTTCTCCACATCCTCGCCAGCGTCTGTTTTTGTTTGTTTTATTAATGATGGTCATTCTTACTGAGGTTAAGTAGTATCTCAGTGTGGTTTTGATTTGCATTTATCTGATTTTGAATGAGGCTGGGCACTTTTTCATGTGTCTGTTGGCTGCCTGGATATCTTCTTTTGAGAAATGTCTATTCATGTCTTTTGCCCACTTTTTAATGGGGCTGTTTGTTGTTTCCCTCTCAGCACATTTAAGTTCCTTGTAAATCCTAGATGTTAGAGCTTTGTCAGATATACAGTTGGCAAATACTTTTTCCCATTCTGTGGGCTGTCTCCCCACTCTCTTGATGGCTTCTTTTGCTTTTAAAAAGCTTGTCAGTTTGATAAGGTCCCACTTGTCTATCTTATCTCTTATGATATGGGTACTTGGGGTTTTGATCAAGAATAGGTTGTCAGTTCCAATTTCCTTGAGGTGAATCTTTCTATTTTCTTGATGTATGTTCATAGAGATATAAAATTCCCCTTTAGTAATGATCTCATGGGCTTTCAGAGGTTGGGTAAGATGTTTCTTCATATTGATTTGTTTCCATGAATATTTTAATTTCTGTTTTGATTTCTGTTTTGAACCAGGAGTTGTTCAGCATTATGCTGTTTAGTGTCCATGTCTTTGTGGGGTTTATGGGAATTTTTTTGGTGTTGATATTTATTTTTATTCCACTGTGGTCTGAGAAGGTGTACTGAAGTATTTCAATCTTGCAAAATTTGTTTATGCTTGATTTATGGCTGAGGCTGTGGTCGATCTTGGACTAGGCTCCATATGTTGATGAGTAGAATGTATATTCTTTGTATGTTGGGTGTAGTGTTCTGTAGACATAAATGAAGTCCTTTTGGTCAAGTGTCAAGCTGAGGTTCTGGATCTCTTTGTTGATTTTTTGCATCGATGATCTATTTAGGAAAGTTAGTGGGGTTCTTAAGTCCCCGGCTCTGATGGTATTAGAGTCAATATCTTTTAAAGTTTACTTCGTAGGTGCTTTACAAAAGCTGGTGGTCCTGTGTTGGGTGCATATATGTTTAGGATGGATACTTCTTGTTGACGGATTGACCCTTTTATCATTCTGTAGTGTCCTTCTATATCTTTTAAAAAATTTTGTTAGCTTAAGTGTTGTTTTTGTCTGATATTAAGATTGTGACTCCTGCCTTCTTAGGTAATCTGTTCACCTGAAAATTTGTTTTCTATCCTCTAACTTTGAGTCTATGAGTGTCTTTTGCAGTGAAATTTGTTTCCTGGAGACAGTATATTATTGGGTCGTGTTTTTTAAAATTTACTTTGCCATTCTATATCTTATCAGTGGCACATTTAGTCCATTCATATTCAGGCTGATTGTTGAAATGTGAGAGTTTGTCCCTGTCATAAAGCTTTTATAAGACTGCTCTGTTTTCTTTTAGTTTTTGTGTTAACATATGTGTGTGTTTTCATTTGTGAACATGCTGTGTGTCCTGCTGCTTTTGTGTTTGTTTGAGATCTTGTGAAGTATAGGGTCTTTCTTTTGTTTCTTTTTTCTTCTGTGCACAGCATCTTTTTAAGCAACTCCTGTAGATTTGGTCTGGAAGCAGCATATTCTCATAGGGATTGGATGTCTGGGAAGGATTTTAATTCTCCATCACTGACGAAGTTTAGCTTGGCTGGCTGGGAAATTCTTGAAATTGTTTGTCTTTGAGAACATTAAAGATGGAGGTCCATTTCCTTCTGTCCTGTAGTGTTTCTGCAGATAAGTCTGCAGAAATTCTGAATGGCCTTCCCCAGTAGGTAGTCTGACCTTTTTCCCTTGCTGCCTTTAGGATTTTTGATTTTATACCTACTTTGTATAGGAAAATTACTACATGTCTAGGGGTTCTCATAAGATGTCTTGCGGGGTTCTCTGCAGCTCTTGTGTTTGTGTAGCCATCTCTCTAACCAGATGAGGAATGATTTCTTGTATGACCTCATGGAATATTTGTTCTGATGTGTTTTCCGTTTCTCTGTCTACTTCAGGTATACCAATCAGACATTGATTTTGCTTCTTGATAAAATTGCACATCTCTTAAATAGTTTCTTCTTTCTTCTTAATTTTTTATGCATTTTAATAGATTACATTAATTACATATTTTAGTCTTCCAGCTGTGATATTCTTTCTTGTGCTTGGTCATTTCTGCTTCTCATGCTTGTTAGTTTGCTATTTACTTCTTGGATGGAGTTCTTTATTTCTATTATTTCTAAATACACTTTCTTGTGTCTGTCCTACTTCATTGCAATTTCATTTAGTTTTAGCCCTTACTTTTTTAATATTTATTCATTCTATCCAATGATGCTCTGATCACTGTATTTTCAAGGTACTGTCATTCTCAGAGATAATCATTGTTTGTGTTCCAGTTGCTGTTCTCTCAGGCACTGACACTTTGTTGGAACTCTAAAGGTAACCAGTGATATTACATTGGTTTTTCTTAATTTATGGCAGTACTCTTATCTTTCTATTTGATTCTGTTGTTCAGTGAGAAATGGAGATGCAATCACTTATGACATTTGCTCTACCTTCTGTCCTTCCCTGAACCAGGGCTCCAGGTTTGTTTAATTATGAAATAGTACTGTGGGTGGGACATTGTGCTGTCTCTACAATTTTGAGCACTTATTAAGGGATGGGGTAGGGGTTGCAAGACTTCAGAACCTACTGATGATCACAGTGCTTGCTAGAAGGTAAAAGGGCCAGCTGAGACTCGCTCTCCTTCTCCACACAATATGACCTTACAATGGGTATGCTAGTATAGACTCTGAGTCCAAGACAAAAGAAAAAAAGAGGGATGAAGGAGAGAAAAAGGAAAAAGAAGAAGAAAGAGAGAAGGGGGGGGAGAAAGAACAAAGAGAAATAGAAGGAGAAAAGAAAGAGAAAAACTACCAACAAACAAACACACAAGGCAAACAAATGAGGCAAACAAACAAGCAAACCAAAATCTAAAAACCCTTTAGTAGAGATTTCTCAGCTTTAGTATATCTCTTTTAGAGGGGGTAGCTCCCACTTGTGGCAGATTCTGCAACTGCAGGTCTGTTACTGGAGGTTCCCTCTTCATTATTGAAACTTGAAATGTTAGAATCTTCACTCCCTGCTGCCTGCAACTGATAGCTGGCACATGTCCATGGGGAAAGTAGGGGATAGGATAACTTGATTCAGACTCTTCTGGGTACTCTCCCTTCTCTCCCAGTGCAGTCACAGTTCCCAAGACATCCAGTTCATGGTGAGGGAATGGGGCCTCTGGTCTCTACCCTGAGTTATTTATCTTTTTCACTTGATATTAGGGGCAGGGGTGGGGGAAATCAGCTATGCACTCACCAGCCTCCTTCTCAGTCATATCTGCTGTATGCATCTATCACCCAGAAGCTGGCTCAGGGTAGGGAGTGAATTATCTGAGGCTTCACATCCACTGTTACCCACCAGGACTTTTGCACTGGATCAATGCTTTCTGAGTTCATGGAAAGCAGTCCCCAAAAATGCAGAGGTCACCCCCTACTCTTAAGATGCGGTTCTGTCCTTCCACAGAGGCCAGCCTGGAGCACTTCTCTGCCCAGGCTTTAGAGTGGCTGCTCAGTTTCTCTACATGCTGCTGTTCCTGCCACTAATGGAGTCAGGAGAAATAGCTCCCTCCCCAGTAAGTACCAGTCTCTGAATCTCAGTCCCTGGTGGCAGGGCCTTATAGCCTAGTCTGGTCCTGGGGGGGTGTCAATGAGTCCAGGTTTGGGGTAACCTCTCCCTACTGCTTCTTCAGGACTCTGCCTCTTGCTCTTTCACTGCACTCCCTCCATGCCTCTCACTGCCAGTGTCCTGCCTGGTGTTGCAGTGATGGGAACTGCAGTCACTCTGGTGACTTCTTCCTTGGAAAAGCTTTGTTTATTTTAGAAAATGGGGCTCAGCCTCTGTGCTCCAAGAAGTGTTAGGGTCCAAGCATAGCAACTGCAACAACCATCTCTACCAGGAAAGCCAGGGCCACTTGCTCCCAAGACCCCATTCAGTCAGTGACTCACATATCCACTTACACACAGACATGTACACAAATTTATACATATACTCACTCACCTACACAGAGAGTCACACAGTCTGACTGACTATGCTGCCATTTTCCCAACCTCTGCAGCAGCAGATTTCCTAATGATTTTCTTAATGACATATGGGAACGTGTCTGCTACTTCTTGGCCAGCATAAGCTGCTTCTTTTGTTACCTAGACGTTTTTAAAGCCAAATCTCTTCCAAAATTATCAAACCATCTTTTCTGGAATAAATCTCTAGCTTTAGATTATTCACTGTCCTTTTTCTTTAAGTTACCATATAATGATTTGACTTTTCTTAGAATCATGTTAGAATCCATAGGTAGGTTTTTCTTGTTGCAATCCTGTACACACATAAAAGCTACATTTTCAATATGAAAATAAAGGTCATTCACAAAAGGTACAAGGTGTTCATACCTGATGGCATAGGTACCATGACAGCTTTATGGATTTTCCTTTTTTTTTTTTTACAATGATCCTAATACTGGATTCATATGTCTTGCAACGGTACACAGCCAGAGCTGCACACCTCACTTTACAGTATATATCAAGTAGTTCAACTTCTTCTTGCAATGTCATGACTTTTTCTTCTTCTTGACGTATTTTTAGCATCACTAGTAGCACTTTGTATGGAATTCCATGGTGTTATTCAAAGTTTGTGGTATTGCACTAAACACAATGCAAAATTTGCAAGAACTGTTGGAGCTTACTTTCTAATGAGATACAAAATTTACTAGAGAGAGAACGACTCGCATGTATATGATCAGTTTTAAGTGTATACCCACAACACTTGAACTCACCTCAACAGCAACAGGAAATAGCTACACAATTTTACAGTAGTATAGCATATACTACCGTTAACTTTATGCAGTTAGAATTTAATGCTGGTATCTTTACATTTGTTTATATCTCTCTTGACTACAAATGGCACCATTTATATTATATAAGCATTTTGTATAAGTTTTGATAACTGTTCACTTTTATAGATTTGTGTATTATTTTACAGTAGTAAAGGATAGACTAATATCTGCATACATTTATATATTTATAACTTATGTAATCTTTCTTACATTTTGTTTTTGATATTTGTAAGCTGCATGGTTAGTGTGTAAAATTTTTCAAATATCACAAATCTCCGAGAACTTTTTCAAACCCTTATTGTTCAAGTGTTAACTATAATTTTTTTGACTTTAAATTTGTCTACTTTATGTTTTTTTATAAAAGATATTTATTTTTACTAGATACATTTTTTTTCAGGGTGAAAGTTCTTCCTTTTCAGCCTTTAAGTATACTATTCAATTGTCTTTTAATTACCATTATTTCTTACATAAATTTATCTGTAGATATTGTTTGTCTTTTTTATATAATCAGGGTTTTTTTTTTCCTATTTATTTATTTATTGAGTCAGAGTCTCACTCTGTCACCCAGACTGGAGTGCAGTGGCCACTCCTGGCCACCGCAGCCTCGACCTGCTGGGCTCCAGCGTTCCTTCCACCTCAGCCTTCCAAGTAGCCGTAACTACAGGTGCGCGCTACCATGCCTGGCTAGTTTTTTGATTTATCGTAGAGATGAGGTCTCACCAAGTTGCCCAGGCAGGTCTCGAACCTGCGGGCTCAGGCAATTCACTCACCTCGGCCTCCCAAAGTGCGGGATTACAGGCTGAGCCACCGAGCCCAGCCTTTTTTCCTTTTATTAAGCCATTTTCTGTATCTTGCCTTTTTCTTTTCTTTTTAGTTTGACTAAAGTTTTCCAAGGTATAATTTTCCTTATATGTATTGTGCTTGTACTTAGATTAATGTGTTTGTTGGATCTTTGGGTTGGTATCTTTCAATTTAGAAGCCTCTCAGATAATATCTGTTCAGATATTATGTATAACTTATACTCTTTTTACTCTTCATCTAGAATTCCCATTACTTATATATCAAGCTATTTCATTTTATTCCACATTTTACATATACATATATATATATAATTATTTTTTTCTTTATTTTAGTTAATTTTAATGAACGTCTCCTCAAAAAAATCACTAGCACTTTTTCTTTTTGTGTCCTGTTTGCTCTTTAGCCCAAAAAGGAGCTATGTAGTTCTGATATTGGGTTTTCCATTTCTAGTGTTTTCATTTATTTTCGGGGGGGTGTGCCAAAAGCACCTATTTCTTTACTCTAGCTGCCTTTCTTACTCACTATATTTATTAAGATAACTATTGTAGTTATTTTAAAGCCATGATAATTCTTTTTTTTTTTTTTTTTTTTTAGGTTGGAGTCTCACTCTGTCACCCAGACTGGAGTACAGTGGCCGCTCCTGGCCACCGCAGCCTCGACCTACTGGGCTCCGGCGATCCTTCCACCTCAGCCTTCCAAGTAGCTGAAACTACAGGCACGTGCTACCACGCCGGGCTGATTTTTTGATTTATTGTAGAGATGAGGTCTCGCCAAGTTGCCCAGGCGGGTCTCGAACCTGCGGGCTCAGGCAATTCACTCACCTCGGCCTCCCAAAGTGCGGGATTACAGGCTGAGCCACCGAGCCCAGCCTTTTTTTCCTTTTATTAAGCCATTTTCTGTATCTTGCCTTTTTCTTTTCTTTTTAGTTTGACTAAAGTTTTCCAAGGTATAATTTTCCTTATATGTATTGTGCTTGTGCTTAGATTAATGTGTTTGTTGGATCTTTGGGTTGGTATCTTTCAATTTAGAAGCCTCTCAGACAATATCTGTTCAGATATTATGTATAACTTATACTCTTTTTACTCTTCATATAGAATTCCCATTACTTATATATCAAGCTATTTCATTTTATTCCACATTTTACACATACATATATATATATAATTATTTTTTTATTTATTTTAGTTAATTTTAATGAACGTCTCCTCAAAAAAATCACTAGCACTTTTTCTTTTTGTGTCCTGTTTGCTCTTTAGCCCAAAAAGGAGCTATGTAGTTCTGATATTGGGTTTTCCATTTCTAGTGTTTTCATTTATTTTCGGGGGGGTGTGCCAAAAGCACCTATTTCTTTACTCTTGCTGCCTTTCTTACTCACTATATTTATTAAGATAACTATTGTAGTTATTTTAAAGCCATGATAATTCTTTTTTTTTTTTTTTTTTTTTTAGGTTGGAGTCTCACTCTGTCACCCAGACTGGAGTACAGTGGCCGCTCCTGGCCACCGCAGCCTCGACCTGCTGGGCTCCGGCGATCCTTCCACCTCAGCCTTCCAAGTAGCTGAAACTACAGGCACGTGCTACCACGCCGGGCTGATTTTTTGATTTATTGTAGAGATGAGGTCTCGCCAAGTTGCCCGGGCGGGTCTCGAACCCGCGGGCTCAGGCAATCCACTCATCTCAGTCTCCCAAAGGTGCGGGATTACAGGCTGAGCCACGGAGCCCGGCTTGAAATATATTTTTTTAATGGTGTGGGATAGTCTGGATATCTGGATAACCACATGGAAAAAAAAAATTAACCTGAACCCCTAACTCACACCACACATTAAGTTTTGCTTAAAATGTATCCTAGTCTTAAATGGTTTTTTGTTGTTGTTGTTGTTGTTGTTGAGTTGGAGTCTCACTCTCTGGCTCAGACTGGAGTGCAGTGGCCACTCCTGGCCACCGCAGCCTCCACCTACTGGGCTCTGGTGATCCTTCCGCCTCAGCCTTCCCAGTAGCCGGAATTACAGGCGCACACTACCATGCCCGGCTTATTTTTTAATTTTATTGTAGAGATAAGGTCTCACCTGCCCAGGCGGGTCTCGAACCCATGGGCTCAGGCAATTCACTCACTTCAGCCTCCCAAAGGCGCGGGATTACAGGCTGAGCCTACGAGCCCGGCCGATAATTCTTACATCTGGGTCATCTCTGGTCTTATTTCTTTTGATTATTTTTATTCTAATCATGGGTTACATTATTCATCTCTTGTGCTTGCCTCATTGTATCCTCACTATATCCTAAAGATAATATGTAAAAGAACAGTATAGGTCTGAAAAAAATAAAATTTATCTTTCAAAAAATTACATGGTTCCTCTTCTGTCAGGTTGTCAGTGACTGAGTCTAATCAGTTGTGAAGCTAGGTCTGGACTTTGTTGCAATGTTGATTCATTTTCTACTTGTTTTTAATATCTTAAAGGCAGTATTATAACTTTCCAAGCAGCATGGCTTTGGATTTTTCCTATTGACAAGATTCTAGATATTTGTTGTTGTTTGTGTCTACCTTAGCTATCAGTTTTCAATACTCAGAAAACAATTGTTCTCTTCATTCTGCTTGCCAGCTGTGACTTACCAAGCCATTATCTTAGCTCTATATTTCTCCCCCTAACTTTCCATGCATCAAGAGAAATTTCTTAACCTTGATACTCTGCTTCTAGTTCTTAGAGAACCATTGTGGTGAAGACCTGTGTTTCAGAGCAATTTAGTTTAGCTCTCCTGGTATAATCCCATTTTTCAGGGAGTATCCATTGTCTTGCCTTTAGGGAGGTCCTGAACAGTAAAGAATCTCTTCCCACAATACTATCCAGTCACCAGCCTTTGTGTCACTATCTTGGAACACATGGTAAAAGCCAGAAACTGTGATATCAATATAGCCTTACAAATATTTAAACTACCTCTTGACTTGAAAATTTCATTGCTCCATAATGATCATATCCATTTCGAAATTTGTTAGAGAGAGAAATAATGCCTGTTCTGTGTAGGTCAAATTAAACAATTAAACGTGCTTTATAAAGTGTTATACACAAGCAAGGTCTTATTAGCATGTATAGTATATTCAGCTGCCAATAGCTGATTCCCAAGAAATGCCTTTTAACACCAGGGAAAACTGTGTGTGTGTGTGTGTGTGTGTGTGTGTGTGTGTGTATGTGTATATGTGTGTGTGTGTTTAAAAACCAGATTACTGTGACTGCAGACAGCAATGTCAAATACCAAATCAAACTAGATTTTCGCTGTAGCAAAATTTGTCTTTTGGCTTTCTATTTATATACTCAGAACAATATATACTGTGGTTTTTGAAAGACTATTTTGATATTCTGTCTCAGGTAATTTACTTATGGTACCGTACTCAAATTTGAAAAGAAGATAATAATTGTTACCAGTACAAATGAGGGCATTAAGACTCAAGTATCATACCCTGGTTAATATATAAATGCCTAGCTTTAATTTAACATCTCAGTAACTCCAGATTATGTGCCCCTTCTACCATCATACTGATATTTTAAATTTATACTACAAGATGGTTTCAATTTCTTTTCTCTGTCTTCTAGATTCCTTCAGAACTTTAAGATTCCTCTTAAAACACAGAAATTGTTGTCCATGCCCATTCTAAAATTAATTTTTAAATATTGCTTCTTTCTGCAAACTGTAGCCCTGTGAATAAAAAGTCAATTTTTCCCAAGTTCAGAGCTTTTTCTTTTTCTATTTAGGTACATCTAAGTTCCTTTATTTCAAATTATCAGCACAATCTCTGACTGTTTATTAAAGGGGTCTGTTTTGCCAGGATATTCAATAGAGTCAATGTTTATCCCTGTAATCTATAATTATTAGTGAATTTCCTCTACCATCTCCAGGATGCCATCTGGAATTGTGCTTTGTTCTTTGTCCTGAGGCAAGACATCTGCCACTGACCTGTTTTCTCCTTTCTGCAACTCCTATTTCTCCAAAAGCACTCTGGTCCACAGACAATTTTGAATGTGCATGCACACACACACACACGTATACACACACATATCTCACAAGTGTTGTTATCAGAAATATGTCATCTTGAATAAAATGTGGCTTTCAGAACAGCTCAGCCTCACTCTTATTCTGATCTACTGCTTTTCTTACTTAAATCAGCAATTTGTTTTAACTCTGATAAAAATATTCATTTTCGTGCTTTGACAAGGATTATTGAAATTTATATGAAAACAGACTAATTTGTTCTGAACTGTTCAGTTATGTGACTGGAGATGGAACATTCTCGTAAAATTTTCAGCAACTGGAATACTCATGGATATTCCTGTTTAATGCATGTTTTGTTTCTTTTGCTTAACTTTGGAATTCTAGACAATACACATGGTTTTAGTGACTGTGAATGAACTGAATTCATCTGTATAACCAGTTGCAGGCTGTCAAACATTTTTCTCAAACAATTACTTTCTTTGTGTTTTGTTTTATTTTGTTGTTTTTCTGTTTACTGATCAAGGAACTGGCTGAGCATTCACTAAATTTTGGATGCATAGTATTTTGATTTGTTAACAGAAATGTGCATGTGTCATCAATGGGCATTTCAAAATTGTAAATTCTCTGCTCAAGCCCTAAAGCTTATGATATATTATGTGGAGTTGAAACCCAGGTTAAACTGATGTGTTCTCTGTGAACACGGATAGATAGCAAACATCAATTACCCTTTGAGGCACCTGGAATGGCTCTGGGCTCTGAGAATGCAGCAGTAAACATAATCAAGTTTTAGCTCTCAAGGTACCGGAAGTTTATGCAAGAAATCAGCACATAAACACTCAACTTAAATACAGTAGAGAACGTATCCCTATGGGGAGAAGAATAAGTAATGTTTTTGAGGGAATGTGATGTCTTAGCAGTATTCTAAAGAGAAGTAAGGTCACCCAGATGAGGAGAGGAGGAAGAACATTATAGACAGAGATAGCAGCATAAGAAGAGATCCAGAGGAAAAAAATGTAACCTCCAATATTTGAGGAATTTTAAGTAAAATTTGTTTGTGGGAGTGGATGATGAGAGATCATATAAGGTCCTTTAAACCCTGTTATTCCTATTGTACAGAACAGAGTTTTAAAATATAAAAACTACAACAAAAAAACTAAACAAACTGGACGGAATGAAGCATATTTCTTCTTTTTCAATTCTTCTATTCATCTGATATCTGAACAAAATTTTTTTCTGGAGAAAATAATAAAATGAACAATAGCTGCTAGTCAACACATACCATTTACAAGTCATGTAAACACTAATCCTCAATTTTCTAATCTCTAAAATAGGACTCTCTTAATCCTCTTGTGTAATTAGAAGACAAAATGCTATTACAAAATGAAAGTATCTCTTTCAGTAACTTTCTCATACAGAAGATCATTCTTAGTTTTCATCTCTTCTAACAGGAACCATCAACTCTCAGGCTGTAGCCACCATGCTGCTTAGAGCCATAGCTCAGGACTGGGCAGAGCAAGGACACAGTAGCAGTCAGCACACTGAGAGCTGCAGGGAAGAGAGGATATAAGCAGCAATTCCTTACCCAATAAAGACATTTATGCTTTACTTAGATGCTTAGAGAGGGATGGTGCCAGTCTTGTTAATTAACTTTAGTATTTGAAGTTTTTGGTGGGTGTCTTTGTGATTCTCTTGCTCTTTCATGGTTATAAATTGCACTAAGCAAAACTCACCATGCAAGTTTCACAAAAGTAGGAAAGGAACAGGAGAAATAAAGATACACAAGTGTGTGTATACATATGTGTGCATGTATTCCTTTTACCTTCAATCTTTATTTTATAAAGAAAATCATACCCAGAAGGTCTCCAAAGATGTACCTCTGTCTCATTATTTAGTTGTGAGCCTAGCTCACCTTTAGAAAAGAGAGCTGGGATGAAGCAAATGGTTTATTCTAAGCATGAATGTTAGGACTGGGTGAAGCACTATCTTTCTTTCCTAATGTTTCTACTCATCTGATACTTGAACAACATTGTGCCTCTGTGAGAAAGAATACAATGAACAATGACTTCTAGTCAACAAATATCACCTTTTGAAGTGTATTAGAACACTAGGAAAGCAGAAGTGGGAGAAGGCCTGCCAGGAACAGTGATTCAGGGACTTGACAATCGGATACTAAGGAACTTAGACAACTCAAAAGCAAAACAAACAAAATATCAAATAATTCTTTTAAAAAGTGGGCAAAAGATCTGAATAGACATTTCCTAAACGAAGACATACTAATGGCCTACAGATTTATGAAAAAATGTTCAACATCGCCAATCATCAGGGAAGTGCAAATCAAAGCCAATGAAATATTGTCTCACCCCAGTTAGAATGACTATTATCAAAAAGACAGAAAATAACAGATACAAGCAATGATGCAGAGAAAGAGAAACATTCATATAACTGCTAATAAGAACATGAATTAGTACAGCCATGATGGAAGAAACAGTATGAAGCTTTCTTTAAAAATAAAAAACTAAAAATACAACTACTGTGTGATCCTGCAATATCATGACTGAGTATTTATCCAAAGGAAATCACTACATCAAAGGGATAAATGCACCTTTGATATATATAGAACCAACCTAAGTGTCCACCAGCTGAGGAACAGATGAAGAACATGTGATACACACACACACACACACACACACACACACACACACACACACACACACACACCGGAATACTATTTAGCCATAAAAAAGAGGAAAATCTTGTCCTGAGCAGCAGCATGTGTGGAACCAGACATCATTATGTTAAGTGAAATAAGACAGTCTCAGGAAGACCATTATCGCATGTTCTTGCTCATATGTGGCAGCTAAAAACATGGATGTCGTGAAAGTACCTCAAATTATGTACGTATCATATGCCTCATACCTTATATTATGTATCAATTACAGAGAAAAAGAAACCAAGACTAAGTAGGCATATTGCAAGAAGGATCTTTCTCCAGGCAGATAGGAAAGACATTGCAAACATCTTCGGAAATCCTGGGCAAAGAAACCAGAAAGATTACATAGAGCAAGGCTATTATAGGAAATATCCCTAACAACGTAGACGAAATATTAAATAGGGCCATAGAACCAAATTTTAAACAGGTCCCAAACACCAGTGAGGACTTGGCTTGATTCTTGGTTGGCAGATGACACAGACTTTACCATGAGTCTGCCCCTCTACAGCCTAGAGATGAGAGACCACTTGTTGAAATGACCATGTACCTCACTGATGTCCAAGCACAATACAAGTATCTTTAAATAGAAACAACCTTTATCCCGAAGGGAAGATATCTAGAAGGAAGACAAAATAAATCACCAACTCTATAATCTGTTCATTGAGAACAAGGAATAAAAGTTTTAAGATCCCCATTGATAAAAGCAGTAAAGCAGATAATTATAAAATGCCCTCTGGCTTTGTAATAGTTTACATACCTTTTTTTTATTTAAATTTCCAGCAAATTACCCCCTCTCCTGGATTTACTTAGTTATAAGAAAATAGGTGCACAATTCTTGAGTAAGCAGTAATATTCTGACCTAAGGGACAAAGTTATAGCCACAACAATGATAACTAGATTGGAAGGAAAATATCTCTGTTGTCTTTCTGGAGCAAGGCTTGGGACGTTGGTGTGTGTGTGTGTGTATGTGTGTGTGTGTGTGTGTATGTATGTTTCTGTGAGAGATTGAAAACCTAATATTGAGTGTCCACCACGTATCAGGCGCATGCTAGACATAATGAATATATTATCTCTAATCCTCTTCAAGATCCTAGGGCATCATTGTCATTAACCCTATTTTACAGTTCAGGAAATATATCCAAGGGGTTAAGAATTTCCATCAAGTCCCAGTCCAGTCTGATAGCCAGTGGCACAGATGAACAGCAGATCTACCTGCAACTGAAGTTACATCAGTGCTGGGCAACAGCTTGGGGGTATAATGGTGAACGATGTGGGTGTCAGACCGAGCCAGTGTGAGCAGCAGTCCGATCAGTCCAGCTGGCTGGAATGCTCTTGTTCCAGAGAGCAGCACTTTTAGTTCATCCCACTCCATCTTCCACAGAAAATCCCTCAAATATCTGGGTGATCTTGTGATATATGCATGATGGAGGATTTCCGCAAGAACTTAGCGTTGGGTTCCTGCCTTTCTCCTGCTCTCATTTTCTTCATGCCCCAATGAATATAATTTAGAAAGATTACAGATTGATGTCAACATGACCAATTGCCTAAGCAACCCGAAAATGATTCTGCATGAGATCTACTTGGCAAAATTAAGATTAATTTAGTTATGGTGCCAAACTATTTTGATTCATAACTTGAGTTAGGTATTCATATTGACATATAGTAACCATATGCATGCATATATATGAATTGTATATGGTAATCATGTATATGCGCACGTGTGTGTGTGTGTGTGTGTGTGTGTGTGTGTGTGTGTGTGTGTGTATACACATATGGGTATGTTTTAGTTGAAACACTAACTCTAACCACCCAGTGAGGTTAGTTTGGACATGTACATTGTTAAATGATATCAGAAAATGAAAAAAATATATTTTTATTCCTTCGATCCACCAATGTAATTGCTTGAATAATGAAATTGGTTTTATCTGTAGAATTGATTCTTCAATTATTCCTGATTTAAAAATTAATCCATTAACATCATTACCCTTATCATTTGTCATCTGATCAAAATTTAGCTCCTCGGTCTCTGGGAGTGTTTTCTCCAGACCTACAGCAGGAAAGAAAAGGCACTTTCAGTCTATAATATACAGATTAGTGCATTCTAGAGGCTGTCTGCCATTAATCCTTCAGGATGTGCAAACTGACTAGTCAACCCAAGTAACATAAAGTAGAGATGGACTAGCCTTTTATTAGCCTTAAGAAGACACATTCTATGTTGCTACTTGAATTTATGCATATTCCCATTCTAACTTGGTTCTATTCCCATCTTTGAAAGATGCAATTCCTTGTAGTTCTTGGAGTGTTCTTCAAACACAAAAATAACTAAATATTTACTTGAAAATGTATGCTATTCTCAAACAGCAACCATGTAGTTTTATTGTGTTATTCATAAAATATCTGGTTGCCCAGACATGCTGAACATGTCTTTGTAACATCAGCCTGTTTGTGAATACTCTCTGATTTGTGAAATGACAATACCAATGATTTCTTCTCCCAGCCCTTTGAAGATAAGCTGCAGGGGTCATTGGCCAGACATGGTCACCTCATAACACTTTTTTGAGTGAGGGTCTCACTCTGTCTCCCAGACTGGAGTACAGTGGCACAATCACAGCTCAACACAGCCTCGACCTCCTAGACTCAAGCTGTCCTTCTGCCTCAGCCTCCCAAGTAGCTGAAACTACTAGTGCACACCACCCCACCCAGCTAATTTTTTATTTTATATTTTTTTGGTAGAGGAAAGATCTCATTATGTTGCCCAGGCTGATCTCAAATTCCTGGGTTCAAGCATCTTCCTATCTTGGCCTCCCAAAGTGCTGATTATAGGTGTGGTCACTGTGCCTGATCTCCATTGTAATTTACTAGCCAACCAGACAACCCAGTGCATATTCTAGGATGTTCTGAGGTTGTATAGCATGGTCCTGTGAGAGTGCAGGCATTGGTCCACTTCTTGAATTTTCATATCTCCTGCTGGTCCAATACAGATACTGACTTTTGAGTTATTTAAAGAGTGGTGTTTCCAGATGCCCAATGATCAAACCATCATTTGCTGGGCAGTGAGGTATATCAGGCAGATTGTGGTATTTGTCGTCACCTAAATAGACCTAAGTTAGAATCCCAGTGGTTAGGACTTTGTTCCGGGACCTTGGGGCCACTCAGCCTCTCTGAACTGTCTCTTATTCATCTGGGGATCATTGTCAGCTATTTGATAAGGATTTTGAACAGGCAATTCCAAAAGGTTTCCCTAAATTGCTAGATGATAAAATTCACCTCAAAATTCTGTCTTAATTCAAGAGCTCTAAAATGTTCTCCAGAAAACTTTATTTTTTAAAAGCAAACTTGGGGAACATTAAGATAACCTATAAATGCAAAACATTAAATACATTCAAAAATGTGCATTCTTGCATTCTCACAGAACATTTACAAATTATTAATGTTCAAAGATTAATAAAATCTAAAATGGCAAAAGATCCTGTGATCCATTCATTTGTGTAGGCTTTTAAAATACCCTGAATATAAGCAGTGTTGTTAAGTCTCATGTGTCTATTTTAATATCTAACCGATACTCATTTGGCAAGAAATATGTCACCCGTGCCTTCAAGTGATGAGCAAATTTCCTACAAACCTACTCAATAATGGCACTGCGCTTTTACTTACCTAAATAATTTAATGGATTCCTCTGAAACCAAACTCACAGGAGCTGTCAAAAAATTAAAAACTCACAAAACTGGAAATGTCATACTTTAATCTGTCTGACTTACTGCTGATACAGCATATATATTCTTATTCCTTTGATACCCAAAATATCTTCCAAGGAGGATTGATAGCTTTTGAAGTATATTTGCACCCCAGAAATCCATTAAATTGAAAACGTAAGTATGGGTGTGATAAATATGCTTCCTAAGTGGAGATTCTCAAAGTTTAACTAGAGCTAAATCTAAAGACCACAGATTTTTTGGTAAAATCTCACTTCTTCTAACAAATCTGCATAAATTTCACCTAGTGAATTTTCCATTCTTCACTCCTCTCACCCCAGTGGGCAGTAAGTCCAACCCCTTGATTCAGGGTTAAGATTGCCATGAGCAGAGCCCTTCTGAATTTTCTGACCCTGAGTCTTATTTATGGTACATCCAGACAAACTTTGTAGAAAACAACCTGAGTTTACTGACTCCCATGCCTTTGTACCCTGATTCTTCCCACCTGAAATGACCTTTCTTCATCTTTGACCATCAAAATTTGAACATTTGCGCAAGGTCACCTCCAAGGCATTTCTGGCATTTCAACTATGCCCAAAGTCCCTTGACTCACAGTTAGTTACTTTTATGTGGAAGCTTCCATAACAATCCCTCTGTACTTCTCACATGAGAACTTCTTTGCTCTGGTTTGCGTTCAATATCCCTGTGGACTAGACATAGTCCTGTGCATCTCCACAATCAGAGTCTAACCCTGCTTCAAGTCTGAAGCACAACTTTTGTGGCTGTGAACTAAACTCACTTATGAAAAAAGATATTAACATGATTGAGCTGTTTCAAATAGTCAGAGAACAGTTCAGTCCATTTGATTTTACGTTGCCCAGAATTAGTCTTGGTCACTGTGTAAATGTCATTTTTAAACATAAATACCTGGGTGTCTTGTTATTCATTCATTTTTGTCTCTTATGACAGCACCCTCTCTTTTTCTCCTCCCATTCCCTGAACTACAGCTTTAATGCCATTAATGAATCTTTCAAACTGTATGGACTCATTAGAGGAGCCTTCCTTTTGGGGGTGTTTTCTAGAACTGTCAATTGCGGCTATCCTTGGAGTTACGTGAAAAATTCTGAGAATTACCACGAGGTGGCGCCAGAGGCACATTACAATGCAAATCCAAAGTCTACTCCCAGGAATAGGGTGTGTTTGTCCTTCAGCACCAAAGGGGTTTGTGCTGCCTCTAGATCTTGCTGGAAATGATCTTGACCTTATCTACTCCCTGTTGCACCATACCTGCTCAGCTTGAGTAATCCGTAAGAGAATTGCCTTTCACCAACTGCAGGAACTGATTCCTACTAGAATGAAACAAGAATTTCAGTTTTTCAAGCCACAAAGCAGTCATGGAAAACCAGCTATGTGTTTGGCTCTATTCTATGTCTTCATTTAAAATGTAGTATTCAGCCGGGCTCGGTGGTTCAGCCTGTAATCCCGCGCCTTTGGGAGGCTGAGGTGAGTGGATTGCCTGAGCCCGCGGGTTCGAGATCCACCTGGGCAGGCGAGACCTCATCTCTACAATAAATCAAAAAATTAGCCGGGCGTGGTAGCACGCGCCTGTAGTTCCAGCTACTTGGAAGGCTGAGGCAGAAGGATCGCCGGAGCCCAGCAGGTCGAGGCTGCGGTGGCCGGGAGCGGCCACTGCACTCCAGTCTCGGTGACAGTGAGACTCCAACTCAAAAAAAATAAATAAATAAAAATAAATAAATAAAAAATAAAATGTAGTATTTTGCTGTTGGAAAGGAATTTAGAGCTCTTCTATAGATCACTACCTCTATCTCTATTTAATAGAGAGAGGTACTGAGGCTCATAGAGGACAGGCTATCAGCCTAATATTATTCAGACAGTTAGTAACAGCAACTGTATTAAGACCAAACTCCTTGACTTCCAGGACTGCTGCCTTCATTTTCCAGGTTACTACTCCAAGGCAACTTGAGCATACGCAGTTTGAACATATAAATGTGGTCCTATTCTTCAGGTCTTGACAAAGAAAAATGTCAGGTGATATAAAAGATGTGCCAGTTGATTAATGATAAACTAGCTCTATATTTATATTCTGATATAAAAGCGTAGGTATTGGACATATACTGGAAATATACTCTTCTCTTTGGAAATATACTGAGTCTTAAACCCAAGCCAAAATTTTAGATAAAATAAAAATGAAATATCCAAGAATGGAATAATAACCTCCTGAAAATCATAGTAAGTGTTTATTTGTATCCTTAGCAAATTGTGGGTATGCTGAATATCAGAAGTGTTATTAGGAGATTTAATCCTTACAACACTGAAGATTTTTAATGGTAGCTAAGGTGTAGGTGCTGTTAAGACTCACTGATTTATTCACAAGCTATGTATGAAGTGTCTTCTATGTTGCAGGCACTGCTCTCTCTCTGGGGATGCAGCAGAGAACAGAAAAGACAGACACCCTGCAACCCCCAGGCTTCACAAACATGTATCACATGGCAGGAAACACACAATAAATCAAAAACCAAATAAAATAACAAGGTGTATGGGATAGCAATCAGTGCTGTAGAGAGGGAGTAAAGGAAGGAGGGAGGAGTACAGACTTGAAGGAAAGGGTTCATGGATATAAAGGATATATCAGGGAAGGCATTTCAGGCAAAAGAAGAGGTCAGTGCAAACTACCTGAGACAGGGACATGCTTGATATCCCTGAGA
This sequence comes from Cephalopachus bancanus, assembly GCA_027257055.1. NCBI lineage: Eukaryota > Metazoa > Chordata > Mammalia > Primates > Tarsiidae > Cephalopachus > Cephalopachus bancanus. The sequence continues at coordinate 2,525,885 of JAPVLO010000046.1, read as the reverse complement.
ATAACAAGGAAGTCAGCATTTCTAAAAGGGCGTGATCAGGGAGAATGCTGGCAGAGAAGGCCAGAGATTATTACAGCAGTCTTTGTTTGTCTGTTGTTTTTCAAAGCCGAGAAAGGAAGACCTGACACCAGGTTAAATTCTTATTTAATAATACCTGGTTTTCCTTTTGCCACTGTGGAAAGTACTTTCCAGGTTACTAAACAAGCTTCAGGACTTGGTAACAGGGAAAAACTGCCATCTTGGAACCACTAAAGACTGAATGATATTGAAATAATTTCCATCTCAGACTGGAAATTCCACCTACCTACGAGAGCTGACAACCAAGATTGATCACCCGGGCAGAGTTAATCATAACAGATGAAAATGTGGAGGTACCTATAATTAATTATATCCAAATGAGATTCCCATCTTTGCTATAGATAGCCCCTGAACATACCAGGTCATCCATCTTTCCGTTTCTTCTACTAGATTCATAATTTCATTTTCTTGCTGGCTCCCCTTAGAACCTGCCACATGACTTATGCAGGTGAAGTGTTTTTACCTTCAGTTTTTAAGGTTATTAAATGCAAGAGATACACAGGTAAAAGAAACGATGAGTTCTAGGACAACGAGGATCATTCTTTCCTGGATAAAAGTTGGTATTTGTAAATGATTTTGAAGTTCATGATCTCAATCTCACAATGTATCTTTGGAACCTTTGCCCCAAACACTGTGTACTGGATATCTTTATCATCATTATGGCTATCCATACTCTACAGGGAACAAACTTTGGTCAATGTGTATATAAATCTTCTCAGTCTTCTTCATCCATATTATCTGCCTATTGTTGCAATGTGTTTGATGCCTTAGTGTTCAACTTGATTTTATTAACTATTTTAAGCCCAGAAAAGAGCTCTGTGCCAGTCACATCATGGCAAAGTAAACGTTTGTTAGACTGAATTGAATTGAACTTCATGGGGAGTGTTCTCCTCATTGCTTGTGTTCCTCTACACTCAGTGCATCCCTCAAAACTCAGATGAGGTGTCATTCATTCTGGAGAGATTTTCTTGACTTAGAATAACTTTCTCCATCCTCGGTGGAGAGTCTACATATTGTACATCCATTCTATGATTCTTTATAACTAGAACTTCTAACTCTATGCCCCTTAGCAAAAATTCATTTTAAAGGGTGTTTAATAAGAGTTATCTATTACCTTGGGAAGTTGATTAGAAACCATCAAAATTTGGAAAAAATAGACAATAATAGTATGTGATAAACCCTGCAGGCAATTGAAGTGAAAAACAGAATGAAGGGGAAAAAAATCACCTTTGCTCTCAAGGAGCTTCCCGTCTAACCTCTTAGTAGCATGTTAGCTAAAGAAGATATAAAAATGGAAAAAAATAAGTGGTTTAGTCCATTGAGAAGTAGACACAAATTTTGTTAATATTTAGAGGATGAGGAGAATAAATCTGGTTGGTGGGCTTAAAGAGCTAATGATGGAGAAAAGAGCATTTTGAATACATTTTGGAGAAGAAAGTCATCAATTTACAGAGATGTCCTGAGCGCTGAGGGATGGAAGGTGGGCATGGGAGTTCTAGATTAGGGAGTAGGAAGACCAAAAGCATGGTGAGGAGAAGTGAATGGTGGGACTGGGAGACAAAAGGGTGTTTGTCTGTCAGAATGAGGAAGATAAAATGTTGTGGACGTCAACATGAAAATGTGGCTTACAACATTATCTGGCCATGTTTTTCCTGACCGAGGGGTTCGTGTGTTTTAAAGTTAAGGAAGAGGATAACTGGGAGGATCTACTGAGGTTGTGGAAAGACAGAGAAGTAACCAACCTTCTGGGGACTGATTGACTCAACTCCTGCAGGAGGCAGCACACCAAAGAAGGGAGAATGGGCTGACACGGGGAGTTTTGCAATAAAATCCCAGATCCACTAATTGCTCTGTATCCCTGAGCAATTTTTCTGAGTCTTGTTTCACATTTATATGATGGCAATTTCACCCTTGTTTTACACAAATCTCTTAAGTTTTGTTTTATTCTCTTAAGTGCTGATCTTCCTAACAATCTAGCACAACTAGAATCATTACTGCCATCTTTGTAGACGAAGAGTTGTCTAGGGCACGCAGTAACTAAAGGTTCTACACTTTAAGCTTTTCCATATGACTTTGTGTTTATTCACACGAATAGGATCAAACTGGGATTTTCAAGGTTCTTGAACAAAGCGTTGAACCTTGCTTAGAGAGAATCTAATGTTGACTGATAACTCCCTGAGCCCAATTCATTTCTTAATTCCATCAGTGACCTGGATTCCATAGACACTCAACACTTATCGATAAGTTGCATTGATCTGAAGCAGATAACGAACATAGCATAACTATAAGGGTGTTTATAATTGTATAATTATAATGTTCTGTGTTTGTAGCGCTTATAATAACTTTCACATGTTACAGTAGCTGCATGCATCAAAGCTCTGGAGTTGGCAGCTGCTTTCCATATATGGGAATTCTATCAAGTTGTTTTGCTACCTCCCTCAACGGTTTCTTATGAGCTTTAACTGATCACTGTTTGCAGTTCATAGCAACGTACTTATAACAAAGTAAGCACTCATCAATGTTATTATAATTAACAGTGTTATCATCATTATATTTTTTTTCTTCCTAACAGACTCATGGAGTCTTCAGGGCAGACATGATTTTCCCAGTTATGCAGAGAGGGAAAACTAAAGGAAAACTAAGAAAGGATACATGGTTTATTTTAACAGACCTGAAACAGAAATTTACCTTTTTTTTTTTTTTTAACTGACTAGTGTAGTGATGTTTCCTTTGCCATCAGTCTCAGCATATTCATGTTAGTTAAATTCTCTCAGTTAGGAAAAAGGTTGGCAGAAATGAAAGTTAATGCAATGAATCATTTAGATGGACAGATTGGTGAAATGTTGTTCCTTTTGAGTGTTATATTCTTGCCAGAAATCAAGTAGGTGGAGTTTTTCTGAAGAGTAACCAGTTAGATAAACATGACAGTTTTCAGTAATCAAGTCTGAAGTCATATCAGTTATATTTAAATTTTTAAAAATCAGACAATTCTGGCATGATGCTGAACTCATTGAACTTGGCTCACTACCATATTTCTCTCATCAAAAATAATGACTTATAAGAGTTATGAATACCACAACACGGTATCATAAAGCATAAATTATTCTAGGAAAAGTGTTCATTTAAGTCATCTCAAAATTCTGGATGTCAACTAGGGCTATAGATATTCAGTTCAAACCCCAGTAGCTTAAGGACAAAACTGAAATGCTGATACAACAAGTGAGTTACAGTATCTTCACTACATGCACAACTTCATCTGCTCACAGGTCAATCTTTCCTTATGCTTGTCTAAAACTTATACCAGTTTCCATAAGAGAAATGAAGTCCTATCCGCAATTTTTCCAGCTTAATGGGATAAAAATCCTGGTGATCTGTGGAAGAAAGTAAAACTAAGACAAACTAGTATCTGCTACCGATAAATATTTAACAGATGTGGTCCAAATCCCTCTGCCAGCTGGAGTAAGGAACAAAGTTCTATTTCACAGCTCAGATATAATTATTGGCCACATTTCCCCAAGCAAAGACAGTGACATTGGCTCACTCCCCAGGAGAATTTTCTTCTGATCTTGGCACTGGGATTTGGTTTTCTTTAACAGATGGCAGCAATATACCCTTCACTTGACCCAGTTTATGCATTCAAAAGATACCTGGAGCCAAAATCTTGTATGAGAACTAGAAAGGAAAAAGGCAGGCACAAGCTGTGTTGATATACCCACAAAAGGATTACAGTGAGACACATACTCAAGTACCACTGAATGCACCTGTCTGTGTGTCAACAGTAGACCAGATTGGTGTGGCAAATGATAATATGACCCAGCTGGTTCACTCCAGAGTGAGAAGAACTTTTCTCCAGAGCCCGCTAATCCGAGCTTCACAGTCATCATTGTTTTAAGTGTTATGCCCTTGGCACTCTTAAACGGATTGTGTGTAAAGAGTTTTCCTAAACATCACCACTGAGCCTCCTTCCAGTCACGACTCTGACCCACCATTTGGATCGCCAAGCAACTGCTGCATGATATGAGCAGGATGCTTTGCCCATGTCCCCTGACCCGGCCACTTGGATTTCAAGGATGTTTTGGCCCAAGAATGATTTCTTGAGCTAACATACCATAACTACATTCACTTTCTACTTTTATTCTCTCCTCATGTAATTCGTTCCTTAACGCTGTTACTGAAATAATTTGTCTAAAACACAAGTCTGATCATATTATTCCTCTACTTACAAGGCATTTATACTCTTTATTATCAACAAAAAACTCTACAATCTGATCCACTTGACCTGCCTTTTCTCACCTCCAGCTCTTCTCTTTCTGTAATCGCTCCCCTGGTGACCAACCACATCTTGCAAGTGCCATACATTCCTTTATACTTTTTAACTCAAGACCCCTTAGAGTTGTTTGCAAGTGTCATTCCTTCCCATCAAGCTCTATGTCAAGTCTGACTGCATTTGGAAGCATCCATTGATAACCCAGGCCTCTAATGCCCATTACCTCCAAATACATTGTACAGATATTCTGTCCCAATCATTTTAGGCCATCATTGTCTTCTGTCTGGCTATTTTTTTGTGTGTGAGTAAGCAGGATTTATTGAGAGGATAGAGAAGCTCCCATGGTGGGAGGCCCCCCATGTCTGGCATTTTTTAACTAATTAATTTATATGTTTATCCATGAGTACACACCTATCTTACTAATAATTGAGAGCCCAGGTCTTATTTTAGATCTGTAAATTTTTAAGGCATTATGGCAGGAACCTGCTACATTATTGATTATGAAGGCAAGTGGAGCCTGTCAGATTTTGGCTTCCCCATCATTGTCTGTCTATCTCCAAGCTGTATAGAGCCAGACACGGTGGCTCACACCTGTAATTTAAGCACTTTGGGGTGCTAAGGTGGGAGGATTGCTTTAAGCCAGGAGTCCACACCAGCCTGGGTAGCATAGCGAGACCCTGTCGCTTACCAAAAAAAAAAAACAAAAAAAAGCTGGGCATGGTGACACATACCTATAGCCTCAGCTACTTGGGATGCTGAGGTGGAAGGATAGCCTGAGCCTGGGACATTGAGGGTCCTAGTAAGCTGTATTCAAGTCACTGTACTCCATCTTGGAAAGCAGACCAAAACCCTAACTCAAAAAAAAAGCTACATGGCCCACCAAAAAAGAAAGAATAACTTGTCAGATGGGAAAGACTTGTCAAGAGTATACACATAGGTCTTCTCTTCAGCTGGAAGCTTCAAATCCTGGATGATCTGAATCCACCTCAGATTGACTGAATCTGTTACCTTCACACAACCAGAGCCTGTTGGTTTGATTTAAGAAATTCTATGCGAAGCCGGGCTCGGTGGTTCAGCCTGTAATCCCGCGCCTTTGGGAGGCTGAGATGAGTGGATTGCCTGAGCCCGCGGGTTCGAGACCCGCCTGGGCAGCGTAAACCTCATCTCTACAATAAATCAAAAAATCAGCCGGGCGTGGTAGCACGCACCTGTAATTCTGGCTACTTGGAAGGCTGAGGAAGAAGGATCACCAGAGCCCAGCAGGTCGAGTCTGCGGTGGCCGGAAGCAGCCACTGCACTCCAGTCTGGGCGACAGGGTGAGACTCCAACTCAAAAAAAAAGAAAAAAGAAATTCTATGCGAAGACAAGACCTAGATAGGAATAAGCAACTAAGTAAACTGATATTTCTCCCATGGAATTCACTTTTTTAAGGAACAGACTTAATTAAGTACTGAATTATAGTCAGAATATAGTGAATAGGATGATTTTATGAAAATATTTTATTAATAATTTTATTGTAACTTAAACATCAATGAGTATGTGATATGTATGGTAACGTATGTGTTTGTTTATCGTATCAGCATTTACTGAGCACTTACACTGCGCCCGAAGACACATAAAATGGTAACTGCCCCTGCTGTTGAGGAATCCCCTGGAAACACTTTAGTAACAGAACAGCTGAAGCTCAGTAAGGTCAAGCGACTGGCCACTGGCCAGAAACTGGTTGGTATGGACACCATCCAGTTAAGGTCTTCTGATTCCTATCACAGCTTCTTTCCACTCCTTATGCTGTTTCATTTCATTCACTCCCACATTTAGGGAGTAACGCTGCTCTGCCTGGGTTTCTGAAATTTTGTCTGGGTAGCTGGTGTGCTTAGAATAAAGACACAACATGAGGAAATGTGCCCCTATTTCCCATATGACTTAGAGGAGACAGGGAAAGCAGCCTTTCCAAGCTGGGTGAGAACACTGTGGCTAAAGCAGCTCCCCAAGGGGAGCAGTGAAGTTCTTGGTCTCAGAGGATATCTGGATCCTCCCGCCCCCACTGCAACCCAAGTTTACATTTCAAAATGCTCCTTTCCACTGGCATGCAGTGCTCAGTAGGACCTCACCGTTTCCCTGGGATGTGAGCCAATTTGATTACCTCCTTTTTCCATGCTTGGAAGCTGCTCTGCAATAATCCTTTTAACCTCCTCAAAGCCAGGAAAAATGTGTCAGCAAAAGCAATAGTAGTACTTGAGAACATTTTCCCCTTTTAGATTTTGAGGATTTATTCCACATTTACAAGGAGAACACAAAACTCTATCACTTGCAGTTGGTGTTATCCTGGTCAGTTCAGCGCTCTCAATACTTCTTTTTTCCCACCCATTCCCAACAAGAACTAGGGAATTCTGCAGAAAATGCTTTTTGACTTGATGGCAACATCTCAGATGCTCTTTCCAGCTTTTATTTTACCTCCATTTTGAACCCTCTTGTTTTGATTTTAAATATCCTTGAGAAATTCTTTGATTTTTTTAATTAGTTTTTACATCCCTCTCCAACCACTTTTGATTAATGCCTTGATAGAGTGAGCAACATGATTTAATTCATTATTTCTTTTAATCTTGAAACTACCTTAAAAAATCTGAATTCTACTATCTTCAGACTTCCCATAAACTTCCCCACCATCATACTCAAGCCAGGTCTCAAAGCCTCCCAGTTGGATTTGACTTAGTAGGTTTTTTTCTAAGAGAAGAATTTAGACAGGCTCACAGGAAAATGATGAGCTATATCTGACTATCAGACTTAGTGAAAAGTCTTTGCTTTCCAGTAAAAGAAAAAGTCTACTTTTTTTTATTTCAATAGACTAAGCATTTTGGTTACTTAGTTTTTAAAAAATGTGGAAGAGATTGTCTAGGAATTCCATATACATATTTCCTCTTATCCCTGAAGCCTCTACTAGACAGTATTTTTCAGCCTTTCTTACAGTTAAATATGTCCATGTGTGACTTATCTAGCCAATAAAAATGTAGATAAAAGTGATGTCACCTGTAGGCTTGCATTATAAAAGCTTCCCACAAACTACCCCTCATTCTCTTTCCCCTGTCCATAGGCTGGTATACGACTCAAATATTCTAGGTGATGGTAGAAAAAATAAACAGAGAACTAGGTATGTCCCTGAATTATTATTGTAAAGCCACCACTGAATACCTTATTGGTCTTTATCTGACTAAAAAATAAATACCTACAATGGTAAGCTACTGAGGTTTGGGATTTTATTTGTTGTAGCAGTGTGTGCTACCCTGAAATTTTGTGTACATAGATACGTTGGCCATGGCTTAGTAGTTTGTTTGTAGGTGGCAAGTAAACATACAAATTAAGTCAGAAGTTTCAAGGTCTTTGTTTTGCTATGGCAAAATATTTGGTAAATGGTTGCCTTCAGTTTTAAAAGGCAACCTACTTGGTTCCTGTAGCTCTAGAGAAAGTAATTGGGAAAGGTCATAGCGGTTGCCTGTCAAATTCTACTGGCTTAATTTAGCACAGTGCTGCAGGAAAGAGAGAGGTTCAGGCAGGAATAGTCTAACTTCCAAGTAGATATTCAAGACAACTGGAAAAAACCCAAAGATTCACGGTCCTACAATGTTGAAAATGCAAGCTGCTACCAAATTCCAAATAGTAACACATAAGATTGAATGAGATTTTTAGAGTCCAGTAAGTCTTCAAAGTTGAAATAAATAGCTCAAATCGGAGGCAACCCTTAATGCATGTAAATGCTCAAAGTGGAGATAAATAGCTCAAATCTGAGGTAACCCTTAATGCATGTAAGCCTTAACAACTATCACTTCAAGTATTATAGAGGTTCCCACCATTCAGTTGAGAAAAAGAAAGGGAAAACGTTGAAAAAGTGAAGGAAAGAGAAACACGTCTAAGAAAGGAATTGGTGTTATAAGGACATAGAACCAACTAGAAGAAAATTGAACAGAGTCTACAAAATTTGGGGGACACATAAATTTTCAAGGGACTCACTGGTGAAGACTGAAAATGCCATTGACTGTTCAAGCTTTAAATAATCTCTAGGCTTCAAACTTGCAAAGCAGAAAACAGACTATAAAACCTGATCAAACTGCAAAGAAAGCATACTTTTCAGTCTTCACTTCAGCTGTGATCAGAGAGGGTAATAGACAAGAAAGATTTTTTTTTCCTAGAAGGGTCAGCAGCCTTACTGGACTTTTTGTTTTATGAAATAAACTTTCTCTACTGCCAGGACAGAGAGATTTCTGTTCTACAAGAATCACAATTTCTGAGAACCAAGATCTCACCCATTATCTTTTCCAAATAAGAGTATATAACGCTTTATAATCTCTTAGATCTCTTATCCACCATTGTGTGTGTGTGTGTGTGTGTGTGTGTGTGTGTGTGTGTGTGTGTGTGTGTGTGTGTGTGTGTTGAAAGCGGGCAGTAGATAGATCATCTGGCTTCTTCAGTTTGTATGTCTCTAGACTGAGAAGAGTTATATCTAGATATGATAGATACAATGGCTGATCACTTAGAAATCCTGAATTTTGGGTGCAGTGACCAAATGTAACCTTGGTTATCTTTCTTAGGTGAAAGCGGAATTTGTTCCTATGTGAGATAAAAGATGAAACTTAAAATTGGTGTCTTAGTTCATTCTGGTTGCTGTAGCAAAAATACCATAAACTGTTTTATGAATTATAGCAATTTATTTGTCACAGTTCTGAGGTTAGGAAGTCCAAGATCAAGGCACCAGTACATTTAGCATCTGGAGGGGGCATGCTTTTTCATAGATTATGGCTTCTTGCCGTGTGTCCTCATGTGGTGGAAGGGGATAGCTCTTTCTCTGAGGGGTCTCCTTTATAGGTATAGTAATCCTAATTATGAGAACAGAGCTCCCATGACTTGATCACCTCTCCAAAACCCCATCTCTTAATACTATCAAATCGAGGATTAGGTTTTAACATATAAATTTAAAGGAGTGGAGGACACAAACATTCAGACCACAGCAGTTGGTGGTTATTTCCTCTACTTCCTAGATATTCAGTTAATAGAACTCATTCCCCAGGGTCTCTTACAAATGTGTTACATCACTAAGTTCCAGGCAATGTTGCTACTTCCAGGACTGAACCATGAAACCTTTCATACAGAATTTTCTCACTTTTTTTGTTGTTTTGTTCAACGTCTTGCTCATATAGGCAGAGCCTGGGTCTTTGAACCATTGTGTAGATTCCACTTGCTCAATGCAAAATTAAACTTTACATAAATAAGAATTGCATTTTTATTGTGTTAAGATAGTTAGATTTAGAGTTTGTTTCTGTAACTGGAGTTACATGTCCTAACTAATGCAACATTCACCACAACATTAGCTTCAGTTTTAGGCATGTATACTGCAAAGAATAACATTATTTCTCTACCAACCACTGGTGTAAACTTCATAGACAAACCTGAAAAGAGAACACTGCAGTATGGATTTTAGTAACTTATTTTTTAAAACTCAAACTAATAGCAGTATTTTTAATGAACTTCAGGTTACTCGCTAATATCATAACCCTTGACATATTATTTAGTGTCTCAGTTTCCTTAAATATAAAATAGGCAATTGTGATTCTTCATTATGATGCTTTTCTAAGGCTAAATGAGGTCATACGAAGTACTTAACACAGTGCGTTGAACATAGTATTTGTTCAATAAGAGGTTTTTAGTTTTTTGCTTTATTTTGTCAGAACGTGGAATTAGTGACATTAATATTTCCAATAAATTTCAGCTAAATTTGAAGGAATCGTGCAGAAAAAGAGATTGAAGTTCAATATTTTGTGGGAATAATTTTATCTCCAGTAAGACATAAGAGTAATTGTGATTGGAAAAAAAAATGGTGATATTGATGTAGCATGCATAAGTCCACCTTTTATCATTATTTTAAAGGATTAAAGGAAGCAACCATTTTCTTGGCTATACAAAGTCAGGGAAACATACCCATGCACACATACATAAGCATATCCTGGTGGCCAATAGGTGATCCCTATTGAGAAGTCTTTGGAAGTTTAAATAATGAATGGTGCCCACCACAAAAACTCGATAGTATCAGAGGGCAGTGGCTTGGTTCTTGTAATCTTCCCTTAGAGTTAGTTACCATCCAAGCATTATCAATGTTATTTGAGGTACTTTACCAACAATTAATTCTTTAGTCATTCCTGAAATGTACACTGGTATAATGTTCATGTTGGTGAAATTAGCAAGACCACTATGACAAGGACAATGACTATGACAAAAGTATGATAATTACCACAATTACCACAACTACAACCACAGTTATTACTACTATTACTAATGCTATTATAATATTGACAATTATAATAAGGATGATATTATTAATGATAGCAACACTCAGGTATTGTGCTGTTCACTACACTTTCATTAACTTATTTATTCCTCACAAAGCCTCTTTTAAACAATAGTATGATCTCTGTTTTAAGGAAGAATGTAAACTCCAGAAATATAGAGATCTTGTCACTGGTGTATCTCAGTGCCTCAATGGTAATTGGTAAAAATTATTTCCTCAATGCATGTTTTCTTTTCGTTTATTGCCAGAAGTTTAAATGTTATTAATAAGAAAAGAAGTGATGAAGAGAAGAAGGAGGAAAAGGAGAAAGAAGAAGAAATGGAGAAGAAAAAGAGAAGGAGGAAGAGGAAGACATAGGCTATTATTTCTTGTGTATTTAGCATTTTCCATGTAATGTGCCAAGACTCATACACATTCTCATTTTATTCTCACAACTATCAAATGTGGTATGGATATTTTATTAACTCCATTTCATGTATAAAAAAACTGGTTCTTAGAGACTGACTAAACTTCCAAAGATCACACAACTTTGAGTGTTCTTTCTTGATTTAGCTACCAGGGCACTCAGATGAAAAGTGCTCCTGCTATGGTAACCTGTTGTGGTTTTCTAGTGAAGTTGTTTCAGCTGAATTTCCCTTTCTAAAATTTGTTTATTTTCTTTCCATTTTTCATGTGCATTCATAATTTAAGTTGCTTCATATCTTTTTTGAAAAGGCAAGACTATACATTATGAATAAATATATTTATAAAATTAAATCAATTAATCATAGACTACATGTTTTAAATAAATAAAGTGATACAAATGAATCCATTAATAATCTAAGGATACTAAAAAATAATCAAATGTAGAAGATGAGTTTTTTTCTTTCCTTGAGAATACATATCTCTAAGAACTTGTTTCCCCATAAGTTTAAGTATAAAATTCAAATTTTCAAGTTCTCTTACAGAGAAAACCCTGATGCTTTTCCTTTTAAAACAAAAAACTTTTATTATTTTGAAGATGTGGGGTACAATTCAGGGTTAGGTATGCATATGTTCATTATGCAGGTACCCTTGTTGATGAGGTATGCCCTGCTCCCCTGACAGTTTCCCTCAACTGCCAATCCCACTCCCCCTCCTCAGTCAGTTTCTCACTACTGTCTTCTGTGGGGGGCCAGCCCCTGCAAAGAGATTTAGGGGGTCCCTTGGAAGGTGTGGCAGCGTTGGCGATTATTCTGGAGAGATAAAGAGAAAGAAAGAAAAAGGGGGGAGAAAGAAAGAGACTGGACTCTGTCTAGTGCAGAAGTCGTTTATTGAAAGTTACAGCAGGTATTTATTCCCAGATTTTATACAGACAGTCTCACAAGTCTTTCACGTGAACACAAAGCCAGGTGCAGGAGGGGCATCCCCCACCCACCAGATGTTTTCTCAGGTATGAGGAAGGACAAACCCCAAAATTGTCTTATTGTTCCCTATGCTGGTTAACGTTCCTCAAAAGCAATGCAACAATCCCTACTAGCATCATGATGTTCTGATAATCAATAACTTCTAAAGCTCATGCGCACACAACACCCACGATGACTAACTTAAATCTTATTAACTTTCTATTCTATGCTAATACTACTTACACAATGCTACGGAAGCTCTTAATTATAGCTTAAACCAGTTCCTAAAGAATGTGGCCCAGTCCAAAGATCACGCTGGGCTCTTTAGGATGTGGCCCAGTCCAAGGTTCACAGTGGGCCACTTCTTGGAACAATCGATTACAATCTCTTAACAAAATGACTATTCTAAGATCCTACATATCTATCCTAATTTCTATAAAAGTTTCTAATTCCTAATCCTAATATATAAAGCTGATCATCAGCAACAAAGCTTCTAAAATAAAACCCAAATATAAACTGTAAATGTACTAAGGCCAAAACCACAATAATAGAAAATGGAGACAATGAAATTGCTAAAGTTAACTGTACTCTTATTAAACCTCAAAATATCATGATTGCTCCTGCTTGAACTAACATGATTCCCTGATGTTAGCATGATCTATTCTATAATATTTTCTATGAATAAAATAAATTCAATTTCTATAATAAGTAGAAAAACCCTACACTAACTGCGCCTCAAGCCGGTCTAAAAGAATGCAGCCCAATCCAAGGTACGCACTAGGCCCTCAGGAATGTGGCCCAGCCCAAAATTTGTGCTGGGCCATTTCTGGTAACTCTAGATAATCATCTATACCATCTAAAGCTGAAAACAGCTCTCTATAAGTATATACTAATTGTACAAATATACTTTTAAATCTTATAAAGAAGCTTGTACCATATAAAAGGTTCCCAAATGTGACCTGAATTTGAATTATATCTAATACCTAAGCTGAAACAGCAGTTCATGGGAAACAGGAACAATGAGTTTCTAGAGTGAGTCATGCCTGTCACAGTCACAGAGCCTTCAGCTTAGGTCAGCAGAGTTCCTTTAGGGGACTTGCGCTACATGGTAAAAGGAGAAGGAAAATGGGGTCAACAGCTCCCAAACACATCCTAGTGGTCTCAGGGTCCACGGTCCTCCCTGATCCCTCACGCTCAGTGGGCCCCCGTGGCCGGCTCCCAACACCTTTCTTATAGTATTATGATAATTGTTCAAGGTCTGCTTATGAGTGAGAAAATATGGTAGTCTGTTCTTTGTTTCTGTGACAGATCACTGAGTATGATAAACTCTATATCCATCCAAGTTGCTGCGAAGTCCATATGTTTGTCCTTCTTTATGGCTGTGTAATATCCCATTGCATATATGTACCACATTTTTTTTTATTCAGTCCAACTTTGATGGGCAGCATGGTTGTTTCATGTTTTTGCTGTTGTGAATAGAGCTGCAACAAACATGCGTGTGTAGGTGTTTTTTTGTTTGTTTGTTTGTTTGTTAGAAGGATTTGAGTTGATCTGGGAATATTCCCAATTGGGGGTTTCCTGGGTCATATGGAAGGTCAATTTCTAGTTCTTTCAGAAAGCTTCACACTGTCTTTCCAAGGAAGCTTAATCATTACCTGAATCCATCTGACTGCCAGGTCACTTTTCAGCTTGCTGCTGAAGTACTTCCTTCAAATGTCTTTTCTACAAACCACCCTTTATAACCATTTTTGTGAAATGTAAAGTTTACCTCACATTATGTTTATAAAGACTTATTTCTCTCAGTTCTAGGGTATATACCAAGACTCGTGTGCATAATACCTAACACTACTACTTAGTAAAAGGCCAACATTACTATCATTTGTTCCCTCTCCAAATCTGAAAGCAACCATGCTTTACTTTAATCTAGGCTGACTCTAGATTTTTAAGCTTGCTTCTGTTTGGGGCCATACATTGTCAATAAATGCTTTTTGAAGTAACTGGCAATTAAATAAAATATATCATTGCAAAATTTAATTTGAGTAAAAATCTGAATTTTCTCTTTTATAATATTTATGTTTATGTAAAATAAAGGCTATTATTTCATGCCTTCTCTACATATAAATTTTAAATAGATAAAAAGTCAAATCTTCTCATAATGAATATGATTTAGCATTCAAAGTAGAAATTTATGATAAAATATATTTTATAGATCAGAGACCACCCAATCTTTATGTGTTAATGTTTTACAATTTCTAAAAATCTAAAACAGTTGAGCTAATATGACTTTCTGCAATAATGTGTACTTCACAATGCATTTGAATAAAACAAAATCTTTTTTTCTTAAAATTACTTTTCTATTTATAACTCTTTAGACACCAGGACATTGTGCCTGGTGAAGGATAGCAGGCAGTCATATGCACTGAAGATGTCAGTACAGTGCCCACAATTTCCTAGCATGCTTAAGACAATGAAGATGTGTACTATGTTTGCTGTATACGTATGCATGTAACTTACTAATTGTTTTGCTGTCATGCTTATCAATTTCTCCCATCAAATATGTACATGATCAAAAACTGTTAAAGTTTCAAGGCTCGCATTATCATGCTAGCCTTTAAAGCTGAGTCTCCCTCTACGCCTTGTTATGATGCCTCCATCAACAAGTCTAAACTATCTTGGTATCTTTGTTTGAAGTTTTTTTCCTTTTTCTATTTCCAAGAATCAGCTAAAATATTGTGTTTTCTAATGAACTTTCTAGGATATTTCTAAACATCCTGACCATTTCCAATTACTCTATGACAATATTTGTGTATGCATATCTACTTCTGTCTTTACCTTCACTAAACTGTTAGTGTAATAAATTCAAAGATAGTAGAAACAAGGATATACATACAAAGGGTGAATAAAACAGATGTAGACCAGAGAAAGAATTAAGAATAGCTTACCTCTAAACTAGCAAAGGAAGAATGAGAAGGAATTGGTGCATTAGGAAGACCCAGAGATACAAAGGTCTTAAGTAGCAAACTCTGTAAATTCCCATCAATATCCTCTAACTCCTTGTAATTTCAGTGACCTGAAATACTTCCACAAGCATCTACACCCATATCTCTTTCCCTGGAGACTATCTCATATTGATGGAATCTTCTCTGCCCGTATGCAGAAGGCCAGAAGTGCCAAGGAACTAATTCCCCTTTCATCATTTAGTGTGTATCCTAGCTCTCTTGCCTCTGAAATGTGATAACATGGTGTGTATTTTCTACACTGGACACCAGAGATCCCATAACTAACAGTGGTAACATGCTTAATAGCTTAATAACTCAACTGTTATTGGCTGTCTTTCCTTCTCTATCTCATTTCCCTATTATCCTACTGGATTTCTTGAGATCAACTCCAAACTATAATTAATGTGCTATGGTTTGAATGTTTTGTCCCCCAAAATTTATATGTTGAAGCTATAACCCCCAAGGTGATGGTGTTAGGAGGTGGGGACTTTGGTTGGTGATTAGGTTGAAGTCTCTGCCCTTATGAATGGGATTAATACCTTTATGAAAGAAGACCTATAGAGCTCCCTTACCTCTTCCACCATGTGAGAACACAATTA
The DNA here is from genome assembly GCA_027257055.1 of Cephalopachus bancanus. Lineage (NCBI taxonomy): Eukaryota > Metazoa > Chordata > Mammalia > Primates > Tarsiidae > Cephalopachus > Cephalopachus bancanus. The sequence goes on along the minus strand of JAPVLO010000046.1, from coordinate 2,510,244 downwards.
GAAGGCACTGTCTGTGAACCAGGAAATGGGCTATCACCAGACATTGCATCTACTGGCACATTGATTTCAGACTCCCTAGCCTCCAGAAGCATGATAACACTTCTGATATTTATAAATAATAAATTTTATGGTACTCTTTTATCACAACCCAAATAGTCTAAGACAACATTCATGTAAATCCTTATCTCAGTGTCTGTTTTTGGATAAACCCAGACAAAGAAGTCACGCCATAATTAATGAACTAAAGGCAATTGGGATTAGTTGAAACGTGGAATATATGGAACAGAAATGATGATGATGCATATAGAAAGGTAACAAGCAGTTTGTGCAAGAGTTCCTAATAAAGGTATACATTATGAAATTTATCTGGAAGGTATTTGAATACCATTAAATGCTGTCGTAAAAAGGAGAGGTGTAGTTGAATATTAGATTTGTGTTTAAGAAAGCATCACAAGAGCAGCAAGGGAATAATGGATTGGTTCAGGGAGAGATGCGGTAAAACCAGGGGAATAGATATAACTTTAGAAGTTGTAAAAGTAACCAAAGTTAGAGTTAATAATAATAGCTTGAACTTCAATAATGAAAAAGCAGATGAGGGAAATAAGAAATTTTGAGAGCGATTAGTTTAAATACTCAAATGAGACTAAGAAAATTGACTAGTTTGATAGGATACAAAGAGTGAGAAATGGACAGCTAATGTATGTACAGCATGGTGACTATAGTTAACAATACTGTATTGCATACTTGAAATTTGCTGAGAGAGTGGAATTTAAATGTTATCTTCACACACACACATACACACACACACAAACAGGAAACTATGTTAGGTGATAGATAGTTAATTATCTTGATGGTGCCGATAATTTCACAATGTATGCATATATCAAAACATCAAATTGTACACCTTAAATATGTACCCTTTTATTTGTTAACTGTACTAAAACAAAGCTAGAAAATAAAAAAGCAAGAAAGAGGACAAGGTACCTGATCTCAAACCAGGCAAAGTGGGAACCAAAGGGAGGCCCAAACTTTACCTATAGGATGACCACTTGTATACCTAATCCTGAATTGTACCCCACGTCTTTCAAATAAAAATAAATAAATAAAAGAGGACTAAATCAAAGAAATTTTCTTGGAAGCTGACTTGAAAAATTAGATGGAAAGTGACAGCGTTTTCTGAGTACAAAACAAAAGAAGAGAACAGGTTACTCAAAAAAGCAAATGTTCTGTTTGAAGAATCATGAACTTGAGTACCAACTGGATATATAAATAGATAAATCTATATATAAATAGATGTACAAGCATACCTCAGATATACCACAGACTCAGTTCCAGAGCACCACAATAAAGTGATTATCACAAAAAGTCACACATTTTTTTTTGGTTTCCCAAGGCATAAACAATTATGTTGACACTCTACTGTATTCTACCAAGTTTGCAGTAATATTATGTTAAGATAAAATGTACATACCTTAATTTAAAAACACTTTATTGCAAAAAAAAAATGTTAACAATCATGTGAGCCTTTAGTGAGTCATAGTTTTTTTGTTTTGTTTTGGGTTTTTGTGTTTTTTTTACTGGTAGACGTCTTGCCTAGGTGTTGATAGCTGCTGACTAATCAGGGTGGCACTTTCTAAAAATAATATTTAAAATTCAGTGAAATTTGCTGCAACAATTTACTCTTCTTTTCACAAAAGATTCCTATGTAACATGCAATGTAGTCCAATAGTGTTATACTTACAGTAGAACTTCTTTAAAAAGTGGAGGCAATTCTTCAAACCCTACCATTGTTCTATCCACTAAGACTATGGACTATTCCAAATTACTTGTCATCGCAAAAGTTTTCAAAGCATTTTCACCAGGAATAAATTTCATCTAAAGAAGCCAAGTGTTTGTTTATCCATAACAAGCAACTCCACCCATTAAAGTTTTATCATAAAATTTCAGCAATTCAGTCATATGTTTAGGCTTCATTTCTAATCCTAATCTCTTGCTATTTCCACCACATCTGCAGTTACTCCCTCTACTGAAGTCTTGAACCCCTCAAAGTCATCCATGGGTGTTGGAATTAACTTCTTCCAAACTCCTATTAATGCTGATACTTTGAACTCATTCCTTGAATTACTAATATACTTACCGACTTCTAGAATAGTGGTTTTCTTCTAGAAGGTTTTCAATTTACTTTTCACAGTTTCATCAGATAAATCTCTATCAATAGCACCTATAGTCAAATGAATGTGTTTCTTAAAAAATAAATCTGAAAGTGGAAATTTCTTCTTGGTCCCTGGACTGAAGAATGGTTCCTTTCCTTAAACTTTATGAACCAACCTCTCCTAGCGTCAAACTTTTATTCCTCACTTCTCCCAACCTTCATAAAATTGAATAGAGTTATGGCCTTCATCTGGATTATGTTTGGCATGAGGGGATGTTGTGGCTGTGTTGATCTTCTATCTAGACTGCTAAAATTTTCTCCATATCAGCAATATGGTTGTTTCACTTTCTTATCATTTGTGTGTTCATGGTAGTAACACTTGTAATTTTCTTCAAGAACTTTTATTTTGCATTCACATTTTGGCTAACTGGCACAAAAAGTCTTTTTGCCCTATCTCAGCTTTCAGCATGCCATCCTCACTAAGCTTAATCATTTTTAGTTTTTTGATTTAAACAGAGAGACTTGTGACTCTTTGCATTTGAATGCTTACAGGACAGTGTAGAGTTATTGATTGGCCTGATTTTAATATTTTTATGTCTCACGGAATAAGGAAGCCTGAGAAGAGGAAGAGAGATGGAGAACAGCTGATTAGTGGAACAATCAGGACATAACACACAACATTTATCAATTAAGTTCACCATCTTATATGGGCATTGTTTGTGTTACCCCAAAACAATTACAATAGTAACATCAAAGATCATTGATCACAGGTCATCACGGCAGGTATAATAATAAAAAAAGTTTACAGCCGGGCTCGGTGGCTCAGCCTGTAATCCTGCGCCTTTGGGAGGCTGAGGTGAGTGGATTGCCTGAGCCCGCGGGTTTGAGACCTGCCTGGGCAGCGAGATCTCATCTCTACAATAAATCAAAAAATCAAAAAATAATCTTTACAATAAATCAAAAAATCAGCCGGTCATGGTAGCGCATGCCTGTAATTCCGGCTACTTGGAAGGCTGAGGCGGAAGGATCGCCGGAGCCCAACAGGTCGAGGCTGCGGTGACCGAGAGCGGCACTCCAGTCTGGGCGACAGAGTGAGACTCCAACTCAAAAAAAAAAAAAAAAGTTTACAATATTGTGAGATTTCAAAATGTACCACAGAAGGCATAAAGTGAGCTTATACTGTTGGAAAAATGATGCTGATAAGACTTGCTTATAAGAGAGTTGCCATGAACCTTCAAATTGTTAAAAATGCGATATCTGCAAAGTACGATAAAGCAGTGTGCAATAAAATGAGTCATGCCTATATTTAATAAGAATTAGGAGTCAGAAATCCAGGAATATGATGTGATCTGGAGCTCATTTAAGGACCATTTTATATACTGTTACTAGAAGTCATGAGAATGGGTATAACAGCCAGTGCGATTGTGCTAGGCAGTGGTTCTCCTTTGTGTAATTCTGTTCACTAGAGAAGATTTAAAAAATAATCATGAATGGAGATTTTTGTATTGTTTTAATTTCCCTTGTCACAATGATTAGAAGAGAATTTTTGTATTCTTTGATAAAGAAGTGTGACCTTGTGTCATGGGGAAGAAAAAACAAACACCACTCACAATTACTAAAGAATTTCAATTTGGAGACATAATTTCCAGAGATCTATTATGTAACATGCTGACTATAGTTAATAATAATATATTGCCAACTTTACAATTGCTGAGAGTAAATTTTAAGTGTTCTCACTACGAAAAAAAGATAAGCATGAGAGATAATGCATATATTAATTAGCTTGATTCAGCCATACCACAATGTATAGAGATTTCAAAATATCATATTGTACACCAGAAATGTAAATATTTTATTATGAAATAAATCATAAATTTTAAAAGTAAAATAATATTTCTTCAAAAACTGTATCAATTTATGTAATCATCAATGAGCTTACTAGTTTTGTTCCTAAATGTTACTATTTTTGAAAAACAAAATGTTGTCTCATTTCTTTTTTTTTGTTTTGTTTTGAGTTGGAGTCTCACTCTGTCACCCAGACTGGAGTGCAGTGGCCGCTCCCGGCCACCACAGCCTCGACCTGCTGGGCTCCGGCAATCCTTCCGCCTCAGCCTTCCAAGTAGCTGGAACTACAGGCACGCGCTACCACACCCGACTGATTTTTGGATTTATTGTAGAGATGAGGTCTCGCCAAGTTGCCCAGGAGGGTCTTGAACCCACAGGCTCAGGCAATCCACTCACTCAGCCTCCCAAAGGCGCAGGATTACAGGCTGAGCCACCGAGCCTGGCTGTCTCACTTCTTAAAGTTATGAATAATAACATTACTTTTGTTCATTCAGTAATAAAGTTTATTATTAAAAAGCTCATTGTTAAAATGATTCTGATAATTTCATTGAAATAACAAATTTTTCTTAAATAATGTGAAAAAAGGAGAACTTTTGTATTTTACTTAGTTTGCAAAGTTCAAACATGAAAGATATCCTGCCAGATAGTCACAAAGTGAAAATATAATTGTCTAAACCTGGGTTCTGTCATTTTAAAAATAAATACAAGATTTATCTTGTACAATTTTAACATGCATTTTATTTTCCAGAAATAAAACCATGTGTATTACAAACATTTTACTTAGTTTTCTTTGGATATTTACAAGAGTTATCCACCATTTTGGAAAAATTATATTGTTAATAGAAATGATGATTTTGTTATCTAAGTTACCAATATAATATACCCATATGAATTTGAAATTTTAGCTATCATAGTCCAAACATGACAGAAATTTGAAACTCTTTAATAGACTTGGAAACATTGAAATTACAATCATAAAAAATATATGTTGGAAACTATTACAATAATTTTCTTTTATATCCAAGTCTTCTTTTGTATTTAATTAGAATATGATAGTCTCTGTGGGTTTTCATCCATGACTTCTCTGCAAGCTTCTGTATTAATTTTTTTTTTTCTCAAGTCAATCTTATCACCCTCTGTCTATTAAAGGATAATTGAATCCAAGTCATTTTGAGTACTGAAAACTGAATTTTGAGATGAGCAGTATGTTGTCTATGATAATTTATTACTTCATTGCAGCCGTATAATAGGGAATTATTTCAGCTCTATATATCAAATTTCCTCATTTTATCTTATTAGATGATCTGTAATTCATATTGGTATATTCTTTCTACTGGAGTTTAGAATAATTCTCTTTTTTATTATCATAGACTAATTAGTCAGATTTGTATTTATTTATTCTAACATTATTTTTAATCTGGTATCTAAACATACAACTAATTTTTCATGTTCTGCACTTCTTGATCACAATATCTTCTTCTCATCTTAATTCTCTTAAAGTCAAATATTTGCATTATTGCCAGACAGACCCTTTAACCTTCTTAATTCACTTTTTCACATGTATCACCTTTTTTTTTTTCAGTATCTTAACTGGTCAAACTATATTTACTTTGTATTTCAATGATTAGATTTGTAGACAGAACATTATTTTTTAAACAGAAATCATCTTTAGTAATGTAGATATTTAGTAAAATGTTATCTTTGTGATTTTCAGAAAGCCCTGCATATACATTTGAAGCTTCACTTTCTAGGGAGAATGTTATTGTCCACACAAATGATTAACGACATCCCTAAAATAGACTGCAAATAAAAATATTATCACAATGGAATTGAGTTTTATTGGTCACTGTTCAAAGAGATAATTGTATTCTGTTGGATCAGATCTCATATTCCAAATGTCATTTCCTATTAAAAGCTAATTTCTCTGCTCTCTTTTGGGAACTGTGGGCACTGGGAATTTCCACTTTAAATGTTACGAACCCTGTCAATCAGGTGGACCTCCAAGGCTGGCTCCAAACAGGGATGATTTCAGGGAGTTCCTCTAATAGAAAACCTTTTTTTTCCCCTGAAGGGTCAGAAAAATAAAAGGTAAACCGGATCTCATGAAGGAAAGCAGCCATATGTAAGAAGACACAGATGACAAATTAAAACATAAAATTACATTATCTAGTTATTTATGAGATTTTATTTTCTGTCTGTTACTCTCATTTTATATAAGTTACACATGAATAGGACTGTGTCTTTCTTCCTTTGCGTTATCAGCACCTAGAACTGTGTCTGATACATTACAACAATTTGATAAACATGTTATTAAATTAAATGATAAAAACATTTACCTCATTAATAAGATATTTTGTGTGCCTTTTATTCTTTTATCTTTCACAAGTTGAGAGAGTATAGGAAAAAATATTAAGGAAATGGTGGGGCAGTAGACTAGTAATTTGAAGATTTATGAGTCCTTATATCTGTTACCAATTAGCTGTATTGTGTATTATGAATTACTTTCCTTAAGAATTCATTTTTCTATCTGTAAAATAAGAATGCTAAAATAAATCCATATTTTAAATATAGTATAGAAATAAATAATTTCTTGAGTATTTATTTAGTGAAATGTATAAACTTTTTCTTAACAGGAAAAAAAGCATTGTGTGTGCAAAAATTTGCAGTGATTTTCAGGAGTCCTGTGACCTCAGGTTATCAAACTAACATTTCCTCAGCATCTGATACTTTATAAATCTATGACTCAAGATTATTATCATACTTCTTAAATCCCTCATTCATACTTAGAGCTACGAGAGACAGAATAGTCATAGGAACCAATTTGAAAATTTGTCAAAAAGTCAAACAAACCATTAATGATGAAGCTTAAATTTGGAGCAAGCTTTTTTTGATTCACACTCAAAAATCAATTCTTTCCACTAAGCCATGCTGCAATTACATGTGCTTCTACAAACACTGGATGATTAGCATGTCAGAGCAAAACCAAAAACTATCATTGCAATAATATTTGGCTGTGTATTCTTTTTACTATTTTTTTAAGTTGGACTCTCTCTCTTGTCACCGAGGCTGAAGTGCAGTGGCACGCTCACAGCCACTGCAGCCTCAACCTGCTGGGCTCAGGTGATCCTTCTGCCTCAGCCTTCCAAGTGGCTGGAACTACAGACAGATGCCACCATGCCTGGCTAGTTTTTTTTTTTTTTTTTAATGTAGAGAAAGGTCTCACCAGACTGGTCTTGAACTCCTGAGTTCAGGCAATCATTTCGCCTTGGCCTCCCAAAGTGCTGGGATTACAGGATGAGCCACCATGCCCAATCTCTTTTTGCTATTTTTAATGATACATGAAATGCACGAACACTGTATTGGTTATCTATTGTTTAAAAATGACTGTAAAATATAGTGGATTAAAACAATACACATGTATTATCTCATACACTCTGCAGATCAGAAATCTGGAAATGGATAAACTGGTTCTTCTGCTTTATAGTCATTCACAAGGTTGCAATCAAGGTGTCAGCCAGGGCTACCGTCATGTGTAGTTAGGGTAGAATTTGTTTCTAATCTCAGTGGCTGTTGGAAGGATTCAGCTTCTTTAGGGGTATGGATCTCGGGGCCTCAATTCCCTGCTGACTGTTGGACAGGAACCTATCCATTCCTTGGTAGGTTTTTCTCACCATCAGAACCAGAAATGTGGGAAAAGTCAAGTAGAGAATACCAGAAAGCTATGGTCTTTTATAACCTAACTGGAAGACATCACATGATTGCCACTCAGCAAAGAAACCTATATGTAAATGTGGGCCTAGGGCTCTGAGGGTCAACCTGAAAATTTAAACTGAGGTCTATCAGACAGTCACATGGGAATGTGGAGGATGGACAGCCCTGGATACCACAAGAAGCAGCCTGACAAGAAGTTGGGAGAAAGATTTGGAGATGGAAGGGCGAGTGAAAACAACAGTTTTTCTTCTCTACACACCTCACACAAACCTCTGCAGTCTCAAACAAGGGAGGAACATGCCAAGTCCTTCTCCAGCGCTGCACCCCTTCTCACCAGCCTGGCACAAAGCACTGTCCTAAATAGAAACAGAGGTGCTGATAGGAGAAACAGGATGCCTGAAGAGCCCCAATTCTCAAAAAACCCTGGTGTTGGGCCCCACTGACCTTCCCTTACCCCAGAGAGGCTCAGCAAGACAAGCCCTGCAGGGATGGTCTGTGATACATGGGTCCTCTCACCCCACCCTCACCTTCAGCACCCAGCAGAGGTGATGCACCCACTTCAGAGATGTTTTTCCAATGCTGGCAGCCACTGAAGCCCCAGGTTGGGGTTGCAGATGAGACTTACCCTCAGGATGGCTGCCATTACTGTGATAGCCTCTCTCTCTCCCACAGTGCAGGGTGGTAAATGAGAGGAGGGGAAACTCTGCACAACATGGCAGTGATGTTGACCCTGCCAACCTGTGGACTGAGGGAGAAATAATAACTCTCTATGGCTTCTTCCACCCCTGAGTGAAAAGGGCAGTCCTGCCCAGATGAGAGAATGCCACTCCATACCCAAAGAGCACCTGAGCCAGAGTAGAGCTTCAGGACCCTTCCTGGTCACCTTCCATTCCTACTTACAATGCACACAGTCTAGGAAGGAGGCTACTGGAGCCCCAGGAAGGGCCCTGAGGCCTGTGACTGAGGAAAGGGATAGCCTCTAAACTAGAGTAAAGAACTTTCCTTGTCCTAGCCAGACTGCACTGGTGAAACAATACCAGACTATTTCCCCCCAATTCATCACCCTTCCTGCCACCACTACCCACCCCCTACAAGCAGACCAGAGGAGAGAGGTCTGTCAAAAAAAAAAAAAAACCTATCCCAAGAGTAGCAACTTTATCTAGTAAAATAATAAAAAATAAATAAACAAATAAATATGAGTCTGCCATCACAGATGAGAAAGAATCAGCTAGAAAAAAAATGGCAAGCCCCAAAGCCTTAGTGAGTCAACACCCACAGAGGGCTTCCCAGATGCTAAGCAATGGAACTCATACAGAATAACATGTTCCTAATGACAGACAGAATTTAAACTATAGATGGCAAAGACACTCAGCGAGATACACAAGAAAATGGACACACAAATCATCAAGTCCGTGAAAACAGTACAGGAAGTTAAAGCTGAGCTAGCTATTATAGAAAGGACCAAACTAAACTTCTGGAAATGAAGAATTCTTTCTTAGAATTTCAAAACAAGCCTTAACAGCCATATCAGACAGAGGAAAAATCTCAGAATTTGAGGATTGAACATTGAACTAATACAAGTTAAAAAAAAAAAAAGTATAGCAAGAATGAACAAAGCCTATGAGAGTTTTCAGATTATGTAAAGACATCAAATATATCATTGTTTGGCATCCCTGAGAGAGAAGGGGAAACTGAGAATACCCTGGAATAAGCTTTCTCAGATGTCATCCAAGAAAATTTTCCCTAATTTACTGAAAAGGCAGCCATACAGATGCAAGAGATTCAGAGAACATCTGTGAGGTATTACTTGTGAAGCCCATCCACTAGGGACATAATAGTACATCTAGCCAAGGGGAAAATGAAGAAAAAATTTCTAAAGGCATCTAGAGAGAAAGGACAGACCACCTACCGAGGAAGACTCACCAGAATTGTAGCAGACTTCTCAGCAGAAACCCTACAAGCCAGAAGAGACTGGAGTCCCATCTTTAAAACTTTAAAGAAAAGCAATTCCCGTTAAGAAATTTCTATTCCACCAAATTAAGCTACATTAATGAAGGAGAATTAGAATCAATCCCAGACATCTGATCCCTTAGAGGATATGCCACCTCCAGACCAGCCCTTCGGGAGATGATTAAGAAAGTTCTAAGCACAGAAAAGAAAAGCCAGTTCCACCCATTACAAAAGCATAGGCAAGCACAGAATTTACAGACCATACAAATCAACCACAAAATCTAAAAAGTAAAACAGACTCTTAATAACAATATGTCAGGAACAAGCCCCCTCATATCAATAATTAAACATGAATAGACTGAATGGGTCACTCAAAAGGCATAAAGTGGCAAACTGGATAAAGATGCATGAGCCATTCTTCTGCTGCCTTCAAGAAATCCATCTCACTGTAAATGGTGCTCATAGACTCAAGACAAAGGGAAGGAAAAAGATTTTTCACACAAATGGAAAACAAAAAAGAGAAGCAGCTATTCTTAGATCAGACAAAACAGACTTTAAACCAATAAAAACTTAAAAGGACACTAAATAATGAAAAATATTTATTCCCCCAGCAAGAAATATCCATCTTGAATATATATGCCCCCAATGCAGGCACACACAGATTTATAAAACAATTGCTAACTAAACTAAGAGAGAATATAGACAGTCATACAATTATAGTCAGTTACTTTAATATCCCACTAACAGTCTTAAACAGATCATTGATGCAAAAAACTAACAAAGAACCTTGTAATATTAATACTCAATCCACAATTGGATCTAGTAGACATCAACATAACATTTCGCCTAATGGTCACAGAATATACATTCTTCTCATGAGCACATGAAACCAACTACAAGATTGACCACACAGTTGGACATAAATCCACTGTAATTTCAAAAGGTTGAAATCATACCAGGCATCTTCTCAGATCACAGTGAAGTAGAAATAAATATCATCACCAAGGGGACCCCCACAAACACACAGATACATGGAAATTATACAGCATGCTTCTGAATGAAATAAAGAAATAAACAATGATAATAAATAAAAAGATTCCTAGAGACAAACGAAAGCAAAGGCACAACACCCCCAAACCTCTAGGATACTTCAAAAATATTGCCAAGAGAGAATTTTATAACACTGCATGCACATATTGAGAAAATAGAGGGATTTCAAGTAAATAGTCCAATGTTCCACTAAAGGTTGCCGCAAAGACAAGAGCAACCCAATGCTAGAATTAGTAGAAAATTGAAATTGTTAAAATAAAGTAAGAGCTAAATGAATTAGAGAACAAAAACATCATCCAAATAATCAGTGGGGTGAAAAGCTGTTTCTTTGAAAGAATAAATAAGAAAATAAGAATGACACACCTCTGTGAGAGGGCGGGGTGGGGGGGAGCAAGGGAGGAGGGAAGGGAAGAGGGGAGAGAGAAGAAAGAATTTGAATAAGCACATTTATAAAGGAAAAGGCATTGTTACAACCAACCCTGAAAAAGTACAAAAGATTATAAGATATTATTATGAACATCTGTATAAAAGTAAACTAGAAAATCTAGAATAAACGGAAGAATTCCCAGCATTATATAACCACCCAAGAATGAAACAGGAAGAAATTGAGACCCTAAACAGACCAATAACAATCTAAGAAATCAACTCAGGAATAAGAAACATTCTCACTAAAAAAAGTCAGATGTTTTTCATCTGAATCCTGTAAGACACACAAGGAAGAGCTGATATTAATCCGACTGAAAGTATTCCAAGTAATTGAGAAGGAAGAAACTCTCTCTTGCTCATTCTATGAATCCAATATCATCCTGATACTCCCAAATTGTCAAGACTCACAAAAAAATAAAACTTCAGGTGAATTTTTTCAGATCAATATAGATGCTAAAATTATCAATAAGATTCTAAGAAATCTTATCCAACAGCTCATTTCAAGGATCATCCATCATGACCAGGGCTTTATTCCTGGGATGCAGGACTGGTTGAAAATAGACCAATAAATTAACATAATTCACCACATAAGCGGATATTAAACCAAGAACCACTTGATTATCTCAATAGATACATAAAAAGTATTCAATAAAATCCAACATCCCCTCATGACAAAAACCCTCAAGCAATTAGGCATCAAAGAAATATTCCTTAAAATAATGAGAGTAATCAATGGAACCTGTAGTTAACATTATATGAAATGGCAGAAACTGGAAGCATTTTTCCTAAGAACCAGAACAAGACAAGGATGCCCATTCTCACCCCTTCTATTTAATAAAGTATTATAAGTCCTCGCCAGAGCAATCAGACAGGATAAATAAATAAGGGGTATCCAAAAAGAAAAAGAGAAAGTTAAATTATCCCTTGTTGCAGATAATATGCTTCTATACCTAGAAAACTCTAGAAAGTCAGTCAAAAACCTCCTTATATTGATAAATGACTTTGGTGAAATTTTGGGGTACAAAATCAATGTGCAGAAAACAGTTGTATTCCCATACACCAACAACAAGCAGACTGAGAACCAAATAAAAAACACAATCCCAAGCATAGTAGCCACACATACAAATAAAAAACCCTCAGCACCCATCTAACCAAAGAGATGAAAGTCTTTTACAATGAGAACTACAAAAGAAGAAGTCAGGGACGACACAAACAAATGGAAAGCTGTCTCATGCTCATAGATTGGAAGCATCAGTATTGCCAAGATGTCCATTCTACCCAAGGCAATCTACAGATTTAATACAATCCCTATAAAGTTGCCAGCATAATTTTTCACAGACATAGAAAATACAGTACAGAAATTCATATGGAAGCAAAAATAAAAATAAAAAATAAAAGCCTAAATAACTAAAGCAATCCTCAGCAAAAAGAACAATGCTGAAGGCGTCAGAGTCCCAGACTTCAAACTTTACCGCAAGGCTACATGGTACTGGTACAAAAATAGACAAATAGAACAAGGCAACAGGAAAGAGAATCAGGAAATAAAACCACAGACCTTCAAAAACTCATCTTTGACAAAGTCTACAAAAACAAACATTGGGAAAAGAAAACCATATTTAGCAAATTGTGCTGGAAAAACTGGATAACCACATGCAGAAGAATGAAATTAGACCCATTTTTGAGGATTTGCTACATAAGTAAATGTGAAAAGGTGAGGTTTGGGCATCTAACAAGCCCTTTTCCCTGCAGTAGTGGCTATAGTACCCAATGAGTGGTTGTGAGCCCGTAATCCACTCTCCATTCCACCTTCCTTTAGCAGAGCCCACTGTCTGTTTTTCCTGCCTTTGTGTGCCCAATGTTTATGCTACTTGTGAGCGAGAACATGCAATATTCAGATTTTTGTTTGTTTCTATGTTAGTTCACTTAGAATGATGGTTTCCAGCTGCATCCATGGTGCAGCAAAGGATGTGATTTTGTTCTTTTTTATGACTATGTGGTATTTCATCATGTATATGAACCACATTGTCTTTATCCAGTCTGTTTTTCATGGCATCTGGGTTGGTTCCATGCTTTTGCTATTGTGAATAGTGCTGAAATAAACATATGTGTACAGGTATCTTTTTGGTAGAGCAACTTATGTTCCTTTGGGTATATTCCAAGAAGTGGAATTGCTGGGTCACATGGTAACTCAATTTTCAGTTCTTTGAGAAAATGCCATACTGTTTTCCATACAGTTTCAACTGGCTTATATTCCCATCAATGGTGCAGAAGTGTTCCCTTTTCTCCACACCTCACATGTGCCCCATAGCTCTAAAATAAATAAATACAAATTTAAAAAATTTTTTACATTCTTCATGTTCAGCGTACACTCAAGAATATAAACAGCAAGAGGTCAGGATTACTGGGAACCATCTCTGATGCTGTCCACCACAAATATACTCATATTACATTGATGTCCTTTAATGCTAATCTTATAGATACCCTCAAGAACATCTTAGTTAATGAATACACATGGTATTTCAGAGGATGAGTTTTCTAATTCACTCAAAAAATATGTAGTATTTGCCAGATCCTGTGTCTGATACTCAGAAGACAGAGGTGAGTATCCTACTGCTTGCCCTCAAGGAATTCCATTTCTATGTCAGGAGACAAATGTATAAACAAGCTTGTGAACATGATGGTAATGAGGGAGAACAGTGAGAGCAGAATCACTCCATGTAAACATATCCCCTTTGTAGTAACTTCTCAAAGCTCATGACCTGCTGTAATCCAGGCGGTTACAACATTTTTACACTTAAAATTTGTTTTATTCAATCAACCAAACTATACTCAGTTCTTACTCATTCACAGTGAAGTAGAAAAGGGGACATGGGAACAAATTAGCAAAATAAAACACTATGGTACAAGTCTGGATGATTGGCACAAAAAAAGGAATGGCCACATCCATGCTGGACAGCTGTCTGGAAGTGTCTTCATGGGGCATGAAATCAGATTTCAGTCTTGAAAGTCAATATTCCAGTTGTATCAGTGGGCGTCTATGTTTGGTGGTGTGGTACCATTTAGCAAGGCAAGAAAAATGTCAGAATAAGCAGGTTTCAATACATTATGAAGTATTATTTTAATATTGCATTGGTATAATTTCAGTGGAAGAAAGAGTAATAGGATTCTTGCAAAATTCCTAGAAGGACTCAAGAAGTTGACTCTAAGATGAGGTACCCTAGAGCAACTTTCTAAATGAGAAAAATAAATGTCCTTTATCTCTCTAGAAATGTTACACATTTTCAAAGGTTTACTAGTTTCACATCTGTAGCCATAGCTGTAAGTAAGTATAGAAATTGCAGTTTCTGAATCCTCCAATGCTACCAGAAGGAAATTGAATTGTTGAGAGTCATCTTTCAGGATTAGTCACATTTTCATTTTAAATATTTTTTGAAGTGCCTGTGAGACTTTCTTGTGGAGATGCTCAGCAAACATTGGATATGTAGGGACAACATGTAAGTAGGAGATGTGTTGGTAGCTGAAACTCTGAAAATATACATTACTCAGAGTGTGAGAACAAAGAATAAAGCTTCTTAATAATGCTCTCAGGAACTATCTTTTCATTTCAGAAAAAGCCAAGAATATTAAAAATTCAGAGTCACCAAATACCAATTAGAACATCTATTTCTACTTTCATCTGGTATTTGTAATTGATTGTCAACTTCCTGGAATAATTAATGACCAATTACATTGTAATAACCAGCTCCTAAACCCACCCACCCCATTGATAGACAGCTCTGTATGTAACTTTTATGTTAGATGCAGCCTAAATCAGCCTGCACATAACTCCCCCTCCCTTGTGTTGTACTCAGGAGTCTCTCAGAATATATTCGTACCCATTTTCTCTAAAGATCTACCGACATTTGAAGGGAGTCTAAGAGCCTCTATTTGGGTCATAAGCCATAAGTTACTCAGAATACTTGGTAAAAAAAATTTTCAAAGATCTTTGAGGAATCTGTTTCCTGATGTTCTGTGGGTTCCTGGTGCTTTGAAGATTTACGAAACTTGATCACCAACCCCTGTCTTCCCCACCTTTACCTCCCTGTATCTACCCAGGGAATCTGAACTCTCCAAGGTGGCTGGCCAGGTGCCACCTCTACTACCTCAGTGGGTCAGTCATAACACAGTCTGTACATTTTCCTTCATGACCCTCTGAAAAAAAATCTTGCTATTTTCTCACCTCCAATTTCTTACCCGAAGTGTTTCCTCCCCTGGACAACATTAGTAGGCTTAAAAAAAATAGAATGTTTATAAGTAAGTGATCACAGGGCCAGATAACTACAAAGAAGTAGATCTCAGGGTTTCATGATAAGAATATAATTTTGGATTTTAAAATTTGACTAGCAGGGTCCAGAAAACATAAGTGCCTGATACTAACAATAGGCACAGTAAGAGAAGGCAGCTGTAAAGGACTAGAAAGCAGATTGGGCTGGGCTCGGCTGCTCAGCCTGTAATCCCGGCACTTTGGGAGGCCGAGGCAAGTGGATTGCCTGAGCCCCACAGGTTTGAGACCACCCCGGGCAACTTGGTGAGACCTCATCTCTACAATAAATAAATAAATAAATAGCTGAATGTGGTAGCACATGCCTGTAGTTCTGCCTACTTGGAAGGCTGAGGCAGAAAGATTGCCAGAGTCCAGCAGGTGGACACTGCGATGACTGTGAGCATTCCACTGCACTCCAGCCTGGGAGATGGAATGAGACTTCAACTCAGAAAAAAAGAAAAGAAAACAGACTGATATTAGACTGCTTTTCATTAGAAGAAATTGTTTGGCAATTGTTTTACACATAGCAAAACTTTTTAAAGTCTACCATGCACTCTAGATACTAGACTGAATCTAGTTTTTTTAGTACTTAACCGGAGGGTAGTCATTATTTTTGCTTTAGCATAGATGAGAAAACTAAAACTCAGGAAAGTTAGGTAACAGGTCCCTATATTAACTAATTAATTAATTTAAGCAGTGTCCGTTACGGGACAACAAGCTAAGAAGCAAGGTGGGTGAGAGTCTAAGATCCTTTTTATTCTGGCCTACTGCTCAAAGGATGCAACATGAATCTGTAGGACGCTTTTTGGCTCTTTTTCCTCCTGGTCAGATAATAGTTTTACCTGTCCTTGAGTCTGTAAATGTCTACCCAAAATGTAGACATGTTAATAAGTTCCAGGTGATTAGCTTGTTAAGACAATTAGGGCATTGTTTAGGAAATATAGGTTGCTGTTCTTCTCTACAGATTGGTTGCCTGTTTATTGACTTTAAAAATCTTATCATTTCAAGAGATCTAGAGTTCAATGACCCTGGCCCAGTTCCTGTCAGTGTTTTTCATTTGGCAGATGAAATAACTGAGATCCAGAATGATGAAATGATGAGTCCCTTTTTTGAAATAATCAATCAAATTAGTAAAAAAAAAAAAAAGGCCAGAATTCATAACTATGAAATTTTATATCCAAATTCATCTCCCTATTCTGCTGACTAGACTCTTTTGTTTCTTTCTGTGAAAAAGTGTCCTTCAAGGAGGTAAACATCAGATTAAGCGGCCAGCACCTGGTTTACATTGACCATTAAGTAGTGATCTTGGCTGTCTTAGAAACTAAAATTCCTAAAAGGGGGTTGCAGCACTTACCCATTTTTCTATATCACATGCTTCCATAATTTTATTTCTCCTGACCGAAGGGAACATTAGAACACTTGGAAAACTTTTACAAATGCATATTGTATCCATGTGTGCAGTACAAGCCCTGCTTCAAATATGTATATACGTTGGCAAACTCTTCTGTTCCTTTCAGGAAGTTGAAAACAGATGTTTCAACTAAACTAGTTAACTGTGCTTCTGTATTTGTGTTTGGAATTCAAAGAACTTCTATTCAGTGAATTAAAGTCAAATTCAAAGAGTTTGCCTGCTGAAGTGCGAAAATAATGTTTGGTAAATTAAGAAAATGTTTGTATTTGGAAGGTATTTTTCATTTACTTAAAAAAGATATGGGAAGAGATGTTTATGAACCAAGGACTGGAATTCCACTTTGCCCAATCACTGTAACAAACATCTCCTGCTCTATATCATTAGGACTGCTTTGGACTGAATGTTTGTGTCCCTGTCCCTACAATGTTCATATGTAGAAACTCTAATTTCAATGTGATGGTATTTGAGAAGAGGAAAGGATTGGAGGATAACTGGGTCATGAAAGTGGAGCACCATGAATGGAATTAGTACAGTTATAAGAAGATGCCAGAAAATCAGTGTGGCAATTCCTAAAAGCTCTAAAAATCAACCTTCCATATGACCCCACAATCTCCCTACTGGGACTATACCCAGAAGAACTCAAATCACTCTATAAAAAAGATACCTGCACATGTATGTTTATCGCAGCATTTTTCACAATAGCAAGAACATGGAACCAACTGTACTGCCCATCAAAAGAGGACTGGATTAAAAAAATGTGGTACCTATACACAATGGAATATTATGCAGCCATAAAGAAGAACCAAATCATGAACTTCGCAGCAACATGGATGGAATTAGAGTTTATAATACTGAGTGATCTCTCACAAAAACAAAGATCTGAAAATCACATGTTCTCACTCATAAGTGGACCTTGAACAACTACTAAATACTATAAGAAAAAGATTGACAATAGCAGGAAACTGGGGGGATGGGGTGGGATTGATAGTAGTTGATATCTGCCTTGGGTGGGGGAGCACACCTCACTAAAAAGGGTACTAGCACAGTGAATGTTTGCATACCTCACCCTGAAGTGTACTCCACCATTTTAAAACAAAAATTAAAAGAGAAAAAAAAGAAGAAGCCAGAGAGACAGCTAGATCTTTCTTGGACATGTGAGGACACACAAGTGTGTGGCTGTCCATAAACCAGGAACAGGGCACTCACCAAGATCCCAATAATGCTGGCATCCTGATCTTGGACTTCCAACTTTCAGAATTGTTGGGACAATAATTTGTTGTTTAATACATTCAGTTTATGGTATTTTTTTTAGAGTAGCCCAAACTAAAACAGAGACTTATTGACATTTCATCTTATATTGTTTGCTAATACTTTACATGAAACCTGTTTTTTTCTGAATAGGACAACACCAATCTTCTTAGACGCCAATAAACCTTGGTTTGTTATCTGCAATCTCCAGAAACTATCATAGTAAATAATTATACTAAGTGAACACTGAATAGCTTTCTTTTTTTCAGTGAGGATTAGTTGTCTATCATATTCTAGGCTCCCAGAAAGTAAAATTAAGTAAAAGTTGGTTCCCACCTTCAAAGAGCTTTTATTTCTATGAAGGATAGACACACGGAGTCGATAAATTGCAAACAACATAAACAACGTGCATGGCGTCACCTGGAGTGCAGAGAGCTTTCTGTGTTCTACTCCTTTTAGACCAGTGAGAAAGACAGAAATGGTCCAACTGGACAGAAGAAATTGAGGGTAGAATTGAAACTTACCCAACATCCCACAAGCACGTAAGCTGTCGTGCACACTGGAATCCAGGCCTTCTGATTTTTTGTCCATTGCTCATCAATCCTCTTCATCAGCCTTTATGTTGAGAGAGACCTGTAGGGGCTGGAGACCAAATGGAGGGGCTGGGGTCTACCTGAAGAAAACCTGCCCTATCTTTTTATTCTAAAGCTCTCACTCTCTCCTATCAGTGAGAGAGGGAGATTTGTGAAATGTGTGCGCTTTTATCCAACTTCCACACCCTAATGAGGAAAACAACCGCCCCTCCTCCTCCCCTGGGGCTCCAACTCAGTCTTTCTGCTTATGGGGTTTGTTTTTATTTTGTTTTGTTTTTTTAGTGTGCCTGTAGCATGTTTTTTATCTCATAAAGATGATTGAACACCATTAACATTGGTATTCATTTTTCACCTGACGATTTTACTAGCCACTATGCTTTAATCTAACACACTTTGCTTGCTTCTGTTCTCTTCTCTTGACTTTGCCTCTTATTTGATCTGAAATAAGTTAAATGAGCTTGGCACTTGCTTTCCTGTGGTAAAGCATGCTGAGGCTTTGCTGGTGACTCTAGGATCTGTTATTTGTTTCAACTGCTCACATTTAAGCCTAGTCCTCTCTGTCTTCAAAATATAAGGGAGGCCATTCATTGATTCACTCATTCCACAGACATTCCTTGGGTATCTCTATTTATATCAGATTTTATTTTACAGTTTGAAGGTATAAATATTAATAGAACTCAGTCTTGGCCTGGTAAGAGTCAGGATGAATATAACACAGAGTGATGAGCCTTTGAACAGAAGTGCACACACTATGCAGTCAGGGCACTGAACGCATAGCAATAAAATACACCTGGAGAACTAGATTTTATGGAGAAAAAAATGTCTGAGACAATGTTTTGAAAAATAACAGATGAATCAGATGGATGATAGGGAGAAGATGGTTTTTCCAGGGCAGGGAGTATAGCATGTGCAAAGGCACAGAAATATACTTATGCCAGGTATAGAAGTAGTCTGACATGTTGTGTGTTCCCCTGATTTCGGTAGGCAGAGTGAAAAACTAAGGGACAAGTCAAAGAATTTGAAAGTAACCTGAGCAGTTGGACATTTATCCTAAAAGCCAGTGACTCCAATCCTAGGGTCTGTGTGCTGATATGTCCATAAGATACCTAAAATGTCCTATATTTTGTCTACATAAACATGTAAGCAATTATTTGGGGGGAGGAGGGAGGGAGGAAGATGATCGTATAAAACTGTGATGAGCTTTTCAAAATCATTTTTTGCCCAAAGTATTTTGAAGACATTTCTGTAGGCAACAATGCACCATTGTAGATAGTTAAGATAAGAAGGGAATGATCAAGCCAATGCTTTAGAAAGTTTTGACATTCAATTAAACCATTTGCTGCCCTTGTCATTAATCTGAATAAATGCAATTGGTGTTTTCATGGTGTGCAGAAAAATACTCTTTATGATAAACTAGAGGAATTTAAAGATTTTTTACCAGATTACAGACATCTTAAATGTTGGCAACTTCTCTGTTTACCTCAAAAATTGGTAATCTGGGAAGTCTTGAAAAGTTATTATTTGAAAACAAAGTACTCTGTTTGACAATGTTTATTGGCTCTTGCTTATTGGCTACATGGCATTTCAAAAAGGGCATGTTGCAAGGTCTTTGGGTCTGTGGGCCATGGCACTGAAGGGAACATTGAACGGCTGACGCATCCACTGGCATAAGCTTCAGCTTTTCCATATTCATAGCTTCTACATGATTTTCAAACAAATGCCCATATTTTCATCATATTTCATCATATTTTCATCAAGAGCAAAGTCTACATTTCATCAAATACAAAGTCTAGAAGCCTCCGCGAGAACTTATGCAAAGAGTTTAAACAGGATTTGAACCTTGAACTTCTTCTACGTCTACTCTTACTAATGATGCAAATACTTCACAGTTTTGAAAAATGTAGGGACATTAGTAGTAATTACAGTTTGGTCATGAAATAACATATTTTTCTGATGAATGAGTGAAGCAAAATATCCAGTAGAGTGAGTGTGTTGTATTACTTGATTCAGAGAGAAAGTGATTGCTATTTAGTTTTCAAATGATACATTTAATTGAACAAATAAAGAGGAAGACATGACTTGCTAATCTCTCTATTTGACAGACCTATTTCAAAGCCCTAGTTACAACTTTATGTAGTTAAAAAAAACTTGATGTCTAGGAGTTCATTATAAGCTCATAGAAGTTAAATTCCAGGTAAATAGATAGACAAGTTTGAATAAGAAAGACAATGCACAAAGCAAATACATTTGAGTTTACTAAGTGCAAATGCTTTTTCTAAACATGATTTCACTTAAATCTCACAACGATCCCATTAGACTATTATTATTCTTAGCTTCTTTTTAAAGATTAGGAAAGAAGATAAAAGAAAGACCTAGACATGGTAAGTGACTTGCTCAAATTAGTCAGTCATGAACTTGGATTCTGTGTATTAATTTGATAATAATTGCTGCTATACCAAAAATCCCCAAATTTCAATGACCTATAGAAGTCAATTTCTCCCTCCTGTACAACCTCATGTGTATGTTCTTGATAGTAACAGATTCTTCATCTTCTTAATTCTGGGATTTAGTTATTTTTAAGTTTT
Organism: Cephalopachus bancanus; assembly: GCA_027257055.1. Classification (NCBI taxonomy): domain Eukaryota; kingdom Metazoa; phylum Chordata; class Mammalia; order Primates; family Tarsiidae; genus Cephalopachus; species Cephalopachus bancanus. Next base: position 2,488,970 of record JAPVLO010000046.1, on the reverse strand, counting down.
AATGAATCTGTCTTCCAAGTTTGTGAAGTCCCACTTCTAGCCATGGAATGGGAAGATGGGGAAAGCTTACCCACCTTGCAATATTCCGATGCTGAACATAGTCCCAAGTTACAGAAGGAATGTGATTTAGGACCTCACTTTGAAGCCACTTACTTTTTTCTTTTCTCTCTCTCTCTCTTTTTGTTTTTGTTTTTGGGGTTTTTTTGTTTGTTTTTTTTTTGAGACAGGATCTCAGTCAAAAAACAGGGGGAGAGAAAAGAAAAGAAAGAAAAGTTTTTTTAAATGGTCATATCATATTATGTAGTGGCAAGAAAGGTTTGACAATGTAGTTCTAGTCTGAACACCCACTTCCCAGAACCAGCTGCATACTATAGAAGAGAAACTCACATTTTTGGTAGACAATCATCTCTCCCAGAGTTTCTGTCCTAGATCTGTTTACACTAAGTTAGTGGTACTCAACCCAATCAGATCCAGATGTTCTTGGTTTGTAACAAATAGTTGAATATGTCCTTTATCATCCAGAAATAAAATGTATACATTATATTACCTGCCTACATACAAATTTTATTTGTTTATTCTATTTATTCAGTTTTATTGATTCTGAGAAAGAGAAATATAATGCAGGAGAAAGTGAGGGGTGGGAGGTGAAGGAAAGCTCATCAGAATTCATAGAAGCTGGTAGGAAAATAGCTCTGGACTGAGAGTCAAGTATTCTCAAATTTTTTGACCGGTGCTGGACCTTTAGGCATGAAGCATTGGATAATTCAACTTGTTTCTTTTTTTTCATTTTTTTGTTTGTTTTAAAGATGTGGGGTACAATTCAGGTTAGGTATACAAATAATTAATAATGTACATACAAGTTTTTAAAAAGTAAATAGAATTTTTCACATAAGATAAAGGAGAAATAAACTGATATGAAGTTATAATAAAATAATAGATGTTTCAAGACAAGAATACTGAGAAACAACCACCCTAAAAGACATAATGTATTAGATACTTGTGCTTAAGTGTAGATTCACTGTGTATGTGATAGCTACAAACACAAGCTAACTCCTGTGTTTTGTATTAGACATTCACATTTCATTAGCACAGATGTGATTGGTTACATGATTTTCCAATATAGTGAACAAATCTTAGTCGAATTTCAAACAAAAGAATTTACAATCTTCCCATCGTAAATAAAATAAATGCATCCGTATATTGCATATTAAAACCACGAAAACAGTATTTTTTAAATGTGAAAAAAGTTTGGGCTTTTATTCCTAACTAATTATAAGTATTTTTTTTTTAACCTATACGATCACCTGGGTGGATGGTTGAGATCATGGGGTTGTTTAATCGTTCTACAAAAATCAGTCATTGTCCAAGTCTGTCCTTCACATTTCAGAACATTTGGTGACCCAACCCTATCTCTGACCTACTAAATCCAAGTAACATTCTCCCAAATATTGTGACAACAGAGTAACCTTCTAAAATGTACACAAAGACTGATACCTAACCTATGAAAAACTATTCCAATAAGTCATGTTGCCTTCCTAGCTTAATTTTTTTAGAACAGCTTTTGATTTACAGAAAAAATTATGAAAATAGTATAGAAAGTTTCATATACCCACAGCCAATTGTCCCGTTATTAACATCATATAATCATAGGGTTCATTATAACAATTATAAGCAAATATGTATTTATTATTGTTAATTTAAATCCAACTTTATTCAAATTTTCTTAGGTTTTACCTAATGAGTTATCTTCCCACTCCCCACCCCCCACAAGATCCCATCAAAGTAACACACTACATTGAATTGTCATTCTTCTTAGGCTCCTCTTAGCTATGACAGTCTCTCAGTCTTACCTTATTTTTGATAACCTAGATTACTGTGCGTATTGGTCAGGTACTTTGTTAAATGTCCTATAGTTAGGATTTATCTGATGCTTTTCTCATTATCAGACTTGGTTTAGGGGAACCGGGGAGGATGACCACAGAGGTAAAGTACTGTTCTTATCACATCATATCAAGGATGCCTTCTGTTACCATGACAGCACTTGATGTGGGCCTTAACCAATTAGCTAAGGTAGAGTTGATTAGATTTTTTTCACTAAATTATCATTTTTTTCTTTTTCCATACTGTACTCTTGAAAAGGAGTCACTAAGTGCAGTCTAGACATAAAGAGCAGGGAGTTAAGATCTACCACCTTGAGAAAGGAGAATCAACATTAATTATTTGGAATTTTTTTTTGCGTGGAAGTTTTAGCTCTTTGTGGTTTTTCAATTCATTCAATCATTTATCTATGTTTGCTATAAGGATACATATCCATAAGTATACATTGATGTAAATAAATAAAAGATGTAACAATAATGTTAAAATGTAAATGAAATAAACGTACATGATAAATTAAAATGAATAAATTTGGAAATCAGGGAAGAGAGACAATTTGGTTTATGATACTTTATTTACTTTTTTTCTGAAATATTTCTAGTTTTGGCCATTGTTGCTCTTTCAATTGGCTCTTGTGTCTTGTTGACATACCCACAATATCGTGGGCTCTTCTGTTTTATTCTTTTTGTCTACATGCTTCTTACTTGCTGACACTACAAGATGTTCCAGGCCCATCCTATACATTTTCTCCCAGTCCTAGAATCTGCTATTTCTCCAAGGAGCTCTCACTTCTTTTATTGAAAAATCATATTTGAAACCAAAATATGAATGCTAGGTGGACTCATTACTACTAGGGAGCATGGCCTCTAGGTCCTCTTACCTGACAGGAAAATAAAATATGTGTGTATACATTCACTGCATGTATATTTACATATCTGTATTTCCATATGTAACCATCTATGCTAATCTAAACATGAGTTGGGACTGATGTTGGCCACTCTACTCCATTACCATATGAATCCGTTTGACATTCTCCTGCTTGTCAGTAACTTCTAACTCAAGCAGTAAGAAACATGGCTCCCACTATCCTCCATCAATTAATTAGCTATTCAATTCTAGCATAAATGTATAGTAGTATCAAAATTATTACCCTACACCCCGGTTGGAAACAACGGTTTCAAATATAATACAGTTATTAGACAGTTCTTTTTGTCTTTAGTCTTACAGACTTCACACATTTCCATAACATTCTCCCACCCTCTTCAATGAGATTGTGTTATACATTTAAATTTGATTTAGGTTATTTTGTGCAAGTTTGCATTTCATTGTTGGATTCCTCATCCTAAATATTTCTTTTTATTTTTTTATTTTGAATTTATTTATTTATTTATTTTGAGTTGGAGTCTTACTCTGTTGCCCAGACCAGAGTGCAGTGGCCACTCCCGGCCACTGCAGCCTCAACCTGCTGGGCTCTGGCGATCCTTCCACCTCAGCGGAAGTTCCAAGTAGCGGGAACTACAGGTGTGCGCTACCACACCCAGCTAATTTTTTAATTTATTGTAGAGATGAGGTCTTGCCAAGTTGCCCAGGTGGGTCTCGAACCCGCAGGCTCAGGCAATGCGCTCACCTCAGCCTCCCAAAACACAGGATTACAGTCTGAGCCACCAAGCCCGGCTTTTATATTTTTTTTAGTTGACACACATTCAAGTTCAATCTTTCTGCTATACATTTCAGGTTTTGACAAACACATGATGTCATTCATCTACCATTAGCATATTATGCAGAATAGTTTCACTCCCTGAAAAAAAAAAAATCACCTTTCTTTCATTATTGGAACCTACTGGTTTTTTCACGTTCTTATAATTCTCTCTTTCCTGCGTTTCATGTAAATAGAATCATCAACTATATATAATCTTCACTTAGCAATATACATTTAGAATTTATCTGTGTTTTTATGTGACTTGATAGCTTATTCCTTCTTATAACTTAATAGTATTCTATTGTATGGATAAACCACTATTTATTTATCCATTCTGCTATTGAAGGACATCTTTGCTGCTTCCAGTTTTTGGAGATTATCGAAGAGCGGCTATAAACATTCTCATATAGGTTTTTGTGCCTGTGTACATTTTCCAATCAGTTGGGTCAATTCCTAGAAGTGCAATTGCTTTATTGTATAGTAAAACTATGTTTAGCTTTAGTAAGGCTAGGACAAACTAATTTCAAAAGTGGCTGTGTCAGTTAGCATCCCCACTAGCAATAATGAGCTATACGATGATAAAAATATTCCACATTCAGTATTTCTCAATTTGAGCATTAATGAATATAGATGAAGAAATTCTTCAATTTTTCAAGACTGTCCTACACATTGCAAGAGGTTTGGCACCCTTGGGCTTCTTGTACTAAATGCCAGTCGTTGTTATAGCAAAGAGCATCATCATACTTCTAATGCCCTCAAGCAGAGGGGAGGTATACTCCTTTGTGCTAAAATATACTGACCATTAATGAAGAGTATTATAATAAACTCTAAAAGGTTATGTCATAATTTTAAAAAGGAATACAAAATTATCAATCTGAAAAAGTGTACAAACTATGTGAAAGGTTGGAATGAACTATACCCACATATCAAGGGCAATCAGCTCTAAGTGTTAAGACTATAGGTAATTTTTCCCCTTATTTACTCTCTTTTATTTTTTGGTTTTGTAATTAGTGTGTAGTACTCTTGCAAAAGAAAGACCAAAAAATTTTTAAATATTCTAAGTGAAGTGATTATTAAGTAAGATTATTAGTATAGCTTTTTCTAAGAGAGGGATAGTCCTATTTCTTAGACATACTTCCATTCTTTTTCTGAATTAGGGCCAGTGTTCTCACATATTCCCTTTGTTTGAAAAAAAAAAAAAAAAGCAGGCAAAAAAAAAAAAAGATGAAAAATGACAGAAAACAACCAGAAGGTTTTCTTCCCTGTGTCCTGTGTGCATGTGTTTCCACATGGATTCAGCAATGATAACAGGCTATCTCAACTGATTGCACCTGTCCTTCCCCAATAGTTTTGGGTCTTCATTTGCAATTTAGAACATCAGAGCTTTTCTTCTAAGACACAGATTTTCTTCGCATTGTATATTGGGGGGCGGGGATGAGCAAGACTAACAACACAACACGTGTTGAGAGGAGAAGACTCTTTAAAACTGCTTTAACTTCTTATAAGACAGGCAGTTTTAGCATAAGACATTTTGCCTAGCAACCGTTACCCGTGGATTCTGAATGTTAAGGGAGATTTCATAGAATATCACATCCTGGCTATTTTCCACTCACTGATGAAAACCAGTTGAAGACATTTACAAGAGCAAAATGATGTCTGTAGGGACTGCTAAGAACATTTGCAGCTGAGTTTGAGAAAATAATGTACTTTTGTGCCAGACAAATCTAGGTTACAAATCTTCCTCAGCTTCTATGACCTCAGACAAGTGAGTCAACATTTTTGTGCCTCAATTTCTTATCTTACAATGAAGATTCTGACTGGGTTATTGAAAAAAATTAAATATACAAGATTCCTTGTAGACAATAACTTTGTTTTATTAATATTTTTCAAGGACCTGAAATTAAGAGAAGAAATTAATCAGCATCAAACCAATGTTTTCTGCCCTTTTGGAAAGTAGCTTTTTAGAAATTGAATATTTCTTACTTTAAAGGAAGAAAATAAATTATGTTTTATGCATGTTATATGTGTATCAGTTACCTATTGTTTTATAATGAAATCACCCTAAAACTTTATATCTTATAACAAAAACCAGTTTATTATTTCTCAAGCTTCTGTGGATTGGCTGAGAAGTTCTGCAGATCAAGTCAGGACTTTCATGTTGACTTCAGTGTGGCAGAAGTTTAGTTGGGGCAGAAATGTTCAAAATAGTGTCATTTACAGATCTGGCACTTGCTGCTGGCTGTTGTCTGGAGGCTCTTAGTTCTCTCCACATGGCCTCTTATCCTTCAGTAGACTAGACTGCACTTATTCATGTGATGGCAAAGGCTTTTTAAAATGTAAGTGCAGAAGCCACAAGGAATTCACACCATATCACTTTTACCCCATTGTAGTCAAAATGAGTCACAAAGTAGCCCAGGTTCACGAGGTGAGGGAACTGATGCTATCTCCTTATAAAAGATGAAAATACTGTGGCCACATTTTTTTTCAGTCTACAACAATACATTTCAAAACTCATAATACCTAATTTTCACAAGTGCTTTGTGAGATGGAATTATTAATCACATTAATTAAATATTGGCTAACAGATTCAGCATGAAGTAAAATGTGTAGTGGTTAAATATGAAGAGTTCAGGATCAAATTGTCTTGGTGAGAATTCAAACTCCCTCAATTGTCACTCTTAAGCTAGTTGTGTGACCTTAAGAGAGTCACTTTGTTTATTAGTTGCCCAATTTAGTTCCAACAAATCACCAAAAACATAGTGGAATAAAACAACACATTTATTTTCTTCTAGTTCTAGAGCACAGAAGTCCAAAATTAGCCTCCAAGGGCTAAAATCGAGGTATCAGTAGGATGGAGTTCCTTCGAGATGATCTAGGGGAGACTCTTTTCCCTTGCCTGTTTACAACTTCTAGAGGCTTCCAGCATCCATGGTCTCACATAGCTCTGACCTCTACTTTCATTATCACATATGTTCATGACTCAGACCCCCAGTAACCCTCTTATAAGGACCCTTATTGTTATTATATTTGACCCACTTGGATATTCTAAAACAATCACCTCAACTCAATATTCTTAATTTACTTGTATCTGCAAAGTGTCTTTTACCATGTGAGGTAACATATTTAGAGATTCCAGGGATTAGGACGTGAACATCTCTAGGTGGAGGGGAGTCTCATTATTTGGCCTACAACACTTGGACAAGTCATACTCTATGCCCAATTTTCTCATCTGGTAATGGGGGTAATAACATCAACATCACAGTTTTGTTATGCAGATCTTCTGAGTTAAATATGTATAGTATTTACTACAAGGCCTGACACTGAGGAAGCTTTCTAAAAGTAGTAGCTATTACTACTCTCTTTATTATTACAATTTCCCTCAGCTTACTAAGTGTGGAGTAAACATCCAAACTCAGCTTTCTGACTGAACATTAATTCTAAATAAATCATTCAATTTTTTTAACTGAGAATTTTGGTATATTGTAAGCCACCAATTCATTCATGTACAGTATAACTGAATTATAAAGAAACAGTGACTTGTAAGAAAGCTGGTTGAAATAGTTCAAATGAGAGTGTGTTTCTCCTATGAAGTAAATTAAGATAGAGCTTCCTCAGTACCCAGAGAGAAACAGGACCAGCAGCACACTCTATGACCCATCAAAGAAGTGGTAATAACCACATAGGGTAAAGAAGAGAAAAAACAATCAAACTGGGCTAGAACTAGCCAGACTTTCACCTGGATTACCACAGACCACCGACAGCCTCAGGACACAGTGGGGAAGGTGAACGATGGGGATTCAGCAGTTCTGTGCTTCTGCTGTGGACTTGGAGGGATCCCTGAGAATTGTGGGACTTTAGTCCCTCATCGAAAACTACTTTACCCATAGTTGTGCACTGCTAAAACCCAGGTGATGTGGTACAGGAAAAAGGGGGGGGGGGACTGAGCAGCTCCAGCTACCTTATCTCAGGAACTCAACCTTTGAGGGCAACCCAGATGCTTTCTAGTAAGCCCGGGAGGAGATGGGCGCCAAAGGCAAACTCCATAGTAGCAAATAGTTCCCACCTCGGGTGGGCTAAATTGAGAACAACAGAGTTCCTGAGGCCTGTTGCCCTTTGACATTCCTAAGGCAAACTGCCTGAGGCTAAGGCAACATAGAGTAGGACTCATTGCCATATCAACCTCTCTCTGTGTAAACGCTTCTGTGCCATGCTGCACAATAGTATTATCTCAGTGGCCTGGGACTCCCTCCTCAACCCCACTGGGGTACCCAAGAGTGCACAGTTGTGGGGTGCTTGAGCTCCTTCCCCATCACACTCCCCTCAAGAACTAAATTAGAGAACTTGGGTAATCTCCAGAGTAGCACCCTATACCAAGCTTGCCTGGGCACATCTTTGCAGCAACACTCACCAAGGAGAAACCCTATGGACACCATCGCAACTGGCTTTTTCCTGCAAGTGCTACCTCCTGTCCAGAGGTCAAGAGTACAGCCCACTACATTGGATATAATACTTCAGCTTTGGAGAATCTATTTAAAGCTATGAATGAATGAATGAATGAATGAAGCACCAGATAACAACCATTATGATGAATAGAATAGCACCTTACCTATTATCATAAACTTTCAATGTAAATGGTTTCAATGCCCCACTAAAAACATATAGACTAGCAGAAAGGGAAAAAAAAATACAATTCAAATATCTGCTGCCTTCAAGAGCCCTACTTAACACACAGAGACTTCTATAGAGTCAAGGTAAAGGGGTGGGGGAAAATATTCCATGCAAGTAGAAACCAAAACCAACTAATGCGAGTATTCATTCTCATATCAGATAAAACAGACTTTAAACTAACAACAGTAAAAAAAAGACAAGGATGGTTATTATATCATGATAAAGAAATCAATCCAATGAAAATACATGACAAATTAAAATATATATACACCTAACACAAGAGCCCTAATTTTATAAAACAAATTCTACTAGACCTAAAAAGAGTGAGAGAGAGAGAGAGAGATAGCAATAGTGGGGGACTTCCATAATCCACGACAGCAATAGACAGAACATCAAAGTAGAAGTTCAACAAAGAAACACTGGAGTTAAACCAGGCCCTAGAGCAAATTGGACTAACAGATATCTATAGGATATTACACTGCAAAGTTATAGAATATACATTTTTCTTAAAGCACATGAAACATTCTACAAAATAGACCATATGAGAGGCAACAAATCAAGTATCAATAAATTCAAAAAGATGGAAATTCTATTAAGTCTTTCTCAGACCACAGTAGAATACAACTAGAAATGAACTCCAAGAAGAACTCGCAAAACCAAACAAAAACATGGAAGTTAAAAATTCTGCTCCTGGATGATTGGGTCAACAGTAAAATCAAGACGGAAATTTTAAAAATTCTCAAAATGAATGACAGCAATGAAACAAGTTATCAATACCTCCAGGACACAGTCAAAGCTGTATTCAGAGGAAAATTGATAGTGCTTAAGGCCTTACATTAATAAGACTGAAATACTGCACACTGACAACCTAACACTTCAAGGAACTAGAAATACATGAACAAACCAAATCCAAAGCTGGTAGAAGAAAAGCAATAAAGAAATCAGAGCAGAATTAAATGGTATAGAAATTTTAAAAATACAAAAGTTCAGTGAAGCAAAGAGTTGGTTCTTGGAAAAGATAAGCAAAATTGAGAGACCACTAGCTAGATTAATATGAAACAAAGAGAGAATATTCAAATTAGCTCAATCAGAAATGAAAAATGAGACATTACAACATTCCAAAGATCATCCAAGACCGTTATGAACACCTCTACTCAAACAAACTAGACAATCTAGAGAAAATGGATAAATTATTGGAAACACACAACCCCTCAGACTTAAGTCAGGAAGAAATAGAAATCCTGAACAGACCAATAACAAGTAGCAAGAATGAAACAGTAATTAGAAATCTCTCAATAACAACAAAGACTAAGACCTGATGGACTCGCAGCTGAATTCTACCAGGCTTTCAAATAAGAACTGGCACCAATTTTATTGAAGCTATTTCACAAGATTTAAGAGGAAGGAATTTTCTCTAACTCATTCTCCAAAGCCAGTAACAATCTGATATCAAAGCCAAGAAAAGATGCAATAAGAAAACTATGAACCAATATCTCTTATGAACATAGAAATGAATATTCTTAACAAAATATTAGCAAACTGAATTCAACAGTACATTAAGCAATAATAATAATAATAATGCACCATGACCAAGTGGACTTTATTCCAGAGTGGTTCTACATATGCAAATCAATAAATGTGATCCACTACATTAGCAGAATTATAAATAAAAACCATATGATCATTTCAAGATGCAGAAAAAGCATCTGATAAAAATCCAGGCTCCCTCCGTGACATAAATCCTCATCAAATTAGACTTAGAGAGAATATTCTTCAAAATAAGTCATATATGACAAACTGATAACCAGTGTCATCCTAAAAGGAGAAAAGTTGAATGCATTCACCCTCAAAACTGGAGCAAGCCAAGGATGCCCATTTTCACCACTCTCATTCAACAAAGTACTGGAAGTTCTAACCAATGCAATCAGGCAAAAAAAAAATGAAATAAAGGGTAACCAAACAGGAAAAGAAGAAATCAAACTATCTCTGAAATCCATCAACATGATCTTATACCTAAAAATCCTAAAAACTCCTCCAGAAAACTTCAGGACTTGATAAACAAATTTAGTAAAGCCTCAGGATACAAAATCAACACACACAAGTCAGTAGTAGTGCCAATAGCGACCAAGCTGAAAATCAAATCAAGAACTCAATTCCATATACAGTAGCAGCCAAAAAGCTAAAATATGTAGGAATATATTTAGCCAAGGAAATGCAATATCTAATCAAGGAGATTGCAGAGAATAAAAACAAATAAAGAAATAGTCTAGGCTCATAGATTGAAAGAATCAGCATTGTTAAAATGACCATATTACCCAAAGTAATCTACAGATTCGACACAATCCCTATAAAACTACCATCATTTTTCACAGCATTAGAAAAATCAATTCTAAAATTCATATGGAACCAAAAAAGATCCCGAGTAGCTAAAGCAATACTGAACAAAAAGAACAAAGCTGGAGATATCACATTACCTGACTTCAAATTATACTACAAGACTACAGTAACCAAAACAGAATGGTACAAGAGAAAACACATGGACCAATGGAATGGAATTGAGAATGCAGTAGTAAACCCAAATACCTACAATCAAATCATCTTTGATGAAGCAGACAAAAACATACACTGGCAAAAAGAAACTTTATCCAACAAATGAAGCTGGGAAAATTGGATAGCTAAATGCAGAAAAATGATAACTGATCCTTATCTCTCCCCATGAACAAAAATTAGCTCAAGATGGATTGAAGACTGAAATATCAGACCCGAAGTCATAAAACTCCTAGAGGAAAACCTAGAAAAACTTTTATGGACATTAGCCTAAACAAATAATTTATGGCTAAAACCTTAAAAGCAATTGCAGCAAAAACAAACATAAATAAGTGGAACTTAATTAAACAAAAAACCTTCTACACAACAAAAGAAATAGTCAACAGAGCAAATAGGGAACATACAGAGTGGGAGAAGGTATTCACAAACTATCCATCTGATAAAAGACTAATATCCAGAATTTACAAAGCACTCAAACAAATCAGCAAGAAAAAAGCAAATAACCACATTAAAAAGTGGGCAAATGATATGAACAGATATCTCTCAAAACAAGATATACAAATGACCAGCAAACATATGAAAAAATGCTCAACATCAGTAATTCTCAGGGAATTGCAAATCAAAACCCCAATGAGATACCTCCTTACACCAGTCAGGATGGCTATTATTAAAAAATTTTTAAAAATAGATGCTGGAGTGGATGTGGAGAAAAGTAGGAATATGAATTAATACAACCTCTATGGAAATTGATATGGAGATTTCAAAGAACTAAAAAGTAGATCTGCCATTTAATCCAGCAATCCCACTGCTAGTTATCTACCCCAAGAAACAGAGATAATTATATAAGACACCTGCACCCGTATGTTCATTGCAGCAAAATTCACAATTCACAATTGCAAAGATGTAGAATCAGCAACCTAATTGCCCATCAACTGATCAGTGGATAATGAATACCTGATGTATATACATTATGGAATACTATTCGGCTATCAATAAGAATGAAATAATGGATTTTGCAGCAACTTGGGTGGGATTGGAGAACATCACCCTAAGTGAACGAACTCAGGAACAGAAAACCAAAGACCACATATTCTCACTTATAAATGGAAACTAAACTAAGGATCTGCAAAGGCAAAGAGAATGATATTATGAAACCTGGAGACTCACAAGGGGAAGGAGGGAAGGAGTGAAGGAATTAAGAATTATTTATCAGCAATAATGTGCACAGGTAGGGATGGCAGTTTTACTTGAAACCCAGACTTCTTCACTCTATACAGCTATGTAACCAAAAACAATTTGTACCCACTAAAGCTGTTGAAATAAAGAAAAAGAAAAAAAAAAGAACTAGTTCAAATGTAGAATGAGGACTCAAAATAAACTTTTAAAAACTGTATACTATAACCAATTTTTAATTTTTTAAAACATGTCCTGAGCACTTACTAGATGCCACTGCATTGCTTTCTTTCTCATATGTTGTCTTATTGATTGCTGTCAAAGTCCTTCATTATTGGTGACTTCATCAAGGTACAAGCTGTTATTTTCATGTTACAAACGAGAAAACCATAGTTCAGATGGCTAAGGATACTCAAATCCCAAAGCAATTCAAGCAAGTTCGACTATGAAAATCCTGCCCTTATGCAATGCAATTTGGCTGCAATGAAAGGAATTTTTATTAAGTGACTTTCAACATATATTGCAATTTACATTTGTACTTGCCTTGTTTTGGTGAAGAGAAGTGGTAGGGCTTTTCTTCCCTCAACTTTCTTAAAAACATTAAATAGAGAGGAAGAAATTTGGTATAGTCAGGATGGCAATCTTACAAACACCTTATAGCCCAACCTGGAGGCAGCCAGAAAATGCCGTCCTATGAAAGCTCCTAAAATATTTAAAGCAAGTTTTAAAGTCAAACAAGGCACTTAGTCCAAGCCATCAAATTGCACCCTAGAAAAGTGAGTGAAAAGAAAGGGTTTACTGGTGGGCATGACGAGACTGGAGAGGGGTGGATTTTTCCCAGAGTGGACTGCTTCCAACCTGGGTGGCCATCACGGATATGGAACCCACTAGATCAAGGTTTGAGTGTCAACACTGTGGCTTACATGATCCTTCAGAGTTTAGAGATGACAGAAGGAAAGTGAAAAGTAAATCCAAGAGATATAAAGAGACTGGTTGGGTGCAATAAATAGTGGGCATATTCCTTATATTACTTTGTAATTTATAAAATTATGCCACAACACCCCCCAAAAAAGGAATTTGGGTTTGGCTATATCAGCCTGTTTAAAAATAATTTAATTTATACAGTGTGGCCGACTGTTAAGTATTATCCCCATTTTACAGATGAGGAAGTTGAGTCTCTGGGAGGATAATTAACTGCCAACATCATGAAACTGGTAAGCGGCAGAACTAGGAACAGAGTCTAGGTCTTCTTGTTCCAAATTAAACATAATTCCAAAAACACTAAGCATGTGTTTGCCTCCAAAATGTTCACCAGTTTTTCTTACTATTGTGACATCTGCAGGTATTGTTCAAGAGGTGAGAAAACAGTATTTAATAAAGGACTTATTTACAGAGGTGTGAGCATAGTTAAGGGAACCAGAGAGGCACAACTAGTTTCCAACCTTGCTCCAGAGCTTGGCAATAACTAGGAGCAGCTACTGCCTTAGGGCTGGACAGGAAAGAGGAAGAAGTAGAATTACAGGACTCTATGGAGCCCTGAGAGAGGGGTTTCCCAACAGAATCTACGAGTGCTGGTGAAGACGTAGCTACTTCCAAACAGTTGGTCTGATAGAAGCAGAACTTGTGTGAATAAATCCTCAGATCTCTCTTCTCCCTCTTCCCATGCTTCCTTAGGTTCTCTGATTGGCTGATGCCACCCTAATGTCAAAAATCAAAGAAGGTATGGAACCTTCTAATAATGTATATTGGTCTCCTGGGGCACAATGGAAAGAAGAGACTGCAGTGAAGGAGTGAATAGAGAATACAATGTATAAGTCTCATTACATTGTCAGTGGCCCAATCTAAAAATACGAATCAAGTTCCATTTTACCTCATTTCTTACAGTCCATCTTTTACCTGTGAGCTCACTACTAGGAATTTACAGCTGCTAATTTTGTTTAAATGAGCACCTATCCCATATATATGAAGACCACTCCATTCGCTGAAAATGGTGACTGAAGCTGAATCAACGCTGAGCAAGTATTCTGAAAAAATCTTAGGAAATGTCTGAGAAGTGTAGTGATCATTATTTTAAACAACTGGAAAATTTTGTGATCAATGATGCTATGTGCGGAAGGTACAACAGGATTAGAAAAGAGAAGGAGAAGAAAAGGTCCTGGCTGTGTTTAGATGATTTTTGCAGGGAAATTCCACTCAGGAACGGCAAACCTAAAGTTCTTCTTTCCCCAAACATTACTTGACAATGGTCAATCCGTGCCTTAGGGTCTATGCAGAAAAGGCTGGGAAAAAAAACATCACAAAGGTAGAAATGGGCTCAAGACAGAAGACTGGCTAAAGATTAACATGGGGAAAATTAATGCAGTGAGATGGTTTATGCACAAATTCAAGGAATTCAGGGCACAACAACAGATGTGTTATTTTTATTAGACATTTCAGGAAGTAAATATTGGTCCCTCAGGTCATACTACAATGTTTATATTACATTGGGCCTTCAATAAGTAGCCTTCCTTGATTGAGCAAGTTGCATACTTGACAACAAACTGTATGCATTCCATCCACAGTTTATTTCATTTCCCCAGATTTGTTACCAAATTTGCTATCTCTCACTTTACCCTACACTTTTCATTCCTACTCGAATACTCTTTCTACCTTGCAAACCTGTTGATGTTAAGAACCAGGTAGTAAATGGCAAAGGTATCTTGACTCTTTAGTTCAGGGCACTTTATATATCTCTGGAGTCCTATTTCAGCTTTAAAATTATGAGTCTGTGCTTCCAATATTTTTTTGAAAATTAACTTAATGTTGCCTCTAAATCTATATTGGAAATCATAAGATTCTTTCCAGATTGAATACCTACAAAATCCATTTCATTTTATGCCTCACATGTATGGAGGTATAACTGGAATGTTATTTAGGCTGCTGAGGTATTTTGTTAATGCTCTGCTTTGTTTTAGAACTTTTTGGTTTTTTGATTGCTTATCTGGCAACCTTGTAAATCTATCTAACTATTGAACTTCAAATTCAAAGGAAATCTGAGAAATACCTAGTAGGATAATCTTTAAACACTAGTATCTCAGAAATATAGAAATAAGTATCATACTTTTTGTCACATTTTGTTGTACACAAACAACATAAAAATCAATGAATGAGAATTTTGTATTTCAATCGTATATAGACTGATGCCATAACTTGATTTAGATAACATCTTTAATGAATAAGGTAAAAAAAAGTTTAAAAAATTACTCATAGTTTTGTAATATACATGGTCTATATACTGGTTATTCAACAACATTGCCAAGCTCTCCATGCAACTTTTTTTGTTTGTTTCTTTTTTTCATAATCAATATTTTTTATTATGATATTGTGGGGTACAGTTAAGGGTTAGGTATACAAATATGCTTTGTTCAGGCACCCTTGTTGATAATAGGTGTCTCCCCGTCTCCAGATAGATATTTGCTACCATTAATCCCATCTCCCTTCCTCTCCCTCCCCCATAGTTTTCCACCACTGTCAGTCATTTTCTTATGATATTACTTTGGATGATCAAGGTCCACTACATGAGTGAGAACATGTGATACTCAGATCTTTGTTTCTGTAAGAGGTCACTCAGTATTATAGACTCTAGTTCCATCCAGATTCCTACAAAATTCATGATTTTGTACTTTTTTATGGTTGCATAGTATTCCATTGTGTATATGTACCACATTTTTTAAATCTAGTCTTTTGATGGACAGCATGGTTGCTTCCAGGTTCTTGCTATTGTGAACAATGCTGCAATAAACATACATGTGCAGGTATCTTTTATATACAGTGATTTGAGTTCTTCAGGGTATATTCCAGTAGGGGGATTGCGGTGTCATACGGGAGGTCAATATTTAGAGCTTTTAGGAACCGCCATACTGTTTTCCACAGAGGTTGCACTAGTGTGCAACCAACAGTGTAGAACTGTTCCCTTTTCACCACACCCTCTCCAGCAACTGTTATTTTTTGAGTTATTGATAATTGTCATTCTGACTGGAGTTAGGTGGTATCTCAGTGTGGTTTTGATTTGCGTCTCCCTGATGATTACTGAGGTTGAGCATCTCTTCATGTGTCTGTTGGCTGCTAGGATGTCTTCCTTTGAGAAGTGTCTGTTCATATCTTTTGCCCATTTTACAGTGGGGTTGTTAGTTTTTTTCTTTTCAGTACGTTTGAGTTCTTTGAAGATCCAAGACGTTAAGGCTTTGTCAGACCTGGAGTTGGCAAATACTTTTTCCCAGTCTGTAGGCTGTCTCCCTGCTCTCTTGATGGTTTCTTTGGCTTTGCAGAAGCTTGTCAATTTAATGAGGTCCCACTTGTCTATCTTCTCTCTTATGGCCTGTGGGTTTCAGGTTTTGTTCAGGAATTGGATGCCAGTTCCAATTTCCATGAGGGTATGTCCTTCATTTTCTAAGGTTCTTATGGTTTGAGGTTTTACATTTAGGTCTCTGATCCATTTAGAGTTAATTTTTGGGTATGGGGATAGATAGGGTTCCTGTTTCAATCTTCTGCATGTGGTCAGCCAGTTTTCCCAGCACCATTTACTGAATAGGTTCTCCTCTCCCCAGTGGTAGGTGGTGGAGGCTTTGTCAAAGATGAGTTGGTTGAGAAATTGAGGTTTTGCTTCTGGAATCTCAATTCTATTCCATTGGTCTATATGCCTGTTCCTATACCAATACCAAGGGGTTTTGATGATTGTAGCTTTACAGTAAAGTTTGAAGTCTGGTAATGTGATACCACCTGCTTTTTTTTTTTTTTTGCTGAGGATTGTTCTGGCTATTCTTGGTCATTTGTGTTTCCATATGAATTCCTGTGTTGTTTTTTCTAGGTCTGAGAAGAATGTTGCTGGTAATTTGATGGGTATTGCATTAAATCTGTAGATTGTCTTAGGTAGGATGGACATCTTCACAATGTTGATTCTTCCATTCCATGAGCATGAGATATTTTTGCACTTGTTTGTGTCATCTTTGATTTCTTTGAGCAGTGTTTTGTAGTTTTCATTGTAAAGGTCTTTCATGTCTCTGGTTAGGAAGATGCCAAGGTATTTTTTTTTTTTATGGCTATTGTGAATGGAATTGTGGTTTTTATTTGGGTTTCTCTTTGTTTATTATTGGTGTAAAGAAATGCGATTGTCTTTTGCACATTTATTTTATATCCTGAGACTCTGCCAAAGGCCTTTATCAGTGTAAGAAGATTTTTGACAGATTCTCTTGGGTTTTCAAGGTACACAATCATGTCACCTGCAAAGAGAGATAACTTGACTTCCTCTTTTCCTATTTGGATACCCCTGATTGTCTTCTCTTCTCTGATTGCTCTACCCAGGACTTCCAGTACTATATTGAACAGGAGGGGTGAGAGTGGGCATCCTTGTCTTGTTCCAGTTTTCAGGAAAATGGTTCCAATTTTTGTCCGTTTAGGAGAATGCTGTCTGTGGGTTTCTCGTAGATAGCTTTTACTATTTTGAGGTATGTTCCATGTATGCCTAGATGTTCGAGGGTTTTTATCAAGAAGGGGTGCTGGATTTTTATCAAAAGTTTTTGCTGCATCTAATGACATAATCATGTGGTTTTTGTTTTAACGTCTGTTGATATATTTAATTACATTTATGGTTTTACAAATGTTGAACCAGCCTTGCATCCCAGGGATGAAGCCTACTTGGTCATGATGGATGATTTTTGAGATGTGTTGTTGAATTTGGTCCTAGGATCTTGTTGATAATTTTAGCATCTATATTCATCAACAATATTGGCCTGTAGTTCTCTTTCTTTGTTGGGTCTTTACCTGGCTTGGGTATAAATGTGATATTAGCTTCATGAAATGATTTGGGGAGAGTTCCATCTTTTTCAATTGCCTGGAATACCTTCATAGGATTGGAATCAGCTCCCCCTTAAATGTCTTGTAGAATTCTGCTGGAAAGCCATCTGGTCCAGGGCTTTTTTTTTTTTGTAGGTAGTTTTCTTATTACATAGTCAATTTCCTTGATTGTTATTGGTCTATTTAGGGTCTCAATTACTTTTTGTTTCAACTAGGCAGGTTGTGTGATGACAGAAAATTCTCCATTTCCTTAAAGTTTTCAAGTTTGTTTCCATTCAAGTGTACATAGTAGTCTCTCATGATCTTTTATATTTCTTCAGGGTTAGATGTGACTTCATCTTTTGTGTTTCTGATTGTGCTTATTTGGATTATTTTCTCTCTTTTTCTTGGTCAGTCTAGATAGGGGACCATCGATCTTGTTTATCCTTTCAAAGAACCAGTTTTTTGTTTCATTAATTTTTCGTATTATCTTTTTGTCTTCTATGTCCTGGATTTGGGCTTTTATTTTGGCGATCTGGATTCTTCTGCTGAAATGAGGGTTTTTGTGGTCCTGCTTTTCCAGCTTCCTTAGGTGGCTTGTTAGGCTGTTAATTTGTGATCCTTCCATTTTCTTCATGTGCGTTTGTAGCAATATAAATTCCTCTCTTACTACAGCTTTCATGGTGCCCCAGATATTTTGGTAAGATGTTTCTTCATTTTCATTTGTTTCCAGGTAACTTTTGATCTCTGTTTTGATTTCATCATTGACCCAAGGGTTGCTTAGCATCATGCTGTTTAGTGTCCATGTATTTGTGGGTTTTGGGGGGAACTTGTTGGTATTAATCTTTATTTTTATTCCACTGTGGTCCAAGAAGGAGCATGGTAAAATTTCAGTCCTTTTTAATTTGCTTATGTTTGATTTATGGCCAATTATGTGGTCAATCTTAGAATACATTCCATGCAGTGATGAATAGAATGTGTATTCTGTGGTCTTTGGATGGAGTGTTCTATAGGTATCAATTAAGTCCATTTGGTCAAGATCACATTGAGGTTCCAGATCTCATTGCTGATTTTTGTCCTGATGATCTGTCTAGGGTTGTGAGTGGAGTATTAAAGTCCCCAGTTATGATGGTGTTAGAGTCAATATCTTTCTTTAGTTTTCCTAGAAACTGCTTTATGAAAGTTTGTGCTCCTATATTGGATGCATATATGTTTTGGATAGATATTTCTTATTGATGGAATGAACCTTTTATCATTATGTAGTGGCCCTCTGTATCTTTTTAAATTTTTGATAGCTTAAATGGTATTTTGTTGGAAATTAGGGTCACAACTCCTCCTTTCTTTTGTGTTCCATTCACCTGAAACTTTGTTTCACATCCTCTTATTTTGAGTCTGTGCATGTCCTTTCTAGTGAGATGGGTCTCTTGAAGGCAGTTTATTGTTGCCTGGTGATATTTTATCCATTTTGCCATTCTATGTGTTTTCAGTGGTGCAGTCAGTCCATTCACATTCTGGCTAATTATTGAAATGTGAGCGTTCATCCTTATCATAGAGTTCTTATAGAATTGTTGTTCTTTCACTTGGCTTTTTGTCTTTCTTTTGATTCGGGGGTTGGTTTGTGTGTATTTTATTCTTTTTCCTGTACTCTTGTGAAGAACATTGCTCTTTTTTCCTTTTCTTCTGTGTTTAGTACTTTCTTAAGTGTTTCATGTAGAGATCGTCTGGTGGCAGTGTAAGCTCTTAGGGATTGGATATCTGGGAAAGATTTTGATTCCCTCACTGATGAAGCTTAACTTGGCTGGGTAGGTTATTCTTGGTTGAAATTGTTTATGTTTTAGAACTTTGAAGATAGGGCTCCAAGCTCTCTAGCCTGAAGGGTTACTGTAGATAAATCTGCTGCTATTCTAATTGGTCTTCCATGGTAGGTGATCTGGCCTTTTTCTCTTGCTGCCTTTAGGATTTTTTCTTTTATGCCTACTTTGTTTAGGCAAATTATAATGAATCTGGGAGTTGGTCTTCTCATTTGTTGTCTTGCAGGGGTTCTCTGAATCTCATGTGTTTGAATTTTTGCATCACTGATTAGAGAAGGGAAGTTTTCTTGAATAATCTAGTGGAAAGTTTGTTCCAGTGTGATCTCTGTCTCTCTATCTGCCTCAGGAAGTCCAATTACTCTTAAATTTGGTCTCTTGAAGTAATCGCTCATCTCTTGAAGGTTTTATTCTGTGTTTTTAAGCTTGTTTTCTGTGTTTTTAACAGTTTGAGTTAGTTCTATATTTGGTCCTCAAGGTCTGAGATTATTTCTTCTGTTTGGCTAATTCTGCTTCCCATGCTTATCAGTTTGTTATTTATTTCATTCATAGTATTCTTTATTACTGTTATCTCAGTTATCAGCTCCTTCCTAATTTCTTCTTGTCTCTCCTCAATTCTTTTTAATCTCTCCATTAATGCCTTGATATCTATGTTTATAGTTTTAGACCAGTCATTCTGAGGGCTCTTCATTGTTTGCCATCTGAAGTCAGTTTTCTCAGTGACTGCCCTCCCAGGGGTCTGGGAGAGACCCATATTCTTCTTTTGGTTTTCCTTCATTTGTGTAAATTTTCCTCTCTCTCCCCCTTTCCCTCCCCTTCTTTAATTCTGTTTTTCAGGGAAGGTGGGGTTGCTTTTGCTTCACTTGTATAATCTCCTGTTCTTCCTTATGAGGGTTCTCTGCTTTTGTTCACTTTTGAGGTTGGAGTGGGGCTGTGGATGTACTTTTTGTAGTTTTGAGGTTTAATTGAGGGGGAAGCTGTGATTCAGAATCTATATGCTGATTCCAGCATCCACCAACAGGTGTATGAACACACTGGAACCTATTTCCCACTGCCTTACAATCTGTCTGTGCAGCAGGATGTAGGTTTGGTCCCTGGAACAAAAGGAGGTACAAAAGAGTGAAATAATGGAGGAAGGGGGAGTCAATAGGAAGTTAGAAAGAGAGAAGAGTGAGAGGTAAAACAGACATACATACCAACTAACAGGTGAAAAAGAGACACAAGACTGGAGAAAAGTGAAAAAAACACGCAAGCAAAATTCCCTAAAGAATACTGGTAGCTACACAAAGACAGACCATAAAATCATGCCTTTTGACGCATTTTCCCTAACACAAACAGATACTATAAGTCAAAAAGCAAACAAAAGTAAGCAAAACAAACAGTCAAAATGATAAAATCAACAGTCAAAATAAGAAATCAGACCAGCTCTGGAATCTTTCCTGAGTGTCTAAAGTCTCTTCAGCTCTGATCTCCAGCCTCTCCCCTTTGCTTTCATTACAGGCAGCTAGATTTACTCTCAGCTTGGGTTTGTTCTTTTAGCCTGCTGCCTGGGAGGTCTGCAACTCTTAGGTGCCTGTGTCTGATTCAGTGTAGTGGGGGAGATCTATCTCCTGTTTAGCTATGTTACCTTAGGAACCGAGGTGGAGGCTGTTCATAGGTGGGAGGGGAAATGCAAATCTCTGCCTGGAGAATGGCCATGGTGGCAGCTCCTCTTTCACAGATCCTTTCTCTCTGCTTGTCTGGGTCCCTGGGCGATCCACTATGATGGGCTGTGGTGGTGTGCGAGGCACCAGGGATCAGTTGCACAGCTGGGCACTGGATCTGGGGTGTTACCAGCAGGCTGGGGTGGAGGAGGGAGTCAGGAGTTCCCTCCTCTGAAGCTGAGAGCCTCTGATCAGCACCTCCTTAAGATATGCTGTTCCCTTACACAAGCATGGGGTTGCGCTCTGGGTGCCTCAGCCAGGGTGGGCCCAGAACTCCAGAGCTCCAAAGCTCCAAAGGGCAGGCGGTGAGCATCAAGAGTAGCCCTGGGCCCCTCACAGGGTACTTCAGCTAGAAATGGAACCGGTATCTCTGAGGGGTGGCTCACAGGGTACTTCAGTCAGAAATGGAACCAATATCTCCTGGGTGACTGGCGGCTTGGTGCTGGGTGCTGGGTGAGACAATGTAGTCAGGGAGGGAGCTGAGACCCAAGACTCCTGCCAGGGTGGGGGTCGTGTATAGTGGAGCAGCAGCAGCCAGGGACCGCAATGTCCGACCCTGAGTGGAACCGAGGGTCCCCAGGCCTCAGACTTGTGCAGCTGGCTGTGGGCAGGAGGGTGGGGAAAGAAAAGTAAGAGTCTTGTTGGGAGTTCATGTTTGGAGAATCTCATAATTCCATCTATGCTGTTGCCATCTTACCGGAACTCCTCTCCATGCAATTTGGGAAAAATATATTTATCTAACTATTTTGCTATTCTGTGATAGTAACTTATCAATTTAACAAAAATGCCCATTTACAGAAATACAAGACCAAATATTTGAACATTTTTGTTAATTCAGGCAAGATTGTTAATCTAGTGGCCTAACTGAATGTACAAAGTGAAGCAGACCATGTACTATGGATTTTATATTTAGTGTAGGGCAGATCACATGATATGGTAATTATCTGCAAATATCTAAAAAAAAAAAAAATAGCACCTTAAAAGGGGCTAGCAATATTCTCTTTGGTTGTAGCAGGACTAGCGCTAACAATAAAAGTTATAGGCCATTAGATTTTAGGTCCTTGAAAGCAAGAATGATCTAAAAAAAATGTTAAAAACATAATTTACTGTTTCTAGAAGTGGTGAGTTCTCTATCATGGAAGGTATTAAAACAAATTACAGATATATCTTCTTACATCATTTACCCAATTTTAGTTTTGAAAGCAGAGATTGAGCTGCCTAGAAAAAAATAATGTATTAATCACTGCTCATTTTCTTTTTTGCTATGTTCTAAATATATAATTAAACTCTTGTGTATTAACAAGCACAAGGCTTTTCAGAAAAAAATTTATCTCTAAACAGAGGAAACCAATTCAACTGTATTCAAAGTGGGAAGGAAACAGACATGATGATCTCATTGTTGTATTTCTAGGAAAGATGAGTCATACAGTCTGCTCAAATTCAGGGTAGCTGGAGGGAAGCTGGACATCAATGATGCTTTCTTTCTTTTTAATAGGGACCAGAGTCTCAAGTTTCTTTAAAAATAAAAGACAGGAAAGCACTTAGGAATTGGCCCAAACTAAGAAAACTTCACTAGAATATTCTGAAAAATATAAATATAAATAAATCTGTTTCAACTTGAAATTAATTAAATTGAGTGTGGGAAGTGGGTAGGAAGGAGGGGTCATATAAACCATACAAACTCTGCTATTTCTAACTCCAGCCACCATCCCCAAGTTCAATTTTAGTTTCCCTTTGATTTACTTGCAAGGACAAAGAACGAGTTCAGAGATGTGAAGGGCTCCAGAGGGAGAGGGAGTTGCTGGAGGCAAAGCTACATTGGCCCCTAAAAGACATTGGGGAGGAAGCTCATGCTGTTTTAAAAGAAACTTTTTGTCAGTTGGGTAGTAGAGTATAGCAGTCATAGCTCTAAAAGCTTCTTTCTTTCTAAATTGCTCCAAACTATATGCCATGGTTTTATATTTCTATAAACTGGCATTTACCAAAAATCTACTATGGACCAGGCACTGTAAAACAGATTTATGGATGTGAAATTTCCATGCTTCTTGAGTGGCACCCAGTTTCTACGTTTTGAGAGAATTCTTTTGTGCCAACACCCTCGGTAACACACATTCTACAAAATTGGAAGGACTTCCTGTCACTAAGAGGTGGAAAAAGGTGGGAATACTGACCTTCTATGGGATGTGGGAAGATATGGAATTTACATTTTCTCAATACTCTATTTTTTCAAGTCTATTATAACAATAAAATCACTTGGAAGTATAGTTTAGATTTTACTGGCTTGAACGCCATGCTTATGATAAATGATTAAAATCAGTCTATCAGTTTAACAGTATTCAAAGAGACAGTCCATATAACTTTGCACTGATGTTTTAGTGAACATTAAATCGATTTATAAAAACTTAGAGTTCTTAAAAGGATTGTAATGTAGGTCAATTTCTGCCTTTTCTTGAGTTGGTAAACTCAAACGCAGCAAGGACAATGACTTATTCTAGTTCCCACCTAATTATTACTTAGATAACTAAGTAAAAAGTGGAAGTATTGATACAGTAATGTGTGCAAGCTACTTTAATTATATTATCCCATTTAATGTCTCCAAATTAGTTTTATTAGAATCATTTATAATTTATTTTTATTAAAATCATACTTAAATATAATTGAAATCATAGAACAGTTCAATAGGGAATGTTAGAAAAAAATCCTCTTTGGTACTCATTGATATCCAATTTTAACTCTCTTAATTGATTCTTTTTATATCTACTTTTATAGCTCCAAAGGATGTTAATATTCCTACTCCTAAGTTTTCAATTCTGATATTTTGGTTTAGGGCATTTTCTAACAGCTTCCTAAGATGTGACAAGTAACATTCTTGAGAAATTAGATTTCTGGAAATGGCCTTACTCTATACTCAAACTTAATTGATAATTTGTTTGAATATCAAATTCTAGGGTGAAAATCAACTTTTAAAAATGTCAAAAGCATTCTTCACTTTATATTAATTTTCAGTATTACTAATAAGGAAACTAAGACATTCTGACTTTTGTACCAACTTTTGAAACTCATTTATTTTTTCTATGTGAATGTTTATTCTATCTTCTTTGCCGTAAATTCTGAAATTCCTCATGATGTACACTGAGGGAAAGCCTATGAGTTTATTTTCATCTGTTTTTCTGGGTTCATGGTGGGCCCTCCAAATATGAAAATTCTTATTATTCAGTTCTAAGAATATCCCTTGATTTGCTTCAAGGATGGCTTCTTTACCTCTTTTTTGCACTATCTCTTTTTGAAGTTTCTGTTATTCAGGTGTTGGCAAATTTGTACAAATTTTATACTTCTAATCTTCATCTCCCATTTTCTGTTTTGGCCCTTTGCTCTAATTTGTGGTTTCTTCTTATTATTATCTAATCTTTCTTTTGAGTTTTTCATCTTTGCTATCTTGTTTCTAATTTCTAAAGCTTTATTTAATTCCCCAAGAATTAGATTTTAGAGCACCCTATCATTGTTTCATTAACGTGATTTTTAAAATTTTTTCTGGTGATATTAACTTCATTTTTTCCCATGCCTTCTTTGCCTCACAAGAATTCATAGATTCAGTTTTCTCAGAGTAATTAATTTTTCACCAGTTTGTTTTGTTTCCATTTTCTATTAGATACTTTTCTCAAAGTCTGGTGATCCCTGCTTCTCTGTTGCTACTTGAGATTAGAGCACTGAGAAGTAAAATGGAAGTTCTGTGGTGGTTTGTCTCACTCTTGCTCTGTCTTTCTCAAATGGATGTTGTATGAAAATTAACCCCTAATTCCCTCAAAATTAACTTCCTTTTGTGAATCTAGAGTATACAAAGGGTGCCAAAAATGTACACATTTTAAGAAAGGACAAAACTGCATTAAAATTGTAATACTCAATATATACAAATAACAAAAGATGAATACAAATTACATTTGACTTCTACAATTACAAGAGGGGCTCAAAGTGTTTAACATCAGTATCCAGACACTTCCAGTTATGGCAAACATCTCTTAAAATGTGTACATATATTTTTTGGCACTCCTGGTATTATGCTAATAATATACAAATAATTTACCATAAAGAACTTTAGAAAATAACCACTAGCCAGGCTCAGTGGCTCAGCCTGTAATCCCATGCCTTTGGGACTCTGAGGTGAGTGGATTGCCTGAGCCCGTGGGTTCGAGACCCGCCTGGGCAGTGAGACCTCATCTCTACAATAAATCAAAAAATCAGCTGGGCATGGTAGCGTATGCCTGTAATTCCGGCTACTTGGAAGCCTGAGGCGGAAGGATCGCCGGAGCCCAGCAGGTCGAGGCTGCGGTGGCTGGAAGTGGCCACTGCCCTCCAGTCTGGGCGACCGAGTGAGACTCCAACTCAAAAAAAAAAAAAAAAGAAAATAACCACTAAACTCATTTCTGGGAACTATGGCTTAGATGAAGAAATCTGATTGGAATGATAATCAGATTAGGTCATTTTTGTAGGGATCATTCCTTGTCAATATCTTTAGGTTTTTTCTCTTGAGTTGCTAAGATTCCTGAGAAGTCTCTTGAAATCTTCCTGAAGGCTTATTCTGGGCTCCTAGAGTTCTGAGAACCAAAAGAAAGAAAATCCAAAATTCTCAACATTGTTAAAGCCTCAATTAACTCTCTGGTGTTTGTGTGCTATACAAATCTGTCTCATGTCCCCCAGGCACATGACTTTCTGATTTACTTCTATGGAGAATAAACCTCCACATTCTAGGGCAGGCAAAAAGAGAAGTAACCATTATCCAGGAAGTGTGACAAAATTCTTTATGTCTGATTATTTTCCAAATTTAGGAACAACCACACCTGCTTTTAGCCCAATCTTCATCCCTTTTTATATGTAACTGGAGACATTAATTCTTGAATCTCCTAGATTTATGCAATGTAAATCTGGTTGTTACTGAGATTTTTTTTTTTAAGATGCGGGGTACAATTCAGGGTTAGGTATACAGCTGGTTATTGTACAGGTAAAGTTTGAGCCTCGCTTTGGTACCCACGTCACCTGGTTTGAGATAAGGTACCCTTATTGATGAAGTGTGCCCCCACTGCTCCCTTCCCTGGCAGTTTTCCACTATTGCCAATCCCTTTTTATAGTATTATGGTAATTTTTCAGGGTCCACTTATGAATGAGGACCTGTGGTACCCAGTTCTTTGTTTCGGTGATTGATCATTGAGTATTACAGACTCTAAATCCAAACAAGTTGATGCAAAGTTCATAATTTTGTCCTTCTTATGGCTGTTAACATTCCATCATGTATATGTACCACATTTTTAAAATCCAGTCATCTTTCAATGGGCAGCATGGTAGTTTCCAGGCTTTTGCTATTGTGAATAGTGCTGCAATAGACATGCCTGTGCAGGTATCTTTTTTTGTAGAATGATTTGAGTTCCTCCAAGTACATTCCCAGAATGGGGATAGCTGGGTTGTAAGGGTGGTAGATTTTTAGATCTTTTAGGACTTGCCACACTGTTTTCCACAGAGGTTGTATGAGTTTACACTCCTACCAACAGTGTAGAAGTGTTCCCCTTTCCCCTAATCCTCTCCAGTATCTGTTGTTTTTTGAGTTATTGACAATGGCTGTCCAGACTGGAGTTAGGTGGTATCTCAGTGTGGTTTTGATTTGCATTTATTTGATGATTAGTGAGGCTGAACATTTTTTCATGTATATGTTGGCTGCTCATATGTCTTCTTTTGAGAAGTGTCTACTCATATCTTTTGCCCACTTTTTAACAGGACCTCTTGTTTTGGGGGTTTTTTTTTTGTTTGTTTGTTTTCTTTTTAGCATGTTTGAATTCACTGTAGATCCTAGATGTTAGGCCTTTGTCACATATACAGTTGGCGAATATTTTTTCCAGTCTGTGAGTTTTCTCCCTGCTCTCCTGATGGTTTCTTTGTCTTTGCAGAAGGTTGTCATTTTGATGAGGTCCCACTTGTCTATCTTACCTCTTAAGACATAGGTACTTGGTGTTTTAATCAGGAATTCGTTGCCAGTTCCAATTTCCATAAGGATGTCTCCTGATAGTTTGTGGCTGTACGTTTAGGTCTTTGATCCATTTAGAGTTTATTTTTGTGTATGGTGATAGGTAGGAGTCTTGATTTAATCTTCTGTATTTGCCATTTTTCCCAGCACCATTTACTGAATAAGTTTTCCTCTCCTCAGTGGTTGTTAGTGGAGGTTTTGTCAAAGATGAGTTGATTGAGAAATTGAAGTTTTGCTTCCGGAATCTCTATCTTTTTCCATTGGTCTATATGCCTGTTCTTGCACAAATAACAGGCTGTTTTGATTATTGTAGCCTTATAATAAAGTTTAAAGTCTTCAAGTGTAATACTTCCTGCTTTGTTTCTTTTGCTGGGGATTGATTTGGCTATTCGTTGTTGATCATGATTCCATATGAGTTTCTGTATTGTTTCCAGGTTTGGGAAGAATGATGTTGGCAATTTAATAGATATTGTATTAAATCTGTAGATTGCCTTTGGTAGGATGGATATCTTAACAATGTTGATTCTTCTAATCCATGAGCATGTAATAGTTTTCCATTTGTTTGCATTACCTGATTTCTTTGAGCAATGTTTTATAGTTTTTGTTGTAAGGGTCTTTTACTTCTATTGGTTAGGAAGTTGCCAAGGTATTTTTTATTTTTTGTGGCTATTGTGAATGGGATTTTGTTTTTTCTTTGGTTGTTTGTTGTTGGTGTATAAGAATGCTATTGTCTTTTGCACATTGATTTTTTACCCTGAGACGTTGCCAAAGTTCTTCAGTGCAAGAAAGTTTTTGACAGATTCTTTTGGATTTTTGAGGTATAGAATCATCAGCAAAGAGGAATAACTTGACTTCCTCTTTCCCTACTTGGATACCCCTAATTTCATTCTCTTGTCTGATTGCTCTAGCAAGGACTTCCAATACTCTGTTGAATGAGAGGTGTGAAAGTGAGCAACCTTGTCTCATTCCGGTTTTCAGGGAAAATGCTTCCAATTTTTGTCCATTTAGCCATATGTTGGCTGTGGGTTTATCATAGGTGGCTCCTACAATTTTGAGGTATGTTCCCTCTATGCCTAGGTGTTAAAGGGTTTTTAGCAAGAGGGCATGCTGGATCTTATCAAAAGCTTTTCTACACCTAATGATATAATTATGTGATTCCTATTTTTTGCATCTGTTGATAATTTAATAAGTTTTATGGTCTTGCAGATGATGAACTAACCCTGCATCCTAGGGATGTGAATGATTTTTGAGATGTGTTGTTGGATCCAATTTGCTAGAATCTTGTTGAGTATTTTTGCATCGATGTTCATCAGGGATATTGACCTGTAACTCTCTTTCTTTGTTGGATCTTTACCTGGTTTGGGTATCAGTGTGTTATTACCTTCACAAAATGATTTGGGCAGATTTCCATCTTTCTCAATTGCTTGGAATACTTTCAATAGGATTGGTATCAGCTCCTCCTTGGTATCAGACTCTGCTGGAAAGCCATCTGGTCCAGAACTTTTTTTGTGGGTAGTTTTCTTATGATGGAGTCTATTTCCTGGGTTTTTATCGGTGTATTTATGGTCTCAATTTCTTCTTGTTTCAACCTTAGGAGACTATTTGATGTCAGAATGTCCTCCATTTTATTTATGTTTTTGAGTTCATTTCCATATAGGTGTGCAGAGCGATCTCTGATAATTTTTTGCATTTCTTCATGGTCAATTTTGATTTGATATTTTGCATTTTTATTATATTTATTTGGGCTTCTTCTTGGTCAATCTGGCTAGGGGCCCATCAATCTTATTTATACTTTCAAAGAACCAGCTTTTTTTTCATTGATATTTTTGTCTTCTATGTTTTGTATTTGGGTTTTTATTTTGGTCATCTGGCTTCTTCTGCTGAAATAGGGATTTGGTGGTCTTGTCTTTCCAACTCCTTTGGATGATTTTGGGACTTGTAACCTTTCCATTTTCTTGATGTGTGTTCATAAAGAAATAAATTCCCAGCCGGGCTCGGTGGCTCAGCCTGTAATCCCACACCTTTGGGAGGCTGAGTTGAGTGGATTGCCTGAGCCCATGGGTTCGAGACCTGCCTGGGAAGCGAGACCTCATCTCTACAATAAATCAAAAAATCAGCCGAGCATGGTAGTGCGTGCCTGTAATTCTGGCTACTTGGAAGGCTGAGGCGGAAGGATCACCGGAGCCCAGCAGGTCGAGGCTGCGGTGGCCGGGAGTGGCCACTGCCTTCCAGTCTGGGTGACAGAGTGAGACTCCAACTCAAAAAGAAAGAAAGAAAGAAAGAAATTCCCCTCTCACTACTGCTTTCATGTCATCCCAGAGGTTTTGGTAAGATGTGTCTTTATTTTCATTTGTTTCCAGAAATCTTTTAATTTCTTCTTTGATTTCTGCATTGACCCAGGATTCGTTCAGCATCATGTTGTGCAGTGGCTATGTCTTTGTGAGTTTTGGGGTAGCTTTGTTGGTGTTAATATTTATTTCTATTCCACTGTGGTCTGATATGGTGCATGGCAGTATTTTTATCTTATGGAATTTGTTTATGCTTGATTTATGTCTGAGGATGTGGTCAATCTTGGAGTACATTCCTTGTGGTGATGAGTAGAATGTATATTCCAAGTTTTTCATGTGGAGTGTTTTGTAGGTATCTATTAAGTCCATTTGGTCAAAGTGTCAATTTGTTCCAGATCTCCTTGCTAATTTTTTGCCTTGATGATCTATCTAGGGTTTTAGTGGGGTATGTAAGTCCCCAGCTATGATAGTATTTGAGTCTTGTTTTAGTTTACCTAAAAGCTGATTTATAAAGGTTGGTGCTCCTATGTTTGATGCATATATGTTTAGGATGGATATTTCTTATTGATAGATTGAACCTAATATCATTATATAGTGACTTTCCATATCATTTAAAATTTTTGATAACTTAAATGATATTTTGTCTGATATTAAGATCGCAACTCCTACTTTCTTTTATGTTTCATTCACCTGATAAATTATTTTCCATCCTGTTATTTTCAGTATGTGAGTGTCCATTCTGGTGAGATGAGTCTCCTGAAGACAGCATATTGCTGCATTCCTTTTTATCCAGTTTGCCATTCTGTGTCTTTTCATTGGTGCATTCAGTCCATTCACATTCAGACTAATTATTGGGATGTGAGAGTTTATCCCTGTCATGAGGTTCTTATAGGGTTTGTTGTTGTTTGTTGGTTGGTTGGTTTTATTTTGATATTTGGGTTAATATGTGTGTGTTTTCAAACTTTTTCTTGTATTTTTGGGAAGAGAGTAGTGTTTTTTGGTTTTTGTTTTTTTCTTTTTTGTGTTTAAATGCTTAAGCATTTCTTGTAGACCTAGTCTGGAGGCAGCATAAACTCTTAGGAAATGTATGTGTAGGAAAGATTTTAATTCTCCATCACTGATGAAGCTTAGCTGGGTAGGAAATTCTTAGTTGAAATTTTCTATCTTTGAGAACTTTGAAGATTGGACTCCAGTCTCTCTTAGCCTGTAGTGTGTTTTTTTTTTTTTTATAGACAAGTCTTCTGCTATTCTACTAATTGGTCTTCCCTGGTAAGTAGTCTGACCCTTCTCTCTTGTTGCCCTTAGGATTTTTTTTATACCTACTTTATGTAAGCAGATACTATGTGTCTCAGAGTTGGTCTTTTCATTTGATGTCTTGCAGGGGTTCTTTGACTCTCTTGTGTTTGAATGATCATTTCTCTGATGAGCTGAGGGAAGTTTTCTTAGATAAGTTCATGTAATGTTTGTTCACGGGTGGTCTCTACTTCTCTATCTGCCTCAGGAATGCCAGTTAATCTTAGCTTCAGTCTCTTGATATAATCACACATCTCTTGGAGGCTTTGTTCCATTTATTTAAGCTTCTTTTCTGTGTTTCAACAGTTTGGGTTAGTTCCATATTTTGGTTCTCAAGCTCTAAAATTCTTTCTTCTGCTTGATTAATTCTGCTTTCCATGCTTGTCAGTTGTTTTTTATTTCATTTCCTGTATTCTTTATTGCCATCATCTCAGTTATCAACTCCTTCATTCTTTCCTCTTGTCTCTCTTCATTTCTATTCATTCTCTCTATTAATATCTTGGCTTCTGGATTTGTAGCTTGGGAGAAGTCATTCTTGGTGCCCTTCATTGTTTGAGTTCCAAAATCTGTAGTCTCAGGTGCTGTCTTCTCAGAAGTCTGTATGGGACCTGTATTCTTCCTTTCATTCTGCTTCATTTGTGATGATTTGCCCCCTGCCTTTCCCCTTCCTCTTTAATTCTGTTGCTCAGGAATGGGGATAGCTTTTACTTCTGTTTGTTCAAACCTCTATTCTTCTTTATGTAGATCCTCTGGATTTGTTCCATTTTGAAGCCAGACTGGGTATGAGGGCTTGTGCTTTGTGGAGTTTTGAAATTTGATTAGGTGTAATGGGGGACCTGTGGTTCAGAAGCTATCTGCAGATCACAGTATCCACAGACAGATGTGTGGATCTCTTGGATCCCACTTTCCATCGCCTTATAATCTGTCCATGTTGTGAGGGCATGCCCCTTGAGAGCAAAATGAGATAAACAAAAGGAGAAGTGCAGAAAAAAGAAGGGAGACTAAAAGAAGATGAAGACAGAGAAGGAGAAGGAAAACAGACAGGCACACCAACTAATGAATAAAAAAAGAAACAAACAAAAAAGAAAAACATACAAACAAACATGCAAACAACAACAAAAATACCTGAAGATGCACTTGCCCTCAAAAATACCCATGCACAAACAGGAAAACTAAAATACACCAAAAAAACTCCCCAAACAAAAATAAAACAAGTACTAAAACATTAATAAAAACAGAGCAAAAAAAGAAAGAAAGAAAAAAGAAAAAAGAGTTCCCTCTGTGGCTGTTCCTTGTCCAAGCACGGCCTCTGCTTCTGGCTGCAGCTTAGCTAGAGAGCAACTCTGGTCTCCAGGCCCTCCCCTTGCTCTCAGCACAGGCCTATCAGATGGCTCAGACCCCCAGACTGCTGTAGGAGGAGGGTGAACCAGATCCCAACTCTTCTTCTTTTGTTGCCACAGCTGCTGCTGCCAAATCTCCCACTCAGATCTAATGTGTCTGCTCCTGATCCAGTGTTGGGTGGGCGTCTATCTTTCCATGTCCACTCCTGAAGTTTTCTCTGTGAATCAGTGATGGTCCATCCCAGGGAGTGCAACGATTGCTTCTGGGTCCCAGGTTGGAGGCTGAACAGAGGTTAGGGGCATGGGGTCAATGCAGGTCTCTGTCCCTCCAGGGACAGAGAAAATGGCAGCGATCAGTATCTCCTCACAGATGACAGGGCTCAACTCCAGATTTGCTGACAGCTTCCAGTGCCCAGCCCACTGCCATGGGTGGTGGCATGGGCCAGATGCCAGGTGCTGAGAGCAGCTGACTTCTGCTGCCTCCTCTTGGTAGACCCCCAAGAATGGTTGACAATCCTGCATGTTGGGGCTCCTATCTCAGGGTAGTGGTGGGTTGCAGCCACCTCTCACTTCCTGAGGGGAGCCCTGGGACCGAGTCTCCTCTCAGATGGACTTTCACTCACCCAGCGGCATTCATCCACTCTTGCAGACTGTCTTTATGGACACTTGCCCTTGCAGAGACTTTTTGATTTTCTTGTTATCTTGCCTCTCCATGGATATTTCATCATTGCTAGATTAAAAATTGACTGTTTTTTTTTTCCTTCCTCTCTCTGAATTTGCCTTGCTACTCATTTTTGTTGCTCTGTTATCCTCTTGACACACCCATTTAATGTTGTTAATATGATTTTTTTAAATGATTAACAAAGCTAATTGTATGTTCAGTTCATGTCTTTGGAAAAATCCTACTTGACAAGTGTATTAGTCTCCTTGGGCTTCCATAGCAAGTACCAAAAATTGGGTGGTTTACACAGCATTGAATTATTTTCTCACATTCCTTAATCCCAGATTAAGGTGTTAACATGGTTGGGTTTTTCCTAAGGACTTCTCTCCTTGACTTGTAGATAGCTGCGTTCTCTCTGCATCTTCATATGGTCTTTCCTCTGTGTGTATCTGTGTACTGATCTACTTTTCTTATAATGACACTGATCATACTGGATAAATGCACACCCACATGACCTCATTTTAACTTAATTACCTCTTTAAAGACCCCATCTCCACATACAGTCACATGCTGAGGTACTGGGGGCTAGAACTTCAACGTATAAATGTTTTATGGTGGAGGAAAATTCAACTTTTTTTTTTTGAGTTGGAGTCTCACTCTGTCATCCAGGTTGGAGTGCAGTGGAACATTCACAGCCACCTCAGTGTCGACCTGCTGGGCTTCAGTGATCCTTCCACCTAACCTTCCAAGTAGCTGGAGCTACAAGGTCTCACCAAGTTGCCCAGGCTGGTCTTGAAACCATGGGCTCAGGCAATCCACTCACCTAGGTCTCCCAAAGTGCTGAGATTACAGCCTGAGCCACCAAGCCTGGCCTCAACTCTTAACATTAGGTATTTCATCATTGTACATTTTTTCCCCTTTATACTATGAGGTCTTACCAGATTCTTGACTACAAACATTCTCCACTTTTTGGCTTTTTCCATCCCAAGTTACCACAATTTGGAAATACAATATGTTTTAATTCACCCAGCTTAATGATGATTCCCCAAAGTGTCTCTTTAAAAGATCATTCAGTGTGACATCTCTGAAACAGCAGAGAAAGGAACTCAACTGAAGCAATTATTAAGAGGGACAAAACTGTCAGAATTACTTTCTTGAAATTCTGAAATCTAATTTTTAAAAAAGCTTTCAACCACTATTAAAATAGAAGAGGTTAAATGTTTGCAAAACAGTTTTATGGTGTTTTTGGAGGCTGACATGAGTATGGTGTCCCACATTTCTGGTGCAGCTTGAGGTGCCAGAAGGGACAATATGGACCTTGATTGCTCTCAATTAAATAATTTTTGCAGGCTGGGCTTGGTGGCTCAGCCTGTAATCCCAGCACTTTGGGAAGCCAAGACAAATGGATTGCCTGAGGCTGTGGGTTTAAGAAAAGCCCAGGCAATTTGGCGAAAACTCATCTCTGCAATAAATTAAAAATTAGCCAGACGTGGTAGCACACATCTGTAGTTCCAGCTACATGGAAGACTGACGTGGAAGGATTGCCGGAACCCAGCAGGTCAACTCTGGGGTGGCCCTCAGCGTGTGCCACTGCACTCCAGCCTGGGCATTGGGGTGAGACTCCAACTCAAAAAAATAAAAATAAAAATAAAAGTGTTGCTATGTGTTTTCACCTGTCAGGTGCTCTCTGGGATTTAGGCTTAGGGGGT
Organism: Cephalopachus bancanus; assembly: GCA_027257055.1. Classification (NCBI taxonomy): domain Eukaryota; kingdom Metazoa; phylum Chordata; class Mammalia; order Primates; family Tarsiidae; genus Cephalopachus; species Cephalopachus bancanus. The sequence goes on along the minus strand of JAPVLO010000046.1, from coordinate 2,454,385 downwards.
GCCTTTGTTTCACTCCCCTCAGAACTTAACCAGGGATAGAGCAGCCTACTGAGTGGTCTGTCAAAAGCATTTAAGGACATACAGTATTAGACGGGTGTGGTGCCATGTGCCTGTAGTTCCAGTTACTTGGAAGGCTGAGGTGAATGGATAGCCTGAACCCTTCAGGTTGAGGCACGGCCACCGCACTCCAGCCTGGGTGGCAGAATGAGCCTCAGACTCAAAAAAATAAATTAATAAATAAAGACATACAGTAGCTACAACCACATGGGCAAGAGATAACTGTTAGGAAAAGCAAAGGACAAACCAAAAGCTCTAGAAATAAAGAGGTTGAGGAGGAAAATACAAGGAAATAAAATGTTTATAAATTCCCACATATACTGGGGAATTGTCTTAGGCTGCTATAACAGAACACCGTAGACTATGTAGCATAAACAACAGAAACTTATTTCTCATGGTGTTAAAGACTTGGAAGTCCAAGATCAATGAGGATCTCACATCCATTGGGAGTCTACTTTCTGGTTTGTCTGCTTTTTTTGTATCCTAACATTGAAGAGAACAGAGAGAGGTGAAGCAAGCTCTCTTGTGTCTTTCTACAAGCAAATTAATCCCATTCATAAAGTCTTCGCCTTATGACCTAATTACATTCGAAAGACCCTACCTCCTAACAGTATCACATTGGAGGTTGGGTCGTCTACAAATAAAATTGAGGGGCGATACAGAAATTCAGTTTGCAGCAGAAATCTAGAATGCTATGTGTATGCTTAAGTTTAGATATATACTAAGAAAAAGACTGAGAAAACTAAGTTTTCACATCTGGATGACTTCTAGGCTCTGTCTAAGCAGGAGGAGGAGACTAAGACAGTTATAAACAGAATGGATAAGAATAAATGAAGTAGTCTAACTCATAGTCATTCTGCAATAACCAGAAAGTTTCTCTCTCACTCTCTCTCTCTCTCTTCTCTTCCTTCCTTCTTTCCTCTTTCCTTCCTTTTTTCTTTTCTTCCTTCTCTCTCCTTCCTTCCTTCCTTCCTTCCTCTCTCTCTCTCTTTCTTCATATATTTAAAGAATTAGAGACCAAAATCTTCATATATTTGGTAATAAACATGAATATTCACATTCAAAATATTCAATAAGCTCCAAAGAGAATAAATTCAACAGATCCACACATTACACTGAAAGATACATTACACTGAAAGACAAAATGAGGCTCTGAAAGCAGAAAAAGAGAAATAATTCACCATGTACATGGAATCTTCAGGAAGATTAGCAGTTAATTTCTCATTTAAAACCATGGAGGTTAGAAAGCAATAAGATGACATTATGCAAAATGGTAAAAGACAAAAAACTGTCAAACAACAAATTACATATTTGGCAAGACTAGTATTCAAAAGGTAAAGAGTAATTAAGATATTCTCAGTAAGTAAGAGCATAATAGGTCATCATTAATAGACGTACAAGAGATACAAGTAAGTGTCCTTCAGACTGAAATAAAAGTATCCTAGAGCAGCAGTCCCCAACCTTTCTAGCATCAGGGACTGGTTTCTTGGAAGACAACTTTCCCACAAATGGGGTTGGAAAAGGGAAACTGCAGTCAAACTTCACTGCTAATCACCACCTCAGATCAGCAGGCATTAGAGTCCCTTGATCCCTCAAATATGAAGTTCACAATAGGGTTCATGCTCCTGTAAGAATCTAATGCGGTTGCTGATCTGACCAGAGACAGTGACCTCTCATTACCCACCACTCACCTCCTGCTATGTGGCTTGGTTCCTAACAGGCCAGCAGTCCCCAATTCAAAGGTTGGGGACCCCTGCCCTAGAAAGAAACTCAAAGCCATGTGAAAAAATTAAGAACAATAGCAAAGGTAGATAGATACAGAGGGAAATATAAAAGTCAGCACCATTGTATTTTTGGTTGAAATTCATTTTTATTCTTATATGATATAAAACTCCAGGGGAGGAAGGACAGGATTGGCAGTAGTAGGAAACTGTCAGGGGAGGGGGGCACACCTCATCAACAAGACTGCCTGCATAATGAACATTTGTATATCTAACCCTGATGTTGTACCCCACATCTTTTAAATAAAAATAAAATAAAATAAAATACAAAGCAGTAATTACAAATCTGTTTTAATGTTTTTTTTCTGTATGTCTTGACTAAAATTTCCAACCAATGAGTGACCTTTGGGTTCTAATAAAATTATATTTTGCCACAAAACTAATACCTCATGGTGGCCCATTTGAACTGAAATCAACATTCTTGTAACTTCTCCCCACTGGTTCTTGTTCTGCCCTAAATTTGATTTTGATTGAAAACTGCAAGACTTCCCTGGGAGGACATTTGTCGTAGCGTTTCTTGATTAGGTGGTAGAATTTCCTCCCTATTATGCCCAGCATACTCTACATCATTTCCTTCGATATTTTATTTTGAGAAAGCCCTAAAGTTATTTTAATACCCTATTTTTAAAAAATACTGTAGCTAATAAGAATACTACCCCCCACCCCCCACACTTATTCTTAACTAAAACATATTTAGACTGCTAACCTGAGGAATTTGAAGAAGGAGGGATGTTCATCCTAAATTTATAATACGTCTGTGAATACATAGACTATAAGAAGAAAATTATGTAGGTGTGCTGTCTTCTGGGAAACTGGAAACTCTTGAAGAGGTAACAATTATGTCTTGGCTAAATTTGAAACACAAGTATTGCATGAGAATAAAAGATTGCTGATTAGGTCAAGATGATATTTAGTTCTTCCACTTGAATATCTGCTTTGAAAAGTAATCACCAGGCCGGGCTCAGTGGCTCAGCCTGTAATCCCAGAGCTTTGGGAGGCCGAGGTGAGTGGATTGCCTGAGCCCGCGGGTTTGAGACCCACCTGGGCAATTTGGCGAGACCTCATCTCTGCAATAAGTCAAAAATTAGCCGGGCATGGTAGCGCGTGCCTGTAGTTCCAGTTACTTGGAAGGCCGAGGCAGCAGGATCGCCGGAACCCAGCAGGTTGAGGCCGGCCACTGCACTCCAGTCTGAGTGACAGGGTGAGACTCCAACTCAAAAAAAAAAAAAGAAAAGTAATCACCAAATTCAATGTTAATGATAAGATATCTTGCCATTGAAATGATACAAACTTGCTTTTAGATTCTATCTCCACTGTCTACTAGCTTAGTGACCTAGGAAATGCAGTTAATCATTGAACTTCAGTTATCTGACTTATAAAACGAAAAGATTGCCTAGCTAGCTTATAGCATTATAAAGAGAGATAATTAATATAAGTTATTTTAAAGGAATATAGAAAAACTAAAGATATTACAGCTCATGAACTAATTGGCAAAATTAACATTTATTTATTTACTTGTTTTCTGACTTCTGCTGTTTAAAAGGCACTGATAATCCAATAATGAATAGAGAGGTAGTTACAGAACTCACAATCTATGGAAGAAGATGAATATGCTAATAATAATTTTTCTCAATAGTTCAAATTATATAATAAAGATAAAATCAGGAATAATATGAATACAAATTAAATACAAATAAATAAAGTACAAATTAAATATAAATTAAACTAATAAGAGATGTGAATTTTGGAGAGGGAAGCAACAGTCAGATTACAAAGGGTATAATGGGATTAGAAAGGGCTATACCATAATTTATCTTAACAAAATTATAAATATCTTTAAGATATTATTAGTACTTTTAGTATTTACTTGGAATGTAAAGAATGAAAAAAAGACTTATTCTCACCCTAACAAGAAAAAAAAAAGTTAGACAAACTGGAAGTTGAAGATCTTCTTGAAACAACCTGAAGTCACAAGTCAACAAACCAAACTGAATCTCAAAATAGAAAGGCTGGCCTGCAGGTAAAGATAAAACATGAATACTTTCTTACTTAGAAAAGATGAAACTAGGCACCAGTAATAATTCAGATACAGTTATTCACAAGTTAGTAGAGGTCATTTATGGTCTGGTGACAGAGTATAGAGTCCCCGGGGTTCACAGATATAGGAGGAGTGTTCACCCCACTCACAGGCATTTCTCCATGGACTTCATTGGGCACTTACAGAAGATATTGTTGAGAGTCCTAAAAATTGTTCCTCATAATGTAAACATGACAGAGTGAAACTGCAGCCACTAAAGGAAAGGAGTAAGACCTTATCCAGATATCCAGATTCTTGTTTCTCATCTCACTGTAGATCAAAAGTCCTACTGTGGAAAGAAGGGCCGCACACTGTTGTTCTTAAGACACTGGTGAGGCTGGACTCAGTGGCTCAGTCTGTAATCCCAGCACTTTGGAAGACCAAGATGAGTGGATTGCCTGAGCCTGTGGGTTCAAGATCAGCCTGGCAACTTGGTGAGACCTCATCTTTATGATAAATCAAAAATTAGCCAGATGTAGTAACACTCACCTGTCATTCCAGCTACTTGGAAGGCTGAGGTGGAAGGATGGCCAGAGCCCAGGAGGCCGATGCTGGGATGTCCATGAGTGTGCCTCTGCACTCCAGCCTGGGCAACAGAGTGAGACTCCAACACACACACACACCAAAAAAAGGACAATGGTGAAAATATATTATAGCTTGTGGAAGGGAACAAATATAATAATCTACCCTTGAGAAAATGCAGAAATATACGTTAGTCCCAGATTAAGTAAGTGAAACTAATAAGGAGTTTACCATACCTGAGCACTGGAAAATTTACATCCCTGAAACAAAGGGATACACTTTTTGTCTAAGGTTAATCAAAACAAAAGAAGACACCTTTGCAACTAGTCTAACAAGCCCTGAGTAACAAATGACAGTGAAATATTACTAGAAGAAGGACAAGAAAGAGACAACAACTTAAAAAGAGACACTTCTGAATGATAGCATAAAAAGAATATATAAACCTGAGAGTGGAGCAGACATTGACAAGAACTATCTGGAAAATTAGACCTTATCATAAACATGAAGTATCTCTATAGAAATTTAAAGACTGGGGTGCACTGAGGGTAACCACAGAAACAATAAAAATATAACCAAATTTAATCCTGCCTAAATTTTCTCAAGCTTTCATATTAAAGCCATAGCAGAATAAAGGAATTCCCATTTCAAGTGAAAAATAATAATAATAACTTCAGTCTCTAGTTTTATTGACTACTTTTGACTTTTAACCAAAAAATTCAAGTCAGATAATATAAGAAAGGGGAAAAAAAACACATTGCTAAGTTCAAGGCACTCAGCAAAAATAGGCTTAACTACAACACAGATTTTAGAACTTTCAGATAAATGATAAAACAAATTCATTAAAATCTATAATAAAAAGACAATGTGCAGAATTAGATGAGTAATTTCAGTAGAAAGATGAAAAGTATAAAGAATTAATAAAATCAAAATGCTTAAAATAAAAGGCACAGGAAGGGAGATGAAAAACTTCATTGACTAAATCAGCAGTGAATTCAATTTGCCTGATAAAAGAATTGATGAACTTGGAAGTTAGACCAATAGAAACTATACTAGCTAAAGCTGGACTGGATTAAAAAAAATGTGGTACATACACACAATGGAATATTATGCAGCCATAAAGAAGGACAAATATATGCACTTTGTAGCAAATTGGATGGATTTGGAGTCTGTTATACTCACTGACTTATCACAGAAACAAAGAACTGAGTTCCATATGTTCTCACTCATAAGATGAACTTAAACAATTATAATGCTATAAGAAAGTGATTGGTAGTAGTGGAAAACTGTCAGGGGAGGAAGGAGTGGGACTGGCAGTCGAGGGAAACTGCTAGGGTGGGGGGGCATACCTCATCAACAAGGGTACCTGCATGATCAGTGTTTGTATACCTAACCCTGAATTGTACCCCACACCTTTATAATAAATAAATTAATTAAATTTCAAAAAAGAAAATTTTTGAAAAGGAAGGAAATACAGAGAGAGAGAGAGAACATAGTATCCAAAAATATGAAAGATCATTTCAAATGATCTAATCTAATATAAATGTAATTGCAATCCCAGAAGGAGACAAGAGAGAGAAGATGACAGTAGAATATTTGAAGAAAAAGCAGCCAGAACTTTCAAAACTGATTGGCAGGTATCAAATCATAGATCCAAAAGCTTAGAGAACAACAAGCAGTATTAAAACCAGTCCAACACCAATAGGCAGCTGTTATTCAGACATATCAAAACAAAAAAGAAAAGCTGAAGGCAGACACAGAAAAAAAGACACATTGCATACAGAAGAACAAAGACAAGAATTAGGGCAGGCTTATTTTCAGAAACAACTCAAGTTAAAGACAATAAGTGTTCAAAGTGCTAGAAAAAGACATTTTCAACCCAGTATTTTATACCTAGTGAAACTATCTTTCAAAAATAAAGAAATAATAAATGAATGATGTATACAAACAAAAACCAACAGATATTGCTGTCTGCCCTTTCTATGACTAAATGTTTGTGTCCTTCCAAAGTCATATGTTGGGATCCTAATACCCAAGATGATGGTATTAAGAGTTGGGGCCTTTAAAAGGTAACCAGATCATGAGGATAGAGAGTTTATTTTCGACTTCTCTTTCATCCTATACCATATGAGAATATGAAAAGATATTCATCTGAAAACCCAAAAGAAGATCCTTACCACACCCAGATCTTTAGGCAACTTGATCTCAGAATTCTCAGTCTCTAAAAATGTGAGAAATAAAGTTATTTAAACATCCTAGTCTATAGTAATTAGTTATAAATGCTCAAACTGATTAAAACAGACCTGCACTCAAGAAATGTTAAATTCTTCAGGTAGAATAAATGTGATATAACACAGAAACTTGGGTCTACACAAATAAATGGAAATGTAGACATGAAATAAATTATAGTAAAAATAGAATTTGTTTAATATTATTTTTACTGTCTAGAAAAGAAAATTTATTCTTACACAAACATAGTAGCAATACATTGTGTGTCTATAAAAAAATAATTAAAAGTAAAATGTAAGCAACAATAGAGCAAAGTATAGGAGAGCAGAATTAGATATATACTTTTTTTAGGTCATGATGCTATACATGAAATAGTTTGATATTATTTGAAAGTAGATTATGATTAATTAAAGATATATCAGTTTTGGAAATAAAATGAAATATTTAATATATTTAACTAAGAAAAATAACAAAAAAGGAAATAATAAACAAAAAGAGATTGAACAAATAAGAAAAATCTTATAAGTTGATTGATTAGTCAAATATATTAATCATCACATCTAATGCAAACATAGTAACCAAAAAAGCAATTGTCAAATTGAATTTTAAAAAGTTATCTACAAGAAAGGCACTTTAAATATAAGTCTATAGATAATTTAAATGTAAATATGAACAAAAAGATTAAATAATTCAAGAGTTAATCAAAAGTAAATTGGGTAGCTCCATTAACATTGGAAAAAGTAGATTTCAGAATAAAAATATCACCAGGAATAAAGAAATATAGAACATAATGAGAATAAAGTGTACATTCTTCCAAAAGAAATTATCCTAAATATCTAGATAACTAACAATAAATTTTCTAAACATATGATGTAAAAACTAAAAGAAACAAAAGGAAAAATTTAAAAATCCACAAATTATTATCAAGTATTTTAGCATCCCTCTCTTAATAATTGATAAAGTGGAAAATCAATAAAGATATTGAAAATTTGAACAATCCTGATTCCCTGATTAAGCATATTATTATATTAAAAAATTCAATTTGAACGGGCTCCACCATATATAAAATTTTACTCAAGATAGGTCAAAGACCATGATGAAAAATAATATTATTAAACCTATAGAAGAAAATATAGGAATATCATTGTTGGTGAAAATAAAAAATTGGATGACCACTTTGAGTAACAGTTTGGTAATTTTTAAAAGTCTAACATGAAAAAGACTCTTGCTTTCCCCTCAACAGCTGCGCTGGTTTGAGAGCTGGAGGCCCTCAGTCCCATACACCACTTGGCTACCATGGATGCCACTACAGCCATTGCAGCCACCCCACTCAGGGCTGCCCTCAGCTCCTGGTTCTGTGTAGCTCCAGGATCCCTCACCAGCTGCACCACCCTGCCCCACCCTGAGCCTCCACTGCTGCCCTGACCAGGGCAGTCCTCTACTCCCAGCCACATGGAGCTCTGGGCTTCCTTGCTGGCTGCACCCATGCCTACCTCCCATGCCTGGCTATCTCACACTCTACTTCCCCCAGCTCAGCCTCTGGCCACAGTGGCATGAGAGATCAGCTGGAGCTTCAAGACCAGGCAGAGACCTGCATAGCCTGCTCAGCTCTGCCCAGCCTCCAACTTGGGACGTAAGGTAATTGCATCAAACTGGGTAAGACAGAAGCCCTTCCCCCATGCTAGATAAGACACTGACAGGTCAGATCTGAGTGGCAGACTTGACAGGCAGCAAGCCAACTGAGTCTAGATCTGATACACCCTCCTTTCACAGTAGGCCTGAGACATCTGACCCTAGCTGTGAACAGCCCTACCATCCTGCAATGAGAGCTAGTGATCAGAGCTGAAAGGATGTTGGACTTAGAGGAAGGTTCTCAGAGCAAGCCTGGTTCCTTGTTTTTATTTTTTTATTTTTAATTTTTATTCTTTGTCAGTTTGTTTTACTCATTTTTCCCTCTTTTCTCTCTCTTCTTATTGTTATTGATAATGTTCTCATACTTGCATTGCTTCTGTCACTTTACTGATTTTTTTTCTATAGACTTCCTGTTTGTATAAGGGAATAATATATCAATAGGGAGGTTGGTTGGCTTGTGAGTTTGTAAGATGTATGTTTTAGGTTTTCTTACTATTTTCTGTCTTTGTGCCTCTTTTAATTTGTTAGTCAATACATTTGTCTGTTTTCCTCTTATTCTTCTCTCTCTCCACCTTCCTCTTCACCCTACTCACCTGTTCCATTTTTTTCCTTTCTCTTACCTTATTTTGTTTTCAGGGAGCAAGCATACATCCCTACTACATGGACAGATTGCAAGGCACTGAGAAGTGGGATCCAGGATAACCATATACATGTCAGTGGATACTGGGATCTGCAGATAGATTTTGAATCACAGGTCCCCCTCAATTAAATCTCAAAACTGCAAAAAAGTATAGCCCCCAACCCACATTCCAGCTTCAAAATTGAACAAAACTAAAGGATTCATATAAGGAAGACTAGGAGATTGAGCAAACAGAAGTAAAAGGAACCCTACCATCCCTGGACAACAGAATAAAGAAGGGGGGAAGAAAAAGTGGGGAGGAAAATCTACACAAAAGAAAAACCAAAAGAATATAGGTCTCACACAGAACACTGGGAGGTCAGACACTGAGAAAACAAACTTCAAAATGCAAACAATGAAGAGTCCCCAGAATGACTGATCACACACAACAAACCCAAACATCAAGACATTAATAGAGAGAATAAAAAGAATTGAGGAGAGACAGGAGGAAAACAGGAAGGAGTTGATAACTGAGATAACAGCAGTAAAGAATACTATGATTGAAATAAATAGCAAACTTATAAGCAAGGAAAGCAGAATTAGTCAAGCAGAAGAAAGAATCTCAGAACTTGAAGACCAAATTATAGAACTAACTCAAACTGTAAAAAGCATAGAAAAGAAACTTAAAAAGACAGAACCAAACCTTCAAGAGATGAGAAATTACTTTAAGAGGCAGAACCTAAGAGTAATTGGACTTCCTGAGGCAGACAGAGAAACAGAGACCACTGTGGAGCAAACATTCCATGAAATTATTTAAGAAAACTTCCCTCATCTCATGAGTGATGTGACCATTCATACACAAGAGATTCAGAGAACCCCTTCAAGACAACAAATGAGAAGACTAACTCCTAGACACATAGTAATTTGCCTAAACAAAGTAAGTATAAAAGAAAAAAATCCTAAAGGTAGCAAGAGAAAAAGGGCAGACTATCTACCAGGGAAGACCAATTCGAATAGCAGCAGCTTTATCTACAGAAACACTTCAGGCTAGAAGAGCTTGAAGCCCAATCTTGAAAGTAAACAATTTCAACCAAGATTAACTTACCCAGCTAAGCTAAGCTTCATCAGTGAGGGAGAATTAAATTCTTTCCCAGACATCCAATCCCTAAGAACTTATGCTGCCTCTAGACCACCCCTACGGGAAACACTTAAGAAAGTATTAAACACAGAAGAAAAGGAAAAAATAACGACAATGTTCTTCACAAGAGTACAGGAAATAGATTGAAAACACACATGAATCAACCCCCAAATCAAAAGAAAGACAGCAAACAAACAGGAAAGCAAAAACCCTATAAAAACCTCATGACAGAGATAAACTCTCACATTTCAATAATTAGCCTGAATATGAATGGATTAAATGCACCACTGAAAAGACATAGAATGCCAAAATGGATAAACTATCATAAGACAACAATATATTGTCTCTAAGAGACACATCTCACCAGAAAGGACACTCACAGACTCAAAGTAAGAGGATGGGAAGCAAAATTTCAGGTGAATGGAACACAAAAGAAAAGGAATTGCAATCTCAATTTCAGACAAAATACCATTTAAGTTATCAAAAATTTAAAAAGATAGAGAAGGTCATGATATAATGACTAAAGGTTAAATCCATCAACAAGAAATATCCATTCTAAACATACATGCACCCAACATAGGAGCACTAACTTTCAGAAAGCAGCTTCTAAAAAAACTTTTAAAAGATATTGACTCTAATACTATCATAGCTGGGACTTTAATACTCCACTCACAACCCTAGACAGATCATCAGGACAAAAAGTCAGCAAGGAGATCCAGAACCTCAATGTGACTCTTGACCAAATGGACTTAATTGATACCTACAGAACACTCCATCCAACAACCACAGAATATACATTCTCCTCATCACCACATGGAACATACTCTAAGATTGACCACATCCTTGACCATAAATCAAGCATAAGCAAACTTTACAAGATTGAAATTTTGCCATGCACCTTCTCAGAGCACAGTGGAATAAAAATAAATATCAACATCAGCGAAGTTCCCCCAGAACCCACAAAGACATGGACACACACAGTATGAAGCTAAGCAACTCGTAGGTCCACATAGAAATCAAAACAGAGATTAAAAGTTACCTGGAAACAAATGAAAATGAAGAAACATCTTACCAATATCTCTGGGATGTAATAAAAACAGTAGTAAGAGGGGAATTCACATCTCTACAAATGCACATGAATAAAATGGAAAGATCACAAGTTAACAGCCTAACAAGTCATCTAAGAAAGCTGGAAAAGCAAGAACATCAAACCCCAACTTCTGCAGAAGATCCAGATCACCAAAATAAAAACCTAAATCCAGAAAATAGAAGACAAAAAGATAATACAAAAAAATCAATAAAATAAAAAGCTGATTCTTTGAAAATAAAAACAACATTGATGTCCCCTAGCTAGACTGACTGAGAAAAAGCCCAAATAAATACAATCAGAAACACAAAAGATGGAGTCACATCTGACCCTGAAGAAATACAAAAGATTTTCAGAGACTACTATGTACACTTGTATGGATACAAACTTGAAAACCTAAAGGAAATGGAGGATTTTCTGACATTATACAACCTCCCTAGGTTGAAACAAGAAGAAATCAAGACCCTAAATAGACCAATAACAATCCAGGAAATGGACTAGTCATAACCAAACTACCACAAAAAAAAAGCCCTGGATGAGACGACTTCCCAGCTGAATTCTACAAAACACACAAGGAGGACCTGATACCAATCCTATTGAAAGTATTCCAAGTGATTGAGAAAGATGGAACTCTCCCAAATCATTTTATCAAGCTAACATCATATTGATACCCAAGCCAGGCAAAGACCCAACAAAGAAAGAGAACTACAGGCCAATATCCTTGATGAACATAGATGCTAAAATTCTCAACAAGATCCTAGCACCAAATTCAACAACACATCTCAAAAATCATCCACCATGACCAAGTAGGCTTCATCCCTGGGATTCAAGGCTGGTTCAACACTCGTAAGACCATAAACATAATTAAATACATCAACAGACATAAAAACAAAAAACACATGATTATATTATTAGATGCACAAAAAGCTTTTGATAAAATCCAGCACCCCTTCTTGATAAAAACCCTCAAACATCTAGGCATAGATGGAACATACCTCAATACAGTAAGAACCATCTACAAGAAACCCACAGCCAGCATAATGCTAAATAGACAGAAATTGGAAACATTTTCCCTGAAAACTGGAACAAGACAAGGATGACCACCTGTTCAACATAGTTTTAGAATCTTAGCTAGAGTAATCAGAGAAGAGAAGGTAATCAGGGGTATCCAAATAGGAACAGAGGAAGTCAAGTTATCTCTCTTTACAGATGACATCATTCTATACGTTGAAAACACAAGAGAATGGTAAAAACCTCCTTACTCTGATAAAGGACATTGGCAAAGTCTCAGGGTATAAAATAAATGTGTAAAAGACAATTGCATTTCTATACACTAATAATAAACAACCCAAATAAAAAGCACAATTCCATTCATAATAGCCATAAAAAAATGGAATACCTTGGCATCTTCCTAACCAGAGATGTGAAAGACCTTTACAATGAAAACTACAAAACGCTGCTCAAAGAAATCAAAGATGACGCAAACAAGTGGAAAAATATTCCATGCTCATGGATTGGAAGAATCAACATTGTGAAGATGTCCATTCTACCTAATGCAATATACTGATTTAATGCAATAACCATCAAATTACCAGCAACATTCTTCTCAGACCCAGACAACAATACAGGAATTTATATGGAAACATAAATGACCAAGAATAGCCAAAACAATCCTCAACAAAAAAAAAAAAAAAAAAAAAAAAGGAGATATCAGACTTCCAGACATTAGACTTTATTATAAAGCTACAATAATCAAAACAGCCTGGTATTGGTACAAGAGCAGGCATATAGGTCAATGGAATAGAATTGAGATTCCAGAAGCAAAACTTCAATTTCTCAACCAATCCATCTTCAACAAAGCCTCCACCACCTACCACTGGGGAGATGAGAACCTATTCAGTAAATGGTGATGGGAAAACTGGATAACCACATGCAGAAGATTGAAACAGGACTCCTACTTATCCCCATACACAAAAATTAACTCTAAATGGATCAGAGACCTAAATATAAATCCTCAAACTATAAGAAACTTAGAAGATGCAGGAGACACCCTTATGAAAGTTGGAACTGGCCACCAATTCCTGAGCAAAACCCGAAATGTCCAGGTCATTAGAGATAAGATAGACAAATAGGACCTCATCAAACTCAAAAGCTTCTGCAAAGCCAAAGAAACCATTAAGAGAGCAAGGAGACACCCACAGACTGGGAAAAAATATTTGCCACCTCCATGTCTGACAAAAGCCTAACTTCTAGGATCTAAAAGGAACTCAAACATGCTGAATAGAAAAAGACAAACAGCCTCAGTAAAAAGTGGACAAAGATACGAATAGATAGTTCTCAAAAGAAGACATATGAGCAGCCAACAGATACATGAAAAAATGTTCAGCCTCACTAGTCATCAAGGAGATGCAAATAAAACTACACTGAGATACCACCTAACTCCAGTCAGACTGGCCATCATCAATAACTCAAAAAATAACAGATGCTGGAGAGGATATGGCAAAAAGGAAACACTTTTACACTGTTGGTGGGAGTGTAAACTAGTACAGCCTCTGTGGAAATCAGTGCAGTGATTCCTAAAGTTCTAAAAATCGACTTTCCATATGACCCCACAATCCCCCTACTGGGATTATAACTGGAATAACTAAAATCACTCTATAAAAAAGATACTCAGCCGGGCTTGGTAGCGCATGCCTGTAATTCTGGCTACTTGGAAGGCTGAGGTGGAAGGATCGCCGGAGCCCAGCAGGTCGAGGCTGCGGTGGCCGGGAGCGGCCACTGCACTCCAGTCTGGGCGACAGAGTGAGACTCCAACTCAAAAAAAAAGATACCTGCACAAGTATGTTTATCACAGTCTTGTTCACAATAGCAAGAACAAGGAACCAACCGTGCTGCCCATCAAAAGAGGACTAGATTAAAAAAAATGTGTTACATATACACAATGGAGTATAAAGAAGAACAAAATCATGCATTTTGCAGCAACCTGGATGGAATTAGAGTCTATAATACTGAGTGATCTTTCACAGAAACAAAGAACTGAGTATCACATATTCTCACTCATAAGTAGACCGTGAATGACTACCGTAATACTATAAGAAAAGTATTGACAGTAGTGGGAAAAGTATTGACAGTAGTGGGAAAAGTATTGACTAGGAAAAAGTATTGACAGTGTGGGGGGGGGTGGGGAGGGCGAGTGACAGTTGTCAAAATCTGCCAGGGGGCAGAGGCACACCTCATCAACAAGGGTACCTGCATGATGAATATTTGAGTACCCAACCCTGAACTGTACCTTACACTTTTAAAATAAAAAAATTTAAAAGTTAAAAAACAAATAAATAAAAGTCTAACATACATCTATGATATGACCCAGTCTTTCTACTGCTAGAAATTTTGTCAAGGGGGAAGAAAGCATATGTCATTTTTAATAGCCCAATACTATATTCAATCTAAATTTTCATTAACAAGAGGAATGAACAAAACACTCAGTAATAAAAAGAATAAACTACATGCAATATTATCACTGAATCTCAGAATGATTATGCTAGGTAAGAGAAGCTGTATCCAAAAAAGTACACACTACCTCATTCTATATATAAAAAAAAGACTCTAGAAAAATACCTTAACTATAGTGATGCATAGATCAGTGGAACAGAAAAGTCAGATATAGAACCACACACGTATAGGTAATTGGTATTTGACAAAAGTGCAGAAACAACTTGATAGACAAGAGTGATCTTTTAGCAAGTGGTGCTGGCAGAATGAACAGCCACATGTAAAAGAATTAATCTCAACTTGTATTGAACATCTTATTCTAAATTAATGCAAAATGCTTCCTGAAAGTTTATGGCAATGCTGTTAATATACAGTAAAATACTACTCAGCAACAAAAAATAAACTGTTGGCACCTACATCAACATGAATGAATCTCAAATAATTTTACTAAATAAAGCAGCTACGTCTAAAATGCCATGTACTGTATAATTCTGTTTGTTTGACATTCTGGAAAAGTCAAAACTATAGGATCCAGAACAGACTAGCAGTTTTCAAAGTCTGAGGATCAAGAACAGTGATTGACTGCAAAAGGCGGCATATAGAATTTCTTTTTTTATGCCAATGTTCTTTAATATCATTTTTGTGGTAGGTACATACCTCTCTGAATTTGTTCAAACCCACTGAGTTATACAGCCATGTTGTATATTTTGAATAAATTTTACTGCATATAAATTAAAAATAAAACAATACAGAAACTACTACTGGCAATATGTCATTAGAGACAGAGTCTATATTTTGAAGAACTATATTGTTAGAATGATAACCCCATTAAAAATGGGCAAATGACATGGGTAGGCATGTTTCAAAAGAAGATATACAAATGGCCAACAAGCATATGAGAAAATTCTCAACATCACCACTCATCAGCAAATGCAAATTAAACCCATAATAAAATACTACTTACAACAGACAGAGTAGTCATTATTAAAAAAAAAAATTTAAAAACAGATATTGGCGTGGATGTGGACAAAAAGGAATGCTTATATACTGTTGGTGAGAGTGTAAATTAGTACAACCTCTATGGAAATTGATATGGAGATTTCTCAAAGAACTAAAAGTAGATCTACCATTTGATCCAGTAATCCCACTACTTGATATCTACCCAAGAAACAGAAGTCATTATACAAAAAAGACACCTGTACTTATATGTTTATCACAGCACAATTCGGAATTGCAAAGATATGCAATCAACCTACATGACCATCAACTGATCAGTGAGTAATGAAAAAAAAATATATATATATGCATAAAACACCATGAAAATTATATACATACACACATATGTATACACCATGAAATACTATTTATCTAGAAAAAATAATGAAATAACATCATTTGTAGCAACTTGAATAGAATCAGAGATCATCATTCCAAGTGAAGTCTCACAGAAAAAGAAAATTAAAGGTCACATGTCCTCATTTATAAGTGGGAGCTAAACTAAGGATCTGCAGAGGCATAGAAAATGGTATAATGGAGACTAAGAAGGAGGAGAGATGAAAAATTACCCATCGGCTCCAATGTGCACCAGTGGGGGTAGTAGGTACACTGAAAACCCAGACTTCTCTGCCACTCTATGTTGCAACCATGTATCCAAAAACCATTTGTACTCCCTAAAGCTATTGAAATGTTTTTTTAAAAAACACAAAACCACTCCTGGCAATATGTCATTAGAGACAGAGTTTGTATATTGAAGAACTATATTGTTAGAATGATGGAGAACTAAATTTAAGATATCCAAAACAGGTCTTAGTTAATATATGCCTACTTCTTTAATTAACATATGTTAACTAATAACAAATTTTATTTGGACACTGAATAGATTAAAAAAGTGTTACCCCACTCATCTTGCAGGCTTCTGGATATTCTGGAAGAGGGCGCGGCCCTCACGCTGGTTTTGCATCTTCAAGAGACACTGAGCGCCCTTGCTCTTCTCCTCCGCCAATTCAGGAAGAAGGGGCCCCTCCGTTCAGAGTCACAACGACATAGTCGAAATAGAACCCCAGAGAGAGGTAGGTATAGGAGGCCCGCAGATGCAAATTGACCGGGCGGCTGGAGGCTGCCTCCACCTCGGTGGAATCATTCTGGCGAACCTGGGAGCTCATGGTTGGTCGGCAAGAAGGAGCTCACTGCAAAAAGGTGTTCGCTGGTCCCAGAAACATGAGATGGCTGAGGAGGTGGTTTTGGAGGTTGCAAGTGGAGCGCAATCGGAGACAGTGGGAGACTGGAAGACAGAGTTCCTGGGTCTGTTCCATCCAAACTCTGTTGAAACAAGAGACAGATCCGCGGAACCACCGAATGCACTGCCAGTTATATAATCTTACATCTAAAAATAATGACAATTTTAGCAGAAACTCTTTGATATTTATTCCTGTTATTTCTACATCTTTACTAGTTATGATGTAGGTTAGAAATAATAATGAATGTTTGTTTTGAGTAGCTTAGTGATGAATGGGTTTGAGAATTGGGAAAACAGAACCAGAGAAAATAGCAAAAAATTATTGCCATTTTTTAGGTGAAACATAATAATTTGCAAGAATAGAAAGATGGGTAAGTGCTTATAAGGGAAGATATATATGAGGGAAATATCAAAGTTGCAGCTAATAATTTTAAATAACTAAAATGATTCAAAATATGGTTCAATCATAAAGAATCAAACTATTTTCTATTTTATTCAAAGAGAATAGAAGGTATTTCTATGACTATGAGTAAGAAAGACTTTCATAAACAAGGCAATAAAAGCACTTATAGAGAAAGGAAAATAGAATTAACAAATTTGGGCACATTTTTGCATGACATTTCTAGATACTTTATGCACTTTGATAGTGTAAATAATCATGTTTTGATATTTATTTTCTAAACTATTTTTTGATGTTGATGTTAATAATCTTTAGACATTATTTTTTATCAAGCTACCTTGCTAAACTCCTGTTAATGCCTATAACTTATCTATAGAGTATTTTTTCTGTATACAATTATATCAATAAAGACACTTTTGCTTAATCCTTTATAATCTTTCAACACTTATTGGGTTTTTAAGGGTTTTTTTTGTCTGTTTTATTGCAGGGACTATTGATAGTACACAGCAGAATAGAAAGTGTATACTGCAAAAATTATCTGGCTCCCAAACTCAAATTAAAAGTCTTCAATTATTTACCATTAAGTATATTAATGACAGAACTGGTTTTGCTAAACTTTATTATGTTAAGGTCATTCTTTCTTATTCCTAGTTTTGCTAAGAGTTTATTTTTCTGTAAGCAGCTATTAAAAGTTGTAAAATTATTTTACTACCTATAGTGAAATCATTACAATAATTTTCTCTTCATATGTCAATGTGCTTAATTAATTTTTGAATGCTTAATAAATCTTGCATTATTGAGAAAATCATAATATGGCCCTCATATAGTTAGTATATTTTGTTTTATTTTTTAATGTGTGTCACCTTATTTGATCCCTCTTTAATGTTTTCACAAAGTTTCAAAAATTTGTAGCAATTTTTTAGGGGAAATAAATTGAAGTTTGCTACTCAGTATTTGAATGTGGCAAAACAAAACTCACTCACTTCAATGTGTTCTCCCTTTATTTTGATATAAGAGAATCTCCAGTAATAAGCTGATTTTACATAATAAAAATTGTGTTTCTCAGACTCCTTTTCAGTTATAGTTGGTCATGCTTTTATGTTCTGGCCATCAAGGTGCAAGTAGAAGAATTGTATGAAAACAAGCTGTACCCAAAATGAGCAAGTTAGTATGGTCTATCCAGTCTATCAACAACAGAAATTCAATGGTCTCCAGATTTGGAGAACAAAGTTCATCTCTACAGTAGACATAGATGTTTCAGATTCAAGTGTTAATAAATCAACTCAAATAAGCATAAAAATTTTTAAAAAGAGAAGGTTTATAGCAAAACAATGAGTAATTCAAAGATCAGTGATAATCCTGGGTATAACTGAATCAATTGAGATTTTTCTATTTATCTCTTATTTGTTTTCTCTTGCTTATTCTCCTCCACTGTATTGAAAAAGTCTTTCTCTTCATGTGCAGAAAATATATCAGCAAATATTCTCTTCTTCTATGATTCTGGAGTCAAGGCCCCTATTCCCCCACTAGCAAACTGAAAAATGCTGACTATAAACTTCATTTGGCCTAAGTTCATGACAAGCTCAATTCTGGGTCAACGTGTTGGATCATAGAGGAATATGGCTTATTACTCAGAATCATATGATTTTGAAGAGAAACGAACTGGTTCACCAAAGAAAGGTTGGTGGGACTATGAGTACTGGACAAAAAAGTATCCAATACAGATTCTCTAGGAGTAGGTAATGGGATGCATTGATCAGTGTTTCTTGGTTCTATTCAAGAAGACTAGAGTTTAGAACCAGACTCTAATCCCAGTGGGGATTTATACCAAACAGACCTACAGTATATTGAACTGAGAAAGAAAGGGTCTCACTCAGAGGTTAGGAAGATATTTAGTACTCATTATGATATTGAGACACAGAACACACATAGTCCCAGGTCCCACCCAGAGAAGATATGGGACTTCACCTTGTGGGGTCGTCTTAGCAGTGAGCAAGGGGTAGGCAGAGGCTGCCAAGTTTCCAAACCGAGGGAGGTGATCTCTCTCCTCCAAATTCATACGTCACCTCTCAGGAAAGTCTTCTAGTGCCTTTATTTCTTTCCATATTGAATTGATTTTATTTATTTATTTATTTATTTTTGAGTTGGAGTCTCACTCCATCACCCAGGCAGGAGTGCAGTGGCCGCTCCCGGCCACCACAGCCTCGACCTGCTGGGCTCCGGCGATCCTTCCACCTCAGCCTTCCAAGGAGATGGAACTACACACGCGCGCTACCACACCTGGCTAATTTTTTTTTTTTATTTATTGCAGAGATGAGGTCTCGCCAAGTTGCCCAGGCGGGTCTCGAACCTGCATGCTCAGGCAATCCACTCACCTCAGCCTCCCAAGGCGCAGGATTACAGGCTGAGGCACCGAGCCCAGCGAATTGAATATTATTTATAACATAGCTCCATTAGTAAGCCATGCTTTCTATGCAGTGCTTTTTTTTTCCTTAATTTTATGTCACCTTCTGGCCCGTGTTTCAACTTTCTACACAGATCTGTATCTCCTTGTTGTGACTAAGGATAGAAAGAATGAGACAACACCTTTCAGCCGCTGATCAGATTCTTTGGGGAAATCATATTGTTTTTCTTCATTGTGCCATTATTACAGCATCTGTGGCTCAGTAGTTCCTGCCACATAGTAGGAACTCTGCACTTGTGAATTGCATTAATACATAAAAGAAAAAAAAAGTGTTGGGTGGGCTGGGGAGTTGTTGGTCAGAATTACAGTCAGATAGGATAACTAAGTTCAATAGATCTATTGTACTGTATGGTGACTGTAGCTAATGACAATATATTGTATTCATGAAAAATGTTAAGAGAGTGGAAGTTAATTGTTCTCACTATAATAATGATGACAATAGGAGGTAATGTGTATGTTGCTTAGCTAAATCTAACCATTCCACAATGTATATATGCTTTAAAACATCATGTTGTGCATGATAAATGTGTACAATTTTACCTGTGAACTTTTTTAAAAATAAGAAAAAAAGATTTAAAAATGTATGTCCTCTAAGCAATCCATAATAGACACTGGGGCTATTCATGGCTTCTGGCTTTGCCCAATTTCTCTTTCAACCATACATCAAACATACCAGGCTGAACAATGTGATAGCACAGACATCAGCCAAGCCCAGACTCCAGCCATGTGGCAGTCCATTTGCTTCCAGCCACAGCTATCATTCTGTCACTATTTAAGAATTTATGGATTTAATATTTGAATCTCTCAGAAAGAAACCATAAAGAAAAATATAATATATAAAAATATGTATTTCCTGGTTCCATAGTGTAGACATATGCTTTTAATTGCAAGAGAGTCATTCTATAAAGAATTTCCAAGCGCCTTGCTACCATTGCAGATGGTGTGGAAAGGTTAAATTACTTCCTCAACAAGGAACAGGATCAGTGTGCTGAACATCCAGTCTCTCAGACATCTCCCGTGTGTGTGTGTGTGTGTGTGTGTGTGTGTGTGTATGTGTTTATTGCCCTGTGACCAGAAAGTACTTTTCAAAAATCCATAAATATACAGCACAGTTTCATAGTATAGGAGACAAGTCACTTTCTTTTGTCTATGCAGAAAGGAATTTAAAGACCTTGAGAATTCCAACTTTTTGGAAGGCCTGAGGCAAAGTCAGCATTCCAGTAAAATCAAAACAAATGTGCAAAAAAATCTTTGTACCTGGGTCAAGAAATGTCCTCATCCAATATTTTAAAGAAAGGAGTAAAATTAACTGAAAAGTTCACGTGGAAAGCGAAGTCAACATTCATGTATGTTTAATTATGCAGTTCTTTATGAAACCAGATCAAAGACCTATATGCTATTTAAATGGCAAATTATGTGCCTGCTGATTTGGGGTTCCTCAGTAGTGAGGTCTCAGGTATGCCGAGCTCTCAGAGAAATTAATGAGTGAATGCCACCTAGATGGAAGGTTATTTGGAATGATTCATTTACTCTAACTGCTGCCATGAAGTACAGCTCTACAACAGCATATTGACTACCCATAGTGGACAGAGGAAAGAGGTCCCTAATACTTCCTAGTTCAGTTCTAGGCATTGTGAGAGCTATCTTAATAAGGGAAGGAGAGGAAACTGAATGTTTTGAGCACTTGTTGGGTGTGAAGTTCCAAAGTGTGTACCTAAATGATGTTATTTTAATTTATACGGTAATTTCCAATATGGTTTTTATCAACCTCACTTCCACCTATGAAAACTAATTCTCAAGAGGTACATGAAGTTTAGCCAGACATGGTGGCATGTGTTTGTAGTCAAAGCTACTTGGGAGGCTGAGGCAGGAGGATTGCTTGTGCCCAGGAGTTCAAGGATGAAGTGAGCTATGTTACACCACTGCACTCCAGTCTGGGCAACAAAGCTAGACTTTGTCTATTAAAAAAAAGTAGAAGGGGATATAAAGTCTCATCTATAGTTTTTACAATTGGTAATTGACAAAGCTGAGATTTAATTCAACATCTGTCTCTAAAATCAGCACTCATTCTAGTCATCACTCATCAGTTACTGGAAAAAGTAGGTTATGTCCTGTGTCATCTAAGATAAAAGAAGCAAAGCCCTTTCCCTTGGGTATTCATTCATATTACACCAAGAAAACAGACACTCGAATAGTATGTTAAATGCTCTAACTTGTTTTTTGTCATCAACTCAGAGTGACCCTTGTACATTGATGCAAAATTCTCAACATTTAGAAAAAATGTACAGAAGTCAAATAAAACAAATCCAAATTTCTAAAATTGACAATTTATAGTTGGGAAGAGACTATAGCCTCTCTAGTCTAGCATTGGTCCCATTATTCTAAATTGCTTGCTTTCTGTTTTTCCGCTAGATTTCTAATCTTAAGATAGTGCTCCTTATTTATCTGTGTTTCCACAGGTGTGTGCACATCTTAGGAAATCAATGCCCCATTGTTTGGAATCAGTAAATGTGAGTGTGAAATAAGTGACAAACATCAAACTTGCCCATATAGGCAATTCAGCTGTAATCAATTTGAAGCAGAAGGTACACGTAAAATGTAATGTTTTAGGAAGTCTGGTTCAGTTGGGGTAGATAGTCTACAGGATGGGGTGGGCCGGAAATCAGAAAGACTGGTTAGTGAAACTGTACCGAGACTAAAGATTGAGAAGTAAGAAGGAATGGTGGAAAGCTGCATTTTTTTAAATGGCAAAAAGACAGGTATTTCAAAGCAAAACTTAGAACTAGCTTCAGTTGATATCTCCACTAGCCGTGCCTTGGAAGAAGAGGGAAACAGAACTAAGAGCTATCATTTACTTGCAGTTAGTTCTTTTTTAAGAAAATATACTTTATTTAGAAAGTAAATTAGAGAGAGAGAAAAAGAGGAGATTCACCTCCCCAAAGTAGAGGAGGGGGCCAAGGCTTAAGAAAACATGACCTGGCCATAGGTCAGATAGCACATGGCCACACCACAGCTTAACAAGGCAATGACCGCAGTTAGTTCTTTAATATTGTATTTTATTTGATAATTATCAGAACACATAAGTGAAAGTATATCTCTATCTTATAGTAGAGGAAACTGAGGCTAAGTAGGTATAATAATTTCGTCTCCCTATGATATATTGAGGAACTGAGATTTTAACCAAGGTCTGATATTCCAAAACTGATACGTTTCCCACTAAGTTATATCACCTTTCCAATCAAGATGAAAGAAGAAAAGGAAGAGCTGAATTCTGAAATTGGAAACAATCATAGCATATATTACTTTGAAAATGTGTTTGCTGACTCAGAGTGATACAGAGGCCCTGCTAACAATCTAATTAAATGCAGTTCTAGACAAGCTAACCATACTCTAAAGCAATAAGTATGATACATTTATTTCCTATTTCCTCTCTGTGGCTAGAGAGTCAAAGGATAAAGTCATTAAAAATCTCTCAGATGTTTGCCTTTTCTAGTGAATTGAGAGTGAACTGGGTCTGGAAGGAGAAATGTTCTAATTACCAGGACGTATGATTTATATTTGATGAAACTAATGATATGTGAATCAATCTAGTCCCTAGTCTGTATGCAAAGATATTACAGTAGTTCAAAGGTGTGTATTTGAATGGCAAATGAACCGAAGCCCTTTCTGCCATGAAAAGAAAGAGCTGAATCAATTGACTTTCACTATGAAACAAAGCTGCATGTTCCTTAAGACGGTTTATCTCATTTCCTGCTGGTCATAGCTAAATTTTCCATGCAGGGAGAAAATGTACGTTTGAGATCGGTGAGGTATAAAGGAAAATGCTCAACCATTGTGCAGACACCAGACAGTTTCAGGGAGTTTGACTGGTTCAGTGGCGTTTGCTAATGTGGATAAAGGACAAAGTTGAGAGAGAAATGTCCTTTGTGACTCAGATATTTCTCAGGCATGCTGAAGGGGTCCACCTGTCCCCTTGGCATCTTTGACCCTGATCTGCATGAGGAAAACCCAGCCTTCACATGCAAGACTGTGGTCACCCTATTTGCATTCAGGGTGCGAAAACAGAGCTGTTCAAATTCTTTCTCATTAGTAACTCCTGCATCCAGGCAGGACAAATGTCCATAATCTGGAATTGTACAGCTCACAGCTGCCTCGCTTGCTTCGGCACCACATAAGTCTAAGATAATGCAGTGACATCTGTACTAAAGGTGGCCAGAGAGCCACAGGATGGAGTCATCATTTGGGAGGTGTTCCAACTGCTGCTAATGTAGCCCAGATGACACCAGTCATGAACTGATAAACAGCAATACCTCCAAACTACTTTTGAGTTGCCGCTGCTAAGTTGATGTTTAATGATTCTACAAAGAAAAAGTATCTTGGGGTCCACGCGTTCTGATTCTAAGTGTAAATTCTAAGACGATGCTTCCCTCTGAAAGGAACTTTTTGAATGCCCTTCCTGCTGCTCCAGGTTTCAGAACACCTGATCCTGCTGAGAAAACGCCAACTTCAGTTTAGCTATAGAGAGAGCTGCTGCTTCAACATAGACTCAGGAGGCAGAATGCCGAGCAAGGCTTACATTAACATCAACAGAGACACTCAGGGCTTAGGGACAATGCTGTCAGCAACCACTGAAGCAAAACTAAGACCTGGGTAAGTCCCTTAAAGCCAGAACCTTTGCCTCACTGCAGACCAGACCACCTGCCACAAGAGCAGGGGAAGCATTGCAACCAGGCAGAAAGAGAAGTAGCACCTCTGTGACAGGTTTGGGACTCTTACCAATATCAGTGAAGAGGCAGGACAGTGAGATCCTACCCTGCTCTGCATTTCTTCTATGAGTGCTTAACTGTGTCTAATCGCCTTTAGAAAGTTTGGACATCTTCATAAAAGCTTTATTTCTAAAATCTAAAAAGAATGAGGAGCAAAATAAAAATGGGAACTGTAATTTACAGATGCTCAGGTTGAATGTCTACCTCAGCACTGTCAGATCAGCAGATCACCCTGATTATCAAATGCTGAGAGGATATGCAATCTGCAGCTGTGATTCTACAATCCCAGACAGAATGCTTCTACCCATTTCAGCTGTTAAAATGAGCATATAGCTGGGCCTAGCTAAGAACCTGGGGCATAGTCTGTGTAAGTGCTGCCTACAATAAAGCTAGCAAGTGCCTAATTAGGCAAATTAGTCAGAAAGGTACAGTTCCTTGTGTTTTATTTTAAAGAATGTACAATTCAGGATTAGGTATACAAGTGGAAATTGTACAGGTAAAGTTTGGGTCTCCCTTTGGTCCCCATTTTGCCTGGTTTGAGATCAGGTACTCTGATTGATGTTGTGTCTCCTCCACTCCCCAGGAATGCTGATTTTTAGTAGAAAAGAGAATGGAAAGAAGGGAGAGAGAAAGTGAGACAGAGTTAAGGATAGAACTAGAGAAAGAGAAGAGAGAGAGAGAGAGAGAACTGAAGCATAGGACTATGTGTTTTATTACTGTAGTTTTTAAATGATGAGCTGAAGATGTCTGTGGGGCAACATCCTGATGTCATAATTCTTTTATTTTCCTGAGGCCTCTTCTTCATCTGTCCACTGCTCAGCCCTCTTTATACTATCTCGGTTCTCTTCAACAGAATTAAATCCACCCTTGGTAATCATCTCCTTGTTATTCTTAATGTAGAAAACTCTAGAAGCCTCACTGTTGCTGATAGATTTCAGGTAGTCTGTGAATTCGTGGTATGGGAATGGTGAATATGAAAATTAACCCAAATCTTTAAGTTAGATCTCAAAGTTTTCCAGTTCTTCCTGATTTGAGCAATTGGCTTGTCTTTAAAATGGAAATAATATCAGTACAGTGGGTCTAAGGATTATAAAACATGAACATGAACTCATACGAAGCCATTTAGGGTACAAATCCTCTGCACAAGTCAACGTTCAAATGTCTTTTCCCTGTAATAAGTAAATTTGGCATAATTCATTAAATATGCAAATAGTTTTGATAGGCATTATCATATTTGATCATTACAATTCTTTTATGAGGTAAGTAACAGAGCCATTTACAGCCCCCATTTGAGAATTAGGGCATTGAGACTCATTTACTGAATGCAGTTTGCCTGAGGGAATTAAGCTGACATCAAGGAGCAGGATCCAGAGCCATAGTCTACTGTGTTTTTGCGACACACATGGCATTGAAAGGACGACTATCTTGGGTTAGCATGATTTGAGTTAGATGGTTGTCTTCAGGTTTTGGCTTCTTTTCACATTTTAAGAAAGGATTACTCTATTCTCCCACATTTAAGAAATCCCCCTTAGGGATGCCCTACTATAGCACTCTGGGTTATTCTTCAAAGCACTTGTCACTCTTCATCCTCATTTTTTGTTATTAATTTTTATATTTATGTCTGTCTTCTTCCACTAGAATGTAAAATCAATAGAACATTACTCAGCCCCCAAAAATCTATTTTATAAGTTAAATAGTAATTAACTGGTAATATTTTTTGAGAACACCTATATTAGTAAGGTCTATTTCCATTTAAGATATTGAAAATCATCATAATGAGTCTGTAACTTCACTAGGCATTTTCTCATTCTATAACATCTCGAAGATCTGAAGCGGGAAGGCCCAGCAGGGTTATAGCAACAGGCACAGAATAGTCAGTCCTCAGCTGACCACCACCAGTTCTACTACTGATCTCCTCTAAATGCAGTTGCCTCAGTAAAATGAGAACAGAGATACACTGACACAGCATCCTGGGAACCCGAGATACAGAGGTGGATGTGGGTGCACATATTCATATCTTGTCTGTGTTGAGTTTGCTTGAGTGGATTTTCAAGATAGGTTGGGGAGTGGAAGATGAAACTTTCTAACTGGTAAGGTCCCGATCCTTCCACAAATAACTAATTTTTACATATGAGGAAAGAAAATGATCCATCCTCACCAACAGCAACCATAAAATGGTGGAACAACTATACTTTGCAGGGAAATTTTAGCCCTGCACTTGATAACATGAATTCCAACCCCTCATGGCATATCCATAAGTTTGTTTGAGCATTCAAACCAAGTCAGAGCTTGGCTCCCAGAATCAGTCTCAAAATTGATTATCCTTTTGGAGCATTTCTGAGATGAAAGAAATAACACTTTTGGTTTGGAAAAATCCTGATATCAATCTGAGAAGACTAAATAACTCAATCATATGAGAAACAGAAGAAAGCCCTCCCCAAAAGTAAAAATTAGTAGCCAGGTGCTAAACAGAGATGGAAGCAGAGATGATAAATAGCAAAGATACACACACATGCACACAAACACACACACACACACAGAGAGAGAGAGAGAGAGAGAGAGAGAAGAGAGAGAGAGAGAAAAACGAGAGGGAGAGAGAGAGTGAGAGAACCAGTCCATCTGTAGAGAATAGCTCATCAACATATGTGTCTCTTCTTTATCTGCTGGTAAGAGTCTGGTGCATAGGTGAGTCTGACTGGGTTAAAGGAATAGAATCAGAACAAATATAGCACATTAAAGTGCTTCACCCAGAAGCTGGCCTAAAAACATTGTAAACAGACAATAAAGGTTAGTCATTTTCCACTTCCTGCAACTCCTGTGTTGTGACCCACTTCACAATCACCAATGTGTTCTGATAAGTTTCCAGCACCCTTGAGTCAGGTATTTCAGGGGTCAGATTGCAAGAGCATTTTCATGGTTCTAGAGTCATGCCACAATGATCCATTTCCTGTGGCATGTGACTTTCAAATATAAATATACAGAGCTGTTCATGTCTTACTGCAACACTTTCTGTAAACTGAAAATAAAATCTGACATCCACTAAACTCTCTGCTGATGAAGGAAAGATTACCACTACTCAATATTAATTTTTGCTACCTGAGGAAAGCCTCTCAGGGAACATATTTCATCTGGGTTCAAGATAATAGCAATTCCTAAGATTATGAAGTCAATGCTAAGTAATTTTGTATTCGGTCTCCAGATATTATCTAAGTTTCACTAACCTCTGAGTGTAAATCAAGCACTACAGCCAGCAGATAACATCCTTGTCACCATAGGTTGATTTTTCTCTGAGACCCATGAAAATACTATATTAAGAAATCCTATGAAAAATTTAGGAATTTTTCTCTGTCTTTGAATCTATAAAAATGGTTATAATATCACTTACTTATAGGGTCACTGCGCAATTTTAATGTGATGCAATATGCCTTACCTGTTTTATAAATCCTTAAACTACAGTATTTCACTTCTCGACCTGTTCCTTTGCTCCTAGTATCACTCAAAATTATGATTTTTTTTCTACATATGTTCTAGCAAAATTACTAAACTTTTCACAGGATTCCTTACCCAAATATTTTCAAGAGTCTCAGGGAGATCAGCCTATGACCACGACAAGGATGTCCCCTGCTTCTTTGATTCTCTGGACTAGAGAGCAGGCATCCAAATGGTGCTCATGGCAAAAGTCCATGTTGACTGTGGAGCTGTCACATATCCAGTGATGTAACCCATGAAGCTGCTACAACCTCTGTTACTGGTGGAGTCTGAAGCCCAATGGAAATAATAACAAAGTAAAAAATGCATGAAAATCTATCTCACCATAAGTTTCTCTAGTTCTGGGGTTTCTCATCTGGCCACTTCTGCCACTGGCATTCCTGAGCTACCTGTTTCTGTTGACAGAGCAAAGAAGCCTTACATAATCCAAGTCATTATGAATACTTAAGGTGAGAGAGAAGGCAGTTTTTTCTTTCCAGGAAATGCACTGTGGGAAGTGCCTTAGTCTAATATGCCTCAGCTCCAAGTTGCACAGTTCTTTCAGTTTGTATCGTCAAGATAGCTGGATCGAAATATATTTCTAACCATCTACACACCTTGCCAGAAAATTTCCTTTTTCAAATTCAGTCCAGCATACTCACTTTCTGTCTTTGAACTTCAGAAATCAAGGTCTTGGTTCCTTTTATTCTCACAAGATGTGTTAGCCTCTAACTAAATGTATTGATAAAATTAATTATCTAGAAGGGAAATATATCCCATTTAATTTAATCCCCCAACAGAGTCCATTTCCATGCAATCAAAATGGGCTTCTAAGATAGCATTTATTTTGATCTTCAAAATAATCTTTTAAGAAATTTTTAATCCCTGTTTTATACATGAAAGAATTCCACAGTTATTCAGGTGGGAAATGTCAAAGCTTACATCCAATTCCTGAGATATCTGATTCAAAATCTATACATTTGTTGATGTCATTAATCTATCGATTAATGCAAAATTGCCTGGAGATTATTCCATGATTGTTAATTGTATCACTAGCTAGACTATGAGATTCTCAAGGTCAAAATTTAGACCTACACTTTTTTCTGTCCTTAGCACAATGACCCAGAAAATGACTCACTATGTAATGGGTGCTCAAAAAGTAATTTTAACTTGAATTGAATTGAGTCATATTGGATTGGGTGGAATTAAATTAATGCTCTTTATTGATGAGGTTATTAATAACCTTGACCCTTGTGCAAACCACACTTATCTGTAATTGATATGCCCCCTCACACTGAAACCACATGATCATGAGCTTGAGAAACATCTTTGATAACCACAATGAATGCAACCTCTGAAGCTATCTATCAGTCCTCTCACGCTTTTTGGAGATCATAAAATGTAGCGGAACAAAACAGGCTTTGCAGCCTGAGAAACTTGAGTTAACATTCTTGCATAATTGTATAGAACTGTCTAAACGGTGGCAAGGTACATTAACATCTTTGGGCTTCTGTCTTTAAATCTATAAAAATGGTTATATTACTATGTATCTGTAAGATCACTGTACAATTTTAATGAGATGTTGCATGCCTGACCTATAGAGTAAACCCCAAACTGTAGTGTTTCATGTTTCAACTTGTTTTTCCTTCATTCTACTCCTAGTATCCACTGGACTCAATGTCCTCATTAAAGTGTCAAAATAAAGCTTTAACTTATTGGAATCTATATAAGATTTGTTCTCTAATTCTGTAGTCACTTCTGAAGAAAAGAATATAATGTTCTAGCAAAAGCCAAAATATCTGGCTTTTGGTAAAGATTTGCTGCTGCTACTACTGCTACTGCCATGAAGTATAAGAATATAGCATGTGTGTAGGTGATATCCCATATGGGTTCCCATAGGAAAGTGAGACATTCTATGAATATCCTAGAGAAATCCATAGAAAGCATGAAGAACTGAATTCATAGGATCTAAAATACTAGGCCATTCTGGATTAAAAGTCAGAAGGAATTGAATTGTCCTTTCTTTGAGCAGCAAGAGGAAATAATATCAATGTCTAATTGGACCAATGTCATTATTTTCATTCTCTACAACTGCTAGCATTATCTTCACTCATCATCATTATTGCTATCAATTACCATTTGGTAACCTGACTATATTTGTAAGACAATGAAGTGGATGACACAGATGGAAAAATAAATGCACTTTTAAAATCGATTTTTATACTGATTATCTTTTTTATTTCGAACATGATAAATTCTTTCAAACTGGATACTCTTTATATTAGAATGATGCCTAGATAACAGTTTCTGAATCAGTGTTCCTAAAGTTCCCATGGAAATGTTCATTAAGTTGAACCTAAAAACACCATTTTGTGCTTTGCTAGATCCCAGAAAGAGTTTTTCCTTTTAACTAATATTTAATATCTATAGTGTGATAGGACCCTTTGAAAATTAATAAACTCTATCCTCAAGAAAATGTGCATTCACATATATGTACACAATTGTAGGCCCAGATCAAGCATTGTAGGCCCAGGTCAAGCATTGTCCTCAACACTAAAAAGTCAACATTAAAGATATCTAAACCAGGGTTCTGAGGCTGCTGGAAACTGTCAGGAAGGAAAGCGAAATACTTTACATTGTCCTTATCCAACATAGCTTGAATCATCAATGGCTGAAAGTGACATCCATTTAATGTACTGGGGAGGAAGGGAGGTATTTTACCCTCCTCATTCTTTGCTTAGAATCACAAAATCTTATTATATCACTGTATGAAATTTACTAATTTTTATGGTACAACTATACAATGAAACATTCAGCCATTTAAAGATGAATATTCATTGACAAAAAGCTGTTTACAAATGTTTAGTGAAAAATTAGTTTGTAAAAACAAGCATGCATACATACATAGTGATTGTATTTAAGAGAAAAGTTTGCAGAGATATTGGTTATCTCTGATGAGGTTATAAGTGATAGTTTTTCTGGTTTCTTCTCTTTTTTTAAGCTTTAATTAACTGTGGTTTTTATTTCTATGCTGTGCTTATATAAGAAAAAATAAAACTCAGTTTTAATATTGTATGGGAACTGACTAAAATGAAATTTCAAATTACAATGTCTACTGGAAACAGAAAGCAGCAGAAATGATGTTAGAACTCTAATTCAGATTTTGTGAAAATTTATATCTTAAACAATATAAAATTTCATACTTAATAGTGAATCACTACAGTCATTTTAATTAAAATTACAAAATAGATTTAGATACCCAAGCCTGCCAACACAGTAAGATCTAAAACAAACACATATATTCACTAGGAAGTGATGAAAATTAGCAATATTTTCAGATAGTATGGCAAACTGGATTCCTCAAAGGCAAACTATTAGATCTACACTATTAAAACTTGCCAGAAGCCACAACCCCTAACGAGGCAAAATGGAGTTTACCCAAAAATGGGAAAAACGCTGACTGGGAGCAGAGCCCCAGTGGGAAGCGGCCATGATGGAGGGAGAGCCCCATGGATCCTATTGAAGGACTCCTTTTGGCCTTAAAGGAATGCGTGCTTAGGCTTAAAAACACTTCCCTTGATAAATAAAAGAATTAGCTAGAATGTGCAAGGATGTGGAATTAGCAGTAAACCTATGTATAGAAATGTAAAAAGGGCTCAACAGCAAAAATTTCCCCCTTGAAGGGACAAGGGAATGCAAATTTTGCAACTTTTAGCTAAAAAAGGAAAAACATGTACTTCCTCATACCCTTTGTAAGTAACAACATTGACAGTTGTGATTGATGAGGAAGTGAGAAACTGAGACAGAGTATCTCCAAAAACAGGTGTTTTCGGGAAAAGCAAGTCACAGACATGCCTTTTGATTTAAGAAATATTATAGTTTAATTAGAAAGAAGGTTAAAATTAAAGTAAGGATTAGAATTAAATAAATAGCAGTTATAATTAAAAGATAAATGTTTATTATAGATTTAGGTATTAGTTAAATATAAGGAATAGGAAATAATTAAGTTTTAAGGTAAACTTAAAATTATACACAATGTAGGTTTAAAATTAAATACATTTGGGATTAGAAGTAAGATTAATTTCATATATAAGTGTAGATTTAGGCATGTTTTGTTTAGAAATATAAAATGTGCCGGGCTCGGTGGCTCAGCCTGTAATCCCGCGCCTTTGGGAGGCTGAGGTGAGTGGATTGCCTGAGCCCGCGGGTTCGAGACCCGCCTGGGCAGAGAGACCTCATCTCTACAATAAATCAAAAAATCAGCCGGGCATGGTAGCGCATGCCTGTAATTCCGGCTATTTGGAAGGCTGAGGAGGAAGGATCGCCGGAGCCCGGCAGGTCGAGGCTGCGGTGGCCGGGAGCGGCCACTGCACTCCAGTCTGGGCGACAGAGTGAGACTCCAACTCAAAAAAAAAAAAAAAATACATATATATATAAAATGTAAAATAGGCGATAAGAAAATAGCAAGTAATATAGATAAGGCAATTAGAATTAAGAAAGTTAAATTTTTAAATTAATAGTATTAAGAATTCATAGTGGGTAAGATAAGGGTGGTTATATAAAAGAAAAAACAAGTCAATATATTGCTGCTAAAAGTATATATAAGGGTAGAATTAAGAAAATAGATTAGTAAAGGAAAAGAAATAGAATAGCGAAGGGAAGAGATTCAGGTGACCTAGAGGTCACAGGACGTGGCTGATAATTGGCAGCTGGTATTTTGTTACACCACCGGTAGCAGGAAGAAAAAAAATGAAACTTGTAAAGGTCAACTTCCCCATAAACAAAAGAAAAAACGATGTAAACATTTAATGTGTAACATGGGATACATTTTGTGGGTAGGGGGGTCAGTAAAAAAACTATATAAGCTTGTAAGAATTGAATAAAAATTGGTAGAGTCTTGAGCTCTCCCCAGGAAGAGGATTCCTGTCGTGTTCGTCTTTTCTTCGTCACCGTCCCGATTCTCCCCAGTCAGGCCCTGACTCTCTCTGTGGAGCTGGACTCCAGCAAAAACTAGTAATACCATTTGGAAAACACAATGTAGTAGAAAAGCATTAGTTAAAATTACCTACAATTCCCAAGTTTAAAAGAACCACAATTAAATTTAATATTTCTAATTTATAGCTCTACAGATATTTTGCTTATGAAAATTAGTGAATTATTAATTGCATAGTATAGGATACACACACGTACACACACATATTCAGTTTTGTATCCAGTTACCAGTCTGTCAAAAGCATGTATATATGTCATTAAATACTCCTCAAACTATGATCAAAGCAGATGTGCCATTGACATATTTTGCCATATGAATATACTGTTTTAATACATTAATGTACTGATAATGTACTTTTCTTCCATAAGCTACATTTTGGATTTTGATTGCAGTATAATTAAAAATTAATTGAACTAGAATCCTGATTTTACAATGCCTCTTTATATCTTTGTGGTCTTGTTAAAGGACAGTTTGTTTTTCATTTTATGTCTCCATATCTAGTAAAAAGACAGCTTAAAATGGAGATTAAAAAGTTCTCATCAAAATCAAACTAGAGATCCTAGTCACAACTATACAGTAAGAATAAAATACAACAGACCTAATGATTGAAAATGAAGAAATATATTCTTATAATTTGCAGGACATATGAATGTGTAAATAAAAAATAAAAAGAATTATTAGACAAATTATTCGAGGCAATAATTAAATAAATAAGTTTGATAGATACAATATCAATAACAAATAATAATTTCTATACATAAGTTTCAAAAACAGAAAATAAAACTTGAAAGTTATAGTACTTAAAATAGCCTATCAAATATCTTTTGCTGACCTATGAATTTAATATAATTTTAAATAAAATTCCAGCAGATTTTTTTTTTGTAGAAATGGACAAGATTATTTTCAATCTTACATGGAAATGCAAGGGAGTCAACAATACAGAGTATTATTGAACAAAAAGAGCAAACTGGATGCATTAACGGGTATTAACAGTTTTGTAAAATTAAACTGTTCATAATTAAAATAATGTGGTATTGGAATAAGAACTGATTAATAGAACAATGAAACAGAATGGAGAGTCTATAAATATGTTTACAGTAAACAATTTATGACAAAGAAACTACTGAATTGTAATGGAGGAAAAGGTTGCCTTTTCAATAATGGGAGCTAGGTTAATTGGATATCCACATGAAATAAAATGAAACTTGTATTTTACTTTCCACATAAAAATAAGTTTCAGATAGAGTGTATAACTAGGTGTGAAAGGAGCAACAATAAAGTGTCTAGATAATAATAAAAGAGAAAAACTTTGTTAATTGGGGGTAAATGGAGCACTTTTTTACAAGAGAGCACAATAAATACTAATCATAAAGGAAAATATGATAAATTTCACTTCTTTAAAGTTAAATTGTTTATCAAAAGTCACAATGTATAAAGTAAAAAGGCAAACCAAAAAGAGAAAATGTGTTTCTAAAATACATATTCAACAAAGAACTTACATCCTGAATATAAAAATAATACTTAGAAGTCAATAAGAAAAAAATTAATTATTTTAAGTGGACAATTCAATGGAATTTTAAAAGACAATTTATAAAATAAGATATATTAAAGATAATAAACTTTCAAAAATGTGGTCAACATCATTAGTTACTAGTAAAATGCAAATTGAAAACCAAATAAAATAGGATGACATATCCATTGGAATGGCTAAAATTGGAAGAAGAGGGAGGAGTATGCCTATTGCTGATGGGAATATGGGAATTGTATTCATTCTTCTGAAAATATAAATTGGTATAAACAATTTAACTTCCCCATAGAACAAATGGTTATACTTTTTTTGAATACACATAGAAATTGCCGCTCCCAGTCTTAAAGCTTGAACCTTTACATTTGTCTTACCTGAGTTTCTTTCTCAGGAAACCAGTTTTCAAGCCTATGTTACCAGGGAACTGAAACTCCCCAAATCATTGCATCCAGACAATAAGATGCTGGACCCTCCCTAATTTGTGTTTACCAACTTCTTTTCCTTACCACTTTCTAATTCCTATTTTCTACATTTCTGCCTCTCTATATGAACCTTGATTTCAACAGGACAAGAAGACGGATTTGAGACCATATTTCCCATATTCCTTGACTGACATCCAAATAAAAAGCCCTCTCCCCAGCAATACTTAGACCTCGACCAAACCCCTGGCATTTCAATAACATTGGTATGACCACTCTGGAAAACTATTTTCATAGCCCAAACTTTTTGCATATGCTATTTTATCCCTAAGTATATCATCAACAAAATTCCATGGTTACCTACATCAAAAGACTACACCAATAATTCATTTGTGTAAATTCATTATGCATAAACTCGGAAAACTAGAAATGACACTAATGTGAGTCAAACAGAGAAACAAAGAATGATCTCTAGTTATACAATAATCACATTTATAAACAATATATTTAGTGAAAAATTTTATTTCCAAACAAAATTCGAATAGATTTAAGTGGGAGGAGAAAGAAAAGAGTTTGGCATGATTGTCAAAAATGACACTGTCACAGAAATGAATGGGTTTATCTGACTTTGAGAAATAAGACCACGGCAAGCTATGACCTGTGCACTCTTTCCCATAAGCACAAAGACAGTGACTATAAAAGAGGGCAAGGAAAAAAAGACAGACTTAAATGACAAGGTAAAAAACATTGAAACAGAACATTTGCACTGCAAGAATAGGTGTGAAACTACAGCCATATTTGATCAGTGTTTTCTAATTTTGATGTCTTGGATTAGATAATTACTTTGTTCTAGGGGGCTGTTCTCCACTTATCAGGATGTCTATTTAGTATAATCCCTGGCCTCTACCTCCTACTTGCCAGTAGCACTCTTCTTTCTAGTAACAACCAAAGGTGTCTCTAAAAATGTCCCTGGGGAGCAAAATCACAATCAATTGAGAACCACTAGGCTAGACAAAAAGGAATTAGAGGTTAGTAGAATAAATCACTGTATCAGGGGCTTATAACACATTAGTAGAATATCCAGGAAATTTTATAACTTGGTGCATAAAGTACACGTATTTCTGTGTTTTCCAAAGATCAAAGTTACAGAATTTTTCAAAGTTGGTTACAAGTTAGATAAACTTTTGAGTTAGCACTTCTGGACAATTAAATTTAAAATTCTGATGGTTGTAGAGAACAACTATGTAAGCAGTTTCCCAAAGGATGCTTTAGCCTGGTTCACGTTAGCTCCAGAAATTACTTTTTACAAATTAACACCAAGTAATATTGGGAAAGCTGCTTGCCGAATATGATGCAGACAGTGGGTATCATATATTCTTTTATTCAACAGGTAATTACTGAACAGTTATAATGTGAATCTATATTTGGTTCTGGGAAAATAATAATTGGAAAAGAAAACTATAGTCCCTGCCCTCATGAACTTTAGGGTCTAGTGAACAGCAAATACAAGTTCATAGGCCAGAGACAGGTTTTTGAGGTATAGAATTCTTGAAAGGCTTCCTTCAAAATGGCTCTAAAAGGCATAAGAAACTATTCTCATTGGCATTGAGAGGATATCTTGAAATCATTACATAGGTTTAAGCCTCAGGCAATTTAAAAAATGACTATGTTACAAACGTCTCATATAACCCCCAGATTACTTTCAGAGTCCTTAGACAGGAAAGAGAAGAAAATAGCAAATCCTTGTAGACATTGTTAACAAAAAGTATAAATCCAACTCTGAAGATAAAGTCTCTTATAGAGAAAATGGGCTACAATTAGTTCTGACCTTCATTTCTGCAGCTGAATGCCTTAGAAAGTCTACCAAATTTTGCCTTAACCTACCCAGAAGTGGAAAAATATTTCTACAGAATCATTAAATATGACAGATCATGACCTCTACCACTCTATACTTATTTTCTTAGATATAAAAGCTACTTCTGATTTCAGGCAGCACGTTTAATCTTTCCTTTCGATCTGAATGTAATGCTTGTGTTTTTCAGTAGAGGTTTATTGAAAACTAGTTTTTTAAAAAAGGACAAATCGATAATGTGGAGACAATATTTTTCTAAAAAATTTGGCAAATTTTTTTGTATTGAGTAACCCACCTAAAAAAGATCTTTTAACACAATATCAAACTGGGCTGTTCTAGGACCTTGTAGAAGTGTCTGATTTTAACGATAACAATAACAAAGATAACAGTATCCTGATAAAAAATAAAATTCTTATATTATCACCATGTGTTGCTTTAATGTCATTTCCTTTTTTCTGAATGTGCTGTCAATAACAAGGATGTATTTTTTGTAGAAGGATTTGGGGAAAAATGAATGTCAAAACGTGTTTGGGTCCAATATTTGGCACATTACACTGTCTAATAAAAATATAGAAAGTATATGCATAAGTATTATGTACTTACTGAATCCATAATAAAAAGAGTTATGTTTGTTAGCCAAGATGATCTGCTTATGTCACAAATAGGAAATGCCAGTTAAACAATTAATGAGAGTGGTATCTTAGAATTTCCAGTTATGAGAAGAAAATGTTTAATGAATATTTTATGATTTGAAACTAATTTGATCCACAACACAATGAGCACTCATATCTGGGAAACCTTCACTGATCTTGAGTTTTAAAAGGTTTTGAATATGAGGTGTGGCTCAAAGGCTTGCCCAAGAGTCATTTATTCAGAACTGTTCCTCAGCCTATCTGTAGCATTTTCCCCTAAAGAACCTCTCAATAGAGTTTCATCAACAAAAAGAATTTCATAAAAGAAGATGGATCAAAACTACCAATCTTAGATAAAGAACACCATACTAGCTCTGCTAGAATTAAAAACCAGAGGCTTCTTAGTGAGAGCATATTGTGATGGGTTTCAGTTTCAGAGGGATTTGAACTTGAATCTCTTGAATTTCTACTTTATTTATTCATGCGTGTGTTCATTCGTTTATGTCAATTAGTAAGTGTTTAACTTTCCCAGACCTCCATTTTCAGATCTATAAAATGGTAATGATAATAACATCATTATTAATAGGTCATTACAGAAATGCCCATATTAAGACATATGCAATGCTTAGAAAAATTGCCAGGACATAATAATTGTATTAGTTATTGCCATGATTAGATCACTAAGGCAAGAAGCTGATGTTTGAAGTCCTTCAGAAGGGCAGGAATCTTTTCTCTCTCTGAGTGCTATGAGCAGCAGCATATGGTATAAGGTGAGTACTTTGTAAATATTTGTGAAATCAAAGATTCATGCCCTGGCACTCTCCTGTCACAAAATACCCAGAAAAATAAGACCAATAAAAGCTTTATGCTCTTTTATATAAAAAGTTAAGCTACTAGTAAAGTAAAGGATGTCCCTTAGGCCATTAACAAAGGAGTAGACATCCAGGAAGTCAACTGAGCTAAAGCCAAGGTTTCCTTGGAATGCCTTCCAATCCAAAGGGACTAGAATCTAGTGTAATGGACACGCATACAGAAGACCAGAGACATGTCTGAGGGCCCTCACAGGAAGGGAAATTAGACTTGAGAACGATGTGTAATGCTGATACCTGCACAGAAGGACATCTTCAGGAAAAGTGGCGACTATAGGAATGTCCATCCCCCAGAGGCAGATGGTGTTTACCTGCCATTGTTTCTGGGTGGTGAAGGGAATTGAAATGTCTGCCCCGAGAATTCATGAACACAAGCCAGCCCTGAATTTGGAATTCACACAGTCTACATCAAAATAAACAGTCAGGCAAAATATTCTATAAAACACAGAACTTTAAACTGGACCGAGTTGGCATACTACATTTTCCTGACAAAGGAAATACGCAGATTCTAAACACCCATAATTAGGTCTCAGGAATAGAATATTGGCCGGGCTCGGTAGCTCAGCCTGTAATCCCAGCGCTTTGGGAGGCCAAGGTGAGTGGATTGCCTCAGC
The DNA here is from genome assembly GCA_027257055.1 of Cephalopachus bancanus. Taxonomy (NCBI): domain Eukaryota; kingdom Metazoa; phylum Chordata; class Mammalia; order Primates; family Tarsiidae; genus Cephalopachus; species Cephalopachus bancanus. Next base: position 2,415,516 of record JAPVLO010000046.1, on the reverse strand, counting down.
CCGCCGGTTCGAGACCCGCCCAGGCAACTTGGCAAGACTTCATCTCTACAATAAATCAAAAAAATTAGCCCGACATGGTAGCACGCTCCTGAAATTCCAGATACTTGGAAGGCTGAGGTGGAAGGATCGCCGAAGCCCAGCAGGTTGAGGTTGTGGTGGCTGGGAGTGGCCACTGCCCTCCACTCTGGGCAACGGAGTGAGAATCCAACTAAAAAAAACAAACAAAACAAACAAACAAAAAAAGAAATAGAATATAAAAAAATGAACTATAAAGAACACAAACTTATAAGGAACCATCAGCAAAATCAGCAGCAACAATTAACAGCAGAATTTTTTAAGTCCACAATAAGAATATATAATATGTATTTAAAAGGCAGGAAAATGAGACAATTAATGAGACAATTTAAAAGGAGACAAAAAATGAGACAATTTAAAAGGAGAAAGAGACAATCAATAGTGAACAGAATGTTTGAAGTAATATTAAAGCTGTATTGATCCACCTTTAGTTAAAAGAATACATTGAGACTGACTCAAAAACACATATCAGCCTAGGAATTGCATAAAACTTGTATCCAAGTCATAGAGATACAACAAGGCTGACAGTAAAAATATGGAAAAAATATGTGCCACATCACCACAAATACTGATTGAAAGAAAATTAGTTAACTATAGATAATAAAATTGTGATAATAACATAATGATAAAAGATTAAATAAAAATTATTAATATAATAACATATCTCAATATATATAAAATATAACATGACAAAACTATAAAGTAAACATAAATACAATGGAAAGTTTAATCCAGGCCTCTCAGTAATCAAAAGACAAACAGAAATAAAAATAGGAAAAAATAGACTTGAAACACAATTTGCAAGTTTGAGTGAATGAACACAGTATCCTAAATCCAACTATTGTAAGATACACATAATTTTCAAGCAAATGAGAACATTTTGCATCAACTTGTCATTTTGTAAATTATAAAATAATAATTCTCAACAAGGTTTAAAATAACAGTGTCATATTTACTGTGGTCTCTCATCAAAATATACTTTAAAAATCAATAACATAAATATCATCTGAGAAAATAGACATTTGGTATCCACTGCTAAATAACTCAGGTATCAAAAATGAAATCATAATGGAAATGCTCAATGCCACATGTCTGATATTGTAAATATCAATAACATTGAGAGGAAAATGAACATTGGACGAAATATGAAGGTTTTCTAAAATAGACACTTGGTATGTGGCTAACATGTCAGTGAGGGATAAAAATAGTCCAATAAATGGAGTTCCAATTTTGTTTACCTGTATTGAAGACATGAAAAAATAGATCCCTACTTCACACTATCCAAAAAATCAACTGTATAGAGAATCAAGACTTAAATGTGAGTGACTAAACTTCTAAGCGTTTATGAATATAGTCAGTAAGGGATATTGTGATGTGAGGTAGGGAGCTCTTTAAAAGAAGATAAAAGTTATTTTTAAAAGGACAAATTGATGAATTTTACTACTACAATAAAATTAAGAACTGTTCATACGTATTTGTAGCACAGATATAAACACATATAAACACAAATAGCCAAAACAAAAATGAAAAGATAACCCAAAACTGGGAGATTATCTTATGCCAAGTACAGAGGCTAAAACAGAATAAATGTTCAAAAATCATTTGTTGAATTATTATGAGGGAGGGAAGGACAGAAGGGGAGAGGGAAAGAGAGAAGGAATCAAATTTAATTTTCTTCCCATGACTCATTCTAAACTGGGCACTCGGTTCTCCCTATGGGAAAGATACCCTTTCGTGGAGTCATTAATTCTTTCTCCAATGATGCCCTCTGAAATCATTTGTATATATAGATAACTAGGCAAGAAGTGCAGTGTGCTACTAAGAGCATTGTGTGTGTGTGTGTGTGTGTGTGTGTGTGTGTGTGTGTGTGTGTGTGAGCGCATGCCCTCTAACAGTATATCAAAATGGGAAGAATCCTGTAGAAAATAAACAGGCTTCCATAGTCAGTAGACAGTAAATTTCAGGTCAAATCTCACACCAGCCTCCTATTAGCCTATGTGATCTTGGTCATTTCACTTAACCTCTTTGATTCTCAGCTTCTATATCTGCAAAACGTGGATAACATGTGGCATGCAGGTTTTATGCCAAAATTAAATGAGTTTCTGATAATGTGTTTGAAACCTAGCATGGCACCTGAAACACAGTCAGTGCTCAGAGATGTTTATTTCCTCCCTAAGGGATTTGAACTCAAGGCTTCAGTCATATGATCACACTGTCTCAAATCCTTGAGTAACCAGGAGCTGCCACATATCTCTTTTCCTCCAGAGTAGATAAAGCAGCTGAGAACATACAGGGGCTTAGAACTCTGCCCATCTCACCCCCCAGTGAATGAAAGCCAGAGTGAGCATAAACCAGCACATGAGATTTTCTCCTTAGTACACCTTATTTCAAACTAGAGCTCAAAGCAACAGCAGCACGAAGCTGGAATTTCTAATGTCAGAAACATTTCCCACTGTGCTGCCTGGGTGGGTAATTCCCTGACCAAGCTGAAAAAGGGACCTTTACAAGAGCCTCCAAGGTCTGAATGAAATGTTTTCCCTGGCTCTGGACCCCAGCCCTGGATTAACAGCAGAGACATTAGCAAAACACTGACCGCAGGTTTTTATTTTCTTTTCTGTGGAATGTGACTGAGTCCTTAGGACTGATGGTGGGTTATTTCTCCTTACATAACCATTTCTTCTCCAGAGACCATTTTGATATTAGTAGGAAAGGTAAAGTTCTTTTTGTGGTCCCACAAACTGGGGCACCTATTTGAGGAAGCCCCAACAAAAGTAAAGACAGGCCAGCTATTCCCAATTCTAAGAATGGTAGAAAGACATGAACATCAGTGGGAAAAAGATGATGTAGTTTTTGACATCCAACTCTCATTCAGGCATGCACACACACAGACACACACACACGAAGACACACGCATGCACACACATGCACACACACATCCATGCATACACACAATCCCACAGAAAGAGAGAGAGAGGGAGAGAGAGAGAGAGAGAGAGATACTGACAAGGAGGAAAGGAGGCTGCAGCATCAGTGACTTCTCCCAAATCTTTATCTTAGTTTTTGCTGATCTAACATGTTGGTTTCCATAGCAACCTAGTGTGGCCTGGATAACAAGTGAAGTTCATTTCAGAGAGCGCTACAGAGCCAGACAGAGCATATTCAATGAAAGTTCATTCTTGTCTCCCAGAAACTGCTGTCATTGGTCTTCAGGAAGTGTTAATACATGTGAGCTTGGTAACAAAGGTACTCTTTAGCCTGGGGAAAAAATGTCTTGCTCCTTTTAGTTTTGAGGTTCCAAAATGAGCGATAGAAGAGAAAGACTTTTTAAAAAAATTCATGCTATTGGTGCTTAAATTCTAAAACAAAGTATCCTAAAACAAAGTATCATTCTATCTTCTAAAGCAGAGGTCAAATTGCTTTTAAGAATCATGATCAAAAGGGAGGTGAGAAATTAAAAGAGGTCACTGCAGGAGTGGGTGGACAAAGATGAAAAATTTTGGCAGGAGTATTGTAGGATCTTAAGTTGCTGTTAAAGAATATATGTATGCATGCATTTATTAGGTTATTCCATAATTGATAGGAGCAATAAATTTATACATCAAAGAGATGTGGACTGAGAAGTCATGTACATTATATTTATCAAAAATAAGCACTTAAATAGAAAATAATGATATTCTGTGGAAAGGGGATGATAAAAATATGAGAATAGAGAGAAAAAAATCACTAACTTGCTCCTCATGTTTGGGAAAGGGAGCGGGATGAGGAATGAAGCACTGAAGGATATCACAGAATATTTCTTAAAGGAGATAAAGTCAGAGCACAGTCTAAAAGGAGAGGCAAGTGTTAGCTCCTCAGCAGGGGAAACTGGAGCAATGGAGAAGTACATATTGGGGAAAGGAAACTGAGAGAGATGTGTGAAGATGGGATGTGAAATAATCTATGTGTAGAGGAAGGTAGAAGCAGATGGAATGAAGTTGTATGGCAGGGTTTGAAGGGAGGTGAAGTCGGCAATAAATAAGGACCAAACTGTGAAGAGTGTTTAGACTAAGGATCTTCTACTTTACATCTCCAGTGATGAGGAACAGTTGGAAGGAAGTCTTATGTGGGGCAGAGTCCTAATTGGGAGAGTCCTTTAGACAGATGGTGCCTGTGGAGAATGGACTGGATACGCCTGAAGACAGAAAACTACTTAGCTGGTCACTTAACAGACCAGGCAAAAGGAGAGGATGATCAGGACCAGGCCAGCAATGATCTGGAAGAAGACAACTGACATATTTAAGAAATGGTGAGTGTCATCAGTTGGTGCAGCAAACTGACTGAAAGTACCAGATTAGGAAGCAAAAGATAGAGTGAGGTCTCACAGATACTCTCAGGCAAATTTCAGATGGAGCATGGAGGTGGGCTTGGAGAAGAACTCAAGAATACATGAAGTTGATTCATGTTCTAAACCTGATATGACTGTTTTATGTTAGTCTCATGCTCATATGAAACATTAAAAAGTCTGGATTTGAGTTAAAATTATATTTATAGTACATCTAGAAGAATAATCTGTGAGATTTACCGGGATATTTTAAAGATGAGTAATGAGAGAGAACTGAATTTATCAGATATTAAATAAACATCCTAAAGTCCTGACAATCAAGATCCTGTGGGGATTATCCAGGAAAGCCAGAACAGTGAAAATATATAGAAAGTCCAAAAAGAGAGCAAAGTGTCTGTAAACATTTAGGGCATGTTGAAATGTTTGGTTTATTCATTAAATCATGGTAGAGCACCTGAGTATGCTTCTGAAAAATAATGTATAATCCCTAGTTTATGACCAAGCTAAATATATTCACAGTAAGATAAATTTTTAAAAATTTATATCTATATTCTTATATAAAAGAATCAAAACTTTTACTATTATTCCAAAAGCACAAATAGAAAAAAGACACAAATAAATTGGATTTTAAAAAACTTTCTATTTATCAAAAAATGCCATAAATAAAATTAAAGGGCAATAAACTTAGATAACATTTGCAGTGTATATGACAGCAAAGTTAATACCTTCATATTTAAATGACTGTAGTAAAATGGCACAAAAAGGAAAAAAATTCACAGTGGGAAAATCGGCAAAATATGTTAATTGAAAAGGCATAAAAGAGTTATAAATAATGGGTGTTGTTTTCAGCCTCTAAATTTGTGATCAATTGGTGTTCAGCAATAGAAAACCAATAAATTAGATAAAAATTAGCAGGTTACAAAACAGTATATACAGCATGAGTCCATTTTTTGTTCATCTATTCATGTATTTATGAGTCTGCAGGAGAAAATCAGTTGAAACATATACACAATGATGTTAGCAATCATGTTTGGGTTAGCAAAAAGTACTAAATGGATCAGAATTTAGCTAGTTAACATCTGGGAAGCCTAATAATTCATAATTTTCATGGGCTAAATCTCATGGAATATACTTGATCATTCTTTACATCCCTAGCAAATGCTACTTGACCAGTGGAATTAATCTCTTTTTTCTTTTTGTTCACCGAGCAGTATTGTTTTGGCTTTTAAAACTTGGATAACTTAAATAACACCTCAGGCTTTAGTGTCCTCAAATCTGAAATCTGAATGAAAATACTCAGCAGCTAGGATCAATGGGATAGTTCACACAGAGCTGATGGTACCACAACTACTGAGTACAGGCCCACCCAGTGCAGAACCTCACTGAGCTGTTCTTACGGCCTTGATCAGAGTTGAGCTGCTTTCATAGTTTCCAGTTTGGTCTTTCCCATAATCCTTTTATAAGCATGTCTTAGTATCTTCAAGTACTTAACATAGTGCCTGGTACTTACCAGGTGCTTAGTAACTTCTGGCTTAATTTAAAACATGAATGAGTAAAATGAACATTGGTAAAACTGAATGTTTGGCTCCCAAGACAAAGTAGACTGCAGTCACAAGGCACTGCCACGAGATGTCAGTATAAATAGGAAAGCTGTTTCAGGAATATTCTGGACCATCTGCCTCATCCTTCTAGGGCTCCAGGGAAAACACACAACTGTAATACTGTGAAGGCAGAAAGAAAACTGCTAGGAATTTGCTCACCTCCCTCCTATTTTTACTGTGTGTTTCAATGCCTTAAAAACACAACTCCTGATTTACAGAGCAAAATATCCCTGCTGAGCTTGTGGTCCTAAATAAAGACCCAAGAGACCTCATTTAAGGACAGTTCTATAGGCACTGGCTTTTTTCCTGTACCTGCTTTAAATCTACATCTCTGGGAATGGGTAGGGAGGCCATGTGATAAAGAAAAACACAGAGTCAAACTCTAATTCCTTTACTTACCTTTTGTGTGTCTGTGCAAGTTTCTCAATTTCTCTGAATTTCATTTTGTCACATAAAAAACAAGAAAACCAATATATAAAGATTACTTATGTCATGTTGCAACCATGGAGATTTAAGCAGAACAGCATTCTCTAAAGACCAGTTCCCAGATTGTCCTGGTGTTAAAAGGAGGGATTTAATTTGCAATTCTAGAAGTGTTTGGGCAGTGAACCGATAATTACTTCACCTAGAGCATTCTACCTCTTACAGGTCCATAAGCCCTCTGAAAAAAGTTTACTTTGGCTTGCTCCCCCAATGGTAACTTCTTTCAAAAACCCACTCTGTTGAGCAAAAGATTGTTCCTCACCAGACTCTAAAAAAGGGTATGAATGCCATTGTCTCTCTGGCTTCCTGTGGTCTCCATAAAACCTCCAAACACAGTATTCTGAGCTCATAAAAATGTCCACAGCCCGTTTCTCATCTTCTTTAATGACGTTTCCTAATGGTTAACATTGACATTGGCATCTTTTCTCTGGGGAAAGTATTGTGAGACTGGTTTTCCCCTTCCCCAAAATAGCTGTTGTGAACAGACCATGCACTGGAATGTAGAGCTATGATTTTTCTGATTTTTCTCTTCCCACGAAAAGAAGCATCCTCTGAGATATAGGAACTTTACCTAGTTTCCTGGAGCAACAGGCAGAATGGTCCCCTGGTCATTCAGAAACAGTTGACAACTCCATTCAAGGAAGTTTCATGTGGTGTGCCCAGAACTGTGCTGCTACCTGAATTGCTTCAGGGAGAAATTAAAAAATAAACAGTTAAGAAAATTATATTACTTAGCATATATTAGATGAAAAAGAGGTTTTGAGATCGACATTTTATAGATACAGAAATCTTACTTTAGAAACACATTATTTTGTGTGAAATATATTCATTCACTTGACTGGGCTACTTCAAAGAAGCTCAGAGGAAAGCCAGTGGTGAGCATAAACAGCTCTAGGGATGAACATCATCCTGATACAGAGGACTGTGATAATAATGTGGTGGGGTGGAGGTAAGGGAGAAGGGGGCATATAAAATTGAGTGCCCTGAAAATTCAGGAGAAGGAGAGGGCAGTTCTCAATGAGAACTTTCTCAGAAGCTGCTGGCTGAAACAGAAGCACCGCTTTATCATCATTCAGGGAACACCTCCTTTGTGTGAGTATCCTGAGAAACACATCTCCACCTATCGCTCACACTGATGTCCCTATAAGTGGGGAACCCTGGAGTTGGGCTATGCTGTAACCCTATGTAGAGGTAGGCTTTTTCCACAGTTCTGGAATTATAAGGCTGAGTAAGGACCAATTTCTGTCCTGCAAAGGCTCACAATACAGTGAGAGTAAAAATGCATAAACCGCCAATTGTAAAAAAGAAATAAAATTACAAGTACTTCAAGAAAAGTGAAGACACGGTGCTCTGGTGGTGTGGCAAAGTTAAACATCCATTTGCTGAGTCTCCTTTGGCCAACAGAACTTTCTCTTCTGAGTCACAATTTGCTAAAGAACATATTGCTGCTCCCTTTTGGTGTTACATTTGGTTTTATATAACAGAAGGTGTTTTTTTTTATGTCTTTGATTTGTGTTTGTACTTAAGTAGTTGGAGAATACTCTCTAGACCATCATAAAAACCTAAGTTTAAATCCTGTCTCCTCCCCCTTAGACCTTCTGTTTTCCAATCCCTAAAAACAAGGAAAATAAGACATTATTAAATTTCTTCTTTCTTTTTTGTATTTTGCTGCTGTTGTTAGGAAGGAGGAATTAATGAAGATGATATTTGCAGTTTCCATTGCATTTGTTGATGCATAACAGAAACTCTGTGCGTGTTGATTCTTTCTAGCCCCTCCCCAAGCCCATGGCTCTATCTGGAAAGACAGCCATGCACATGTGCTGCTATCTTAAAATAATGCTGCTAATAATAAAACCAAACCCTACTATTCACTCTCTTCTGGGTAACTGTTATGTCTTTCTTCTTCCATTGCAATCATAGCTGTTGATTTTACTGCTGCTGCCTTCTCTGTTAGGAGTGACGCCTACTTATCTTTTCTGTCCTTGAGTCCTCTTCTTCTTCCATCCCCCAGGAAATCGCTTTTAGCAACCATGGTATGAGGAGTGGATGTGATAAAAATTAACCTGCAGGTGGAGAGATGAAAAACTCATTATTCTCCAGTATCTTTTTAGTTTCTAATTTTTTTTTTCAGATTCTTTTCCTCTCCCACCCTTCCCCCAAATTATGTTGCATCTGGGTGTCTAAATCCTGCTCACAGCTGTGCCAATGCTTTCTCCACTCTTCCCATCTGCCTGTTTGTTTTTCTTGGTTTTAGTTTGCAGTCTGCTATTTTGTATAAGCAAAATTATCCTTTCATGTCTTACCCATTTCGGCGGTTTCTTCTGGATATTGTAAACGGCAGCATCTGTGGTGTTCGTCTTCTAATTATATTTTCAGCCTCCTAATAGGAAGGGTGAACAGGCATATGGAACCACAATACGGAGCCTTCTACATCTCTGACCTCCATGTAGGACTCCTCACAGAATTCCCAAAGCTTTCTAGGGAGATTTGTTGAGCCCAGTTGGCTAAGATAATGCACAAACTTCTGCTCTGTAGAGATGATTATAACACAGATTTAGACAGAGCTCCTGGGCACGTTTTTCACATAAATGAGTCATCATGCCTCTAAAAGTATGACTCTATAAGTAGATACATATCTCCAGTCTCCTGGTTCTACTGATGTTCACATTATTGCTTACGTTTAGACTAATTTGGACCCCTGAATTAGAGTCGAAACAAAGATGACCGGATCGAGAACCAAGAGACCTCGATATGAGACCCAATATGGAAACTAAACAATCCCTGAAAAGGGAAATGTTAGTCAACCTCCCTTAGCCTAACTTTCCACATCAATTAAATTAGAAGTTGGGCTAAACATTTTATATGGTAAATCAGCAGAATAGACTAAAATCAGTTCAGCAATCATTGTAGCAAAAATGTATTCAAAGTTAGGGAAACTAAGATGAATTGAATATGGTCAGTCCCTGAGCTAAAGGAGCTCACAGTCCAATAATGGGGGACAGAAATAAAGATATAGATGATCTTAGTACAACGTGAGCTAGCATAAAAACATGAACAGTCTTCTGCATTGTTTATAAAATGATCTATTTCAGGGACCCAAAAATATTTTTTGTAAAAATTAGAATAATATGTATTTCGGGTTTTTCATATAATTCATATAATCTCAGTGGCACTACCCCACTCTGCCATGATAGAATGAAAGCAGCCATAGTTAATAAGCAAAGAAGTGTGTTCTAATAAAACTGTATTTGTAAAAACAGGTGGTGAACTGTACTTGGCCCACAGGCTATCCTGATCTATTCACAAACCAATCTCATTGAGGTTAGACTTCAGTGATTGGTTTCTCCACTCTCTTGCAAAGCCTTGTAAGATGCAGTTCCTGCACCCCCACCAGCATCTTCTTAGCGTGTTTACTCTTCTTTCTCCAAACTCTAATACCATGAGGATTTCATAGTTTATCTTTAGCATGGCATACTCCTTCTTGCCTGGTACCATGCTTCTCTTACCTTGCTCTCTTCTCCACACTTCCATCCTTGGCCTGATTGCTATCTATCATACTTCAGAAAGCAGCTCATATATCACCTCCTCAAGGAAGCCCTCCTGTATTCCCCCAAATGAAGGCCCTCTTGTGAGTCTATATTCTTCTGGCTTCCTAAGTGTGTCTTCCGTAGTCTCTATCACAATGGAAATTTCTTATTTAATTTCATAAACAGATTTTTAATTCTTTCTCTCCCTCTATGAAGTGTCAGTCTCATGTAAAGAGTATTCATGTCTCCCTTTTTTACAATTCTACATTTGGCCTCTACAACAGAGCTAGGACAGAATAAACCCTCAAAAAGTATTGTTGACTGCATGGATGAATGAAAGAAATCTACGGAGGAGCGAGCAGTTATTAATTATTGCAACCTGAAAATGAGAGTGTCAGGTGGCTGTAAAGGTCTCAAAGAGCAGGCGATAATCTAAGTTGGGATTTGAAAGACACGTAGGATAACAAATAGAAGGATATGTAAAAGATTCCAATATAAAAGACAAAGATTTTGTTCATGTCTTCTCTCTCACCAAATGTTAATTTCCCCTATATTATTATTCTTAGTTATTATGTTGATTGCTTTGAAAATTAAACAGCATATTTCAACACTGTGTTCTCACTCCACCAGTGCTGACCAATATCTAATGACTATTACTAGATTGTGAGTTAAGGCAACTAGTGCCTTTACACTTTTCTTCAATTTTGTAACCCGCTGTGAGATCTTGCTTTATGTATGCTATACTTTTCCATTATCAATGGTGATAATTTATGTATATGGTCATACAACCACACCCCAAACTTCTGTGTGTTATCCAAGAGTTAATGCTACCAATTTACATTTATATGATTAGACTATGCAATATTTAATTTTTAAAAGTATGTAAACATTGTTAATTGCTAAGCCTAGATGAATCCAATGCCAAGATTTGCAGAATTTCCAAAGGTGAATATTTCTACTTAGTGAGATTAAGTGACTTTCCTTTCTTTAATTTACCTTATTTATTAGCATGCAACAACATAATCCATTTCGTATTTGTAACAAGACTTTCCTATTTATTTTCTACCCTTCCCTCCCCCAACTCCAATCTCAGATATGCAGGATTTCTATTTGCTTTTTTTTTCCTGCATTATTTTCTCTTACCATACTATGATATGCTTATTGTCATCCAAACCCTCAACTATATTTTGTACCCATTGAGTTCACTACTTTTTTTTCGTTCTGGAAACTTCCCTCTATCTTCCTACCCCTCCTGATCTGCACTTCAAATTTTTTCTCCTTTATTCCAGTCTGGGTTGCTGCTTCCAGGCTTCTGCTATCATCCCAGCACTTCCCTTTATGCTCCTTTTGGGTGGATTGTGTTTCAATTCCTGGTTTCTTCCCTCAAATTACTGGAGTAATATTCAGGTAAAGCCCCCAAAAGAAATACACATGAAATAAATGGTTGACCACTTCCACATCTGATAAAAGAATTTCCTTATTTTTTATGCCTGGCCAACAATTTCATTCATTTATTATTAATGATGTACTCCATATCCAAAATGACTTAGGCAATAAAAATTCTTAATTATCTCAAATAACAGAATTTGGAGATAGGTGGTACCAAACTTGGTTCAGTAGCTAAACAATGTTATCAACGACCCAGGCTCTTTCTGTTATTCTGCTTAGCCAACCACAGTATGTGGGCTTATTACCTCCTGGTTGGAGGACACAGATCAAAGCATAATATTCTCAAATAACTAAGTTTAAAACAGGAAGAAGGGTGGTAGGAAAAAGAAAACTTCCTGAATAGCTCAATCTTTTTTGTCAGGAAGATATTTTATCATTAGATAAATATCTTTATCTAATTTAGATCAATAATGATTCATCATCCAGGACTGTGGGAGGAACCTTACCTCCCTAACATATTCCTGCTCAGCAAATGCCTTAGCAAAACTGGAGCTGTGCTTATAAATAGGCAGATACAAAAATGGGTGGTGGGTAGGAAACCAAAACTTGCCACCGCAAGATATAATGTTCTATATTGAGAAACTTAACCTTGAAAACTATGAAGGCATTGCTCCATTGCGTTCTAGCATCTTATATTACTAATAAGAAATCAGATACGTGTTCATTTTTATTTCTGTATTATTTTAAGAATCTTCCCTTATCCCAGGGTTTAAAATTTCATGAAGGTATGTCTGATTGTGACTTGCTTGCTTGCTTTTCTTTTCTTCTTTCTTTTCTTCCTTTCTTTCTTCTGTTCTTCCTTCCTCCTTTCTTCCTTTTTTTTCTTTTCTTGTCTTTTTCTTACTCATGACATTCATTTTTGTTGTTTGTTGGTTTGGTTAGTTTGGTTTTTGTTTTGTTTTACTTTGTTTTGAGTAGAAATCTCACTCTGCTGCCCAGGCTAGAGTGCAGTGGCCCTACCACAGCTCACCACAGCCTGGGCTTTCTGGGCTCAGGTAATTCTTCCACCTCAGCCTCCTAAGTAGCTGGGACTACAGTCACACCCCATCACCTCTGGCTAATTTTTTGTAAAGATTGGGTCTCATTATGTTGCCCAGACTGGTCTTGTACTTCTAAACTCAAGAAATCCTCCTGCCTCAGCCTCCCAAAGTGCTGGATTATGGGCATGAGTCATTGTACCCAGCCTGTGACTTTCATCTTTGAAAAACTATTTTAAGCTGGGATCGGTGGCTCAGCCTGTAATCCCGAGCCTTTGGGAGGCTGAGGTGAGTGGATTGCCTGAGCCCGCAGGTTCGAGATCCGCCTGGGCAGCGAGACCTCATCTCTACAATAAATCAAAAAATCAGCTGGGCGCGATAGTGCATGCCTGTAATTCCGGCTACTTGGAAGGCTGAAGTGGAAGGATCGCCGGAGCCCAGCAGGTCAAGGCTGCGGTGGCCGGGAGCGGCCACTGCACTCCAGTCTGGGCAACAGAGTGAGACTCCAACTCAAAAAAAAAAGAAAAACTATTTTAACAATGTGACTTATTTAAGGTCATAGAACTGAGTAGTTGCCAAGTCAAGATTAAAAATTGCTATTAACTAGCATTGAATGCTGGCCCATCTTGCTTCCTCAGTGCACTACCCACAATCCATTGTCTGTTTTGTTATAACCTGGACCTTGCCACTCCCGTCCAAAATTCTATTCAAAATTTGAATTCATTATATGTTGTCAAATTACTTATGAGTAATTTGAAAAATGAGGCCAAAGCCAGAATCTTGCTTTCTCCCTTAAACACTTCTCTGTTTTTGACTAGACCCTACCTTTCTGTCCACTTCTTATCTTTGTGCTAGGTGGGCCCAATGATAAGCAGAGAGCCAGGAAAGTGAATCAGAAACAATTAAATACTCTCTAAGCCAAGTTCATTTTACTGATGGATATCCATTATAACTCAGTTCATACTTTATTGTTTTTTAATCTTGTTTTTGTCAGTATAATAATCTAGACTTACAGTACTTTCAAAAAAAATCAGTAAAGGCTAAATCTGTACAAGACAATATTGTCTTCCTAATCTACTATTCTGTTATGTTAACCCACCAAGTTTTGGGGTCATGTTATACAGGAATTGAAACTAAGACATTAACTAAAGTCTGAATAAAGTATAATGAAAGGATATATAGAATATTTTGAAAGACTAGATAAAATAATTTCAAAGAAGATGTGTGGGTATATAGGATATGTAATTATAATGTACTATATAATCATATATTGTATGCAATTATAACTTATAGTTATATATTATGTATTATAGTTATATAGATACAGAGAACCCTTGTAAGACATCAAATGAGAAGACGAACCCTAAGATACATTGTAATTCACCTACATAAAGTAGGTACAAAAGAAAAAATCCTAAAAGCAGCAAGAGAGAATGGTCAGACTACCTATGAAAAAACCAGACAGAATAGTAGCAGTCCTATCAGCAGAATCACTACAAGCTGGAAGGGACTGGAATTCAATATTCAAAGTCCTCAAAGACAAACCAATTTAAACCAAGAATATCCTACCCTGCCAAGCTCAGCTTCATCAGTGATGGAGAATTAAAATCCTTCCCAGACATCTAATCCCTAAGAGATTGTGTAGCTTCCATACCAGCTCTACAGGAGATGCTTAAAAATGGATTAAGCACAGTAGAAAGAAAAAAAAAAAGAATGGCCACACACTTCCTGAGAAGAGGAAAACAAAGAATCAACAGAGAATACACCATGACTACAAACTTGAAAACACACATATATCAACCCAAAAGTTAAAAGAAGGCAAAAAAAAAAGAAAGAAAAACTTTATAAGAACCTCATGATGCATATAAGCAATCCCATTTCAATAATCAGCCTGAACATGAATGGACTAAATGCACCACTGAAAGGAAACAGAATGGCAAACTGGATAAAACACCATGACCCATAATTTGCTGCATCCAGCAAACACATCTCACCACAAGGGATGCACACAAACTCAAAGTAAGAAGATGGAAAATGAATTTCTAGGCAAATGGATCACAAAAGAAGACAGGAGTTACAATCTAAATATCAAACAAAACAACCTTTAAGCTATTAAAAATTTAAAAAGATATGGAAGGACACTACATAATGATAAAAGAACTTGTCCATCAACGAGAAATATCCCTCCTAAACATATATGCACCCAAAACAGGAGCACCAGTGTTTATAAAGCAACTACTAGGTAAACAACAACAAAAAAATTGACTCTAACATTATTATAGTTGGGACCCTAAATACCCCACTAACACACCTAGATAGAGCATTGAGGCAAAAAATCAGCAAAGAGATCCAGAACCTCAATTTGACATTTGACCAAATGAACTTAATAGATACCTAAAGAACACTCCATTCAACAACCACAAAATATACATTCTACTCATCCCCACATGGAATGTACTCCTAGACCAATCACAGCCTTGGCCATAAATCAAGCATGAATCAATTTCACAAGATCAAAATACTGCCATGCACTTCTCAGACCACAGTGGAATAAAAATAAATATCAACACCAACAAAATTCCCCCAAGTTCCATAAAGACATGAACAATAAACAACAAGATGCTGAATGATTACTGGGTCAACACAAATATCAAAACAGAATTTAAAAGATTCCTGGTAACAAAGGAAAATAAAGAAACATCTTACCAAAACCTCTGGGATGCCATGAAATCAGTTCTAAGAGAGGAATTTATATCTCTATGAACACACATCAAGAAAATGGAAAGATCGCAGTAAACAGCCTAACAAATTACCTAAGGGACTGGAAAAACAAGACCACCAAAACCCTAACTTTAGCAGAAGAATCAAGATTAACAAAGTAAAAGTCAAATATGGGACATATAAAACAAAAATATAGCAAAAATCAACAAAACAAAAAGCTGGTTCTTTGAAACAATAAATAAGATTGATGGACCCCCAGCCAGAATGACCCAAAGAGAGAGAGAAAAAGCCCAAATAAACACACTCAGAAATGCAAATCAAATCACAACTGACCCTGAAGAAATACATAAGATTTGGAGAGA